>OY293834.1:0-2526072 GCA_958507055.1 Crioceris asparagi
AGCTTATGACTCGCGCTTACTGGGAATTCCTCGTTCATGGGGAACAATTGCAAGCCCCAATCCCTAGCACGAAGGAGGTTCAGCGGGTTACCCGGGCCGCTCGGCCAGGGAGGACACGCTGATTCCTTCAGTGTAGATTCCTTCAGTGTAGCGCGCGTGCGGCCCAGAACATCTAAGGGCATCACAGACCTGTTATTGCTCAATCTCGTGCGGCTAGAAGCCGCCTGTCCCTCTAAGAAGAATTGTTTGTACGCCGACAGTAAAAACCGCGCGCCACAAGGGCGAACCCAAGCAGGCGGGCCTTTGGGATGTCGAAATACGCCTAGTTAGCAGGCTAGAGTCTCGTTCGTTATCGGAATTAACCAGACAAATCGCTCCACCAACTAAGAACGGCCATGCACCACCACCCACCGAATCAAGAAAGAGCTCTCAATCTGTCAATCCTTCCGGTGTCCGGGCCTGGTGAGGTTTCCCGTGTTGAGTCAAATTAAGCCGCAGGCTCCACTCCTGGTGGTGCCCTTCCGTCAATTCCTTTAAGTTTCAGCTTTGCAACCATACTTCCCCCGGAACCCAAAAGCTTTGGTTTCCCGGAAGCTGCCCGCCGAGTCATCGGAGGAACGTCGGCGGATCGCTAGCTGGCATCGTTTATGGTTAGAACTAGGGCGGTATCTGATCGCCTTCGAACCTCTAACTTTCGTTCTTGATCAATGAAAGCGTTTTTGGCAAATGCTTTCGCTTCTGTCCGTCTTGCGACGATCCAAGAATTTCACCTCTAACGTCGCAATACGAATGCCCCCATCCGTTCCTATTAATCATTACCTCGGGGTTCCGAAAACCAACAAAATAGAACCGAGGTCCTATTCCATTATTCCATGCACACAGTATTCAGGCGAAGTTTTAGCCTGCTTTAAGCACTCTAATTTGTTCAAAGTAAACGTGCCGGCCCACCTCGACACTCAGTGAAGAGCACCGCGGCGGGATTGAGTTGGGCCGCCCTTGCGAGCTAAGCCCACCGGCAGGACGTCCCACGGCACGCCAGTTGACACCGCGTACGATGAACCGGCGGCGCGGGACACAGATTCGACTACGAGCTTTTTAACCGCAACAACTTTAATATACGCTATTGGAGCTGGAATTACCGCGGCTGCTGGCACCAGACTTGCCCTCCAATTGATCCTCGTTAAAGGGTTTAGAGTGTACTCATTCCGATTACGGGGCCTCGGATGAGTCCCGTATCGTTATTTTTCGTCACTACCTCCCCGTGCCGGGAGTGGGTAATTTGCGCGCCTGCTGCCTTCCTTGGATGTGGTAGCCGTTTCTCAGGCTCCCTCTCCGGAATCGAACCCTGATTCCCCGTTACCCGTTACAACCATGGTAGGCGCAGAACCTACCATCGACAGTTGATAAGGCAGACATTTGAAAGATGCGTCGCCGGTGCTAGACCGTGCGATCAGCGTAAAGTTATTCAGAGTCACCAAGTTGTACGATGACGAGCAAGCCCGCCACCGATTGGTTTTGATCTAATAAAAGCGCTCCTTCCGTCTCCGGTTGGAGCTCTGTTTGCATGTATTAGCTCTAGAATTACCACAGTTATCCAAGTAAATGTGGGTACGATCTAAGGAACCATAACTGATTTAATGAGCCTTTCGCGGTTTCACCTTAATTTGGCTTGTACTGAGACATGCATGGCTTAATCTTTGAGACAAGCATATGACTACTGGCAGGATCAACCAGGGAGCTGTTCTTTATATGTGTATAATCACATATATCGAATCAGTCACCTTTCGTACAGAAGATGCATAAGGCTGCTAATATTTTTAACTACCTCACATAACATCTACAATTGAACGAATAAAGGGGACAGACTTTATAATGAATGCGTGTGAATTTGCGTTCAACGATAGATAAACTATCAAAACGCCACGCTATCTATATATTAAGTCTGTAGGAATTCTCCTATTAGAATTTGTACCAGTTTGACAGCGGGTTTATATTACAATTCTTTCATTTCAGACATATTCACATATATTATGTAACGTTGATTTGAAAATACTGTTTTAATATAAAGATCCGTCTATGCCAACTGGCAAAAAATTTCAAACATTCTCTCTTCTCTTCGCTAGATTGAAAACGACACGAAGTATTTTCGTTTCATTAATAATCTCGCTCGGAATGGGGAGAGTTGTTGCATACTTTAGATAATTTCAAGTCAATAGACAAGAAATATTTTTGGGTTATCGCATATGGACCGCTTCCGTAGCACGTTAGCTAAATCCGCGATATCGCTGTGAATCGCACTAAAGACTGTGTGAGTATGTTGGTGTCTTTTGAACACTACACTTATTCCACACAATCCTCGGCATAATAGAACACCGAAACATGAATAGATTCATCACGAATGACATGAGAGTATCCATGCTACGGTGCGGGAGAAACGATATCAATAATAGTGCTTGAACACGACTACTCAACCGCTCTCCACATATAGGCGCCTTTTACATAGCTTCGGTTATATAAGGTTTTTTCAAATGCCATGTATACATCTATATATTAGAAATGACTTTTATGAATATACATTGAAGTTCGAATGCACGATTTTTTTAATTGCACTCTTGAAGGTTTTTGATCATGTTTTTTCAATTTATAATTTCATTTATAGATATTTTTTTTATTTTTGTATGTCTGTCTGTAAAAGTACATTCCTCCACAAATTTGGTAATGTTATCTAGAATGAAGATACGAACGGCAACGGTCATCTGTCGATTGATTTGATGTTAATGCAATTATGTCCGACTGGCAATGGATGGTCCAACCGTATGTAACTGGCGATGGTTGGGCCAACGTTGGTCCAACGTTGGTCCAAACGTATGCAAGTGGCGATGAATGGGCAAAGAAACGCTTATCCAACCGTATATAATTGGCGATGGTTGGGCCAACGTTGGTCCAACGTTGGTCCAACCGTATGTAACTGGCGTTGAATGGGCCAAGATACGCTTATCCAACCATACAGAATTGGCGATGGTTGGGCCAACGTTGGTCCAACCGTATTCAATAGGCGATGGTTGGCAATGTTAGTTGATTTGCTTACAGTAATAAATATATCGATTAATGGTTAATTTGACTTCTTTCAATATTTGAAAGCAAAATCGAATCAATTTACAATGTCTATTACTTTTTAAATATAAGTTTTAGGTGCAAATCATAACTATAAATCATCAAATTTGTCGAATAATGTCAAAGTTTGTGGATATTTAGATGGATTTGAAATTTAAAAAAATATTCAAAGTAGTATCAGGTAGCCTCAAAATGATTAGCTCTCATCATAGTTTGCGTTAGAAATGCTATGGAAATTATGGCACGTATAAATATACAAATTCTTCATAATATTACTTTGTGGTCCTGAAAAGAACCGTTTTTTTGATGTTGTCGAAATATAAAAAATTAACCTCCAAAACCGTACAGTGTACGACCTTGACGTTTCAGAGCATAAACAACGTCCATTGCTGTAACAGTTTTCCTCTTAGCGTGTTCAGTATATGTTACCGCATCCCTGATAACATTTTCTAGAAATACTTTGAGAACTCCTCTAGTTTCTTCATAGATCAAACCAGAGATTCGTTTCACGCCTCCACGACGAGCCAACCTCCTGATAGCGGGTTTAGTGATACCCTGGATATTATCACGCAAAACTTTGCGGTGACGTTTAGCTCCCCCTTTGCCCAATCCTTTGCCTCCTTTACCTCGACCAGTCATTTTAAAAGTTATCACCTTTCTGAGTTGCTGCCTTAAAGAGCTCTTACTTATACGTTTTGTTAGCCCCGCCCACATAGAATTATTCAGCCAACGAAATTCTTTCTTCGCGGGATAGGTCCGACATATATATATATATCTATAAATATGACCAATGTGTATTTTCTTCCTGATCGTCATAGCGTCAATTAGGTAAAATGGCTCGTACGAAACAAACCGCACGTAAATCTACTGGAGGAAAGGCTCCTCGTAAGCAGTTAGCTACGAAAGCAGCTCGTAAGAGTGCTCCTGCTACCGGAGGAGTAAAGAAACCACATCGTTATCGTCCAGGCACTGTAGCTCTCAGAGAAATCCGTCGTTATCAAAAGAGTACAGAGCTATTGATCAGGAAATTGCCATTTCAGCGTTTAGTTCGTGAAATCGCTCAAGATTTCAAAACTGATTTGAGATTCCAAAGTTCCGCTGTCATGGCTTTACAAGAAGCCAGTGAAGCTTATTTGGTTGGACTTTTTGAAGATACGAACTTATGTGCTATCCACGCTAAACGTGTCACGATCATGCCAAAAGACATCCAATTAGCAAGGAGGATTCGTGGGGAACGCGCTTAGTGACCTTAGAGTCTATTGAAAAAATGAAACGGTTCTTTTCAGAACCACAAATTGTTTACATAGAGAATTTGTTTTTGAAAAACGTAGTGCATTCTCCTTATGCAGCTATCAATGATAAAGACTGATTGACTAAGTCTCGGTACTTGACCTTTCTTCGTTCAAGGGAGATTTTGACCGCCTAATCTAGTGATTCAATGATATCTGTTATTCCTGGTCTAGATTTTATGAAATTAGGATCACAGAGAACTACTTGGAATTGGTTAATTCGACAAGAAATATTGTTCAATTTATAAATTGAAAATTTATTTATTAATCATATAATTAACGTTCAGAAACATTCAATGAATTTTATTAATTTTATTAACTCTGAAAAGAGCCTTCGTCAAATTTTTTTTCAGACTATATGTAACGAATTCCTTAAATATATTCTTTGTGGTTCTGAAAAGAACCGTTTTCATCTAATTTTAGCCCCTCAAAGTATTACTTAGAGCTGGTGTATTTTGTAACGGCTTTGGTGCCTTCGCTTACGGCGTGCTTAGCTAATTCGCCTGGCAAAAGAAGACGTACAGCAGTTTGAATCTCTCTGCTCGTTATCGTACTTCTCTTATTATAATGAGCCAGACGGGAAGCTTCAGCAGCAATACGTTCGAAAATATCATTCACAAAGCTATTCATGATACTCATAGCTTTGCTGGATATTCCAGTATCGGGATGAACTTGTTTCAATACTTTGTAGATGTAAATTGCGTAGCTCTCCTTCCTCCTCCTCTTTTTCTTCTTGTCAGACTTGGAAATATTTTTCTGGGCTTTACCAGCTTTCTTGGCGGCTTTACCGCTTGTCTTTGGTGGCATTTTCTTTCGTTTGAGCGACACGAACACACACACGAATAGAACACAAATGCTGCAAATTCTCAGAGTGTCTGATTATTTATAACGAATGAGGTTTAAGCATAGGCTCCACCCCCTTGATCATGACGCTCATTGGTCGTTAGCCTGCCATTTATATATAAGTTCTAGATGTTGAAATTTTATTCTGTTGCGAGCGTGCTACGTGACAACAACTAGTTGCAGCCACGTATAATTATAATATTTACTCAATATGTCTGGACGCGGAAAAGGAGGCAAAGTTAAGGGAAAGGCGAAGTCTAGATCAAGTCGCGCTGGGTTACAATTTCCCGTCGGGCGTATTCATCGTCTTTTGAGAAAAGGAAACTATGCTGAACGAGTAGGAGCCGGTGCACCAGTTTACCTTGCTGCAGTAATGGAATACTTAGCAGCTGAAGTTTTGGAATTAGCTGGTAATGCTGCGAGGGATAACAAGAAAACTCGTATCATTCCACGTCACTTGCAACTGGCTATCCGTAACGATGAAGAATTGAATAAACTTCTTTCTGGTGTAACTATCGCGCAAGGTGGTGTATTGCCCAACATTCAGGCTGTACTTTTGCCTAAGAAAACCGAGAAGAAGGCTTAGGTACCTTATCTCTCTTACATGTATGTCTAACGGCCCTTCTCAGGGCCACAGAATTCCTATATAAAGTTTTCGTTAAATGATTCACAACTAGGATTATATTCCACTTTCTAACAGTGGAAGTAGTTACTGATAAAAATTCAGACTGGTATGGGCTGATCAGATTTAAATCTCTTGAGAGGTTTTTAATTATATTGTTACTGATATCAACATATCACTTTGTTCTATCTAACAATGTAGCTTCTACAGCGAATCATTTTGAAAATATGCATCGAGCTATCAAAAAAAAACCATCCCCAGTATGCATTTGAAAATGACAACATGTCTTTGCTCAACACAGATAGAAACCTAAAAGTAATATTTCGATCAATATAAAAGCAATTACAAATGACATGTTAAGACCTGTTCTAATTTTCAAGGACCTACTGGGAATTACTTTTTTAAATCCTTTAACGCTTGTAAGACATTACGAACTCTCTATGAAAATGTGTTGGTGGCCCTGAAAAGGGCCATTTTCAAGCATAAGCTAATAAGTCGGAGATTTATTTTTTCTTCTTAGGGGACACTGGTGCTTTTCTTTTCGGTGAAGCTGAGGCCTTAGCTGTTTTTGGCTTTGGAGCCTTGGGTTTTTTAGTTGGGCCAGCAGCTTTGTTAGATTTCTTTGCCTTTGAAGGAGATCCAGCTTTTGGCTCCTTCTTCTCGATGGTTGTTTTTTTGACTTTCTTCTCAGCCGATGATGCAGCAGTTGGCTTCTTTGACTTTGGAGAACTGCTGGTAGAAGAAGTACTTTTTTTGATAGTTTTTTTTGTTACTTTTTCCCCAGCAGCCTTTTTAGGAGAAGGTTTCTTGGCAACAGGTTTCTTCTTTTTATCTCCTGTAGCTGGTTTGGATGAAGAACTTGCAGAAGCAGCAGCCATCTTGAACGAACCGGAAGCACCTTTTCCTTTGGTCTGTACAAGTAATCCAGATGCTACAGATGCTTTCAGATACTTCTTTATGAAGGGATAAATTTTCTCGGCATCTACCTTATAGTTAGCTGATATGTATTTTTTAATAGCTATAAGAGAAGAGCCTCCGCGTTCCTTCAGTCCTTTGATTGCGTTATTAACCATCTCATTAGTTGGAGGGTGTGATGGTTTGACTCTTGGATTTTTTGTTTTCTTCTCCTTTTTGGTTGGAGATTGCGTTGAGGGCGTTGAGGTCGCAGAATTTTGATTCTCAGTATCAGCCATTGTCGATGAGTAAGAGCGATGTAGCACTATACGAAGACAGTAGTATTAATGACAGTAAAATAAAGTTTTGTTGCGAGCCAAATATTCCGGTCGAACCGAGAGTTGAACGCTTTGCTTTCACCATAGCCGCACGGCTTCAATTCTTATATCGGCGTGTTCGTAGTATTTGCTTTCTTTGAATAGTAAAGCTTACTGACAATATTAAAAATATTTTTAACTGTACTAGATGGATTTACATACATTCATCACCATTCTAGCGTAAATCTGTAATTCAAGATTCTTTCAACAAGTATAGCATGTGGAATTAAACTGCATCGTAAGAGCATTTCTTCTAATAACTTCCAATTTATATTATCATTTTCAAGCGATTATATGTTAGAGCAGTCGATTGTCTTTGAATATTATCAATATGATATGTCTACTTTACAACGCCACAATGTTTGACGACTAACCAAAGTCATATTATAAACTATAATGAATTTTGTAAGGACATGTCTGCAATCTAAGCATGCTCTATTAATACGAATACATTTGCTATTGGCATCTTTTCAGCTTTTATAAGAATCTTGAAGGGAATTATTCAGTTTGTAGAGTTATGATTGAATCTAGCCCGATAAAGAATTCATTATATGTTGTAACAGGAACGTATTTGTTTTTCTATGTCTTGCAATACACACATTTCCAACATAAAATTGATGGTAAGATAGTTTATATATGGTACCCACCAAGTCAAAGTTGACGCTAAGGATATTTGTTTCCAAGCTGATTATTGATTTCAAGTATATTCAATCACCGGAATGAATGTTATAACGATAGATAGAATATGTTATTCATATATTCTACAAATTTGACCCCAATCGTAGCTTATAATTCTGAATTTTGAAAATAGACATCCTACTTAGTATTAATGATATATCAATATCTAGGTGTACGTCTTAATCATTGTGTAACACATAAAGATAATTATTTAAAAATATAAAAAATATAAATGTATAATAAAATATAACATTGATAGACTGACATTTCATATTAAATTGATGCCACAAGGTAGACATAACTTATTAGGTTTTAGCGACCGCGCCACACATGCCAGTAAGAAATATTCATCTTCAACAATACTTAATGTTGACTCAGACCGACTCGTGAAAACTGTCGATGTATAAAGTTCATCTATGATTTTGATGTATGTTCACGAATATGTCATTCCCTCTAGAAATCCAAAAGAATATTTTATTTAGAAATGTGAAAAATTAACGTAGAAGATCACTTCTAGCATCTATTGCATAGAGCATTGAATATCTCTTCGTTCCTACCTAGGACCAACGATTGGGCCAACCTTGGACCAATGATTGGACCAACCTTGGACCAATGATTGGGCCAACCTTGGACCAATGATTGGGCCAACCTTGGACCAACGATTGGGCCAACCTTGGACCAATGATTGGGCCAACCTTGGACCAATGATTGGGCCAACCTTGGACCAACGATTGTGCCAACCTTGGACCAATGAATGGGCCAACATTGGTATAATCCTTTCTAGGTACCCGACTATTTTAATTTAGCAATACAATATATTGAAATCGTCTGCGCTTTTGGCACCGATGAATTATACTTGATAGCTTGTTTAAGCGTATACGGTTGATAAATGCTATAACTAGATAGTAACTGAATTACGCAGCACGTTTGACAGACAATCAAACATGTACTATAATATAATTCAATTCGAACACATTCTAGGACCTTATGTGTATTTGATGAGATCTAATGGAAACAAGATAGGTGGGCGATCATACATTTGACTTAACAGTGAAGTGTTCCGAATGAAATTAAAGCAAAAAGGAGTAAACATTTGCAATATAAGTATCGCCTGGAATTCAATTATATTGCACTTATCAACAATGATGTAATGCAATGCGGGATGGAGTATTAGCTAATTTAATGAAATAATTCAATTGGGCATGTTATACGAACTCTTCATTAGAATATTTTGTGGTTCTGAAAAGAACCGTTGTTTGTTGACGTCCAAGTGAAAAATTTAACCTCCAAAACCGTAAAGAGTACGACCTTGGCGTTTCAGAGCATAAACTACGTCCATTGCTGTAACTGTCTTCCTCTTGGCATGTTCAGTATATGTTACCGCGTCCCTTATAACATTCTCAAGGAATACTTTGAGAACACCTCTGGTTTCCTCATAGATCAGACCAGAGATTCTTTTCACGCCGCCACGACGAGCCAATCTTCTGATAGCGGGTTTAGTAATACCTTGGATATTATCACGCAAAACTTTGCGATGACGTTTAGCTCCACCTTTGCCCAATCCTTTGCCTCCTTTACCTCGACCAGTCATTTTGAATTTTCAATATCACTTCGCTGTGTTGAGAGCAACTGACACACGCTTCCTTGTTGGGTCATTTATATATTTTACGTAAGCCCCGCCCACAAAAATTTCTCCTTCCAATGAAATTCTACCATTGAGGGATGGCTCGTTACAACACATCTATATAAGCATGTCGACAAACGTGGGGAATCATTTTCCTCGTTATCGTCATAGCGTCAGTTAGGTAAAATGGCTCGTACGAAGCAAACCGCCCGAAAATCTACTGGAGGGAAGGCCCCTCGTAAGCAGTTGGCTACGAAAGCAGCTCGTAAGAGTGCCCCAGCCACGGGAGGAGTAAAGAAACCACATCGTTATCGCCCAGGAACTGTAGCTCTAAGAGAAATTCGCCGTTATCAAAAGAGTACTGAACTATTGATCAGGAAATTGCCATTCCAGCGTTTAGTTCGTGAAATCGCTCAAGATTTCAAAACTGATCTGAGATTCCAAAGTTCCGCAGTCATGGCTCTACAAGAAGCTAGTGAAGCTTATTTGGTTGGACTTTTTGAAGATACGAACTTGTGTGCTATCCACGCTAAGCGTGTCACCATCATGCCAAAAGATATCCAATTGGCAAGGAGGATTCGTGGAGAACGTGCCTAATTCCCAAATATATTGTCTATCCCTTGAATAAAACGGTTCTTTTCAGAACCACCAAGTTTTTTTATAGAGAATTCGTTGTTGTAACTAGTAAATGATTCATGACAAATCACAAACTTATTCAATCTAAATTAACGTAATTGTTTATCGCATGTAACTAGTGAATGATTCATGACAAATCACAAATTTATTCAACCTAAATTAACGTAATTGTTTATTGCATTTCATAAGACATAAAGAATTGGATGAACTATGATGTATCCTATTAAGATTTCTCTAAGAACAGCTAAAATGTGGTACATACCGCGAGAAAAATCAACCAGTTTCACATTTGTCACAATGGTATATATGCAACGACTTCTGCTAATGTATGTGGTTCTGAGAAGAATCGTTTTTATTATTTTGATAACTGAAAGTTCTGGGATGTTTTTACAGTTCTAGTGGCTCTGAAAAGAGCCGATGACATGATTTTTGTTGAGTCTACATGTAACGAACTCTTTAAACATAGTCATTGTGGTTCTGAGAAGAACCGTTTTTACTTTATTCATAACTGAAAGTTCTGGGACGTTTTAATAATTCTAGTGGCTCTAAAAAGAACCGATGACAAGATTTTTGCTGAGGCTATATGCAACGAAATCTTGAAATATACCTTGTCATGGTGGTTCTGAAAAGAACCGTTTATATCAATATGTAGCATCCTTGAAGTATTATTCAGAGCTGGTATATTTTAAATTCATCTATTACAAACTAAACGTTCAGAAACATTCGATGAATTTTATATTATTTTGGTTCTTAAAAGAGCCGTTGTCAACATTTTTTCCGAGACTACATGTCACGAATTCCTTAAATATATTCTTTGTGGTTCTGAAAAGAACCGTTTTCATTTAATTTTAGCAAGCATTACTTAGAGCTGGTGTATTTTGTAACGGCTTTGGTGCCTTCGCTTACAGCGTGCTTAGCTAATTCGCCTGGCAAAAGAAGACGTACAGCAGTTTGAATCTCTCTGCTTGTGATCGTGCTTCTCTTATTGTAATGAGCCAGACGAGAAGCTTCGGCAGCAATGCGTTCGAAAATATCATTCAAAAAGGCAAGAAAAAAAAAGGCAAGAAAAAAAAAAGGCAAGAAAAAAAAAAGGCAAGAAAAAAAAAGGCAAGAAAAAAAAAGGCAAGAAAAAAAAAGGCAAGAAAAAAAAAGGCAAGAAAAAAAAAGGCAAGAAAAAAAAAGGCAAGAAAAAAAAAGGCAAGAAAAAAAAAAGGCAAGAAAAAAAAAAGGCAAGAAAAAAAAAGGCAAGAAAAAAAAAGGCAAGAAAAAAAAAAGGCAAGAAAAAAAAAGGCAAGAAAAAAAAAGGCAAGAAAAAAAAAGGCAAGAAAAAAAAGGCAAGAAAAAAAAAGGCAAGAAAAAAAAAGGCAAGAAAAAAAAAGGCAAGGAAAAAAAAGGCAAGGAAAAAAAAGGCAAGAAAAAAAAAGTCCTGAAAAAAAAAGTCCTGAAAAAAAAAGTCCTGAAAAAAAAAGTCCTGAAAAAAAAAGTCCTGAAAAAAAAAGTCCTGAAAAAAAAAGTCCTGAAAAAAAAAGTCCTGAAAAAAAAAGTCCTGAAAAAAAAAGTCCTGAAAAAAAAAGTCCTGAAAAAAAAAGTCCTGAAAAAAAAAGTCCTGAAAAAAAAAGTCCTGAAAAAAAAAGTCCTGAAAAAAAAAGTCCTGAAAAAAAAAGTCCTGAAAAAAAAAGTCCTGAAAAAAAAAGTCCTGAAAAAAAAAGTCCTGAAAAAAAAAGTCCTGAAAAAAAAAGTCCTGAAAAAAAAAGTCCTGAAAAAAAAAGTCCTGAAAAAAAAAGTCCTGAAAAAAAAAGTCCTGAAAAAAAAAGTCCTGAAAAAAAAAGTCCTGAAAAAAAAAGTCCTGAAAAAAAAAGTCCTGAAAAAAAAAGTCCTGAAAAAAAAAGTCCTGAAAAAAAAAGTCCTGAAAAAAAAAGTCCTGAAAAAAAAAGTCCTGAAAAAAAAAGTCCTGAAAAAAAAAGTCCTGAAAAAAAAAGTCCTGAAAAAAAAAGTCCTGAAAAAAAAAGTCCTGAAAAAAAAAGTCCTGAAAAAAAAAGTCCTGAAAAAAAAAGTCCTGAAAAAAAAAGTCCTGAAAAAAAAAGTCCTGAAAAAAAAAGTCCTGAAAAAAAAAGTCCTGAAAAAAAAAGTCCTGAAAAAAAAAGTCCTGAAAAAAAAAGTCCTGAAAAAAAAAGTCCTGAAAAAAAAAGTCCTGAAAAAAAAAGTCCTGAAAAAAAAAGTCCTGAAAAAAAAAGTCCTGAAAAAAAAAGTCCTGAAAAAAAAAGTCCTGAAAAAAAAAGTCCTGAAAAAAAAAGTCCTGAAAAAAAAAGTCCTGAAAAAAAAAAGTCCTGAAAAAAAAAGTCCTGAAAAAAAAAGTCCTGAAAAAAAAAGTCCTGAAAAAAAAAGTCCTGAAAAAAAAAGTCCTGAAAAAAAAAGTCCTGAAAAAAAAAGTCCTGAAAAAAAGAACTCATTTCCACACCACCCTAGAGGTAGAGTTCATGGCGCGTTTTTTTTATTGTGGTATCCCCAACACTAGGCCTAGTCCACATAAATTCAAAAATATAATACATAATAGGGTGAATAATCAGCTAAACAAATAGCCTACATAGTTGCAAGTTATAATCATCTAATATTCTCATGATATATTATCAAATAGAAACATTATAACATGAGAAACACAAATCCAGATTAAGGCATAAAATAGATACCTTGAAAGTTTCAGATTCAAGATCATGCCAACAAACCCCACAACATAATTGTCATCGCTCTCTCACCATTCCAATAATTTGTTGAGTTCCAACTCTGACAAAGCAACACATAAAGGAAAAATGTATTCGCTGAGATCCATCACAGCCAGATAAGTGCTGTTCTTGTGATTTATGAACTGATAGGTCCCAACCCCTCTTGATGCTTGAAAATTGCGTTAACTAAGACTATTTCAAAACAACACTTTCCATCTTTCAACATAAACATGATACCATTGCTGATTCGGGTAACCTTCTAAGTATAAGTTTGAAGTTTTCAACAATTATCATAGCAACATTAACAAATCCATCTGACAACATTTACTCACATAATTGGGGCTTCCCTTAATTCGTTATACCCAATATCGCCAAATACACTAGCGGAATATTCGTACAGTTCAGATACGGAGAGATTTCGATTCGTCAGATACGGAGAGATTTGATTCGTCAGATACGGAGAGATTTGATTCGTCAGATACGGAGAGATTTGATTCGTCAGATACGGAGAGATTTGATTCGGCAGATACGGAGAGATTTGATTCGGCAGATACGGAGAGATTTGATTCGGCAGATCCGAAACGCACGAAGTAAACTTTTCATTGTTCACTGATCAACATACCAAGCTCTGCCGCTGAATATTCATGCATGGTTCGAAGTATCAAATCAGACTGATATGATATGGCTCGTGGTATTCCGGGTGAGCTCGAAGATCTTATTGTGCCGTATTTGGCTCGTGATTAACCATTAACGCACCGATATCTTTACGAATTTGGCTCGCTACATATCGCATATGACCAATATATCAGCTGTGTATGGGGCGCTATTGACTTGTCAAACAGTATTTCTGCAATTTTCAATAGAATAAGAAAATGATTGCTAAATATTACAAAAACTGAAAAGGAGCCGCGCCTGTATATGAAGCAACCTCTACAAATCTAGCTCTCAATAATATATCAACTGTGTGTGTATGTAACGCTTCCAGCATCACCTGTAATAAATAGTAAAATTTGATGACCCTACTCATCAACAATTTCTCAATAACGTCATCAACATTTTGCATTAAACTATTCTACTGAACAAAAACCTGGAATGCTCGTGACTAACAATTCCTCTGACATAGCGTATTCATCTTCAATTTCGTCACAAAATTATACTATGTGCTCATCAGCACATCACCACCGGAGGTCTTCTGCATTTGGTGCATCCCGAACAATCCTTATTGCAACGGCTGAATTACTTGTTCGGCATGATCAAACTGTTCCGCTGTAAAGCTACCCTGAAGTTGTCTTGTCTTAATGCAGATGTTGGTCGCAAAAAAGATCATGCGACATTTTAGTGATCTGAAAAATTATCAGATTTGTCCATATATGCGACAGTATTATCACTACTCAAAGGTATAATATCTAGTGTGTAGAACAATTGGTTCCTTAACGTATACGAGCATTGTTCTTCAATCTTACAACCTATGATGCTACCTAGCACAATCTCTCTTCAAGCCGTAATTCCAAGTCGTTTTCATTAATTTCAGGTGCACTCGGAACAGATCAAGCGCTAATAAAGCATCGATAGTACTTATACAATAAAATCATATTAGGCTGTACAAGCAACAGCGAACATTTGCAGTGCACTGCTTACGAAGTGTGTCTAAACAATACCTGTCTGATGAAACATTCCAGTATAACTGTACTTTCCATGTCCTTATAATACTGAGTTATAGATTTTCTGTCAGGAAAATTCCGATGAATATTTAGGGCAATACATACATATATTTATATAAATTCAACCTCCAAAATGATCTTCAACGCCTTTTTACAATACATTATTACACTTAAACCTACTGAGCGCTTGTTGTAACCTTTCTATATTAACATAAAGTTTTTAAATCACTTTCAATTCTCCAAACTGAGATTATGCATAATCTCTACTATATCTTGCGCAAATAAGCTGACGTTGCTTGATAATATTCGAACAAAGCGAAAACGTCAAATATTATACTAACTTGACCACTTCTCGGGTAAAATCGATGCGAACTTCTGCTTCTGAAATACTTGTGTGGATAAGTAATTTCTTCCACATCTCACACGACACTGATCGCTACCTGGAACACTTCATTATCTAAAATGGCAGCACAGGTTCTTATTTTAGCGCTGCTCTTGAGTCTTATTTGCTTATTTAGGGAAAAGCGATGACATTTCGTTGTCTAACTTGTTACGAATTGCAATGAATCGATGTCTTCAGTCTTCTTCTAAAATCTCATACAAATTGATTCGAGGTGATTGTATGCGTTTTTCGACTCGCTGTCTAATCACTTACAAATCAAAGCTCAGCAGTGATCATATTTCTGAGCAAATTTATTCGACAAACGTACCCTCACTCAATAATATCGTCTAAGAATGCCTATTCATCCGCTTATTCTTCCCGAAATTCGTAACAGAACTTATTCCCCAGACGCAATGCACCTTCAGAATGAACGCTCCAAAATATAAAAATAAATATATTAAAAAAACAACATGACAAGTTCATAAGATATAACTTCAAGATTTACAGACTAATAATTTAAACATAAAGTAACTTGGTTCGACTATCGGAAGCGAACATTTGTTGAACTTGAACACAATATCTTATAGGTAGATATGTTTCTCACTTACAACATTTGTTATGTTTAAAGGTGATACTGTGATAATAACTTATACCATTAAAATTGAAGGAATTTTGAAGGCCCTTCATAATCCTGAGATCCTTGTTTTGATTTAACTGTCCATACTCAGGTGATATATAGAGGGAATAGGAACAAATATTACTGAAAGAACAATGCAAAACTACAGAACACACAAATTAACTAAGTTAGCGAAATCCATATATATATGAGATTAGAAATCAAAATAACAACTTATCAATAGTGAGAACAAGCATGTCATCCAATAATCCTATATACGAATATCAAGAAAGACGATATCAGCATTTTATGACTAAATAGGGTATAATGTAATCAATATTACTGAAAGAACAATGCAAAAACTTAAATAGAACCTTCAAATCAACTCAGTTAGCAAAATACACATATATGAGATCAGAAATCAAAATAACAACTTATCAATAGTAAGAACAAACATGTCACGCAATAATCCTATATACGAATATCAAGAAAGACAATATCAGCATTTTATGACTAAATAGTGTATAATATAATCATTATTACTGAAAGAACAATGCAAAAATTTAAATGAAACCTTCAGATCAACTAAGCAAAATCCACATATATGAGATCAGAAATCAAAATAACAACTTATTAATAGTAAGAATAAACATATCACCTAATAATCCTATATACAAATATCAAAAAAGAAGTTAACAGCATTCTAAGTCTAGATAAGGTATAATATTATCAATCCACATATAACACACACACAAAAAAAGGAAAATGATAAATAGTATTATCATAGTAATATTTCTTATTTTTCGACCGATTATAAATCACACTCCAAAACATAGAAATAAATACATTTAAATAACAATAGGACCGACTACAATTATTATATGTCGAAATAACTTCAAGACGTAATAATAACCGGTCGTATTATTTACCAAATTCACAAAGAAGAGTAAACAATATAGAGTTGGAAAATAACAGTCTTACCATATTGTCTCGAAACATGCAACGGATGGTCAGTAGCATACATCTCTGCTGTTGTCTTGTCAATAAGACGAACTCTTCGCTATAGTGGCGGCGAAAGAAAAAAATACGAAAGAATCACTTTGCACCATTTTCGTTAGTATTACTACCGAAGAACACACTGCTAGACATACACGTGGTTCCAGACGGCCTATTGAAGACACGGACACCGATCCGACACTATGTTAGTACCAATCTACACTCGCCAAATGATACAATTGAAAGAATTACTGATCCACTGAACATACATTCTTTGGGTTTTTAAAATTAATCAGCATTTCTTCCAAGGAAACTAAATCGATAGAATAGAGACTAGTTAGAACATGCATGGAGGGTATTGGCCAGATTTCCCGGTACCATACATCCAAAGAAGTACAGGCACCTGAAGGCGTACTCAGACCCACTGCACAGCAGACCACATCAAAGTAGCTACCGAACAGTGGACTTTACTTGCCTATGAAAATACGAGGCCACAACTTGAAAGGTAGCATAATAAAAATACTTGATGAAAATGTTAATATAAAATATGAAAGAAAAAATAATTGTACTAGAGAAGAGCTTGGTATGATCTGTAAATGATTTATACACCCAAAGTTTACACATTAATGACTGAATAAGACCATAATCCGACAAAAATTCAAATTCCTAATTGACCGTTAGTTGATGCAAAAACGAGGTTCACGTTATAGATAATATAATAGCACCGAAAAGGAAGAGTATTTCTCTCAATATGATATTGAATCTTGCTTGTCACAATCATAACGCCCAAGCGTGCAAAAGTATGTGGCACCTGGTAAATCTTTTATTATTTTTCTGTTTATTTAAACGCACTAAATATTTTTCTGACTCATTCTATCTGATTATTTTACTGCTTTTTTTACACGCTGTACTTACCGTTTGACCGATCATCTATATTTCGACAGAGTACGAGTACGGAGCAGTAATTTCTACACTGATGAATCGAAGATTTTTTTTGTATCCCGCTGTTAGATGACGTTTATTTTATACACCGCAACGATCGCCATAAAACAAACGTTAGTAAGAAGTATTTTACGACACCCATCATTTTACATAATGAATTTAAAAAAGCACTTACCGACATTAGGATGAGGCGCTCAATGGAGCTGCAAATAACAAATATTGTTAATAGATGATAATGCAAAATTACTCCATATTCTATTGATGGAACTAATTATTTTGACACTTAATTGTAAATTTAACCAAGAGCCTCATGCATTCAGAAATATATTCAAGCTCTTCGGCAAATAAATATTGACTATAAAAAAAAAATAGGAGGATATAACGGAACACGGAACAAAGAGTTTTTAAACTCGCAAATGTGCGAAATAACAAACGTCTAAACATCAGAGTATAGGCAATCAAGTTAAAAATATGTCAATGAAATAACGTTGACTTACCTTGCAGATTGGCACAAGAAGAAATTCAGATCCTGTGAGAAGAGACTCGTTGGTTGATTCCAGGAAGTTCCTATAATTGCAGTTTTCACTACCAGGAGGCAACAAATAAAATCCTGTAAAAATAAAATGTTAGAGAATGGCCAATTGTAGTATATATTTAGAAGAAATATGAACATTACAAAGGTGAGACAAAAGACGGTAATGTGTTCGTCGTAATTTTTAGCAGAACCAGGACAGCCCAAAAAATTATTAATAAAACTGCAAATGAAGTAATGAAAAACAAATAAATAAACTTAGCAATTAGTTGATGCAGACCAAGATGAATATCATCCGAAAACAGGTCCTTACCTTGAGTTCCACAAATCGCCAGATTCTCTGGTACTACCTCGGAAGACATTCAAAGTTATCAGGTAAATTCATAATTTCCCCATCATATGATTATGCATAGGATATTTATAGAAGATAATGTGTTGACAAACAAAATTTGGAGAAGAGAACTTATATGAATTAATTACCTGTAAGGCTACCTAAGAATAGATATCCTAATTTAATTAAGGAATACAACAAATTTAAATTACTTACCCACTATAAACTGAATGATCCTCATTTTCCAATATTCCAAAACTTAATTGATATTCTGATTAGCCATATATATCACAGTAACCTGGGTGCCCCACAACGGTCATTCTTGCCCACTTCTGCATATTTGCTGATGATACCATCATTGCATATGAAGTTGGTCAACAATAATTTGAAACGGTATGCTGATGGGCTCCAGAATAATCAGCATCAAATAAATGTTGACAGAAGCATGCAAATTATATTCAAAAAAAGGAATTCCTATAATTGATGCTTTGTATAAATGTAGCGCATTCTTCTGGTGGGTTTTTCAATAACCTATACCAAAAAAATTAAAGGCTTATCAAAGACTCATCATAATCCTGAAATTCGTATTTATGATTTAACTGCAAAATCTATACTCAGGCCATAAATAGGGGAATAGGAACGAATATTACTGAAAGAACAATGCAAAAATACGAATGAACACTCAATTCAACTTAGAGAAATCCACATATATGAGATCAGAAATCTACTACTACTACATATCAAACGTTATAAAAAACATATCACCCAATTATCGCATATACAAATATCAAGGAAGCATTTTGTCTAAATAGGGTAAAATAATATGATTAATCTACAAATAAATGTGCACAAAGATTAAAAAATAAATAAATTTGAAAATATAATAAATTTTTGTTAGTAATATTTCTTATTTTTCCGCATGGCTGTTTTTAGCATTTAATATCTAAATAAGTTATTTTATAGCTATATAGGATTTCGTGAATAGGAAATGACATCTTTAATTATAATACGTACATCAATCATCTAAATCCATTTCCAATAAATCTTGCATAGGTCTACAAGATAATTGCTTCTTAAGCAACATTATAATTTCATTATTATTTGTAGCTCCACATATTGAACAGTTGACTGATGCGTTTCTTCGACAGTTAGTATAATTCACTATAAAATAAGATGATAAATAATTAGGATATTGTAAATAGATTCAAGTATTCGGAAATTAGAATTACACTTACATATGGGCAGGTATAAGAAATGCAATATAATTAATAATCTTTAGATTTTTGAACTATTCCTCTCATATCTAAAGGCTACATCAAGATAATTCGTCTATCTGGGATATTGGAATTAGAAATCAGATCTAGAAATCAGATCACTACTTTTGTTAATCGATTCTGAGCTTCGTCCCATATGTCGATTGAACCTGTTCTTTCAAATTCTATAGCTTCCCTGAAAAAAGAAGACTCCCTTTCCACGATGAACATTGTTCAACTGGACCAACAAAACAATAAAGAACACCGTCTAGCAACACACGAACCACTAATTGAACGCCAAATCTCACCACCAACAATCACAAATTGTGGCAAATACATTAGTATCAATATCGTCGAAATGACAAGTACTTCAGAGAACAAGAAGAGAGGGAGTTCAGAAACAGAACACCTATAAGAACAAGACGATTCAAAAAGGTCTCGAGAGGCAAGGTATCCAACAGCTCAAACAAAACACTGAAGAGAACAAACCAAGAGCGGTACTACCATACACATACTATACACAGAATAGGACGTATACTTCGAGGTCACCATATCTCCAGCACTTACAAGCTGTCCCGACAAAGAATGGGAAGGAGCACCACTTTCTACAGCTGTTTCAACAAGAAAATGAGACGGAGCACCACTTGCCAGCGAAGCTTTCTTACGTAGGCGGCAATCCCGCTGACGTCGTGCATCATTTTTACTTTTCCCGCTCCATAATCACGACACCGTTCAGCCACAGTTCTTGGTTCCAGTTTGTGCAATTCACTGTCACTCCGCGAATCACCAATATATTTTCGCTTTCGCCGTAACATACCGAAACACTTCTTCGGGAAAAAAAATCTACTATGAGAATTATGTATACGAAAAGCAAGCAATGTTTGCCAACCTGTTAACAAATTCGTGAATATGAAACCAGTAGTCCAACTCAAGCCATTCCTTGATGTGACTCGCCTTTGCCGCCGTGTCTACCATACCACAAACGGGGAGATAAGAAATCGGCTGGCTTTTGGCAAACTGTCGTCTTCACATTTATATTTTACGACAGCAAAAAATGATGCTTCGAAACTATCATCTAAGGCGCCACCGATGAATGGGACTACTGTGTTTATCTATACTGTATACGAAACAAAAGTAGACAGAAGAAACACATATATATATATCACCAAATATTATTCTGCTACGATTTGTTTGTAAATTATATATTTTATGGATATTAGAAAATATCATGTTTTAGGATATTTGTAAGAAATTAGTCAAAAATAATTGATGAGAGAATCAAACTCACATAAGATTCATATGATCATTAAAATTACCACCATCTATCATGTACCTGTAATAATGTGCATTTAAGTTCGATATATTTATATCATCACCTATTATAGATTTTCAGTTAAGAAACCTACTCATTTTTGAAATTCGTATTCTATCGGAAATTCATAGGGGAAGCATCCTAATATCGAAATAAGATATATAGAAACATAAAAACACTTCTTGTATCTCCGCTTCAATGATACCAGCAACTATATCTGCAAGATAAGCAAAATTTACGTGTACATATTTGTTTCTCTTTGTAATTTTCATAAATTATTGTTCTTACTTTTCATTATTGAATCCTTATATTGTAATAACCAACAACTATTTTTATTCCAAAACACAATAATTGTCCTCAAACACAGATCAAACAACTCACACTAACGTACTCTCATAAAGATTGCATAGAATCAGCTATTCTTTCCGATAAACATTACATATCTACAGTGGTGCCCTCCCACGTGGTGTGGTAATTGGATTCGCCAATAAAGTCCTTAATTTTATGAATTTAATGAATCGATTTCAAAAATGCCTCACTTCTTTTAGGCAATGCGTTTTTAGAAGAACGACCCATACTAATCACCTCTACAGTTTTGTTTCCAGAAATAGATTTAAAAAACAATAGGATAGACTATACTCTAGGAAGTACGAAATATATATAATATAAAGTAGCGTGCCTCGGTTCGATTATTGGAAGCGAATAATTGGTGGATTATCATACAATTTCTCTAGGTTACAGATATGGTTTTCACCTACAAGATATATAATGCTGGAAGGTGATACTGTGATAATTACCGGTCGTATTCTTTAAAGAATTCGAAAAAAGATATACAATTTAGAGTTGGGAAGAAACAGTCTTACCTTATTGTCTTGAAACATGCAACGGATGGCCAGTCGTAGACATACATCTCTGCTGCTGCATTGTCACTACCGACGAGCACTTGTGGCGGCAAAACACCGAAGAACACATTGGACACTGGACATACACGTGGTGCCAGACGGCCTATTTACGACGCAAAGGCTCTACTACACGGAGATCAATCCGACACTATGTTAGTACCAATCTACACTCAGCCAAATCATACAATTGAAAGAACTACTGATCCACATGAAGAACATAAACACATTCTGAATGTTTCTAAAATTAATCAGCATTTCTTCCAATGAAACTAACTAGATAGAATAGAGACTTGTTAAAACATGCATGGAGGGTATTGGCCAGATTTTCCGGTACCAGACATCCAAAGGAAGTAGAGGCACCTGAAGGCGTACTCAGACCCACTGCACAGCAGACCACATCAAAGTAGCTACCGAACAGTGGACTTTACTTGCCTACGGAAAATAGAGGCAATAACTTGAAAAATATGATTACTCTTGAAAATAATAGAAATAAAAATGTTACTATAAATTATGAAAAAATATATCTGTGCAAGAGAAGAGGATCTTCGCAAGAAGAGCTTGGTATGATAAGAACATGATTACGTATGATAAATGCAAATTATCTACAATAACCACATGTAAAACATTTCATATTGAGTTAAGAATATGAGCCCCAAATATCATTAAAATTAAACATGAGTTCGAATATGCCTTTCCCCTTAACATGAAAAAGAGGGATATTTTTGAGAATTGATAATGTGTTAAATGATATATCAGTATTTCGTCCAAGGAACAGATTCTCCGAAAATCTTTAAATGATTCATACACCCACGGTTCACATTCAATCAGACCGTAATTCTACAAAAATTTAATATTATTATCTTTACTTGGAGCAAACACGAGGATCACGTTTCAGACAATAGAATAGTACCGAAAGAAAGAGGAAGTGTGCTCCTGCAAGTAGCTCTCGAGATTCGAAATAATTGCCGCTTATGGTATTGGGCATAGAGGTTACAAATGGAACTGACAATAAAGGTCGCTAAAGCAATTCACAGTGAAGGTAGCAGATGGGATTGACAATAAATGTCGATAATGGGATTGACAATAAACGCTGCTTATGGGGGATTAGCTATAAAGGTCGCTTACAGGATTAGCTATAAAGGTCGCTTACAGGATTGGCTATAAAGGTCGCTTACAGGATTAGCTATAAAGGTCGCTTACAGGATTCGCAATGAAGGTTGCTTACAGGATTCGCAATGAAGGTTGCTTACAGGATTCGCAATGAAGGTTGCTTACAGGATTCGCAATGAAGGTTGTTTACGGGATTCGCAATGAAGGTTGCTTACAGGATTCACAATAAAGGTCGCTTACAGGAATCGCAATAAAGGTCGCTTACAGGAATCGCAATAAAGGTCGCTTACAGGAATCGCAATAAAGGTCGCTTACAGGAATCGCAATAAAGGTCGCTTACAGGAATCGCAATAAAGGTCGCTTACAGGAATCGCAATAAAGGTCGCTTACAGGAATCGCAATAAAGGTCGCTTACAGGATTCGCAATAAAGGTCGCTTACAGGATTCGTAATAAAGGTCGCTTACAGGATTCGTAATAAAGGTCACTTATAGGATTCGCAATAAAAGTCGCGTAGGCAAGGTGCGCACTGAAGTGGTAAGCAAATTGCGTGGTGACTAAGTGGCAGGGGAATCGCAAGAGCCTCTGTAAACAAATAAAGATGCACGCATCAAAATGGAGTAGTGGAGTAGGATTCACAATATAGTCGCATATAGGATTCACAATAGGAATAGGACCTTTTCGGCACGAAGGCTGTTCGGCGCGGGAGGGTTCTGTGCCAGATATTTTTATTTGTCGAGTGATAAGAATGACAGAATTAAATAGAATAGAACTTGAAAACACCGAATCGGAAATAGGATCGAAAAGTCTACTCGATTCAAATAGAAATGTTTTGACTTTTTTCTACAGAATTGGAAGATCTATTATAATATTTTCTTTTATTTTTGGTGTATACGTACTTGTATATATTGCATATATAGATATTTTTAGAATTTGCCATTTATTTATACCTAACGATATAAATAACAAAACAGTAAGATACTCAAATTTAGGACGAAAAGGATATACCGTTTAGTTACCGATTTTGGAAACCGGATTATTCTGGACTTTTTGAGAGGTATCGCCCATAATTTTGACATGGAACTGTTGAATATTTTAATAAATACTTCCCCGTGTATACCATGTACTTGTTTTTGGTGTATTTAAATGGTTATTAAATTTACTATCATTTATATATTTTATTATACCTATATAACGATTTAAATAACAAAAGAGTAAGATACTCAAATTTAGAAAGGACGAAACGGATATACCGTTTCATAACCGATTTTGAAAACTGGAATATTCTGGACTCTTTGAGGGTTATCGCCCATAACTTTGAGAAGGAACTGATCTGAACATATTCATAAGATACTATCAGTTAACAGGAAAAATATTAACTAGACACCCGTTAAAATTTTGGGGAAAGACATATTCGATTTCTGACAAATTGGAAACAGGACCACATCCCTCATATCTTCATGATGATGAAAATTGAACACATTGGTCCAAGACAATAATATAAGAATTAGCAATATTCACAAAAATCTAATTTTATCGGTATACAATAATACAGATTTGGCTGATGTAACTACAAAATAAGCATGTAAATTCATGGGAAAGCGTAAACTCTTGATCTTGTTGAACCCAGTAGTATTCTCAGTGGTTCATCTGTTTATGTTTTTCATGACATGGTATAATTAACTAAAATATCATGTGACAGAAATTTAGGATACCTTACATTTTTGGAATATTTCTCCCATATCTAAAGACTACATGAAGATAATTCGTCAATCTGGACCATCAAGCTTGGACATGGAAATCAGCTCACTTCTTTTTCTTAATCGACTTCTGTTTTTCAGACTTGAAATATTTCCCTCGTTCAGACTGGCTACATAAAGAAAAACTAGGAGCGGTGGAGATTGAATTCGTGATGACGTATTATGGTGTTCCAGATGTGTGCTCTTTGACCAGCAGTTTGAGATGAGTGACTGCTTGTGACTTGTCTGCGAAGCACTGCTAGCCGTTCCAGCATAATTGGCAACAGTTGTTTGTACAGTATTTTTTTTTCAGTTTAAAAAGCTTTTTATGCAGAAGAGGCAAATTCTGAGCATCGTCCCATTTGTTGATTGAACCTGTTCTTTCAATTTCTATGACTTCCCAAAAGAAAGAAGAATCCCCTTCCTCGATGAACACTGTTCAACTGGGCCAACAAAACGGGAAAGAACACCGCCCAGCAACACACGAACCACTAATTGAAAGCCAAATCTCTCCACCAACAATCACAAATTGCAGCAAATGCATTAGTATCAATATCGTCGAAGTGACAATTAAATGACAAGTATTTCAGAGAACAAGAAGACAGGAAGTTCAGAAACAGAACACCTTTAAGAACAAGACGATTCAAAAAGCTCTTGAGAAGCAATGTATTCAACAGCTCAAACAAAACACAGAAGAGAACAAAACATAAAAGAGAACAAAACATAAAAGAGAACAAAACATAAAAGAGAACAAAACATAAAAGAGAACAAAACACAGAAGAGAACAAAACACAGAAGAGAACAAAACGCAGAAGAGAACAAAACGCAGAAGAGAAAAAAACACAGAAGAGAACAAAACACAGAAGAGAAAAAACCAAGAGCGATACTACCATACACATACTATACACAGAATAGGACGTATACTTCGAGGCCGCCATATCTCCAGCACTTACAAACAAGATTCAAAAAGCTGTTGAGAGGCAATGTCTTCAATAGCTCAAACAAAACCCAGAAGAGAACAAACCAAGAACGATACTACGAAGAGCGATACTACCATACACATACTATACACAGAATAGGACGTATACTTCGAGGCCGCCATATCTCAAGCACTTACAAACAAGATTCAAAAAGCTGTTGAGAGGCAATCTCTTCAATAGCTCAAACAAAACACAGAAGAGAACAAAACACAGAAGAGAACAAAACCCAGAAGAGAGCAAACCAAGAACGATACTACCAAGAGCGATACTACCATACACAGAATAGGATGCATACTTCGAGGCCGCCATATCTCCAGCACTTACAAACAAGATTCAAAAAGCTGTTGAGAGGCAAAGTCTTCAATAGCTCAAACAAAACCCAGAAGAGAACAAACCAAGAACGATACTACGAAGAGCGATACTACCATACACAGAATAGGACGTATACTTCGAGGCCGCCATATCTCCAGCACATACAAACAAGATTCAAAAAGCTGTTGAGAGGCAATGTCTTCAATAGCTCAAACAAAAAACAGAAGAGAACAAAACAAAAGAGAACAAACCAAGAACGATACTACCATACACATACTATACACAGAATAGGACGTATACTTCGAGGCCGCCATATCTCCAGCACTTACAAACAAGATTCAAAAAGCTGTTGAGAGGCAATGTCTTCAATAGCTCAAACAAAACACAGAAGAGAACAAACCAAGAGCGATACTACCATACACATATAATACAAAGAATAGGACGTATTCTTCGAGGTCACCATATCTCCAGCACTTACAAACCTGCATAAACCATCAAACAAATTCTCTCGAATCCAAAATTGGTCTAGGGAACCACGGCGTGAACCGAATAAAATGCCTATATTGTACTTCAAAAAACAAGCAATCAAGATCCGCCCTCTTCCATCTTCAAACAGGAAACAATATCAACTTTGACACCTGTAAACAAATTACCTAAGATTCATCATTTCAAGAGCTGCATCATCAGGGAAGCCACATAAATTGAAAAAATCCGATTAGTTAATGGAGCAATGCTTAGAATTTGTCAACAGCATGCAAATACATATTAAACAAAAGATAACAGAACAAACATCTGTTTCCAATGATGCTGGAACGGCTATCAACACCCCGCAGACGGTGACAAGCGGTTAGGTTATTATTTGTTTGTCGGAAAGCTACCCTCTTAATGGAATCACTTGATGCTGTGTAAGTAAATCCAACCGATGTCGACCATTGTAATCCCCTCAGGTGTGCGAGCTAGTCGTAAATGTAAACGCTCTGAAAATAATTCATTGACTGCATTTACGACCAACTCGTATCATTGTAATCTGCAAAAAAATCCAGAGTAACGTGCACTGTTACTATTAGAGCACGACCGCGAGGGCATCTTCAAGAAAAATAGGGACCAATTATACCATTTGCTGACACCGCACACCACACTGTCACTTTTTTTTGTATAAAACTGTCTTGCATGTTTTTCGTGTGGTATCAATATCTGCAATTTTGTTTATTGACGTAACCATCTAAATGGAAATGAACTTCATTACTAAAGATTACCGTCCCCAAGTAAGCCACCATCATTCCAAAAGAAAACTTTGTTTCACAGAACCTTTTTCTTCTGGGAAAGTCTGTAGGTTTTAGGTACTATACTAGCTGAATTTTGAAGGGATGAAACTGTAAATACGGCTGTAAAATTCGTTGCATGCTTGAACGATTAATTTGTAATGTCTGGGCAACCTTAGGAGCCAATTATTTTGACATATCGAGTCATTGCACGGTGTTCGGCACTGCTGTTTTAACCAACTTTGGCGTATGTGATTTTGGGCTTAACCTATGTTTAGAAACTTATCCACTCACGCTTTTGCAACATTTCTCGAGACTGCATCCGCTATGTGGCGAATATTGTACCAAGCACAGAACTTTCGCCTTGCCACTGTGTACGAATCATTATTCTTGAAATATGCTTCGATTATAAACGCACGTTGTTCGCCTGACCACTGGTCAATGGCTTCTAACAAATCCGCATGTCCCGCCCCTCCAACTGTAAAACTTACTGCGGTAGGAATAAAAAAAGGGAAATTTACTCTGGGTCACCAAGTAGATCCGACATTCGAAATTAATCCCAACTTATTTGGATTTTCGTGCGTTTGTATAGTTCAACTTGGTGTACGTATACACATATTCGATGAATCAAAGTTCTTCGGAACGTATGTTACTGTTCAGTCAGATTTCAGGTTAGATCGTTTGATATCTAGAATAAAGTCAATAATAAAATGAATAAAGTATATATATTCAGTCTTAAAAAAGAAGATGAAATAAAACAGAATTAATATTGGATTTAAGCATTTATTTTTGTTTCCTGTAGAACATGCGTATATTTAACTATATTGTCATGTTCTAAAGGGAGAAAAAAACTGTTAGTACAATATTTTTTCACACGCCAAAAATACAAAAGTACGATACGATCTATTTTTTAAATATAAACTTATATCTAATGGATATAATTGTTAACACCGTATTTAGGAGAGTTAGAAAGGAGTGGAGTATCTGTAAAACTTAAGTTGAAAAACTTATGTGTCCACATCATGTAAGGAATTCTAGGGGCGGTGAGAAGCAATAGAATCACATGATGAAAATGTACTATTAAAGCAAAATTCGTATACAAAGCAACGTACCAAAAATTGTATCGGTGTGGTTCAGCTGTTACTGAGCATATGCGAATGATTTGAGATGTTTTTGTCGAGTTTTACAGAATATAGGTCTCACCTCCAAAACTTTTACATTGGGAATGTTTTTTGGAGATTTATTCATATAAAGATAATCATGATAAATCCGGTTCATGATGTATGTCCGCCACAATAAGAGATATTCAGCAATCTGATCTGTTTTAGATAAACTGTATGCGCTCAATTGGTTCTACGATGGCTAAAGCACAAACATAATGGAGCACTGTTGTGGATAAAAATAATTTCTTCTAAAAGTCGCAAAACATATCAGCGAAGACATTGATCACTTCCTGGAATACTTCTTTATCTAAAATTGCTCATACGAATGATTGTATTCATCTTTACTGTATTTTTCAGACTAGCTGTATAATCGCTTGCTAATCAAAGAACGGCGGTTATATGTTATATTTTTCAATAAAATCCTCGAGAGCAATATTCCCTGAGTTTGAATCACAAATTATTCCTCAGATACAATTATATCTTAGAAATTTTGATCTCATGCTGATTCGCAGTATTTCTTCACCTTATGCAATTTCCTTAATCCAGCAGTTGCAAATCGTTAATTTTTTTCATGAATCGATTTCTCAAGAAGCTTCCTTCTTTCACGCAATGCGTGATTAGAAGAACGATCCATAATAATCAACATCTCAAAACATAGAAATAGAAAGATTTAAAAAACAATAGGATCGGCTGAAATTATTATAACAAATGCACTAAAAAATATGAAATAACTTCAAGACGTAATAATAACCGGTCGTAATATTTACCAAAGAAGATAAACAATATAGATTTGGAAAAAAACACTCTTACCTTATGGTCTTGAAACATGCAAGGGATGGCCAGTGGTCGACATACATCTCTGCTGCTGCATTGTCACTACTGAGGAGCACTTCGCTATAGTGGCGGCGAAACACAAATTTACGAAAGAATCACTTTGCACCATTTACGTCTTTATTATTACCGAAGAACACATTGCCGGACATAAACGTGGTACCAGACGGCCTATTTACGACGACAAGGCTCTACTACACGGAGACCGATCCGACACTATGTTAGTACCAAACTACACTCAGCCAAATTATACAATTGAAAGAACTACTGATCCACATGAAGAACATAAACACATTCTGAATGTTTCTAAAATTAATCAGCATTTCTTCCAATGAAACTAACTAGATAGAATAGAGACTTGTTAAAACATGCATGGAGGGTATTGGCTAGATTTTCCGGTACCAGACATCCAAAGGAAGTAGAGGCACCTGAAGGCGTACTCAGACCCACTGCACAGCAGACCACATCAAAGTAGCTACCGAACAGTGAACTTTACTTGCCTACGGAAAATCGAGGCAATAACTTGAAAAATATGATAACTCTTGAAAACAATAGAAATAAAAATACTTGATAAAAATGTTATATATATAAATTATAAATTATGAAAAAATATATCTGTGCAAGAGATGAGGATCTTCGCAAGAAGAGCTTGGTATGATGAGAACATGATTACGTATAATAAATGCAAATTATCTACAATAACCACATCTAAAACATTTCATATTGAGTGAAGAATAGGAGCCCCACATATCATAAAAATTAAACATGAGTTGGAATATGCCCTTCCCCTTAACATGAAAAAGAGGGATATTTTTGAGAATTTAAAATGTGTTAAATGATGTATCAGTTCAAGGAACAGATCTTTAAATGATTCATACACCCACGGTTCACATTCAATCAGACCGTAATTCTACAAAAAAATTAATATTATTATCGTTACTTGGAGCAAACACGAGGATCACGTTTCAGACAATAGAATAGTACCGAAAGAAAGAGGAAGTGTGCTCCTGCAAGTCGCTCTCGAGATTCGAAATAATTGTCGCTTATGGTATTGGGCATAGAGGTTACTAATGGAACTGACAATGAAGGTCGCTAAAGCAATTCACAGTGAAGGTAGCAGATGGGATTCAGAATAAATGTCGATAATGGGATTGACTATAAAGGCTGCTTATGGTGTTCAGAATAGAGGCTGCTTATGGGATTTGAAATAAGCGTTGCAGATGTGATTCGGAATAAAGGTCGCTTACAGGATTAGCTGTAAAGGTCGCTTGCAGGATTAGCTATAAAGGTCGCTTGCAGGATTAGCTATAAAGGTCGCTTGCAGGATTAGCTGTAAAGGTCGCTTGCAGGATTAGCTATAAAGGTCGCTTACAGGATTAGCTATAAAGGTCGCTTACATGAGTCGCAATGAAGGTAGCTTACAGGATTCGCAATGAAGGTCGCTTACAGGATTAGCAATGAAGGTCGCTTACAGGATTTGCAATGAAGGTTGCTTACAGGATTCGCAATGAAGGTTGCTTACGGGATTCGCAATGAAGCTTGCTTACACGATTCGCAATAAAGGTCGCTTACAGGAATCGCAATAAAGGTCGCTTACAGGAATCGCAATAAAGGTCGCTTACAGGAATCGCAATAAAGGTCGCTTACAGGATTCGCAATAAAGGTCGCTTACAGGATTCGTAATAAAGGTCGCTTACAGGATTCGTAATAAAGGTCAAGTGATAAGAATGACAGAATTAAATAGAATAGAATTTGAAAACACCGAATCGGAAATAGGATCGAAAAGTCGACTCGATACAAATAGAAATGTTTTGACTTTTTTCTACAGAATTGGAAGATCTATTATAATATTTTCTTTTTTTTTTTTGATGTATACGTACTTGTTTTGTATATATTGCATATATAGATATTTTTCGAATTTACCATTTATTTATACCTAACGATATAAATAACAAAAGAGTAAGATACTCAAATTTAGGACGAAAAGGATATACCGGCTAGTAACCGATTTTGGAAACCGGAATATTCTGGACTTTTTGGGGTATCGCCCATAACTTTGAGATGGAACTGTTTTGAATATTTTTATAAATATTTTCCCGTGTATACTATGTACTTATTTTTGGTGTATTTAAATAGTTAATTAATTTACTATCATTTATTTATTTTATTCTACCTAAAGATTTAAATAAGAAAAGAGTAAGATACTCAAATTTAGAAAGGACGAAAAGGATATAACGTTTAGTACCCGAATTTGAAAACCGGAAATATTTGAGGGGTATCGCCCATAACTTGGAGATGGAACTGATTTGAACATATTCATAAGATACTATCAGTTAATAGGAAAAATATTAACTAGACACCCGTTAAAATTTTGGGGAAAGACATATTCGATTTTTGACAAATTGGAAACAGGACCACATCCCTCATATCTTCATGATGATGAAAATTGAACACATTGGTCCAAGACAATAATATAATTAGCAATATTCACTTAAGAAGAAAATCTAATTTTATCGGTATACAGATTTGGCTGATCTAACTACAAAATAAGCATATAAATTCATAGATGAGCGTAAACTCCTGATCTTGTTGAACCCAGTAATGTTTTCAGTGGTTCATGTTTGTTTTCCATGAAATGGTCATTTTATGAAAATCAAAACATGAATCATCTATAGCAAATTTCCCCATATAAATAAATGAAATTTTCTGGGTTAGGCTTTTTTAAGGAATAACCAATAAGATTAAATGAAGCTATACCAGCTCCACCAGTTTCCACGACAAAAAAGATTACATTGTGATACTAAATGATTGATTTTATGTTCAAAGATAGAAATAAATAATTTAGATTGAATCACTTTTTTACGTCACCCATGATTTTACATATTGAATTGAAAGAAGCACTTACCGACATTGAGATGAGGTGCTCGATGTAGCTGCAACTACCCTGGAATTGGTAAATATTGTTGATAGATGATAATGCAAAATTAATTCTAATTCTATTGATGGATTATTGAAAGCTAATTATTCTGATAGTTAATTTTAAATTTAACCAAGAATCAAAGACATTCGGAAATATATTCAAGCTATTCGGCAAATTGATAATGGAAGAAAATTGTCGATATAATGGAACACAGGACAAGGGCTTTTTCAACTTTCTTGTTCTTGTCGCGTATCTCCGAAATATAAAATGATTAAACATCTTACTATAGGCCATCAAGTGAAAAATCTGATTACAGCAATGAAAGAAAGTTGACTTACCTTGCAGATTGGCACCAGAGGAAATTCAAATGCTGCGAAAAGAAACGTGTCGGTTGATTCCAGGACGTTTTATAATTGCACAGATGTCACTATCGAGAGGCAGCAAATCAAAAATGCTGTGAAAATAAAATTTGATAGAATGGCCATTTGAAGCAGATATTTAGTAGAAGAAATATTAACATTACAAAGGTGAGACCAAAGACGGTAATGTGATCTCCATCGTAATTTCTATCAGAACAATAACCGACCAAAAAATTACTAACAAAATAACACATTTAGCTATGAAAAAAGAAAGAATAAACTCACCAATTAGTTGATCCAGACCAAGAGGAGCGTTTGAAAAATTAGTCATCCGAAAGAAGGTCGGCTATGTTTAGAGTTCCACAATGTAATCGCCTGAATCTCTGGTACTATATCGGAAGACATTCCAAGTTATCATGTGAACTCATAATTTCCTCGTAAAACGATTAACCATAGGATATTTATATAAAATAATGTGTTGACAAGAAAATCCGCAGAAGTGAAGTTAATTGAATTAATCTCCTGTGAGGTTTACCGTAAATTCAAAATCTTCCATATAACCAAATTTGAACTTCATGTTATGTTATTTGCCAAATACCTACAATTTCAAGATTCTAGAATAAGTATAATTAAAAAAAACAATCAGTTCGTATTCTAATATTATCACCAACATAACCTTGGAATAGAATATACCAAATATATTAGTTGCATGACAAACTGTTCTTCATTTCAGAACATCCGAGAACAAGTCATCTGGAGAATCACTGTATGAATGTACCTCATAAACCCCTGCATTTTGCATTATTTGGGAGAATACATATGATAGAACATTATCCTTATGTTGTTTATTATTTTTATATAATTTTGTTGTATTCTAATCACCACTAGTATATTAGTAGGTAACGACTGGTATTTTATCTTTATACTGTCTTATTTTAATGTAATACACATTTAACGACTACAATAATGGTTCTAAGAATAGATAATCATAAATTAATTAAGGAGCACGACAAACCACTTAAATTACTTACCCACTATAAATTGAATGATCCTTATCATTTTCCAATATTCCAAAACTTAATTGATATTCTGATTAGCCATATATATCACTGTAACCCGGGTGCCCCACAACGGTCAGTCTTGCCCACTTCTGCATATTTTCTGATGATGCCATCATGGCATATGAAGCTGGTCCACAATAATTTGAAACTGTATGTTGAGTGGTTCCAAAATAATCAGCATCAAATAAATGTTGACAGAATTAATTTCATTTAAAAATAAAATTATGAAAATTGTTACCAGATCAATTCAAAGAGTCGAAATGATAGGAGCATGCAAGTCATATTAAAAAAAATGAATTATCATTGGTGCTTGGTATAAATGTTAAATGTAGCGGTTGTCTAAATACACAAAACAGACCCTTATGATCAACAATGCATTCTTTTTGGCTGGTTTTTTCAATAACTTATACCAATAAAATTAAATGCATTACAGAGTCTTCATAATCCAGATATCCTTCTTTGGAATTCATATTGAAAGGAAATAGGAACGAATATTATTAAAAGAACAATGCAAAAATACTTGTAAGCCTGACACAACATGTAAATCAACACTGCAGTAAATATTGTTAATTTATATTGTCCTATTTAAAATAATATGGTATATTATAACAATATTTACCGCTACACTGATGCCATTACCCCATGCAGCTGATTAAATATATTAGTAGGTATTAGACCATTATGATTTTTTACATATCGGGTATGGTTTGATAATTCTTTTTCACAAGTATTAATTATTAAAAACATATTGTTGTTATGTTCGATTAAATTAGAAATGCAGTAATAACTATTCAGGATTTCTTGAATAGGAAATGACAAAATTCCAATCATAATTACCTACTTCAAACACTTCCATCAATTTCCAATAAATCATGAATACTTCCAGGTCTAAATAGTTTTTTTCTTGAGCAGCATTATAATTTCATTATTCCTCTTCTATCCACGAATGTAATAGTTGACTGATGCTTTTCTTCGATAGTCAGTACAATCAACTGAAATATCAGGAAGATACTATATATCTATCTATCTAAATAGATTAAGTATGCTGTAATTAGAATTATACTTACATATGGACAGGTGCACGAAAGAGCTAAATTATTGATTTTCTTTTTTGGAATATTCCTCTCATATCTAAAGACTACGTCAAAATAATTCGTCTATCTGGGAAATCAAGCTTGGAATTGGAAATCAGCTCACTACATTTTCTTAATCGACTTATTTTTCAGACTTATTGAAATATTTCTCTCGTTCAGACTGGCTACAAAAAGAAAAACTAGGAGCGGTGGAGATGGAGATGACTGACTGCTTTTGACTGTCTGCGGAGCATTGCTAGCCGTTCCAGCATAATTGGAAACAGTTGTCTGTACAGTTTTATTTTCAGTTTGAAAGGTTTTTCATGATGCTGAAAAATTCTAAGCATTGTCCCATTTATTGATTGAATCTGCTATTTCAATTTCTATGACTTTCCTGAAGAATGAAGACTCCCTTTCCCTTTAAAATGTCCGTACGCTTATCACATAATAAAATATTTAAATGTTAGTACGCTTCACAAAATTTAAAACTATCAAATACTTTGTTTCAAGTTTACTCATATATCATCATATACCAAACGCTTGTATTATTCAAGCTTACTTATGTTAAAATACTCGTACGCTTTAAAACTATAAAATGATTCAATGCTTCTACGCTTTTAGTGTTGAAAAGCTCTATGCTTCACAAAATTCAAAACGATCAAATTATGATTCAAGTTTACTCATATATTAAAATGTCCGTACGCTTACCACAGTATAAAATGTTCAAATGTTGGTACACTTTACAAAATTCAAAATGATCATACGCTTGTACTATTTTCAAGCTTACTTATGTTAAAATACTCGTACGCTCTAAATCTATGAAATGATTAAATGCTTCTACGCTTTGAGTGTTGAAAAGCTCTACGCTCCACAAAATTCAAAACGATCAAATACTTTAAGTTTTAAGTTAACTCACATATTAAAAGGTTCTTGCGCTTACCACAGTATAAAATGTTCAAATGTTGGTACACTTTACAAAATTCAAAGTGATCATACGCTTGTATTATTTTCAAGTTTACATATGTTAAAATACTCGTACGCTTTAAATCTATGAAATGATTAAATGCTTCTACGCTTTGAGTGTTGAAAAGCTCTACGCTCCACAAAATTCAAAACGATCAAATACTTTAAGTTTTAAGTTAACTCATATATTAAAAGGTTCTTGCGCTTACCACAGTATAAAATGTTCAAATGTTGGTACACTTTACAAAATTCAAAGTGATCATACGCTTGTATTATTGTCAAGTTTACTTATGTTAAAATACTTGTACGCTTTATAACTATAAAATAAGATGCTTCTAGGCTTTTAGTGTTGAAAAGCTCTACGCTTCACAAAATTCAAAACGATCAAATAATGATACAGGTTTACTCATATATTAAAATGTCCCTTCGCTTACCACAGTATAAAATGTTCAAATGTTGGTACACTTTACAAAATTCAAAGTCATCATACGCTTGTATTATTCAAGTTTACTTATGTTAAAATACTCGTACGCTTTAAAACTATAAAATGATTAAATGCTTCTACTCTTTGAGTAATGAAAAGCTCTATGCTTCACAAAATTCAAAGCGATGAAATTATGATACAAGTTTACTCATATATTAAAATGTCCGTTCGCTTACCACAGTATAAAATGTTCACATGTTGGTACACTTTACAAATTTCAAAGTGATCATACGCTTGTATTATTTTCAAGTTTACTTATGTTAAAGTACTCGTACGCTTTAAAACTATAAAATGATAAGATGCTTCTACGCTTTTAGTGTTGAAAAGCTCTACGCTCCACAAAATTCAAAACGATCAAATACTTTAAGTTTTAAGTTAACTCATATATTAAAAGGTTCTTGCGCTTAACACAGTATAAAATGCTCAAATGTTGGTACGCTTGTATTATTTTCAAGTTTACTTATGTTAAAATACTCGTACGCTTTAAAACTTTAAAATGATTAAATGCTTCTACGCTTTTAGTGTTGAAAAGCTCTACGCTTCACAAAATTCAAAAAGATCAAATTATGATTCAAGTTTACTCATATATTAAAATGTCCGTACGCTGACCACAGTATAAAATGTTCAAATGTTGGTACACTTTACAAAATTCAAAATGATCATACGCTTGTACTATTTTCAAGTTTACTTATGTTAAAATACTCGTACGCTTTAAAACTATAAAATGATTAAATGCTTCTACGCTTTTGAGTGTTGAAAAGCTCTATGCTCCACAAAATTCAAAACGATCAAATACTTTAAGTTTTAAGTTAACTCATATATTAAAAGGTTTTTGCGCTTAACACAGTATAAAATGCTCAAATGTTGGTACGCTTTACAAAATCCAAAGTGATCATACGCTAGTATTATTATTCAAGTTTACTTATGTTAAAATACTCGTACGCTTTAAAACTATAAAATGATCAAATACTTCATGTTCTAAGTTAACTCATATATTAGAATGTTCTTGCGCTTAACACAGTATAAAATGTTTAAATGCTGATCCGCTTTACAAAATTCAAAGCGATCAAATTATGATTCAAATTTACTTATATATGTTGAAACACTCGTGCGCTTTAAAAACTATTAAATAATTAAATGCTGATACGTTTTACGTTTATTTGTTAGTGTTAAAATGAAAATTCTTGTATTACTATTCGATGCAAGGTCGTTTAAATTAAGTCATTTTGGTTAAGTGTTAAGCGAATTACATATTGTTCTGTACTGAAGTTTTCCAGTTTTTATTAATTTTGAAAGATTAAACTTAGGCTTCAATATTAGTGTAACAGTGTGATATCTCTAATAATAGAGATAAATAAAAACTTCATAAAACATTAATTTTACAACAGTTGACACTGCCTTCGTTCAACAGGGTGTTACAAATTTAGGGGCTTTCAAAATGTATTAAATAGCATGGTTACAGAAAAATGACCTACAATTCACAAGAAATCAAGAAAATCAAGGTTATTGAATAATAAATAGAAAGTGCATAAATTTATGATAGACATTGAGATAGTAATTAAGCTTAACTTTTCATCAATTAGAATGTCACTATGACAGATTCATATATAGATCTGCTGGATTTCCTTGTTTAGGAAAAAATATGTATTAGACGTATAAAGCAAAATAATTTTTTTGCCTGAAATAGCTACAAAATGCATAAACGCACAGATTTTGTTGAAACTGTTCAATCGTGACGATTTTTTCTCTTCAAAATCTCATTATGAACAGTTAACAGATTGGTGGAGGACAACCTTCACTATTTCAAAATTTAAGATGTCTTCCAGTTAGAAGGGGTGTTGAAAATTTAAAACTTTACATGACAGAAGTATGAGTAAAATGAAGAATCATTTCCAGCAACATTTAAAATCGACATTTTCTAACAAAATTCAAGGACTTGATATGTTCAAAATTGTTGTAGTAATACATATTTTGAAATCATTGGCACCAACTTCAAAAGTACCAGATCCAATAAAATTAATATTATTTTGTATTTTTCAGTTCACCAAGAGTCGATCCAATTTTTTTGTAACAAATATTTATTTCACTATTTTGAGTGTGACATTAGTTATCAAAGTCATTGAACGTTAACCAAAGAAGATAATGTGATACTCATATTTATTGAGAGATTTCAAAAACATCGAGGAAATACACATATTTCAGTTTTCACCACTGCTGTAAGTCGAAAACCTATGATTTTTTTGAAGAGTGTCCTGATCAAATCTCTTCGTTAATTTTCCAATCTCGAATTTACGATTCTCGGAAAAATTGGTCCCTTCCACATAGCCGATTATTTTTAAAAACGTCCAATTTAAACGGCGGCGGGCAAGCGATCATGTTTGTGCTGTTTTATTTTCAGAAATAAAGGAGAAAATTAAGGCACTGTAACATTCCAGAAGTGAGACTGAGTAATCTGTGCGTTCTGTTCGGATCTAGTGGCGAGTGTTGAGTGATTTTGTGAATTCCAAACGAGTTTGATTAGTGAGAATTCGGCGGATTTTCAGGTGCTTGTTTTTAGTGCAACAAGTGGCGTGCTGTGCGGCTAGCATGGCGGATAAGGAGCGCTAAGTCAAACACTAGAGACGGGCGTTGACGTTAGCCAGGTTGCCGTCCGGGACCTGGAGGAACGACTGACTAGGAAATTTGTGGCGTTACTCGAAGGTCAGTCAAAGGCGAATACGGACAGTTTGCGGAAAGAAGAGGCGGTGGCGGCAGCTCAAGCGGTGACAACGACGCAGGCAACGTCGTCCGACTGCCAGTGGTGGCGTCAGTGGCGGGGTCGTTGAGTGGCCGAGCATCGACAGAGGTGTGTCTGTGACACCTTTGAGCTGAAGCGAGGCGCTAAGAGGCAAAATTCCGACATTCGGGTGCCGCTTGAAATACTGGAATCCTTCAACCCCGACGACCGGGATGTCAACATCGATCATTGGCTGGCGATGGTCGATCGACTGGGGGCTGTCCATGGGGGGACGGAGGCGGAGAAGACCTTCACTCAGACAAAAGGGGCGGGCTCAGCGAAGAAGTGATTTGACCGGCTGGATAATTACTCTCTTTCATGGGACGAGTGGAAAGAGGCGTTGCAAAAGGCGTTCCCGAGGCAGCACGACTAAGGCGAAATAGTCGAGAAGATACCGTGCGATGTTGGCGATGTTAATGCAGAGTGATATCACGGGCGAGCGTGCCGTCTCCTGCATCATCCGAGGGCTGTCAGATGAGTTAAGGGCGAATGCACGGGCGTGTAAAGGTGCGTTTATGCTTACTAGCGTAAGCGAAGAAAATGATTTCATTTATTGCTATACAGGTGTTTATGTCAGAGCGACGCATTCAGTCTCGCTGGGAGACCGAGCAATGATCAGAGCAACGACCGTGGTTCAGTCTATTTTCTTCGCTTTGTTCGATATGGATATCGAGAGATGTGCTCCAATATATAATCAGAGGTTTGTATCTTCATTTTCATATACTCCATAAACGTTTCAGGATATTGTTTCAATTGTCTGTAAAGATGATGGAATTCTCCAAAGACATCTCTCTGAGTGTTTATAGGATGTGCAGCGAATTTGCGTTTTCTAACTGAACTTCTGGCAATATGATATTTGACAGCACTATTTCTTCATCAGAATCACTCATTTTAAGAAAAATATATTGGAATTTGTAACCACAGGTATTCGGTCGACGCGATTGTCGAAGCTCTAATATAAACGGATACCAACGATGTTAAATTTACGCCGCTCTTATCGTCGCTCATATCGTTTATCGCAGCTCCAACATAAACGTACCCAAAGTGCAAAACTCCAGAGGCGTTGTACTCCGAGTTCTTGGCGGCGTTGGAGGACTATCGAGGTGCAACACAGGGGCGGGCGGCAGCAGGAAAAACTACGCCGAGGTGTCCCAGTCCTGTGCAGAAGCAGCAGTCCTATATCATCCTAGTGGCGAAAAAGGATGGCGGCGTACGTATGTGCATCGATTGCAGGGCGTTGAATGCGATCACGGTGAAGGATCGATATACATTACCTTTAATATCAGATCAATTGGATCGTTTGACGGGCGGGCGATACTTTAGGACACTAGATCTGGCGCAAGGCTATCACCAAATAACATTACACCCTGACTCCGTTAATAAAATGGCGTTCATAACTCCCGATGGTCAGTACGAGTATTTACGGGTACCTGTTGGGTTGGCGAATGTTCCGGCGGTATTCCAACGCAGTATTAATCAGATGTTAGGCGATTCAAGACATCACAAAATCCTGGCGTACTTGGATGTTCTCCTTATTCCTTGGGCAACTGTAGAGGAAGGACTAGCGCTATTAGAGGAGATATTGTCGCTGGTGAAACAGGCGGGTTTTAAGTTAAACTTCGCGAAATGATCCTCTTTGAAATCGTCCATTGACTATTTGGGACACGAGGTGAGCGGCGAGGGTATTAGGCCCGGTGGGAGAAAGATTGAGGCGGTCCGTTCCTTTCCCACACCTATCAACGTTCATGGCGTTCGGCAATTTATAGGTTTGGCGAGTTATTTCAGGAAGTTCATTGAGAACTTTGCAATTTTGGCAAGACCATTAAGTTCTTTGGCAGCGAAGATTGCTGAGTGGCGCTGGAGCGAGCAGGAGGAAGCGGCGTTTATCGAACTTAAACGGCGGTTGGCGGAGAGACCTATTCTCGCAATATATGACAGCAATGCTGAGACTGAGCTGCATACAGATGCAGCGTAAAGTAGGTCTTGGCGGGATTTTGTTCCAAAAACAGGCGGACGAAAGTTTACAGGTTCTCATATTTTAGTCGTAGTAGTAGAGAAAGATCTTAAGGACTTGAGATAAAAATACAAAAATAATCATTGCTTTTGCATTATAACTGTAAAGCTGTTTTTCTTTTCTTTTTAATGTTTAATTATTTAATAGGTAAGGTAATTACCTGTTATAAATTACCTTAATAAAATATTCAAAATATCAATGTAGAATATAGAATTTAAGTTATTATAAATATATGTAGCATTAAGCTTTTTTGTGCCATCCTACGTACGGATTATATAAACCTCCTGTAGGCTACATGAGTATTCAATATGTAAATAAATTAAATGTAATTAAATAAATGTATCATCTTCTATAAATATGTACAGGGTCCCGCAACTGAGCTCCCGTCTTCTATTGCTCAGTAGTAATAAGTTTGAAATTCAGCCTTTTTCATGATTATCTTTTCATATGGAAGACTATTGGGAGTTGATACCTGTGAGAAAAAATCTGCATTCAACATGTCCTTCCCCCAAAAAGGGGTATTTTTCCATTTATTCGGCAATGTTTGGATTGCGACATTTTTCTAAAAATGTCTAAAATATGTGTATAAACTCTGGATAAGGAAGGTATTTGGTGAAAACCGAATAATTTTGATGACTTATCTGAAACGTATGAAATATTTTCTTTTATAAAAAATTGTTGGTTTGCACTGAAAAATTACAAAATAATATAATTTCTATTAGTACTGACACTTCTGGAGTTGGTGCCTAAAACAACTAACTACAACTGCCCGCTTAAAAATTAGAATTAATATTATTCCAAGTCGGTCATATTCTTAAGAAAACAACAATTTTAAATTACATGCCATAAATTTTAATGCTTATTTTGGTATCTCTAATGCCTACAAACATGATCTCCAATTTTTATTTAAATGGGCTCTGCGATAATCACTAAAAACAATGAAAATTCTGGTTTAAAGATTTAGGAAAATATGAATAATACATCGATTAGCCAATCAAGCCTGGTACTTATTGCAAGTCCTTAACTAAGATTGATTACCAAACAACGCATCACCACCCAGACATGAGATCATGATTTCAAGGTTGTTGACTATCAGACACCGCTCGATTCTCTGCAGCAAACTGAAGATAGGCAATAACCTTGAAATCATGATATTTGCCTGAATAATGGTGATTTGTTTGATAATCAATCTGATTGAACATTTTTAGTGGTATTATGCAATATTGTGATAGTGTAATAAATTTTACGTACTTCCCTAACAGTAGCTGACGTTATTCAATGGCGGAAGGGGCGGTTGCCCTCGCAGTAGTTGTTGTCGACACAGTTAGACGTTCTATTGTAATCTAGTTATTTGCCAGAAATGTCTTATATAATCTTCTGGATTATATAACAATTTGAATTTATATTCAGAAATATCGTATAATTGAATATGAATTTAAATTAACGTCTACCTGGTAAATTAAACAAACATTTTGAAGATTGCCGCAATGAAAACGATTGTATGATTATCAAAGAAAGCATCAGTCTCCGAGACATATGATTTCGAGTTTGTTGTCTCTCACCAGTATGTCGCAGGGTGAAGAGCCATATTTGATTAACAATCCTATTTTTTTGGTTCGTTCTCGCCTTTCATATAGTAATCGTACTCTCATTTTGATGATTTTTTATTATTATTGAAACAGGAGGCTTGAGAAATGGTCCCATATTCATAAAAACGCAAATCCGCTATCTCATTCCCAGCGAAAACCACTCCCAAAGGGTGTGGATGGGGCAAATTTACTCCAAAATCAAAAATCTGAGGTGGTATGATTAAAGATAGAACAATATCGGAAAACTGAAATATTTTTTCAAAAGAGTTACAGTTTTCGAGATAGGCATGTTAAATTGTCTTATTATATGGAATAATTTCAAAATTTGCGTTTCGTGAAATAAAATTGTTAACCCGATTTTCAAAAAAACGACAACACTTTCTTTCAGCTATCAATAAAAATCTTTCAATGTTGAATTCTGTCATTTGTCCTTATCCTTTCATTCAGGTAACCATGTTGCTCCTTAATAGGTTATGATAATATGTTTTCCTCATTTCTCTTATGTTATAAGTTTATGTTCATTTATATTAATTTTATATACAGGGATCTCAGCTATTATGGCGGATACGAAAAAGTTTAAATTGGCAAAGAATTGCAATTTTGTAAGATATTCTCAAAACCAATATAAGTTTTACAAAATTTGACAGCTATCAACAGAAAATGAAAAACAGATTTTTGGTGATTTCTTAAAACGTCCCTAGCTCCGCAAATACTAATATTAGAAAAAAATATTAAATACGAAGTTTTGAGAAATTTTAACACCTGTCATTTTTGACAGTTATCTATGGGAAAAAATCAAATAAAATAAGGCTTTGTTAGTATAGTTACCGTAGTAACAAATAATAATATGTATTGTATTATTTTGGCACTTTTTTTTACCTCAAACAGTGTTTACCATATGATGCAATAAAAATGCTGTAAAATGTACTGAGGATTATTTTAACAGACATTCTGCCCGTAGTCAGTCATCATTGTAATTTTTTAAAAGGCTGTATGATAATTTGGTAGTTTAACCAAGCCAAAAAAATTAAAACAATGTTAAAATAAATGAATCTGCGAAGGTAGATGTAAAACTGATAATTCGCAGAGCACTGTGGTGAGGGTGCTTAAGAAATATAAATTCCACTCACACAAGTTATCAGTGTCCCAAACTCTTGATCCTGAGGATCCTGACCGACGTCTGGAATTTTGTAAGTGTTTTAGGAATATGTGCCAGTACGTTCAAGATTTTTCTTTCAAAATATTATCGAAACGAGATTTACAAAATGTGGCATGTTTGATCGCCATAATGAACATTTATGGATGCAAGAAAATCCATATCGCGTTGGTGTGGTCATATGGGCTCAACACTTATTGGACCGTTTACTTTTAAGGAAACTGTAACAGGCGACCACTGTCTACGGTTTCTTCAAAATGATTTAGAAGAAATGTTCGACAATTTGAACCTAGACACTCGAAGAGATCTACAATGGTTTCAACATGATGGCGCTCCACCACATAATAACATATTATTTAGGAATTATCTAGATGAAATAATTCCTAATTCTTGTATAGGAAGAAATGTCCCTGTTTTATGGCCACCAGGATCTCCCGATTATTTGGTTTTATTTGTGGGGAGCAGTCAAAGACAAAGTTTACAAACAAACTTATGCTACAATGGATGAACGTGAATCAGAAAAAATAAAAAATGCCAAACATGAAAAAAACTGACCTTGTATATACAGGGTGGGCCAATCAAGGCCAATATTTCATATACCGTTCGTTAAAAAAGAAATCGGTTGGGCCCGGATTTTTATTTTTCGGGGGAAAGAAATTCTCTATCACATTTATCACTCAAAAGATTAATTTAAATTCTTATCTTATCGTCTGAAGAAAAATGTAGTACGCACTATTCTGTTTGCAATAATTCAAATCTCAATACCTAGTTTTCTTGCTGTGGAATTTAATATTCACCGAAAGTACGTAATTGAACTAGTAGCAAAGTTTAGGGAGTCCAGGATCGGTGGCAAACCGAAAACCAATCGTTCCAAATCGACGTATAGTGGGAAACGAAGAAATGGAAGTTGGGCCACATTAATATGTGGCCCAAAATTAAGCTCCCGGCAACTACCTTTAGTGTGTGGCGTACCGCGTACGAGTATTCGAAGAATTTTAAGGACACATAAGTTTCACCCCTTCAAAATTCATATTGTGCAACAATTAAACGAAGATGATTTCAATAGACGTTTGGAATTTTGCGACAAAATGACTGAACGAATTCACTGTTCAATACTTGTTTTTCTGATGAGTGTTAGTTTTTTTGTAAATAGGATTGTTAATCGTCACAATAGTAGATATTGGTCTAACGAAAATCCACATCTATTCCACGAGACACACACTCATTATCCTCAGAAATTAAACGTCTGGGTTGGAATTTATGGCGACTGTTTAATTGGTCCTTTCTTTCTCCCAAGAAATCTAAATGCAGAGATGTATTTGCAATTATTAGAAGACGCTGTCTATCCTGCATTGATATAAAAACTTGATTACAATGCCGAAGATTTGACATTTCAACAAGATGGTGCACCTCCTCATTATACCCTGGCTGTTCGTGAATATTTAAATCGGATTTATCCTGGTAGATGGATTGGCCGAAGAGGGCCAATAGAGTGACCTGCAAGATCACCTGACTTGACCCTCTTAGATTTCTTTCTATGGGGTCACTTGATAAGTAAAATTAAAAAAAACTGAGCCATAGTCATTAAATGATTTACGTCAACGGCTCATCGATGAATGTCGCGCCATTAGGTACACCAGAAATGATTCATAATGCCCGGGAGCGTTTTGAACAGAATTTATATTATTGTATGGATGCAGAAGGATAACACTTTGAGCACTGTATGGATGCAGAAGGATAACACTTTGAGCACTTATTATCATAAGCAATAAATAAACGATATTTACATTTAATGTCTTATCTTTCTATGTAAACCTTAAGTATACCGTTTCCTGATACAGAAATCAACAGATGTCAACATTTTTTCGAAGGGCGATAATGATTTTTCATTTTATTATTCTCCCCTTATTTATCCGCAACAAATTTGCAAAACTAAGATGCGTTGAGAAGAGAATTTGATTGCCATTATAAAATAAGATATCACTCAACCCCTATTCCCATTCAAGATTTTAGGGTTAGAGTGAAAGTGACAAGGTTGGTGACATAGACAAAATCTTTTCCCTGGAAAATAAAAATCGACGGGTCCGACCGATTTCCTTTTTAACGAATGGTATATGAAATATTGGCGTTGATTCGTTTTGATTGGCCCACCCTGTATACATATATATCCACGATGATTTTTTTAACGTGTCCATCAGAAGATTTTCACTTGAAAATCAAGATAGAAATATGAAAATTTGAATTTGGGTATAATCAACGTTGCCGAGTTTATTAAAAAATATCTAAAAAATGGTGGCACTGCCGATTACACCGGAAATTGTAGTAGCTTTGTTTTTTCAAATGAAAATTCCTGTTTTTATTAAATATTTGAATTCCGCACATTTAATGAATTTATGAAAAGCCCTAGTTGTTAGAACCTATCTGTCATAGATTTCGACGGATGTCATTTTCACTGCAAAAAATTCTAATGACAGATGTCTATTTGAAAATTTATATCTCTCTTATTGTCAACCGAGAAAGTTGTTGATCGGTAGCCCTAAGTTGGAATTTCCTTCAGTATGCAAATCATTCTGAAAATTGTTTTGTTTAATACGCCAAAAAATTTAAGAGACTTCAAAGCCAAAAATAGAAAAAAACTCTACATTTCTTAATAGCTCATATCTATTTTTCTATCGTCATTAGGAAGAACATTGAATTTTAGGCGGAGAATATAATTAATAATTGGCCAAATCTCAAGAATGTAGATAAAACATTTATTTGTATATCCTAATTTTGGAAACTTGATACATTTTGCCAAATTCCAGAAAATTGATGTATATGAGAAACCCTACTAACTAAATCATAAGAAAGTTTTTACAAATAAACTTGAAAGGTAAAAAGTGTATCTGACTGGTAATATATGTGATTATTCCACCATTTCTTCTTTGAAGGAATATAAATTTCATGACACGGGAAACTTTCTTAGAATTATAAAACGTTGGTGAGACTTGTCAATAAATGTTAATGTAATAGAGATAATAAAATCAATACAGGCCAGCAATTTTTGCGTCCAGTATATTATCGACTTACGAGCAATGAACAACAATTGGTAGCCGAAAGATTTCAAAAAGTCTTGGCGGCCAATAACAATCAAATGAATCACCAAATGATGGTAACACTACCATCCAATCTAAGACCCTATGGCAGTATCAATGCATTTTTGGCGGCAAATACACAACAGTACATCAAGAGAGAAACGCACCAATTCTACCAACGATTCCCATCAATAACAAATGATCTATTACCTCCACGACTTTTGAGTCAATTCCCATTGCTACGTCGAAGGCTATTGAAAGATTGTCACAGTACCACAGGATTCAACCGGCCACTAATGCAGCTGGTGTGTCCTTCTTCAACTCAAACCAAATCTACAATACGAACAGACCATTAATTATTGATCAAATGGGCAACCAACCAAGAATACCACAACACCAGCAACCATCAAGGCTACCAAAACAACTGCAATCAAGATTTCCATGACAACCAACCCCAACAACGTAACTTGAATGTTCGCAGCGATTCAATTTTCCATGGACACAACGTCATGTTCCCTCCTGGCCCAAATATTTATCATCCCTTAAATACCAACAACAAGCCAACTACAACAAATGGTAGCAATGTTCCGAATGGATCAAATAATGATCGATATCTGGGGAATAAGAACATTGTTCAAAATCTACCGCAAAACATCGATCCAACAAAGGAATTGATTACTGACTTTGGCAGAACACAGATCCAGAAAGGTTTTTCCCTCGCCACCCACAACAACAACAACACCTGCAGTAGTAATTACTATCGATGAAGGTCACGTTGAAGGAATTGGGGAAAACATCAAGACAATTCGTCCAGAAGTTTATCATCAAGATCAAAACTCATTCACATCTTCAGCAGCGTTTAACAATGACAAAACCAGTTTATAAACCGTTATGTTTCTCCAACAAAGAAGTCATAGTCAAGAATCTGTCGAGGTACGTAAAGAGAGTCCACGAAGTATTATTTACAATAACAATGAGGACAGTGACAAAAGAAACGGTTTGAGTTCGATGATTGTGCAAAGCAGTGACGATAATGTAATTGTGGAGAAAGTTGATGCAGATAGTGTTATTGTAGAAGAATCTGACAATGAGGAATATCAATTCTGGAGAGAAACTCCTCCTGTTGTACGGGTAATGTTGAGTAAGAGATTCTACGCTTGATCAATTTGGACCGATAAGATGCGGACGCAATTCGTTTGAATATTCATAATGTAGTCCAGTTTACAAGTTCAAAACCGGGTGGTGAAGAATTAACCCTTACTACACATAAAAGTAGACCCCATTCAGCTGTACGAGACCGGACCCAACTCAACCCATCTGTTGGTAGCAGATTTTGGTCGCAGGTTTATTATTGAAACTCGATAACATTTAATGAAAACTACCGAGATACCACTAAAAACAAAATAAACCAATACTGTTTTTTGGACGTGAACAACTACAGACCAATATCGTTGATAACTCATATGTCAAAAATATTTGAAAAATTATTGAAAAACCGATTGAATTCGTGTTTACATACACATCCTTTCCGAAAAAAAGTTTGGCATTAAAGAAAAAATCTCAACTCAACACGCGACTTTAGCCCTGACAAATGAGATCTATGATTCTCTCAATGGAAAATATAATAAGTAATGAAGAGTGCGTTGAGTATGGAATTCCGCAAGGAACTGTCTTAGGCCCGATCCTCTTCAACATATACGGACTATTCTCACTAAGAAGCAAAGGTAAAATTATTGGTTTTGCAGACGATACTGCTATTTTCTATAAAGAAAATGATTGGCAGACTCTCAAAACCAAGGCGGAGACACCATCATACAATTGAAAATCGAAGTACCGGGGCAGATATTCACCATATTATCTACAACGAAAATAAAATATCTGGGAATATACATAGGCTGCAACATCAATCAAAAGTTACAAGGTGTGATTTACAAAATGAGATGTTTGAAAAATATTTTACCTCACAAACGCCTAAAAACTCTCTATCATTTACTGGTCGAAAGTCATTTACGATATGGTATTCTAGCTTGGGGTGGCGCACTCAGAACACACATCCAACCACTTGGGGTTATACAACGTAGATTTCTCTAAAACTGATAATAAATAATAAAAACTGGCGATAGGCTTCAAACGATATATATTTTGAAAGTGGAATACTTGACATGAGACAACGATTATACTTCATGAACATCAATCTAAAATTCCATTCCATTCGCCATCATGCGTCCCTTCCTTCCCACAACTATGGAACTCGAAGAAGACGAAATCATCACGTTATTCTCCATATGACGAAGTCCTTATATGTCAACGCTCTTTTAATTTTATGGCGCCAAGACTGCACAATAATCTGCCAGAAGCAAGAAAGTCAATCACTTTACTATCCCTTTTTAAAAGCAAACTGAAAAAAATTATACATGACACTCTTCGGAAATTTATCATAGACATTACTGAACTCAAAAGCTGAATGAAATCTTTTTCGTATGTATCTGATACAAAATATCCCCGATATGTCTGTACAAATGTGCACTTATTATCGTTGCTAAATTGTTTGTATATTTTGTATATTATATGTTTTATAATAGTTTTTGAACTTTGTTTATTGTATTTTATTTTATCTATATTTCAATGTAAAAATCGTATAAAATATACCTCTAGTTTTAGAAAAATCAACTTATATAATTTATTTCTCGAAACAAGCGTGAACACGCTTATCGAGTATCAACATTTATATATTGAAAAATTGAGTGTAAATCTGTAGTGAATAAATGTATTATTATTATTATTATTATACTTTTCTGATTACTGATAACGTCGGTACAATTTTTTATAAAAAATATTTATTTCCCACTTTTGAGTGTACCTAACAGTAGTCACGAAAGTCGTGGAACATTCACTAATACCAGTGAAGATAGTACTTATCCTATTACCCACGTATATCCTTTGCTTGTAGTTGTTATTATTGAGATATCAAAACATCGCTGCGGAAATACGCTTAAGCATTTTAGTTGTTACCATTTTAATACCGATTTAACCCGAAAACTGTAACTCTAAGGATAAAATGTTGCTACAAATAATTATGTATTTCATGTACTGCAAACAGATTTTCAATTTTCTGACAGAAAACGCCCTCTCCACATAGCGAAAATGTGGTAAATTTGAGAATTTAAAATGCCGGGGGCGGTTTTCGGAGGGAACGAGATGTCGGATTCCCGTTTTTATGAATATGGGACCATTTCTCAAGTCTCCTCTATCAAATGAATCAAAAATCATCAAAATCGGAATACGATTATTATATAAAAGGCGCGCACAAACCCAAAAAAGCACACAGTTGAATTGTATACCTCCTCCGTTCGGGGTTCGTCGGTCAAAAATTCCACTATTGACGTTAATAAATAAAAAAGAAAACTTAGAAACGAATGCAACACTAACATATTTATGATTTTGAGTAATGAGTAAAATACTACATCCTTTTATGGAATCTTTAATTGTCTATTTCCGGATTCGAAGTCGAACAGCAAAAGAACACTGCACATATTTCAACGCACATACGCGAGAATTGACACGGTTTTATAAACTTGTAAACTTGACATACCTACATGTCATGGTCTTTTCAGACTTTTTCTATAAAATTTATTAAAACATTGGTACAGCCGACATTATTCTAACTGGTCATGAATAAAGAAATATGACAACATTGCGTGATTGAATAGTTTCAGAGCGACGGGTAAAAAGAAGAGGTTAGAGGTTATTTTATAATAAATTGCAAATTTTGAGCAGGTGCTCAAGTGTTTTTCTAATTATCATTATTCTGAATCTGATTATAAATATCTAATAAATTTTAAAAAAAATGTTTAATAGGTGGTTTCCTTCACAACTGAAGAAAGGTTTAGAAAGATTATATGTTGTGAATTTTAAATTTGTGATAAACTTCTAACTACAAATTGCAGATGACATTTCAAAGGATTTAGTGTTGTTTGTGCAAGTGCATTTAGTGTGAAATAGTGTGAACAAATATTAAATGAATTAATCTTCTGAGGAATTTGAAATTCGCGTAGGGAGATAAGTTTATTAAAGTTCTTAAATATGTATGTGTGCCCGGGATGTAAATCCATTTATCCGAGCAAAAAATGAGGCCAGTGGCGTATCGAGTTTTGGCTTTCCAAAAAAATTATATATTGAAAACAAAATGGTTAACAGCCATACCGCGGAAAAATTGTTTAGTTTGTGATAAACACTTAGACTTAGAAAATGACATTATCATGGAGAATGCGTTACTGATGCCCGAAGGAACTGTCAGAATAACTCCGATAAAAATTACAATAAACAAAAATGGCGATTTGTCACAGACTATAAAAAATTAAATGAAATAATAGTAGGAGATAGATATCCTTTACCAAATATAACAGATTTATGGGATCAATTTGGAAGATGTGAATATTTTAGAACTCCAGATTTAGCATCAGGCTTTCACCAAATAGAGATAAATGAATCAGACTGCCTTTAGCGTAGAAAATGATAATTACGAATTTTGACGAATGCCATTCGGTTTAAAAAACGAACCATCTACTTTTCTGAGAGTAATGGACAACGTATTCTAGGGTCTACAAGGGTTAAATATGTATATATGGACGATATAATAATATTTTCACCAACATTTACATTACATATAAAACAAATTTCTGAAGTATTTGATAAATTACGAGTCGCTAATTTAAAAATACAACCTGATAAATGTCAATTCCTAAGAAATTAAGTCGCTTATTTAGGATACACTATCATAAAATGACGAGAGTTAAACCAAACCCTGAAAAAATGTATTCATACTTTTCACAAGCGATCATCAAAGGAAACTAAATCATTTTTGTAATTGGCAGGATATTATAGAAGATTTATTTAAAATTTTGCTAAGATATGCAAAGCATCAACAAGATTATAAAAAAGAACCATTCGATTTCAGTAAAGAATGTAATTTGAAACTTTGAAGGATTTATTAACTTCAAGTACAATTTTAATATATCCAAATTTCGAAGAAGAATTAACAACGGCACAAGCTAGATCATTTTCTATTGGCGCAATATTAAGTCAAGGACAAATTAATAAATATTTACCCATTGCCTATGGATCAAGGACCCTACGTAATTCAGAAACGAAATATTCAGTTATAGAATGAGAATTATTAGCCATTGTTTGGGCGGTAAAACATTTTAAACCGTATCTGTATGGAAGGAAGTTTAAACTAATAACAGATCATTTACCATTAACCAGGATATTCTCAATCAAAAACCCCGGTAGTCGTTTAGCGCGTTGTTAATTAAAATTACAAGAATATGATGACATAATTCATAAACCTGGCAAGATTAATAATAATACCGATAAATTATCACAAATTAGGGTGAATCATTTCAAGGAATGTTCTAAATATCAAAAAATACTGGGAGCAAGTTTTGAAAATTCAGAAACAAAAGAAGATAACTTCAATATTATGAACAATTAATTTTGTTCCACCTCATTAATTCATTATTCACGAGTAGAATATACTAATGAACAAGATATTATTGCTATTTTTGGGGAATCAAAAACAAGAGATTTACATGAGAAAATTTTGCCGATACACAAATTCAAAATTGACAGCGATAATCCTGAAAATTATAAAAATGAATAAATAAATTAGCTTAACTGTTAAAAATAGAACTTATTATACCATTTTTATATCATTTCAACTTCGGTAGTCGTTTAGCGTGTTGTCGATTAAAATTACAAGAATATGATTATAAAATAATTTATAAACCTGACAAAATTAATAATAATATCGATAAATTATCACGAATTGGGGTGAATTATTTCAAGGAGTGTTCCAAATGTCAAAAAATACTGGGAGGAAGTTTTGAAAATTTAGAAACAGCAAAAATAGAAGATAACTTTAATATTATGAACAATGAATTCAATAATTTTGTTCGACTGTATCAAACCACTTCATTAATTGATTATTCACGAATAGAATATTCTAATGAACAATTATTGGGTTAAAATATTATTGCCATATTTTGGGAATTAAAAACAACTGATTTACATGAGAACATTTTGGAACATATCAATGATGAAAATGCTGATATTCCGTTTGAAATATATTAAACATAAGTACTAGTTTAACTGTTAGAAATAGAATTTATTATAATATTTTTATACCATTTTAACCTTTTGAAGTAAATGATCGACTTGAATTAAAAAAAATTTGGAACCAAAAACATATTTTATTGAGAATAATATTGATCTACCAACATTAGAAACGTTATATTATATATTTACTGAAGAAAATTTTTAATTTATTAATTGTCAAAATGTTACATTCAATTAAATACTCCTATAATTATTGTGAAGTGTATTTATGCAGATAATGGTATAAATATATGGCAACTTTCCAAGCCTATTCAGAAATTTAGTAACAATGACATATACGCATGAGAAATGTCTAGAGATAATTGGGAAAAGTAAAACACTCACCATTAATTGAAATTAGCACTAGCAGAAATGTCCAGTAAAGTGAATAAAGCGTTGGTTGATTCCAGGAAGTTCTTATAATGGCACAAATGACACACTGAGAGGCCATCAATCAACATTCCTGTAAAGTTAAAATCAAAGTAGAAAATAATTTCTAGTTGCAGCAATATTTAAATTACAAAGATGACTAACGAAATACAGTAAGGTGCAATTTTAATGAAAACATTTACTACGTTGAAAAAATCAATTAATCCATCAAGTTAATGTAAAAAGTCAATAAATGAACTTACCAATTAGTTTATGGAGACTAAGAGGGACGATTGAAAATAATTCAACAGCAAACAGGATATCATCTTCGAGTGTGAAAAAAGTTTCGGCCAAAATCTCTGGTAACTACATCGAAAGATGTTGATACCTGAAGACGTACTTGTTCTAATTGGCCAGCGAATATTAAAAATATGCCACTGAACAGCAGAACTTACTTGTCTACAGAGAATAAAAGTCGATACACAAATTCAAAATTGCCAGTAATAATCCTGAAAAATAAATAAATTAGCTTCAAATAAAAATATATACATATTTGTAGAACATAAAAAAAATATTTTCAATTAATATACCCTGTCGTCGTACAGCAATTATAAATTGAGATCACCCCCAAAATGTATTTATTGCGCACACAAATGTTACTAATTATTAATTTTATTTATTTCCCAAATCACAATGAATACTCTTGCAAACACTGAGATCAATAAGCTTTAAGCGTCTTATACTCAATATTCAACCCGAATGTGAAACATCTGCAAAAGTAGTAGCGTCTAATCCAAACAGGTTCAAACACAAACAACAAGTGGCTGAGAGCCGAAATAGAGTGGGGGCAGACATCGTTCGGCGATATCGCCACATTCCGGGTACCTGGAAAAGTGGTTTGGAAAATTTCAAATCTTTAGAACATAGAGTTAATTTGAACACAAAATTTTGATGTACTTAATACTTCTAGAAAACAAAAAATAATTTCGACAAATATTTCACAAAAACATAAAAGATTGAATTGAGATTAATTCGATGTTCACCTAAAAGTAAAATAACTTTCAAATTCACGAGTGAAAACAGTTACAAATAAAATAAATGACTTTACTGAGATAAGTTATTATTCAAGCGAATCAAACCAAACTGAGAAGTTATTTTTTATTTGAATGAATTTGTTTCAAATAAATATATATTTGTAGAAAATTAAAAAATATTTTTAATTAATATTACCTGTCGTCGTACAGCAATTATAAATTGAGATCACCCCCAAAATGTATTTATTGCGCACACAAATGTTACAAATTATTAATTTTATTTATTTCCCAAATCACAATGACTACTCTTGCAAACGCTAAGATCAATAAGCTTTAAGCGTCTTATATTCAATATTCAACCCGAATGTGAAACATCTGCAAAAGTAGTAGCGTCTAATCCAAACACGTTCAAACACAAACAACAAGTGGCTGAGAGCCGAAATAGAGTGGGGGCAGACATCGTTCGGCGATATCTGCCACATTCCGGGTAACTCGAAAAGTGCTTTAGAAAATTTAAAATCATTATAAAATAGAGTTAATTTGAACACAAAATTTTGATGTACTTAATACTTCTAGAAAACAAAAAATAATTTCGACAAATAATTTAAAGAAGCATAAACGACTGAATTGAGATTAATTTGATATTCACTTAAAAGTAAAATAACTTTCAAATACACGAGTGAAAACAGTTACAAATAAAATAAATGACTTTACTGAGATAAGTTATTATTCAAGCGAATCAAACCAAACTGAGAAGATAGTTATTATTTGAATAAATTAGTTTTAAATAAATATATATTTGTAGAAAATTAAAAAATATTTTTAATTAATATTACCTGTCGTCGTACAGCAATTATAAATTGAGATCACCCCCAAAATGTATTTATTGCGCACACAAATGTTACTAATTATTATTATTTATTTCCCAAATCACAATGACTACTCTTGCAAACACTAAGATCAATAAGCTTATAAGCGTCTTATATTCAATATTCAACCCGAATGTGAAACACCTGCAAAACTAGTAGCGTCCAAACCCAAACAGCAAACAGGTTCAAACACAAACAACAAGTGGCTGTGAGCCAAAATAGGGTGGGGGGAGACATCGTTCGGCGATATCGCCACGATCCGGGTACCTCGAAAAGTGGTTTGGAAAATCTCAAATCTTTATACATTACAGAGTTAATTTGTATATTTGAATATAGAATTTTGATGTCCCTAATATATCTTGAAAACAAAAAATAATTTCGACAAATATTTCACAGAAGCATAAATGATTGAAATGAGATTAATTCGATGTTCAGTTAAAAGTAAAATAAGATAAACTTCCGAATTCACCAGTCAAAATAGTTACAAATGTTATAAATATCGGTTTACTGAGAATAATTTTAAAAGAATCAAATCAAACTGAGAAGTTATTGTTTTACTTTATATTTATTAAAATGAAATATCCGGTTATTGGGAATTATTGAAATATATGAAAATAAAATAGGCTGATTTCAAATATACCAACAGAATACAAGAACTGTTCAATACAATTAAATAATCTAATAACGTACATGCGTAATAATAGATTAAAACAAACTTACCTGATGTTAAATTAGATACAGTTGATTAACTAACTACCACTGGACTTAGCGTACATACATCAACCATACACCGCTTGATCAAACGGAGCCACTGACTAATGAACTACTACTGACCTGAGGCAGGGAGCGTGCGTGAGCGTTGAGCTAGATTACTAGGTTTGAGAGGAAGAGCGTCTGCGCAAACCTGGCCGAGTCTTACGCCCCCCTCTAATGTTTATCTGGTGCTGTGATGTTGGTTGCCTAGTACAACAGTTTTGAGAATATAAATCTTTTGGTCATAAGAAGGTATAAAATTCAAATTTACATTTTATTTTCTTTGTTTGTTCACGCCAAATAAATAAGAGAATAAAGTGCAGATATGGTCCTATAAACAAACTTTTTAGAATCCTGTATATAAAAAATAAGTAAAAGAAAAAATATCATTTCCAACAATATTCAAATGGGAGACTTTCCAAAAGAATCGGAGGTTTCAGAGAAATTCCGCACGCGCAAAATCGCTGCTTGTAAATTAAGTGTTGTAGCTAAAACAATAGGAAAAGTCAACAATTTTCATTTCTGTTGAAACACTCAAAATTGCAAAATATACAAATAAAGGTTTCAGAGAAAGAAAAATTGAAAAAGTTACTTGAAAGATGAGACAAACTTAGTGTGCTTTTGTATAAAGAAAATTGTATGATCTCAAATTAATGATACACAATTTAATCGGAAAAATTTGGCAAACTTTCTAAACATAATTATATTTGGATGATTCTTTTCGTTTTGTTCGTTATGTAGCTAACTAGACACCTTTTAAGAAAGGTGTAGAGTAATAAATTATGTGGGGAATTCAACATAAGGTAACAAAAATTTTGTTGTGGAGATCGGGTGTTGGATTAAAAATTAGGTAAATTTTGTACGGGGACTTCGAATGCGCCTGCTGATTTTCATGTAAGATTTGCCGTTTCATTATTATCAGATTGTCATTACAGTTAAAATAATACAAGGTGAAAAAGTATATGTTATATTTCGAATGATACACATAAACCTTCATGCAGCCTCAAATTTAATTACTATTTAATATACCTTGGAAATAATGGTAAAGTGAAGAAATTTTTACCTGGAATATTTAATGTTCAGGCAGTATCTAATGACAGTATTTTTTTCTAAGATTAGTATTATTATCGGAATTTCAAATAAGGTAGGTATTTCATCCCATTACATTTAAATAGATTAGATTTTGAATATTAGGATGAGTGTTTTTTCAACAGCAGGGACTGTAAGAGTAATATCATTAAATCTAATTTGCAAGGAGTATATTGAACACAAATTCAAATGAATGAATATTAATATTTTTTACAAAGAATTGGACCGACATCATTAGGTGATGTACAGAAAAATATTGTTTTGTATTTTTCAATGCACCAACTAGTCGGTCAATTATTTTGTAAAAAATATCTATTTCACAATTTTGAGTGTAACATTAGTCACGAAAATCGTTGAACGTTCACTAATATCAATGAAGATAATACTTATCCTATTACCCAAGCATATTCTTTGCTTGTTCTTGTTTTTATTGAGATTTCAATACATCGCTGAGGAAAAACGTATTTTAGATGTTACCATTTTACCACCGCAGTAATTCGAAAACAGTAACTCAAACAAAAAAATGTTCATTATAAATGTTACTACAAATAATTAGGTCTCTAATGTAGTACCCACAGATTTTAAATTTTCACATAGCATAAATACTCAGATTTGAGAATTTAAGATGCTTGTACCTTGAAAATCGTAACTCTTTTGAGAAAATGTTCAATTTAAACTTTTCCGAATATTGTCCTATTGTTAATTGTACAACCTCAGATTCTCGATTTTCCAGAACGATTGCCCCCTCCACCCCGTTCGAGGGCAGTTTTCGGAGGGAAGATTTCGGATTCGCGTTTTTATGAATATGGGACCATTTTCTCAAGCCTTCTCTTTAAAATGAATAAGAAATTATCAAAATCGGAGCTCGTTTACAATATAAAATACGCGCACAAACCACAAAAAAGCAGACAGTCGAATTGTATACCTCCTCCGTTCGGGGTTCGTCGGTCAATAATTTTGAGATATTTCTTGCGATATAGCTATGGCAATTTTTGACCGACGAACCCCAAAAGGAGGAGGTATACAATTCGATTGTGTGCATTTTTTTTTGATTTGTGCGCACCTTCCATAGTAATCTTACTCCGATTTTGATGATTTTTGTTTAATTTGAAAGAGAAGGCTTGAGAAATGGTCCCATATTCATAAAAACGGGAATCCGACATCTCGTTCCCTTCGAAAACCGCCGCCGGCATTTTAAATTCTCAAATTTACCTATTTTCGCTATGTGGAGAGGGCGATTTCTGTCGAAAATTGAAAATCTGTTTGCAGTACATGAAAGACATAATTATTTGTAGCAACATTTATAATGAACATTTTATCCTTAGAGTTACTATTTTCTAGTTAAATCGATGTTAAAATGGTAACAACTAAAATGCTTAAGCGTATTTCCGCAGCGATGCTCTGAGATCTCAATAATAACAACTACAAGCAAAGAATATACGTGGGAAATAGGATAAGTACTATCTTCATTGGTATTAGTGAATTTTTAACGATTTTCGTGACTAATGTTACACTCAAAAGTGTGAAATAAATATTTTTTTACAAAAAATTTGACCGACTTTATCAGTTAGTGCACTGAAAAGTATAAAATATTATTAATTCTATTCATGATTACTTCGTTGTTAGTTATTTTATCAAGTTCCGGAGAAATAATGTCTATGGCTGTTTCCAGATTAATGCTTGGCGACCAGTAGTCACCCATTAGATGAAGATAGCTTTGTTTAAATTTGATTTTCAGTAGTACAGATTCACAAATGCAATATGTAGCAGTGCTTTTCACAGGAGTTAGTGTAAACTTATTCTCTAGGTCTGATCTTACATATATGTCGACTTAGAGTTTGGTTCAAGGATTAGGCTATTATTAATTTTTAATTAGTTTTTCAATTTCATAAAGATTATTTATTTCTATTTTGTCTTTGGAAATATGTAGTTTCTTCTCTGTCTCTGTCATATTAAAGTTTTTGCCGTATAAATTGATCTTAGAATGCAAATAATCGGAATCGACTAGCTCACTTTTAGGTTCATGTTAAAATTTTCCAGGAGATCCAAAGTTGTAGAATTATCCATAATTTATGGTTGATTTGAGTATGTTTACGAAGTATAATATTAATTCAATTGATGCTGTTACTTTTCAAGTTGTGCAGTTGCAGTTTGATAACTTTTGGCCACAACTTCAAAAATACCAGCACCAATAGAATTAATATTATTTCGTATTTTTTAGTGCACCAACTAATAACGTTGGTCCCAGTTTTTGTAAAAAATATTTATTTCACACTTTTGAGTGTAGTAACATTTGTCACGAAAATCGTTGAACGTTCATTTATATCCTATTATCCACGTATATTCTTTGCTTGTACTTGTTATTGTTGAGAAATCTCAGAACATCGCTGCGGAAATACGCATAAATATTTTAAATTTAACCATTTTACCAACGCTTACTGAGGTACCCAGAGATTTTCAGTTTTCGAAAGAAATCGCTCCTTCACATAGCGAAAATACATATATGTGAGATTTTAACATCGCTCAAAAACGGTAACTCTTTTGAAAAAATGTTCAATTTAAACGGTTCCGGATATTGTCTTATCTTTAATTCAGGCAACTCGAATTTTCGATTTTTGAGAAATTTTACCCCCTTCACCCCCTTCCGGGGCGGTTTTCGTAGGAAAGGAGATTTTGGTTTGAGTTTTTTCAAATATGGGATCATTTCTCAAGTCTCCTCTTTCAAATGAATCAAGAATTATCAAAATCGGAGTAGGTTTACAATATACAACGCGCGAATAAACAAAAAAAACAGACAGTTGAATTGTATACCTCCTCCGTTCGGGGTTTGTTGGTCAAAAATAGTTATTTTATTAATTACTAGCTAGAATCAATTTCATTAGGTGTTGTACAAAATAATATTTATTTTGTTCAGGTTCAGGTATTAATCCCTCTGTTACCTGTAATATATACTCAATCACATTCTAAGTATTTCTTTTAATTTGAAAGTAATTATTTAAATGCCTTTGTTCAGTAATTTATGATCTCCAGGAATATACAGGGTGAGTTTTTTTTGATGTTTAGTACAGGGATCTCGGCTATTATGGCAGATACGAAAAAGTTTAAATTGGCAAAGAATTACAGTTTTGTATGCTATTCTCAAAACCAATTTTAGTTTTACAAAATTTGACAGCTATCAGCAGAAAATTAAAAAAACTGATTTTTGGTGATTTCTTGAAACGTTCCATGCGAAAATATTAACATTAGAAAAAATATTAAATACAAAAGTTTTGAGAAATTTTATTCTAAATAAAATGATCTTGGAACTTTTTTTGTCACTATTGTTATTTTTGACATGGCATAAACTTTTGTTTTTTTTATTTTTGTATTTTTTCTGATTAACGTATTATCTCAAGGTGGTTAGTCTAGTTATCTATTGAAAAATGAAAATAAAATAAACCTTTGTTAGTTTGGTTACCGTAGTAACAAATAATAATATTTATGCGTATTTCCGCAGCGATGTTCTGAGATTTCTAAACAATAACAAGTACAAGCAAAGAATATACGTGGATAATAGGATATAAGTGAACGTTCAACGATTTTCGTGACCAATGTTACTACACTCAAAAGTGTGAAATAAATATTTTTTACAAAAACTGGGACCAACGTTATTAGTTGGTGCACTAAAAAATACGAAATAATATTAATTCTATTGGTGCTGGTATTTTTGAAGTTGTGGCCAAAAGTTATCAAACTGCAACTGCACAACTTCAAAAGTAACAGCATCAATAGAATTAATATTATACTTCGTAAACATACTCAAATCAACCATAAATTATGGATAATTCTTTGAATCTCCTGGAAAATTTTAACATGAACCTAAAAGTGTGCTAGTCGATTCTGATTATTAGCATTCTAAGATCAATTTATACGGCAAAAACTTTAATATGACAGAGACAGAAGAAACTACATATTTCCAAGGACAAAATAGAAATAAATAATCTTCGCAATGAAATTGAAAAACTAATTAAAAATTAATAATAGCATAATCCTTGAACCAAACTCTACGTCGACATATATGTAAGATCAAACCTAGAGAATAAGTTTACACCCTGTGAAAAGCACGGCTACATATTGCATTTGTGAATCTGTACTACTGAAAATCAAATTTAAACAAAGCTATCTCCATCTAATGTGTGGCTAATGGCCGCCAAGTAGTAACATGGAAAAAGCCATAGACATTATTTCGTCGGAACTTGATAAAATAGCTACTTTAAACAACGAAGTAATCATGATGGGAGGCATAAATGTGAACAATCTAGAAGAAAGCGTAGAAACGAGACGTCCGCAGGCTCACCCGCTCATCGACAAGAATAACAAACCACAGCAAAACCTCCATTGACTTTATATGCACAAAAGTCAATGAATCCGAGATATCCACAAAAGTGATAAACACAGGATTCTCAGACCGCACTGCCCAGCTTTGCAGAATAACAACAAAAAAATCAAATCACCAATCACCAGCTCAGCAATCAAATACAAGAATTTTTAGTGCAAAAGCCATGGATGAACTTGCATGTATTCTCCAATCTCAAGACTGGATCCATGTCACCATGGAAAATTACATAGAAAATACATACAACATGTTCGGTGGTATTCTTCAATCTGCAATTAATATTGCATGCCCAATAAGAATAGAAAAGCAAAAGAACAAACAAAATAAAAATATATGGGATGCCAGAAGCCAAAATCTTACTTAGAGGCACTGAATAGAGAAAATATCACAGGCAACCCCGAGGACAAGCAAGAAAAAATCAGAAAACTGCAAACACTGGGAGATCTACTAAAAGGACCAGAACCACTGGCGTCATGTCATGAAGCCTTCAGAGAGCATTTGTGGGACTCTACATTCAAGAGACAATCTTGTAAGTTAGATGTACCATTTACTGACAGTGTCCCAAATACTGACACTTTCGTTGATTATTATGAAGGAAGGAATGCCGATGGATGATAATTCGTATGCCACCATGAGTAATGGAGATCATGAATATATTCCTCCAACTCCCAGCTCCGCACCTGCAGATATTCCTTCCCCTTTCAAATCCAGTTTATTCTGGCCATCGTTAAAGGTGAGTACACCAAAATCAAAATCAAGGTTACTTTCTGTGGCTACTTCAGAATCGTGGAGACTTTACCATCAGAAAAAAGAAGAGCAAAAGCAACGTGCACTTCAAGAGAAAGAAGAGAGGAAACGAAAGCGAGAAAACTAAATTGTTGAAAAATCCAAGAGCAAAAAACAGAACAAGAAAGACTGTGACTGATAAGGATGAAGAGGACTATGATGGAAACGAAGATAACGATAACGGTAAGGATAAATACTATGACTTTGTACAGACCACCTTCTACATGCAAATCTACATTCATAAAATAATGACCTGACCGACCATTTTTCAATCAAATAAGATAAGAAGATAAGAAACTTGATTACAACAACTCCATAACTCATGTGAACGTATAAATTGGTAAAATGTTCTGGCATCTCGTGACTCAGAAACCGCATCCAATATCATTATATAAGCATCGAAAATTGAAATTATTAACGCAACGGAAAACAAAATATTCAATAGAAGTAAAGAATACCAAAAACTAAAGCTATGGATATCGAATACCTTGCTTATATCAATTAAAAGAACTACAGATCATACAGAAATTCACTAAATATATACATGTTATATGGGACTTTATGATGACCTAGCAGCGGATACCAAGAACATCGCCTGACAATAACCTTCATCAATTCCAAGAACTTTCCGCAGAACTTGCAGTATCCATGGATATCAACTTGCAGCATAGCATGTGTTCTCAGATAACACACCGTGCAAGAATCGCCATGGGAACATGAACTCATACGTGACAAAAACTGCTAATTGTGCATTAATTTAAGTATAAGTACACGAGCATTGTTGCTCCGATATAGTTAGTAAGAATCTTAGTTGTTAGACAAATCTATGTTAGTTTTCATTTTGAATTTTATAATATTGAATAAATCTTTTTTAAAAAGTAAATCTTGTGAATAGTTATATAAAATACATAAAAATTGTGAAACATAATTATTACAAGAAATAAATCAACAAAAACACAAATAACATAATCAATTAATAAACGAAGTGACCAATGGTAACAATCACGACATAAGTAACTATAGACCAATAAATCACATTAGTAATGTATAATTTTTTTTTGAAAAACCCTTGAAAGAAAGACTCCAAATTTTCCTTGAAAAAAAAAAACGTAATTTCAAATAAAGAATCAGGGAACATGCTAGCGAAATATTAAGTATAGGTATGTAAAAATGGGGATACCTCAAGGTACCGTGTTGGACCAATGTTGTTTAATATCTACCTAAATTTATTATTAAAAATGGAGAACTGTCATTGGATACTGTCACAAGTTTTGCAGGCAACAGCTGGAGATATAGTAAAGAGAAACTTCAGAACGAATTTAGAAGATTTAAGAACTGAATAGACACAAACTTTCCTTGATCAATAAAATCAAATATATGCATTCTCGATAACAGATCGTAAAAGACTCAATTTCAATAAAATTAAAGTAAAAATTAATACCTATGAGATCCTTTTATGTTATTTTGTTTGAGCCTGACATTGTCTGTCAATAATTTGTGATTTTTCAGAGATATTAAATGAAGCTTGTATATTATAAGGAAAATATTCTATCTATAGAATTATGCACATACAAGCGTTAAATGGCTGAGGTGCACTATGTAAATGCTAAAGAACTTTTATTTAAATCTCTTGATTTTTATACAGGGTGGGGCATGAAAAAGTAAACTTAAAATCCAGCTACGCCACTGGATTCTAATCTTAAAAGTATCTCATAAATGTGAAAATATATTTATGATAACTTTACAGATGAATATGATCATCAGGTATCCATCAAATAAGCAAAAAAATGAATTGTAGGTTATAAATCGAAAACAAAATAAGATAGCTACTATTTGTTTTCAACGTTAAGTTTATCTAAAAAAAATAGATCGAGACTGTGCCATTGATTTTTTGCTATTTCTAATAATTACCGAGTTACCCTATAAAAGCATCGAAATTTGCCCACCCTGTACAGTGAAGTGAATAAAAAATATTAACAGATTTGCAGGTAAAATGGTGTAAAATAAATCTCAAACTTAAGAGTAAATTTTCGAGGAAAATGTCAGTTGCCTTTTCAAAATTTCGAATATGAGACAATATACAAAATAATTAATAAACTCAGTGAGGTTTCATGTTTTCAGGAAGAATTTCACTTTAATTATATCTGGTAAACGGGAATGAAAATATCAGCAAAAACTATGAGGTCCTGGGGTTTAATATAACATTTTGTAGTTTGTTTGACAATTGAAAAAATTGAATTATTTATTAACAGAATATTCTGTTTATTGAAAATTTTAATGGATCGTGTGTATAATGAAAATTGAATCAAGTAGGTATAGGCAGACATAAAATTAAATAAAAGATAAAAATTCTGAAATTTAAAAGGCACAAGAAAATTTTATTAAATAAAATATAAGTTTGAGTAATAAATATTGCTAATATGGTTGATTTTTTGATCACCTAGACGTGACACTAATATGATGAGTATTAAAAACAAAATAGGCGAAAGTATCAAGGAAATTACTAAATATTTTTGACTATAGAGAATATATCTTGTTTGTAAAAACTGTTCTATGACTTATTCCCAGATTTAGTAAAAAATTGTCACAAACATAATAAAATATAATAATTTCAATCAATAAACTAAACATGAAGTAATAGATATGAAATATCTAAAGATAAAAATTAAAAAACTCACCATTAATTGAAAACAGTACACCAGCCGAAAAAGCGTTGCTTGATTCCAGGAAGTTGATGGAGGCCAAAAGGGATGTTGGAAATTAATTCAACAGCAAACAGGACATCATCTTCGAGTTTGAAAAAAGTATCGGCCAAAAACTCCGGTAACTACATCGAAAGATGTTGGTACCTGAAGACGTACTTGTTCTAACTGGTCAGCGGATATTGAAAATATGCCACTGAAAGCAGAATTTACTTGTCTACAGAGAATAAAAGCCTATACACAAATTCAAAATTGCCAGCGATAATCCTGAATTGTAAAAATGAATAAATATATTAGCTTAACTGTTAGAAATAGAACTTATACTATTTTTATTTCATTTCAACTGCGGTAGCCGTTTAGCGCGTTGTCGATTAAAATTACAAGAAAATATTATGAAATAATATATAAATCTTGCTAAATTAATAATAAAACCGATAAATTATCACGAATTGGGGTGAATTATTTCAAGGAATGTTCTAAATATCAAAAAATACTGGCTGCAGAATTAGAAGATAACTTCAATATTATGAACAATGAATTCAATAATTTTGTTCGACTGTATCAAACCTCTTCATTAATTGATTATTCACGAATAGAATATACTAATGAACAATTATTGGGTTTAAATCATAAAGATATTATTGCCATATTTTGAGAAATCAAAACAAATGATTTACGTAAGAAAATTTTGGAAGACATCAATCAATCAATTAATCAATCAATCCTGATATTCAATTTGATAAATATTGAACATTGGTACTAGTTTAACTGTTAAAAATAGAATTTATTATACAATTTTTTACCATTCCTACCTGATGAAGTAAGTTAACCACTGTTCATATCTTGATATAAGTCAAAAAATATTTCGAAGCCAAGAACTTTTTTTTCAGAATAATATTGATCTACCAACATTAGAAATATTATATTATATATTTACTGAAGAAAATTTTTAATTTATTAATTTTCAAAATGTTATATTCAATGAAATACTCCTATAATTATTGTGAAGTGTATTTATGCAGATAATGGTACAAATATATCGCAACTTTCCAAGCCTATTCAGAAATTTAGTAACAAATATTTTTCATTTAATGAATATACGCATGAGAAATGTCTACAGATAATTGGGAAAAGTAAGACACTCACCATTTATTGAAATTAGCACTAGCAGAAATGTCCAGTAAAGTGGATAAAGCGTTGGTTGATTCCAGGAAGTTCTTATAATGGCACAAATGACACACTGAGAAGCCGTCAATCAACATTCCTGTAAAGTTAAAATCAAATTAGAAAAAAATATCTAGTTGCAGCAATATTTAAATTACAAAGATGACTAACGAAAGACAGTAAGGTGCAATTTTAATGAAAACATTTACTACGTTGAAAAAAATTCAATTAATCCATCAAGTTAATGTAAAAAGTCAATAAATGAACTTACCAATTACTTGATGGAGGCCAAGAGGTACGTTTGAAAATAATTCAACAGCAAACAGGACATAATCTTCGAGTTTGAAAAAAGTATCGGCCAAAATCTCTGGTAACTACATCGAAAGATGTTGATACCTGAAGACGTACTTGTTCTAACTGGTCAGCGGATATTACAAATATGCCACTGAACAGCAGAACTTACTTGTCTACAGAGAATAAAAGCCGATACACAAATCAAATTCATAATTGCCAGTGATAATCCTGAAAATTATAAAAAGAAATAAATAAATTACCTTCAAATAAATATTTATATATAACGTCGTACAGAAATGATAAACTGAGAAGATTACCCCCAAAATGTATTTATCACGCACACTAATGTTACAAATTATTAATTTTATTAATTTCCCAAATCACAATGACTACTCTTGCAAACGCTAAGATCAACAAGCTTTAAGCGTCTTATACTCAATATTCAACCCGAATGTGAAACATCTGCAAAAGTAGTAGCGTCTAATCCAAACAGGTTCAAACACAAACAACAAGTGGCTGAGAGCCGAAATAGAGTGGGGGTAGACATCGTTCGGCGATATCGCCACATTCCGGGTAACTCGAAAAGTGCTTTAGAAAATTTAAAATCATTATAAAATAGAGTTAATTTGAACACAAAATTTTGATGTACTTAATACTTCTAGAAAACAAAAAATAATTTCGACAAATAATTTAAAGAAGCATAAACGACTGAATTGAGATTAATTTGATATTCACTTAAAAGTAAAATAACTTTCAAATACACGAGTGAAAACAGTTACAAATAAAATAAATGACTTTACTGAGATAAGTTATTATTCAAGCGAATCAAACCAAACTGAGAAGATAGTTATTATTTGAATAAATTAGTTTTAAATAAATATATATTTGTAGAAAATTAAAAAATATTTTTAATTAATATTACCTGTCGTCGTACAGCAATTATAAATTGAGATCACCCCCAAAATGTATTTATTGCGCACACAAATGTTACTAATTATTAATATTATTTATTTCCCAAATCACAATGACTACTCTAGCAAACACTAAGATCAATAAGCTTTAAGCGTCTTATATTCAATATTCAACCCGAATGTGAAACACCTGCAAAACTAGTAGCGTCCAAACCCAAACAGCAAACAGGTTCAAACACAAACAACAAGTGGCTGTGAGCCAAAATAGGGTGGGGGGAGACATCGTTCGGCGATATCGCCACGATCCAGGTACCTCGAAAAGTGGTTTGGAAAATCTCAAATCTTTATACATTACAGAGTTAATTTGTATATTTGAATATAGAATTTTGAAGTACCTAATATATCTTGAAAACAAAAAATAATTTCGACAAATATTTCACAGAAGCATAAAAGATTGAATTGAGATGAATTCGATGTTCACTTAAAAAGTAAAATAAGATAACTTTCAAATTCACCAAAGAAAACAGTTAACAATAAAATAAACATCACTTTACTAAGAATAATTATTATTTTAGCGAATCAAACCAAACTGAGAAGTTATTGTTTTTCTTTATAGTTATTAAATTGGAATATGTATATGAAAATAAAATTTTTGATTCCAAAAATATTCTCACAGAATTAAAGTGTTCAATACAATTAAATCTAATAAGATGCATGCATATTAAGATTAAAAGAAACTTACATTAGATAATAGATAAAGTTATTATATCAGAGCTGATCAACTACCACAGGCACAGGACAGTCGTACAAACATCATACACCCCTTGACCACACTGAGTTGACTGAGCGTCGAGCACTTCGAGCTTCCAGCCGAGCGTCTGAGCATTGAGCTAGGTTTGGGAGGGGAAGGCGCCAGCGCAAACGTGGCAAGTCTTGCGTCTCTGATCGCGAGCCCCTCTCTAGTTTATCTGATGCGGTGATGTTAGTTGCCAAGTAACCTTATCTTAACCAATCCTGAATAATATTATAAATGCCAATGTGAATTTGTTTATTACGCTTTTATACATTAACTACTAAAGTGATCATCATGAAATTTTGCATACACCTTGTCAGGGGTACAGAAAAGGACAAAAGGTACCAGTTACATTCAGAAATAACAAGCTTAAAGGGGTAAAATGGGCAAGTTGTAAATGAAAAATTATTATTAACTAGACATTTCCGAGTTGAAGCTTCATACGTGTATTTTAAAACACAAATAGGCAAATAGGTATGTATTTCGTGATTTTCCGATAATCATCCTCTTAGGGGGTGGATTGGGGTTGATATATCAAAATGTCGATATGGGTGTCATTACTGAGGTTTTTGTGACGTTGATTGAGAGACTGGCATTTATTTTGAAGTTCTACACAGTAGACATAAGATTAAAAACGGAGTTTCACAGTTTATAATATGAAAGAAAAATAAATAGACATTAAAATTCAATCCTTCGTTGCTGTATTAAAAAGTATAAAACTAAAAACCGATATGGCTGGTGGAGGTTATCTGGGACATACTTTGTAAAGGGTATAGAAAACGACATAGAGTACCTTACATCCAGAAATCCCAATGTTATTTGTTTGTATAGAAATAATATTAAATAGAGATTGAGAACTTGAAACTTCGAATGAGCACACCAAAAAAGATAATAATGGAAACATGTATTTCGTAATTTTCTGATAAGCAATCCCTGAGAAGGGGTAGGATGGGGTTAAAAAGTCTAAAATTCGATATGGGTGTCACTATTGAGCTTTTCTAGGACGTAATCTATAAAAAAATGATTATACTAAATAAATTTCAGGGTGAATCTCATCATCTCCAGACTGGACCGGTACCATAAAACTATATATTCTTTAAAAAAAAAAATGTACCAACTTTATTTGTTGGTACAATGAAAAATACAAAATAATATTAATTCTAATGCTGTTGGTACTTGTGAAATTGGTGCCAAAAGTTATCAATCTAACTGCAACTGCACAATTTCAAAAGTAACAGTACCAATAGAATTAATATTATTTTGTATTTTTTTGTGCACGAACTAATTATTAACGTCGGTCCAATTTTGTTGTAAGAAAATATTTATTTGTTAATCTATTTTATAATAAATGCAGTTCACGCCATTTGGTGTAGATTCTACTGTTTTCATATAAACTCATAATAACCAGGTGTGCCCCCTTGAAATTCCACATAAAAAAACAATTTTATTATTTTTATCCGAAGGCATTCATGCATAAACTCTTGCGACTCTTTCCCAGAATTTATTGATTATTTATTTTTTTCATCAGAATTTACGCTTTATTCTAGTTTACTTGATTTTTAAATTTTTACACGCCCCCTAGCAGTAGAGACTCGAAAGTTATTTCTCTAGTTAATACATGTTTTGTATGTTTTTTGTTTTTATTTAAAATAATGCACGGTGAACTGCACCCACACTTCCCCCGCCAAGTAGGCAAAAGATACGACGAATTTTTATAACATTTTAATGAAACAGTATTTTAACACGCTTTTATTAGCTTCACTTGTTAGTTTGCATGTAATCAAAGTCTTTGAGCTCGATTTTGTACTACTTTGAGCGATCCGATTTTCTTTAAACTTTGCACATCTATCAATGACTGATGACAATGCAATAATTTCATGTGTAGATGCGAGTGCGACTCCTTGATGGGGGGTTCCATACCTATATCTCTGAGCTCTATGAATGGATTCTCGTGGAATGTTCAGTATGCATGTGAGTTGGTAGGATATGTGATTTTGTGTAAGTGCGAATGGGGCTCTTTGGTGGAGTGTTCCATACCTATGGGTGTTTTTGATTTATGGATGAATTTTCGTGGAAATTTCTAACTGTATGTGGGTTGGGATGTTTTGTGATGTAATGCAACTTTGAAGGGCTGTAACTTTTTAAGAGTGCGTTTTTGTATATAGATGAATGTTGTCAAATCGAGTTAAAGTTTGATCATAGAATATACCATTAAGAGTATGGTTATTATTTATACAGCACGCGCACAAACCAAAAAAAAACGGGCAGTCGAATTGTATGTACCTCCTCCGTTCGGGGCTCCTCGGTGAAAAATAGTTATTTTATTAATTACTATAACCAATTTCATTAGATGCTGCTCAAAATAATATTTATTTTATTGGTTCTTGAATTATAAAGGAATATCCACTCCTGTAAAGCAAAATGTACATATAATTATTAGTTTGGATAATATGGTGATTTATTTCGTTGGATTTTCAGGTACAATCCCTTTGGAGATTATCTTTGCTACCTGTAATACTTAATCCCCATCAAAGTGTTTCTTTTAATTTAACAGTAATGATTTAAATACCTTTGTTGAGTGATTTACGATCATCACAAAATGTATAAACATGAATCTAAATATATTTTTCGAATTATTTACACTTTTTGATAATTTTCGGGTGAATTGTAATTTTCCTTCGATCGCAAATTGCCGGAATTTTTTGACAGCACGTTTCCAATACTTACATATTACTTTGGGAATATGTTTATTATTAGAAAACTTGCTGGTGCCCGCAACTTCGTGCGTCAGATACTTGAAAATGACCACTCTCCACTTAATTCACTTATTTAGTAGATTTCTTTCTTGTTAACAAAAAGTATATGTCATATAATCATTATTCCCCCCGAGTTCAAGATGACAAATTGAATTAAAATCTAATTGAATACACTCCAACATTTTTTAACCTGTTAATAGTACAACTAATATGTAATTCAGCATCACATTAACCATACCATAATATAAATAAATAATAGTTAAAATAACCAAAAAAAAAACACGCTTTAATAGCAAACCAAACTAAAAATTTGAAAATAAATAAGAAGATATCATTTTAATGTAAGAAAGCGTGGGGTGCTTGATATCCATTGATATAAATATTTTATGTTGATAGATACTGATATAAGTAGTCATTATAAAATTAACTTAGAAAGTACCCGACGCTTTTTTACATTAAAATGATATCTTATTTATTTTCAAATTTTTAGTTTGGTTTGCTATAAAAGCGTGTTTTTTTTAGTTTTTAAAAATATTATTTATTTTAGAATTTTTAGTACGGTTTGCTATTGAAGCGATGCACGAATGTAGGGAGTGAGATATAAACAATCGTAATCATATAGGTATACAAGGACGGTATTGAACCCTCCACTAAATAGTCCCACTCTTAAACTCCATCGCAATTCCTCCAACACAAATTCATATCGGATAAAAATCCGTCCATAAAGCTCCGAGAGATATAGGTATGAAACCCTTCAGTAAAAAATCCTACTCGCATGTACACAACTATAAGTATGAAACCTTTCATCGAAAAATCCCACTCGCACGTACACAACATCACAAAACATCCCAACCCACATACAGATAGAAATTTCCACGAAAATTCATCCAGAAATCAAAAATACCCATAGGTATGGAACCCTCCACCAAAGAGTCCCACTCGCACTTACACGCAATCACATATCCTACCAACTCACATGCACATTGAAAATTCCACGAGAATCCATCCATAGAGCTCAGAGATATAGGTATAAAACCCCCCATCAACGAGTCGCAGTCGCACCTACACATTAAATTATTGCATTGTCACCAGTCATTGATAGGTGTGCAAAGTTTAAAGAAAATCGGATCGCTCAAAGTAGTGCAAAATCGAGCTCAAAGACTTTGATTACCTGCAAACAAACAAGCAAACAAACATACAAGTGAAGCTAATAAAAGCGTGTTAATAACATTTTTTTAAAACTTTTAACTAATGTTAGTGCGTTAGAGAAAATTATATTTTTGTGAATAAGGCAATAAAGTTCTGTTTGTTTTGAGAAACAATGTTGTTTTATGGAAATTTCGTAAGAGTGAACAAATCACTATATCGAGAGTCTACTAATTGTATATTACTTTTTGTGCTGCTAATAAATAAATAACTAAGTTGTAGAACAACATTTACAATGAACATTTTTTCCATTGAGTTAGGAGTTTTCGAGCTACCGCAGTGATAAAGTCTGAAATATGTGTATAAATACCTACATAAGTATTTCCGCCCCGATGTTTTATATCTCCAAATAATAATCGTAACAAGCTCAAGAATATATTACATGGGTAATGGTATAAGTTCAATTTTCGTGACTAATGTTACACTCAAAAGTGTGAAATAATTTTTTTTACATAAAATTGGATCGACGTTATTAGTTGGTGCACTGAAAAATACAAAATAAGGTAATAGCCTAGTTCAGCGGCTTTTGCTATAAAAGCCTTAAAAATCAAATATTTACTTCAACAGAGTATTCAGCAGATAAAAATAATTAAAAAAGTTCATATAAACTTATCCTTAATTAAAAACGTTTCGGTTTGAAGATACGGGGTGTTGAAATATTGCAAAAAAATCGTTTTACCAGTGGCGTTCGTGAGACCATTTTAATTATTTAAAATAATTAAAAAAGTTGTAAGTCAATGGTTTATCATAATTTCGTTAATAAATTAATTAAATTACCTTGATCAATTCTAAATAAAATTAAGATAACTCGCGCTATTTCAATTAATTTTTATTTACAAAACATATCCAGAAATTATAATATTGAATTTTGAATTTAATATTAATCATTACCAACATCTAAAAATATTAATACATAACAGAAGCTATTTTTGACCGACGAACCCCGAACGGAGGAGGTATACAATTCGACTGTCTGCTTTATTTTTTTTTTTGGTTCGTGCGCGCCTTTTATATAGTAAACGTGCTCCGATTTTGATGATTTTGGGTTCATTTGAAAGAAGGGGATTGAGAAATGGTCCCATATTCATAAAATCACAAATCCGAAATCTCCTTCCCTCCGAAAACCGCCCCCGAAGGGGTGGTGGGGGCGAATTTTCTCGAAAATCGGAAATCTGAGTTTGTATAATTAAAGATACGATAATATCCGGAAACGTTTAAATTGAACATTTTTTCAAAAGTGCTACGGTTTTCGAGATAGACGCATGTTAAATATGTATTTTTGCTATGTGGAGAGGACAATTTCTTTCGAAAATTGAAAATTTTTCGATACTACATGAAAGATATAATTATTTGTAGCAACATTTATAATGAACATTTTTTCCTTAGAGTTACGGTTTTCGAGTTAAATCGGTGTTAAAATGGTAACAACTAAAATATTCAAGCGTATTTCCGCAGTGATGTTCTGAGATCTCTACAACAACTACATGCAAGGAATATACGTGGGTAATAGGATAAGTACTATCTTCATTGATATGGTATAGTGAACATTCAACGATTTTCGGGACTAATGTTACACTCAAAAGTGTGAAATAAATATTTTTTACAAAAAATTGGACCGACGTTATTAGTTGGTGCACTGAAAAGTATAAAATAATATTAATTCTGTTGGTGGTGGTACTTGTGAAGTTGGTGCCAAAAGTTATCAATCTACCTGCAACTGCACAACTTCAAAAGTACCACCACCAACAGAATTAATATTATTTTATACTTTTCAGTGCACCAACTAATAACGTCGGTCCAATTTTTTGTGAAAAATATTTATGGAAGAACTTGTGGTTAGAATTTAAAATGCTTGTTAGGCTCTTCAAAATAATCAACATGAAATCAGGGCGGCCGTGAATTTGGTACACAAAAGATTTCGTAAATGCATAAATGTAATTTATTATTGTTTCTTATCATATCATAAGTATTTATTTTTAGTTATTAGTTGTTGGTATTAATTTAAAAAATAGTTTCTAAAATTGTTTAGTAATATGTTTTTCTAATAATAATAATCACTTATTATAATTTCTGGAAATTTGATGTGAATAAAAACGAATTGAAATAGCGGGAATTATCTTAATTTAATTTGCAAACCTTAGATATTAGATGAACATTCAAAGAAAAAATATTTTTTCCCCGAAAAAGGTTTGTTTTAGCGAAAAGACTAGGGAGACCATTTTAGTTTAGAATTGATCAGGATATCTAAATTTTCTAACAAAATTGCGATAGACCAGTGGCATAAGACTTTTTATTAATTAAATTAATTAAAATGGTCTCACCAACGCCACTGGTAAAACAAACAAAAAATGTTTATCATGCTATAAATTTGTTTTGAGGTGTCAATACCACCTACTAAGTTTGACAGCAAAATCTACTAAAGTTTTGTTTAAAATAAAAAAAAACTATTTCATGCGCAATATTTCAACACCCCGTATCTCCGAAACAAAGCGTTTTTGGAGATAAGTTTATATGAACTGTTTTTACATTTCTCCATTATAATTCGGACCACCCTGTATAACCATCTTTGGTATTCAATTAAATATCCTTTAAAATAGGCAAAAATATCCGTAAAAATAGTAAATATAAGTTTGCGAAAAAGTACGAATTGATGGTTGATTTATGTAGTATACCTGTCAATTCTAATGTTGCCAAAACTACCAATCATTATAATGTTTGCGATATTGAACATTCTTTTAAATATTTGATAACGAAAGCATAAACCAAGTAGTGAGAGATTTTCAATGTCTGAAGGTTTAGATCATTTAGTTCCATATTCAAAATTTACTAAAAAACTTTTTTTCACAAACACTCAATATTTGCAATTTAAGAAACGTTAAACTTTACAAATCGTATAAAAGACTTAACTCAGTTGTTATTGTCTTTAATTTTTTTTCTAAAGCAATTATCCTTGGAAATGAAATTCATAGAATAGGTACCTACAGATCTGCAGAATAATCTAATACTACGAAAGTTGTTATACTGACAAGAATTGGCAACATTGATATTAATAGCACTTTGACAGTTATAAATCAAACAACAATTTGTTTAATCTTAATTTTTCGCGAACTTATATTTACTATTTTTATGCATATTTTTGCATATTTTGAAGAATATTAGTGTTCAATAGAATGCAAGGATGGTTATATACTATTTGGGATTGAAAAGAAACTTCAAAATTGGGTACTTGACATTCAATATAAAGTGATGTTCAGACGATATTAGGTTAGGTTAACTAACATACCAAAAATCACATTAAGCAGGATAAATTTCTTTTGGAATTTAAAATATAATTAATTTCAATAGGTGTAATTTCAAACTCATTATCACGTGACTGCGAACGCCTATCAAAATCGACCAAGATAGTGACATAGTAATCAAGTCGATTAACAAATCCTCCTCAGAGAGAACATACATTATTGTACCTTCTCTCTGGTCAGATAGTGTTCTCTGCTCTATTCTTCGTGTCTTTAATACCGTGGGCCACTAACTAAGGGAGATTGTGACGTTGCAGCTGTTTTTAGATTTCAAGCGGGAAATTTAAAAACAATTTTTGAATATATTTTTTTTTATTTTCAAAATGCACTCGTATTTTTTATATTAATTAATTACTTCAAATATTGTTCAGTATATATTAACAGATTTGCAGGTAAAATTGTGTAACTAAATGCCAAGCTTAAGCAAAGTCAGTTACTCAGTTAAATATTTGAGTATCGGACAATATACAAAAAAAATTAATAAACTCAGTGAGTTTTCATGTTCTCCAGAAGAATTTTAATTTAATATATGTAAGAAACGGGAATGAAAATATCAACGAAAACTAAGAGGTTCTAAGGTTAAATTTAACATATTGTAGTTTGTTTGACAAATGTAAAGAAACAGAAGTATTATTTATTCCAAGAATGTTCTAGTTATAGGGATACTGTACAAAGAATTAGTTCAAATCTAGAAGCTATTTTCGACATAAGGCATGACTTCATACACTGTTTCAACTAATTTTTCAAAGCGATTAATGGAATAGAAAGTGAATTATAAAATTTGACAAAATAAAAGAATTCAGAGGGAATAAGAAAAAGTTTGAATAAATAAAATACAAATTTCAGTAACATAATATTGTTGATAGTGTTGATATTTTTGGTATCTATGAAATATATATATATATATATATATATATATATATATATATATATATATATATATATATATAGATATATATATATATATATATATGAATGAGATATAGAAACATAAATATTTTTTACAAAAAATTGGACCGACTTTATTAGTTGGTGCACTGAAAAGTATAAAATAATATTAATTCTATTGGTGCTGTTACTTTTGAAGTTGTGCAGTTGCAGGTAGATTGGTAACTTTTGGCACCAACTTCACAAGTACCAGCCCCAATAGAATTAATATTATTTTATACTTTTCAGTGCACCAACTAATAAAGTCGGTCCAATTTTTTGTAAAAAATATTTATTTCACACTTTTGAGTGTAACATTAGTCACGAAAATCGTTGAACGTTCACTAATACCAATGAAGATAGTACTTATTCTATTACCCACGTATATTCCTTGCTTGTAGTTGTTATTATTGAGATCTCAGAACATCGCTGCGGAAATACGCTTGAATATTTTAGTTGTTACCATTTTAACACCGATTTTACTCGAAAACCGTAACTCTAAGGGAAAATGTTCAGTATAAATGTTGCTACAAATAATTATGTCTTTCATGTACTGCAAACAGATTTTCAATTTTCGACAGAAATCGCACTCTCCACATAGCGAAAATAGGTATATTTGAGAATTTAAAATGTCTCTATGTCGAAAACCGTTACTCTTTTGAAAAAATGTTCCATTTAAACGTTTCCGGATATTGTCCTATCTGTAATTATATCAACGCAGATTTTCAATTTTCGACAAAATTTGCCCCCTCCACCCCCTTCGGGGGCTGATTTAGGAGGGAACGTGATGTCGCATTCCCGTTTTTATGAATATGGGACCATTTCTCAAGCCTCCTCTTTCAAATGAATCAAAAATCATCAAAATCGGAGTACGTTTACTATATGAAAGGCGCGCACAAACCAAAAAAAAAAAAAAAGCACACAATCGAATTGTATACCTCCTCCTTTTGGGAAGTCGGTCAAAAATAGGAAATAGGCATAAGAAAACTACTAACATTTTTGGAATTTAGAAGACCAAAAATAATAGCTCTTGTAAAAAACTGTTCTATGGCCTATTCCGAGATTTAGTAAAAAATTGCCACAGACACAATGAAATATAATAATTTCAATCAATAAACTTAACATAAAGTAAAAGATATGAAATGTCTAAAGATAAAAAATAAAAAACTCACCATTAATTGAAAACAGTACACCAGCCGAAAAAGCGTTGCTTGATTCCAGGAAGTTGATGGAGGCCAAAAGGGATGTTGGAAAATAATTCAACAGCAAACAGGACATCATCTTCGAGTTTGAAAAAAAGTATCGGCCAAAAACTCCGGTAACTACATCGAAAGATGTTGATACCTGAAGACGTACTTGTTCTAACTGGTCAGCGGATATTAAAAATATGCCGCTGAACAGCAGAATTTACTTGTCAACAGAGAATAAAAGCCGATACACAAATCAAATTCATAATTGCCAGTGATAATCCTGAAAAATATAAAAATGAATAAATATTGTCAAATTGTTATATTCAATAAAATACTCCTATAATTATTGTGAAGTGTATTTATGCAGATAATGGTATAAATATATCGCAACTTTCCAAGCCTATTCAGAAATTTAGTAACAATGACATATACGCATGAGAAATGTCTAGAGATAATTGGGAAAAGTAAAACACTCACCATTAATTGAAATTAGCACTAGCAGAAATGTCCAGTAAAGTGAATAAAGCGTTGGTTGATTCCAGGAAGTTCTTATAATGGCACAAATGACACACTGAGAGGCCGTCAATCGACATTCCTGTAAAGTTAAAATGAAATCAGAAAAATAATTTCTAGTTGAAGCAATATTTGAATTACAAAAATGAGTGACGAAAGACAGTAAGGTGCAATTTTTATAAAAACATTTACTACGTTTTAAAAAATAAAATTAATCCATCAAGTTAATGTAAAAAGTCAATAAATGAACTTACCAATTAGTTGATGGAGACTTAGAGGGACGTTACCTGAAGACAATTGTTCTAATAGGTACCTAGGTCAGCAAATATTGCAAATATGTCACTGAACAGCTGAATTTAGTTGTCTACAGAAAATAAAAGCCGATACACAAATTCATAATTGCCAGCGATAATCCTGAAAAATATAAATGCGATAAATAAATTAGAATTGAATTAAAAAATATATATGCATACTAATAACAAAAAAGTATCTAAAGATATTTTTCAAACATTTTCACAGAAATTATAAATTCAGAAAGTTTTATGCTCACCCTTACGATGTATTTTTGTCTGCACAAATGTTCCACCTCAAAAATTTCAATTCTTTTCCCATTTCTCATGTCTGATCTTACAAACGCCAATATCTGCCATTTTATTAGCGTCTCATATTCATATTCAATATTCAACCCAAGCCCAAACACCAAAAACATCTGCAGAAATCAGAAATAGTAGCGTCCAAACAGGTCCGAACACAAACAACAAGTGGCTGTGAGCCGGAATAGTAAGGGTGGGAGAAGCATCGCTTACCTGATAATCATGAAAAGTGGTTTGGTAGTTTTCAATTTGAGATCATTTCCATTTGTATATATATATGAATATAAAATTTTGATGTAATACCACTAGGAAAAACATTATAATTAGTTATTGAATCGAAATACACATAGATTCATTGAAAACGACGGGAAACTATGGAAATAAAATGATTGATTCCAAATGAGCAAGCAAAATAGAAGAAATGTAATCAAAACAAAATACTGCGATAAGATACAATAGTAATTGTTGAAATAATAATTTTAAACAAACTTACAGCAGACATAAATAAATCTCAGATCAACTAGGTACCATAACTTGCGGCTCCTAGCGCGAACACAACTTAACATTTCACGTGTCCAAGAAAACTTGATTCTGAATTTCTGATTGAGTGAGAGCAGAGCATAGAGTATAAGCGCCGGCGCCGAGCCTGAAGCCTGACGTCGCTGAGCGCCCCTCCATAATTTTATCTGGTGCAGTGTTGGTTGCCTAGTATAAGTTATCATGTATAATTTGAAGTTTCATCAAAATTTTCAAACAATCAAAGGAAATATTTTGTTGCAGTCGTCTTTATGGGATTTTGACAAAATATAAACAGGTAATGTTTTTTTATTTTATAAAACAAGGAATGACGATAATAGATTTTCAAAATAATCCCGAAAGCACTCTCTCTTACGAAGAAAATACATAGTTTTCTAGAATTCTAGGATGGTTTCACCGATTTTAGAGCTCTGTGAATGTGCGTGAGTATATTTTGCTTGTAAAATCTCCCTGGAAGGGTGTGTTTTGAGATTTATCTTCAGACAAATCGTTGGCTCGGAATTCATTTTAAATTGATGAATGAAATATACAGGATGAGTCAAGAAAGTGAAATAACATCATCGATGTGCTTTTTCAAATGGCAATGGTTACGTAATTTAAGAAAAATTAAAGTGAACATTAACCTTTAATATTTGCCATTTAAAAAAAAAACATCGATTACATCTTATCCTTTTTTTACTGATCTTGTATATTTCAGTTTTACTTTAAAACAAAAATTGACGGCTCCGGGCGTTTTTCGTTTAAAAACTCATTCCAAATTTTATTGAATTTATTCGCTACTTTTCGAACGCAGTGTACAGGGTGATTCATTGGAATTTGAAAATTTGAAAATTTAACCCGTCACCTAAAAATAATATTGCTCACAGTTACAGGGTGTTCTATTTAGACATTCGAACATCTTCAAAAATAAATAATATTCTGTTTAGTAGAACGGGTAGGTTATTTAAATTTAAAGAAAGTTAAGAGAGAGAATTGAAAATTCATAATCACATGACAATTGTGCTAGGGACGTAGAGTGAAGGAAGGGTCAGCTTACATGCAGCTGCTGAAAAGAATACATAAGGGTTTTGTTTTTAATTTGCCTTTATTTCAAATAGCGCAGGGTGTACTGCACCTTGCACATACACCCACATATGTCAAGTATGAAGGAGATATGACAAATAATTTTAACATTATTTATATGTTATGGTACGGTTATTGTCAAGGTTAATTAGATATGATTATTATTCCTACTGGATACCAGGATAGAAACTGATTTGAAGTTATTCAATTTGAAGTAAAAAAATTCTAATTCTGAGTTTTAATCAGATTTATTAATTATTATTTGATTTGTAATATACCATTGTGAAATGGGTGCTGGTAATTTTGGAGTTGGTGCCTACAACAACAAACTACAACAGCACAACTTCAAAATTACCAGCACCAATAGAATTAATATTTTGTATATTTCAGTGCAACAAGTGATAAAGTCGGTCCATTTTTTTGTAAAACATATTTATTTCACATTTTTGAGTGTAACATTAGTCATGAAAATTGTTGAACTGATACCCAAAAAGTTAGAGGTAGGTTTAATTTGTACTTGTTATTTATTATTCAGAGATCTGAAAACATCGCGGCGCAAATATACATATCTCAGAGTTAACTGCTGTAACTCGAAAACCGTAACTCAATTTATGTTGCTACATATAATCTTTTCTTTAATTTGGCCTTGTCATAAGTTAAATTTGGGAAAAACATTGCTCTTCCACATAGCAGAAATACGCATATCACATATCTCAGACTTTACCATTGCGAAACTCGGAAACCGTAACTCTTTTGAAAAAATGTTCAATTTAAAAGTTTCCGGATATGTTCCCCTTTCTAATTTTCGATTTTAGGCAAAAGTTGCCCCTTCCACATAGCTGAAACACATATTTCAGACTGTAGCGCGGAAACGTATGATTATTTTTTAAAATGTCCAATTTAAACATTTCCGCATATGGAATTTGCGTTAATTCTGTCGTCTCGGATTTTATTTCGAGAAAATTTGCCTCCTCCACCCCGTTCCCGTTTTCATGAATATGGGACCATTTCGCAAGCCTCCTCTCTCAAATGAATCAAAAATCATCAAAATCGGAGTACGATTACTATATGAAAGGCGCGCACAAACCAAAAAAAAAATGCACACAGTCGAATTGTATACCTCCTCCGTTCGGGGTTCGTCGGTCAAAAAGAAGTTTCATTAAAATGTTGTAACAATTGTAAATTTTGCCTACTTGGCGGAAAGTGTAGGTGCAGTTCACCATACATTATTTTAAATAAAAGCAAAGACAATACATCTTTTTCAACAAGTTAAGCCTAATCAATTCGAACAATAATCCTCGGACCCATACAGTGTCGATGCTCTCTTATAAATGATTTAGCAGGGCTTCAATACTTTCATAATGGTCACACAAATGTCGGATGTGAATTTTGAAGATGATATGAATTATTTGAAGCTTACATCGTAATTCTTATTGTTGATCAGGGATAATCGTTTCTCCTTGACAATGACTCATTATTGACTTACTTGTGATTCTTTCGTATTACTTTACCGGATTATTGGCCGATTAGGATCCACTCCGTCTTTACCTGGTTATAATGTCAACGGCACATTATTTGAAAATAATAATGCACTAATGGAAACCGTAACTCTTTTCTTCAATTTAAACGTTTCCGGATATGTTCCCCTTTCTAATTATCGATTTTCAGAAAAATTTGCCCCTTCCACATAGCTGAAACACATATTTCAGACTGTAGCGCGGAAACGTATGATTATTTTTAAAAATGTCCATTTTAAACATTTCCGGATATGGAATTTTCGTTAATTCTGTCGTCTCGGATTTTATTTCGAGAAAAATTGCCTCCTCCACCCCCTTTGGGGATGATTTTTGGAGGAAACCAGATTTTGGATTTGATTTTTCTTAATATGGGACCATTTCTCAACTCTCCTCTTTCTAATGAAACAAAAATCGTCTAAAAAGCAATCTCACAACCAAATTGTATACCTTCTCCTTTTTTTGACGTCGGTCAATAAAATGAAAAAAGAAAACTTTTTGTCTATGCTATAAAAACGGTGATCCCATTGAAAAAAATCGAGAAAATAATTTATTGGTGTTTCAAGTCAATCTATATTAGTTTTACTGAATAGTTAGCAAAATCAACAAGTTTTGATGATCATTCGAAAATTATAACTACAATAAATCAGGTCACTTTTAACCCTTTTCAATTATACAGGGCGTTGAAGTTGTAATGATTTTCATCGAAAATTGGTTATAACTTTTTAAATGTCTTATATATAAACACATTACAACTGTATATTGTTCTAACAGAAAAATTAAATTTAAAATAAAATGTGTCTCATTTGAAAAAATGTAACCTTATCTGGTTCGGCTTTATGGAACATATCATTATATATAATTTCGAAATGTGGAGCTCAAAGCTGGATACACTTTTTGTAAATAAGTCTATTTTTATTTTGTATAATAACGGATCTACACAATTTTATAACATTAATCAATCACCGTGTACATGCATCTTATTTCGTACTATAATTTATCGTAATGAAATTAATGTTGAATTAACTAAGAGCTTAATTTTTGTGGGTATCCCATGTCACACCTCTGATCTTTTTCATTAAATGACGTGGTAATTTAAACCTAATAAATTCGAACAACAAACCTCGGACCCATACAGTGCGAACGCTTTCTTATAATCGATTTAGCAGGGCTCCAATTTTCCATCATTACCACACAAATGTCGGATGTGAATTTTGGAAATGGTATGAATTATTTGAAGCTTACATCGAAATCCTTATTGTTGATCAGGGATAATCGTTTCTCCTTCACAATAACTCATAATTGATTTACTTGTGATTATTTCGTAATACTTTAGTGGATTATTGGCTGATTAGGATCCACTCCGTCTTTACCTGGTTATAATGTCAACGGTATATTATTTGAAAATAATAATGCAATAATGGATTAATTGTTATGGAAGGTTTTTGACATGGCGCAACGTCCAACATGAAGGGTAGCTTGTTCATTAAGTCAAGCTAAAAATGACGTGTCTATCATCACCTTTTCCATGAAAATTGTTTTTGAAAATAATTGCCCTTTGGGGAATAAATTAATGAAATGAAAAAAAAATCATGAAAATCGGGGCACAATTATTATAAAAAAGGCAAAGAATATACAGGGTGTCCTAACAAAAACAGTCCAGCAAGGTTTATCGCTTTGTATGTGAAAATTAAAAAAAATCCTCGAACGCGTACATTTTCAGTTTTCAGGAAGACATATTTACATATAAATTCCGACACTATATTTTCATCCCCTTAGCGGTGGCGGCTTGCATCCTTATGTTCTCAAATGGGAAGGGTTATGGAGTGACACATTGTTTGAAAGGGCATTAAATTTTATTTCAAATGGCGCTTCATTTTTAACACGCTTTTATTAGCTTCACTTGTATGTTTGTTTGCTTGTTTGTTTGCATGTCATCAAAGTCTTTAAGCTCGATTTTGCACTACTTTGAGCGATCCGATTTCCTTTAAACTTTGCACACCTATCAATGACTGGTGACAATGCAATAATTTAATGTGTAGGTGCGAGTGCGACTCGTTGATGGGGGGTTCTATACCTATATCTCTGAGCTCTATGGATGGATTCTCGTGAAATTTTCAATATGCATGTGAGTTGGTAGGATATGTGATTGTGTCAAGTGCGAGTGGGACTGTTTGGTGGAGGGTTCCATACCTATGGGTGTTTTTGATTTCTGGATGACTTTTCGTGGAAATTGTTATCTGTATGTGGGTTGGGATGTTTTGTGATGTTGTGTACGTGCGAGTGGGAATTTTGGATGGAAGGTTTCATGCTTACATCTGTGTACGTGCGAGTAGGATTTTTTGATGAAGGGTTTCATACCTATACCATATCCGATATGAATATGTGTTAGAGGATTTGCGATGGAATTTACGAGTGGGACTATTTAGTGGAGGGTTCCATACCGTCCTCGTAAACCTATATTTTTTTCTTTATTAATTTTTTTTTCTGTGCATTTTATGATAAATTGTAGGGGTTATATCTATAACTCAAAATTATTTTTGATGATATTTACACTACGGCCTTTTTTCGTTAATTTTTTTAAATGTTTGAACGGTCGCCATTTTGAAACTACTTACCCGATATTGCCCAATAACAAACTCGGCCGAGGTATTCAAGAGACTGATTTTTGTAGCAATTTGAATTTGATACCTGCAAAACTGCGACGTCTATCGTGTTAACAAATTTCGGAATATTCCATGTATATATAAACCTTTAAGCCAAAAGTTTTTTAGGACTTACTTATATACATATATATAACAACATAGCGTTGAAATTTTTTCGAAATTCAAAAGTGTGAACGATCGTAATAGATAAATATCAATAAGAAATTTACCTAAAACAGAATATTGAAAATCCCTTTGGAAAATCAAGCAGTACACATGATCTGGGTCAAATTAGTATGAGCTCTTTATTAAGTATCAGAAAAATTTCTGATGTAATGGGAGCTAAGCGAACCATTGTACAGATAATTCAGAAAGATATTAAATGTCACCCCTATAAAATAATCGTTTAAAAAACTAATGAAACACGCTTTAATAGCAAACCAAACTGAAAATTAGACAATAAATAAGGTATAATTTTAATGTAAAAAACCGTGGGGTGCTTGATATCCATTGATATAAATATTTTATGTTGATAGATACTGATATAAGTAGTCATTATAAAATTAACTTAGAAAGTACCCCACGCTTTTTTACATTAAAATGATATCTTATTTATTTTCAAATTTTTAGTTTGGTTTGCTATTAAAGCGTGTTTTTCAGTTTTTTAAACTATTATTTATTTTATAATTTTTAATACGGTTTGCTATTAAAGCGATGCACGAATGTAGGGAATGAGATATAAACAATCATAATCATATACGTATACAAGGACGGCATGGAACCCTCCACTAAATAGTCCCACTCCATCGAAAATCCTCCAACACATATTCATATCGGATCTTCTACAAAAATCCATCCATAAAGTTCCGAGAGGCATAGGTATGAAACCCTTCATCAAAAAATCCTACTCGCACGTACACAACTATAAGTATGAAACCTTTCATTGAAAAATCCCACTCGCACATACACAACATCACAATACATCCCAACCCACATACAGATAAAAATTTCCACGAAAATTCATCCAGAAATCAAAAACACCCATAGGTATGGAACCCTTCACTAAAGAGTCCCACTCGCACTTACACACAATCACATATCCTACCAACTCACATGCATATTGAAAATTCCACGAGAATCCATCCATAGAGCTCAGACATATAGGAATGGAACCCCCCAACAAGGAGTAGCACTCGCACCTACTCTTTAAATTATTGCATTGTCACCAGTCATTAATAGGTGTGCAAAATTTCAAGAAAATCGGATCGCTCGAAGTAGTGCAAAATCGAGTTCAAAGACTTTGATTACATGCAAACAAACATACAAGTGAAGCTAATAAAAGCGTGTTAAAAATACAACTTCTTCAAGAATTGAATGAAAATGATAATGATCGTCGTTTTCAATTTTGTGAAATTATGTCTGAACAAATTAGAAATAATCCCAACTACTTTTTTAATGTTTCATTGTTAGACGAATGTTATTTTTGTCTCAATGTCACTATCTCAATCAACATGGTTATCCTCACTGGTCCGACAAGAATTCAAGGATGTACCATGAACTCGAACATTCTGAAAAATTAAACGTGTGTACTGGTATTTTTGGTGATCGCATAATGAGAACTTTTTTTTTTCACAGGAGAATTTGAATGGAAACTATGGAAATCAATCCAATATTTCAGCAAGACGGAGCTCCTCCCAATAATGCATTACCTGTACAGTAGTTTCTGGATGATACGTTTCCTGGTAGACGGGTGCTACCGAATGGCCGGCGAGATCGGCCCATTTATGGCCTCCCTATATATATCCGGAAACATTTAAATTGAACATTTTTTCTAAAGAGTAACGGTTTTCGAGATAGACGCATGTTAAATTCTCGATGGCGATTTCTGTCGAAAATTGAAAATCTGTGGGCAGTACATGAAGGACATAATTATTTGTAGCGACATTTATAATGAACATTTTTCTCTTAGAGTTACGGTTTTCGAGTAAAATCGATGTTAAAAAGGTAACAACTAAAATATTCAAGCGTATTTCCGCAGCGATGTTCTGAGATCTCAATAAAAACAACTACAAGCAAAGAATATACGTGGGTAATAGGATAAGTACTATCTTCATTGGTATTAGTGAATGTTTAACAATTTTCGTAATGTTACACACAAAAGTGTGAAATAAATATTAAAAAAAATTGGACCGACGTTATCAGTTAGTGCACTGAGAAGTATAAAATAATATTAATTCTATTGGTGCTGGTAAGTTTGAAGTTGTGCTGTTTTAGTTTGTTGTTGTTGTAGGCACCAACTCCAAAAGAACCAGCACCAATAGAATTAATATTACTTTATACTTTTCAGTGCACCAACTAATAAAGTAGGTCCATTTTGTTTTTGTAAGAAATATTTATTTTATTAAGCAGAATCTAAACAGTACGAACATAAACCTTGACTCAAAGGTAATAAATAATAATACTACAGACCAATACCCTATTTATCTACAAGTGTACAAGAGGGCATATCTCTAGAAAAGACAATATCCATCTTTGACCATAATAAATTTAAGGAACTCATAAGCCAAGAGACATGGTACTCTGTCTTGATTGAGAATCATGCTAAAGCAGCATGGATCATTGTCTATAAAACGTTTTATGAATTTTATGAACAAATAAAAAAATAAAACGACAAAAACATCAAGAAGGCAAAAATATAATAAAATTAAACCATGGATAACCAACGCTATTATAACCTCAATAAAGAAATGTGACAAACTGAAAAAAGTTCTAAATAAAAACCGGAACAATGTAACCCTTGACCAGAGGTACAAATTATAAAGAAATCACTTACAAGAGTATTATCAATGAAGCCAAATCCAGGTATTAGTCTTGAAAAAGTAATCAACATTATGAATGACATGAAAAGAATATATAAAATAATTCATGAATCTACCAACACGAATAGCAATAAATTGAATGAAATAAACATATCTATTATTAATAAACAACCATTTCAAAACAAAAAACAAATGGCTGACTTCTGCAATGCATTTTATACAGATAGGAATAAAAATGGCTGAAAAAATACAATCCCCAATAAATTATAGAAATAATTATGGCCCAGGTGTAAAAGAAAGCATGCTACTCCCAATGAACTTATAACCCACATTGCATCTCTAAAAAGTAAAAGCTCCCCAGGATATGACAATATTAATGCTGAATTAATAAAAGATAACTGTACCTAACCGCCCCCTTGGCTCATATTGTAAATTTATTTTTTTGCAACAAGTACCAAAAGACTTTGAAAAATCCATTTTAATTCCGATATACAAATCGGTTGACAAAACTGATGTAAGTAATTACCGCCCAATAAGTCTTATAAGTGTCTAAAGGACAGGGGCTGTTAGAATTTTGCAAAAAAAAACAAGATTTTAAATGAAAACCAGTTCGGGTTTCGCGAAGGAATTAGTACCAATCACGCCATTTATACGTTTGTAGATAATATAAAATTAAATTTGGATAGAAGTAAGAAGTGTATAGGAGTCTTTTTGGATCTTGCGAGGGCTTTCGATACAGTGTCACATCATAAAAAAACTGCTAGATGTCCCTGGGCACGTTGGAGTTAGGGGCACTATGTAGAAAATCTTCAGCAGCTTAAGTGATTTTCAAAAATTTCAGGTAGGAATTCCGCAAGGCACGGTCCTCGGTCCGCTGCTTTATCATCTACATTAACTCATTCAGATCTGATACTCCCCGTTGTTAATATTATTGTAAAAAAAATCCTTAATGAATATTATTATTCTTCAAAAAAAAAAAAAAATAATAATATGGTGAACTGCACCTACACATTCGCTAAGTAGGCAAAAGATAGGACGAATAAATTTAACATTTTAATGAAACAGCTTTATTTTTTATGGTTAATGATGGAGTGTATATTCAATTTGGAGTAAAATTAATATTTTTTACAAAAAAATTGGACAGACGTTATTAGTTGGTGCACTGAAAAATATTGTAAGGAATATTAATTCTATTAGTGCTGGTACTTGTGAAGTTGGTGTCAAAAGTTATCAATCTAATTGCAACTGCACAACTTCAAAAGTACCAGCAACAATATAATTAATATTATTTTGTATTTCGCAGTGCACCATCTCTAATAACGTTGGTCCAATTTTTTGTAAAAGATATTTATTCTTAGAATCGGCTAATAAATTTTATCTCTAATACAGGGCCATTTCAGCCCTTATATTTAGGATGTAAAATACTTATCGTTAAGCTAATCCCCTAATTATTAACAATAACCAGATAAAAGCGACCAAATCCATTTTTTTACAATTCCTAATAATATACCTGTTTTCGGTGTTCTCCAATATGAGTTTATATACTAATCATTATGTATTATCTATTATTTTGGGATCTTAGTTATTAATGACTGAAAACGAATATTATTGTGGACACCTATACATAATCCAATAAAATAATTGTCCCAGTTTCGGGATTATCGTGCATTTTGTTAATGAGTATATCTAAATTATTCCCTCCTAAAAGCAGAAGGTATACATACAATTTAGTTGTATGTTTATTCGAAATCTTCTTTCCTCCAAGAACCATCCACAAAGGGGTGGAGGGGGCAATTTTTCAAATAATGTGCCGTTGACATTATAACCAGGTAAAGACGGAGTGGATCCTAATCGGCCAATAATCCACTAAAGTATTACGAAATAATCACAAGTAAATCAATTATGAGTTATTGTGAAGGAGAAACGATTATCCCTGATCAACAATAAGGATTTCGATGTAAGCTTCAAATAATTCATACCATTTTCAAAATTCACATCCGACATTTGTGTGGTAATGATGGAAGTATTGGAGCCCTGCTAAATCGATTATAAGAAAGCATTCGCACTGTATGGGTCCGAGGTTTATTGTTCGAATTGATTAGGCTTAAATTTCCACGTCATTTAATGAAAAAGCTCAGAGGTGTGACATGGGATACCCACAAAAATTAAGCTCTTAGTTAATTCAACATTAATTTCATTACGATAAATTATAGTACGAAATAAGATGAATGTACACGGTGATTGATTAATGTTATAAAATTGTGTAGATCCGTTATTATACAAAATAAAAAAAGACTTATTTACAAAAAGTGTATCCAGCTTTGAGCTCCACATTTCGAAATTATATATAATGATATGTTCCATAAAGCCGAACCAGATAAGGTTACATTTTTTCAAATGTGACACATTTTATTTTAAATTTAATTTTTCTGTTAGAACAATATACAGTTGTAATGTGTTTATATATAAGACATTTAAAAAGTTATAACCAATTTTCGATGAAAATCATTACATAAGTTCAACGCCCTGTATAATTGAAAAGGGTTAAAAGTGACCAGATTTATTGTAGTTATAATTTTCGAATTATCATCAAACTTGTTGATTTTGCTAACTATTCAGTAAAACTAATATAGATTGACTTGAAACACCAATAAATTATTTTCTCGATTTTCTTCAATGCGATCACCGTTTTTATAGCATAGACAAAAAGTTTTCTTTTTTCATTTTATTGACCGACGTCAAAAAAAGGAGAAGGTATACAATTTGGTTGTGAGATTGCTTTTTAGACGATTTTTGTTTCATTAGAAAGAGGAGAGTTGAGAAATGGTCCCATATTGAGAAAAATCAAATCCAAAATCTGGTTTCCTCCAAAAACCGCCCCCAAAGAGGGTGGAGGAGGCAATTTTTTCGAAATAAAATCCGAGACGACAGAATTAACGAAAATTCCATATGCAGAAATGTTTAAATTTGATATTTAAAAAAATAATCATACGTTTCCGCGCTACAGTCTGAAATATGTGTTTCAGCTATGTGGAAGGGGCAAATTTTTCCTAAAATCGAAAATTAGAAAGGGGAACATATCCGGAAACGTTTAAATTGAACATTTTTTCAAAAGAGTTACGGTTTCTGAGTTTCGCAATGGTAAAGTCTGAGATATGTGATATGCGTATTTCTGCTATGTGGAAGAGCAATGTTTTTTCCAAAATTGAAAAAATAACACGGCCAAATTAAAGAAAAGATTATATGTAGCAACATTTAAATTGAGTTACGGTTTTCGATTTACAGCAGTTAACTCTGAGATATTTATATTTGCGCCGCGATGTTTTCAGATCTCTGAATAATAAATAATAAATACAAACTAAACCTACCTATAACTTTTTGGGTATTAGTGAACGTTCAACAATTTTCCTGTCTAATGTTACACTCAAAAATGCGAAATAAATATTTTTCACCAAAAATTGTGGACCGACTTTATCAGTTGTTGCACTGAAAAATACAAAATAATATTAATTCCATTGGTGCTGGTAATTTTGAAGTTGTGCCATAGTAGTTTGTTATTGTAGGCACCAATTTCAAAAGAACTAGCACCAATAGAATTAATATTATTATTATTGTATCTTTCAGTGCACCAAATGATAAAATCGTTCCGATTTTTTGTAGAAAATATTTATTTTGCATAACAATTAATCTATAATGGATAATATTTAATTTGTTTTAATATAAATTCCATTTTTGAATATTCGCCATATGTCTGAAGCTACGCTAACGACAAATGTCTGTGAGCATATTGACATTCCGCGGATATTTTTGGATGGCCAAAAAGTTTATATTTGAATTTGGATTTGGAGAATAAAATTGGCCATTATACTATCTACCACGCTACTTGACATAGCGCCATTTTAAATATACACGCTCCTTCATGCAGACTGAATATTTTATTCATGAAGAATCTGAACTTTCACGACATATAAGTGCTTGGTGAAGTGCAATTTTATAAGTGATTTGAATGAAGCCGGCATTGCATTCCTGACTTTCGAGTGACCTGTTCAGGGCTGATGATGTATCCACGGACAATGATTGAGACAGAAGCGGTGTCATAAAGGTGAGTGCACAGTTTTGCATAGTAAACGTAGTCCGATTTAGACGAGTTTTGTTTCATTTGAAAGAGGAGAGTTGAGAAATGGTCCTATATTGAGAAAAATCAAATCCAAAATGTCCTCTCCTCCAAAAACCACCCTCACAGAGGATGGAGGGGGCAGTTTTTCTCGAAAATTGAAAATCCGTGACGACAGAATTGATGAAAATACTATTTCCGAAAATGTTTAAACTGGACATTTTAAAAAATAATCATACGTTTCCGCGCTACAGTCTGAAATATGTGTTTCAGCTATGTGGAAGGGGCAAATTTTTCCGAAAATCGAAAATTGGAAAGGGAAACATATCCCGAAACGTTTAATTTGAAAATTTATTCAAAAGAGTTACAGTTTCCGAGTTTTGCAATGGTAAAGTCTGAAATATATTTCCGTTATGTGGAAGAGCAATTTTTTTTCTAAAATTGAAAATATAACCAAATTGAAGAAAAGATTATATGTAGCAACATTTAAATTGAGTTACGGTTTTCGAGTTACAGCAGTAAAGTCTGAAATGATGTTTTGAGATCTCTGAAGTATAAATAACAAGTACAAGCTAAACCTACCTATAACTTTTTGGGTATTAGTGAACGTTCACAAAAATGTGAAATAAATATTTTTTAGAAAAAATTGGACCGACTTTATCAGTTGCTGTACTGAAAAATAGAAAATAATGTTAATTCTATTGGTGCCGGTAATTTTGAAGTTTTGCCGTTGTAGTTTGTTGTTGTAGGCACCAACTACAAAAAAACCAGCACCAATAGAATTAATATTATTTTGTATTTTTCAGTGCAACAACTGATAAAGTCGGTCCAATTTTTTGTAAAAGATATTTTTGTAGTCCGTCATTAGGTATGTGATATTTTCGCAATCGCATTAAAAAAAAAACTCGCCACCAATAATTTGAGTCAATAATAGATGAACATAAAGTTTCACGTATTTCAAAGAAAAAATATTTAAAAGTTTATCGCAAAATACATTAAATACATTCGGAGAAGAAGAGGGAATAAGAAAAAAATATGCGAAAGTTGCAAACGAATTAATATCGATACTAGCAGAAACTGTTATATCGTCATTTCCTAGATTTAGAAACAAATTATCATTGCCAAATAGAATTTATTATATTATTTATTTATTTATACCACTTAAACTTGATGAAGTAAACTGTTCATATCTTGATATAAGTCAAAAAATATTTTTTTCAACCAAAAACATATTTTGTTGAGAATAATATTGATCTACCAACATTAGAAATGTTATATTATATATTTAATGAACAAAATTTGGAATTTATTAACTGTCAAAATATTATATTCAATTAAATACTCCTATAATTATTGTGAAGTGTATATATGCAGGTAATGGTATAAATATATCGTAACTTTCATGGCCTATTCCGAAATTTAGTAACAATGGCATATACGCATGAGAAATGTCTACAGATAATTGGGAAAAGTAAAACACTCACCATTAATTGAAATTAGCACTAGCAGAAATGTCCAGTAAAGTGGATAAAGCGTTGGTTGATTCCAGGAAGTTCTTATAATGGCACAAATGACACACTGAGAGGCCGTCAATCAACATTCCTGTAAAGTTAAAATCAAATCAGAAAATGAATTTCTAGTTGAAGCAATTTTGAAATTACGAAAGAGTAAGGTGCAATTTTTATGAAAACATTTACTGCGCTAAGAAAATACAAGTGATCCATCAAGTTAATGTAAAAAGTCAATAAATGAACTTACCAATCAGTTGATGGAGACCAAGAGGGACGATTGAAAATAATTCAACAGCAAACAGGACATCATCTTCGAGTTTGAAAAAAGTTTCGGCCAAAATCTCTGGTAACTACATCGAAAGAAGTTGATACCTGAAGACGTACTTGTTCTAACTGGCCAGCGAATATTAAAAATATGCCACTGAACAGCAGAATTTACTTGTCTACAGAGAATAAAAGCCGATTCACAAATTCATAACTGCCAGCGATAATCCTGAAAAATATAAAATGGAATAAATAAGTTAGAATTAAATTTGAAAAAAATATATATGCATACCTACTAATTGCAAAAAAGTATCTATTTTCACAGAAATTATAATTTCAGAAAGTTTTATGCTCACCCTTAAGATGTATTTTTGTCTGCACAAATGTTTCATTTCAATAATTTTATTTTTTTTTTGCAAATTCTCATGTCTGATCTTACAAACACCAATATCTGCCATCTTGTTAGCGTCTCATATTCATATTCAATATTCAACCCAAACTCTAAATGTGAAACATCTTCTGCAGAAAAAGTAGCGTCCAAACACAAACAACAAGTGGCTGTGAGCCGAAAAAAGTAAGGGTGGAGGGTGGGGGAAGCATCGCTCTGTACCTGATAATCATGAAAAGTTGTTTGGTAGTTTTAATTTGAGATCATTTGTATATATAGGATTATAAAATTTGGTTGTCATATCACTGGAAAAAAAACCTAATTAGTTATTGAAATACATAAGCGATTATTGAAAACGATTGGAAATAAAATAATCGATTCCAAATAAGCAAGCAAAATAAAAGAAATGTAATCAATAAAACAAAATACTGCGATAAGATGCAATAGTAATTGTTGAAATAATAATTTTAAACAAACTTACAGCAGATATAATATAAACCTCAGATCAACTACCATAAATTGCTGCTCCTAGCGCGAACACAACTTCACACTTCGAGAGTCCAACAAAACTTGATTCTGAAATTCTGATTGAGAGCATAGAGTATGAGCGCCGGCGCCGAGCCTGAAGCCTGACGTCGCTGACCGCCCCTCCAAAATTTTATCTGGTGCAGTGTTGGTTGCCTAGTATAAGTTATCATGTATATTTTAGAAGTTTCATCAAAATTTTTAAGCAGTAAAAGGAAATGTCCTGTTGCAGTCGATTATATTATATACAGGTAATGTTTTTTTTATTTTATAAATTATAAAGAAGGAATAACGATAATAGATTTTCAAAATAATTCTGAAAGCACCCTTTCTATCGGAGAAAATATTTAGTTTTCTAGGATGGGTTTACCGATTTCAGAGCTCTGTGAATGTGCGTGAGTATATTTCGCTTGTAAAATCTCTCTGGAAGGGTGTGTTTTGAGATTTATCTTATCGGTGGCTCGGAATTCATTTTAAATTGATTAGGGCAGTTGATTTTTGAGCCATACTGAAACAAAAGAAGGCTCTTCACACAATTTATCATATGACTATGACGACCATAGTTCTAACAAAATATATGGCCTGTTTTTTACACAGTACCTGAACATCCAAAACAAAAAACACAAAAAAATATTATATGTATACATAGGAATATTTGTCGTTTCTTATATAAAATGTTATCATAAGAATAATTATTCACAAAACTTATGTCAGAAAACAAATGTATGACTTGAAATGTCAACGGATTCAACATAATAATTCATATATACAGGGTGTTTCATAATTATTGGGAAATAATTAAACTGGAGAATCTTTGGTTGAAAATAATAAGATTTAACCTAATTCACTTAGATAAAATGTGTCTCTCGTATGAGTTACAGGGTGTTTTATTTAATTATTTCAAAATTATTTTTCCCCATTACTTTCAAACTCTTTGAATAATCTTCATCATGTTTGGAAGGAAGTGTCTACACTACAAATCTTACTAAATTATGGTAAATAAACATTTCTGGCTATCACCACCACAGGCGTACGACAGGGGTATGTGAAAGGTTAACCCTTACTAAATTCTACGCCACTGGCGTGATTGTCATTATTTTTCGAGATATTTAAACTTGAACATAACACTGCACTGCTGCCCAATTTTAAGTGTATTTATAATGGCGTTTTTTTATCATAGTTTGCATTTATTAATTAAATGAAACTTACAGTTTTTTTTTTTGGTTCAATAAGAATTTTAAAATACAATTTTACTAATACGTAATTTAAAAAAAGTCTTTCTCACATGTTTGCCACAATAAATAATATGAACAAAATTGAAGAAATACTCAACTTAACAAATGTTCAATGTGATTCCCATTTACCTCAATAAGTTTATCTATTATTGTACTAAGCACTAAGCGAAAGTGGCTACGTCAGTAAAAAGAATATATTTAATAAAATCACGATTTTCTTTTTCTTATTTAAGATCTGCTGAGCAAAATTTAGAATAATATGTAGGTAATAAGTTTTGTACAGGTGTAACGTGGCAAGATCTAAGTTTTCCTATTTTTCAGTAAGCGAAAAACTGAAAAATGGCTTGCTTACTCCAGTCATTGGATTAATTAAAGGTTAATGAACGGTGCAGTATATTTAGAGATACATAGTTTGTTAGGTCGTTTTGAACTAGAAGCAAATTTGAATGGTAATTAGTATTTGTAGTATCTACAAATCTTATCTTAAATTTCGTTCATATTATTTATTGTAGCAAAAATGTGAAAAAGACTTTTTTAAAATTACGTATTAGTAAAATTGTATGTTAAACTTCTTATTGAACAAAAAAAAACAATTGTAAGTTTCATTTAATTAATAAATGCAAACCTATGATCCAAAAAAACCGCCATGATAAATACACTTAAAATTGGGCAGCAGTGCAGTGTTATGTTTGAGTTTAAATATCTCGAAAAATAATGACTTTATCGTTACGAAAGTAGAGAATGTTATTTACACAGAAAGTATTGAAGAAAAAACAATTTTGCTAAAATGACAATTCGGCCAATGGTGTAGAATTTAGGAAGGGTTAACCTTCAACTTATCCCTGTCATACGCCTCTGGTAGTAGCCAGAAACATTTATTGACCACAATTTAGTAAGGCTTGCAGTGTCTACACTTCCTGTCAAACATAATAAAGATTAGTCAAACAGTTTAAAAGTAATGGGGAAAAAATATATTATTAAATAAAACACCCTGTAACTCAGACAGGAGACATATTTTATCTAAGTGAATTGGGTTAATTCTTATTATTTTGAACCAAAGATTGTCCAGTTTAATTATTTGCTATTTTTAATGAAACACTGCGTTTTATGAAGTAGCAGATTTTTGTTAAACAGAAAATGAGTTTCAACGAAAAACGCTCGGAACCGTCGTTTTTTTGTTTTTGACCGACGAACCCCGAACGGAGGAGGTATACAATTCGACTGTCTGCTTTTGTTTTGGTTCGTTCGCAGCAATTCGGCCATCCATTTTCGAAAAAAATTGCTCTTCCACATATGCATATCACATATTTCAGGATTTACCATTGCGAAGCTCGGAAACCGTAACTTCTTTTGAAAAATGTTCCATTTAAAAGTTTCCGGATATAGTCACCTTTCTAATTTACAAATCTCGAATTTTCGATTCTCTGCAAAATTCAGATCTTCTGATCAACCTCAAAATGTTTTTATTGAACACACTGGACACAAATGTAATTGAGCAAATATTCCAAATTTCTTACCCCACTCCCCATGTAAAATCTAGCAAACGCCAAGATCTGCCATCTTGTTTGGGGTCTCATATTCAATATTCACCCCTAAGTCCTTAGTTGTGAGATGAATACAGCTGCAGAAAATCGCAACTTGTCAACGCAACAACAAGTGGTTGTTAGCCGACAAAGGGTGGGAGAAACAGCGTTCGGCAATATCACCCCGGGTGATCTCGAAAAGTGGTTTGGTGGTTGGTAGTTTTGAGGTAAATTTGAATATAAAGTGTTTTGATGTATGAATACAAGAAAATAAAAATAATATTGAAATATTTCAAAAAGCATAAAATATTACATACAAAATAAAAGATATATGAAGAATACAATTAAATAATCTAACAAATAAGCAAGGGTAATTATTGTTCAAACATTATATTAAAACAAACTTACAGTACATAATATAGTTATTATAAATCGGAGCTAATAAACTACGACTACTTGACAGTTTGACAGAGTTGCAGCTTGTTCCTAAATACAAACTATTAGCCTAGACAGACCACTAATCTAAAATTCTCGAAAGTTATAGCTAATAAACTAAGTAGGCGGAATTTTTTGTAGAACTGTCCGTTTTGGGTGCGAGGGACTGTAACAATTTATTTCGTAGAACAATGCGGTGAATCAATTTAACATATATTTATAAGGCTACAGTGTATAAAGAATAGATGGTTGGCATTTTTTTACTAAATTTGATAATTAAATATGTTGGGGACAAGCGGGTTTTCTTTCTTTGTATTTAATTATATCAATATAATAGCTATAAAATTCTAATACTCGTCCGTTTATTAGGTATCCATCACTTTTTAAAATTATCTGTAAAGAACGAAGAACAAAACTCGAGGATATTTCTCATATAAAACTTTTTAACAAAAAAATAAAACCAACTTTATTATTTGCTGCAATAATATATAATTTGATACATTTTATCATAATTGACCGACTTTCCAAAAGAAAGGAGGTATACTATTAATATTATTTTGTACTTTTCAATACATAAACTAATAAAGTCGGTCCCATATTTTTGTAAGGAAAATTTATTTCATATTTCTGATTGTTTAATTAGTTATCAAAATTGTTGAACATTCACTCATATTCCAGTATCAGTGATTTCAAAATATACTGACAACAATCTTGTATGATTTTTAACTCGGATACCCTTTTTTTAATGTTCGGTTCAAATATTGCCGGAAAATAAATCATGCCCTATACAATTTTCAACTGTTTTCATGACTTCTGTTGCGTCGTAGAGAAACAGTTAAGAAAACAGTGTGCGGTTTGTAGTTGGTAGATTTTAAAATACAAAATTATCATTTAATTTTTTTCATGTTAATAAACAGAACAAAAAGATTAGAAGCTAAAGTAAGAAGAAGCTAAGTGCAAACATCTGCTGATATGACCTTGTTGAGAAAGACGATAGTCCCTTGAAGGGATCAGGGAAAGTGCGCTTGCGCGTGCCTGCCTGTTTATTTGTATATGAAGGGCCACCCTATTTATGATTGCCATAAGCCATGAAGTCAACTGGCCAATGAGAAAGTCAATGGGGTTCACACCCCATTTTGATTTGATGTGATATTGGGCAGCTGGGAGAATTCTAAATGGCTGATAATTGACACTCATTAAAAAGGTACTTTATACATATGGATTAATAATAATAATTCAAAAATTATTATCTAAATTCTATGTATTTGTTTCAATTATCTCAAATATTTCAAAAAAGATATTCACATTTTACTAAATTTTATTGCATGCGATAAATCAGGATCGAATACTTTCAAAAATTAACAGTTTTTGCAACATATGATTTGTTAACACTTACAACAAGTTTGATATGCAAAATTAAATATGAGTAAGAAATACGGCATGTACCAGTGGAATTTCTATCATAAGGATTCCGTACCTACTGAGAAAAATATGACATACTAAAAAATTACGACTTTTGCAAGAACATATTTATATTTATCGATTTGACTGTGTAAACATTAATACGAGTATTAGGAAGCTCAAAGTAGAATTTGTCAGAAGTTAATGTCCCAGAATTCTGGAAATATGTGCTGAAGAGTAGGTAATGAAGTTGTTTAAGATTTTATTAGAAGTAATAGGTCTATTGTTACAGTAATAGCATAGGCAATTCTGCATAAAATCAATAGATTCATATGAAAAAATATGATGAATCCTAGCAAACAATGTCCATCGGCGTATGGAAGTTTTGTTTATTTCCTGTAGGGATTGAAATAATAAGGTTTGCAAAATCATTTGCCTGTAAACATAATTGATATCAAATTCATGAGAGTTTCACTCTTCAAAGTTCTAAATTACATTTGATCAAAAGTTTCTAATTGACAAAACTCATCCATATTTGGTAAGATATATGTTTTAATATGTAATTCGAAAGTATCGGTTTCACATTGATAACATTATGAATTGAAGAAAAACTTAACTCATTTCCTGTACTTCTTGTCAAATATATTCTATACAAATAGGTATATATATAAACGAAATTATAAAACTCCAGAATTTTTCAAAGCAAAGTAGAGGGGTGAGGCTAACGTCTGTACTTACCTGTTCTTTGTGGCAGGAGGGTCAACAATATTAGCCATCAAGTCATCTACCCAATGAGGCAATTGTTGAGATTATAGGTAAAATAATCCATTTTGTAATGGCAGATAGCTACTGGAGGCCGTCTGTTCTTCGATTCTTCAGTTGATTGGGAATCCTAAAACAGTATTAGTAGGAATCATAGAATAAATAAGAAAGCTTTGCTAATAAACAAATTTTGATTTGCACTTTTATTTTGGATATATGTCTGAAATAGTACTCACATTCGAAGTAGATAAAAACTACAAACGTTTAAATAAAACCAGGGCAAACATACACAAATAAACAATTACGGTTATAATTTTGAAATATGACATAAAAGATTATCAGAATGAATAACAGAGCACCATAGAAGTATAAGATGCAGAACAACAGAGCACATAGCACAGAACATGAAAACAGATACAAGTCTCAAGACCATAGAACATATGAAGTAGAAATGCATAGACGGCATAGAATATCTTAAGCCAGGTTTACAGCGCTAACTATTTTCTATTATGCGGTGATTAGCACTAAGCAGGGGCGGCAAGAATATTTGTGAAACACAATGAAATTCTAGCTAATATTATCAATGAAAAGTAAGTTTATTTGTTACGTCTTCACGCCTAAACCACTGAACTGATTTTAATGAAATTTGGTACAAATATGGACTAGCCCTTGGGAAAGAACATAGGCTAACTTTTATTGCCCGTGGGACTTTATGTGGTGGGTTCCATACCTAAAAGCTGTATATTTCTGAACTCTATGGCCGGATTTTGATGGTCTTTTTATCATTTATGTTTGTAAAATGTATTGAAATGATCTGGTAGCGGCTATAATTGTAACTAGGCCTCCTAGGTGGAGGGTGCTATACCTGTAATACCCAAAAAAAGATCTCTGAGCTCTATGGCTGAATTTTCCTATGCTATGTTTGAGTGTAGTATGTCAATGGACTGTTTTGTGAGAGTCTGCCAGCGCGACTGAGACTTAAAGGTGGAGGGTTCCATTCCGGAAAATTCCTAAGACATATGTAGGAGGTATTCTCATTCGGTTTTGTCTTGGTGGATGGAGCTGGGTTGGTGTTCGGACGGGTTCTACGTGCGAGTAGGACTCCGATGTAGAAGGGTTCCATACTCAAGACTTTTTATGACTTTATGTTCTCGTATCACAATCGACTAAAGTGTTTGCTCGGGAAGTGCCGGATAAAAGAGCTAGTAGTTCATAATTTAAAGCAAAGTTGCACTTAATCGGAAAACAATTATTAAGGATTCAAATTTTCTAAAGTCATATGGTTTGCCAACTCTCGCAACAACTACAAGCTATCGCTTTACTCGACATTTAACTGGAAAAACCATATTTAAATTTAAATGAGTTTTTTTAGTTTTGGTTTGGTTGTGTCTTACATATACAGGGTATCCTAAAGTAAGATCAGGAATTAAATTATGTTTTTTTTTAAATGACAATACCTCATGATAAGTACATTTTCAGATATTCACAAAATAATCGATATAACAATGATATAAAATCAAATGTGTGTCGTGGATATAACGCAGGCAGGTTTGTTAGACGTATCTCTAATATTTTTTGACTTATATTAATTTTAAGGTCAAAAATGCTCCATTAATAGCACAACAAAAAATATACATAACTTCGGAACAATTCAAGATAACTAAGCCAACATGTTCTCAGTATTTTCCTTAAGCTTTGGAGTAGTCTTTGAGGTTTTTGTGAACTAAGAGTCAAACTTCTGTCGCCTATTATTTTTTTGATTTTTTTCAAAGACAAAATCCTAGTTATATTAAATCAACTGTTTCGAATGCAAAACCTTGTATTTTATCGCATCATTTATTAGAATTTCCGAGGAGCTTTCTTTCCATATGAGGTCGGTGGGGTCTACTCAGAGACATTTCTGAGATTTTCGTCTATATAAGAATTGCTGAACATTAAAACAAATCGAGTTGGCCGCTCACGAAAATTTTACATATCCGTGTGCATTTATAGATTTATTTCACCCATGAAAATTATTAGTGCATATGTTATATTGTCAAAGCTGGTAGAAAATAATTTTTTACAATCAATATCTTCCACTTCTTTCCAAAAAATTTACATCTTAGAAAAAATTCATTTGATGCAAATTTCTCCAACAATATAGAATATTCAAAGTTTTTCCTTTTATCTAGCATATTTCTTTGTCCAACGTTTGAAGATATAATTCCTAATAAAAAAACCTTGTCGATGTTTCTATAAGGAAAATTGCGCCACTTTTTTCAAAAGATATATAGACATTTTTTTTTGATACAAATCAAATAATGATTAAACAGACGTTTGCCATTTTTGACCGACGAACCCCGAACATAGGAGGTATACAATTCGACTGTCTGCTTTTTTTGGTTTGTTCGCGCGTTATATATAGTAAACGTGCTCCGATTTTATGATTTTTGATTAATTTGAAAGAGGAGAGTTGGGAAATGGTACCACATTCATAAAAACTCAAACCGAAATCTCCTTCCCTCCGTTTTCTCTTGCCTATTTGTTAGTCCAACGCTTTTACATGTTTATTTATGAGACAAAAATCTTCCATTCTTTCTTCCAAATGATATATTAAAAACTTGTTTGATGCAAATTGCTCCAGCAATAAGAAAAAATTGAAACTTTCCCTTTTATCTAGCACATTTTTTGTTCAACGTTTGAAATCATTATTCCTAATAAAAAAAAGTTTGTAAAAATTATTTTATTTCATTTTATTTATGAAAGTAGTAAAAACCAGACATTTGCTATCTTTCTTTTGTCTGTTTGTTAGTCCATTGATAGCCGATGTTTGTATACGTAAAATATTCGTTTTTCCACTTGTTTTAAAAGTTATATTAGAAAAAAAATAGCTCTGTTAAGCTAGCATCGACAATTCAAACCGGCATGGGAATTTATTGCTAATTAGTTGCTAATTAGTTGATAAGATCCCGATTTTTTTACTCGAACCAGTTTTGAAAAAAATGAGTTACCTTAACGTGTAAGATAGCAGTGAAACCACCGCAAATATTTTTTTTCAATTCTAACACCACCTGAATTTGTTGCTAATTTGATGCTGGAAGATGATAGTATAAAGAAAAAAAAATATGAAAAAAATATAGAAAAAATTAAAAAAAAATTGAAAAAACGTACTTTCCAGTACTTCACCCTAATGCTATGCTAATCCAAAACTCAAAAAATAGTATATAGTTAGGATATCCACTGATTAACCTGAAATCAAGTATTGTTGTTGAAGCTAATAGAATTCCTTCATTTTCTCTCTTAATTTCTAGCAGAAATTTTGTTGCTCATTGGATAAGACTTTATAAGTGCTTGAATAACCAGCAACAAAATACAAACAAAGAATATTACCAATAATAAACTTGTAACTGATTTTTTTTGGTGTCGCTATCAGAATACCTCCATTATCTCTCTTAAATCCTTGCAGAAATGTTGTTGCTCATTGGATAAGTATTTATCAGTGCTTAAATAACCAAAAACAAAATACAAACAAAAAATATTACCAATAATAAACTTGTAACTGATTTTTTTTGGTGTCGCTATCAGAATACCTACATTATCTCACTTAAATCCTAGCATAAATTTTGTTGCTCATCGGATAAGTATTTTTAGTGCTTAAATAACCAGAAACAAATACAAACAAAGAATATTACCAAAAATAAACTTGTGACACACTTATTTTGTTGTCGCTATCAGAATACCAACATTGTCACTCTTAATTTGGAGCAAAAATTCTGTTGCTCATTGGATAAGTCTTTAATAGTGCTTGAATTACCAGCAACAAAATAAAAACCAAGAATATTACCAATATTAAACTTGTAATTATTTTTTTGTTGTTGCTATCAGACTATATTGATTATCACTCTTAATTTCTAGCATAAATTTTGTTGCTCATTGGATAAGTCTTTATCAATGCTTGAATACTTAGCAACAAAATACAAACAAAGAATATTACCAATAACGAACATGTGACTGATTTTTTTAGGTGTCGCTATCAGAATATCTCCATTTACTCTCTTAAATCCTAGCAGAATATTTGGTGCTCATTGGATAAGTGTTTATTAGTGCTTAAATAACCAGATACCAAATATAAACAAAGAATATTACCAATAATAATTTTGGGATTTATTTTTTTAGGTGTCGCTATCAGAATATCTCCATTATCTCTCCTAAATTCGGGCAGAAATTTTATTGCTCATTGGATCAGTATTTATCAGTGCTTAAATAACCAGAAACAAATTACAAACAAAGACTATTACCAATAAAAAACTTGTAATTATTTTTTTTGTTGTTGCTATCAGACTCTATCCATTATCACACTTAATTTCTAGCAGAGATTTTGTGGCTCATTGGATAAGTCTTTATCAATGCTTGAATACTTCGCAACAAAATACAACCAAAGAATATCACCAATAATAAACTTGTGACTGATTTTTTTTTTGGTGGCGCTATCAGAATACCTCCATTATCTCTCCTTTATCCTAGCATAAATTTTGTTGCTCATTGGATATGTTTTTATTAGTGCTTAAATTACCAGATACAAAATACAAACAGAGAATAATACCAATATAAAACTTGTGACTGATTTTTTTGGTGTCGCTATCAGAATACCTCCATTATCTCATTTAATTCCTAGCAGAAATTTTGTTGCTCATTGGATAAGCCTTTATCAATGCTTGAATACTCAGCAACAAAATAAAACAAAGAATATTACAAATAATAAACTTGTGACTGATTTTTTTTGGTTTCGCTATCAGAATACCTACATTATCACACTTAATTTCTAGCGAAAATTTTGTTGCTCATTGGATAAGTCTTTAATAGTGCTTGAATTACCAGCAACAAAATAAATACAAAGAATATTACCAATAATAAATTTGTGACTGATTTTTTTTGGTGTCGCTACCAGAACACCTCCATTATCTCGCTTAAATCGTAGCATAAATGTTGTTGCTCATTGGATTAGTACTTATTAGTGCTTGAATAACCAGAAAAAAAATACAAACAAAGAATATTACCAATAATAAACTTGTGATTGAGTTTTTTGGTGTCGCTATCAGAATACCTTAATTATCTCTCTTGAATCGTAGCATGAATTTTGTTGCACATTGGATAAGTCTTTATCAATGCTTGAATACACAGCAAAAAAATACAAACAAAGAATATTACCAATGATAAACTTGTGACTGATTTTTTTAGGTGTCGCTATCAGAATATCTCCATTATCTCTCCTAAATTCGGGCAGAAATTTTATTGCTCATTGGATCAGTATTTATCAGTGCTTAAATAACCAGAAACAAATTACAAACAAAGACTATTACCAATAATAAACTTGTAATTATTTTTTTTGTTGTTGCTATCAGACTCTATCCATTATCACACTTAATTTCTAGCAGAGATTTTGTGGCTCATTGGATAAGTCTTTATCAATGCTTGAATACTTCGCAACAAAATACAACCAAAGAATATCACCAATAATAAACTTGTGACTGATTTTTTTTTTGGTGGCGCTATCAGAATACCTCCATTATCTCTCCTAAATCCTAGCATAAATTTTGTTGCTCATTGGATATGTTTTTATTAGTGCTTAAATTACCAGAAACAAAATACAAACAGAGAATAATACCAATATAAAACTTGTGACTGATTTTTTTGGTGTCGCTATCAGAATACCTCCATTATCTCATTTAATTCCTAGCAGAAATTTTGTTGCTCATTGGATAAGCCTTTATCAATGCTTGAATACTCAGCAACAAAATAAAACTAAGAATATTACAAATAATAAACTTGTGACTGATTTTTTTTGGTGTTGCTATCAGAATACCTCCATTATCTTTCTCAAATCCTAGCAGAAATGTTGTACTCATTGGATAAGTATTTATTAGTGCTTAAATAACCAGAAACAAAATACAAACAAAGAATATTACCAATAATAAACTTGTGACTGATTTTTTTTGGTTTCGCTATCAGAATACCTACATTATCACACTTAATTTCTAGCGAAAATTTTGTTGCTCATTGGATAAGTATTTATTAGTGCCTAAATAACCAGAAACAAAATACAAACAAAGAATATTACCAATAATAAACTTGTGACTGTTTTTTTTGTGTCGCTATCAAAATACCTCCATTATCTCTCTTAAATCCTAGCTGAAATTTTGTTGCTCATTGGATAAGTCTTTTTCGATGCTTGAATAAACAGCATCAAAATACAATTAAAGAGTATTACCAATAATAAAATGGTGACTGCTTTTTTTGGTGTCACTATCAGAATACCTCCATTATCTCTCTTAAATCGTAGCATAAATTTAGTTGCTTATTGGATAATAATTTATTAGTGCTTACATAACAATTAACAAAATACAAACAAAGAATATTACCAACAATAAACTTGTGACTAATTTGTTTGGTGTCGCTATCAGAATACCTCTATTATCTCTCATAAATCATAGCAAAAATTTTGTTGCTCATTGGAAAAGTCTTTATCGATGCTTGAATAAACAGGATCAAAATACAATTAAAGAATATTACCAATAATAAACTTTTGACTGAGGTTTTTGTTGTCGCCATCTGAATACCTCCATTATCCCTCTTAAATCCTAGCAGAAATTTTGTTGCTCATTGGATAAGTCTTTAATTGTATTGAAATACCAGCAACAAAATGCAAACAAAGAATGTTACCAATAATAAACTTGTGACTGATTTTGTTTGGTGTAGCAATAAGAATACCTCCATTATCTCTCTTAAATCCTAGCAGATATTTTGTTGCTCATTGGATATGTATTTATTAGTGCTTAAATAACCAGGAACAAAATACAAACAAAGAATATAACCAATAATAAATTTGTGACTGTTTTATTTTGTGTCGCTGTCAGAATACCTACATTATCTCTCTTAAATCCTAGCAAAAATTTTGTTGCTCATTGGATAAGTCTTTTTCGATGCTTGAATAAACAGCATCAAAATACAATTAAAGAATATTACCAATAATAAACTTGTGACTGTTTTTTTTGTGTCGCTATCAGAATACCTACATTATCTCTCTTAAATCCTAGCAAAAATTTTGTTTCTCAATGGATAAGTATTCATTAGTGCCTAAATAACCAGAAACAAAATACAAACAAAGAATATTACCAATAATAAACTTGAGACTGTTTTTTTTGTGTCGCTATCAAAATACCTACATTATCTCTCTTAAATCCTAGCTGAAATTTTGTTGCTCATTGGATAAGTATTTATTGGTGCCTAAATAACCAGAAACAAAATACAAACAAAGAATATTACCAATAATAAACTTGTGATTGAGTTTTTTGGTGTCGCTATCAGAATACCTTAATTATCTCTCTTAAATCGTAGCATGAATTTTGTTGCACATTGGATAATTATTTATTAGTGCTTAAATAACCAGAAAAAATATAAAACCAAAGAATATTACCAATAATAAACTTGTGATTGATTTTTTTTGGTGTCGCAATAAGAATACCTCCATTATCTCTCTTAAATCCTAGCATAAATTTTGTTGCTCATTGGATATGCTTTTATTAGTGCTTAAATTAACAGAAACAAAATACAAACAGAGAATAATCCCAATAATAAACTTGTGATTGAGTTTTTTGGTGTCGCTATCAGAATACCTTAATTATCTCTCTTAAATCGTAGCATGAATTTTGTTGCACATTGGATAATTATTTATTAGTGCTTAAATAACCAGAAAAAATATAAAACCAAAGAATATTACCAATAATAAACTTGTGATTGATTTTTTTTGGTGTCGCAACAAGAATACCTCCATTATCTCTCTTAAATCCTAGCAAAAATTTTGTTGCTCATTGGATAAGTATTTATTAGTGCCTAAATAACCAGAAACAAAATACAAAGAATATTACCAATAATAAACTTGTGACTGTTTTTTTTGTGTCGCTATCAAAATACCTACATTATCTCTCTTAAATCCTAGCTGAAATTTTGTTGCTCATTGGATAAGTCTTTTTCGATGCTTGAATAAACAGCATCAAAATACAATTAAAGAATATTACCAATAATAAACTTGTGACTGTTTTTTTTGTGTCGCTATCAGAATACCTACATTATCTCTCTTAAATCCTAGCAAAAATTTTGTTTCTCAATGGATAAGTATTCATTAGTGCCTAAATAACCAGAAACAAAATACAAACAAAGAATATTACCAATAATAAACTTGAGACTGTTTTTTTTGTGTCGCTATCAAAATACCTACATTATCTCTCTTAAATCCTAGCTGAAATTTTGTTGCTCATTGGATAAGTATTTATTGGTGCCTAAATAACCAGAAACAAAATACAAACAAAGAATATTACCAATAATAAACTTGTGATTGAGTTTTTTGGTGTCGCTATCAGAATACCTTAATTATCTCTCTTAAATCGTAGCATGAATTTTGTTGCACATTGGATAATTATTTATTAGTGCTTAAATAACCAGAAAAAATATAAAACCAAAGAATATTACCAATAATAAACTTGTGATTGATTTTTTTTGGTGTCGCAATAAGAATACCTCCATTATCTCTCTTAAATCCTAGCATAAATTTTGTTGCTCATTGGATATGCTTTTATTAGTGCTTAAATTAACAGAAACAAAATACAAACAGAGAATAATCCCAATAATAAACTTGTGATTGAGTTTTTTGGTGTCGCTATCAGAATACCTTAATTATCTCTCTTAAATCGTAGCATGAATTTTGTTGCACATTGGATAATTATTTATTAGTGCTTAAATAACCAGAAAAAATATAAAACCAAAGAATATTACCAATAATAAACTTGTGATTGATTTTTTTTGGTGTCGCAACAAGAATACCTCCATTATCTCTCTTAAATCCTAGCAAAAATTTTGTTGCTCATTGGATAAGTATTTATTAGTGCCTAAATAACCAGAAACAAAATACAAAGAATATTACCAATAATAAACTTGTGACTGTTTTTTTTGTGTCGCTATCAAAATACCTACATTATCTCTCTTAAATCCTAGCTGAAATTTTGTTGCTCATTGGATAAGTATTTATTGGTGCCTAAATAACCAGAAACAAAATACAAACAAAGAATATTACCAATAATAAACTTGTGATTGAGTTTATTGGTGTCGCTATCAGAATACCTTAATTATCTCTCTTAAATCGTAGCATGAATTTTGTTGCACATTGGATAATTATTTATTAGTGCTTAAATAACCAGAAAAAATATAAAACCAAAGAATATTACCAATAATAAACTCGTGATTGATTTTTTTTGGTGTCGCAATAAGAATACCTCCATTATCTCTCTTAAATCCTAGCATAAATTTTGTTGCTCATTGGATATGCTTTTATTAGTGCTTAAATTAACAGAAACAAAATACAAACAGAGAATAATCCCAATAATAAACTTGTGATTGAGTTTTTTGGTGTCGCTATCAGAATACCTTAATTATCTCTCTTAAATCGTAGCATGAATTTTGTTGCACATTGGATAATTATTTATTAGTGCTTAAATAACCAGAAAAAATATAAAACCAAAGAATATTACCAATAATAAACTTGTGATTGATTTTTTTTGGTGTCGCAACAAGAATACCTCCATTATCTCTCTTAAATCCTAGCAAAAATTTTGTTGCTCATTGGATAAGTATTTATTAGTGCCTAAATAACCAGAAACAAAATACAAAGAATATTACCAATAATAAACTTGTGACTGTTTTTTTTGTGTCGCTATCAGAATACCTACATTATCTCTCTTAAATCCTAGCAAAAATTTTGTTTCTCAATGGATAAGTATTTATTAGTGCCTAAATAACCAGAAACAAAATACAAACAAAGAATATTACCAATAATAAACTTGTGACTGTTTTTTTGTGTCGCTATCAAAATACCTACATTATCTCTCCTAAATCCTAGCAAAAAATTTGTTGCTCATTGGATAAGTATTTATTAGTGCCTAAATAACCAGAAACAAAATACAAACAAAGAATATTACCAATAATAAACTTGTGACTGTTTTTTTTGTGTCGCTATCAGAATACCTACATTATCTCTCTTATATCCTAGCAAAAATTTAGTTTCTCAATGGATAAGTATTTATTAGTGCCTAAATAACCAGAAACAAAATACAAACAAAGAATATTACCAATAATAAACTTGTGACTGTTTTTTTGTGTCGCTATCAAAATACCTACATTATCTCTCTTAAATCCTAGCTGAAATTTTGTTGCTCATTGGATAAGTATTTATTGGTGCCTAAATAACCAGAAACAAAATACAAACAAAGAATATTACCAATAATAAACTTGTGATTGAGTTTTTTGGTGTCGCTAACAGAATACCTTAATTATCTCTCTTAAATCGTAGCATGAATTTTGTTGCACATTGGATAATTATTTATTAGTGCTTAAATAACCAGAAAAAATATAAAACCAAAGAATATTACCAATAATAAACTTGTGATTGATTTTTTTTGGTGTCGCAATAAGAATACCTCCATTATCTCTCTTAAATCCTAGCAGATATTTTGTTGCTCATTGGATATGTATTTATTAGTGCTTAAATATCCAGGAACAAAATACAAACAAAGAATATAACCAATAATAAACTTGTGACTGATTTTTTTTGGTGTCGCAATAAGAATACCTCCATTATCTCTCTTAAATCCTAGCATAAATTTTGTTGCTCATTGGATATGCATTTATTAGTGCTTAAATTAACAGAAACAAAATACAAACAGAGAATAATCCCAATAATAAACTTGTGATTGAGTTTTTTGGTGTCGCTATCAGAATACCTTAATTATCTCTCTTAAATCGTAGCATGAATTTTGTTTCTCAATGGATAAGTATTTATTAGTGCCTAAATAACCAGAAACAAAATACAAACAAAGAATATTACCAATAATAAACTTGTGATTGAGTTTTTTGGTGTCGCTAACAGAATACCTTAATTATCTCTCTTAAATCGTAGCATGAATTTTGTTGCACATTGGATAATTATTTATTAGTGCTTAAATAACCAGAAAAAATATAAAACCAAAGAATATTACCAATAATAAACTTGTGACTGTTTTATTTGGTGTCGCTATCAGAAAACCTCCATTATCTCTCTTAATTCCAAGCAGAAGTTTTTGTTGCTCATTGGATAAGTCTTTATAAATGTTTGAATACTCAGCAACAAAATACAAACATAGAATATTACCAATAATAAATTTGTGACTGTTTCATTTTGTGTCGCTATCAGAATACCTACATTATCTCTCTTAAATCCTAGCAAAAATTTTGTTGCTCATTGGATAAGTATTTATTAGTGCCTAAATAACCAGAAACAAAATACAAACAAAGAATATTACCAATAATAAACTTGTGACTGTTTTTTTTGTGTCGCTATCAAAATACCTACATTATCTCTCTTAAATCCTAGCTGAAATTTTGTTGCTCATTGGATAAGTATTTTTCGATGCTTGAATAAACAGCATCAAAATACAATTAAAGAATATTACCAATAATAAACTTGTGACTGTTTTTTTTGTGTCGCTATCAGAATACCTACATTATCTCTCTTAAATCCTAGCAAAAATTTTGTTTCTCAATGGATAAGTATTTATTAGTGCCTAAATAACCAGAAACAAAATACAAACAAAGAATATTACCAATAATAAACTTGTGACTGTTTTTTTTGTGTCGCTATCAGAATACCTACATTATCTCTCTTAAATCCTGGCTGAAATTTTGTTGCTCATTGGATAAGTATTTATTGGTGCCTAAATAACCAGAAACAAAATACAAACAAAGAATATTACCAATAATAAACTTGTGATTGAGTTTTTTGGTGTCGCTATCAGAATACAATTATCTCTCTTAAATCGTAGCATGAATTTTGTTGCACATTGGATAATTATTTATTAGTGCTTAAATAACCAGAAAAAATATAAAACCAAAGAATATTACCAATAATAAACTTGTGATTGATTTTTTTTGGTGTCGCAATAAGAATACCTCCATTATCTCTCTTAAATCCTAGCAGATATTTTGTTGCTCATTGGATATGTATTTATTAGTGCTTAAATAACCAGGAACAAAATACAAACAAAGAATATAACCAATAATAAACTTGTGACTGTTTTATTTGGTGTCGCTATCAGAATACCTCCATTATCTCTCTTAATTCCAAGCAGAAGTTTTTGTTGCTCATTGGATAAGTCTTTATAAATGTTTGAATACTCAGCAACAAAATACAAACATAGAATATTACCAATAATAAATTTGTGACTGTTTTATTTTGTGTCGCTATCAGAATATCTACATTATCTCTCTTAAATCCTAGCATATATTTTGTTGCTCATTGGATATGTATTTATTAGTGCTTAAATAACCGGGAACAAAATACAAACAAAGAATATTACCAATAATAAACTTGTGACTGTTTTTTTTGTGTCGCTATAAAATACCTCCATTATCTCTCTTAAAACCTAGCTGAAATTTTGTTGCTCATTGGATAAGTCTTTTTCGATGCATGAATAAACAGCATCAAAATACAATTAAAGAATATTACCAATAATAAAATTGTGACTGCTTTTTTTGGTGTCACTATCAGAATACATCCATTATCTCTCTTAAATCAGAGCATAAATTTAGTTGCTTATTGGATAATTATTTACTAGTGCTTAAATAACCATTAACAAAATACAAACAAAGAATTTATTTATTTATTTATTTATTAACCAGTATTATACATACAATTAAAACTGCATTATAATATTAACCTACAGAAGTATATGATAATACTTGTTCGTAGGACTGGTACAAAAAAAATGAAAAGGACGCCTATCCAAGGCGATCAAAAATAAAAATAATATTCAAGATAAGAGAAAGGTAATATAAATAAATATAGAATAAAGAATAATAATAATAGTAAAGAGAACATTTGACCTTTTTTTTAACAAAATTTATATTATTACTTAACTTAATGTAAAATAGTCATCCAATGTTAACAAAACATAACAAGCAATATGTAAAAATATTTTATCCTCCTTTTGTATTCCCTGCAATCCATTTCTTTAATAATCTTTTCCTGGCATTATTTTTTTTCAATATTTTGAGATCATTTGGAAGGTTGTTGTATAGTCTTATGGCTCTTATATAACTATTTTTTATACTCACTGTTTTGTTTCTTTGTGGAACAATAATGCTCTTATTCCTAGTGATACTATTTGAATTCATAAATTGCCCTCTCAGTTCGTCATAGTGATATTTGAGAGCTTCCAAAGAGAAAATTTGATCTATAGTTAGTGGATTTTTATGACTTATGTATTGTTTTTTGTTGACTATTTTGACTATTTTATTTTGTAAAGCTTGCAGTGATTTGATACTGGTTGCACATGCCCCCCCCCAAGCAGTAATACCATAGTTGATGATACTATGGAAAAAAGCATAATATAGTAATCTTAGCGTATCAGATGTCATGATCTTAGACATTTTGTAAAATATAAAAACTATGTACTTTGTTTTCTTTAGGATATATTCAATATGTTCATTCCAGTTCATTCTGTAGTCAAATATAATACCCAAATATTTACAACTTTGTACTCTTTTCAAAGATTCGCCATTGATAGACACGTTAATAGTATCAGGAACACTAACACAATAATTACCGAATGTCATAAAAACTGTTTTATCAATATTTAAGGATAGTTTATTTAACGCTAGCCATGTGTATATGTTATCCAGATAATGGTTCATTTTAGTTTCAACTCCCTGCCAATTTTTATCGGTAGAAATAACAGCTGTATCGTCTGCAAAGGATACAATTGTATCTTCCGGCATACTGGTCAACAAGTCATTCACGTATAATATAAATAACAAAGGTCCCAAAACAGTTCCCTGGGGAATGCCAGTATTAATTTCACAAAAATCGCTAAAACACCCGTTTACTTTTACACGTTGTTTCCTGTCTTTTAGATAGTTTTGAATGAGTTTGTGTGCGTTGCCCCTAATGCCATAGTTATGCAATTTATCGAGTAAAATCTTATGGTTTATAGTATCAAATGCTTTAGCTAGATCCAAAAAAGTAATAGCAATTGGGGTACTTTTATCAAGTTTTTCATAGATTGAATTAGTTATATAGTTTAGCGCATCCTTGGTCCCTATGTTTTTCATAAAGCCATATTGTCGTTTTGATAATATGTTGTGTTTTTCAATATACTTTAAAAATCTGTGGAAAATGGTTTTTTCAAAAATCTTTGTTAAATTGGATATCAATGATATCGGTCTGTAGTTGGAAATAATATGTTTCTGATTACTTTTGTGGATAGGTATAACATCTGCAGTTTTTAAAGCTTTTGGCCAAATTGCTTTTTCAATACATAGATTAAATGTATGTACAAGCGGTTCAGAAATAAAGTCAATAAGAGCCAGGATTGCCTTTGTATTTATATTATCTACTCCCCCGTTTTTTTGTTTCAATCTTTTGATGACCCTTTCAATTTCATCAATGTTTGTTGGAGTTAAGAAGATGGAGCTAGGGTTGACAGGTGGTAAATTTATTACAGAGTTTGGCTGTTGTATATTTCTGCAAAGGTCTGATCCTATATTACAAAAAAAATTATTCATTATGTTTGAAATTTTTTTAGGTTCAACGATTTTTTGGTTATTTTCATCATGAATATAGTTAATTAGATTGACTACTTTTGAGTTTTTACCAATTTTCTCGTTAATAACTTTCCATAGATTTCTGGAATTACCTATATTATTTTCAATTTGTTTTCGCTGATATTTATACTTAGCATCTTTAATAAGTTTATTATGTATCTTTATGTGATTTTTATACTCAGCCTTTATTGCTTCATCATTTGATCTCATTTTCCATTTCTTATATAATAACTCTTTCTTATTACAAGATTCAATAATTACTTTGGTAATCCAATTCTTACGGGGATCATTCTTGGATTGTTTGCTAATGTTAACACTGGACAAGCTAATACAATGTTTAATATCACTTATCAACGATTCTATTGCTAAATCAGGATCTTGCATCTGCAATATATATCTCCAATTCTTTATTGCGGCAATATTCCTCAACTTATTGTAGTTTATAGTTGAGTAGGATGTTTTGGGCGTATGCTGATTAGGTATTTTGTTCAACGTTATAAACAATGGATAGTGATCTGTAAATAGTTCCTCCAGTTTAATAGTCTCAAAGTCGACTGTGCTGGATTTAATGAAAATATTGTCAATGCAAGAACCCTCATTAGTATTATAATTCGATGGTCTGGTCACAGTTTGAAATCCGGGAGCAAACCCTTTCTCTAAGAAATTATTAAAATATTCTTGAGATATTTCATCAAGTTTAAGAATATCAATATTGAAGTCCCCGATTATTAAGTGATTTTTAATGTTCCTGGACATATGTAGAAACTTTTTTAACTCTGATATAAATTCTGACTTTGGTAAGCTATGTGATCTATATAGTGATGATATTACTAGACTATTATTGCCTTCAATATTGATAGAAGAATGAATAAAACTGAGTCTTCCAACTTTAATGATTTCTGTATTTTCTATTACGTTTTGTTTTATATAAACAACAACACCATCACAGTTATTAATTCTGCTATTATTATAAAATAACTTGTAGCCCGGCAAGGTGAAATAATCACAATAGTCAAGAATTCTTGTTTCGGAACAGACAATAAGACAAGGTTTGACCTCAAACTTCTCAACTAGAACCTGTAGTTTGGAATGATTAGCATTTAAGCTTCTAATATTGACGTACATAATGAAATCTTTGTTCTTATTAACAATATCATTTAGTTCATTATGGCTGTTGCAGATTGTTTATTTTTTTACCGATTCTCTTTGTAAGTTATCAATAAATTCAAGGTTTTGATCTATTTTGTTTGTTAATATACTGATTTGCTTTGTTTCTTGTCATAATTGTATTATTCCGTGTATCTTTAGCCGGTATTTGTTGTTGCTCATATATCTGTTCTAGGTTCTGTAAATTGACATTATGAACCGTAGTAGCTGAGAAGGTTTGTTTTGATGAACAATCATGTTTTGTATTATTTATATTTGGCCCAATATATTTAGGCATTGTAGGTTTAATCGTATAATCAGTGTTTGAGATTGATAATGTCAATTTTTTTTTTAGTATTTCACATTCTTGTACATCACAAGCCGTATGATTAGTTCTATATCTAGCATTAAAGTTTTTATTAGCATAATCACAGTTTATACATTTTTTTTGGTTTTTGTCACTACACATATTTGCCGTATGATCACCAGCACAATAAATACACTGGGCTGTTTTCTTACACTTTTTGCCGCTATGATTGAAACCTGAACAATTGTAGCATATTGACACATTAAAGTCATCATAAGCCTTGCAGCACTGGTGTCCGATGTAAATCTTATACTTATTTTTAACAATATATTCATGTAGATTAGCTGGAACTTCAATTATAGCACCGTGAGCTTCGTTGGTATTCTTGGAAGTGTGCAATACTTTGCATTTATTTTCGAAATGAACAAAATTTCTGTTATTTATATCATGTTCTATACCATCTTTGCTTAAATTAGTTTTTATTCCAAATATCTTTAGTCTTGGTTTATTTTGTTCCTGTAATTTAATCTCAAAATCATTTCCAAGCACTGTTTTTAGTATATCACTTGTTTTTGATACATCCTTACTATTTACGCATTTCACAATTGTACCACTTTTCTTGGTGTTGAAAACACGTTTGATCGGTATTGCAGTATCATTCTGTAATACTTCTGTTATTCTTCCAAAAGCCAAATCTGCAGTAATATTTCCAGTTGAAGTAGTAATTTTGATTTCCGGTACTTTAACTATTTTCTTTGTGTTATTAATTCTAGTCACTTCAGAATACATTGGTTTATTATTCTTTATTGTATCAATTGTGCTAATGAGTAATTCATTTTTGCTTTTAATTTCATCATTCAATTGTCTTAGTAATATATTTTCAATTAGAATAGATCGTATCTCTGTGTCTATTTCCACATTATTCTGCAAGCTGATCCTATTTTCGGATAGTGTATTTTCAATATCTTTATATATCTTTTCTTGTACTCTTTTAGTTTCATTTAACTTAATTTCAGCTATAACTTGCCTTGCCACATCATTTAATTCTTCCTCATTTTGGTTTAAGGTCAAATTTTCGTGATTATTACATATTGCAAAAACATCACTCAATATTTTAACATTCTTTAAGCGATTAAATTCGTTAAGGTGATAAACCTCCTCGCAAATAATACATATTACAATATTTGTTTTAACTTTAGGATGACACTTAAAATTTTTATTTTTACATCCATCAATCGATGCCAAGTCGGTCATCTTAGTTGGTTGATTATTCCCTGCAGCTGATGTCACATTTCCACATATGCCACTGCTTCATTTATGATTGTTTACAATCTGTTTCTCACGTATATTTGTAATTTTTGGACGAAGAAGTGTTGAAGATATTATTCCAAATATTCAAATGAAATAATTGTACATACCTTCTGAAACAATCGTGTTACTGTAAACTGGAATGCACATCTTCTATCCATACACAAACAAATCACAATATAGACATAAAATGCCTTAGATATTTTATATCTAAAGAGAAACGATTGATATTGAACCGAGGTTTATTATAGGGAACTACTATCTCGTTTTATTGATTGATTTCAATTCAATATTACCAATTATAAACTTGTGCCTGTTTTTCTTTGTGTTGCTATCAGAATAACTCCATTATCTCTCTTAATTCCTAACAGAAATTTTGTTGCTCATTGGATAAGACTTTATCAATGCTTGAATACCCAGCAACAAAATACAAACAGAGAATATTACCAATAATAAACATTTGACTGGTTTTTTTTTGGTGTCGCTATAAGAATACATCCATTATCTCGCTTAATTCCTAACAGAAATTTTGTTGCTCATTGGATAAGTCTTTATTAATGCTTGAATACTCAGCAACAAAATACAAACAAAGAATATTACCAATAATAATTTTGAGGCCGATTTTTTTTGGTGTCGTTATCAGAATATCTCCATTATCTCTCTTAAATCCTAGCAGAAAATTTGTTGCTCATTGGTTAAGTATTTATTAGTGCCTAAATAACCGAAAACAAAATACAAACATATAATATTACCAATAATAAACTTGTGAATGTTTTTTTTTGTGTCGCTTTCAGAATACCTCCATTATCTCTCTTAAATCCAAGCAGAAATTTTGTTGCTTATTGGGTAATTATTTATTAGTGCTAATATAACCAGAAACAAAATACAAAGAAAGAATATTACCAATAATATAGTTGAGACTGATTTTTATTGGTGTCGCTATCAGAATAAATCCATTATCTCTCTTAAATCCTAGCAGAAATTTAATTGCTTATTAGATAATTATTTATTAGTGCTTAAATAAACATAAACAAAATACAAACAAAGAAAATTACCAATAATAGACTTGTGACTGCTTTTTTTTGGTATCGCTATCAAAATACCTCCATTATCTCATTTAATTCCTAGCAGAAATTTTGTTGCTCAATGGAAAAGTCTTTATCGATGCTTGAATAAACAGGATCAAAATACAATTAAAGAATATTTCCAATAATAAAATTGTGAACGCTTTTTTTTGTGTCGCTATCAGAATACCTCCATTATCTCTCTTAATTCCAAGCAGAAATTTTGTTGCTCATTGGATAAGTCTTTATGAATGCTTGAATACTCAGCAACAAAATAAAAACAAAGAATATTACCAATAATGAACTTGTGACTGATAGTTTTTTGGTGTCGCTATCAGAATACCTTCATTATCTCTCTTAAATCGTAGCATGAATTTTGTTGCTCATTGGATAAGTCTTTATCAATGCTTGAATACTCGGCAACAAAATACAAACATAGAATATTACCAATAAAAAATTTGTGACTGTTTTATTTTGTGTCGCTATCAGAATACCTACATTATCTCTCTTAAATACTAGCAAAAGTTTTGTTGCTCATTGGATAAGTATTTATTAGTGCCTAAATAACCAGAAACAAAATACAAACAAAGAATATTACCAATAATAAAGTTGTGACTGTTTTTTTGTGTCGCTATCAAAATACCTCCATTATCTCTCTTAAATCCTAGCTGAAATATTTATGCTCATTGGGTAAGTCTTTTTCGATGCTTGAATAAACAGCATCAAAATACAATTAAAGAATATTACCAATAATAAAATTGTGACTGCTTTTTTTGGTGTCACTATCAGAATACCTCCATTATCTCTCTTAAATCAGAGCATAAATTAAGTTGCTTATTGGATAATTATTTATTAGTGCCCAAATAAACAGAAACCAAATACAAACAAAGAATATTACCAATAATAAACTTGTGATTGAGTTTTTTGGTGTCGCTATCAGAATACCTTAATTATCTCTCTTAAATCGTAGCATGAATTTTGTTGCACATTGGATAATTATTTATTAGTGCTTAAATAACCAGAAAAAATATAAAACCAAAGAATATTACCAATAATAAACTTGTGATTGATTTTTTTTTGGTGTCGCAATAAGAATACCTCCATTATCTCTCTTAAATCCTAGCAGATATTTTGTTGTTCATTGGATATGTATTTATTAGTGCTTAAATAACCAGGAACAAAATACAAACAAAGAATATAACCAATAATAAACTTGTGACTGTTTTATTTGGTGTCGCTATCAGAATACCTCCATTATCTCTCTTAATTCCAAGCAGAAGTTTTTGTTGCTCATTGGATAAGTCTTTATAAATGTTTGAATACTCAGCAACAAAATACAAACATAGAATATTACCAATAATAAATTTGTGACTGTTTTATTTTGTGTCGCTATCAGAATACCTACATTATCTCTCTTAAATCCTAGCAAAAATTTTGTTGCTCATTGGATAAGTATTTATTAGTGCCTAAATAACCAGAAACAAAATACAAACAAAGAATATTACCAATAATAAACTTGTGACTGTTTTTTTTGTGTCGCTATCAAAATACCTACATTATCTCTCTTAAATCCTAGCTGAAATTTTGTTGCTCATTGGATAAGTCTTTTTCGATGCTTGAATAAACAGCATCTAAATACAGTTAAAGAATATTACCAATAATAAAATTGTGACTGCTTTTTTTTTGTCGCTATCAGTATACATCCATTATATCTCTTAAATCAGAGCATAAATTTAGTTGCTTATTGGATAATTATATATTAGTGCCCAAATAAACAGTAACCAAATACAAACAAAGAATATTACCAATAATAAACTTGTGCCTGTTTTTCTTTGTGTTGCTATCAGAATAACTCCATTATCTCTCTTAATTCCTAACAGAAATTTTGTTGCTCATTGGATAAGACTTTATCAATGCTTGAATACCCAGCAACAAAATACAAACAAAGAATATTACCAATAATAAACATTTGACTGGTTTTTTCTTGGTGTCGCTATAAGAATACATCCATTATCTCGCTTAATTCCTAACAGAAATTTTGTTGCTCATTGGATAAGTCTTTATTAATGCTTGAATACTCAGCAACAAAATACAAACAAAGAATATTACCAATAATAATTTTGAGGCCGATTTTTGTTGGTGTCGTTATCAGAATATCTCCATTATCTCTCTTAAATCCTAGCAGAAAATTTGTTGCTCATTGGATAAGTATTTATTAGTGCCTAAATAACCAGAAACAAAATACAAACATATAATATTACCAATAATAAACTTGTGAATGTTTTTTTTTGTGTCGCTATCAGAATACCTCCATTATCTCTCTTAAATCCAAGCAGAAATTTTGTTGCTTACGGGGTAATTATTTATTAGTGCTAATATAACCAGAAACAAAATACAAAGAAAGAATATTACCAATAATATAGTTGAGATTGATTTTTATTGGTGTCGCTATCAGAATAAATCCATTATCTCTCTTAAATCCTAGCATAAATTTTGTTGCTCATTGGATATGTATTTATTAGAGCTTAAATTACCAGAAACAAAATATAAACAGAGAATATAACCAATAATAAACATGTGACTTATTTTTTTATGTGTCGCTATCAGAATACCTACATTATCTCTCTTAAATCCTAGCAAAAATTTTGTTGCTCATGGGATAAGTATTTATTAGTGCCTAAATAACCAGAAACAAAATACAAACAAAGAATATTGCCAATAATAAACTTGTGACTGTTTTTTTTGTGTCGCTATCAAAATACCTCCATTATCTCTCTTAAATCCTAGCTGAAATTTTGTTGCTCATTGGATAAGTCTTTTTCGATGCTTGAATAAACAGCATCTAAATACAGTTAAAGAATATTACCAATAATAAAATTGTGACTGCTTTTTTTTTGTCGCTATCAGTATACATCCATTATATCTCTTAAATCAGAGCATAAATTTAGTTGCTTATTGGATAATTATATATTAGTGCCCAAATAAACAGTAACCAAATACAAACAAAGAATATTACCAATAATAAACTTGTGCCTGTTTTTCTTTGTGTTGCTATCAGAATAACTCCATTATCTCTCTTAATTCCTAACAGAAATTTTGTTGCTCATTGGATAAGACTTTATCAATGCTTGAATACCCAGCAACAAAATACAAACAAAGAATATTACCAATAATAAACATTTGACTGGTTTTTTCTTGGTGTCGCTATAAGAATACATCCATTATCTCGCTTAATTCCTAACAGAAATTTTGTTGCTCATTGGATAAGTCTTTATTAATGCTTGAATACTCAGCAACAAAATACAAACAAAGAATATTACCAATAATAATTTTGAGGCCGATTTTTGTTGGTGTCGTTATCAGAATATCTCCATTATCTCTCTTAAATCCTAGCAGAAAATTTGTTGCTCATTGGATAAGTATTTATTAGTGCCTAAATAACCAGAAACAAAATACAAACATATAATATTACCAATAATAAACTTGTGAATGTTTTTTTTTGTGTCGCTATCAGAATACCTCCATTATCTCTCTTAAATCCAAGCAGAAATTTTGTTGCTTACGGGGTAATTATTTATTAGTGCTAATATAACCAGAAACAAAATACAAAGAAAGAATATTACCAATAATATAGTTGAGATTGATTTTTATTGGTGTCGCTATCAGAATAAATCCATTATCTCTCTTAAATCCTAGCATAAATTTTGTTGCTCATTGGATATGTATTTATTAGAGCTTAAATTACCAGAAACAAAATATAAACAGAGAATATAACCAATAATAAACATGTGACTGATTTTTTTATGTGTCGCTATCAGAATACCTACATTATCTCTCTTAAATCCTAGCAAAAATTTTGTTGCTCATGGGATAAGTATTTATTAGTGCCTAAATAACCAGAAACAAAATACAAACAAAGAATATTGCCAATAATAAACTTGTGACTGTTTTTTTTGTGTCGCTATCAAAATACCTCCATTATCTCTCTTAAATCCTAGCTGAAATTTTGTTGCTCATTGGATAATTCTTTATCAATGCTTGGATACTTCGCAACAAAATACAAACAAAGAATATCACCAATAATAAACTTGTGAGTGATTTTTTTTGGTGGCGCTATCAGAATACCTCCAATATCTCTCTTAAATCCTAGCATAAATTTTGTTGCTCATTGGATATGTATTTATTAGTGCTTAAATTACCAGAAACAAAATACAAACAGAGAATAATACCAATAAAAAACATGTGACTGCTTTTTTTGTTGTCGCTATCAGAATACCTCCATTATCTCATTTAATTCCTAGCAGAGATTCTGTTGCTCAATGGAAAAGTCTTTGTCGATGCTTGAATAAACAGGATCAAATTACAATTAAAGAATATTACTAATAATAAAATTGTGAACGCTTTTTTTTGGTGTCGCTATAAGAATACCTCCATTATCTCTCTTAAATCCTTGCAGAAATTTTGTTGCTCATTGGATGAGTCTTCATCAATGCTTCAATACTCAGCAGCCAACTACAAATAAAGAATATTACCAATAATAAACTTGTGACTGACTTTTGTTGATATCGCTATCAGAATACCTCCATTATCTCTCTTGAATCCTAGCATAAATTTGGTTGCTCTTCGGATAAGCATTTATTAGTGCTTAAATAACCAGAAACAAAATGAAAACAGAGAATATTACCAATAATACACTTGTGACTGTTTTTTTTTTGGTGTCGCTATCAGAATACCACCATTATCTCTCTTAATTCCTATTAGAAATATTGTTGCTCATTGGATAAGTCTTTATCAATGCTTGAATACACAGCAACAAAATACAAACAAAGAATATCACCAATGATAAACTTGTGACTGATTTTTTTTTGGTGTCGCTATCAGAATATCTCCATTATCTCTCTTAAATCCCAGCATAAATTTTGTTGCTCATTTGATAAGCATTTTTTAGTGCTTAAATAACCAGAAACAAAATGAAAACAAAGAATATAACCAATAATTAACTTGTGACTGATTTTTTTTGGTTTCGCTATAAGAATACCTCCATTATCTCTCTTAAATCCTTGCAGAAATTTTGTTGCTCATTGGATAAGTCTTCATCAATGCTTCAATACTCAGCAGCCAAATACAAATAAAGAATATTACCAATGATAAACTTGTGACTGATTTTTTTTGGTGTCGCTATCAGAATACCTCCATTATCTCGCTTAAATCCCAGCATAAATTTTGTTGCTCATTGGATAAGCATTTATTATTGCTTAAATAACCAGAAACAAAATACAAACAAAGAATATTACCAATAATTAACTTGTGACTGATTTTTTTTGGTTTCGCTATAAGAATACCTCCATTATCTCTCTTAAATCCTTGCAGAAATTTTGTTGCTCATTGGATAAGTCTTCATCAATGCTTCAATACTCAGCAGCCAAATACAAATAAAGAATATTACCAATGATAAACTTGTGACTGATTTTTTTTGGTGTCGCTATCAGAATACCTCCATTATCTCGCTTAAATCCCAGCATAAATTTTGTTGCTCATTGGATAAGCATTTATTATTGCTTAAATAACCAGAAACAAAATACAAACAAAGAATATTACCAATAATTAACTTGTGACTGATTTTTTTTGGTGTCGCTATCAGAATACCTCCATTATCTCGCTTAAATCCCAGCATAAATTTTGTTGCTCATTGGATAAGCATTTATTATTGCTTAAATAACCAGAAACAAAATACAAACAAAGAATATAACCAATAATTAACTTGTGACTGATTTTTTTTGGTTTCGCTATAAGAATACCTCCATTATCTCTCTTAAATCCTTGCAGAAATTTTGTTGCTCATTGGATAAGTCTTCATCAATGCTTCAATACTCAGCAGCCAAATACAAATAAAGAATATTACCAATGATAAACTTGTGACTGATTTTTTTTGGTGTCGCTATCAGAATACCTCCATTATCTCGCTTAAATCCCAGCATAAATTTTGTTGCTCATTGGATAAGCATTTATTAGTGCTTAAATAACCAGAAACAAAATGAAAACAAAGAATATCACCAATAATAAACTTGTGATTGTTTTTTTTTGGTTTCGCTATCAGAATACCTCCATTATCTCTCTTAAATCCTTGCCGAGATTTTGTTGCTCATTGGATAAGTCTTTATCAATGCTTGAATTCACTGCAACAAAATACAAACAAAGAATATTACCAATGATAAACTTGTGACTGATTTTTTTTGGTATCGTTCCAGAATACCTCCATTATCTCTCATAAAACGTATTATAAATTTTGTTGCTCATTGGATAAGTATTTATTAGTGCTTAAGTATCCAGAAACAAAATGAAAACAAAGAATATTACCAATAATAAAATTGTGACTGTTTTTTTTGGCGTCGCTATCAGAATACCTCCATTATCTCTCTTAATTCCTAGCAGAAATTTTGTTGCTCATTGGATAAGTCTTTATCAATGCTTGAATACACAGCAACAAAATACAAACAAAGAATATCACCAATAATAAACTTGTGAGTGATTTTTTTTGGTGGCGCTATCAGAATACCTCCAATATCTCTCTTAAATCCTAGCATAAATTTTGTTGCTCATTGGATATGTATTTATTAGTGCTTAAATTACCAGAAACAAAATACAAACAGAGAATAATACCAATAAAAAACATGTGACTGCTTTTTTGACCGACTTCCCAAAAGGAGGAGGTATACAATTCGATTGTGTGCTTTTTTTTTTTTTTTGGTTTGTGCGCGCCTTTCATATAGTAAACCTACTCCGATTTTGATCATTTTTGATTCATTTGAAAGAGGAGGATGGGGGCAAATTTTGTCGAAAATTGAAAATCTGCGTTGATATAATTACAGATAGGACAATATCCGGAAACGTTTAAATGGAACATTTTTTCAAAAGAGTAACGGTTTTCGACATAGAGACATTTTAATTTCTCAAATATACCTATTTTCGCTATGTGGAGAGGGCGATTTCTGTCGAAAATTGAAAATCTGTTTGCAGTACATGAAAGACATAATTATTTGTAGCAACATTTATATTGAACATTTTTCCCTTAGAGTTACGGTTTTCGAGTAAAATCGGTGTTAAAATGGTAACAACTAAAATATTCAAGCGTATTTCCGCAGCGATGTTCTGAGATCTCAATAATAACAACTACAAGCAAGGAATATACGTGGGTAATAGAATAAGTACTATCTTCATTGGTATTAGTGAACGTTCAACGATTTTGGTGACTACTGTTACACTCAAAAGTGTGAAATAAATATTTTTTACAAAAAATTGGACCGACTTTATTAGTTGGTGCACTGAAAAGTATAAAATAATATTAATTCTATTGGGGCTGGTACTTGTGAAGTTGGTGCCAAAAGTTACCAATCTATCTGCAACTGCACAACTTCAAAAGTAACAGCACCAATAGAATTAATATTATTTTATACTTTTCAGTGCACCAACTAATAAAGTCGGTCCAATTTTTTGTAAAAAATATTTATTTGTTGTCGCTATCAGAATACCTCCATTATCTCATTTAATTCCTAGCAGAAATTCTGTTGCTCAATGGAAAAGTCTTTGTCGATGCTTGAATAAACAGGATCAAATTACAATTAAAGAATATTACTAATAATAAAATTGTGAACGCTTTTTTTTGGTGTCGCTATAAGAATACCTCCATTATCTCTCTTAAATCCTTGCAGAAATTTTGTTGCTCATTGGATGAGTCTTCATCAATGCTTCAATACTCAGCAGCCAACTACAAATAAAGAATATTACCAATAATAAACTTGTGACTGACTTTTTTTGATATCGCTATCAGAATACCTCCATTATCTCTCTTGAATCCTAGCATAAATTTGGTTGCTCTTCGGATAAGCATTTATTAGTGCTTAAATAACCAGAAACAAAATGAAAACAGAGAATATTACCAATAATACACCTGTGACTGTTTTTTTTTGGTGTCGCTATCAGAATACCACCATTATCTCTCTTAATTCCTATTAGAAATATTGTTGCTCATTGGATAAGTCTTTATCAATGCTTGAATACACAGCAACAAAATACAAACAAAGAATATCACCAATGATAAACTTGTGACTGATTTTTTTTGGTGTCGCTATCAGAATATCTCCATTATCTCTCTTAAATCCCAGCATAAATTATGTTGCTCATTTGATAAGCATTTCTTAGTGCTTAAATAACCAGAAACAAAATGAAAACAAAGAATATAACCAATAATTAACTTGTGACTGATTTTTTTTGGTTTCGCTATAAGAATACCTCTATTATCTCTCTTAAATCCTTGCAGAAATTTTGTTGCTCATTGGATAAGTCTTCATCAATGCTTCAATACTCAGCAGCCAAATACAAATAAAGAATATTACCAATGATAAACTTGTGACTGATTTTTTTTGGTGTCGCTATCAGAATACCTCCATTATCTCGCTTAAATCCCAGCATAAATTTTGTTGCTCATTGGATAAGCATTTATTAGTGCTTAAATAACCAGAAACAAAATACAAACAAAGAATATTACCAATAATTAACTTGTGACTGATTTTTTATGGTTTCGCTCTCAGAATACCTCCATTATCTCTCTTGAATCCCAGCATAAATTTTGTTGCTCATTGGATAAGCATTTATTAGTGCTTAAATAACCAGAAACAAAATGAAAACAAAGAATATCACCAATAATAAACTTGTGATTGTTTTTTTTTGGTTTCGCTATCAGAATACCTCCATTATCTCTCTTAAATCCTTGCCGAGATTTTGTTGCTCATTGGATGAGTCTTTATCAATGCTTGAATTCACTGCAACAAAATACAAACAAAGAATATTACCAATGATAAACTTGTGACTGATTTTTTTTGGTATCGTTCCAGAATACCTCCATTATCTCTCATAAAACGTATTATAAATTTTGTTGCTCATTGGATAAGTATTTATTAGTGCTTAAGTATCCAGAAACAAAATGAAAACAAAGAATATTACCAATAATAAAATTGTGACTGTTTTTTTTGGCGTCGCTATCAGAATACCTCCATTATCTCTCTTAATTCCTAGCAGAAATTTTGTTGCTCATTGGATAAGTCTTTATCAATGCTTGAATACACAGCAACAAAATACAAACAAAGAATATTACCAATGATAAACTTGTGACTGATTTTTTTTGATGTCACTATCAGAATACCTACATTATCTTTCTTAAATCCTAGGAGAAATGTTTTTGCTCATTGGATAAGTATTTTTTTGTGCCTAAATAACCAGAATCAAAATACAAACAAAGAATATTACCAATAATTAATTTGTGACTGATTTTTTTGGTTTCGCTATCAGAATACCTCCATTATCTCTCTTAAATCCCAGCATAAATTTTGTTACTCATTGGATAAGCATTTATTAGTGCTCAAATAACCAGAAACAAAATACAAACTAAGAATATTACCAATAATGAAAATGTGACTGATTTTTTTTGGTGTCGCTATCAGAATACCTCCATTATCTTTCTTAAATCATATCAGAAATTTTGTTGCTCATTGGATAAGTCTTTATCAATGATTGAATTCACTGCAACAAAATACAAACAAAGAATATTACCAATGATAAAATTGTGACTGAATTTTTATGGTGTCACTATGAGAATACCTACATTATCTCTCTTGAATCCCAGCATAAATTTTGTTGCTCATTGGATAAGCATTTATTAGTGCTCAAATGACCAGAAACAAAATACAAACAATGAATATTACCAATATTATACTTGTGACTGATTTTTTTTGTGTCGCTATCAGAATACCTCCATTATATCTCTTAATTCTTAGCAGAAATTTTGTTACTCATTGAATTATTCTTTATCAATGCTTGAATAACCAGCAAAAACATTCAAACAAAGAATACAACCAATAATAAACTTGTGACTGTTTTTTTTTGTGTCGTTCCAGAATACCTCCATTATCTCTCATAAATCGTATTATAAATTTTGTTGCTCATTGGATAATTATCTATTAGTGCTTAAGTATCCAGAAACAAAATGAAAACAAAGAATATTACCAATAATAAAATTGTGACTGTTTTTTTGGCGTCGCTATCAGAATACCTCCATTATCTCTCTTAATTCCTAGCAGAAATTTTGTTGCTCATTGGATAAGTCTTTATCAATGCTTGAATACACAGCAACAAAATACAAACAAAGAATATTACCAATGATAAACTTGTGACTGATTTTTTTTGATGTCACTATCAGAATACCTCCATTATCTCTCTTAATTCCTAGCAGAAATTTTGTTGCTCATTGGATAAGCATTTATTAGTGCATAAATAAACACAAACAAAATACAAACAATGAATATTACCTATATTAAACTTGTGACTGATTTTTTTTGTGTCGCTATCAGAATACCTCCATTATATCTCTTAATTCTTAGCAGAAATTTTGTTACTCATTGAATTATTCTTTATCAATGCTTGAATAACCAGCAAAAACATACAAAAAAAGAATATTACCAATAATAAACTTGTGGCTGATTTTTTTTGGTGTCGTTCCAGAATACCTTCATTATCTCTCATAAATCGTATTATAAATTTTGTTGCTCATTGGATAAGTATTTATTAGTGCTTAAGTATCCAGAAACAAAATGAAAACAAAGAATATTACCAATAATAAACTTGTGACTGTTTTTTTTGGCGTCGCTATCAGAATACCTCCATTATCTCTCTTAATTCCTTGCAGAAATTTTGTTGCTCATTGGATAAGTCTTTATTAATGCTTGAGTACACAGCAACAAAATACAAACAAAGAATATTACCAATGATAAACTTGTGACTGATTTTTTTTGGTGTCACTATAAGAATACCTCCATTATCTCTCTTAATTCCTAGCAGACATTTTGTTGCTCATTGGATAAGTATATATTAGTGCTCAAATAACCAGAAACAAAATACAAACTAAGAATATTACCAATAATAAACTTGTGACTGATTTTTTTTTGTGTCACTATCAGAATACCTACATTATCTCTCTTAAATCATAGGAGAAATGTAGTTGCTCATTGGATAAGTATTTTTAGTGCCTAAATAACCAGAAACAAAATACAAACAAAGAATATTACCAATAATTAATTTGTGACTGATTTTTTTGGTTTCGCTATCAGAATACCTCCATTATCTCTCTTAAATCCTTGCAGAGATTTTGTTGCTCATTGGATAAGTATATATTAGTGCTCAAATAACCAGAAACAAAATACAAACTAAGAATATTACCAATAATAAACTTGTGACTGAGTTTTTTTGGTGTCACTATCAGAATACCTACATTATCTCTCTAAAATCCTAGGAGAAATGTTGTTGCTCATTGGACAAGTATTTTTTAGTGCCTAAATAACAAGAAACAAAATACAAACAAAGAATAATACCAATAATTAATTTGTGACTTATTTTTTTGGTTTCGCTATCAGAATACCTACATTATCTCTCTTAAATCCTAGGAGAAATTTTGTTGCTCATTGAATAAGTATTTTCTAGTGCCTAAGTAACCAGAAACAAAATACAAACAAAGAATATTACCAATAATTAATTTGTGACTGATTTTTTTGGTTCCGCTATTAGAATACCTCCATTATCTCTCTTAAATCCTTGCAGAGATTTTGTTGCTCATTGGATAAGTATATATTAGTGCTCAAATAACCAGAAACAAAATACAAACTAAGAATATTACCAATAATGAAAATGTGACTGATTTTTTTTGGTGTCGCTATCAGAATACCTCCATTATCTTTCTTAAATCATATCAGAAATTTTGTTGCTCATTGGATAAGTCTTTATCAATGATTGAATTCACTGCAACAAAATACAAACAAAGAATATTACCTATATTAAACTTGTGACTGATTTTTTTTGTGTCGCTATCAGAATACCTCCATTATATCTCTTAATTCTTAGCAGAAATTTTGTTACTCATTGATTTATTCTTTATCAATGCTTGAATAACCAGCAAAAACATACAAACAAAGAATATTACCAATAATAAACTTGTGGCTGATTTTTTTTGGTGTCATTCCAGAATACCTTCATTATCTCTCATAAATCGTATTATAAATTTTGTTGCTCATTGGATAAGTATTTATTAGTGCTTAGGTATCCAGAAACAAAATGAAAACAAAGAATATTACCAATAATAAGCTTGTGACTGTTTTTTTTGGCGTCGCTATCAGAATACCTCCATTATCTCTCTTATTTCTTAGCAGAAATTTTGTTGCTCATTGGATAAGTCTTTATTAATGCTTGAATACACAGCAACAAAATACAAACAAAGAATATTAACAATGATAAACTTGTGACTGATTTTTTTTGGTGTCACTATAAGATTACCTCCGTTATCTCTCTTAATTCCTAGCAGAAATTTTGTTGCTCATTGGATAAGTCTTTATCAATGCTTGAATACACAGCAAAAAAATACAAACAAAGAATATTACCAATGATAAACTTGTGACTGATTTTTTTTGGTGTCACTATCAGAATACCTACATTATCTCTCTTAAATCCTAGGAGAAATTTTGTTGCTCATTGGATAAGTATTTTTTAGTGCCTAAATAAACAGAAACAAAATACAAACAAAGAATATTACCAATAATTAATTTGTGACTGAGTTTTTTGGTTTCGCTATCAGAATACCTCCATTATCTCTCTTAAATCATTGCAGAGATTTTGTTGCTCATTGGATAAGTATATATTAGTGCTCAAATAACCAGAAACAAAATACAAACAAAGAATATTACCAATAATAAACTTGTGACTGATTTTTTTTGTGTCGCTATCAGAATACCTCCATTATATCTCTTAATTCTTAGCAGAAATTTTGTTACTCATTGAATTATTCTTTATCAATGCTTGAATAACCAGCAAAAACATTCAAACAAAGAATACAACCAATAATAAACTTGTGACTGATTTTTTTTGTGTCGTTCCAGAATACCTCCATTATCTCTCATAAATCGTATTATAAATTTTGTTGCTCATTGGATAATTATCTATTAGTGCTTAAGTATCCAGAAACAAAATGAAAACAAAGAATATTACCAATAATAAAATTGTGACTGTTTTTTTGGCGTCGCTATCAGAATACCTCCATTATCTCTCTTAATTCCTAGCAGAAATTTTGTTGCTCATTGGATAAGTCTTTATCAATGATTGAATTCACTGCAATAAAATACAAACAAAGAATATTACCAATGATAAAATTGTGACTGAATTTTTATGGTGTCACTATGAGAATACCTACATTATCTCTCTTGAATCACAGTATAAATTTTGTTGCTCATTGGATAAGCATTTATTAGTGCTCAAATGACCAGAAACAAAATACAAACAATGAATATTACCAATATTATACTTGTGACTGATTTTTTTTGTGTCGCTATCAGAATACCTCCATTATATCTCTTAATTCTTAGCAGAAATTTTGTTACTCATTGAATTATTCTTTATCAATGCTTGAATAACCAGCAAAAACATTCAAACAAAGAATACAACCAATAATAAACTTGTGACGGATTTTTTTTGTGTCGTTCAAGAATACCTCCATTATCTCTCATAAATCGTATTATAAATTTTGTTGCTCATTGGATAATTATCTATTAGTGCTTAAGTATCCAGAAACAAAATGAAAACAAAGAATATTACCAATAATAAAATTGTGACTGTTTTTTTGGCGTCGCTATCAGAATACCTCCATTATCTCTCTTAATTCCTAGCAGAAATTTTGTTGCTCATTGGATAAGTCTTTATCAATGCTTGAATACACAGCAACAAAATACAAACAAAGAATATTACCAATAATAAACTTGTGACTGTTTTTTTTTTGTATCGCTATCAGAATACCTCCATTATATCTCTTAATTCTTAGCAAAAAATTTGCTAATCATTGAATTATTCTTTATCAATGCTTGAATAACCAGAAAAAACATACAAACAAAGAATATTACCAATAATAAACTTGTGACTGTTTTTTTGTGGCGTCGCTATCAGAATACCTCTATTATCTCTCTTAATTCCTAGCAGAAATTTTGTTGCTCATTGAATAAGTATTTTCTAGTGCCTAAGTAACCAGAAACAAAATACAAACAAAGAATAATACCAATAATTAATTTGTGACTGATTTTTTTGGTTTCGCTATCAGAATACCTCCATTATCTCTCTTAAATCCTTGCAGAGATTTTGTTGCTCATTGGATAAGTCTTTATCAATGATTGAATTCACTGCAACAAAATACAAACAAAGAATATTACCAATGATAAAATTGTGACTGAATTTTTATGGTGTCACTATGAGAATACCTACATTATCTCTCTTGAATCCCAGCATAAATTTTGTTGCTCATTGGATAAGCATTTATTAGTGCTCAAATGACCAGAAACAAAATACAAACAATGAATATTACCAATATTATACTTGTGACTGATTTTTTTTGTGTCGCTATCAGAATACCTCCATTATATCTCTTAATTCTTAGCAGAAATTTTGTTACTCATTGAATTATTCTTTATCAATGCTTGAATACACAGCAACAAAATACAAACAAAGAATATTACCAATGATAAACTTGTGACTGATTTTTTTTGATGTCACTATCAGAATACCTCCATTATCTCTCTTAATTCCTAGCAGAAATTTTGTTGCTCATTGGATAAGCATTTATTAGTGCTTAATTAAACAGAAACAAAATACAAACAAAGAATATTACCAATGATAAACTTCTGACTGATTTTTTTTGATGTCACTATCAGTATACATCCATTATCTCTCTTAATTCCTAGCAGAAATTTTGTTGCTCATTGAATAAGTATTTTCTAGTGCCTAAGTAACCAGAAACAAAATACAAACAAAGAATATTACCAATAATTAATTTGTGACTGATTTTTTTGGTTTCGCTATCAGAATACCTCCATTATCTCTCTTAAATCCTTGCAGAGATTTTGTTGCTCATTGGATAAGTATATATTAGTGCTCAAATAACCAGAAACAAAATACAAACTAAGAATATTACCAATAATAAAATTGTGACTGTTTTTTTGGCGTCGCTATCAGAATACCTCCATTATCTCTCTTAATTCCTAGCAGAAATTTTGTTGCTCATTGGATAAGTCTTTATCAATGATTGAATTCACTGCAATAAAATACAAACAAAGAATATTACCAATGATAAAATTGTGACTGAATTTTTATGGTGTCACTATGAGAATACCTACATTATCTCTCTTGAATCACAGTATAAATTTTGTTGCTCATTGGATAAGCATTTATTAGTGCTCAAATGACCAGAAACAAAATACAAACAATGAATATTACCAATATTATACTTGTGACTGATTTTTTTTGTGTCGCTATCAGAATACCTCCATTATATCTCTTAATTCTTAGCAGAAATTTTGTTACTCATTGAATTATTCTTTATCAATGCTTGAATAACCAGCAAAAACATTCAAACAAAGAATACAACCAATAATAAACTTGTGACGGATTTTTTTTGTGTCGTTCCAGAATACCTCCATTATCTCTCATAAATCGTATTATAAATTTTGTTGCTCATTGGATAATTATCTATTAGTGCTTAAGTATCCAGAAACAAAATGAAAACAAAGAATATTACCAATAATAAAATTGTGACTGTTTTTTTGGCGTCGCTATCAGAATACCTCCATTATCTCTCTTAATTCCTAGCAGAAATTTTGTTGCTCATTGGATAAGTCTTTATCAATGCTTGAATACACAGCAACAAAATACAAACAAAGAATATTACCAATAATAAACTTGTGACTGTTTTTTTTTTGTATCGCTATCAGAATACCTCCATTATATCTCTTAATTCTTAGCAAAAATTTTGCTAATCATTGAATTATTCTTTATCAATGCTTGAATAACCAGAAAAAACATACAAACAAAGAATATTACCAATAATAAACTTGTGACTGTTTTTTTGTGGCGTCGCTATCAGAATACCTCTATTATCTCTCTTAATTCCTAGCAGAAATTTTGTTGCTCATTGAATAAGTATTTTCTAGTGCCTAAGTAACCAGAAACAAAATACAAACAAAGAATATTACCAATAATTAATTTGTGACTGATTTTTTTGGTTTCGCTATCAGAATACCTCCATTATCTCTCTTAAATCCTTGCAGAGATTTTGTTGCTCATTGGATAAGTCTTTATCAATGATTGAATTCACTGCAACAAAATACAAACAAAGAATATTACCAATGATAAAATTGTGACTGAATTTTTATGGTGTCACTATGAGAATACCTACATTATCTCTCTTGAATCCCAGCATAAATTTTGTTGCTCATTGGATAAGCATTTATTAGTGCTCAAATGACCAGAAACAAAATACAAACAATGAATATTACCAATATTATACTTGTGACTGATTTTTTTTGTGTCGCTATCAGAATACCTCCATTATATCTCTTAATTCTTAGCAGAAATTTTGTTACTCATTGAATTATTCTTTATCAATGCTTGAATACACAGCAACAAAATACAAACAAAGAATATTACCAATGATAAACTTGTGACTGATTTTTTTTGATGTCACTATCAGAATACCTCCATTATCTCTCTTAATTCCTAGCAGAAATTTTGTTGCTCATTGGATAAGCATTTATTAGTGCTTAATTAAACAGAAACAAAATACAAACAAAGAATATTACCAATGATAAACTTCTGACTGATTTTTTTTGATGTCACTATCAGTATACATCCATTATCTCTCTTAATTCCTAGCAGAAATTTTGTTGCTCATTGAATAAGTATTTTCTAGTGCCTAAGTAACCAGAAACAAAATACAAACAAAGAATATTACCAATAATTAATTTGTGACTGATTTTTTTGGTTTCGCTATCAGAATACCTCCATTATCTCTCTTAAATCCTTGCAGAGATTTTGTTGCTCATTGGATAAGTATATATTAGTGCTCAAATAACCAGAAACAAAATACAAACTAAGAATATTACCAATAATGAAAATGTGACTGATTTTTTTTATTGTGGCTATCAGAATACCTCCATTATCTTTCTTAAATCATATCAGAAATTTTGTTGCTCATTGGATAAGTCTTTATCAATGATTGAATTCACTGCAACAAAATACAAACAAAGAATATTACCAATGATAAAATTGTGACTGAATTTTTATGGTGTCACTATGAGAATACCTACATTATCTCTCTTGAATCCCAGCATAAATTTTGTTGCTCATTGGATAAGCATTTATTAGTGCTCAAATGACCAGAAACAAAATACAAACAATGAATATTACCAATATTATACTTGTAACTGATTTTTTTGTGTCGCTATTAGAATACCTCCATTATATCTCTTAATTCTTAGCAGAAATTTTGTTACTCATTGAATTATTCTTTATCAATGCTTGAATACACAGCAACAAAATACAAACAAAGAATATTACCAATGATAAACTTGTGACTGATTTTTTTTGATGTCACTATCAGAATACCTCCATTATCTCTCTTAATTCCTAGCAGAAATTTTGTTGCTCATTGGATAAGCATTTATTAGTGCTTAAATAAACAGAAACAAAATACAAACAATGAATATTACCTATATTAAACTTGTGACTGATTTTTTTTGTGTCGCTATCAGAATACCTCCATTATCTCTCTTAATTCCTAGCAGAAATTTTGTTGCTCATTGGATAAGAATATATTAGTGCTCAAATAACCAGAAACAAAATACAAACTAAGAATATTACCAATAATAAACTTGTGACTGATTTTTTTTGGTGTCACTATCAGAATACCTACATTATCTCTCTTAAATCATAGGAGAAATGTAGTTGCTCATTGGATAAGTATTTTTAGTGCCTAAATAACCAGAAACAAAATACAAACAAAGAATATTAACAATAATTAATTTGTGACTGATTTTTTTGGTTTCGCTATCAGAATACCTCCATTATCTCTCTTAAATCCTTGCAGAGATTTTGTTGCTCATTGGATAAGTATATATTAGTGCTCAAATAACCAGAAACAAAATACAAACTAAGAATATTACCAATAATAAACTTGTGACTGAGTTTTTTTGGTGTCACTATCAGAATACCTACATTATCTCTCCAAAATCCTAAGAGAAATGTTGTTGCTCATTGGACAAGTATTTTTTAGTGCCTAAATAACAAGAAACAAAATACAAACAAAGAATATTACCAATAATTAATTTGTGACTTATTTTTTTGGTTTCGCTATCAGAATACCTACATTATCTCTCTTAAATCCTAGGAGAAATTTTGTTGCTCATTGAATAAGTATTTTCTAGTGCCTAAGTAACCAGAAACAAAATACAAACAAAGAATATTACCAATAATTAATTTGTGACTGATTTTTTTGGTTTCGCTATTAGAATACCTCCATTATCTCTCTTAAATCCTTGCAGAGATTTTGTTGCTTATTGGATAAGTATATATTAGTGCTCAAATAACCAGAAACAAAATACAAACTAAGAATATTACCAATAATGAACATGTGACTGATTTTTTTTGGTGTCGCTATCAGAATACCTCCATTATCTCTCTTAAATCCCAGAATAAATTTTGTTGCTCATTGGATGAGCATTTATTAGTGCTTAAATAAACAGAAACAAAATACAAACAAAGAATATTAACAATAATTACCTTGTGACTGATTTTTTTTGGTTTCGCTATAAGAATACCTCCATTATCTCTCTTAAATCCTTGCAGAAATTTTGTTGCTCATTGGATGAGTCTTCATCAATGCTTCAATACTCAGCAGCCAACTACAAATAAAGAATATTACCAATAATAAACTTGTGACTGACTTTTTTTGATGTCGCTATCAGAATACCTCCATCATCTCTCTTGAATCCTAGCATAAATTTTGTTGCTCATTGGATAAGTATATATTAGTGCTCAAATAACCAGAAACAAAATACAAACAAAGAATATTACCAATAATAAACTTGTGACTGATTTTTTTTGGTGTCACTATCAGAATACCTACATTATCTCTCTTAAATCATAGGAGAAATGTAGTTGCTCATTGGATAAGTATTTTTAGTGCCTAAATAAACAGAAACAAAATACAAACAAAGAATATTACCAATAATTAATTTGTGACTGATTTTTTTGGTTTCGCTATCAGTATACCTCCATTATCTCTCTTAAATCATTGCAGAGATTTTGTTGCTCATTGGATAAGTATATATTAGTGCTCAAATAACCAGAAACAAAATACAAACAAAGAATATTACCAATAATAAACTTGTGACTGATTTTTTTTTGGTGTCACTATCAGAATACCTACATTATATCTCTCAAATCCTAGGAGACATTTTGTTGCTCATTGGATAAGTATTTTTTAGAGCCTAAATAACCAGAAACAAAATAAAAACAAAGAATATTACCAATAATTAATTTGTGACTGATTTTTTTGGTTTCGCTATCAGAATACCTCCATTATCTCTCTTAAATCCTTGCAGAGATTTTGTTGCTCATTGGATAAGTATATATTAGTGCTCAAATAACCAGAAACAAAATACAAACTAAGAATATTACCAAACATAAACTTGTGACTGATTTTTTTTGGTGTCGCTATCTGAATACCTCCATTATATCTCATAAATCGCATTATAAATTTTGTTGCTCATTGGATAAGTCTCTATCAATGCTTGAATACTCAGCAACAAAATACAAACAAAGAATATTACCAAAAATAAACTTGTGACTGATTTTTTTTGGTGTCGCTACCAGAATACCTCCATTATCTCTCATAAATCGCTTTATAAATTTTGTTGCTCATTGGATAAGTCTCTATCAATGCTTGAATACTCAGCAACAAAATACAAACAAAGAATATTACCAAAAAAAAACTTGTGACTGATTTTTTTTGGTGTCGCTATCTGAATACCTCCATTATATCTCTTAATTCTTAGCAGAAATTTTGTTACTCATTGAATTATTCTTTATCAATGCTAGAATAACCAGCAAAAACATACAAACAAAGAATATTACCAATAATAAACTTGTAACTGATTTTTTATGGTGTCACTATCAGAATACCTACATTATCTCTCTTAAATCCCAGCATAAATTTTGTTGCTCATTGGATAAGCATTTATTAGTGCTTAAATAAACAGAAACAAAATGAAAACAAAGAATATTACCAATAATAAACTTGTGACTGTTTTTTTTTGTATCGCTATCAGAATACCTCCATTATATCTCTTAATTCTTAGCAGAAATTTTGCTACTCATTGAATTATTCTTTATCAATGCTTGAATAACCAGAAAAAACATACAAACAAAGAATATTACCAATAATAAACTTGTGACTGTTTTTTTATGGCGTCGCTATCAGAATACCTCTATTATCTCTCTTAATTCCTAGCAGAAATTTTGTTGCTCATTGAATAAGTATTTTCTAGTGCCTAAGTAACCAGAAACAAAATACAAACAAAGAATATTACCAATAATTAATTTGTGACTGATTTTTTTGGTTTCGCTATCAGAATACCTCCATTATCTCTCTTAAATCCTTGCAGAGATTTTGTTGCTCATTGGATAAGTATATATTAGTGCTCAAATAACCAGAAACAAAATACAAACTAAGAATATTACCAATAATGAAAATGTGACTGATTTTTTTTGGTGTCGCTATCAGAAAACCTCCATTATCTTTCTTAAATCATATCAGAAATTTTGTTGCTCATTGGATAACTCTTTATCAATGATTGAATTCACTGCAACAAAATACAAACAAAGAATATTACCAATGATAAAATTGTGACTGAATTTTTATGGTGTCACTATGAGAATACCTACATTATCTCTCTTGAATCCCAGCATAAATTTTGTTGCTCATTGGATAAGCATTTATTAGTGCTCAAATGACCAGAAACAAAATACAAACAATGAATATTACCAATATTATACTTGTGACTGATTTTTTTTGTGTCGCTATCAGAATACCTCCATTATATCTCTTAATTCTTAGCAGAATTTTTGTTACTCATTGAATTATTCTTTATCAATGCTTGAATAACCAGCAACAAAATACAAACAAAGAATATTACCAATAATAAACTTGTGGCTGATTTTTTTTGGTGTCGTTCCAGAATACCTTCATTATCTCTCATAAATCGTATTATAAATTTTGTTGCTCATTGGATAAGTCTTTATTAATGCTTGAGTACACAGCAACAAAATACAAACAAAGAATATTACCAATGATAAACTTGTGACTGATTTTTTTTGGTGTCACTATAAGAATACCTCCATTATCTCTCTTAATTCCTAGCAGAAATTTTGTTGCTCATTGGATAAGTATATATTAGTGCTCAAATAACCAGAAACAAAATACAAACTAAGAATATTACCAATAATAAACTTGTGACTGATTTTTTTTGGTGTCACTATCAGAATACCTACATTATCTCTCTTAAATCATAGGAGAAATGTAGTTGCTCATTGGATAAGTATTTTTAGTGCCTAAATAACCAGAAACAAAATACAAACAAAGAATATTACCAATAATTAATTTGTGACTGATTTTTTTGGTTTCGCTATCAGAATACCTCCATTATCTCTCTTAAATCCTTGCAGAGATTTTGTTGCTCATTGGATAAGTATATATTAGTGCTCAAATAACCAGAAACAAAATACAAACTAAGAATATTACCAATAATAAACTTGTGACTGAGTTTTTTTGGTGTCACTATCAGAATACCTACATTATCTCTCTAAAATCGTAGGAGAAATGTTGTTGCTCATTGGACAAGTATTTTTTAGTGCCTAAATAACAAGAAACAAAATACAAACAAAGAATATTACCAATAATTAATTTGTGACTTATTTTTTTGGTTTCGCTATCAGAATACCTCCATTATCTCTCTTAAATCCTTGCAGAGATTTTGTTGCTCATTGGATAAGTATATATTAGTGCTCAAACAACCAGAAACAAAATACAGACAAAGAATATTACCAATAATAAGCTTGTGACTGATTTTTTTTTGGTGTCACTATCAGAATACCTACATTATCTCTCTTAAGTCTTAGGTGAAATTTTGTTGCTCATTGAATAAGTATTTTCTAGTGCCTAAGTAACCAGAAACAAAATACAAACAAAGAATATTACCAATAATTAATTTGTGACTGATTTTTTTGGTTTCGCTATCAGAATACCTCCATTATCTCTCTTAAATCCTTGCAGAGATTTTGTTGCTCATTGGATAAGTATATATTAGTGCTCAAATAACCAGAAACAAAATACAAACTAAGAATATTACCAATAATGAAAATGTGACTGATTTTTTTTGGTGTCGCTATCAGAAAACCTCCATTATCTTTCTTAAATCATATCAGAAATTTTGTTGCTCATTGGATAAGTCTTTATCAATGATTGAATTCACTGCAACAAAATACAAACAAAGAATATTACCAATGATAAAATTGTGACTGAATTTTTATGGTGTCACTATGAGAATACCTACATTATCTCTCTTGAATCCCAGCATAAATTTTGTTGCTCATTGGATAAGCATTTATTAGTGCTCAAATGACCAGAAACAAAATACAAACAATGAATATTACCAATATTATACTTGTGACTGATTTTTTTTGTGTCGCTATCAGAATACCTCCATTATATCTCCTAATTCTTAGCAGAATTTTTGTTACTCATTGAATTATTCTTTATCAATGCTTGAATAACCAGCAAAAACTTTCAAACTAAGAATATAACCAATAATAAACTTGTGACTGTTTTTTTTTGTGTCGTTCCAGAATACCTCCATTATCTCTCATAAATCGTATTATAAATTTTGTTGCTCATTGGATAATTATCTATTAGTGCTTAAGTATCCAGAAACAAAATGAAAACAAAGAATATTACCAATAATAAAATTGTGACTGTTTTTTTGGCGTCGCTATCAGAATACCTCCATTATCTCTCTTAATTCCTAGCAGAAATTTTGTTGCTCATTGGATAAGTCTTTATCAATGCTTGAATACACAGCAACAAAATACAAACAAAGAATATTACCAATGATAAACTTGTGACTGATTTTTTTTGATGTCACTATCAGAATACCTCCATTATCTCTCTTAATTCTTAGCAGAAATTTTGTTACTCATTGAATTATTCTTTATCAATGCTTGAATAACCAGCAAAAACATACAAAAAAAGAATATTACCAATAATAAACTTGTGGCTGATTTTTTTTGGTGTCGTTCCAGAATACCTTCATTATCTCTCGTAAATCGTATTATAAATTTTGTTGCTCATTGGATAAGTCTTTATTAATGCTTGAGTACACAGCAACAAAATACAAACAAAGAATATTACCAATGATAAACTTGTGACTGATTTTTTTTGGTGGCACTATAAGAATACCTCCATTATCTCTCTTAATTCCTAGCAGAAATTTTGTTGCTCATTGGATAAGTATATATTAGTGCTCAAATAACCAGAAACAAAATACAAACTAAGAATATTACCAATAATAAACTTGTGACTGATTTTTTTTGGTGTCACTATCAGAATACCTACATTATCTCTCTTAAATCATAGGAGAAATGTAGTTGCTCATTGGATAAGTATTTTCAGTGCCTAAATAACCAGAAACAAAATACAAACAAAGAATATTACCAATAATTAATTTGTGACTGATTATTTTGGTTTCGCTATCAGAATACCTCCATTATCTCTCTTAAATCCTTGCAGAGATTTTGTTGCTCATTGGATAAGTATATATTAGTGCTCAAATAACCAGAAACAAAATACAAACTAAGAATATTACCAATAATAAACTTGTGACTGAGTTTTTTTGGTGTCACTATCAGAATACCTACATTATCTCTCTAAAATCCTAGGAGAAATGTTGTTGCTCATTGGACAAGTATTTTTTAGTGCCTAAATAACAAGAAACAAAATACAAACAAAGAATATTACCAATAATTAATTTGTGACTTATTTTTTTGGTTTCGCTATCAGAATACCTCCATTATCTCTCTTAAATCCTTGCAGAGATTTTGTTGCTCATTGGATAAGTATATATTAGTGCTCAAACAACCAGAAACAAAATACAGACAAAGAATATTACCAATAATAAGCTTGTGACTGATTTTTTTTTGGTGTCACTATCAGAATACCTACATTATCTCTCTTAAATCCTAGGAGAAATTTTGTTGCTCATTGAATAATTATTTTCTAGTGCCTAAGTAACCAGAAACAAAATACAAACAAAGAATATTACCAATAATTAATTTGTGACTGATTTTTTTGGTTTCGCTATTAGAATACCTCCATTATCTCTCTTAAATCCTTGCAGAGATTTTGTTGCTTATTGGATAAGTATATATTAGTGCTCAAATAACCAGAAACAAAATAAAAACTAAGAATATTACCAATAATGAACATGTGACTGATTTTTTTTGGTGTCGCTATCAGAATACCTCCATTATCTCTCTTAAATCCCAGAATAAATTTTGTTGCTCATTGGATGAGCATTTATTAGTGCTTAAATAAACAGAAACAAAATACAAACAAAGAATATTAACAATAATTACCTTGTGACTGATTTTTTTTGGTTTCGCTATAAGAATACCTCCATTATCTCTCTTAAATCCTTGCAGAAATTTTGTTGCTCATTGGATGAGTCTTCATCAATGCTTCAATACTCAGCAGCCAACTACAAATAAAGAATATTACCAATAATAAACTTGTGACTGACTTTTTTTGATGTCGCTATCAGAATACCTCCATCATCTCTCTTGAATCCTAGCATAAATTTTGTTGCTTATTGGATAAGTATATATTAGTGCTCAAATAACCAGAAACAAAATACAAACTAAGAATATTACCAATAATAAACTTGTGACTGATTTTTTTTGGTGTCACTATCAGAATACCTACATTATCTCTCTTAAATCATAGGAGAAATGTAGTTGCTCATTGGATAAGTATTTTTAGTGCCTAAATAAACAGAAACAAAATACAAACAAAGAATATTACCAATAATTAATTTGTGACTGATTTTTTTGGTTTCGCTATCAGAATACCTCCATTATCTCTCTTAAATCCTTGCAGAGATTTTGTTGCTCATTGGATAAGTATATATTAGTGCTCAAATAACCAGAAACAAAATACAAACTAAGAATATTACCAATAATAAACTTGTGACTGGTTTTTTTTGGTGTCACTATCAGAATACCTACATTATCTCTCTAAAATCCTAGGAGAAATGTTGTTGCTCATTGGACAAGTATTTTTTAGTGCCTAAATAACAAGAAACAAAATACAAACAAAGAATATTACCAATAATTAATTTGTGTCTTATTTTTTTGGTTTCGCTATCAGAAAACCTCCATTATCTCTCTTAAATCCTTGCAGAGATTTTGTTGCTCATTGGATAAGTATATATTAGTGCTCAAACAACCAGAAACAAAATACAGACAAAGAATATTACCAATAATAAGCTTGTGACTGTTTTTTTTTGGTGTCACTATCAGAATACCTACATTATCTCTCTTAAATCCTAGGAGAAATTTTGTTGCTCATTGAATAAGTATTTTCTAGTGCCTAAGTAACCAGAAACAAAATACAAACAAAGAATATTACCCATAATTAATTTGTGACTGATTTTTTTGGTTTCGCTATTAGAATACCTCCATTATCTATCTTAAATCCTTGCAGAGATTTTGTTGCTTATTGGATAAGTATATATTAGTGCTCAAATAACCAGAAACAAAATACAAACTAAGAATATTACCAATATTGAACATGTGACTGATTTTTTTGGTGTCGCTATCAGAATACCTCCATTATCTCTCTTAAATCACAGAATAAATTTTGTTGCTCATTGGATGAGCATTTATTAGTGCCTCAATAAACAGAAACAAAATACAAACAAAGAATACTACCAATAATTACCTTGTGACTGATTATTTTTGGTTTCGCTATAAGAATACCTCCATTATCTCTCTTAAATCCTTGCAGAAATTTTGTTGCTCATTGGATGAGTCTTCATCAATGCTTCAATACTCAGCAGCCAACTACAAATAAAGAATATTACCAATAATAAACTTGTGACTGACTTTTTTTGATGTCGCTATCAGAATACCTCCATCATCTCTCTTGAATACTAGCATAAATTTGGTTGCTCTTCGGATAAGCATTTATTAGTGCTTAAATAACCAGAAACAAAATGAAAACTAAGAATATTACCAATAATACACTTGTGACTGTTTTTTTTTGGTGTCGCTATCAGAATACCACAATTATCTCTCTTAATTCCTATTAGAAATTGTGTTGCTCATTGGATAAGTCTTTATCAATGCTTGAATACACAGCAACAAAATACAAACAAAGAATATTACCAATGATAAACTTGTGACTGATTTTTCTTGGTGTTGCTATCAGAATACCTCCATAAACTCTCTTAATTCGTAGCATAAATTTAGTTGCTTATTGGATAATTATTCATTAGTGCTTAAATAACCATAAACAAAATACAAACAAAGAAAATCACGCATAATAGACTTGTGACTGCTTTTTTTGTTGCTCAATGGAAAAGTCTTTGTCGATGCTTGAATAAACAGGATCAAATTACAATTAAAGAATATTACTAATAATAAAATTGTGAACGCTTTTTTTTGGTGTCGCTATAAGAATACCTCCATTATCTCTCTTAAATCCTTGCAGAAATTTTGTTGCTCATTGGATAAGTCTTCATCAATGCTTCAATACTCAGCAGCCAACTACAAATAAAGAATATTACCAATAATAAATTTGTGACTGACTTTTTTTGATGTCGCTATCAGAATACCTCCATTATCTCTCTTGAATCCTAGCATAAATTTGGTTGCTCTTCGGATAAGCATTTATTAGTGCTTAAATAACCAGAAACAAAATACAAACAGAGAATAATTCCAATAATAGACTTGTGACTGCTTTTTTTGGTGTCGCTATCAGAATACCACCATTATCTCTCTTAATTCCTATTAGAAATTTTGTTGCTCATTGGATAAGTCTTTATCAATGCTTGAATACACAGCAACAAAATACAAACAAAGAATATTACCAATAATAAACTTGTGACTGATTTTTTTTGGTGTCGCTATCAGAATACCTCCATTATATCTCTTAATTCTTAGCAGAAATTTTGTTACTCATTGAATTATTCTTTATCAATGCTAGAATAACCAGCAAAAACATACAAACAAAGAATATTACCAATAATAAACTTGTAACTGATTTTTTATGGTGTCACTATCAGAATACCTACATTATCTCTCTTAAATCCCAGCATAAATTTTGTTGCTCATTGGATAAGCATTTATTAGTGCTTAAATAAACAGAAACAAAATGAAAACAAAGAATATTACCAATAATAAACTTGTGACTTTTTTTTTGTGTCGCTATCAGAATACCTCCATTATATCTCTTAATTCTTAGCAGAAATTTTGTTACTCATTGATTTATTCCTTATCAATGCTTGAATAACCAGAAAAACATACAAACAAAGAATATTACCAATAATAAGCTTGTGACTGTTTTTTTGTGGCGTCGCTATCAGAATACCTCTATTATATCTCTTAATTCCTAGCAGAAATTTTGTTGCTCATTGAATAAGTATTTTCTAGTGCCTAAGTAACCAGAAACAAAATACAAACAAAGAATATTACCAATAATTAATTTGTGACTGATTTTTTTGGTTTCGCTATCAGAATACCTCCATTATCTCTCTTAAATCCTTGCAGAGATTTTGTTGCTCATCGGATAAGTATATATTAGTGCTCAAATAACCAGAAACAAAATACAAACTAAGAATATTACCAATAATGAGCATGTGACTGATTTTTTTTGGTGTCGCATTCAGAATACCTCCATTTTCGGTTTTAATTTCTAGCAGAAATTTTGTTGCTCATTGAAAAAGTCTTTAATAGTGCATGAATTACCAGCAACAATATGCAAACAAAGAATATTACCAATAATAAACTTGTGACTTAGTTTTTTTGGTGTCGCTATCATAATACCTACATTATCTCTATTAAATCCTAGCATAAATTTTGTTGCTCATTGGGTAAGTATTTAATAGTGCTTAAATAACCAGAAACAAAACACAAACAAAGAATATTACCAATAATGAACATGTGACTGATTTTTTTTTGTGTCGCATTCAGAATACCTCCATTTTCGGTTTTAATTTCTAGCAGAAATTTTGTTGCTCATTGAATAAGTCTTTAATAGTGCTTGAATTACCAGCAACAATATGCAAACAAAGAATATTACCAATAATAAATTTTGACTGTTTTATTTTGGTGTCGCTATCAGAATACCTCCATTATCTCACTTAAATCCTAGCATAAATTTTGTTGCTCATCGGATAAGTATTTATTAGTGCTTAAATAACCAGAAACAAAATACAAACAAAGAATATTACCAATAATAAACTTGTGACTGATTTTTTGATGTCGCTATCAGAATACCTCCATTATCTATCTTGAAACCTAGGAGAAATTTTGATGCTAATTGGATAAGTATTTTTTAAAGCTTGAATAACCAGAAACAAAATACAAACAAAGAATATTACCAATAATAAACTTGTGACTGATTATTTTTGGTGTCGCTATCAGAATACCTCCATTATCTCACTTAAATCCTAGGAGAAATTTTGTTGCTCATTGGATAAGTATTTTTTAGTGCTTAGATAACCAGAAACAAAATACAAACAAAGAATATTAACAATAATAAACTTTTGACTGGTTTTTTTTGATGTCGCTATTAGAATACCTCCATTATCTAACTTAAATCCTAGCATAAATTTTGTTGCTCATCGGATAAGTTTTTATTAGTGCCTAAATAACCAGAAACAAAATACAAACAAAGAATATTACCAATAATAAACTTGTGACTGATTTTTTGATGTCGCTATCAGAATACCTCCATTATCTATCTTTAAACCTAGGAGAAATTTTGTTGCCAATTGGATCAGTCTTTATCAATGCTTGAATACTCAGCAACAAAATAAAAACAAAGAATATTACCAATAATAAACTTGTGACTGTTTTTTTTGTGTCGCTATCAGAATACCTCCATTATATCTCTTAATTCTTAGCAGAAATTTTGTTACTCATTGAATTATTCTTTATCAATGCTTGAATAACCAGCAAAAACATACAAACAACGAATATTACCAATAATAAACATGTGACTGATTTTTTGATGGCGCTATCAGAATACCTCTATTATCTATCTTTAAACCTAGAAGAAATTTTGTTGCTAATTGGATAAGTATTTTTTAAGGCTTGAATAACCAGAAACAAAATACAAATAAAGAATATTACCAATAATAAACTTGTGACTGATTTTTTGATGTCGCTATCAGAATACCTCCATTATCTATCTTTAAACCTAGGAGAAATTTTGTTGCCAATTGGATCAGTCTTTATCAATGCTTGAATACTCAGCAACAAAATAAAAACAAAGAATATTACCAATAATAAACTTGAGACTGATTTTTTTTGGTGTCGCTATCAGAATACCTCCATTATCTCTCTCAAATCATATCAGAAATTTTGTTGCTCATTGGATAAGTCTTTATCAATGCTTGAATACTCAGCAGCAAACTACAAATAAAGAATATTACCAATAATAAAATTGTGACTGTTTTTTTTTTGGTGTCGCTATCAGAATACCTCCATTATCTCACTCAAATCATATCAGAAATTGTGTTGCTCATTGGATAAGTCTTTATCAATGCTTGAATACTCAGCAGCAAACTACAAATAAAAAATATTACCAATAATAAAATTGTGACTGATTTTTTATGGTGTCGCTATCAGAATACCTCCATTATCTCACTTAAATCCTAGCATAAATTTTGTTGCTCATCGGATAAGTATTTATTAGTGCTTAAATAACCAGAAACAAAATACAAACAAAGAATATTACCGATAATGAACTTGTGACTGATTCTTTTGGTGTCGCTATCAGAATACCTCCATTATCTCTCTTAAATCCTAGGAGAAATTTTGTTGCTCATTGGATAAGTCTTTAATAGTGTTCAAATAGCCAGAAACAAAATACAAACAAATAATATTACCAATAATAAACTTGTGACTGATTATTTTTGGTATTGCTATCAGAATACTTCCATTATCTATCTTAAAACCTAGGAGAAATTTTGTTGCTCATTGGATAAGTATTTTTTTAAGCTTGAATAACCAGAAACAAAATACAAACAAAGAATATTACCAATAATAAACTTGTGACTGATTATTTTTGGTGTCGCTATCAGAATACCTCCATTATCTCTCTCAAATCATATCAGAAATTCTGTTGCTCATTGGATAAGTCTTTATCAATGCTTGAATACTCAGCAACCAAATAAAAACAAAGAATATTACCAATTATAAACTTGAGACTGATTTTTTTGGTTTCGCTATCAGAATACCTTAATCATCTCACTTAAATCCTAGGAGAAATTTTGTTGCTTATTGGATAAGTATTCTTTAAAGTCTAAATAACCAAAAACAAAATACAAACAAAGAATATTACCAATAATAAAATTTTGACTGATTATTTTTGGTGTCGCTATCAGAATACCTCCATTATCTCACTTAAATCCTAGGAGAAATTTTGTTGCTCATTGGATAAGTATTTTTTAGTGCTTAACTAACCAGAAACAAAATACAAACAAAGAATATTACCAATAATAAACTTTTGACTGGTTTTTTTTGGTATCGCTCTCAGAATATTTCCATTATCTATCTTAAAACCTAGGAGAAATTTTGTTGCTCATTGGATAAGTATTTTTTGAAGCTTAAATAACCAGAAACAAAATACAAACAAAGAATATTACCAATAATAAACTTGTGACTGATTATTTTTGGTGTCGCTATCAGAATACCTCCATTATCACTCTTAATCCCTAGAAGAAATTTTGTTGCTCATTGGATAAGTCTTTATCAGTTCTTATATACTCAGCAACAAAATACAAACAAAGAATATTACCAATAATAAGCTTGTGACTGATTTTTTTTTGTGTCGCTATCAGAATACCTCCATTATCTTTCTCAAATTATATCAGAAATTTTGTTTCTCATTGGATAAGTCTTTATCAATGCTTGAATACTCAGCAGCAAACTACAAATAAAGAATATTACCAATAATAAAATTGTGACTGATTTTTTATGGTGTTGCTATCAGTATACCTCCATTATCTCACTTAAATCCTAGCATAAATTTTGTTGCTCATCGGATAAGTATTTATTAGTGCTTAAATAACCAGAAACAAAATACAAACAAAAAATATTACCGATAATGAACTTGTGACTGATTCTCTTGGTGTCGCTATCAGAATACCTCCATTATCTCTCTTAAATCCTAGGAGAAATTTTGTTGCTCATTGGATAAGTCTTTATTAGTGTTCAAATAGCCAGAAACAAAATACAAACAAATAATATTACCAATAATAAACTTGTGACTGATTATTTTTGGTATTGCTTTCAGAATACTTCCATTATCTATCTTAAAACCTAGGAGAAATTTTGTTGCTCATTGGATAAGTATTTTTTTAAGCTTGAATAACCAGAAACAAAATACAACCAAAGAATATTACCAATAATAAACTTGTGACTGATTATTTTTGGTGTCGCTATCAGAATACCTCCATTATCACTCTTTATTCCTGGCAGATATTTTGTTGCTAATTGGATCAGTCTTTATCAATGCTTGAATACTCAGCAACAAAATAAAAGCAAAGTATATTACCAATAATAAACTTGATATTGATTTTTTTTGGTGTCGCTATAAGAATACCTCCATTATCACTCTTAATTCCTAGAAGAAATTATGTTGCTCATTGGATAAGTCTTTATCAATGCTTGAATACTCAGCAGCAAAATACAAACAAAGAATATTACCAATAATAAACTTGTGACTGATTTTTTTTTGGTGTCGCTATCAGAATACCTCCGTTATCTCTCTCAAATCATATCAGAAATTTTGTTGCTCATTGGATAAGTCTTTATCAATGCTTGAATACTCGGCAACCAAATAAAAACAAAGAATATTACCAATTATAAATTTGAGACTGATTTTTTTGGTTTCGCTATCAGAATACCTTAATTATCTCAATTAAATCCTAGGAGAAATTTTGTTGCTCATTGGATAAGTATTCTTTAAAGTCTAAATAACCAAAAACAAAATACAAAAAAAGAATATTACCAATAATAAAATTTTGACTGATTATTTTTGGTGTCGCTATCAGAATACCTCCATTATCTCACTTAAATCCTAGGAGAAATTTTTTTGCTCATTGGATAAGTATTTTTTAGTGCTTAACTAACCAGAAACAAAATACAAACAAAGAATATTACCAATAATAAACTTTTGACTGTTTTTTTTTGGTATCGCTCTCAGAATACGTCCATTATCTATCTTAAAACCTAGGAGAAATTTTGTTGCTCATTGGATAAGTATTTTTTGAAGCTTAAATAACCAGAAACAAAATACAAACAAAGAATATTAGCAATAATAAACTGGTGACTGATTATTTTTGGTGTCGCTATCAGAATACCTCCATTATCACTCTTAATCCCTAGAAGAAATTTTGTTGCTCATTGGATAAGTCTTTATCAGTTCTTATATACTCAGCAACAAAATACAAACAAAGAATATTACCAATAATAAGCTTGTGACTGATTTTTTTTTGGTGTCGCTATCAGAATACCTCCATTATCTTTCTCAAATTATATCAGAAATTTTGTTTCTCATTGGATAAGTCTTTATCAATGCTTGAATACTCAGCAGCAAACTACAAATAAAGAATATTACCAATAATAAAATTGTGACTGATTATTTTTGGTGTCGCTGTCAGAATACCTCCATTATCTCACTTAAATCCTAGCATAAATTTTGTTGCTAATTGGATCAGTCTTTATCAATGCTTGAATACTCAGCAACAAAATAAAAACAAAGAATATTACCAATAATAAACTTGAGACTGATTTTTTTTGGTGTCGCTATAAGAATACCTCCATTATCACACTTAATTCCTAGAAGAAATTTTGTTGCTCATTGGATAAGTCTTTATCAATGCTTGAATACTCAGCAGCAAAATACAAACAAAGAATATTACCAATAATAAACTTGTGACTGATTTTTTTTGGTTTCGCTATCAGAATACCTCTATTATCTCTCTTAAATCCTAGCATAAATTTAATTGCTCATCGGATAAGTATTTATTAGTGCTTAAATAACCAGAAACAAAATACAAACAAAGAATATTACCGATAATGATCTTGTGACTGATTATTTTTGGTATAGCTATCAGAATACCTCCATTATCTGTCTTAATTCCTAGCAGATATTCTGTTGCTAATTGGATCAGTCTTTATCAATGCTTGAATACTCAGCAATAAAATACAAACAAAGAATATTACCAATATTAAACTTGAGACTGATTTTTTATGGTGTCGCTATCAGAATACATCCATTATCTCTCTTAAATCCTAGGAGAAATTTTGTTGCTCATCGGATAAGTATTTATTTGTGCTTAAATAACCAGAAACAAAATAAAAACAAAGAATATTACCAATAACAAAATTGTGACTGATTCTCTTGTTGTTGCTATCAGAATACCTCCATTATCTCTCTTAAATCCTAGGAGAAATTTTGTTGCTCTTTGGATAAGTATTTCTTAGTGCTTAAAAAACCGGAAACAAAATACAAACAAAGAATATTACCGATAATGAACTTGTGACTGATTCTTTTGGTGTCGCTATCAGACTACCTCCATTATCTCTCTTAAATCCAAGAGAAATTTTGTTGCTCATCGGATTAGTATTTTTAGTGCTCAAATAACCAGAAACAAAATACAAACAAAGAATATTACCAATAATAAACTTGTGACTGATTATTTTTGGTGTCGCTATCAGAATACCTCCATTATCTCCCTTAAATCCTAGCAGAAATTTTGTTGCTCATTGGATAAGTATTTATTATTGCTTAAATAACCAGGAACAGAATACAAACAAAGAATATAAGCCAGAAATATAAACCAGAAACAAAATACAAACAAAGAATATTGCCAATAATAAATTTTGACTGTTTTTTTTTGGTGTCGCTATCAGAATACCTCCATTATCTCACTTAAATCCTAGCATAAATTTTGTTGCTCTTCGGATAAGTATTTCTTAGTGCTTAAATAACCGGAAACAAAATACAAACAAAGAATATTACCGATAATGAACTTGTGACTGATTCTTTTATTGTCGCTATCAGAATACCTCCATTATCTCTCTTAAATCCTATTTATCAGTGCTTAAATAACCAGAAACAAAATACTAACAAAGGATATTACCAATAATAAACTTTTGACTTATTTTTTTGGTGTCGCTATCTGAAAACCTCCATTATGTCCCTTAAATCCTAGCAGAAATTTTGTTGCTCATTGGATAAGTATTTATTATTGCTTAAATAACCAGGAACAGAATACAAACAAAGAATATAAGCCAGAAATATAAACCAGATACAAAATACAAACAAAGAATATTACCAATAATAAACTTTTGACTGTTTTTTTTTGGTGTCGCTATCAGAATACCTCCATTATCTCACTTAAATCCTAGCATAAATTTTGTTGCTCATCGGATAAGTATTTCTTAGTGCTTAAATAACCGGAAACAAAATACAAACAAAGAATATTACCGATATTGAACTTGTGACTGATTCTTTTGGTGTCGCTATCAGACTACCTCCATTATCTCTCTTAAATCCTAGGAGAAATTTTGTTGCTCATTGGATAAGTATTTCTTACTGCTTAAATAACCGGAAACAAAATACAAACAAAGATTATTACCGATAATGAACTTGTGACTGATTCTTTTGGTGTCGCTATCAGTCTACCTCCATTATCTCTCTTAAATCCAAGAGAAATTTTGTTGCTCATCGGATAAGTAATTTTAGTGCTTAAATAACCAGAAACTAAATACAAACAAAGAATATTACCAATAATAAACTTGTGACTGATAATTTTTGGTGTCGCTATCAGAATACCTCCATTATCGCTCTTAAAACCTAGGAGAAATTTTGTTGCTCATTGAATCAGTATTTATCAGTGCTTAAATAACCAGAAACAAAATACTAACAAAGGATATTACCAATAATAAACTTTTGACTGATTTTTTTGGTGTCGCTATCTGAAAACCTCCATTATCTCCCTTAAATCCTAGCAGAAATTTTGTTGCTCATTGGATAAGTATTTATTATTGCTTAAATAACCAGGAACAGAATACAAACAAAGAATATAAGCCAGAAATATAAACCAGAAACAAAATACAAACAAAGAATATTACCAATAATAAACTTGTGACTGATAATTTTTGGTGTCGCTATTAGAATACCTCCATTATCTGTCTTAATTCCTAGCAGATATTTTGTTGCTAGTTGGATCAGTCTTCATCAATGCTTGAATACTCAGCAATAAAATACTAACAAAGGATATTACCAATAATAAACTTTTGACTGATATTTTTGGTGTCGCTATCTGAAAACCTCCATTATCTCCCTTAAATCCTAGCAGAAATCTTGTTACTCATTGGATAAGTATTTATTATTGCTTAAATAAACAGGAACAGAATACAAACAAAGAATATAAGCCAGAAATATAAACCAGAAACAAAATACAAACAAAGAATATTACCAATAATAAACTTTTGACTGTTTTTTTTTTGGTGTCGCTATCAGAATACCTCCATTATCTCACTTAAATCCTAGCATAAATTTTGTTGCCCATCGGATAAGTATTTATTATTGCTTAAATAACCAGAAACAAAATACTTACAAAGAATATTACCAATAACAAAATTGTGACTGATTCTCTTGTTGTCGCTATCAGAATACCTCCATTATCTCTCTTAAATCATAGGAGAGATGTTGTTGCTCATTGGATAAGTATTTCTTAGTGCTTAAATAACCGGAAACAAAATACAAACAAAGAATATTACCGATAATGAACTTGTGACTGATTCTTTTGTTGTCGCTTTCAGACTACCTCCATTATCTCTCTTAAATCCAAGAGAAATTCTGTTACTCATTGGATAAGTATTTTTAGTGCTTAAATAACCAGAAACAAAATACAAACAAAGAATATTACCAATAATAAACTTCTGACTGATTATTTTTGGTGTCGCTATCAGAATACCACCATTATCACTCTTAAAACCTAGGAGAAATTTTGTTGCTCATTGAATCAGTATTTATCAGTGCTTAAATAACCGGAAACAAAATCCAAACAAAGAATATTACCAATAATAAACTTTTGACTGTTTTTTTTGGTGTCGCTATCAGAATACCTCCATTATCTCACTTAAATCCTAGTATAAATTTTGTTGCCCATCGGATAAGTATTTATTATTGCTTAAATAACCAGAAACAAAATACTTACAAAGAATATTACCAATAACAAAATTGTGACTGATTCTCTTGTTGTCGCTATCAGAATACCTCCATTATCTCTCTTAAATCATAGGAGAGATTTTGTTGCTCATTGGATAAGTATTTTTAGTGCTTAAATAACCAGAAACAAAATACAAACAAAGAATATTACCAATAATAAACTTCTGACTGATTATTTTTGGTGTCGCTATCAGAATACCTCCATTATCACTCTTAAAACCTAGGAGAAATTTTGTTGCTCATTGAATCAGTATTTATCAGTGCTTAAATAACCGGAAACAAAATACAAACAAAGAATATTACCGATAATGAACTTGTGATTGATTCTTTTGGTGTCGCTTTCAGACTACCTCCATTATCTCTCTTAAATCCAAGAGAAATTTTGTTGCTCATTGGATAAGTATTTTTAGTGCTTAAATAACCAGAAACAAAATACAAACAAAGAATATTACCAATAATAAACTTCTGACTGATTATTTTTGGTGTCGCTATCAGAATACCTCCATTATCACTCTTAAAACCTAGGAGAAATTTTGTTGCTCATTGAATCAGTATTTATCAGTGCTTAAATAACCAGAAACAAAATACAAACAAAGGATATTACCAATAATAAACTTTTGACTGATTTTTTTGGTGTCGCAATCTGAAAACCTCCATTATCTCCCTTAAATCCTAGCAGAAATTTTGTTGTTCATTGGATAAGTATTTATTATTGCTTAAATAACCAGGAACAGAATACAAACAAAGAATATAAGCCAGAAATATAAACCAGAAACAAAACACAAACAAAGAATATTACCAATAACAAAATTGTGACTGATTCTCTTGTTGTCGCTATCAGAATATCTCCATTATCTCTCTTAAATCCTAGGAGAAATTTTGTTACTCATTGGATAAGTATTTCTTAGTGCTTAAATAACCGGAAACAAAATACAAACAAAGAATATTACCGATAATGTACTTGTGACTGATTCTTTTGGTGTCGCTATCAGACAACTTCCATTATCTCTCTTAAATCCAAGAGAAATTTTGTTGCTCATCGGATAAGTATTTTTAGTGCTTAAATAACCAGAAACAAAATACAAACAAAGAATATTACCAATAATAAACTTGTGACTGATTATTTTTGGTGTCGCTATCAGAATACCTCCATTATCACTCTTAAAAACTAGGAGAAATTTTGTTGCTCATTGAATCAGTATTTATCAGTGCTTAAATAACCAGAAACAAAATACTAGCAAAGGATATTACCAATAATAAACTTTTGACTGATTTTTTTGGTGTCGCTATCTGAATACATCCATTATCTCACTTAAATCCTAGCATAAATTTTGTTGCTCATCGGATAAGTATTTATTAGTGCTTAAATAACCAGAAACAAAATACAAACAAAGAATATTACCAATAATAAACTTGTGACTGATTTTTTTTTGGTGTCGCTATCAGAATACCTCTATTATCTCTCTTAAATCCGAGCATAAATTTTGTTGCTCATCGGATAAGTATTTATTAGTGCTTAAATAACCAGAAACAAAATACAAACAAAGAATATTACCGATAATGATCTTGTGACTGATTATTTTTGGTGTAGCTATCAGAATACCTCCATTATCTGTCTTAATTCCTAGCAGATATTCTGTTGCTAATTGGATCAGTCTTTATCAATGCTTGAATACTTAGCAACAGAATACAAACAAAGAATATTACCAATATTAAACTTGAGACTGATTTTTTCTGGTGTCGCTATTAGAATACCTCCATTATCTCTCTTAAATCCTAGGAGAAATGTTGTTGCTCATTGGATAAGTATTTCTTAGTGATTAAATAACCGGAAACAAAATACAAACAAAGAATATTACCGATAATGAAATTGTGACTGATTCTTTTGGAGTCGCTATCAGACTACCTCCATTATTACTCTTAAAACCTAGGAGAAATTTTGTTGCTCATTGAATCAGTATTTATCAGTGCTTAAATAACCGGAAACAAAATCCAAACAAAGAATATTACCAATAATAAACTTTTGACTGTTTTTTTTTGGTGTCGCTATCAGAATACCTCCATTATCTCACTTAAATCCTAGCATAAATTTTGTTGCCCATCGGATAAGTATTTATTATTGCTTAAATAACCAGAAACAAAATACATACAAAGAATATTACCAATAACAAAATTGTGACTGATTCTCTTGTTGTCGCTATCAGAATACCTCCATTATCTCTCTTAAATCATAGGAGAGATTTTGTTGCTCATTGGATAAGTATTTCTTAGTGCTTAAATAACCGGAAACAAAATACAAACAAAGAATATTACCGATAATGAACTTGTGACTGATTCTTTTGGTGTCGCTTTCAGACTACCTCCATTATCTCTCTTAAATCCAAGAGAAATTTTGTTGCTCATTGGATAAGTATTTTTAGTGCTTAAATAACCAGAAACAAAATACAAACAAAGAATATTACCAATATTAAACTTGAGACTGATTTTTTATGGTGTCGCTATCAGAATACATCCATTATCTCTCTTAAATCCTAGGAGAAATTTTGTTGCTCATCGGATAAGTATTTATTTGTGCTTAAATAACCAGAAACAAAATAAAAACAAAGAATATTACCAATAACAAAATTGTGACTGACTCTCTTGTTGTCGCTATCAGAATACCTCCATTATCTCTCTTAAATCCTAGGAGAAATTTTGTTGCTCTTTGGATAAGTATTTCTTAGTGCTTAAAAAACCGGAAACAAAATACAAACAAAGAATATTACCAATAATAAACTTGTGACTGATTTTTTTAGGTGTCGCTATCAGAATACCTCTATTATCTCTCTTAAATCCTAGCATAAATTTTGTTGCTCATCTGATAAGTATTTATTAGTGCTTAAATAACCAGAAACAAAATACAAACAAAGAATATTACCGATAATGATCTTGTGACTGATTATTTTTGGTGTAGCTATCAGAATACCTCCATTATCTGTCTTAATTCCTAGCAGATATTCTGTTGCTAATTGGATCAGTCTTTATCAATGCTTGAATACTCAGCAACAGAATACAAACAAAGAATATTACCAATATTAAACTTGAGACTGATTTTTTCTGGTGTCGCTATTAGAATACCTCTATTATCTCTCTTAAATCCTAGCATAAATTTTGTTGCTCATCGGATAAGTATTTATTAGTGCCTAAATAACCAGAAACAAAATACAAACAAAGAATATTACCAATAATAAACTTGTGACTGATTTTTTTGGTGTCGCTATCAGAATACCTCTATTATCTCTCTTAAATCCTAGCATAAATTTTGTTGCTCATCGGATAAGTATTTATTAGTGCTTAAATAACCAGAAACAAAATACAAACAAAGAATATTACCGATAATGATCTTGTGACTGATTATTTTTGGTGTAGCTCTCAGAATACCTCCATTATCTGTCTTAATTCCTAGCAGATATTCTGTTGCTAATTGGATCAGTCTTTATCAATGCTTGAATACTCAGCAACAGAATACAAACAAAGAATATTACCAATATTAAACTTGAGACTGATTTTTTCTGGTGTCGCTATTAGAATACCTCCATTATCTCTCTTAAATCCAAGAGAAATCTTGTTGCTCATCGGATAAGTATTTTTAGTGCTCAAATAACCAGAAACAAAATACAAACAAAGAATATTACCAATAATAAACTTGTGACTGATTATTTTTGGTGTCGCTGTCAGAATACCTCCATTATCGCTCTTAAAACCTAGGAGAAATTTTGTTGCTCATTGAATCAGTATTTATCAGTACTTAAATAACCAGAAACAAAATACTAACAAAGGATATTACCAATAATAAACTTTTGACTGATTTTTTTGGTGTCGCTATCTGAAAACCTCCTTTATCTCCCTTAAATCCTAGCATAAATTTTGTTGCTCATCGGATAAGTATTTCTTAGTGCTTAAATAACCAGAAACAAAATACAAACAAAGAATATTACCGATAATGAACTTGTGACTGATTATTTTTGGTGTCGCTATCCGAATACCTCCATTATCTCTCTTAAATCCTAGCATAAATTTTGTTGCTCATCGGATAAGTATTTTTAGTGCTTAAATAACCAGAAACAAAATACAAACAAAGAATATTACCAATAACAAAATTGTGACTGATTCTCTTGTTGTCGCTATCAGAATACCTCCATTATCTCTCTTAAATCCTAGCATAAATTTTGTTGCTCATCGGATAAGTATTTTTAGTGCTTAAATAACCGGAAACAAAATACAAACAAAGAATATTACCGATAATGAACTTGTGACTGAGTCTTTTGGTGTCGCTATCAGACTACCTCCATTATCTCTCTTAAATCCAAGAGAAATTTTGTTGCTCATCGGATAAGTATTTTTAGTGCTTAAATAACCAGAAACAAAATACAAACAAAGAATATTACCAATAATAAACTTTTGACTGTTTTTTTTTTGGTGTCGCTATCCGAATACCTCCATTATCTCTCTTAAATCCTAGGAGCAATTTTGTTGCTCATTGGATAAGTATTTCTTAGTGCTTAAATAACCAGAAACAAAATACAAACAAAGAATATTACCAATAACAAAATTGTGACTGATTCTCTTGTTGTCGCTATCAGAATACCTCCATTATCTCTCTTAAATCCTAGCATAAATTTTGTTGCTCATCGGATAAGTATTTTTAGGGCTTAAATAACCGGAAACAAAATACAAACAAAGAATATTACCAATAATAAACTTTTGACTGTTTTTTTTTGGTGTCGCTATCCGAATACCTCCATTATCTCTCTTAAATCCTAGGAGCAATTTTGTTGCTCATTGGATAAGTATTTCTTAGTGCTTAAATAACCAGAAACAAAATACAAACAAAGAATATTACCAATAACAAAATTGTGACTGATTCTCTTGTTGTCGCTATCAGAATACCTCCATTATCTCTCTTAAATCCTAGCATAAATTTTGTTGCTCATCGGATAAGTATTTCTTAGTGCTTAAATAACCAGAAACAAAATACAAACAAAGAATATTACCGATAATGAACTTGTGACTGATTATTTTTGGTGTCGCTATCCGAATACCTCCATTATCTCTCTTAAATCCAAGCATAAATTTTGTTGCTCATCGGATAAGTATTTTTAGTGCTTAAATAACCAGAAACAAAATACAAACAAAGAATATTACCAATAACAAAATTGTGACTGATTCTCTTGTTGTCGCTATCAGAATACCTCCATTATCTCTCTTAAATCCTAGCATAAATTTTGTTGCTCATCGGATAAGTATTTTTAGTGCTTAAATAACCGAAAACAAAATACAAACAAAGAATATTACCGATAATGAACTTGTGACTGAGTCTTTTGGTGTCGCTATCAGACTACCTCCATTATCTCTCTTAAATCCAAGAGAAATTTTGTTGCTCATCGGATAAGTATTTTTAGTGCTTAAATAACCAGAAACAAAATACAAACAAAGAATATTACCAATAATAAACTTTTGACTGTTTTTTTTTTTGGTGTCGCTATCCGAATACCTCCATTATCTCTCTTAAATCCTAGGAGCAATTTTGTTGCTCATTGGATAAGTATTTCTTAGTGCTTAAATAACCAGAAACAAAATACAAACAAAGAATATTACCAATAACAAAATTGTGACTGATTCTCTTGTTGTCGCTATCAGAATACTTCCATTATCTCTCTTAAATCCTAGCATAAATTTTGTTGCTCATCGGATAAGTATTTTTAGGGCTTAAATAACCGGAAACAAAATACAAACAAAGAATATTACCAATAATAAACTTTTGACTGTTTTTTTTTGGTGTCGCTATCCGAATACCTCCATTATCTCTCTTAAATCCTAGGAGCAATTTTGTTGCTCATTGGATAAGTATTTCTTAGTGCTTAAATAACCAGAAACAAAATACAAACAAAGAATATTACCAATAACAAAATTGTGACTGATTCTCTTGTTGTCGCTATCAGAATACCTACATTATCTCTCTTAAATCCTAGGAGAAATTTTGTTGCTCATTGGATAAGTATTTTTTAGTGCTTAAATAAACAGAAACTAAATACAAACAAAGAATATTACCAATAATAAACTTGTGACTGATTTTTTTTGGTGTCGCTACCAGAATACCTCCATTATCTCTCATAAATCGTATTATGAATTTTGTTGCTCATTGGATAAGTATTTATTAGTGCTTACGTATCCAGAAACAAAATGAAAACAAAGAATATTACCAATAATAAACTTGTGACTGTTTTTTTTTGGTGTCGCTATCAGAAAACCTACATTATCTCTCTTAAATCCCAGCATAAATTTTGTTGCTCATTGGATAAGTATTTATTAGTGCTTAAGTATCCAGAAACAAAATGAAAACAAAGAATATTACCAATAATAAACTTGTGACTGTTTTTTTTGGTGTCGCTATCAGAATACCTCCATTATCTCTCTTAATTCCTAGCAGAAATTTTGTTGCTCTTTGGATAAGTATTTATTAGTGCTTAAATAAACAGAAACAAAATACAAACAAAGAATATTACCAATAATTAATTTGTGACTGATTTTTTTTGTTTCGCTATCAGAATACCTCCATTATCTCTCTTAAATCCTTGCAGAGAATTGGATAAGTACTTTTTTGTGCCTAAATAACCAGAAACAAAATACAAACAAAGAATATTACCAATAATTAATTTGTGACTGATTTTTTTTGGTGTCGCTATCAGAATACCTCCATTATCTATCTTAAAACCTAGGAGAAATTTTGTTGCTCATTGGATAAGTATTTTTAGTGCTTAGACAACCAGAAACAAAATACAAACAAAGAATATTACTAATAATAAATTTGTGACTGATTATTTTTGGTGTCGCTATCAGAATACCTCCATTATCACTCTTAATTCCTAGAAGAAATTTTGTTGCTCATTAGATAAGTCTTTATCAATGCTTGAATACTCAGCAACAAAATACAAACAAAGAATATTACCAATAATTAATTTGTGACTGATTTTTTTGGTTTCGCTATCAGAATACCTCCATTATCTCTCTTAAATCCTTGCAGAGATTTTGTTGCTCATTGGATAAGTATATATTAGTACTCAAATAACCAGAAACAAAATACAAACTAAGAATATTACCAATAATGAACATGTGACTGATTTTTTTTGGTGTCGCATTCAGAATACCTCCATTTTCGGTTTTAATTTCTAGCAGAAATTTTGTTGCTCATTGAATAAGTCTTTAATAGTGCTTGAATTACCAGCAACAATATACAAACAAAGAATATTACCAATGATAAACTTGTGACTGTTTTTTTTTGGTGTCGCTATCAGAATACCTCCATTATCTCTCTTAATTCCTTTCAGAAATTTTGTTGCTCATTGGATAAGCATTTATTAGTGCTTAAATAACCAGAAACAAAATACAAACAAAGAATATTATCAATAATTAAATTGTGACTGATTTTTTTTGGTTTCGCTATCAGAATACCTCCATTATCTCTCTTGTATCCCAGCATAAATTTTGTTGCTCATTGGATAAGCATTTATTAGTGCTTAAATAACCAGAAACAAAATATAAACATAGAATATTACCAATCATAAATTTGTGACTGTTTTTTTTTGGTGTCACTATCAGAATACCTCCATTATCTCCCTTAATTCCTATCAGAAATTTTGTTTCTCATTGGATAAGTCTTTATCAATGCTTGAATACACAGCAACAAAATACAAACAAAGAATATTACCAATGATATACTTGTGACTGATTTTTTTTGGTGTCGCTATCAGAATACCGCCATTATCTCCCTTAAATCCCAGCATAAATTTTGTTGCTCATTGGATAAGCATTTATTAGTGCTTAAATAACCAGAAACAAAATACAAACAAAGAATATTACCAATAATTAATTTGTGACTGATTTTTTTGGTGTCGCTATCAGAATACCTCCATTATCTCACTTAAATCCTAGCATAAATTTTGTTGCTCATCGGATAAGTATTTATTAGTGCTTAAATAACCAGAAACAAAATACAAACAAAGAATATTACCAATAATAAACTTATGACTGATTTTTTGATGTCGCTATCAGAATACCTCCATTATCTCACTTAAATCCTAGCATAAATTTTGTTGCTCATCGGATAAGTATTTATTAGTGCTTAAATAACCAGAAACAAAATACAAACAAAGAATATTACCAATAATAAACTTATGACTGATTTTTTGATGTCGCTATCAGAATACCTCCATTATCTATCTTGAAACCTAGGAGAAATTTTGATGCTAATTGGATAAGTATTTTTTAAAGCTTGAATAACCAGAAACAAAATACAAACAAAGAATATTACCAATAATAAACTTGTGACAGATTATTTTTGGTGTCGCTATCAGAATACCTCCATTATCTCACTTAAATCCTAGGAGAAATTTTGTTGCTCATTGGATAAGTATTTTTTAGTGCTTAGATAACCAGAAACAAAATACAAACAAAGAATATTAACAATAATAAACTTTTGACTGGTTTTTTTTGATGTCGCTATTAGAATACCTCCATTATCTAACTTAAATCCTAGCATAAATTTTGTTGCTCATCGGATAAGTTTTTATTAGTGCCTAAATAACCAGAAACAAAATACAAACAAAGAATATTACCAATATTATACTTGTGACTGTTTTTTTTGTGTCGCTATCAGAATACCTCCATTATATCTCTTAATTCTTAGCAGAAATTTTGTTACTCATTGAATTATTCTTTATCAATGCTTGAATAACCAGCAAAAACATACAAACAACGAATATTACCAATAATAAACATGTGACTGATTTTTTGATGGCGCTATCAGAATACCTCTATTATCTATCTTTAAACCTAGAAGAAATTTTGTTGCTAATTGGATAAGTATTTTTTAAGGCTTGAATAACCAGAAACAAAATACAAATAAAGAATATTACCAATAATAAACTTGTGACTGATTTTTTGATGTCGCTATCAGAATACCTCCATTATCTATCTTTAAACCTAGGAGAAATTTTGTTGCCAATTGGATCAGTCTTTATCAATGCTTGAATACTCAGCAACAAAATAAAAACAAAGAATATTACCAATAATAAACTTGAGACTGATTTTTTTTGGTGTCGCTATCAGAATACCTCCATTATCTCTCTCAAATCATATCAGAAATTTTGTTGCTCATTGGATAAGTCTTTATCAATGCTTGAATACTCAGCAGCAAACTACAAATAAAAAATATTACCAATAATAAAATTGTGACTGATTTTTTTTGGTGTCGCTATCAGAATACCTCCATTATCGCACTCAAATCATATCAGAAATTGTGTTGCTCATTGGATAAATCTTTATCAATGCTTGAATACTCAGCAGCAAACTACAAATAAAAAATATTACCAATAATAAACTTGATATTGATTTTTTTTGGTGTCGCTATAAGAATACCTCCATTATCACTCTTAATTCCTAAAAGAAATTTTGTTGCTCATTGGATAAGTCTTTATCAATGCTTGAATACTCAGCAACAAAATAAAAACAAAGAATATTACCAATAATAAACTTGAGACTGATTTTTTTTGGTGTCGCTATCAGAATACCTCCATTATCTCTCTCAAATCATATCAGAAATTTTGTTGCTCATTGGATAAGTCTTTATCAATGCTTGAATACTCAGCAGCAAACTACAAATAAAAAATATTACCAATAATAAAATTGTGACTGATTTTTTTTGGTGTCGCTATCAGAATACCTCCATTATCGCACTCAAATCATATCAGAAATTGTGTTGCTCATTGGATAAATCTTTATCAATGCTTGAATACTCAGCAGCAAACTACAAATAAAAAATATTACCAATAATAAAATTGTGACTGATTTTTTATGGTGTCACTATCAGAATACCTCCATTATCTCACTTAAATCCTAGCATAAATTTTGTTGCTCATCGGATAAGTATTTATTAGTGCTTAAATAACCAGAAACAAAATACAAACAAAGAATATTACCGATAATGAACTTGTGACTGATTCTTTTGATGTCGCTATCAGAATACCTCCATTATCTCTCTTAAATCCTAGGAGAAATTTTGTTGCTCATTGGATAAGTCTTTATTAGTGTTCAAATAGCCAGAAACAAAATACAAACAAATAATATTACCAATAATAAACTTGTGACTGATTATTTTTGGTATTGCTATCAGAATACTTCCATTATCTATCTTAAAACCTAGGAGAAATTTTGTTGCTCATTGGATAAGTATTTGTTTAAGCTTGAATAACCAGAAACAAAATACAAACAAAGAATATTACCAATAATAAACTTGTGACTGATTATTTTTGGTGTCGCTATCAGAATACCTCCATTATCACTCTTAATTCCTGGCAGATATTTTGTTGCTAATTGGATCAGTCTTTATCAATGCTTGAATACTCAGCAACAAAATAAAAGCAAAGAATATTACCAATAATAAACTTGATATTGATTTTTTTTGGTGTCGCTATAAGAATACCTCCATTATCACTCTTAATTCCTAGAAGAAATTTTGTTGCTCATTGGATAAGTCTTTATAAATGCTTGAATACTCAGCAGCAAAATACAAACAAAGAATATTACCAATAATAAACTTGTGACTGATTTTTTTTTGGTGTCGCTATCAGAATACCTCCATTATCTCTCTCAAATCATATCAGAAATTCTGTTGCTCATTGGATAAGTCTTTATCAATGCTTGAATACTCAGCAACCAAATAAAAACAAAGAATATTACCAATTATAAACTTGAGACTGATTTTTTTGGTTTCGCTATCAGAATACCTTAATCATCTCACTTAAATCCTAGGAGAAATTTTGTTGCTTATTGGATAAGTATTCTTTAAAGTCTAAATAACCAAAAACAAAATACAAACAAAGAATATTACCAATAATAAAATTTTGACTGATTATTTTTGGTGTCGCTATCAGAATACCTCCATTAACTCACTTAAATCCTAGGAGAAATTTTGTTGCTCATTGGATAAGTATTTTTTAGTGCTTAACTAACCAGAAACAAAATACAAACAAAGAATATTACCAATAATAAACTTTTGACTGGTTTTTTTTGGTATCGCTCTCAGAATACTTCCATTATCTATCTTAAAACCTAGGAGAAATTTTGTTGCTCATTGGATAAGTATTCTTTGAAGCTTAAATAACCAGAAACAAAATACAAACAAAGAATATTACCAATAATAAACTTGTGACTGATTATTTTTGGTGTCGCTATCAGAATACCTCCATTATCACTCTTAATCCCTAGAAGAAATTTTGTTGCTCATTGGATAAGTCTTTATCAGTTCTTATATACTCAGCAACAAAATACAAACAAAGAATATTACCAATAATAAGCTTGTGACTGATTTTTTTTTTGTGTCGCTATCAGAATACCTCCATTATCTTTCTCAAATTATATCAGAAATTTTGTTTCTCATTGGATAAGTCTTTATCAATGCTTGAATACTCAGCAGCAAACTACAAATAAAGAATATTACCAATAATAAAATTGTGACTGATTTTTTATGGTGTCGCTATCAGTATACCTCCATTATCTCACTTAAATCCTAGCATAAATTTTGTTGCTCATCGGATAAGTATTTATTAGTGCTTAAATAACCAGAAACAAAATACAAACAAAAAATATTACCGATAATGAACTTGTGACTGATTCTCTTGGTGTCGCTATCAGAATACCTCCATTATCTCTCTTAAATCCTAGGAGAAATTTTGTTGCTCATTGGATAAGTCTTTATTAGTGTTCAAATAGCCAGAAACAAAATACAAACAAATAATATTACCAATAATAAACTTGTGACTGATTATTTTTGGTATTGCTTTCAGAATACTTCCATTATCTATCTTAAAACCTAGGAGAAATTTTGTTGCTCATTGGATAAGTATTTTTTTAAGCTTGAATAACCAGAAACAAAATACAAACAAAGAATATTACCAATAATAAACTTGTGACTGATTATTTTTGGTGTCGCTATCAGAATACCTCCATTATCACTCTTTATTCCTGGCAGATATTTTGTTGCTAATTGGATCAGTCTTTATCAATGCTTGAATACTCAGCAACAAAATAAAAGCAAAGTATATTACCAATAATAAACTTGATATTGATTTTTTTTGGTGTCGCTATAAGAATACCTCCATTATCACTCTTAATTCCTAAAAGAAATTTTGTTGCTCATTGGATAAGTCTTTATCAATGCTTGAATACTCAGCAGCAAAATACAAACAAAGAATATTACCAATAATAAACTTGTGACTGATTTTTTTTTGGTGTCGCTATCAGAATACCTCCGTTATCTCTCTCAAATCATATCAGAAATTTTGTTGCTCATTGGATAAGTCTTTATCAATGCTTGAATACTCAGCAACCAAATAAAAACAAAGAATATTACCAATTATAAATTTGAGACTGATTTTTTTGGTTTCGCTATCAGAATACCTTAATTATCTCACTTAAATCCTAGGAGAAATTTTTTTGCTCATTGGATAAGTATTTTTTAGTGCTTAACTAACCAGAAACAAAATACAAACAAAGAATATTACCAATAATAAAATTTTGACTGATTATTTTTGGTGTCGCTATCAGAATACCTCCATTATCTCACTTAAATCCTAGGAGAAATTTTTTTGCTCATTGGATAAGTATTTTTTAGTGCTTAACTAACCAGAAACAAAATACAAACAAAGAATATTACCAATAATAAACTTGTGACTGATTATTTTTGGTGTCGCTATCAGAATACCTCCATTATCACTCTTAATCCCTAGAAGAAATTTTGTTGCTCATTGGATAAGTCTTTATCAGTTCTTATATACTCAGCAACAAAATACAAACAAAGAATATTACCAATAATAAGCTTGTGACTGATTTTTTTTGGTGTCGCTATCAGAATACCTCCATTATCTTTCTCAAATTATATCAGAAATTTTGTTTCTCATTGGATAAGTCTTTATCAATGCTTGAATACTCAGCAGCAAACTTCAAATAAAGAATATTACCAATAATAAAATTGTGACTGATTATTTTTGGTGTCGCTGTCAGAATACCTCCATTATCTCACTTAAATCCTAGCATAAATTTTGTTGCTAATTGGATCAGTCTTTATCAATGCTTGAATACTCAGCAACAAAATAAAAACAAAGAATATTATCAATAATAAACTTGAGACTGATTTGTTTTGGTGTCGCTATAAGAATACCTCCATTATCACTCTTAATTCCTAGAGAAATTTTGTTGCTCATTGGATAAGTCTTTATCAATGCTTGAATACTCAGCAGCAAAATACAAACAAAGAATATTACCAATAATAAACTTGTGACTGATTTTTTTTGGTTTCGCTATCAGAATACCTCTATTATCTCTCTTAAATCCTAGCATAAATTTAGTTGCTCATCGGATAAGTATTTATTAGTGCTTAAATAACCAGAAACAAAATACAAACAAAGAATATTACCGATAATGATCTTGTGACTGATTATTTTTGGTATAGCTATCAGAATACCTCCATTATCTGTCTTAATTCCTAGCAGATATTCTGTTGCTAATTGGATCAGTCTTTATCAATGCTTGAATACTCAGCAATAAAATACAAACAAAGAATATTACCAATATTAAACTTGAGACTGATTTTTTATGGTGTCGCTATCAGAATACATCCATTATCTCTCCTAAATCCTAGGAGAAATTTTGTTGCTCATCGGATAAGTATTTATTTGTGCTTAAATAACCAGAAACAAAATAAAAACAAAGAATATTACCAATAACAAAATTGTGACTGATTCTCTTGTTGTTGCTATCAGAATACCTCCATTATCTCTCTTAAATCCTAGGAGAAATTTTGTTGCTCTTTGGATAAGTATTTCTTAGTGCTTAAAAAACCGGAAACAAAATACAAACAAAGAATATTACCGATAATGAACTTGTGACTGATTCTTTTGGTGTCGCTATCAGACTACCTCCATTATCTCTCTTAAATCCAAGAGAAATTTTGTTGCTCATCGGATTAGTATTTTTAGTGCTCAAATAACCAGAAACAAAATACAAACAAAGAATATTACCAATAATAAACTTGTGACTGATTATTTTTGGTGTCGCTATCAGAATACCTCCATTATCACTCTTAATCCCTAGAAGAAATTTTGTTGCTCATTGGATAAGTCTTTATCAGTTCTTATATACTCAGCAACAAAATACAAACAAAGAATATTACCAATAACAAGCTTGTGACTGATTTTTTTTTTGTGTCGCTATCAGAATACCTCCATTATCTTTCTCAAATTATATCAGAAATTTTGTTTCTCATTGGATAAGTCTTTATCAATGCTTGAATACTCAGCAGCAAACTACAAATAAAGAATATTACCAATAATAAAATTGTGACTGATTTTTTATGGTGTCGCTATCAGTATACCTCCATTATCTCACTTAAATCCTAGCATAAATTTTGTTGCTCATCGGATAAGTATTTATTAGTGCTTAAATAACCAGAAACAAAATACAAACAAAAAATATTACCGATAATGAACTTGTGACTGATTCTCTTGGTGTCGCTATCAGAATACCTCCATTATCTCTCTTAAATCCTAGGAGAAATTTTGTTGCTCATTGGATAAGTCTTTATTAGTGTTCAAATAGCCAGAAACAAAATACAAACAAATAATATTACCAATAATAAACTTGTGACTGATTATTTTTGGTATTGCTTTCAGAATACTTCCATTATCTATCTTAAAACCTAGGAGAAATTTTGTTGCTCATTGGATAAGTATTTTTTTAAGCTTGAATAACCAGAAACAAAATACAAACAAAGAATATTAGCAATAATAAACTTGTGACTGATTATTTTTGGTGTCGCTATCAGAATACCTCCATTATCACTCTTTATTCCTGGCAGATATTTTGTTGCTAATTGGATCAGTCTTTATCAATGCTTGAATACTCAGCAACAAAATAAAAGCAAAGTATATTACCAATAATAAACTTGATATTGATTTTTTTTGGTGTCGCTATAAGAATACCTCCATTATCACTCTTAATTCCTAAAAGAAATTTTGTTGCTCATTGGATAAGTCTTTATCAATGCTTGAATACTCAGCAGCAAAATACAAACAAAGAATATTACCAATAATAAACTTGTAACTGATTTTTTTTTGGTGTCGCTATCAGAATACCTCCGTTATCTCTCTCAAATCATATCAGAAATTTTGTTGCTCATTGGATAAGTCTTTATCAATGCTTGAATACTCAGCAACCAAATAAAAACAAAGAATATTACCAATTATAAATTTGAGACTGATTTTTTTGGTTTCGCTATCAGAATACCTTAATTATCTCACTTAAATCCTAGGAGAAATTTTTTTGCTCATTGGATAAGTATTTTTTAGTGCTTAACTAACCAGAAACAAAATACAAACAAAGAATATTACCAATAATAAAATTTTGACTGATTATTTTTGGTGTCGCTATCAGAATACCTCCATTATCTCACTTAAATCCTAGGAGAAATTTTTTTGCTCATTGGATAAGTATTTTTTAGTGCTTAACTAACCAGAAACAAAATACAAACAAAGAATATTACCAATAATAAACTTGTGACTGATTATTTTTGGTGTCGCTATCAGAATACCTCCATTATCACTCTTAATCCCTAGAAGAAATTTTGTTGCTCATTGGATAAGTCTTTATCAGTTCTTATATACTCAGCAACAAAATACAAACAAAGAATATTACCAATAATAAGCTTGTGACTGATTTTTTTTGGTGTCGCTATCAGAATACCTCCATTATCTTTCTCAAATTATATCAGAAATTTTGTTTCTCATTGGATAAGTCTTTATCAATGCTTGAATACTCAGCAGCAAACTACAAATAAAGAATATTACCAATAATAAAATTGTGACTGATTATTTTTGGTGTCGCTGTCAGAATACCTCCATTATCTCACTTAAATCCTAGCATAAATTTTGTTGCTAATTGGATCAGTCTTTATCAATGCTTGAATACTCAGCAACAAAATAAAAACAAAGAATATTATCAATAATAAACTTGAGACTGATTTGTTTTGGTGTCGCTATAAGAATACCTCCATTATCACTCTTAATTCCTAGAAGAAATTTTGTTGCTCATTGGATAAGTCTTTATCAATGCTTGAATACTCAGCAGCAAAATACAAACAAAGAATATTACCAATAATAAACTTGTGACTGATTTTTTTTGGTTTCGCTATCAGAATACCTCTATTATCTCTCTTAAATCCTAGCATAAATTTAGTTGCTCATCGGATAAGTATTTATTAGTGCTTAAATAACCAGAAACAAAATACAAACAAAGAATATTACCGATAATGATCTTGTGACTGATTATTTTTGGTATAGCTATCAGAATACCTCCATTATCTGTCTTAATTCCTAGCAGATATTCTGTTGCTAATTGGATCAGTCTTTATCAATGCTTGAATACTCAGCAATAAAATACAAACAAAGAATATTACCAATATTAAACTTGAGACTGATTTTTTATGGTGTCGCTATCAGAATACATCCATTATCTCTCTTAAATCCTAGGAGAAATTTTGTTGCTCATCGGATAAGTATTTATTTGTGCTCAAATAACCAGAAACAAAATAAAAACAAAGAATATTACCAATAACAAAATTGTGACTGATTCTCTTGTTGTTGCTATCAGAATACCTCCATTATCTCTCTTAAATCCTAGGAGAAATTTTGTTGCTCTTTGGATAAGTATTTCTTAGTGCTTAAAAAACCGGAAACAAAATACAAACAAAGAATATTACCGATAATGAACTTGTGACTGATTCTTTTGGTGTCGCTATCAGACTACCTCCATTATCTCTCTTAAATCCAAGAGAAATTTTGTTGCTCATCGGATTAGTATTTTTAGTGCTCAAATAACCAGAAACAAAATACAAACAAAGAATATTACCAATAATAAACTTGTGACTGATTATTTTTGGTGTCGCTATCAGAATACCTCCATTATCTCCCTTAAATCCTAGCAGAAATTTTGTTGTTCATTGGATAAGTATTTATTATTGCTTAAATAACCAGGAACAGAATACAAACAAAGAATATAAGCCAGAAATATAAACCAGAAACAAAATACAAACAAAGAATATTGCCAATAATAAATTTTGACTGTTTTTTTTGGTGTCGCTATCAGAATACCTCCATTATCTCACTTAAATCCTAGCATAAATTTTGTTGCTCTTCGGATAAGTATTTATTAGTGCTTAAATAATCAGAAACAAAATACAAACAAAGAATATTACCAATAACAAAATTGTGACTGATTCTCTTGTTGTCGCTATCAGAATACCTCCATTAACTCTCTTAAATCCTAGGAGAAATTTTGTTGCTCATTGGATAAGTATTTCTTAGTGCTTAAATAACCGGAAACAAAATACAAACAAAGAATATTACCGATAATGAACTTGTGACTGATTCTTTTGGTGTCGCTATCAGACTACCTCCATTATCTCTCTTAAATCCAAGAGAAATTTTGTTGCTCATCGGATAAGTAATTTAAGTGCTTAAATAACCAGAAACAAAATACAAACAAAGAATATTACCAATAATAAACTTGTGACTGATAATTTTTAGTGTCGCTATTAGAATACCTCCATTATCTCTCTTAAATCCTAGGAGAAATGTTGTTGCTCATTGGATAAGTATTTCTTAGTGATTAAATAACCAGAAACAAAATACAAACAAAGAATATTACCGATAATGAACTTGTGACTGATTCTTTTATTGTCGCTATCAGAATACCTCCATTATCTCTCTTAAATCCTATTTATCAGTGCTTAAATAACCAGAAACAAAATACTAACAAAGGATATTACCAATAATAAACTTTTGACTGATTTTTTTGGTGTCGCTATCTGAAAACCTCCATTATCTCCCTTAAATCCTAGCAGAAATTTTGTTGCTCATTGGATAAGTATTTATTATTGCTTAAATAACCAGGAACAGAATACAAACAAAGAATATAAGCCAGAAATATAAACCAGAAACAAAATACAAACAAAGAATATTACCAATAATAAACTTTTGACAGTTTTTTTTTGGTGTCGCTATCAGAATACCTCCATTATCTCACTTAAATCCTAGCATAAATTTTGTTGCTCATCGGATAAGTATTTCTTAGTGCTTAAATAACCGGAAACAAAATACAAACAAAGAATATTACCGATATTGAACTTGTGACTGATTCTTTTGGTGTCGCTATCAGACTACCTCCATTATCTCTCTTAAATCCTAGGAGAAATTTTGTTGCTCATTGGATAAGTATTTCTTACTGCTTAAATAACCGGAAACAAAATACAAACAAAGAATATTACCGATAATGAACTTGTGACTGATTCTTTTGGTGTCGCTATCAGACTACCTCCATTATCTCTCTTAAATCCAAGAGAAATTTTGTTGCTCATCGGATAAGTAATTTTAGTGCTTAAATAACCAGAAACAAAATACTAACAAAGGATATTACCAATAATAAACTTTTGACTGATTTTTTTGGTGTCGCTATCTGAAAACCTCCATTATCTCCCTTAAATCCTAGCAGAAATTTTGTTGCTCATTGGATAAGTATTTATTATTGCTTAAATAACCAGGAACAGAATACAAACAAAGAATATAAGCCAGAAATATAAACCAGAAACAAAATACAAACAAAGAATATTACCAATAATAAACTTGTGACTGATAATTTTTGGTGTCGCTATTATAATACCTCCATTATCTGTCTTAATTCCTAGCAGATATTTTGTTGCTAGTTGGATCAGTCTTCATCAATGCTTGAATACTCAGCAATAAAATACTAACAAAGGATATTACCAATAATAAACTTTTGACTGATTTTTTTGGTGTCGCTATCTGAAAACCTCCATTATCTCCCTTAAATCCTAGCAGAAATCTTGTTGCTCATTGGATAAGTATTTATTATTGCTTAAATAAACAGGAACAGAATACAAACAAAGAATATAAGCCAGAAATATAAACCAGAAACAAAATACAAACAAAGAATATTACCAATAATAAACTTTTGACTGTTTTTTTTTGGTGTCGCTATCAGAATACCTCCATTATCTCACTTAAATCCTAGCATAAATTTTGTTGTCCATCGGATAAGTATTTATTATTGCTTAAATAACCAGAAACAAAATACTTACAAAGAATATTACCAATAATAAAATTGTGACTGATTTTTTATGGTGTCGCTATCAGTATACCTCCATTATCTCACTTAAATCCTAGCATAAATTTTGTTGCTCATCGGATAAGTATTTATTAGTGCTTAAATAACCAGAAACAAAATACAAACAAAAAATATTACCGATAATGAACTTGTGACTGATTCTCTTGGTGTCGCTATCAGAATACCTCCATTATCTCTCTTAAATCCTAGGAGAAATTTTGTTGCTCATTGGATAAGTCTTTATTAGTGTTCAAATAGCCAGAAACAAAATACAAACAAATAATATTACCAATAATAAACTTGTGACTGATTATTTTTGGTATTGCTTTCAGAATACTTCCATTATCTATCTTAAAACCTAGGAGAAATTTTGTTGCTCATTGGATAAGTATTTTTTTAAGCTTGAATAACCAGAAACAAAATACAAACAAAGAATATTACCAATAATAAACTTGTGACTGATTATTTTTGGTGTCGCTATCAGAATACCTCCATTATCACTCTTTATTCCTGGCAGATATTTTGTTGCTAATTGGATCAGTCTTTATCAATGCTTGAATACTCAGCAACAAAATAAAAGCAAAGTATATTACCAATAATAAACTTGATATTGATTTTTTTTGGTGTCGCTATAAGAATACCTCCATTATCACTCTTAATTCCTAAAAGAAATTTTGTTGCTCATTGGATAAGTCTTTATCAATGCTTGAATACTCAGCAGCAAAATACAAACAAAGAATATTACCAATAATAAACTTGTGACTGATTTTTTTTTGGTGTCGCTATCAGAATACCTCCGTTATCTCTCTCAAATCATATCAGAAATTTTGTTGCTCATTGGATAAGTCTTTATCAATGCTTGAATACTCAGCAACCAAATAAAAACAAAGAATATTACCAATTATAAATTTGAGACTGATTTTTTTGGTTTCGCTATCAGAATACCTTAATTATCTCACTTAAATCCTAGGAGAAATTTTTTTGCTCATTGGATAAGTATTTTTTAGTGCTTAACTAATCAGAAACAAAATACAAACAAAGAATATTACCAATAATAAAATTTTGACTGATTATTTTTGGTGTCGCTATCAGAATACCTCCATTATCTCACTTAAATCCTAGGAGAAATTTTTTTGCTCATTGGATAAGTATTTTTTAGTGCTTAACTAACCAGAAACAAAATACAAACAAAGAATATTACCAATAATAAACTTGTGACTGATTATTTTTGGTGTCGCTATCAGAATACCTCCATTATCACTCTTAATCCCTAGAAGAAATTTTGTTGCTCATTGGATAAGTCTTTATCAGTTCTTATATACTCAGCAACAAAATACAAACAAAGAATATTACCAATAATTAGCTTGTGACTGATTTTTTTTGGTGTCGCTATCAGAATACCTCCATTATCTTTCTCAAATTATATCAGAAATTTTGTTTCTCATTGGATAAGTCTTTATCAATGCTTGAATACTCAGCAGCAAACTACAAATAAAGAATATTACCAATAATAAAATTGTGACTGATTATTTTTGGTGTCGCTGTCAGAATACCTCCATTATCTCACTTAAATCCTAGCATAAATTTTGTTGCTAATTGGATCAGTCTTTATCAATGCTTGAATACTCAGCAACAAAATAAAAACAAAGAATATTATCAATAATAAACTTGAGACTGATTTGTTTTGGTGTCGCTATAAGAATACCTCCATTATCACTCTTAATTCCTAGAAGAAATTTTGTTGCTCATTGGATAAGTCTTTATCAATGCTTGAATACTCAGCAACCAAATAAAAACAAAGAATATTACCAATTATAAATTTGAGACTGATTTTTTTGGTTTCGCTATCAGAATACCTTAATTATCTCACTTAAATCCTAGGAGAAATTTTTTTGCTCATTGGATAAGTATTTTTTAGTGCTTAACTAATCAGAAACAAAATACAAACAAAGAATATTACCAATAATAAAATTTTGACTGATTATTTTTGGTGTCGCTATCAGAATACCTCCATTATCTCACTTAAATCCTAGGAGAAATTTTTTTGCTCATTGGATAAGTATTTTTTAGTGCTTAACTAACCAGAAACAAAATACAAACAAAGAATATTACCAATAATAAACTTTTGACTGTTTTTTTTTGGTATCGCTCTCAGAATACGTCCATTATCTATCTTAAAACCTAGGAGAAATTTTGTTGCTCATTGGATAAGTATTTTTTGAAGCTTAAATAACCAGAAACAAAATACAAACAAAGAATATTAGCAATAATAAACTGGTGACTGATTATTTTTGGTGTCGCTATCAGAATACCTCCATTATCACTCTTAATCCCTAGAAGAAATTTTGTTGCTCATTGGATAAGTCTTTATCAGTTCTTATATACTCAGCAACAAAATACAAACAAAGAATATTACCAATAATAAGCTTGTGACTGATTTTTTTTTGGTGTCGCTATCAGAATACCTCCATTATCTTTCTCAAATTATATCAGAAATTTTGTTTCTCATTGGATAAGTCTTTATCAATGCTTGAATACTCAGCAGCAAACTACAAATAAAGAATATTACCAATAATAAAATTGTGACTGATTATTTTTGGTGTCGCTGTCAGAATACCTCCATTATCTCACTTAAATCCTAGCATAAATTTTGTTGCTAATTGGATCAGTCTTTATCAATGCTTGAATACTCAGCAACAAAATAAAAACAAAGAATATTACCAATAATAAACTTGAGACTGATTTTTTTTGGTGTCGCTATAAGAATACCTCCATTATCACACTTAATTCCTAGAAGAAATTTTGTTGCTCATTGGATAAGTCTTTATCAATGCTTGAATACTCAGCAGCAAAATACAAACAAAGAATATTACCAATAATAAACTTGTGACTGATTTTTTTTGGTTTCGCTATCAGAATACCTCTATTATCTCTCTTAAATCCTAGCATAAATTTAATTGCTCATCGGATAAGTATTTATTAGTGCTTAAATAACCAGAAACAAAATACAAACAAAGAATATTACCGATAATGATCTTGTGACTGATTATTTTTGGTATAGCTATCAGAATACCTCCATTATCTGTCTTAATTCCTAGCAGATATTCTGTTGCTAATTGGATCAGTCTTTATCAATGCTTGAATACTCAGCAATAAAATACAAACAAAGAATATTACCAATATTAAACTTGAGACTGATTTTTTATGGTGTCGCTATCAGAATACATCCATTATCTCTCTTAAATCCTAGGAGAAATTTTGTTGCTCATCGGATAAGTATTTATTTGTGCTTAAATAACCAGAAACAAAATAAAAACAAAGAATATTACCAATAACAAAATTGTGACTGATTCTCTTGTTGTTGCTATCAGAATACCTCCATTATCTCTCTTAAATCCTAGGAGAAATTTTGTTGCTCTTTGGATAAGTATTTCTTAGTGCTTAAAAAACCGGAAACAAAATACAAACAAAGAATATTACCGATAATGAACTTGTGACTGATTCTTTTGGTGTCGCTATCAGACTACCTCCATTATCTCTCTTAAATCCAAGAGAAATTTTGTTGCTCATCGGATTAGTATTTTTAGTGCTCAAATAACCAGAAACAAAATACAAACAAAGAATATTACCAATAATAAACTTGTGACTGATTATTTTTGGTGTCGCTATCAGAATACCTCCATTATCTCCCTTAAATCCTAGCAGAAATTTTGTTGCTCATTGGATAAGTATTTATTATTGCTTAAATAACCAGGAACAGAATACAAACAAAGAATATAAGCCAGAAATATAAACCAGAAACAAAATACAAACAAAGAATATTGCCAATAATAAATTTTGACTGTTTTTTTTTGGTGTCGCTATCAGAATACCTCCATTATCTCACTTAAATCCTAGCATAAATTTTGTTGCTCTTCGGATAAGTATTTCTTAGTGCTTAAATAACCGGAAACAAAATACAAACAAAGAATATTACCGATAATGAACTTGTGACTGATTCTTTTATTGTCGCTATCAGAATACCTCCATTATCTCTCTTAAATCCTATTTATCAGTGCTTAAATAACCAGAAACAAAATACTAACAAAGGATATTACCAATAATAAACTTTTGACTTATTTTTTTGGTGTCGCTATCTGAAAACCTCCATTATGTCCCTTAAATCCTAGCAGAAATTTTGTTGCTCATTGGATAAGTATTTATTATTGCTTAAATAACCAGGAACAGAATACAAACAAAGAATATAAGCCAGAAATATAAACCAGATACAAAATACAAACAAAGAATATTACCAATAATAAACTTTTGACTGTTTTTTTTTGGTGTCGCTATCAGAATACCTCCATTATCTCACTTAAATCCTAGCATAAATTTTGTTGCTCATCGGATAAGTATTTCTTAGTGCTTAAATAACCGGAAACAAAATACAAACAAAGAATATTACCGATATTGAACTTGTGACTGATTCTTTTGGTGTCGCTATCAGACTACCTCCATTATCTCTCTTAAATCCTAGGAGAAATTTTGTTGCTCATTGGATAAGTATTTCTTACTGCTTAAATAACCGGAAACAAAATACAAACAAAGATTATTACCGATAATGAACTTGTGACTGATTCTTTTGGTGTCGCTATCAGACTACCTCCATTATCTCTCTTAAATCCAAGAGAAATTTTGTTGCTCATCGGATAAGTAATTTTAGTGCTTAAATAACCAGAAACTAAATACAAACAAAGAATATTACCAATAATAAACTTGTGACTGATAATTTTTGGTGTCGCTATCAGAATACCTCCATTATCGCTCTTAAAACCTAGGAGAAATTTTGTTGCTCATTGAATCAGTATTTATCAGTGCTTAAATAACCAGAAACAAAATACTAACAAAGGATATTACCAATAATAAACTTTTGACTGATTTTTTTGGTGTCGCTATCTGAAAACCTCCATTATCTCCCTTAAATCCTAGCAGAAATTTTGTTGCTCATTGGATAAGTATTTATTATTGCTTAAATAACCAGGAACAGAATACAAACAAAGAATATAAGCCAGAAATATAAACCAGAAACAAAATACAAACAAAGAATATTACCAATAATAAACTTGTGACTGATAATTTTTGGTGTCGCTATTAGAATACCTCCATTATCTGTCTTAATTCCTAGCAGATATTTTGTTGCTAGTTGGATCAGTCTTCATCAATGCTTGAATACTCAGCAATAAAATACTAACAAAGGATATTACCAATAATAAACTTTTGACTGATATTTTTGGTGTCGCTATCTGAAAACCTCCATTATCTCCCTTAAATCCTAGCAGAAATCTTGTTACTCATTGGATAAGTATTTATTATTGCTTAAATAAACAGGAACAGAATACAAACAAAGAATATAAGCCAGAAATATAAACCAGAAACAAAATACAAACAAAGAATATTACCAATAATAAACTTTTGACTGTTTTTTTTTTGGTGTCGCTATCAGAATACCTCCATTATCTCACTTAAATCCTAGCATAAATTTTGTTGCCCATCGGATAAGTATTTATTATTGCTTAAATAACCAGAAACAAAATACTTACAAAGAATATTACCAATAACAAAATTGTGACTGATTCTCTTGTTGTCGCTATCAGAATACCTCCATTATCTCTCTTAAATCATAGGAGAGATGTTGTTGCTCATTGGATAAGTATTTCTTAGTGCTTAAATAACCGGAAACAAAATACAAACAAAGAATATTACCGATAATGAACTTGTGACTGATTCTTTTGTTGTCGCTTTCAGACTACCTCCATTATCTCTCTTAAATCCAAGAGAAATTCTGTTACTCATTGGATAAGTATTTTTAGTGCTTAAATAACCAGAAACAAAATACAAACAAAGAATATTACCAATAATAAACTTCTGACTGATTATTTTTGGTGTCGCTATCAGAATACCACCATTATCACTCTTAAAACCTAGGAGAAATTTTGTTGCTCATTGAATCAGTATTTATCAGTGCTTAAATAACCGGAAACAAAATCCAAACAAAGAATATTACCAATAATAAACTTTTGACTGTTTTTTTTGGTGTCGCTATCAGAATACCTCCATTATCTCACTTAAATCCTAGTATAAATTTTGTTGCCCATCGGATAAGTATTTATTATTGCTTAAATAACCAGAAACAAAATACTTACAAAGAATATTACCAATAACAAAATTGTGACTGATTCTCTTGTTGTCGCTATCAGAATACCTCCATTATCTCTCTTAAATCATAGGAGAGATTTTGTTGCTCATTGGATAAGTATTTTTAGTGCTTAAATAACCAGAAACAAAATACAAACAAAGAATATTACCAATAATAAACTTCTGACTGATTATTTTTGGTGTCGCTATCAGAATACCTCCATTATCACTCTTAAAACCTAGGAGAAATTTTGTTGCTCATTGAATCAGTATTTATCAGTGCTTAAATAACCGGAAACAAAATACAAACAAAGAATATTACCGATAATGAACTTGTGATTGATTCTTTTGGTGTCGCTTTCAGACTACCTCCATTATCTCTCTTAAATCCAAGAGAAATTTTGTTGCTCATTGGATAAGTATTTTTAGTGCTTAAATAACCAGAAACAAAATACAAACAAAGAATATTACCAATAATAAACTTCTGACTGATTATTTTTGGTGTCGCTATCAGAATACCTCCATTATCACTCTTAAAACCTAGGAGAAATTTTGTTGCTCATTGAATCAGTATTTATCAGTGCTTAAATAACCAGAAACAAAATACAAACAAAGGATATTACCAATAATAAACTTTTGACTGATTTTTTTGGTGTCGCAATCTGAAAACCTCCATTATCTCCCTTAAATCCTAGCAGAAATTTTGTTGTTCATTGGATAAGTATTTATTATTGCTTAAATAACCAGGAACAGAATACAAACAAAGAATATAAGCCAGAAATATAAACCAGAAACAAAACACAAACAAAGAATATTACCAATAACAAAATTGTGACTGATTCTCTTGTTGTCGCTATCAGAATATCTCCATTATCTCTCTTAAATCCTAGGAGAAATTTTGTTACTCATTGGATAAGTATTTCTTAGTGCTTAAATAACCGGAAACAAAATACAAACAAAGAATATTACCGATAATGTACTTGTGACTGATTCTTTTGGTGTCGCTATCAGACAACTTCCATTATCTCTCTTAAATCCAAGAGAAATTTTGTTGCTCATCGGATAAGTATTTTTAGTGCTTAAATAACCAGAAACAAAATACAAACAAAGAATATTACCAATAATAAACTTGTGACTGATTATTTTTGGTGTCGCTATCAGAATACCTCCATTATCACTCTTAAAAACTAGGAGAAATTTTGTTGCTCATTGAATCAGTATTTATCAGTGCTTAAATAACCAGAAACAAAATACTAGCAAAGGATATTACCAATAATAAACTTTTGACTGATTTTTTTGGTGTCGCTATCTGAATACATCCATTATCTCACTTAAATCCTAGCATAAATTTTGTTGCTCATCGGATAAGTATTTATTAGTGCTTAAATAACCAGAAACAAAATACAAACAAAGAATATTACCAATAATAAACTTGTGACTGATTTTTTTTTGGTGTCGCTATCAGAATACCTCTATTATCTCTCTTAAATCCGAGCATAAATTTTGTTGCTCATCGGATAAGTATTTATTAGTGCTTAAATAACCAGAAACAAAATACAAACAAAGAATATTACCGATAATGATCTTGTGACTGATTATTTTTGGTGTAGCTATCAGAATACCTCCATTATCTGTCTTAATTCCTAGCAGATATTCTGTTGCTAATTGGATCAGTCTTTATCAATGCTTGAATACTTAGCAACAGAATACAAACAAAGAATATTACCAATATTAAACTTGAGACTGATTTTTTCTGGTGTCGCTATTAGAATACCTCCATTATCTCTCTTAAATCCTAGGAGAAATGTTGTTGCTCATTGGATAAGTATTTCTTAGTGATTAAATAACCGGAAACAAAATACAAACAAAGAATATTACCGATAATGAAATTGTGACTGATTCTTTTGGAGTCGCTATCAGACTACCTCCATTATTACTCTTAAAACCTAGGAGAAATTTTGTTGCTCATTGAATCAGTATTTATCAGTGCTTAAATAACCGGAAACAAAATCCAAACAAAGAATATTACCAATAATAAACTTTTGACTGTTTTTTTTTTGGTGTCGCTATCAGAATACCTCCATTATCTCACTTAAATCCTAGCATAAATTTTGTTGCCCATCGGATAAGTATTTATTATTGCTTAAATAACCAGAAACAAAATACATACAAAGAATATTACCAATAACAAAATTGTGACTGATTCTCTTGTTGTCGCTATCAGAATACCTCCATTATCTCTCTTAAATCATAGGAGAGATTTTGTTGCTCATTGGATAAGTATTTCTTAGTGCTTAAATAACCGGAAACAAAATACAAACAAAGAATATTACCGATAATGAACTTGTGACTGATTCTTTTGTTGTCGCTTTCAGACTACCTCCATTATCTCTCTTAAATCCAAGAGAAATTTTGTTGCTCATTGGATAAGTATTTTTAGTGCTTAAATAACCAGAAACAAAATACAAACAAAGAATATTACCAATATTAAACTTGAGACTGATTTTTTATGGTGTCGCTATCAGAATACATCCATTATCTCTCTTAAATCCTAGGAGAAATTTTGTTGCTCATCGGATAAGTATTTATTTGTGCTTAAATAACCAGAAACAAAATAAAAACAAAGAATATTACCAATAACAAAATTGTGACTGACTCTCTTGTTGTCGCTATCAGAATACCTCCATTATCTCTCTTAAATCCTAGGAGAAATTTTGTTGCTCTTTGGATAAGTATTTCTTAGTGCTTAAAAAACCGGAAACAAAATACAAACAAAGAATATTACCAATAATAAACTTGTGACTGATTTTTTTAGGTGTCGCTATCAGAATACCTCTATTATCTCTCTTAAATCCTAGCATAAATTTTGTTGCTCATCTGATAAGTATTTATTAGTGCTTAAATAACCAGAAACAAAATACAAACAAAGAATATTACCGATAATGATCTTGTGACTGATTATTTTTGGTGTAGCTATCAGAATACCTCCATTATCTGTCTTAATTCCTAGCAGATATTCTGTTGCTAATTGGATCAGTCTTTATCAATGCTTGAATACTCAGCAACAGAATACAAACAAAGAATATTACCAATATTAAACTTGAGACTGATTTTTTCTGGTGTCGCTATTAGAATACCTCTATTATCTCTCTTAAATCCTAGCATAAATTTTGTTGCTCATCGGATAAGTATTTATTAGTGCCTAAATAACCAGAAACAAAATACAAACAAAGAATATTACCAATAATAAACTTGTGACTGATTTTTTTGGTGTCGCTATCAGAATACCTCTATTATCTCTCTTAAATCCTAGCATAAATTTTGTTGCTCATCGGATAAGTATTTATTAGTGCTTAAATAACCAGAAACAAAATACAAACAAAGAATATTACCGATAATGATCTTGTGACTGATTATTTTTGGTGTAGCTCTCAGAATACCTCCATTATCTGTCTTAATTCCTAGCAGATATTCTGTTGCTAATTGGATCAGTCTTTATCAATGCTTGAATACTCAGCAACAGAATACAAACAAAGAATATTACCAATATTAAACTTGAGACTGATTTTTTCTGGTGTCGCTATTAGAATACCTCCATTATCTCTCTTAAATCCAAGAGAAATCTTGTTGCTCATCGGATAAGTATTTATTTGTGCTTAAATAACCAGAAACAAAATAAAAACAAAGAATATTACCAATAACAAAATTGTGACTGATTCTCTTGTTGTTGCTATCAGAATACCTCCATTATCGCTCTTAAAACCTAGGAGAAATTTTGTTGCTCATTGAATCAGTATTTATCAGTACTTAAATAACCAGAAACAAAATACTAACAAAGGATATTACCAATAATAAACTTTTGACTGATTTTTTTGGTGTCGCTATCTGAAAACCTCCTTTATCTCCCTTAAATCCTAGCATAAATTTTGTTGCTCATCGGATAAGTATTTCTTAGTGCTTAAATAACCAGAAACAAAATACAAACAAAGAATATTACCTATAATGAACTTGTGACTGATTATTTTTGGTGTCGCTATCCGAATACCTCCATTATCTCTCTTAAATCCTAGCATAAATTTTGTTGCTCATCGGATAAGTATTTTTAGTGCTTAAATAACCAGAAACAAAATACAAACAAAGAATATTACCAATAACAAAATTGTGACTGATTCTCTTGTTGTCGCTATCAGAATACCTCCATTATCTCTCTTAAATCCTAGCATAAATTTTGTTGCTCATCGGATAAGTATTTTTAGTGCTTAAATAACCGGAAACAAAATACAAACAAAGAATATTACCGATAATGAACTTGTGACTGAGTCTTTTGGTGTCGCTATCAGACTACCTCCATTATCTCTCTTAAATCCAAGAGAAATTTTGTTGCTCATCGGATAAGTATTTTTAGTGCTTAAATAACCAGAAACAAAATACAAACAAAGAATATTACCAATAATAAACTTTTGACTGTTTTTTTTTTGGTGTCGCTATCCGAATACCTCCATTATCTCTCTTAAATCCTAGGAGCAATTTTGTTGCTCATTGGATAAGTATTTCTTAGTGCTTAAATAACCAGAAACAAAATACAAACAAAGAATATTACCAATAACAAAATTGTGACTGATTCTCTTGTTGTCGCTATCAGAATACCTCCATTATCTCTCTTAAATCCTAGCATAAATTTTGTTGCTCATCGGATAAGTATTTTTAGGGCTTAAATAACCGGAAACAAAATACAAACAAAGAATATTACCAATAATAAACTTTTGACTGTTTTTTTTTGGTGTCGCTATCCGAATACCTCCATTATCTCTCTTAAATCCTAGGAGCAATTTTGTTGCTCATTGGATAAGTATTTCTTAGTGCTTAAATAACCAGAAACAAAATACAAACAAAGAATATTACCAATAACAAAATTGTGACTGATTCTCTTGTTGTCGCTATCAGAATACCTCCATTATCTCTCTTAAATCCTAGCATAAATTTTGTTGCTCATCGGATAAGTATTTCTTAGTGCTTAAATAACCAGAAACAAAATACAAACAAAGAATATTACCGATAATGAACTTGTGACTGATTATTTTTGGTGTCGCTATCCGAATACCTCCATTATCTCTCTTAAATCCAAGCATAAATTTTGTTGCTCATCGGATAAGTATTTTTAGTGCTTAAATAACCAGAAACAAAATACAAACAAAGAATATTACCAATAACAAAATTGTGACTGATTCTCTTGTTGTCGCTATCAGAATACCTCCATTATCTCTCTTAAATCCTAGCATAAATTTTGTTGCTCATCGGATAAGTATTTTTAGTGCTTAAATAACCGAAAACAAAATACAAACAAAGAATATTACCGATAATGAACTTGTGACTGAGTCTTTTGGTGTCGCTATCAGACTACCTCCATTATCTCTCTTAAATCCAAGAGAAATTTTGTTGCTCATCGGATAAGTATTTTTAGTGCTTAAATAACCAGAAACAAAATACAAACAAAGAATATTACCAATAATAAACTTTTGACTGTTTTTTTTTTTGGTGTCGCTATCCGAATACCTCCATTATCTCTCTTAAATCCTAGGAGCAATTTTGTTGTTCATTGGATAAGTATTTCTTAGTGCTTAAATAACCAGAAACAAAATACAAACAAAGAATATTACCAATAACAAAATTGTGACTGATTCTCTTGTTGTCGCTATCAGAATACTTCCATTATCTCTCTTAAATCCTAGCATAAATTTTGTTGCTCATCGGATAAGTATTTTTAGGGCTTAAATAACCGGAAACAAAATACAAACAAAGAATATTACCAATAATAAACTTTTGACTGTTTTTTTTTGGTGTCGCTATCCGAATACCTCCATTATCTCTCTTAAATCCTAGGAGCAATTTTGTTGCTCATTGGATAAGTATTTCTTAGTGCTTAAATAACCAGAAACAAAATACAAACAAAGAATATTACCAATAACAAAATTGTGACTGATTCTCTTGTTGTCGCTATCAGAATACCTACATTATCTCTCTTAAATCCTAGGAGAAATTTTGTTGCTCATTGGATAAGTATTTTTTAGTGCTTAAATAAACAGAAACTAAATACAAACAAAGAATATTACCAATAATAAACTTGTGACTGATTTTTTTTGGTGTCGCTACCAGAATACCTCCATTATCTCTCATAAATCGTATTATGAATTTTGTTGCTCATTGGATAAGTATTTATTAGTGCTTACGTATCCAGAAACAAAATGAAAACAAAGAATATTACCAATAATAAACTTGTGACTGTTTTTTTTTGGTGTCGCTATCAGAAAACCTACATTATCTCTCTTAAATCCCAGCATAAATTTTGTTGCTCATTGGATAAGTATTTATTAGTGCTTAAGTATCCAGAAACAAAATGAAAACAAAGAATATTACCAATAATAAACTTGTGACTGTTTTTTTTGGTGTCGCTATCAGAATACCTCCATTATCTCTCTTAATTCCTAGCAGAAATTTTGTTGCTCTTTGGATAAGTATTTATTAGTGCTTAAATAAACAGAAACAAAATACAAACAAAGAATATTACCAATAATTAATTTGTGACTGATTTTTTTTGTTTCGCTATCAGAATACCTCCATTATCTCTCTTAAATCCTTGCAGAGAATTGGATAAGTACTTTTTTGTGCCTAAATAACCAGAAACAAAATACAAACAAAGAATATTACCAATAATTAATTTGTGACTGATTTTTTTTGGTGTCGCTATCAGAATACCTCCATTATCTATCTTAAAACCTAGGAGAAATTTTGTTGCTCATTGGATAAGTATTTTTAGTGCTTAGACAACCAGAAACAAAATACAAACAAAGAATATTACTAATAATAAATTTGTGACTGATTATTTTTGGTGTCGCTATCAGAATACCTCCATTATCACTCTTAATTCCTAGAAGAAATTTTGTTGCTCATTAGATAAGTCTTTATCAATGCTTGAATACTCAGCAACAAAATACAAACAAAGAATATTACCAATAATTAATTTGTGACTGATTTTTTTGGTTTCGCTATCAGAATACCTCCATTATCTCTCTTAAATCCTTGCAGAGATTTTGTTGCTCATTGGATAAGTATATATTAGTACTCAAATAACCAGAAACAAAATACAAACTAAGAATATTACCAATAATGAACATGTGACTGATTTTTTTTGGTGTCGCATTCAGAATACCTCCATTTTCGGTTTTAATTTCTAGCAGAAATTTTGTTGCTCATTGAATAAGTCTTTAATAGTGCTTGAATTACCAGCAACAATATACAAACAAAGAATATTACCAATGATAAACTTGTGACTGTTTTTTTTTGGTGTCGCTATCAGAATACCTCCATTATCTCTCTTAATTCCTTTCAGAAATTTTGTTGCTCATTGGATAAGCATTTATTAGTGCTTAAATAACCAGAAACAAAATACAAACAAAGAATATTATCAATAATTAAATTGTGACTGATTTTTTTTGGTTTCGCTATCAGAATACCTCCATTATCTCTCTTGTATCCCAGCATAAATTTTGTTGCTCATTGGATAAGCATTTATTAGTGCTTAAATAACCAGAAACAAAATATAAACATAGAATATTACCAATCATAAATTTGTGACTGTTTTTTTTTGGTGTCACTATCAGAATACCTCCATTATCTCCCTTAATTCCTATCAGAAATTTTGTTTCTCATTGGATAAGTCTTTATCAATGCTTGAATACACAGCAACAAAATACAAACAAAGAATATTACCAATGATATACTTGTGACTGATTTTTTTTGGTGTCGCTATCAGAATACCGCCATTATCTCCCTTAAATCCCAGCATAAATTTTGTTGCTCATTGGATAAGCATTTATTAGTGCTTAAATAACCAGAAACAAAATACAAACAAAGAATATTACCAATAATTAATTTGTGACTGATTTTTTTGGTGTCGCTATCAGAATACCTCCATTATCTCACTTAAATCCTAGCATAAATTTTGTTGCTCATCGGATAAGTATTTATTAGTGCTTAAATAACCAGAAACAAAATACAAACAAAGAATATTACCAATAATAAACTTATGACTGATTTTTTGATGTCGCTATCAGAATACCTCCATTATCTCACTTAAATCCTAGCATAAATTTTGTTGCTCATCGGATAAGTATTTATTAGTGCTTAAATAACCAGAAACAAAATACAAACAAAGAATATTACCAATAATAAACTTATGACTGATTTTTTGATGTCGCTATCAGAATACCTCCATTATCTATCTTGAAACCTAGGAGAAATTTTGATGCTAATTGGATAAGTATTTTTTAAAGCTTGAATAACCAGAAACAAAATACAAACAAAGAATATTACCAATAATAAACTTGTGACAGATTATTTTTGGTGTCGCTATCAGAATACCTCCATTATCTCACTTAAATCCTAGGAGAAATTTTGTTGCTCATTGGATAAGTATTTTTTAGTGCTTAGATAACCAGAAACAAAATACAAACAAAGAATATTAACAATAATAAACTTTTGACTGGTTTTTTTTGATGTCGCTATTAGAATACCTCCATTATCTAACTTAAATCCTAGCATAAATTTTGTTGCTCATCGGATAAGTTTTTATTAGTGCCTAAATAACCAGAAACAAAATACAAACAAAGAATATTACCAATATTATACTTGTGACTGTTTTTTTTGTGTCGCTATCAGAATACCTCCATTATATCTCTTAATTCTTAGCAGAAATTTTGTTACTCATTGAATTATTCTTTATCAATGCTTGAATAACCAGCAAAAACATACAAACAACGAATATTACCAATAATAAACATGTGACTGATTTTTTGATGGCGCTATCAGAATACCTCTATTATCTATCTTTAAACCTAGAAGAAATTTTGTTGCTAATTGGATAAGTATTTTTTAAGGCTTGAATAACCAGAAACAAAATACAAATAAAGAATATTACCAATAATAAACTTGTGACTGATTTTTTGATGTCGCTATCAGAATACCTCCATTATCTATCTTTAAACCTAGGAGAAATTTTGTTGCCAATTGGATCAGTCTTTATCAATGCTTGAATACTCAGCAACAAAATAAAAACAAAGAATATTACCAATAATAAACTTGAGACTGATTTTTTTTGGTGTCGCTATCAGAATACCTCCATTATCTCTCTCAAATCATATCAGAAATTTTGTTGCTCATTGGATAAGTCTTTATCAATGCTTGAATACTCAGCAGCAAACTACAAATAAAAAATATTACCAATAATAAAATTGTGACTGATTTTTTTTGGTGTCGCTATCAGAATACCTCCATTATCGCACTCAAATCATATCAGAAATTGTGTTGCTCATTGGATAAATCTTTATCAATGCTTGAATACTCAGCAGCAAACTACAAATAAAAAATATTACCAATAATAAACTTGATATTGATTTTTTTTGGTGTCGCTATAAGAATACCTCCATTATCACTCTTAATTCCTAAAAGAAATTTTGTTGCTCATTGGATAAGTCTTTATCAATGCTTGAATACTCAGCAACAAAATAAAAACAAAGAATATTACCAATAATAAACTTGAGACTGATTTTTTTTGGTGTCGCTATCAGAATACCTCCATTATCTCTCTCAAATCATATCAGAAATTTTGTTGCTCATTGGATAAGTCTTTATCAATGCTTGAATACTCAGCAGCAAACTACAAATAAAAAATATTACCAATAATAAAATTGTGACTGATTTTTTTTGGTGTCGCTATCAGAATACCTCCATTATCGCACTCAAATCATATCAGAAATTGTGTTGCTCATTGGATAAATCTTTATCAATGCTTGAATACTCAGCAGCAAACTACAAATAAAAAATATTACCAATAATAAAATTGTGACTGATTTTTTATGGTGTCACTATCAGAATACCTCCATTATCTCACTTAAATCCTAGCATAAATTTTGTTGCTCATCGGATAAGTATTTATTAGTGCTTAAATAACCAGAAACAAAATACAAACAAAGAATATTACCGATAATGAACTTGTGACTGATTCTTTTGATGTCGCTATCAGAATACCTCCATTATCTCTCTTAAATCCTAGGAGAAATTTTGTTGCTCATTGGATAAGTCTTTATTAGTGTTCAAATAGCCAGAAACAAAATACAAACAAATAATATTACCAATAATAAACTTGTGACTGATTATTTTTGGTATTGCTATCAGAATACTTCCATTATCTATCTTAAAACCTAGGAGAAATTTTGTTGCTCATTGGATAAGTATTTGTTTAAGCTTGAATAACCAGAAACAAAATACAAACAAAGAATATTACCAATAATAAACTTGTGACTGATTATTTTTGGTGTCGCTATCAGAATACCTCCATTATCACTCTTAATTCCTGGCAGATATTTTGTTGCTAATTGGATCAGTCTTTATCAATGCTTGAATACTCAGCAACAAAATAAAAGCAAAGAATATTACCAATAATAAACTTGATATTGATTTTTTTTGGTGTCGCTATAAGAATACCTCCATTATCACTCTTAATTCCTAGAAGAAATTTTGTTGCTCATTGGATAAGTCTTTATAAATGCTTGAATACTCAGCAGCAAAATACAAACAAAGAATATTACCAATAATAAACTTGTGACTGATTTTTTTTTGGTGTCGCTATCAGAATACCTCCATTATCTCTCTCAAATCATATCAGAAATTCTGTTGCTCATTGGATAAGTCTTTATCAATGCTTGAATACTCAGCAACCAAATAAAAACAAAGAATATTACCAATTATAAACTTGAGACTGATTTTTTTGGTTTCGCTATCAGAATACCTTAATCATCTCACTTAAATCCTAGGAGAAATTTTGTTGCTTATTGGATAAGTATTCTTTAAAGTCTAAATAACCAAAAACAAAATACAAACAAAGAATATTACCAATAATAAAATTTTGACTGATTATTTTTGGTGTCGCTATCAGAATACCTCCATTAACTCACTTAAATCCTAGGAGAAATTTTGTTGCTCATTGGATAAGTATTTTTTAGTGCTTAACTAACCAGAAACAAAATACAAACAAAGAATATTACCAATAATAAACTTTTGACTGGTTTTTTTTGGTATCGCTCTCAGAATACTTCCATTATCTATCTTAAAACCTAGGAGAAATTTTGTTGCTCATTGGATAAGTATTCTTTGAAGCTTAAATAACCAGAAACAAAATACAAACAAAGAATATTACCAATAATAAACTTGTGACTGATTATTTTTGGTGTCGCTATCAGAATACCTCCATTATCACTCTTAATCCCTAGAAGAAATTTTGTTGCTCATTGGATAAGTCTTTATCAGTTCTTATATACTCAGCAACAAAATACAAACAAAGAATATTACCAATAATAAGCTTGTGACTGATTTTTTTTTTGTGTCGCTATCAGAATACCTCCATTATCTTTCTCAAATTATATCAGAAATTTTGTTTCTCATTGGATAAGTCTTTATCAATGCTTGAATACTCAGCAGCAAACTACAAATAAAGAATATTACCAATAATAAAATTGTGACTGATTTTTTATGGTGTCGCTATCAGTATACCTCCATTATCTCACTTAAATCCTAGCATAAATTTTGTTGCTCATCGGATAAGTATTTATTAGTGCTTAAATAACCAGAAACAAAATACAAACAAAAAATATTACCGATAATGAACTTGTGACTGATTCTCTTGGTGTCGCTATCAGAATACCTCCATTATCTCTCTTAAATCCTAGGAGAAATTTTGTTGCTCATTGGATAAGTCTTTATTAGTGTTCAAATAGCCAGAAACAAAATACAAACAAATAATATTACCAATAATAAACTTGTGACTGATTATTTTTGGTATTGCTTTCAGAATACTTCCATTATCTATCTTAAAACCTAGGAGAAATTTTGTTGCTCATTGGATAAGTATTTTTTTAAGCTTGAATAACCAGAAACAAAATACAAACAAAGAATATTACCAATAATAAACTTGTGACTGATTATTTTTGGTGTCGCTATCAGAATACCTCCATTATCACTCTTTATTCCTGGAAGATATTTTGTTGCTAATTGGATCAGTCTTTATCAATGCTTGAATACTCAGCAACAAAATAAAAGCAAAGTATATTACCAATAATAAACTTGATATTGATTTTTTTTGGTGTCGCTATAAGAATACCTCCATTATCACTCTTAATTCCTAAAAGAAATTTTGTTGCTCATTGGATAAGTCTTTATCAATGCTTGAATACTCAGCAGCAAAATACAAACAAAGAATATTACCAATAATAAACTTGTGACTGATTTTTTTTTGGTGTCGCTATCAGAATACCTCCGTTATCTCTCTCAAATCATATCAGAAATTTTGTTGCTCATTGGATAAGTCTTTATCAATGCTTGAATACTCAGCAACCAAATAAAAACAAAGAATATTACCAATTATAAATTTGAGACTGATTTTTTTGGTTTCGCTATCAGAATACCTTAATTATCTCACTTAAATCCTAGGAGAAATTTTTTTGCTCATTGGATAAGTATTTTTTAGTGCTTAACTAACCAGAAACAAAATACAAACAAAGAATATTACCAATAATAAAATTTTGACTGATTATTTTTGGTGTCGCTATCAGAATACCTCCATTATCTCACTTAAATCCTAGGAGAAATTTTTTTGCTCATTGGATAAGTATTTTTTAGTGCTTAACTAACCAGAAACAAAATACAAACAAAGAATATTACCAATAATAAACTTGTGACTGATTATTTTTGGTGTCGCTATCAGAATACCTCCATTATCACTCTTAATCCCTAGAAGAAATTTTGTTGCTCATTGGATAAGTCTTTATCAGTTCTTATATACTCAGCAACAAAATACAAACAAAGAATATTACCAATAATAAGCTTGTGACTGATTTTTTTTGGTGTCGCTATCAGAATAAGTCTTTATTAGTGTTCAAATAGCCAGAAACAAAATACAAACAAATAATATTACCAATAATAAACTTGTGACTGATTATTTTTGGTATTGCTTTCAGAATACTTCCATTATCTATCTTAAAACCTAGGAGAAATTTTGTTGCTCATTGGATAAGTATTTTTTTAAGCTTGAATAACCAGAAACAAAATACAAACAAAGAATATTACCAATAATAAACTTGTGACTGATTATTTTTGGTGTCGCTATCAGAATACCTCCATTATCACTCTTTATTCCTGGAAGATATTTTGTTGCTAATTGGATCAGTCTTTATCAATGCTTGAATACTCAGCAACAAAATAAAAGCAAAGTATATTACCAATAATAAACTTGATATTGATTTTTTTTGGTGTCGCTATAAGAATACCTCCATTATCACTCTTAATTCCTAAAAGAAATTTTGTTGCTCATTGGATAAGTCTTTATCAATGCTTGAATACTCAGCAGCAAAATACAAACAAAGAATATTACCAATAATAAACTTGTGACTGATTTTTTTTTGGTGTCGCTATCAGAATACCTCCGTTATCTCTCTCAAATCATATCAGAAATTTTGTTGCTCATTGGATAAGTCTTTATCAATGCTTGAATACTCAGCAACCAAATAAAAACAAAGAATATTACCAATTATAAATTTGAGACTGATTTTTTTGGTTTCGCTATCAGAATACCTTAATTATCTCACTTAAATCCTAGGAGAAATTTTTTTGCTCATTGGATAAGTATTTTTTAGTGCTTAACTAACCAGAAACAAAATACAAACAAAGAATATTACCAATAATAAAATTTTGACTGATTATTTTTGGTGTCGCTATCAGAATACCTCCATTATCTCACTTAAATCCTAGGAGAAATTTTTTTGCTCATTGGATAAGTATTTTTTAGTGCTTAACTAACCAGAAACAAAATACAAACAAAGAATATTACCAATAATAAACTTGTGACTGATTATTTTTGGTGTCGCTATCAGAATACCTCCATTATCACTCTTAATCCCTAGAAGAAATTTTGTTGCTCATTGGATAAGTCTTTATCAGTTCTTATATACTCAGCAACAAAATACAAACAAAGAATATTACCAATAATAAGCTTGTGACTGATTTTTTTTGGTGTCGCTATCAGAATACCTCCATTATCTTTCTCAAATTATATCAGAAATCTTTATCAATGCTTGAATACTCAGCAGCAAACTTCAAATAAAGAATATTACCAATAATAAAATTGTGACTGATTATTTTTGGTGTCGCTGTCAGAATACCTCCATTATCTCACTTAAATCCTAGCATAAATTTTGTTGCTAATTGGATCAGTCTTTATCAATGCTTGAATACTCAGCAACAAAATAAAAACAAAGAATATTATCAATAATAAACTTGAGACTGATTTGTTTTGGTGTCGCTATAAGAATACCTCCATTATCACTCTTAATTCCTAGAGAAATTTTGTTGCTCATTGGATAAGTCTTTATCAATGCTTGAATACTCAGCAGCAAAATACAAACAAAGAATATTACCAATAATAAACTTGTGACTGATTTTTTTTGGTTTCGCTATCAGAATACCTCTATTATCTCTCTTAAATCCTAGCATAAATTTAGTTGCTCATCGGATAAGTATTTATTAGTGCTTAAATAACCAGAAACAAAATACAAACAAAGAATATTACCGATAATGATCTTGTGACTGATTATTTTTGGTATAGCTATCAGAATACCTCCATTATCTGTCTTAATTCCTAGCAGATATTCTGTTGCTAATTGGATCAGTCTTTATCAATGCTTGAATACTCAGCAATAAAATACAAACAAAGAATATTACCAATATTAAACTTGAGACTGATTTTTTATGGTGTCGCTATCAGAATTCATCCATTATCTCTCTTAAATCCTAGGAGAAATTTTGTTGCTCATCGGATAAGTATTTATTTGTGCTTAAATAACCAGAAACAAAATAAAAACAAAGAATATTACCAATAACAAAATTGTGACTGATTCTCTTGTTGTTGCTATCAGAATACCTCCATTATCTCTCTTAAATCCTAGGAGAAATTTTGTTGCTCTTTGGATAAGTATTTCTTAGTGCTTAAAAAACCGGAAACAAAATACAAACAAAGAATATTACCGATAATGAACTTGTGACTGATTCTTTTGGTGTCGCTATCAGACTACCTCCATTATCTCTCTTAAATCCAAGAGAAATTTTGTTGCTCATCGGATTAGTATTTTTAGTGCTCAAATAACCAGAAACAAAATACAAACAAAGAATATTACCAATAATAAACTTGTGACTGATTATTTTTGGTGTCGCTATCAGAATACCTCCATTATCACTCTTAATCCCTAGAAGAAATTTTGTTGCTCATTGGATAAGTCTTTATCAGTTCTTATATACTCAGCAACAAAATACAAACAAAGAATATTACCAATAACAAGCTTGTGACTGATTTTTTTTTTGTGTCGCTATCAGAATACCTCCATTATCTTTCTCAAATTATATCAGAAATTTTGTTTCTCATTGGATAAGTCTTTATCAATGCTTGAATACTCAGCAGCAAACTACAAATAAAGAATATTACCAATAATAAAATTGTGACTGATTTTTTATGGTGTCGCTATCAGTATACCTCCATTATCTCACTTAAATCCTAGCATAAATTTTGTTGCTCATCGGATAAGTATTTATTAGTGCTTAAATAACCAGATACAAAATACAAACAAAAAATATTACCGATAATGAACTTGTGACTGATTCTCTTGGTGTCGCTATCAGAATACCTCCATTATCTCTCTTAAATCCTAGGAGAAATTTTGTTGCTCATTGGATAAGTCTTTATTAGTGTTCAAATAGCCAGAAACAAAATACAAACAAATAATATTACCAATAATAAACTTGTGACTGATTATTTTTGGTATTGCTTTCAGAATACTTCCATTATCTATCTTAAAACCTAGGAGAAATTTTGTTGCTCATTGGATAAGTATTTTTTTAAGCTTGAATAACCAGAAACAAAATACAAACAAAGAATATTAGCAATAATAAACTTGTGACTGATTATTTTTGGTGTCGCTATCAGAATACCTCCATTATCACTCTTTATTCCTGGCAGATATTTTGTTGCTAATTGGATCAGTCTTTATCAATGCTTGAATACTCAGCAACAAAATAAAAGCAAAGTATATTACCAATAATAAACTTGATATTGATTTTTTTTGGTGTCGCTATAAGAATACCTCCATTATCACTCTTAATTCCTAAAAGAAATTTTGTTGCTCATTGGATAAGTCTTTATCAATGCTTGAATACTCAGCAGCAAAATACAAACAAAGAATATTACCAATAATAAACTTGTAACTGATTTTTTTTTGGTGTCGCTATCAGAATACCTCCGTTATCTCTCTCAAATCATATCAGAAATTTTGTTGCTCATTGGATAAGTCTTTATCAATGCTTGAATACTCAGCAACCAAATAAAAACAAAGAATATTACCAATTATAAATTTGAGACTGATTTTTTTGGTTTCGCTATCAGAATACCTTAATTATCTCACTTAAATCCTAGGAGAAATTTTTTTGCTCATTGGATAAGTATTTTTTAGTGCTTAACTAACCAGAAACAAAATACAAACAAAGAATATTACCAATAATAAAATTTTGACTGATTATTTTTGGTGTCGCTATCAGAATACCTCCATTATCTCACTTAAATCCTAGGAGAAATTTTTTTGCTCATTGGATAAGTATTTTTTAGTGCTTAACTAACCAGAAACAAAATACAAACAAAGAATATTACCAATAATAAACTTGTGACTGATTATTTTTGGTGTCGCTATCAGAATACCTCCATTATCACTCTTAATCCCTAGAAGAAATTTTGTTGCTCATTGGATAAGTCTTTATCAGTTCTTATATACTCAGCAACAAAATACAAACAAAGAATATTACCAATAATAAGCTTGTGACTGATTTTTTTTGGTGTCGCTATCAGAATACCTCCATTATCTTTCTCAAATTATATCAGAAATTTTGTTTCTCATTGGATAAGTCTTTATCAATGCTTGAATACTCAGCAGCAAACTACAAATAAAGAATATTACCAATAATAAAATTGTGACTGATTATTTTTGGTGTCGCTGTCAGAATACCTCCATTATCTCACTTAAATCCTAGCATAAATTTTGTTGCTAATTGGATCAGTCTTTATCAATGCTTGAATACTCAGCAACAAAATAAAAACAAAGAATATTATCAATAATAAACTTGAGACTGATTTGTTTTGGTGTCGCTATAAGAATACCTCCATTATCACTCTTAATTCCTAGAAGAAATTTTGTTGCTCATTGGATAAGTCTTTATCAATGCTTGAATACTCAGCAGCAAAATACAAACAAAGAATATTACCAATAATAAACTTGTGACTGATTTTTTTTGGTTTCGCTATCAGAATACCTCTATTATCTCTCTTAAATCCTAGCATAAATTTAGTTGCTCATCGGATAAGTATTTATTAGTGCTTAAATAACCAGAAACAAAATACAAACAAAGAATATTACCGATAATGATCTTGTGACTGATTATTTTTGGTATAGCTATCAGAATACCTCCATTATCTGTCTTAATTCCTAGCAGATATTCTGTTGCTAATTGGATCAGTCTTTATCAATGCTTGAATACTCAGCAATAAAATACAAACAAAGAATATTACCAATATTAAACTTGAGACTGATTTTTTATGGTGTCGCTATCAGAATACATCCATTATCTCTCTTAAATCCTAGGAGAAATTTTGTTGCTCATCGGATAAGTATTTATTTGTGCTTAAATAACCAGAAACAAAATAAAAACAAAGAATATTACCAATAACAAAATTGTGACTGATTCTCTTGTTGTTGCTATCAGAATACCTCCATTATCTCTCTTAAATCCTAGGAGAAATTTTGTTGCTCTTTGGATAAGTATTTCTTAGTGCTTAAAAAACCGGAAACAAAATACAAACAAAGAATATTACCGATAATGAACTTGTGACTGATTCTTTTGGTGTCGCTATCAGACTACCTCCATTATCTCTCTTAAATCCAAGAGAAATTTTGTTGCTCATCGGATTAGTATTTTTAGTGCTCAAATAACCAGAAACAAAATACAAACAAAGAATATTACCAATAATAAACTTGTGACTGATTATTTTTGGTGTCGCTATCAGAATACCTCCATTATCTCCCTTAAATCCTAGCAGAAATTTTGTTGCTCATTGGATAAGTATTTATTATTGCTTAAATAACCAGGAACAGAATACAAACAAAGAATATAAGCCAGAAATATAAACCAGAAACAAAATACAAACAAAGAATATTGCCAATAATAAATTTTGACTGTTTTTTTTGGTGTCGCTATCAGAATACCTCCATTATCTCACTTAAATCCTAGCATAAATTTTGTTGCTCTTCGGATAAGTATTTATTAGTGCTTAAATAATCAGAAACAAAATACAAACAAAGAATATTACCAATAACAAAATTGTGACTGATTCTCTTGTTGTCGCTATCAGAATACCTCCATTAACTCTCTTAAATCCTAGGAGAAATTTTGTTGCTCATTGGATAAGTATTTCTTAGTGCTTAAATAACCGGAAACAAAATACAAACAAAGAATATTACCGATAATGAACTTGTGACTGATTCTTTTGTTGTCGCTATCAGACTACCTCCATTATCTCTCTTAAATCCAAGAGAAATTTTGTTGCTCATCGGATAAGTAATTTAAGTGCTTAAATAACCAGAAACAAAATACAAACAAAGAATATTACCAATAATAAACTTGTGACTGATAATTTTTGGTGTCGCTATTAGAATACCTCCATTATCTCTCTTAAATCCTAGGAGAAATGTTGTTGCTCATTGGATAAGTATTTCTTAGTGATTAAATAACCAGAAACAAAATACAAACAAAGAATATTACCGATAATGAACTTGTGACTGATTCTTTTATTGTCGCTATCAGAATACCTCCATTATCTCTCTTAAATCCTATTTATCAGTGCTTAAATAACCAGAAACAAAATACTAACAAAGGATATTACCAATAATAAACTTTTGACTGATTTTTTTGGTGTCGCTATCTGAAAACCTCCATTATCTCCCTTAAATCCTAGCAGAAATTTTGTTGCTCATTGGATAAGTATTTATTATTGCTTAAATAACCAGGAACAGAATACAAACAAAGAATATAAGCCAGAAATATAAACCAGAAACAAAATACAAACAAAGAATATTACCAATAATAAACTTTTGACAGTTTTTTTTTGGTGTCGCTATCAGAATACCTCCATTATCTCACCTAAATCCTAGCATAAATTTTGTTGCTCATCGGATAAGTATTTCTTAGTGCTTAAATAACCGGAAACAAAATACAAACAAAGAATATTACCGATATTGAACTTGTGACTGATTCTTTTGGTGTCGCTATCAGACTACCTCCATTATCTCTCTTAAATCCTAGGAGAAATTTTGTTGCTCATTGGATAAGTATTTCTTACTGCTTAAATAACCGGAAACAAAATACAAACAAAGAATATTACCGATAATGAACTTGTGACTGATTCTTTTGGTGTCGCTATCAGACTACCTCCATTATCTCTCTTAAATCCAAGAGAAATTTTGTTGCTCATCGGATAAGTAATTTTAGTGCTTAAATAACCAGAAACAAAATACTAACAAAGGATATTACCAATAATAAACTTTTGACTGATTTTTTTGGTGTCGCTATCTGAAAACCTCCATTATCTCCCTTAAATCCTAGCAGAAATTTTGTTGCTCATTGCATAAGTATTTATTATTGCTTAAATAACCAGGAACAGAATACAAACAAAGAATATAAGCCAGAAATATAAACCAGAAACAAAATACAAACAAAGAATATTACCAATAATAAACTTGTGACTGATAATTTTTGGTGTCGCTATTATAATACCTCCATTATCTGTCTTAATTCCTAGCAGATATTTTGTTGCTAGTTGGATCAGTCTTCATCAATGCTTGAATACTCAGCAATAAAATACTAACAAAGGATATTACCAATAATAAACTTTTGACTGATTTTTTTGGTGTCGCTATCTGAAAACCTCCATTATCTCCCTTAAATCCTAGCAGAAATCGTGTTGCTCATTGGATAAGTATTTATTATTGCTTAAATAAACAGGAACAGAATACAAACAAAGAATATAAGCCAGAAATATAAACCAGAAACAAAATACAAACAAAGAATATTACCAATAATAAACTTTTGACTGTTTTTTTTTGGTGTCGCTATCAGAATACCTCCATTATCTCACTTAAATCCTAGCATAAATTTTGTTGTCCATCGGATAAGTATTTATTATTGCTTAAATAACCAGAAACAAAATACTTACAAAGAATATTACCAATAATAAAATTGTGACTGATTTTTTATGGTGTCGCTATCAGTATACCTCCATTATCTCACTTAAATCCTAGCATAAATTTTGTTGCTCATCGGATAAGTATTTATTAGTGCTTAAATAACCAGAAACAAAATACAAACAAAAAATATTACCGATAATGAACTTGTGACTGATTCTCTTGGTGTCGCTATCAGAATACCTCCATTATCTCTCTTAAATCCTAGGAGAAATTTTGTTGCTCATTGGATAAGTCTTTATTAGTGTTCAAATAGCCAGAAACAAAATACAAACAAATAATATTACCAATAATAAACTTGTGACTGATTATTTTTGGTATTGCTTTCAGAATACTTCCATTATCTATCTTAAAACCTAGGAGAAATTTTGTTGCTCATTGGATAAGTATTTTTTTAAGCTTGAATAACCAGAAACAAAATACAAACAAAGAATATTACCAATAATAAACTTGTGACTGATTATTTTTGGTGTCGCTATCAGAATACCTCCATTATCACTCTTTATTCCTGGCAGATATTTTGTTGCTAATTGGATCAGTCTTTATCAATGCTTGAATACTCAGCAACAAAATAAAAGCAAAGTATATTACCAATAATAAACTTGATATTGATTTTTTTTGGTGTCGCTATAAGAATACCTCCATTATCACTCTTAATTCCTAAAAGAAATTTTGTTGCTCATTGGATAAGTCTTTATCAATGCTTGAATACTCAGCAGCAAAATACAAACAAAGAATATTACCAATAATAAACTTGTGACTGATTTTTTTTTGGTGTCGCTATCAGAATACCTCCGTTATCTCTCTCAAATCATATCAGAAATTTTGTTGCTCATTGGATAAGTCTTTATCAATGCTTGAATACTCAGCAACCAAATAAAAACAAAGAATATTACCAATTATAAATTTGAGACTGATTTTTTTGGTTTCGCTATCAGAATACCTTAATTATCTCACTTAAATCCTAGGAGAAATTTTTTTGCTCATTGGATAAGTATTTTTTAGTGCTTAACTAATCAGAAACAAAATACAAACAAAGAATATTACCAATAATAAAATTTTGACTGATTATTTTTGGTGTCGCTATCAGAATACCTCCATTATCTCACTTAAATCCTAGGAGAAATTTTTTTGCTCATTGGATAAGTATTTTTTAGTGCTTAACTAACCAGAAACAAAATACAAACAAAGAATATTACCAATAATAAACTTGTGACTGATTATTTTTGGTGTCGCTATCAGAATACCTCCATTATCACTCTTAATCCCTAGAAGAAATTTTGTTGCTCATTGGATAAGTCTTTATCAGTTCTTATATACTCAGCAACAAAATACAAACAAAGAATATTACCAATAATTAGCTTGTGACTGATTTTTTTTGGTGTCGCTATCAGAATACCTCCATTATCTTTCTCAAATTATATCAGAAATTTTGTTTCTCATTGGATAAGTCTTTATCAATGCTTGAATACTCAGCAGCAAACTACAAATAAAGAATATTACCAATAATAAAATTGTGACTGATTATTTTTGGTGTCGCTGTCAGAATACCTCCATTATCTCACTTAAATCCTAGCATAAATTTTGTTGCTAATTGGATCAGTCTTTATCAATGCTTGAATACTCAGCAACAAAATAAAAACAAAGAATATTATCAATAATAAACTTGAGACTGATTTGTTTTGGTGTCGCTATAAGAATACCTCCATTATCACTCTTAATTCCTAGAAGAAATTTTGTTGCTCATTGGATAAGTCTTTATCAATGCTTGAATACTCAGCAGCAAAATACAAACAAAGAATATTACCAATAATAAACTTGTGACTGATTTTTTTTGGTTTCGCTATCAGAATACCTCTATTATCTCTCTTAAATCCTAGCATAAATTTAGTTGCTCATCGGATAAGTATTTATTAGTGCTCAAATAACCAGAAACAAAATACAAACAAAGAATATTACCGATAATGATCTTGTGACTGATTATTTTTGGTATAGCTATCAGAATACCTCCATTATCTGTCTTAATTCCTAGCAGATATTCTGTTGCTAATTGGATCAGTCTTTATCAATGCTTGAATACTCAGCAATAAAATACAAACAAAGAATATTACCAATATTAAACTTGAGACTGATTTTTTATGGTGTCGCTATCAGAATACATCCATTATCTCTCTTAAATCCTAGGAGAAATTTTGTTGCTCATCGGATAAGTATTTATTTGTGCTTAAATAACCAGAAACAAAATAAAAACAAAGAATATTACCAATAACAAAATTGTGACTGATTCTCTTGTTGTTGCTATCAGAATACCTCCATTATCTCTCTTAAATCCTAGGAGAAATTTTGTTGCTCTTTGGATAAGTATTTCTTAGTGCTTAAAAAACCGGAAACAAAATACAAACAAAGAATATTACCGATAATGAACTTGTGACTGATTCTTTTGGTGTCGCTATCAGACTACCTCCATTATCTCTCTTAAATCCAAGAGAAATTTTGTTGCTCATCGGATTAGTATTTTTAGTGCTCAAATAACCAGAAACAAAATACAAACAAAGAATATTACCAATAATAAACTTGTGACTGATTATTTTTGGAGTCGCTATCAGAATACCTCCATTATCACTCTTAATCCCTAGAAGAAATTTTGTTGCTCATTGGATAAGTCTTTATCAGTTCTTATATACTCAGCAACAAAATACAAACAAAGAATATTACCAATAACAAGCTTGTGACTGATTTTTTTTGTGTCGCTATCAGAATACCTCCATTATCTTTCTCAAATTATATCAGAAATTTTGTTTCTCATTGGATAAGTCTTTATCAATGCTTGAATACTCAGCAGCAAACTACAAATAAAGAATATTACCAATAATAAAATTGTGACTGATTTTTTATGGTGTCGCTATCAGTATACCTCCATTATCTCACTTAAATCCTAGCATAAATTTTGTTGCTCATCGGATAAGTATTTATTAGTGCTTAAATAACCAGAAACAAAATACAAACAAAAAATATTACCGATAATGAACTTGTGACTGATTCTCTTGGTGTCGCTATCAGAATACCTCCATTATCTCTCTTAAATCCTAGGAGAAATTTTGTTGCTCATTGGATAAGTCTTTATTAGTGTTCAAATAGCCAGAAACAAAATACAAACAAATAATATTACCAATAATAAACTTGTGACTGATTATTTTTGGTATTGCTTTCAGAATACTTCCATTATCTATCTTAAAACCTAGGAGAAATTTTGTTGCTCATTGGATAAGTATTTTTTTAAGCTTGAATAACCAGAAACAAAATACAAACAAAGAATATTACCAATAATAAACTTGTGACTGATTATTTTTGGTGTCGCTATCAGAATACCTCCATTATCACTCTTTATTCCTGGCAGATATTTTGTTGCTAATTGGATCAGTCTTTATCAATGCTTGAATACTCAGCAACAAAATAAAAGCAAAGTATATTACCAATAATAAACTTGATATTGATTTTTTTTGGTGTCGCTATAAGAATACCTCCATTATCACTCTTAATTCCTAAAAGAAATTTTGTTGCTCATTGGATAAGTCTTTATCAATGCTTGAATACTCAGCAGCAAAATACAAACAAAGAATATTACCAATAATAAACTTGTGACTGATTTTTTTTTGGTGTCGCTATCAGAATACCTCCGTTATCTCTCTCAAATCATATCAGAAATTTTGTTGCTCATTGGATAAGTCTTTATCAATGCTTGAATACTCAGCAACCAAATAAAAACAAAGAATATTACCAATTATAAATTTGAGACTGATTTTTTTGGTTTCGCTATCAGAATACCTTAATTATCTCACTTAAATCCTAGGAGAAATTTTTTTGCTCATTGGATAAGTATTTTTTAGTGCTTAACTAACCAGAAACAAGATACAAACAAAGAATATTACCAATAATAAAATTTTGACTGATTATTTTTGGTGTCGCTATCAGAATACCTCCATTATCTCACTTAAATCCTAGGAGAAATTTTTTTGCTCATTGGATAAGTATTTTTTAGTGCTTAACTAACCAGAAACAAAATACAAACAAAGAATATTACCAATAATAAACTTGTGACTGATTATTTTTGGTGTCGCTATCAGAATACCTCCATTATAACTCTTAATCCCTAGAAGAAATTTTGTTGCTCATTGGATAAGTCTTTATCAGTTCTTATATACTCAGCAACAAAATACAAACAACGAATATTACCAATAATAAGCTTGTGACTGATTTTTTTTGGTGTCGCTGTCAGAATACCTCCATTATCTCACTTAAATCCTAGCATAAATTTTGTTGCTAATTGGATCAGTCTTTATCAATGCTTGAATACTCAGCAACAAAATAAAAACAAAGAATATTATCAATAATAAACTTGAGACTGATTTGTTTTGGTGTCGCTATAAGAATACCTCCATTATCACTCTTAATTCCTAGAAGAAATTTTGTTGCTCATTGGATAAGTCTTTATCAATGCTTGAATACTCAGCAGCAAAATACAAACAAAGAATATTACCAATAATAAACTTGTGACTGATTTTTTTTGGTTTCGCTATCAGAATACCTCTATTATCTCTCTTAAATCCTAGCATAAATTTAGTTGCTCATCGGATAAGTATTTATTAGTGCTTAAATAACCAGAAACAAAATACAAACAAAGAATATTACCGATAATGATCTTGTGACTGATTATTTTTGGTATAGCTATCAGAATACCTCCATTATCTGTCTTAATTCCTAGCAGATATTCTGTTGCTAATTGGATCAGTCTTTATCAATGCTTGAATACTCAGCAACAAAATAAAAACAAAGAATATTATCAATAATAAACTTGAGACTGATTTGTTTTGGTGTCGCTATAAGAATACCTCCATTATCACTCTTAATTCCTAGAAGAAATTTTGTTGCTCATTGGATAAGTCTTTATCAATGCTTGAATACTCAGCAGCAAAATACAAACAAAGAATATTACCAATAATAAACTTGTGACTGATTTTTTATGGTGTCGCTATCAGAATACATCCATTATCTCTCTTAAATCCTAGGAGAAATTTTGTTGCTCATCGGATAAGTATTTATTTGTGCTTAAATAACCAGAAACAAAATAAAAACAAAGAATATTACCAATAACAAAATTGTGACTGATTCTCTTGTTGTTGCTATCAGAATACCTCCATTATCTCTCTTAAATCCTAGGAGAAATTTTGTTGCTCTTTGGATAAGTATTTCTTAGTGCTTAAAAAACCGGAAACAAAATACAAACAAAGAATATTACCGATAATGAACTTGTGACTGATTCTTTTGGTGTCGCTATCAGACTACCTCCATTATCTCTCTTAAATCCAAGAGAAATTTTGTTGCTCATCGGATTAGTATTTTTAGTGCTCAAATAACCAGAAACAAAATACAAACAAAGAATATTACCAATAATAAACTTGTGACTGATTATTTTTGGTGTCGCTATCAGAATACCTCCATTATCTCCCTTAAATCCTAGCAGAAATTTTGTTGCTCATTGGATAAGTATTTATTATTGCTTAAATAACCAGGAACAGAATACAAACAAAGAATATAAGCCAGAAATATAAACCAGAAACAAAATACAAACAAAGAATATTGCCAATAATAAATTTTGACTGTTTTTTTTGGTGTCGCTATCAGAATACCTCCATTATCTCACTTAAATCCTAGCATAAATTTTGTTGCTCTTCGGATAAGTATTTATTAGTGCTTAAATAATCAGAAACAAAATACAAACAAAGAATATTACCAATAACATAATTGTGACTGATTCTCTTGTTGTCGCTATCAGAATACCTCCATTAACTCTCTTAAATCCTAGGAGAAATTTTGTTGCTCATTGGATAAGTATTTCTTAGTGCTTAAATAACCGGAAACAAAATACAAACAAAGAATATTACCGATAATGAACTTGTGACTGATTCTTTTGGTGTCGCTATCAGACTACCTCCATTATCTCTCTTAAATCCAAGAGAAATTTTGTTGCTCATCGGATAAGTAATTTAAGTGCTTAAATAACAAGAAACAAAATACAAACAAAGAATATTACCAATAATAAACTTGTGACTGATAATTTTTGGTGTCGCTATTAGAATACCTCCATTATCTCTCTTAAATCCTAGGAGAAATGTTGTTGCTCATTGGATAAGTATTTCTTAGTGATTAAATAACCAGAAACAAAATACAAACAAAGAATATTACCGATAATGAACTTGTGACTGATTCTTTTATTGTCGCTATCAGAATACCTCCATTATCTCTCTTAAATCCTATTTATCAGTGCTTAAATAACCAGAAACAAAATACTAACAAAGGATATTACCAATAATAAACTTTTGACTGATTTTTTTGGTGTCGCTATCTGAAAACCTCCATTATCTCCCTTAAATCCAAGCAGAAATTTTGTTGCTCATTGGATAAGTATTTATTATTGCTTAAATAACCAGGAACAGAATACAAACAAAGAATATAAGCCAGAAATATAAACCAGAAACAAAATACAAACAAAGAATATTACCAATAATAAACTTTTGACTGTTTTTTTTTGGTGTCGCTATCAGAATACCTTCATTATCTCACTTAAATCCTAGCATAAATTTTGTTGCTCATCGGATAAGTATTTCTTAGTGCTTAAATAACCGGAAACAAAATACAAACAAAGAATATTACCGATATTGAACTTGTGACTGATTCTTTTGGTGTCGCTATCAGACTACCTCCATTATCTCTCTTAAATCCTAGGAGAAATTTTGTTGCTCATTGGATAAGTATTTCTTACTGCTTAAATAACCGGAAACAAAATACAAACAAAGAATATTACCGATAATGAACTTGTGACTGATTCTTTTGGTGTCGCTATCAGACCCTCCATTATCTCTCTTAAATCCAAGAGAAATTTTGTTGCTCATCGGATAAGTAATTTTAGTGCTTAAATAACCAGAAACAAAATACTAACAAAGGATATTACCAATAATAAACTTTTGACTGATTTTTTTGGTGTCGCTATCTGAAAACCTCCATTATCTCCCTTAAATCCTAGCAGAAATTTTGTTGCTCATTGGATAAGTATTTATTATTGCTTAAATAACCAGGAACAGAATACAAACAAAGAATATAAGCCAGAAATATAAACCAGAAACAAAATACAAACAAAGAATATTACCAATAATAAACTTGTGACTGATAATTTTTGGTGTCGCTATTATAATACCTCCATTATCTGTCTTAATTCCTAGCAGATATTTTGTTGCTAGTTGGATCAGTCTTCATCAATGCTTGAATACTCAGCAATAAAATACTAACAAAGGATATTACCAATAATAAACTTTTGACTGATTTTTTTGGTGTCGCTATCTGAAAACCTCCATTATCTCCCTTAAATCCTAGCAGAAATCTTGTTGCTCATTGGATAAGTATTTATTATTGCTTAAATAAACAGGAACAGAATACAAACAAAGAATATAAGCCAGAAATATAAACCAGAAACAAAATACAAACAAAGAATATTACCAATAATAAACTTTTGACTGTTTTTTTTTGGTGTCGCTATCAGAATACCTCCATTATCTCACTTAAATCCTAGCATAAATTTTGTTGTCCATCGGATAAGTATTTATTATTGCTTAAATAACCAGAAACAAAATACTTACAAAGAATATTACCAATAATAAAATTGTGACTGATTTTTTATGGTGTCGCTATCAGTATACCTCCATTATCTCACTTAAATCCTAGCATAAATTTTGTTGCTCATCGGATAAGTATTTATTAGTGCTTAAATAACCAGAAACAAAATACAAACAAAAAATATTACCGATAATGAACTTGTGACTGATTCTCTTGGTGTCGCTATCAGAATACCTCCATTATCTCTCTTAAATCCTAGGAGAAATTTTGTTGCTCATTGGATAAGTCTTTATTAGTGTTCAAATAGCCAGAAACAAAATACAAACAAATAATATTACAAATAATAAACTTGTGACTGATTATTTTTGGTATTGCTTTCAGAATACTTCCATTATCTATCTTAAAACCTAGGAGAAATTTTGTTGCTCATTGGATAAGTATTTTTTTAAGCTTGAATAACCAGAAACAAAATACAAACAAAGAATATTACCAATAATAAACTTGTGACTGATTATTTTTGGTGTCGCTATCAGAATACCTCCATTATCACTCTTTATTCCTGGCAGATATTTTGTTGCTAATTGGATCAGTCTTTATCAATGCTTGAATACTCAGCAACAAAATAAAAGCAAAGTATATTACCAATAATAAACTTGATATTGATTTTTTTTGGTGTCGCTATAAGAATACCTCCATTATCACTCTTAATTCCTAAAAGAAATTTTGTTGCTCATTGGATAAATCTTTATCAATGCTTGAATACTCAGCAGCAAAATACAAACAAAGAATATTACCAATAATAAACTTGTGACTGATTTTTTTTTGGTGTCGCTATCAGAATACCTCCGTTATCTCTCTCAAATCATATCAGAAATTTTGTTGCTCATTGGATAAGTCTTTATCAATGCTTGAATACTCAGCAACCAAATAAAAACAAAGAATATTACCAATTATAAATTTGAGACTGATTTTTTTGGTTTCGCTATCAGAATACCTTAATTATCTCACTTAAATCCTAGGAGAAATTTTTTTGCTCATTGGATAAGTATTTTTTAGTGCTTAACTAATCAGAAACAAAATACAAACAAAGAATATTACCAATAATAAAATTTTGACTGATTATTTTTGGTGTCGCTATCAGAATACCTCCATTATCTCACTTAAATCCTAGGAGAAATTTTTTTGCTCATTGGATAAGTATTTTTTAGTGCTTAACTAACCAGAAACAAAATACAAACAAAGAATATTACCAATAATAAACTTGTGACTGATTATTTTTGGTGTCGCTATCAGAATACCTCCATTATCACACTTAATCCCTAGAAGAAATTTTGTTGCTCATTGGATAAGTCTTTATCAGTTCTTATATACTCAGCAACAAAATACAAACAAAGAATATTACCAATAATAAGCTTGTGACTGATTTTTTTTGGTGTCGCTATCAGAATACCTCCATTATCTTTCTCAAATTATATCAGAAATTTTGTTTCTCATTGGATAAGTCTTTATCAATGCTTGAATACTCAGCAGCAAACTACAAATAAAGAATATTACCAATAATAAAATTGTGACTGATTATTTTTGGTGTCGCTGTCAGAATACCTCCATTATCTCACTTAAATCCTAGCATAAATTTTGTTGCTAATTGGATCAGTCTTTATCAATGCTTGAATACTCAGCAACAAAATAAAAACAAAGAATATTATCAATAATAAACTTGAGACTGATTTGTTTTGGTGTCGCTATAAGAATACCTCCATTATCACTCTTAATTCCTAGAAGAAATTTTGTTGCTCATTGGATAAGTCTTTATCAATGCTTGAATACTCAGCAGCAAAATACAAACAAAGAATATTACCAATAATAAACTTGTGACTGATTTTTTTTGGTTTCGTTATCAGAATACCTCTATTATCTCTCTTAAATCCTAGCATAAATTTAGTTGCTCATCGGATAAGTATTTATTAGTGCTTAAATAACCAGAAACAAAATACAAACAAAGAATATTACCGATAATGATCTTGTGACTGATTATTTTTGGTATAGCTATCAGAATACCTCCATTATCTGTCTTAATTCCTAGCAGATATTCTGTTGCTAATTGGATCAGTCTTTATCAATGCTTGAATACTCAGCAATAAAATACAAACAAAGAATATTACCAATATTAAACTTGAGACTGATTTTTTATGGTGTCGCTATCAGAATACATCCATTATCTCTCTTAAATCCTAGGAGAAATTTTGTTGCTCATCGGATAAGTATTTATTTGTGCTTAAATAACCAGAAACAAAATAAAAACAAAGAATATTACCAATAACAAAATTGTGACTGATTCTCTTGTTGTTGCTATCAGAATACCTCCATTATCTCTCTTAAATCCTAGGAGAAATTTTGTTGCTCTTTGGATAAGTATTTCTTAGTGCTTAAAAAACCGGAAACAAAATACAAACAAAGAATATTACCGATAATGAACTTGTGACTGATTCTTTTGGTGTCGCTATCAGACTACCTCCATTATCTCTCTTAAATCCAAGAGAAATTTTGTTGCTCATCGGATTAGTATTTTTAGTGCTCAAATAACCAGAAACAAAATACAAACAAAGAATATTACCAATAATAAACTTGTGACTGATTATTTTTGGTGTCGCTATCAGAATACCTCCATTATCTCCCTTAAATCCTAGCAGAAATTTTGTTGCTCATTGGATAAGTATTTATTATTGCTTAAATAACCAGGAACAGAATACAAACAAAGAATATAAGCCAGAAATATAAACCAGAAACAAAATACAAACAAAGAATATTGCCAATAATAAATTTTGACTGTTTTTTTTGGTGTCGCTATCAGAATACCTCCATTATCTCACTTAAATCCTAGCATAAATTTTGTTGCTCTTCGGATAAGTATTTATTAGTGCTTAAATAATCAGAAACAAAATACAAACAAAGAATATTACCAATAACAAAATTGTGACTGATTCTCTTGTTGTCGCTATCAGAATACCTCCATTAACTCTCTTAAATCCTAGGAGAAATTTTGTTGCTCATTGGATAAGTATTTCTTAGTGCTTAAATAACCGGAAACAAAATACAAACAAAGAATATTACCGATAATGAACTTGTGACTGATTCTTTTGGTGTCGCTATCAGACTACCTCCATTATCTCTCTTAAATCCAAGAGAAATTTTGTTGCTCATCGGATAAGTAATTTAAGTGCTTAAATAACCAGAAACAAAATACAAACAAAGAATATTACCAATAATAAACTTGTGACTGATAATTTTTGGTGTCGCTATTAGAATACCTCCATTATCTCTCTTAAATCCTAGGAGAAATGTTGTTGCTCGTTGGATAAGTATTTCTTAGTGATTAAATAACCAGAAACAAAATACAAACAAAGAATATTACCGATAATGAACTTGTGACTGATTCTTTTATTGTCGCTATCAGAATACCTCCATTATCTCTCTTAAATCCTATTTATCAGTGCTTAAATAACCAGAAACAAAATACTAACAAAGGATATTACCAATAATAAACTTTTGACTGATTTTTTTGGTGTCGCTATCTGAAAACCTCCATTATCTCCCTTAAATCCTAGCAGAAATTTTGTTGCTCATTGGATAAGTATTTATTATTGCTTAAATAACCAGGAACAGAATACAAACAAAGAATATAAGCCAGAAATATAAACCAGAAACAAAATACAAACAAAGAATATTACCAATAATAAACTTTTGACTGTTTTTTTTTGGTGTCGCTATCAGAATACCTCCATTATCTCACTTAAATCCTAGCATAAATTTTGTTGCTCATCGGATAAGTATTTCTTAGTGCTTAAATAACCGGAAACAAAATACAAACAAAGAATATTACCGATATTGAACTTGTGACTGATTCTTTTGGTGTCGCTATCAGACTACCTCCATTATCTCTCTTAAATCCTAGGAGAAACTTTGTTGCTCATTGGATAAGTATTTCTTACTGCTTAAATAACCGGAAACAAAATACAAACAAAGAATATTACCGATAATGAACTTGTGACTGATTCTTTTGGTGTCGCTATCAGACTACCTCCATTATCTCTCTTAAATCCAAGAGAAATTTTGTTGCTCATCGGATAAGTAATTTTAGTGCTTAAATAACCAGAAACAAAATACTAACAAAGGATATTACCAATAATAAACTTTTGACTGATTTTTTTGGTGTCGCTATCTGAAAACCTCCATTATCTCCCTTAAATCCTAGCAGAAATTTTGTTGCTCATTGGATAAGTATTTATTATTGCTTAAATAACCAGGAACAGAATACAAACAAAGAATATAAGCCAGAAATATAAACCAGAAACAAAATACAAACAAAGAATATTACCAATAATAAACTTGTGACTGATAATTTTTGGTGTCGCTATTATAATACCTCCATTATCTGTCTTAATTCCTAGCAGATATTTTGTTGCTAGTTGGATCAGTCTTCATCAATGCTTGAATACTCAGCAATAAAATACTAACAAAGGATATTACCAATAATAAACTTTTGACTGATTTTTTTGGTGTCGCTATCTGAAAACCTCCATTATCTCCCTTAAATCCTAGCAGAAATCTTGTTGCTCATTGGATAAGTATTTATTATTGCTTAAATAAACAGGAACAGAATACAAACAAAGAATATAAGCCAGAAATATAAACCAGAAACAAAATACAAACAAAGAATATTACCAATAATAAACTTTTGACTGTTTTTTTTTGGTGTCGCTATCAGAATACCTCCATTATCTCACTTAAATCCTAGCATAAATTTTGTTGTCCATCGGATAAGTATTTATTATTGCTTAAATAACCAGAAACAAAATACTTACAATGAATATTACCAATAACAAAATTGTGACTGATTCTCTTGTTGTCGCTATCAGAATACCTCCATTATCTCTCTTAAATCATAGGAGAGATGTTGTTGCTCATTGGATAAGTATTTCTTAGTGCTTAAATAACCGGAAACAAAATACAAACAAAGAATATTACCGATAATGAACTTGTGACTGATTCTTTTGGTGTCGCTTTCAGACTACCTCCATTATCTCTCTTAAATCCAAGAGAAATTTTGTTGCTCATTGGATAAGTATTTTTAGTGCTTAAATAACCAGAAACAAAATACAAACAAAGAATATTACCAATAATAAACTTCTGACTGATTATTTTTGGTGTCGCTATCAGAATACCTCCATTATCACTCTTAAAACCTAGGAGAAATTTTGTTGCTCATTGAATCAGTATTTATCAGTGCTTAAATAACCGGAAACAATATCCAAACAAAGAATATTACCAATAATAAACTTTTGACTGTTTTTTTTTTGGTGTCGCTATCAGAATACCTCCATTATCTCACTTATATCCTAGTATAAATTTTGTTGCCCATCGGATAAGTATTTATTATTGCTTAAATAACCAGAAACAAAATACTTACAAAGAATATTACCAATAACAAAATTGTGACTGATTCTCTTGTTGTCGCTATCAGAATACCTCCATTATCTCTCTTAAATCATAGGAGAGATTATGTTGCTCATTGGATAAGTATTTCTTAGTGCTTAAATAACCGGAAACAAAATACAAACAAAGAATATTACCGATAATGAACTTGTGACTGATTCTTTTGGTGTCGCTTTCAGACTACCTCCATTATCTCTCTTAAATCCAAGAGAAATTTTGTTGCTCATTGGATAAGTATTTTTAGTGCTTAAATAACCAGAAACAAAATACAAACAAAGAATATTACCAATAATAAACTTCTGACTGATTATTTTTGGTGTCGCTATCAGAATACCTCCATTATCACTCTTAAAACCTAGGAGAAATTTTGTTGCTCATTGAATCAGTATTTATCAGTGCTTAAATAACCAGAAACAAAATACAAACAAAGGATATTACCAATAATAAACTTTTGACTGATTTTTTTGGTGTCGCAATCTGAAAACCTCCATTATCTCCCTTAAATCCTAGCAGAAATTTTGTTGTTCATTGGATAAGTATTTATTATTGCTTTAATAACCAGGAACAGAATACAAACAAAGAATATAAGCCAGAAATATAAACCAGAAACAAAACACAAACAAAGAATATTACCAATAACAAAATTGTGACTGATTCTCTTGTTGTCGCTATCAGAATATCTCCATTATCTCTCTTAAATCCTAGGAGAAATTTTGTTACTCATTGGATAAGTATTTCTTAGTGCTTAAATAACCGGAAACAAAATACAAACCAAGAATATTACCGATAATGTACTTGTGACTGATTCTTTTGGTGTCGCTATCAGACAACTTCCATTATCTCTCTTAAGTCCAAGAGAAATTTTGTTGCTCATCGGATAAGTATTTTTAGTGCTTAAATAACCAGAAACAAAATACAAACAAAGAATATTACCAATAATAAACTTGTGACTGATTATTTTTGGTGTCGCTATCAGAATACCTCCATTATCACTCTTAAAAACTAGGAGAAATTTTGTTGCTCATTGAATCAGTATTTATCAGTGCTTAAATAACCAGAAACAAAATACTAGCAAAGGATATTACCAATAATAAACTTTTGACTGATTTTTTTGGTGTCGCTATCTGAATACATCCATTATCTCACTTAAATCCTAGCATAAATTTTGTTGCTCATCGGATAAGTATTTATTAGTGCTTAAATAACCAGAAACAAAATACAAACAAAGAATATTACCAATAATAAACTTGTGACTGATTTTTTTTTGGTGTCGCTATCAGAATACCTCTATTATCTCTCTTAAATCCGAGCATAAATTTTGTTGCTCATCGGATAAGTATTTATTAGTGCTTAAATAACCAGAAACAAAATACAAACAAAGAATATTACCGATAATGATCTTGTGACTGCTTATTTTTGGTGTAGCTATCAGAATACCTCCATTATCTGTCTTAATTCCTAGCAGATATTCTGTTGCTAATTGGATCAGTCTTTATCAATGCTTGAATACTCAGCAACAGAATACAAACAAAGAATATTACCAATATTAAACTTGAGACTGATTTTTTCTGGTGTCGCTATTAGAATACCTCCATTATCTCTCTTAAATCCTAGGAGAAATGTTGTTGCTCATTGGATAAGTATTTCTTAGTGATTAAATAACCGAAAACAAAATACAAACAAAGAATATTACCGATAATGAAATTGTGACTGATTCTTTTGGAGTCGCTATCAGACTACCTCCATTATCACTCTTAAAACCTAGGAGAAATTTTGTTGCTCATTGAATCAGTATTTATCAGTGCTTAAATAACCGGAAACAAAATCCAAACAAAGAATATTACCAATAATAAACTTTTGACTGTTTTTTTTTGGTGTCGCTATCAGAATACCTCCATTATCTCACTTAAATCCTAGCATAAATTTTGTTGCCCATCGGATAAGTATTTATTATTGCTTAAATAACCAGAAACAAAATACTTACAAAGAATATTACCAATAACAAAATTGTGACTGATTCTCTTGTTGTCGCTATCAGAATACCTCCATTATCTCTCTTAAATCTTAGGAGAGATTTTGTTGCTCATTGGATAAAAATTTCTTAGTGCTTAAATAACCGGAAACAAAATACAAACAAAGAATATTACCGATAATGAACTTGTGACTGATTCTTTTGGTGTCGCTTTCAGACTACCTCCATTATCTCTCTTAAATCCAAGAGAAATTTTGTTGCTCATTGGATAAGTATTTTTAGTGCTTAAATAACCAGAAACAAAATACAAACAAAGAATATTACCAATATTAAACTTGAGACTGATTTTTTATGGTGTCGCTATCAGAATACATCCATTATCTCTCTTAAATCCTAGGAGAAATTTTGTTGCTCATCGGATAAGTATTTATTTGTGCTCAAATAACCAGAAACAACATAAAAACAAAGAATATTACCAATAACAAAATTGTGACTGACTCTCTTGTTGTCGCTATCAGAATACCTCCATTATCTCTCTTAAATCCTAGGAGAAATTTTGTTGCTCTTTGGATAAGTATTCCTTAGTGCTTAAAAAACCGGAAACAAAATACAAACAAAGAATATTACCAATAATAAACTTGTGACTGATTTTTTTTGGTGTCGCTATCAGAATACCTCTATTATCTCTCTTAAATCCTAGCATAAATTTTGTTGCTCATCGGATAAGTATTTATTTGTGCTTAAATAACCAGAAACAAAATAAAAACAAAGAATATTACCAATAACAAAATTGTGACTGACTCTCTTGTTGTCGCTATCAGAATACCTCCATTATCTCTCTTAAATCCTAGGAGAAATTTTGTTGCTCTTTGGATAAGTATTCCTTAGTGCTTAAAAAACCGGAAACAAAATACAAACAAAGAATATTACCAATAATAAACTTGTGACTGATTTTTTTTGGTGTCGCTATCAGAATACCTCTATTATCTCTCTTAAATCCTAGCATAAATTTTGTTGCTCTTTGGATAAGTATTCCTTAGTGCTTAAAAAACCGGAAACAAAATACAAACAAAGAATATTACCAATAATAAACTTGTGACTGATTTTTTTTGGTGTCGCTATCAGAATACCTCTATTATCTCTCTTAAATCCTAGCATAAATTTTGTTGCTCATTGGATAAGTATTTTTTTAAGCTTGAATAACCAGAAACAAAATACAAACAAAGAATATTACCAATAATAAACTTGTGACTGATTATTTTTGGTGTCGCTATCAGAATACCTCCATTATCACTCTTTATTCCTGGCAGATATTTTGTTGCTAATTGGATCAGTCTTTATCAATGCTTGAATACTCAGCAACAAAATAAAAGCAAAGTATATTACCAATAATAAACTTGATATTGATTTTTTTTGGTGTCGCTATAAGAATACCTCCATTATCACTCTTAATTCCTAAAAGAAATTTTGTTGCTCATTGGATAAGTCTTTATCAATGCTTGAATACTCAGCAGCAAAATACAAACAAAGAATATTACCAATAATAAACTTGTGACTGATTTTTTTTTGGTGTCGCTATCAGAATACCTCCGTTATCTCTCTCAAATCATATCAGAAATTTTGTTGCTCATTGGATAAGTCTTTATCAATGCTTGAATACTCAGCAACCAAATAAAAACAAAGAATATTACCAATTATAAATTTGAGACTGATTTTTTTGGTTTCGCTATCAGAATACCTTAATTATCTCACTTAAATCCTAGGAGAAATTTTTTTGCTCATTGGATAAGTATTTTTTAGTGCTTAACTAACCAGAAACAAAATACAAACAAAGAATATTACCAATAATAAAATTTTGACTGATTATTTTTGGTGTCGCTATCAGAATACCTCCATTATCTCACTTAAATCCTAGGAGAAATTTTTTTGCTCATTGGATAAGTATTTTTTAGTGCTTAACTAACCAGAAACAAAATACAAACAAAGAATATTACCAATAATAAACTTGTGACTGATTATTTTTGGTGTCGCTATCAGAATACCTCCATTATCACTCTTAATCCCTAGAAGAAATTTTGTTGCTCATTGGATAAGTCTTTATCAGTTCTTATATACTCAGCAACAAAATACAAACAAAGAATATTACCAATAATAAGCTTGTGACTGATTTTTTTTGGTGTCGCTATCAGAATACCTCCATTATCTTTCTCAAATTATATCAGAAATTTTGTTTCTCATTGGATAAGTCTTTATCAATGCTTGAATACTCAGCAGCAAACTACAAATAAAGAATATTACCAATAATAAAATTGTGACTTATTATTTTTGGTGTCGCTGTCAGAATACCTCCATTATCTCACTTAAATCCTAGCATAAATTTTGTTGCTAATTGGATCAGTCTTTATCAATGCTTGAATACTCAGCAACAAAATAAAAACAAAGAATATTATCAATAATAAACTTGAGACTGATTTGTTTTGGTGTCGCTATAAGAATACCTCCATTATCACTCTTAATTCCTAGAAGAAATTTTGTTGCTCATTGGATAAGTCTTTATCAATGCTTGAATACTCAGCAGCAAAATACAAACAAAGAATATTACCAATAATAAACTTGTGACTGATTTTTTTTGGTTTCGCTATCAGAATACCTCTATTATCTCTCTTAAATCCTAGCATAAATTTAGTTGCTCATCGGATAAGTATTTATTAGTGCTTAAATAACCAGAAACAAAATACAAACAAAGAATATTACCGATAATGATCTTGTGACTGATTATTTTTGGTATAGCTATCAGAATACCTCCATTATCTGTCTTAATTCCTAGCAGATATTCTGTTGCTAATTGGATCAGTCTTTATCAATGCTTGAATACTCAGCAATAAAATACAAACAAAGAATATTACCAATATTAAACTTGAGACTGATTTTTTATGGTGTCGCTATCAGAATACATCCATTATCTCTCTTAAATCCTAGGAGAAATTTTGTTGCTCATCGGATAAGTATTTATTTGTGCTTAAATAACCAGAAACAAAATAAAAACAAAGAATATTACCAATAACAAAATTGTGACTGATTCTCTTGTTGTTGCTATCAGAATACCTCCATTATCTCTCTTAAATCCTAGGAGAAATTTTGTTGCTCTTTGGATAAGTATTTCTTAGTGCTTAAAAAACCGGAAACAAAATACAAACAAAGAATATTACCGATAATGAACTTGTGACTGATTCTTTTGGTGTCGCTATCAGACTACCTCCATTATCTCTCTTAAATCCAAGAGAAATTTTGTTGCTCATCGGATTAGTATTTTTAGTGCTCAAATAACCAGAAACAAAATACAAACAAAGAATATTACCAATAATAAACTTGTGACTGATTATTTTTGGTGTCGCTATCAGAATACCTCCATTATCTCCCTTAAATCCTAGCAGAAATTTTGTTGCTCATTGGATAAGTATTTATTATTGCTTAAATAACCAGGAACAGAATTCAAACAAAGAATATAAGCCAGAAATATAAACCAGAAACAAAATACAAACAAAGAATATTGCCAATAATAAATTTTGACTGTTTTTTTTGGTGTCGCTATCAGAATACCTCCATTATCTCACTTAAATCCTAGCATAAATTTTGTTGCTCTTCGGATAAGTATTTATTAGTGCTTAAATAATCAGAAACAAAATACAAACAAAGAATATTACCAATAACAAAATTGTGACTGATTCTCTTGTTGTCGCTATCAGAATACCTCCATTAACTCTCTTAAATCCTAGGAGAAATTTTGTTGCTCATTGGATAAGTATTTCTTAGTGCTTAAATAACCGGAAACAAAATACAAACAAAGAATATTACCGAGAATGAACTTGTGACTGATTCTTTTGGTGTCGCTATCAGACTACCTCCATTATCTCTCTTAAATCCAAGAGAAATTTTGTTGCTCATCGGATAAGTAATTTAAGTGCTTAAATAACCAGAAACAAAATACAAACAAAGAATATTACCAATAATAAACTTGTGACTGATAATTTTTGGTGTCGCTATTAGAATACCTCCATTATCTCTCTTAAATCCTAGGAGAAATGTTGTTGCTCATTGGATAAGTATTTCTTAGTGATTAAATAACCAGAAACAAAATACAAACAAAGAATATTACCGATAATGAACTTGTGACTGATTCTTTTATTGTCGCTATCAGAATACCTCCATTATCTCTCTTAAATCCTATTTATCAGTGCTTAAATAACCAGAAACAAAATACTAACAAAGGATATTACCAATAATAAACTTTTGACTGATTTTTTTGGTGTCGCTATCTGAAAACCTCCATTATCTCCCTTAAATCCTAGCAGAAATTTTGTTGCTCATTGGATAAGTATTTATTATTGCTTAAATAACCAGGAACAGAATACAAACAAAGAATATAAGCCAGAAATATAAACCAGAAACAAAATACAAACAAAGAATATTACCAATAATAAACTTTTGACTGTTTTTTTTTGGTGTCGCTATCAGAATACCTCCATTATCTCACTTAAATCCTAGCATAAATTTTGTTGCTCATCGGATAAGTATTTCTTAGTGCTTAAATAACCGGAAACAAAATACAAACAAAGAATATTACCGATATTGAACTTGTGACTGATTCTTTTGGTGTCGCTATCAGACTACCTCCATTATCTCTCTTTAATCCAAGAGAAATTTTGTTGCTCATCGGATAAGTAATTTTAGTGCTTAAATAACCAGAAACAAAATACTAACAAAGGATATTACCAATAATAAACTTTTGACTGATTTTTTGGGTGTCGCTATCTGAAAACCTCCATTATCTCCCTTAAATCCTAGCAGAAATTTTGTTGCTCATTGGATAAGTATTTATTATTGCTTAAATAACCAGGAACAGAATACAAACAAAGAATATAAGCCAGAAATATAAACCAGAAACAAAATACAAACAAAGAATATTACCAATAATAAACTTGTGACTGATAATTTTTGGTGTCGCTATTATAATACCTCCATTATCTGTCTTAATTCCTAGCAGATATTTTGTTGCTAGTTGGATCAGTCTTCATCAATGCTTGAATACTCAGCAATAAAATACTAACAAAGGATATTACCAATAATAAACTTTTGACTGATTTTTTTGGTGTCGCTATCTGAAAACCTCCATTATCTCCCTTAAATCCTAGCAGAAATCTTGTTGCTCATTGGATAAGTATTTATTATAGCTTAAATAAACAGGAACAGAATACAAACAAAGAATATAAGCCAGAAATATAAACCAGAAACAAAATACAAACAAAGAATATTACCAATAATAAACTTTTGACTGTTTTTTTTGGTGTCGCTATCAGAATACCTCCATTATCTCACTTAAATCCTAGCATAAATTTTGTTGTCCATCGGATAAGTATTTATTATTGCTTAAATAACCAGAAACAAAATACTTACAAAGAATATTACCAATAACAAAATTGTGACTGATTCTCTTGTTGTCGCTATCAGAATACCTCCATTATCTCTCTTAAATCATAGGAGAGATTTTGTTGCTCATTGGATAAGTATTTCTTAGTGCTTAAATAACCGGAAACAAAATACAAACAAAGACTATTACCGATAATGAACTTGTGACTGATTCTTTTGGTGTCGCTTTCAGACTACCTCCATTATCTCTCTTAAATCCAAGAGAAATTTTGTTGCTCATTGGATAAGTATTTTTAGTGCTTAAATAACCAGAAACAAAATACAAACAAAGAATATTACCAATAATAAACTTCTGACTGATTATTTTTGGTGTCGCTATCAGAATACCTCCATTATCACTCTTAAAACCTAGGAGAAATTTTGTTGCTCATTGAATCAGTATTTATCAGTGCTTAAATAACCGGAAACAATATCCAAACAAAGAATATTACCAATAATAAACTTTTGACTGTTTTTTTTTTAGTGTCGCTATCAGAATACCTCCATCATCTCACTTATATCCTAGTATAAATTTTGTTGCCCATCGGATAAGTATTTATTATTGCTTAAATAACCAGAAACAAAATACTTACAAAGAATATTACCAATAACAAAATTGTGACTGATTCTCTTGTTGTCGCTATCAGAATACCTCCATTATCTCTCTTAAATCATAGGAGAGATTTTGTTGCTCATTGGATAAGTATTTCTTAGTGCTTAAATAACCGGAAACAAAATACAAACAAAGACTATTACCGATAATGAACTTTTGACTGATTCTTTTGGTGTCGCTTTCAGACTACCTCCATTATCTCTCTTAAATCCAAGAGAAATTTTGTTGCTCATTGGATAAGTATTTTTAGTGCTTAAATAACCAGAAACAAAATACAAACAAAGAATATTACCAATAATAAACTTCTGACTGATTATTTTTGGTGTCGCTATCAGAATACCTCCATTATCACTCTTAAAACCTAGGAGAAATTTTGTTGCTCATTGAATCAGTATTTATCAGTGCTTAAATAACCAGAAACAAAATACAAACAAAGGATATTACCAATAATAAACTTTTGACTGATTTTTTTGGTGTCGCAATCTGAAAACCTCCATTATCTCCCTTAAATCCTAGCAGAAATTTTGTTGTTCATTGGATAAGTATTTATTATTGCTTTAATAACCAGGAACAGAATACAAACAAAGAATATAAGCCAGAAATATAAACCAGAAACAAAACACAAACAAAGAATATTACCAATAACAAAATTGTGACTGATTCTCTTGTTGTCGCTATCAGAATATCTCCATTATCTCTCTTAAATCCTAGGAGAAATTTTGTTACTCATTGGATAAGTATTTCTTAGTGCTTAAATAACCGAAAACAAAATACAAACAAAGAATATTACCGATAATGTACTTGTGACTGATTCTTTTGGTGTCGCTATCAGACAACTTCCATTATCTCTCTTAAATCCAAGAGAAATTTTGTTGCTCATCGGATAAGTATTTTTAGTGCTTAAATAACCAGAAACAAAATACAAACAAAGAATATTACCAATAATAAACTTGTGACTGATTATTTTTGGTGTCGCTATCAGAATACCTCCATTATCACTCTTAAAAACTAGGAGAAATTTTGTTGCTCATTGAATCAGTATTTATCAGTGCTTAAATAACCAGAAACAAAATACTAGCAAAGGATATTACCAATAATAAACTTTTGACTGATTTTTTTGGTGTCGCTATCTGAATACATCCATTATCTCACTTAAATCCTAGCATAAATTTTGTTGCTCATCGGATAAGTATTTATTAGTGCTTAAATAACCAGAAACAAAATACAAACAAAGAATATTACCAATAATAAACTTGTGACTGATTTTTTTTTGGTGTCGCTATCAGAATACCTCTATTATCTCTCTTAAATCCGAGCATAAATTTTGTTGCTCATCGGATAAGTATTTATTAGTGCTTAAATAACCAGAAACAAAATACAAACAAAGAATATTACCGATAATGATCTTGTGACTGATTATTTTTGGTGTAGCTATCAGAATACCTCCATTATCTGTCTTAATTCCTAGCAGATATTCTGTTGCTAATTGGATCAGTCTTTATCAATGCTTGAATACTCAGCAACAGAATACAAACAAAGAATATTACCAATATTAAACTTGAGACTGATTTTTTCTGGTGTCGCTATTAGAATACCTCCATTATCTCTCTTAAATCCTAGGAGAAATGTTGTTGCTCATTGGATAAGTATTTCTTAGTGATTAAATAACCGGAAACAAAATACAAACAAAGAATATTACCGATAATGAAATTGTGACTGATTCTTTTGGAGTCGCTATCAGACTACCTCCATTATCACTCTTAAAACCTAGGAGAAATTTTGTTGCTCATTGAATCAGTATTTATCAGTGCTTAAATAACCGGAAACAAAATCCAAACAAAGAATATTACCAATAATAAACTTTTGACTGTTTTTTTTTGGTGTCGCTATCAGAATACCTCCATTATCTCACTTAAATCCTAGCATAAATTTTGTTGCCCATCGGATAAGTATTTATTATTGCTTAAATAACCAGAAACAAAATACTTACAAAGAATATTACCAATAACAAAATTGTGACTGATTCTCTTGTTGTCGCTATCAGAATACCTCCATTATCTCTCTTAAATCATAGGAGAGATTTTGTTGCTCATTGGATAAAAATTTCTTAGTGCTTAAATAACCGGAAACAAAATACAAACAAAGAATATTACCGATAATGAACTTGTGACTGATTCTTTTGGTGTCGCTTTCAGACTACCTCCGTTATCTCTCTTAAATCCAAGAGAAATTTTGTTGCTCATTGGATAAGTATTTTTAGTGCTTAAATAACCAGAAACAAAATACAAACAAAGAATATTACCAATATTAAACTTGAGACTGATTTTTTATGGTGTCGCTATCAGAATACATCCATTATCTCTCTTAAATCCTAGGAGAAATTTTGTTGCTCATCGGATAAGTATTTATTTGTGCTTAAATAACCAGAAACAAAATAAAAACAAAGAATATTACCAATAACAAAATTGTGACTGACTCTCTTGTTGTCGCTATCAGAATACCTCCATTATCTCTCTTAAATCCTAGGAGAAATTTTGTTGCTCTTTGGATAAGTATTCCTTAGTGCTTAAAAAACCGGAAACAAAATACAAACAAAGAATATTACCAATAATAAACTTGTGACTGATTTTTTTTGGTGTCGCTATCAGAATACCTCTATTATCTCTCTTAAATCCTAGCATAAATTTTGTTGCTCATCGGATAAGTATTTATTAGTGCTTAAATAACCAGAAACAAAATACAAACAAAGAATATTACCGATAATGATCTTGTGACTGATTATTTTTGGTGTAGCTATCAGAATACCTCCATTATCTGTCTTAATTCCTAGCAGATATTCTGTTGCTAATTGGATCAGTCTTTATCAATGCTTGAATACTCAGCAACAGAATACAAACATAGAATATTACCAATATTAAACTTGAGACTGATTTTTTCTGGTGTCGCTATTAGAATACCTCTATTATCTCTCTTAAATCCTAGCATAAATTTTGTTGCTCATCGGATAAGTATTTATTAGTGCCTAAATAACCAGAAACAAAATACAAACAAAGAATATTACCAATAATAAACTTGTGACTGTTGCTTTTTGGTGTCGCTATCAGAATACCTCTATTATCTCTCTTAAATCCTAGCATAAATTTTGTTGCTCATCGGATAAGTATTTATTAGTGCTTAAATAACCAGAAACAAAATACAAACAAAGAATATTACCGATAATGATCTTGTGACTGATTATTTTTGGTGTAGCTCTCAGAATACCTCCATTATCTGTCTTAATTCCTAGCAGATATTCTGTTGCTAATTGGATCAGTCTTTATCAATGCTTGAATACTCAGCAACAGAATACAAACAAAGAATATTACCAATATTAAACTTGAGACTGATTTTTTCTGGTGTCGCTATTAGAATACCTCCATTATCTCTCTTAAATCCAAGAGAAATCTTGTTGCTCATCGGATAAGTATTTTTAGTGCTCAAATAACCAGAAACAAAATACAAACAAAGAATATTACCAATAATAAACTTGTGACTGATTATTTTTGGTGTCGCTGTCAGAATACCTCCATTATCGCTCTTAAAACCTAGGAGAAATTTTGTTGCTCATTGAATCAGTATTTATCAGTACTTAAATAACCAGAAACAAAATACTAACAAAGGATATTACCAATAATAAACTTTTGACTGATTTTTTTGGTGTCGCTATCTGAAAACCTCCTTTATCTCCCTTAAATCCTAGCATACATTTTGTTGCTCATCGGATAAGTATTTCTTAGTGCTTAAATAACCGGAAACAAAATACAAACAAAGAATATTACCGATAATGAACTTGTGACTGATTATTTTTGGTGTCGCTATCCGAATACCTCCATTATGACCCTTAAATCCTAGCATAAATTTTGTTGCTCATCGGATAAGTATTTCTTAGTGCTTAAATAACCAGAAACAAAATACAAACAAAGAATATTACCGATAATGAACTTGTGACTGATTATTTTTGGTGTCGCTATCCGAATACCTCCATTATCTCTCTTAAATCCTAGCATAAATTTTGTTGCTCATCGGATAAGTATTTTTAGTGCTTAAATAACCAGAAACAAAATACAAACAAAGAATATTACCAATAACAAAATTGTGACTGATTCTCTTGTTGTCGCTATCAGAATACCTCCATTATCTCTCTTAAATCCTAGCATAAATTTTGTTGCTCATCGGATAAGTATTTTTAGTGCTTAAATAACCGGAAACAAAATACAAACAAAGAATATTACCGATAATGAACTTGTGACTGAGTCTTTTGGTGTCGCTATCAGACTACCTCCATTATCTCTCTTAAATCCAAGAGAAATTTTGTTGCTCATCGGAAAAGTATTTTTAGTGCTTAAATAACCAGAAACAAAATACAAACAAAGAATATTACCAATAATAAACTTTTGACTGTTTTTTTTTTTGGTGTCGCTATCCGAATACCTCCATTATCTCTCTTAAATCCTAGGAGCAATTTTGTTGCTCATTGGATAAGTATTTCTTAGTGCTTAAATAACCAGAAACAAAATACAAACAAAGAATATTACCAATAACAAAATTGTGACTGATTCTCTTGTTGTCGCTATCAGAATACCTCCATTATCTCTCTTAAATCCTAGCATAAATTTTGTTGCTCATCGGATACTTATTTCTTAGTGCTTAAATAACCAGTAACAAAATACAAACAAAGAATATTACCAATAACAAAATTGTGACTGATTCTCTTGTTGTCGCTATCAGAATACCTCCATTATCTCTCTTAAATCCTAGCATAAATTTTGTTGCTCATCGGATAAGTATTTTTAGTGCTTAAATAACCAGAAACAAAATACAAACAAAGAATATTACCGATAATGAACTTTTGACTGTTTTTTTTTTGGTGTCGCTATCCGAATACCTCCATTATCTCTCTTAAATCCAAGAGAAATTTTGTTGCTCATCGGATAAGTATTTTTAGTGCTTAAATAACCAGAAACAAAATACAAACAAAGAATATTACCAATAATAAACTTTTGACTGTTTTTTTTTTGGTGTCGCTATCCGAATACCTCCATTATCTCTCTTAAATCCTAGGATCAATTTTGTTGCTCATTGGATAAGTATTTCTTAGTGCTTAAATAACCGGAAACAAAATACAAACAAATAATATTACCGATAATGAACTTGTGACTGATTCTTTTGGTGTCACTATCAGAATACCTACATTATCTCTCTTAAATCCTAGCAGAAATCTTGTTGCTCATTGGATAAGTATTTATTATTGCTTAAATAAACAGGAACAGAATACAAACAAAGAATATAAGCCAGAAATATAAACCAGAAACAAAATACAAACAAAGAATATTACCAATAATAAACTTTTGACTGTTTTTTTTTTGGTGTCGCTATCCGAATACCTCCATTATCTCTCTTAAATCCTAGGAGAAATTTTGTTGCTCATCGGATAAGTATTTATTAGTGCTTAAATAACCAGAAACAAAATACGAACAAAGAATATCACCGATAATGAACTTGTGACTGATTATTTTTGGTGTCGCTATCAGAATACTTCCATTATCTGTCTAAATTCCTAGCAGATATTTAATTGCTAATTGGATCAGTTTTTATCAATGTTTGAATACTCAGCAACAAAATACAAACAAAGAATATTACCAACAATAAACTTGTGACTGCTTTTTTTTGGTGTCGCAATCAGAATACCTCCATAATCTCTCTTAATTCCTAGCAGAAATTTTGTTGCTCATTGGATAAGTATTTCTTTGTGCTTAAATAACCGAAAACAAAATACAAACAAAGAATATTACCGATAATACACTTGTGACTGATTCTTTTGGTGTCGCTATCAGACTACCTCCATTATGGCACTTAAATCCTTGCGGAAATGTTGTTGCTCATCGGATAAGTCTTTATTAGTGCTTAAATAACCAGAAACAAAATACAAACAATGAATATTACCAATAATAAACTTGTGACTGATTTTTTTTGGTGTCGCTACCAGAATACCTCCATTATCTCTCTTAATTCCTAGCAGAAATTTTGTTGCTGTTTGGATAAGTCTTTATCAATGCTTGAATACTCAGCAACAAAATACAAACAAAGAATGTTACCGATGATAAACTTGTGACTGATTTTTTTTGGTGTCGCTATCAGAATACCTACATTATCTCTCTTAAATCCCAGCATAAATTTTGTTGCCCATTGGATAAGTATTTATTAGTGCTTAAATAAACAGAAACTAAGTACAAACAAAGAATATTACCAATAATAAACTTGTGACTGATTTTTTTTGGTGTCACTATCAGAATACCTACATTATCTCTCTTAAATCCTAGGAGAAATTTTGTTGCTCATTGGATAAGTATTTTTTAGTGCTTAAATAAACAGAAACTAAATACAAACAAAGAATATTACCAATAATAAACTTGTGACTGATTTTTTTTGGTGTCGCTACCAGAATACCTCCATTATCTCTCATAAATCGTATTATGAATTTTGTTGCTCATTGGATAAGTATTTATTAGTGCTTACGTATCCAGAAACAAAATGAAAACAAAGAATATTACCAATAATAAACTTGTGACTGTTTTTTTTGGTGTCGCTATCAGAATACCTCCATTATCTCTCTTCATTCCTAGCAGAAATTTTGTTGCTCTTTGGATAAGTCTTTATCAATGCTTGAATACTCAGCAACAAAATACAAACAAAGAATGTTACTGATGATAAACTTGTGACTAATTTTTTTTGGTGTCGCTATCAGAATACCTACATTATCTCTCTTAAATCCCAGCATAAATTTTGTTGCTCATTGGATAAGTATTTATTAGTGCTTAAATAAACAGAAACAAAATACAAACAAAGAATATTACCAATAATTAATTTGTGACTGATTTTTTTTGTTTCGCTATCAGAATACCTCCATTATCTCTCTTAAATCCTTGCAGAGACTTTGTTGCTCATTGGATAAGTATTTTTTTGTGCCTAAATAACCAGAAACAAAATACAAACAAAGAATATTACCAATAATTAATTTGTGACCGATTTTTTTTGGCGTCGCTATCAGAATACCTCCATTATCTATCTTAAAACCTAGGAGAAATTTTGTTGCTCATTGGATAAGTATTTTTTGGTGCTTAAATAACCAGAAACAAAATACAAACAAAGAATATTACCAATAATAAATTTGTGACTGATTATTTTTGGTGTCGCTATCAGAATACCTCCATTATCACTCTTAATTCCTAGAAGAAATTTTGTTGCTCATTAGATAAGTCTTTATCAATGCTTGAATACTCAGCAACAAAATACAAACAAAGAATATTACCAATAATAAACTTTTGACTGATTTTTTTTGTGTAGCTATCAGAATTCCTCCATTATCTCACTTAAATCCTAGCATAAAATTTGTTGCTCATCGGATAAATATTTATTACTGCTTAAATAACCAGAAAAAAAATACAAACAAAGAATATTACCAATGATAGACTTGTGACTGATTTTTTTTGGTGTCGCTATCAGAATACCTCCATTATCTCTCTTAAATCCCAGCATAAATTTTGTTGCTCATTGGATAAGCATTTATTAGTGCTTAAATAACCAAAAACAAAATACAAACAAAGAATATTACCAATAATAAACTTGTGACTGATTTTTTTTTGGTGTCGCTATCAGAATACCTCCATTATCTCTCTTAAATCCCAGCATAAATTTTGTTGCTCATTGGATAAGTCTTTATTAATGCTTGAATACACAGCAACAAAATACAAACAAAGAATATTAACAATGATAAACTTGTGACTGATTTTTTTTGGTGTCACTATAAGAATACCTCCATTATCTCTCTTAATTCCTAGCTGAAATTTTGTTGCTCATTGGATAAGTCTTTATCAATGCTTAAATAAACAGAAACAAAATACAAACAAAGAATATTACCAATGATAAACTTGTGACTGTTTTTTTTTGTGTCGCTATCAGAATACCTCCATTATATCTCTTAATTCTTAGCAGAAATTTTGTTACTCATTGAATTATTCTTTATCAATGCTTGAATAACCAGCAAAAACATACAAACAAAGAATATTACCAATAATAAACTTGTGGCTGATTTTTTTTTGTGTCGTTCCAGAATACCTTCATTTTCTCTCATAAATCGTATTATAAATTTTGTTGCTCATTGGATAAGTATTTATTAGTGCTTAAGTATCCAGAAACAAAATGAAAACAAAGAATATTACCAATAATAAACTTGTGACTGTTTTTTTTGGCGTCGCTATCAGAATACCTCCATTATCTCTCTTAATTCCTTGCACAAATTTTGTTGCTCATTGGATAAGTCTTTATTAATGCTTGAATATACATCAACAAAATACAAACAAAGAATATTACCAATGATAAACTTGTGACTGATTTTTTTTGGTGTCACTATCAGAATACCTACATTATCTCTCTTAAATCCTAGGAGAATTGTTGTTGCTCATTGGATAAGTATTTTTTAGTGCCTAAATAACCAGAACCAAAATATAAACAAAGAATATTACCAATAATTAATTTGTGACTGATTTTTTTGGTTTCGCTATCAGAATACCTCCATTATCTCTCTTAAATCATTGCAAAGATTTTGTTGCTCATTGGATAAGTATATATTAGTGCTCAAATAACCAGAAACAATATACAAACATAGAATATTACCAATAATAAACTTGTGACTGATTTTTTTTTTGGTGTCACTATCAGAATACCTACATTATATCTCTCAAAACCTAGGAGAAATTTTGTTGCTCATTGGACAAGTATTTTTTAGTGCCTAAATAACCAGAAACAAAAAACAAACAAAGAATATTACCAATAATTAATTTGTGACTGATTTTTTTGGATTCGCTATCAGAATACCTCCATTATCTCTCTTAAATCCCAGCATAAATATTGTTGCTCATTGGATAAGCATTTATTAGTGCTTAAATAACCAGAAACAAAATGAAAACAAAGAATATTACCAATAATAAACTTGTGACTGTTTTTTTGTGTCGCTATCAGAATACCTCCATTATATCTCTTAATTCTTAGCAGAAATTTTGTTACTCATTGAATTATTCCTTATCAATGCTTGAATAACCAGAAAAAACATACAAACAAAGAATATTACCAATAATAAGCTTGTGACTGTTTTTTTGTGGCGTCGCTATCAGAATACCTCTATTATCTCTCTTAATTCCTAGCAGAAATTTTGTTGCTCATTGAATAAGTATTTTCTAGTGCCTAAGTAACCAGAAACAAAATACAAATAAAGAATATTACCAATAATTAATTTGTGACTGATTTTTTTGGTTTCGCTATCAGAATACCTCCATTATCTCTCTTAAATCCTTGCAGAGATTTTGTTGCTCATCGGATAAGTATATATTAGTGCTCAAATAACCAGAAACAAAATACAAACTAAGAATATTACCAATAATGAACATGTGACTGATTTTTTTTGGTGTCGCATTCAGAATACCTCCATTTTCGGTTTTAATTTCTAGCAGAAATTTTGTTGCTGATTGAATAACTCAAATAGTGCTTGAATTACCAGCAACAATATACAAACAAAGAATATTACCAATAATAAACTTGTGACTGACTTTTTTTGATGTCGCTATCAGAATACCTGCATTATCTCTCTTGAATCCTAGCATAAATTTTGTTGATCTTCGGATAAGTATTTATTAGTGCTTAAATAACCAGAAACAAAGAATATTACCAATAATAAGATTGTTACTGATTTTTTTTGGTGTCGCTATCAGAATACCTCCATTATCTGTCTTAATTCCTAGCAGATATTTTGTTGCTAATTGGATCAGTGTTTATCAATGCTTGAATACTCGGCAACAAAATACAAACAAAGAATATTACCAATATTAAACTTGTGACTGATTTTTTATCTGGTGTCGCTATGAGAATACCTCCATTATCTTTCTTAAATCCAAGAGAAATTTTGTTGCTCATCGGATAAGTATTTATTTGTGTTCAAATAGCCAGAAACAAAATACAAAAAAATAATATTACCGATAATAAACTTGTGACTGATTCTTTTGGTGTCGCTATCAGAATACCTCCATTATCTCTCTTAAATCCTAGGGGAAATTTTGTTGCTCATTGGATAAGTCTTTATTTGTGTTCAAATAGCCAGAAACAAAATACAAACAAATAATATTACCAATAATAAACTTCTGACTGATTATTTTTGGTATTGCTATCAGAATACTTCCATTATCTATCTTAAAACCTAGGAGAAATTTTGTTGCTCATTGGATAAGTATTTTTTAGTGCTTAAATAACCAGAAACAAAATACAAACAAAGAATATTACCAATAATAAACTTTTGACTGGTTTTTTTTGGTATCGCTCTCAGAATACTTCCATTATCTATCTTAAAACCTAGGAGAAATTTTGTTGCTCATTGGATAAGTATTTTTTGAAGCTTAAATAACCAGAAACAAAATACAAACAAAGAATATTACCAATAATAAACTTGTGACTGATTATTTTTGGTGTCGCTATCAGAATACCTCCATTATCACTCTTAATCCCTAGAAGAAATTTTGTTGCTCATTGGATAAGTCTTTATCAGTTCTAATATACTCAGCAACAAAATAAAAACAAAGAATATTACCAATAATAAGCTTGTGACTGATTTTTTTTTGGTGTCGCTATCAGAATACCTCCATTATCTTTCTCAAATCATATCAGAAATTTTGTTTCTCATTGGATAAGTCTTTATCAATGCTTGAATACTCAGCAGCAAACTACAAATAAAGAATATTACCAATAATAAAATTGTGACTGATTTTTTATGGTGTCGCTATCAGAATACCTCCATTATCTCACTTAAATCCTAGCATAAATTTTGTTGCTCATCGGATAAGTATTTATTTGTGCTTAAATAACCAGAAACAAAATACAAACAAAGAATATTACCGATAATGAACTTGTGACTGATTCTTTTGTTGTCGCTATCAGAATACCTCCATTATCTCTCTTAAATCCTAGAAGAAATTTTGTTGCTCATTGGATACGTCTTTATTAGTGTTCAAATAGCCAGAAACAAAATACAAACAAATTATATTACCAATAATAAACTTGTGACTGATTATTTTTGGTGTCGCTATCAGAATACCTCCATTATCACTCTTAATTCCTGGCAGATATTTTGTTGCTAATTGGATCAGTCTTTATCAATGCTTGAATACTCAGCAACAAAATAAAAGCAAAGAATATTACCAATAATAAACTTGATATTGATTTTTTTTGGTGTCGCTATAAGAATACCTCCATTATCACTCTTAATTCCTAGAAGAAATTTTGTTGCTCATTGGATAAGTCTTTATCAATGCTTGAATACTCAGCAGCAAAATACAAACAAAGAATATTACCAATAATAAACTTGTGACTGATTTTTTTTTTGGTGTCGCTATCAGAATACCTCCATTATCTCTCTCAAATCATATCAGAAATTTTGTTGCTCATTGGATAAGTCTTTATCAATGCTTGAATACTCAGCAACTAAATAAAAACAAAGAATATTACCAATTATAAACTTGCGACTGATTTTTTTGGTTTCGCTATCAGAATACCTTAATCATCTCACTTAAATCCTAGGAGAAATTTTGTTGCTTATTGGATAAGTATTCTTTAAAGTCTAAATAACCAAAAACAAAATACAAACAAAGAATATTACCAATAATAAAATTTTGACTGATTATTTTTGGTGTCGCTATCAGAATACCTCCATTATCTCACTTAAATCCTAGAAGAAATTTTGTTGCTCATTGGATAAGTATTTTTTAGTGCTTAACTAACCAGAAACAAAATACAAACAAAGAATATTACCAATAATAAACTTTTGACTGTTTTTTTTTGGTATCGCTCTCAGAATACTTCCATTATCTATCTTAAAACCTAGGAGAAATTTTGTTGCTCATTGGATAAGTATTTTTTGAAGCTTAAATAACCAGAAACAAAATACAAACAAAGAATATTACCAATAATAAACTTGTGACCGATTATTTTTGGTGTCGCTATCAGAATACCTCCATTATCACTCTTAATCCCTAGAAGAAATTTTGTTGCTCATTGGATAAGTCTTTATCAGTTCTTATATACTCAGCAACAAAATACAAACAAAGAATATTACCAATAATAAGCTTGTGACTGATTTTTTTTTGGTGTCGCTATCAGAATACCTCCATTATCTTTCTCAAATTATATCAGAAATTTTGTTTCTCATTGGATAAGTCTTTATCAATGCTTGAATACTCATTAGCAAACTACAAATAAAGAATATTACCAATAATAAAATTGTGACTGATTTTTTATGGTGTCGCTATCAGAATACCTCCATTATCTCACTTAAATCCTAGGATAAATTTTGTTGCTCATCGGATAAGTATTTATTAGTGCTTAAATAACCAGAAACAAAATACAAACAAAAAATATTACCGATAATGAACTTGTGACTGATTCTCTTGGTGTCGCTATCAGAATACCTCCATTATCTCTCTTAAATCCTAGGAGAAATTTTGTTGCTCATTGGATAAGCCTTTATTAGTGTTCAAATAGCCAGAAACAAAATACAAACAAATAATATTACCAATAATAAACTTGTGACTGATTATTTTTGGTATTGCTATCAGAATACTTCCATTATCTATCTTAAAACCTAGGAGAAATTTTGTTGCTCATTGGATAAGTATTTTTTTAAGGTTGAATAACCAGAAACAAAATACAAACAAAGAAACCAATAATAAACTTGTGACTGATTATTTTTGGTGTCGCTATCAGAATACCTCCATTATCACTCCTAATTCCTGGCAGATATTTTGTTGCTAATTGGATCAGTCTTTATCAATGCTTGAATACTCAGCAACAAAATAAAAGCAAAGTATATTACCAATAATAAACTTGATATTGATTTTTTTTGTGTCGCTATAAGAATACCTCCATTATCACTCTTAATTCCTAGAAGAAATTTTGTTGCTCATTGGATAAGTCTTTATCAATGCTTGAATACTCAGCAGCAAAATACAAACAAAGAATATTAGCAATAATAAACTTGTGACTGATTTTTTTTTGGTGTCGCTATCAGAATACCTCTATTATCTCTCTCAAATCATATCAGAAATTGTGTTGCTCATTGGATAAGTCTTTATCAATGTTTGAATACTCAGCAGCAAACTACAAATAAAAAATATTACCAATAATAAAATTGTGACTGATTTTTTATGGTGTCGCTATCAGAATACCTCCATTATCTCACTTAAATCCTAGCATAAATTTTGTTGCTCATCGGATAAGTATTTATTAGTGCTTAAATAACCAGAAACAAAATACAAACAAAGAATATTACCGATAATGAACTTGTGACTGATTCTTTTGGTGTCGCTATCAGAATACCTCCATTATCTCTCTTAAATCCTAGGAGAAATTTTGTTGCTCATTGGATAAGTCTTAATTAGTGTTCAAATAGCCAGAAACAAAATACAAACAAATAATATTACCAATAATAAACTTGTGACTGATTATTTTTGGTGTTGCTATCAGAATACTTCCATTATCTATCTTAAAACCTAGGAAAAATTTTGTTGCTCATTAGATAAGTATTTTTTTAAGCTTGAATAACCAGAAACAAAATACAAACAAAGAATATTACCAATAATAAACTTGTGACTGATTATTTTTGGTGTCGCTATCAGAATACCTCCATTATCACTCTTAATTCCTGGCAGATATTTTGTTGCTAATTGGATCAGTCTTTATCAATGCTTGAATACTCAGCAACAAAATAAAAGCAAAGAATATTACCAATAATAAACTTGATATTGATTTTTTTTGGTGTCGCTATAAGAATACCTCCATTATCACTCTTAATTCCTAGAAGAAATTTTGTTGCTCATTGGATAAGTCTTTATCAATGCTTGAATACTCAGCAGCAAAATACAAACAAAGAATATTACCAATAATAAACTTGTGACTGATTTTTTTTTGGTGTCGCTATCAGAATACCTCCATTATCTCTCTCAAATCATATCAGAAATTTTGTTGCTCATTGGATAAGTCTTTATCAATGCTTGAATACTCAGCAACCAAATAAAAACAAAGAATATTACCAATTATAAACTTGAGACTGATTTTTTTGGTTTCGCTATCAGAATACCTTAATCATCTCACTTAAATCCTAGGAGAAATTTTGTTGCTTATTGGATAAGTATTCTTTAAAGTCTAAATAATCAAAAACAAAATACAAACAAAGAATATTACCAATAATAAAATTTTGACTGATTATTTTTGGTGTCGCTATCAGAATACCTCCATTATCTCACTTAAATCCTAGGAGAAATTTTGTTGCTCCTTGGATAAGTATTTTTTAGTGCTTAACTAACCAGAAACAAAATACAAACAAAGAATATTGCCAATAATAAACTTTTGACTGGTTTTTTTTGGTATCGCTCTCAGAATACTTCCATTATCTATCTTAAAACCTAGGAGAAATTTTGTTGCTCATTGGATAAGTATTTTTTGAAGCTTAAATAACCAGAAACAAAATACAAACAAAGAATATTACCAATAATAAACTTGTGACTGATTATTTTTGGTGTCGCTATCAGAATACCTCCATTATCACTCTTAATCCCTAGAAGAAATTTTGTTGCTCATTGGATAAGTCTTTATCAGTTCTTATATACTCAGCAACAAAATACAAACAAAGAATATTACCAATAATAAGCTTGTGACTGATTTTTTTTTGGTGTCGCTATCAGAATACCTCCATTATCTTTCTCAAATTATATCAGAAATTTTGTTTCTCATTGGATAAGTCTTTATCAATGCTTGAATACTCAGCAGCAAACTACAAATAAAGAATATTACCAATAATAAAATTGTGACTGATTTTTTATGGTGTCGCTATCAGAATACCTCCATTATCTCAGTTAAATCCTAGCATAAATTTTGTTGCTCATCGGATAAGTATTTATTAGTGCTTAAATAACCAGAAACAAAATACAAACAAAAAATATTACCGATAATGAACTTGTGACTGATTCTCTTGGTGTCGCTATCAGAATACCTCCATTATCTCTCTTAAATCCTAGGAGAAATTTTGTTGCTCATTGGATAAGTCTTTATTAGTGTTCAAATAGCCAGAAACAAAATACAAACAAATAATATTACCAATAATAAACTTGTGACTGATTATTTTTGGTATTGCTATCAGAATACTTCCATTATCTATCTTAAAACCTAGGAGAAATTTTGTTGCTCATTGGATAAGTATTTTTTTAAGCTTGAATAACCAGAAACAAAATACAAACAAAGAATATTACCAATAATAAACTTGTGACTGATTATTTTTGGTGTCGCTATCAGAATACCTCCATTATCACTCCTAATTCCTGGCAGATATTTTGTTGCTAGTTGGATCAGTCTTTATCAATGCTTGAATACTCAGCAACAAAATAAAAGCAAAGTATATTACCAATAATAAACTTGATATTGATTTTTTTTGGTGTCGCTATAAGAATACCTCCATTATCACTCTTAATTCCTAGAAGAAATTTTGTTGCTCATTGGATAAGTCTTTATCAATGCTTGAATACTCAGCAGCAAAATACAAACAAAGAATATTACCAATAATAAACTTGTGACTGATTTTTTTTGGTGTCGCTATCAGAATACCTCTATTATCTATCTTTAAACCTAGAAGAAGTTTTGTTGCTAATTGGATAAGTATTTTTTAAGGCTTGAATAACCAGAAACAAAATACAAATAAAGAATATTACCAATAATAAACTTGTGACTGATTTTTTGATGTCGCTAACAGAATACCTCCATTATCTATCTTTAAACCTAGGAGAAATTTTGTTGCCAATTGGATCAGTCTTTATCAATGCTTGAATACTCAGCAACAAAATAAAAACAAAGAATATTACCAATAATAAACATGAGACTGATTTTTTTTGGTGTCGCTATCAGAATACCTCCATTATCTCTCTCAAATCATATCAGAAATTTTGTTGCTCATTGGATAAGTCTTTATCAATGCTTGAATACTCAGCAGCAAACTACAAATAAAGAATATTACCAATAATAAAATTGTGACTGATTTTTTTTGGTGTCGCTATCAGAATACCTCCATTATCTCTCTCAAATCATATCAGAAATTGTGTTGCTCATTGGATAAGTCTTTATCAATGCTTGAATACTCAGCAGCAAACTACAAATAAAAAATATTACCAATAATAAAATTGTGACTGATTTTTTATGGTGTCGCTATCAGAATACCTCCATTATCTCACTTAAATCCTAGCATAAATTTTGTTGTTCATCGGATAAGTATTTATTAGTGCTTAAATAACCAGAAACAAAATACAAACAAAGAATATTACCGATAATGAACTTGTGACTGATTCTTTTGGTGTCGCTATCAGATTACCTCCATTATCTCTCTTAAATCCTAGGAGAAATTTTGTTGCTCATTGGATAAGTCTTTATTAGTGTTCAAATAGCCAGAAACAAAATACAAACAAATAATATTACCAATAATAAACTTGTGACTGATTATTTTTGGTATCGCTCTCAGAATACTTCCATTATCTATCTTAAAACCTAGGAGAAATTTTGTTGCTCATTGGATAAGTATTTTTTGAAGCTTAAATAACCAGAAACAAAATACAAACAAAGAATATTACCAATAATGAACTTGTGACTGATTATTTTTGGTGTCGCTATCAGAATACCTCCATTATCACTCTTAATCCCTAGAAGAAATTTTGTTGCTCATTGGATAAGTCTTTATCAGTTCTTATATACTCAGCAACAAAATACAAACAAAGAATATTACCAATAATAAGCTTGTGACTGATTTTTTTTTGGTGTCGCTATCAGAATACCTCTATTATCTATCTTTAAACCTAGAAGAAATTTTGTTGCTAATTGGATAAGTATTTTTTAAGGCTTGAATAACCAGAAACAAAATACAAATAAAGAATATTACCAATAATAAACTTGTGACTGATTTTTTGATGTCGCTATCAGAATACCTCCATTATCTATCTTTAAACCTAGGAGAAATTTTGTTGCCAATTGGATCAGTCTTTATCAATGCTTGAATACTCAGCAACAAAATAAAAACAAAGAATATTACCAATAATAAACATGAGACTGATTTTTTTTGGTGTCGCTATCAGAATACCTCCATTATCTCTCTCAAATCATATCAGAAATTTTGTTGCTCATTGGATAAGTCTTTATCAATGCTTGAATACTCAGCAGCAAACTACAAATAAAGAATATTACCAATAATAAAATTGTGACTGATTTTTTTTGGTGTCGCTATCAGAATACCTCCATTATCTCTCTCAAATCATATCAGAAATTGTGTTGCTCATTGGATAAGTCTTTATCAATGCTTGAATACTCAGCAGCAAACTACAAATAAAAAATATTACCAATAATAAAATTGTGACTGATTTTTTATGGTGTCGCTATCAGAATACCTCCATTATCTCACTTAAATCCTAGCATAAATTTTGTTGTTCATCGGATAAGTATTTATTAGTGCTTAAATAACCAGAAACAAAATACAAACAAAGAATATTACCGATAATGAACTTGTGACTGATTCTTTTGGTGTCGCTATCAGAATACCTCCATTATCTCTCTTAAATCCTAGGAGAAATTTTGTTGCTCATTGGATAAGTCTTTATTAGTGTTCAAATAGCCAGAAACAAAATACAAACAAATAATATTACCAATAATAAACTTGTGACTGATTATTTTTGGTTTCGCTCTCAGAATACTTCCATTATCTATCTTAAAACCTAGGAGAAATTTTGTTGCTCATTGGATAAGTATTTTTTGAAGCTTAAATAACCAGAAACAAAATACAAACAAAGAATATTACCAATAATAAACTTGTGACTGATTATTTTTGGTGTCGCTATAAGAATACCTCCATTATCACTCTTAATCCCTAGAAGAAATTTTGTTGCTCATTGGATAAGTCTTTATCAGTTCTTATATACTCAGCAACAAAATACAAACAAAGAATATTACCAATAATAAGCTTGTGACTGATTTTTTTTTGGTGTCGCTATAAGAATACCTCCATTATCACTCTTAATTACTAGAAGAAATTTTGTTGCTCATTGGATAAGTCTTTATCAATGCTTGAATACTCAGCAGCAAACTACAAATAAAGAATATTACCAATAATAAAATTGTGACTGATTTTTTATGGTGTCGCTATCAGAATACCTCCATTATCTCACTTAAATCCTAGCATAAATTTTGTTGCTCATCGGATAAGTATTTATTAGTGCTTAAATAACCAGAAACAAAATACAAACAAAAAATATTACCGATAATGAACTTGTGACTGATTCTCTTGGTGTCGCTATCAGAATACCTCCATTATCTCTCTTAAATCCAAGGAGAAATTTTGTTGCTCATTGGATAAGTCTTTATTAGTGTTCAAATAGCCAGAAACAAAATACAAACAAATAATATTACCAATAATAAACTTGTGACTGATTATTTTTGGTATTGCTATCAGAATACTTCCATTATCTATCTAAAAACCTAGGAGAAATTTTGTCGCTCATTGGATAAGTATTTTTTTAAGCTTGAATAACCAGAAACAAAATACAAACAAAGAATATTATCAATAATAAACTTGTGACTGATTATTTTTGGTGTCGCTATCAGAATACCTCCATTATCACTCTTAATTCCTGGCAGATATTTTGTTGCTAATTGGATCAGTCTTTATCAATGCTTGAATACTCAGCAACAAAATAAAAGCAAAGTATATTACCAATAATAATCTTGATATTGATTTTTTTTGGTGTCGCTATAAGAATACCTCCATTATCACTCTTAATTACTAGAAGAAATTTTGTTGCTCATTGGATAAGTCTTTATCAATGCTTGAATACTCAGCAGCAAAATACAAACAAAGAATATTACCAATAATAAACTTGTGACTGATTTTTTTTTGGTGTCGCTATCAGAATACCTCCGTTATCTCTCTCAAATCATATCAGAAATTTTGTTGCTCATTGGATAAGTCTTTATCAATGCTTGAATACTCAGCAACCAAATAAAAACAAAGAATATTACCAATTATAAATTTGAGACTGATTTTTTTGGTTTCGCTATCAGACTACCTTAATTATCTCACTTAAATCCTAGGAGAAATTTTGTTGCTCATTGGATAAGTATTCTTTAAAGTCTAAATAACCAAAAAAAAATACAAACAAAGAATATTACCAATAATAAAATTTTGACTGATTATTTTTGGTGTCGCTATCAGAATACATCCATTATCTCACTTAAATCCTAGGAGAAATTTTTTTGCTCATTGGATAAGTATTTTTTAGTGCTTAACTAACCAGAAACAAAATACAAACAAAGAATATTACCAATAATAAACTTTCGACTGTTTTTTTTTGGTATCGCTCTCAGAATACTTCCATTATCTATCTTAAAACCTAGGAGAAATTTTGTTGCTCATTGGATAAGTATTTTTTGAAGCTTTAATAACCAGAAACAAAATACAAACAAAGAATATTACCAATAATAAAATTGTGACTGATTTTTTATGGTGTCGCTATCAGAATACTTCCATTATCTCACTTAAATCCTAGCAGAAATTTTGTTGCTCATCGGATAAGTATTTATTAGTGCTTAAATAACCAGAAACAAAATACAAACAAAGAATATTACCAATAATAAACTTGTGACTGATTCTTTTGGTGTCGCTATCAGAATACCTCCATTATCTCACTTAAATCCTAGGAGAAATTTTGTTGCTCATTGGATAAGTATTCTTTAAAGTCTAAATAACCAGAAACAAAATACAAACAAAGAATATTACCAATAATAAACTTGTGACTGATTTTTTGATGTCGCTATCAGAATACCTCCATTATCTATCTTTAAACCTAGGAGAAATTTTGATGCTAATTGGATAAGTATTTTTTAAAGCTTGAATAACCAGAAACAAAATACAAACAAAGAATATTACCAATAATAAACTTGTGACTGATTATTTTTGGTGTCGCTATCAGAATACCTCCATTATCTCACTTAAATCCTAGGATAAATTTTCTTGCTCATTGGATAAGTATTTTTTAGTGCTTAGATAACCAGAAACAAAATACAAACAAAGAATATTACCAATAATAAACTTTTGACTGGTTTTTTTTTGGCGTCGCTATCAGAATACCTCCATTATCTAACTTAAATCCTAGCATAAATTTTGTTGCTCATCGGATAAGTATTTATTAGTGCTTAAATAATCAGAAACAAAATACAAACAAAGAATATTACCAATAACAAAATTGTGACTGATTCTCTTGTTGTCGCTACCAGAATACCTCCATTATCTCTCTTAAATCCTAGGAGAAATTTTGTTGCTCATTGGATAAGTATTTCTTAGTGCTTAAATAACCGGAAACAAAATACAAACAAAGAATATTACCGATAATGAACTTGTGACTGATTCTTTTGGTGTCGCTATCAGACTACCTCCATTATCTCTCTTAAATCCAAGAGAAATTTTGTTGCTCATCGGATAAGTAATTTAAGTGCTTAAATAACCAGAAACAAAATACAAACAAAGAATATTACCAATAATAAACTTGTGACTGATTATTTTTGGTGTCGCTATCAGAATACCTCCATTATCACTCTTAATTCCTAGCAGATATTTTGTTGCTCATTGGATAAGGCTTTATCAATGCTTGAATACTCAGCAGCAAAATACAAACAAAGAATATTACCAATAATAAAATTGTGACTGATTTTTTTTTGGTGTCGCTATCAGAATACCTCCATTATCTCTCTCAAATCATATCAGAAATTTTTTTGCTCATTGGATAAGATTTTATCAATGCTTGAATACTCAGCAGCAAACTACAAATAAAGAATATTACCAATAATAAAATTGTGACTGATTTTTTTTGGTTTCGCTATCAGAATACCTCCATTATCTCTCTCAAATCATATCAGAAATTTTTTTGCTCATTGGATAAGTCTTTATCAATGCTTGAATACTCAGCAGCAAAATACAAACAAAGAATATTACCAATAATAAAATTGTGACTGATTTTTTTTGGTTTCGCTATCAGAATACCTCTATTATCTCTCTTAAATCCTAGCATAAATTTTGTTGCTCATCGGATAAGTATTTATTAGTGCTTAAATAACCAGAAACAAAATACAAACAAAGAATATTACCGATAATGATCTTGTGACTGATTATTTTTGGTGTAGCTATCAGAATACCTCCATTATCTGTCTTCATTCCTAGCAGATATTCTGTTGCTAATTGGATCAGTCTTTATCAATGCTTGGATACTCAGCAACAGAATACAAACAAAGAATATTACCAATATTAAACTGGAGACTGATTTTTTCTGGTGTCGCTATTAGAATACCTCCATTATCTCTCTTAAATCCTAGGAGAAATTTTGTTGCTCTTTGGATAAGTATTTCTTAGTGCTTAAAAAACCGGAAACAAAATACAAACAAAGAATATTACCGATAATGAACTTGTGACTGATTCTTTTGGTGTCGCTATCAGACTAACTCCATTATCTCTCTTAAATCCAAGAGAAATTTTGTTGCAAATCGGATAAGTATTTTTAGTGCTTAAATAACCAGAAACAAAATACAAACAAAGAATATTACTGATAATGAACTTGTGACTGATTTTTTTGGTGTCGTTATGAGAATACCTCCATTATCTGTCTTAATTCCTAGCAGATATTTTGTTGCTAGTTGGAACAGTCTTTATCAATGCTTGAATACTCAGCAATAAAATACAAACAAAGAATATTACCAATATTAAACTTGACACTGATTTTTTATGGTGTCGCTATCAGAATACATCCATTATCTCTCTTAAATCCTAGGAGAAATTTTGTTGCTCATCGGATAAGTATTTATTTGTGCTTAAATAACCAGAAACAAAATAAAAACAAAGAATATTACCAATAACAAAATTGTGACTGACTCTCTTGTTGTCGCTATCAGAATACCTCCATTATCTCTCTTAAATCCTAGGAGAAATTTTGTTGCTCTTTGGATAAGTATTTCTTAGTGCTTAAAAAACCGGAAACAAAATACAAACAAAGAATATTACCGATAATGAACTTGTGACTGATTCTTTTGGTGTCGCTATCAGACTAACTCCATTATCTCTCTTAAATCCAAGAGAAATTTTGTTGCTCATCGGATAAGTATTTTTAGTGCTTAAATAACCAGAAACAAAATACAAACAAAGAATATTACCAATAATAAACTTGTGACTGATTATTTTTGGTGTCGCTATCAGAATACCTCCATTATCACTCTTAAAAACTAGGAGAAATTTTGTTGCTCATTGAATCAGTATTTATCAGTGCTTAAATAACCAGAAACAAAATACTAACAAAGGATATTACCAATAATAAACTTTTGAGAGATTTTTTTGGTGTCGCTATCTGAATACCTCCATTATCTCACTTAAATCCTAGCATAAATTTTGTTGCTCATCGAGTAAGTATTTATTAGTGCTTAAATAACCAGAAACAAAATACAAACAAAGAATATTACTGATAATGAACTTGTGACTGATTTTTTTTGGTGTCGAGAATACCTCCATTATCTGTCTTAATTCCTAGCAGATATTTTGTTGCTAGTTGGAACAGTCTTTATCAATGCTTGAATACTCAGCAATAAAATACAAACAAAGAATATTACCAATATTAAACTTGAGACTGATTTATTATGGTGTCGCTATCAGAATACATCCATTATCTCTCTTAAATCCTAGGAGAAATTTTGTTGCTCATCGGATAAGTATTTATTTATGCTTAAATAACCAGAAACAAAATAAAAACAAAGAATATTACCAATAACAAAATTGTGACTGACTGTCTTGTTGTCGCTATCAGAATACCTCCATTATCTCTCTTAAATCCAAGAGAAATTTTGTTGCTCATCGGATAAGTATTATTAGTGCTCAAATAACCAGAAACAAAATACAAACAAAGAATATTACCAATAATAAACTTGTGACTGATTATTTTTGGTGTCGCTATCAGAATACCTCCATTATCGCTCTTAAAACCTAGGAGAAATTTTATTGCTCATTGAATCAGTATTTATCAGTGCTTAAATAACCAGAAACAAAATACTAACAAAGGATATTACCAATAATAAACTTTTGACTGATTTTTTTGGTGTCGCTATCTGAAAACCTCCATTATCTCCCTTAAATCCTAGCAGAAATTTTGTTGCTCATTGGATAAGTGTTTATTATTGCTTAAATAACCAGGAACAGAATACAAACAAAGAATATAAGCCAGAAATATAAACCAGAAACAAAATACAAACAAAGAATATTACCAATAATAAACTTTTGACTGTTTTTTTTTGGTGTCGCTATCAGAATACCTCCATTATCTCACTTAAATCCTAGCATAAATTTTGTTGCTCATCGGATAAGTATTTCTTAGTGCTTAAATAACCGGAAACAAAATACAAACAAAGAATATTACCGATAATGAACTTGTGACTGATTATTTTTGGTGTCGCTATCCGAATACCTCCATTATGACTCTTAAATCCTAGCATAAATTTTGTTGCTCATCGGATAAGTATTTATTAGTGCTTAAATAACCAGAAACAAAATACAAACAAAGAATATTACCAATAACAAAATTGTGACTGATTCTCTTGTTGTCGCTATCAGAATACCTCCATTATCTCTCTTAAATCCTAGGAGAAATTTTGTTGCTCATTGGATAAGTATTTCTTAGTGCTTAAATAACCGGAAACAAAATACAAACAAAGAATATTACCGATAATGAACTTGTGACTGATTCTTTTGGTATCGCTATCAGACTACCTCCATTATCTCTCTTAATTCCAAGAGAAATTTTGTTGCTCATCGGATAAGTAATTTTAGTGCTTAAATAACCAGAAACAAAATACAAACAAAGAATATTACCAATAATAAACTTTTGACTGTTTTTTTTTGGTGTCGCTATCTGAAAACCTCCATTATCTCCCTTAAATCCTAGCAGAAATCTTGTTGCTCATTGGATAAGTATTTATTATTGCTTAAATAAACAGGAACAGAATACAAACAAAGAATATAAGCCAGAAATATAAACCAGAAACAAAATACAAACAAAGAATATTACCAATAATAAACTTTTGACTGTTTTTTTTTGGTGTCGCTATCAGAATACCTCCATTATCTCACTTAAATCCTAGCATAAATTTTGTTTTTTCATCGGATAAGTATTTCTTAGTGCTTATATAACCGGAAACAAAATCCAAACAAAGAATATTACCGATAATGTACTTGTGACTGATTCTTTTGGTGTCGCTATCAGACTACCTCCATTATCTCTCTTAAATCCAAGAGAAATTTTGTTGCTCATCGGATAAGTATTTTTAGTGCTTAAATAACCAGAAACAAAATACAAACAAAGAATATTACCAATAATAAACTTGTGACTGATTATTTTTGGTGTCGCTATCAGAATACCTCCATTATCACTCTTAAAAACTAGGAGAAATTTTGTTGCTCATTGAATCAGTATTTATCAGTGCTTAAATAACCAGAAACAAAATACTAGCAAAGGATATTACCAATAATAAACTTTTGACTGATTTTTTTGGTGTCGCTATCTGAATACCTCCATTATCTCACTTAAATCCTAGCATAAATTTTGTTGCTCATCGGACAAGTATTTATTAGTGCTAAAATATTCAGAAACAAAATACAAACAAAGAATATTACCAATAATAAACTTGTGACTGATTTTTTTTGGTGTCGCTATCAGAATACCTCTATTATCTCTCTTAAATCCTAGCATAAATTTTGTTGCTCATCGGATAAGTATTTATTAGTGCTTAAATAACCAGAAACAAAATACAAACAAAGAATATTACCGATAATGATCTTGTGACTGATCATTTTTGGTGTAGCTATCAGAATACCTCCATTATCTGTCTTAATTCCTAGCAGATATTCAGTTGCTAATTGGATCAGTCTTTATCAATGCTTGAATACTCAGCAACAGAATACAAACAAAGAATATTACCAATATTAAACTTGAGACTGATTTTTTCTGGTGTCCCTATTAGAATACCTCCATTATCTCTCTTAAATCCTAGGAGAAATGTTGTTGCTCATTGGATAAGTATTTCTTAGTGGTTAAATAATCGGAAACAAAATATAAACAAAGAATATTACCGATAATGAACTTGTGACTGATTCTTTTGGAGTCGCTATCAGACTACCTCCATTATCGCTCTTAAAACCTAGGAGAAATTTTGCTGCTCATTGAATCAGTATTTATCAGTACTTAAATAACCAGAAACAAAATACTAACAAAGGATATTACCAATAATAAACTTTTGACTGATTTTTTTGGTGTCGCTATCTGAAAACCTCCTTTATCTCCCTTAAATCCTAGCATAAATTTTGTTGCTCATCGGATAAGTATTTCTTAGTGCTTAAATAACCGGAAACAAAATACAAACAAAGAATATTACCGATAATGAACTTGTGACTGAGTCTTTTGGTGTCGCTATCAGACTACCTTCATTATCTCTCTTAAATCCAAGAGAAATTTTGTTGCTCATCGGATAAGTATTTTTAGTGCTTAAATAACCAGAAACAAAATACAAACAAAGAATACTACCAATAATAAACTTTTGACTGTTTTTTTTTTGGTGTCGCTATCCGAATACCTCCATTATCTCTCTTAAATCCTAGGAGCAATTTTGTTGCTCATTGGATAAGTATTTCTTAGTGCTTAAATAACCGGAAACAAAATACAAACAAAGAATATTACCGATAATGAACTTGTGACTGATTCTTTTGGTGTCACTATCAGAATACCTACATTATCTCTCTTAAATCCTAGCAGAAATCTTGTTGCTCATTGGATAAGTATTTATTATTGCTTAAATAAACAGGAACAGAATACAAACAAAGAATATAAGCCAGAAATATAAACCAGAAACAAAATACAAACAAACAATATTACCAATAATAAACTTTTGACTGTTTTTTTTTTGGTGTCGCTATCCGAATACCTCCATTATCTCTCTTAAATCCTAGGAGCAATTTTGTTGCTCATTGGATAAGTATTTCTTAGTGCTTAAATAACCGGAAACAAAATACAAACAAAGAATATTACCGATAATGAACTTGTGACTGATTTTTTTTGGTGTCGCTATGAGAATACCTCCATTATCTGTCTTAATTCCTAGCAGATATTTTGTTGCTAGTTGGATCAGTCTTTATCAATGCTTGAATACTCAGCAATAAAATACAAACAAAGAATATTACCAATATTAAACTTGAGACTGATTTTTTATGGTGTCGCTATCAGAATACATCCATTAACTCTCTTAAATCCTAGGAGAAATTTTGTTGCTCATCGGATCAGTATTTATTTGTGCTTAAATAACCAGAAACAATATAAAAACAAAGAATATTACCAATAACAAAATTGTGACTGATTCTCTTGTTGTCGCTATCAGAATACCTCCATTATCTCTCTTGAATCCTAGGAGAGATTTTGTTGCTCATTGTATAAGTATTTCTTTGTGCTTAAATAACCGGAAACAAAATACAAACAAAGAATATTACCGATAATGTACTTGTGACTGATTCTTTTGGTGTCGCTATCAGACTAACTCCATTATCTCTCTTAAATCCAAGAGAAATTTTGTTGCTCATCGGATAAGTATTTTTAGTGCTTAAATAACCAGAAACAAAATACAAACAAAGAATATTACCAATAATAAACTTGTGACTGATTATTTTTGGTGTCGCTATCAGAATACCTCCATTATCACTCTTAAAAACTAGGAGAAATTTTGTTGCTCATTGAATCAGTATTTATCAGTGTTTAAATAACAAGAAACAAAATACTAACAAAGGATATTACCAATAATAAACTTTTGAGAGATTTTTTTGGTGTCGCTATCTGAATACCTCCATTATCTCACTTAAATCCTAGCATAAATTTTGTTGCTCATCGAGTAAGTATTTATTAGTGCTTAAATAACCAGAAACAAAATACAAACAAAGAATATTACCAATAATAAACTTGTGACTGATTTTTTGATGTCGCTATCAGAATACTTCCATTATCTATCTTTAAACCTAGGAGAAATTTTGTTTGCTAATTGGATTAGTATTTTTTAAAGCTTGAATAACCAGAAACAAAATACAAACAAAGAATATTACCAATAATAAACTTGTGACTGATTTTTTGATGTCGCTATCAGAATACCTCCATCATCTATCTTTAAACCTAGGAGAAATTTTGTTGCTAATTGGATCAGTCTTTATCAATGCTTGAATACTCAGCAACAAAATAAAAACAAAGAATATTACCAATAATAAACTTGAGACTGATTTTTTTTGGTGTCGCTATCAAAATACCTCCATTATCTCTCTCAAATCATATCAGAAATTTTGTTGCTCATTAGATAAGTCTTTATCAATACTTATATACTCAGCAACAAAATACAAACAAAGAATATTACCAATAATAAACTTGTGACTGATTTTTTTTTGGTGTCGCTATCAGAATACCTCCATTATTTCTCTCAAATCATATCAGAAATTTTGTTGCTCATTGGATAAGACTTTATCAATGCTTAAATACTCAGCAGCCAACTACAAATAAAGAATATTACCAATAATAAAATTGTGACTGATTTTTTTTGGTTTCGCTATCAGAATACCTCCATTATCTTTCTTTAATCCTAGCATAAATTTTGTTGCTAATTGGATCAGTCTTTATCAATGCTTGAATACTCAGCAACAGAATACAAACAAAGAATATTACCAATATTAAACTTGAGACTAATTTTTTCTGGTGTCGCTATTAGAATACATCCATTATCTCTCTTAAATCCTAGGAGAAATTTTGTTGCTCATTGGATAAGTATTTCTTAGTGCTTAAATAACCAGAAACAAAATACAAACAAAGAATATTACCAATAATGAACTTGTGACTGATTTTTTTTTGGTGTCGCTATCAGAATACCTCCATTATCTGTCTTAATTCCTAGCAGATATTTTGTTGCTAGTTGGATCAGTCTTTATCAATGCTTGAATACTCAGCAACAAAATACAAACAAAGAATATTACCAACATTATATTTGAGACTGATTTTTTCTGGTGTCGCTATTAGAATACATCCATTATCTCTCTTAAATCCTAGGAGAAATTTTGTTGCTCATTGGATAAGTATTTCTTAGTGCTTAAATAACCAGAAACAATATACAAACAAAGAATATTACCAATAATGAACTTGTGACTGATTATTTTTGGTGTCGCTATCCGAATACCTCCATTATCACTCTTAAATCCTAGCATAAATTTTGTTGCTCATCGGATAAGTATTTATTAGTGCTTAAATAACCAAAAACAAAATACAAACAAAGAATATTACCAATAACAAAATTGTGACTGATTCTTTTGATGTCGCTATCAGAATACCTCCATTATCTCTCTTAAATCCTAGGAGAAATTTTGTTGCTCATTGGATAAGTATTTCTTAGTGCTTAAATAACCGGAAACAAAATAAAAACAAAGAATATTACCGATAATGAACTTGTGACTGATTCTTCTGGTGTCGCTATCAGATTACCTCCATTATCTCTCTTAAATCCAAGAGAAATTTTTGTTGCTCATCGGATAAGTATTTTTCGTGCTTAAATAACCAGAAACAAAATACAAACAAAGAATATTACCAATAATAAACTTGTGACTGATTTTTTTTGGTGTCGCCATCAGAATATCTCCATTATCTCTCCTAAATCCTGGCAGAAATTTTGTTGCTCATTGAATCAGTATTTATCAGTGCCTAAATAACCAGAAACAAAATACTAACAAAGGATATTACCAATAATAAACTTGTGACTGATTTTTTTGGTGTCGCTATCAGAATACCCCCATTATCTCTGTTAAATCCCAGCATAAATTTTGTTGCTTATTGGATAAGTTTTTCTTAGTGCTTATATAACCAGAAATAATATGAAAACAAGGAATACTACCAAAAATAAACTTGTGACTGATTATTTTTGGTGTCGATATCAGAATACCTCCATTATCACTCTAAATTCCTAGCAGATATATTGTTGCTCATTGGATAAGTCTTTATCAATGCTTGAATACTCAGCAACAAAATAAAAACAAAGAATATTACCAATAATAATCTTGAGACTGCTTTTTTTTGGTGCCCTATCAGAAATCCTCCATTATCACTCTTAATTCCTAGAAGAAATTTTGTTGCTCATTGGGTGAGTATTTATTAGTGATTAAATAACCAGAAAGAAAATAAAAACAAAGAATATTACCAATAATAAAGTTGTGACTAATTTTTTTTGGTGTCGCTATCAGAATACCTCCAGTATATCTCTTAATTCTTAGCAGAAATTTTGTTACTCATTGAATTATTCTTTATCAATGCTTGAATAACCAGCGAAAACATACAAACAAAGAATATTACCAATAATAAACTTGTGACTGAATTTTTTTGGTGTCGCTACCAGAATACCTCCATTATCTCTCATAAATCGTATTATAAATTTTGTTGCTCATTGAATAAGTATTTATTAGTGCCTAAGTATCCAGAAACAAAATGAAAACAAAGAATATTACCAATAATAAACTTGTGACTGATTTTTTGATGTCGCTATCAGAATACCTACATTATCTCTCTTAAATCCTAGGAGAAATTTTGTTGCTCATTGGATAAGTATTTTTTAGTGCCTAAATAAACAGAAACAAAATACAAACAAAGAATATTACCAATAATAAACTTGTGACTGTTTTTTTTGGTGTCGCTATCAGAATACCTACATTATCTCTCTTAATTCCTAGCAGAAATTTTGTTGCTCATTGAATAAGCATTTATTAGTGCTTAAATAACCAGAAACAAAATACAAACAATGAATATTACCAATATTAAACTTGTGACTGTTTTTTTTTGTGTCGCTATCGGAATACCAACAATATCACTCATATTTTCTAACAAAAATTTTGTTGCTCATTGGATAAGTCTTATTAGTGCTTGAATTAACAGCAACAAAATAAAAATAAAGAATATTACCAATAATTGACTTGTAATTATTTTTTTGTTGTTGCTATCGGACTATATCCATTATAACTCTTAATTTCTAGCATCAATTTTGTTGCTCATTGGATAAGACTTTAATAGTGCTTGAATTACCGGCAACAAAATAAAAACAAAGAATATTACCAATAATAAATTTGTAATATTTTTTTTGTTGTTGCTATCAGACTATATCCATTATCACTCTTAATTTCTAGCAGAAATTTTGTTGTTCATTGGATAAGTCTTTATCAATGCTTGAATACTCAGCAACAAAATACAAACAGAGAATATTACTAATAATAAACTTGTGATTTATTTTTTTTTGGTGTCGCTCTCAGAATACCTCCATTATCTCTCTTAAATCCTAGCAGAAATTTTGTTGCTCATTGGATAAGTCTTTGTCAATGCTTGAATACACAGCAACAAAATACAAACAAAGAATATTACCAATGATAAACTTGTGACTGATTTTTTTTGGTGTCGCTATCAGAATACCTCCATTATCTCTCTTGAATCCCAGCATAAATTTTGTTGCTCATTGGATAAGCATTTATTAGTGCTTAAATAACCAGAAACAAAATACAAACAATGAATATTACCAATATTAAACTTGTGACTGTTTTTTTTTGTGTCGCTATCGGAATACCAACAATATCACTCATATTTTCTAACACAAATTTTGTTGCTCATTGGATAAGTCTTATTAGTGCTTGAATTAACAGCAACAAAATAAAAATAAAGAATTGTACCAATAATTGACTTGTAATTATTTTTTTGTTGTTGCTATCGGACTATATCCATTATCACTCTTAATTTCTAGCATACATTTTGTTGTTCATTGGATAAGTCTTTATCAATGCTTGAATACTCAGCAACAAAATACAAACAGAGAATATTACTAATAATAAACTTGTGATTTATTTTTTTTGGTGTCGCTCTCAGAATACCTCCATTATCTCTCTTAAATCCTAGCAGAAATTTTGTTGCTCATTGGATAAGTATTTATTAGTGCTTTAATAAACAGAAACCAAATACAAACAAAGAATATTACCAATATTAAACTTGTGACTGAATTTTTTTTTTGGTGTCGCTATCAGAATACCTCCATTATCTCTCCTAAATCCTGGCAGAAATTTTGTTGCTCATTGAATCAGTATTAATTATTGCTTAAATAACCAGGAACAAAATACAAACAAAGAATATAAGCCAGAAATATAAACCAGAAACAAAATAGAAACAAAAAATATTACCAATAATAAACTTGTGACTAATTTTTTTTGGTGTCGCTACCAGAATACCCCCATTATCTCTTTTAAATCCCAGCATAAATTTTGTTGCTTATTGGATAAGAATTTCTTAGTGCTTAAATAAACGGAAACTAAATACAAACAAAGAATATTACCAATAATAATCTTGTGACTGATTATTTTTGGTGTCGCTATCAGAATACCCCTATTATCTCTTTTAAATCCCAGCATAAATTTTGTTGCTCATTGGATAAGAATTTCTTAGTGCTTAAATAAACAGAAACTAAATACAAACAAAGAATATTACCAATAATAAACTTGTGACTGATTATTTTTGGTGTCGCTATCAGAATACCCCCATTATCTCTGTTAAATCCCAGCATAAATTTTGTTGCTCATTGGATAAGAATTTCTTAGTGCTTAAATAAACAGAAACTAAATACAAACAAAGAATATTACCAATAATAAACTTGTGACTGATTTTTTTTGGTGTCTCTATCAGAATACCTACATTATCTCTCTTAAATCCTAGGAGAAATATTGTTGCTCATTGGATAAGTATTTTTTAGTGCCTAAATAACCAGGTACAAAATACAAACAAAGAATAATACCAATAATTAATTTGTGACTGATTTTTTTGTTTCGCTTTCAGAATACCTCCATTATCTCTCTTAAATCCTTGCAGAGATTTTGTTGCTCATTGGATAAGAATATATTTGTACTCAAATAACCAGAAACAAAAAACAAACTAAGAATATTACCAATAAAGAATATGTGACTGATTTTTTTTGGTGTCGCTACCAGAATACCTCCATTATCTCTCATAAATCGTAGCATAAATTTTGTTGCTCATTGGATAAGTATTTATTAGTGCCTAAGTATCCAGAAACAAAATGAAAACAAAGAATATTACCAATAATAAACTTGTGACTGTTTTTTTTGGTGTCGCTATCAGAATACCTACATTATCTCTCTGAATTCCTAGCAGAAATTTTGTTGCTCATTGTATAAGCATTTATTAGTGCTCATATAACCAGAAACAAAATACAAACAATGAATATTACCAATATTAAACTTGTGACTGTTTTTTTTTGTGTCGCTATCGGAATACCAACAATATCACTCATATTTTCTAACAAAAATTTTGTAGCTCATTGGATAAGTCTTATTAGTGCTTGAATTAACAGCAACAAAATAAAAAAAAAGAATATTACCAATAATTGACTTGTAATTATTTTTTTGTTGTTGCTATCGGACTATATCCATTATCACTCTTAATTTCTAGCATCAATTTTGTTGCTCATTGGATAAGACTTTAATAGTGCTTGAATTACCGGCAACAAAATAAAAACAAAGAATATTACCAATAATAAATTTGTAATATTTTTTTGTTGTTGCTATCAGACTATATCCATTATCACTCTTAATTTCTAGCATACATTTTGTTGTTCATTGGATAAGTCTTTATCAATGCTTGAATACACAGCAACAAAATACAAACAAAGAATATTACCAATGATAAACTTGTGACTGATTTTTTTTGGTGTCGCTATCAGAATACCTCCATTATCTCTCTTGAATCCCAGCATAAATTTTGTTGCTCATTGGATAAGCATTTATTAATGCTTAAATAACCAGAAACAAAATACCAACAATGAATATTACCAATATTAAACTTGTGACTGTTTTTTTTGGTGTCGCTATCGGAATAACAACAATATCACTCATATTTTCTAACACAAATTTTGTTGCTCATTGGATAAGTCTTATTAGTGCTTGAATTAACAGCAACAAAATAAAAATAAAGAATTGTACCAATAATTGACTTGTAATTATTTTTTTGTTGTTGCTATCGGACTATATCCATTATCACTCTTAATTTCTAGCATACATTTTGTTGTTCATTGGATAAGTCTTTATCAATGCTTCAATACTCAGCAACAAAATACAAACAAAGAATATTACTAATAATAAACTTGTGATTTATTTTTTTTGGTGTCGCTCTCAGAATACCTCCATTATCTCTCTTAAATCCTAGCAGAAATTTTGTTGCTCATTGGATAAGTATTTATTAGTGCTTTAATAAACAGAAACCAAATACAAACAAAGAATATTACCAATATTAAACTTGTGACTGAATTTTTTTTTGGTGTCGCTATCAGAATACCTCCATTATCTCTCCTAAATCCTGGCAGAAATTTTGTTGCTCATTGAATCAGTATTAATTATTGCTTAAATAACCAGGAACAAAATACAAACAATGAATATAAGCCAGAAATATAAACCAGAAACAAAATAGAAACAAAAAATATTACCAATAATAAACTTGTGACTAATTTTTTTTGGTGTCGCTACCAGAATACCCCCATTATCTCTTTTAAATCCCAGCTTAAATTTTGTTGCTTATTGGATAAGAATTTCTTAGTGCTTAAATAAACGGAAACTAAATACAAACAAAGAATATTACCAATAATAATCTTGTGACTGATTATTTTTGGTGTCGCTATCAGAATACCCCCATTATCTCTTTAAATCCCAGCATAAATTTTGTTGCTCATTGCATAAGAATTTCTTAGTGCTTAAATAAACAGAAACTAAATACAAACAAAGAATATTACCAATAATAAACTTGTGACTGATTATTTTTGGTGTCGCTATCAGAATACCCCCATTATCTCTGTTAAATCCCAGCATAAATTTTGTTGCTCATTGGATAAGAATTTCTTAGTGCTTAAATAAACAGAAACTAAATACAAACAAAGAATATTCCAGATGGTAAACTTGTGACTGATTTTTTTTGGTGTCGCTATCAGAATACCCCCATTATCTCTGTTAAATCCCAGCATAAATTTTGTTGCTCATTAGATAAGAATTTCTTAGTGCTTAAATAAACAGAAACTAAATGCAAACAAAGAATATTACCAATAATAAACTTGTGACTGATTATTTTTGGTGTCGCTATCAGAATATCTCCATTATCGCAGTAAAATCCTTGCGGAAATTTTGTTGCTCATTGGATAAGCCTTTATTAGTGCTTAAATAACCAGAAACCAAATACAAACAAAGAATATTACCAATAATAAACTTGTTACTGATTTTTTATGGTGTCACTATCAGAATACCTAAGTTATCTCTCTCAAATCCCAGCATAAATTTTGTTGCTCATTGGTTAAGCATTTATTAGTGCTTAAATAACGAGAAGCAAAATACAAACAATGAATATTACCAGAATTAAACTTGTGACTGATTATTTTTTTTGTGTCGCTATCAGAATACCTCCATTATCACTCTAAATTCCTAGCAGATATTTTGTTGCTCATTAGATAAGTCTTTATCAATGCTTGAATACTCAGCAACAAAATACAAACAAAGAATATTTCCAACAATCAATTTGTGACTGTTTTTTTTTGGTGTCGCTATCAGAAAACCTCCATTATCGCACTAAAATCCTTGCGGAAATTTTGTTGCTCATTGGATAAGTCTTTATTAGTGCTTAAATAACCAGAAACCAAATACAAACAAAGAATATTACCAATAATAAACTTGTGGCTGATTTTTTCTGGTGTCTCTATCTGAATACCTACATTATCTGTCTTAAATCCTAGGAGAAATATTGTTGCTCATTGGATAAGTATTTTTAGTGCCTAAATAACCAGAAACAAAATACAAACAAAGAATATTACCAATAATTAATTTGTGACTGATTTTTTTGTTTCGCTATCAGAATACCTCCATTATCTCTCTTAAATCCTTGCAGAGATTTTGTTGCTCATTGGATAAGTATATATTTGTACTCAAATAACCAGAAACAAAAAACAAACTAAGAATATTACCAATAAAGAATATGTGACTGATTTTTTTTGGTGTCGCATTCAGAATACCTCCATTTTCGGTTTCAATTTCTATCAGAAAGTTTGTTGCTCATTGAATAAGTCTTTCATAGTGCTTGAATTACCAGCAACAATATACAAACAAAGAATATTACCAATAATAATTTTGTGACAGACTTTTTTTGATGTCGCTATCAGAATACCTCCATTATCTCTCTTTAATCCTAGCATAAATTTTGTGGCTTATTTGATAAGTATTTTTTAGTGCCTAAATAACCAGAAACAAAATACAAACAAAGAATATTACCAATAATAAATTTGTTACTGATTACTTTTGGTGTAGCTATAAGAATACCACCATTATCTCACTTATATCCTAGGAGAAATTTTGTTGCTCATTGAATAAATATTTTTTAGTGCTTATATAACCAAAAACAAAATACAAATAAAGAATATTACCAATAATAAACTTGTGACTGATTTTTTTGGTGTCGCTATCAGAATACCTCCATTATATCTCTTAATTCTTAGCAGAAATTTTGTTACTCATTGAATTATTCTTTATCAATGCTTGAATAACCAGCAAAAACATACAAAAAAAGAATATTACCAATAATAAACATGTGACTAATTTTTTTTTGGTGTCGCTACCAGAATACCCCCATTATCTCTTTTAAATCCCAGTATAAATTTTGTTGCTCATTGGATAAGAATTTCTTAGTGCTTAAATAAACAGAAACTAAATACAAACAAAGAATATTACCAATAATAAACTTGTGACTGATTATTTTTGGTGTCGCTATCAGAATACCTCCATTATCACTCTAAATTCCTAGCAGATATTTTGTTGCTCATTAGATAAGTCTTTATCAATGCTTGAATACTCAGCAACAAAATACAAACAAAGAATATTTCCAACAATCAATTTGTGACTGTTTTTTTTGGTGTCTCTATCAGAATACCTCCATTATATCTCTTAATTCTTAGTAGAAACTTTGTTACTCATTGAATTATTCTTTATCAATGCTTGAATAACCAGTAAAAACATACAAACAAAGAATATTACCAATAATAAACTTGTGACAAATTTGTTTTGGTGTCGCTACCAGAATACCCCCATTATCTCTTTGTAATCCCAGCATAAATTTTGTTGCTCATTGGATAAGAATTTCTTAGTGCTCAAATAAACAGAAACTAAATACAAACAAAGAATATTACCAATAATAATCTTGTGACTGATTATTTTTGGTGTCGCTATCAGAATACCCCCATTATCTCTTTTAAATCCCAGCATAAATTTTGTTGCTCATTGGATAAGTATTTATTAGTGCTTAGATAAACAGAAACTAAATACAAACAAAGAATATTACCAATAATATACTTGTGACTGATTTTTTTTGGTGTCTCTATCAGAATACCTACATTATCTCTCTTAAATCCTAGGAGAAATATTGTTGCTCATTGGATAAGTATTTTTAGTGCCTAAATAACCAGAAACAAAATACAAACAAAGAATATTACCAATAATTAATTTGTGACTGATTTTTTTGTTTCGCTATCAGAATACCTCCATTATCTCTCTTAAATCCTTGCAGAGATTTTGTTGCTCATTGGATAAGTATATATTTGTACTCAAATAACCAGAAACAAAAAACAAACTAAGAATATTACCAATAAAGAATATGTGACTGATTTTTTTTGGTGTCGCTACCAGAATACCTCCATTATCTCTCATAAATCGTAGCATAAATTTTGTTGCTCATTGGATAAGTATTTATTAGTGCTTAAGTATCCAGAAACAAAATGAAAACAAAGAATATTACCAATAATAAACTTGTGACTGATTTTTTTTGGTGTTGCTATCAGAATACCTCCATTATCTCTCTTTAATCCTAGCATAAATTTTGTTGCTCATTAGGTAAGTATTTATTAGTGCTTAAACAAACAGAATCAAAATGAAAACAAAGAATATTACCAATAATAAACTTGTGACTGATTTTTTTTGGTGTTGCTATCAGAATACCTGCATTAACTCTCTTTAATCCTAGCATAAATTTTGTTGCTCATTAGGTAAGTATTTATTAGTGCTTAAATAAACAGAATCAAAATACAAACAAAGAATATTACCAATAATTAACTTGTGACTGATTTTTTTTGGTTTCGCTATAAGAATACCTCCATTATCTCATTTAATTCCTAGCAGAAATTTTGTTGCTCATTGGATAAGTCTTCATCAATGCTTGAATACTCAGCAGCCAACTACAAATAAAGAATATTACCAATAATAAACTTGTGACTGATTTTTTTTGGTGTTGCTATCAGAATACCTCCATTATCTCTCTTAAATCCAAGGAGAAATTTTGTTGTTCATTGGGTAATTATTTATTAGTGCTAATATAACCAGAAACAAAATACAAACAAAGAATATTACCAATAATATAGTTGAGACTGAGTTTTATTCGTGTCGCTATCAGAATAAATCCATTATCTTTCTTAAATCCTAGCAGGAATTTAGTTGCTTATTGGATAATTTTTTATTAGTGCTTAAATAACCATAAACAGAATACAAGCAAAGAATATTACCAACAATAAACTTGTGACTGCTTTTTTTGGTGTCGCTATCAGAATACCTACATTATCTCATTTAATTCTTAGCAGAAATTTTGTTGCTCATTGGGTAAGTATTTATTTGTGATTACATAACCAGAAAGAAAATAAAAACAAAGAATATTACCAATAATAAACATGTAATTATTTTTTTGTTGTTGCTATCAGACTATATCCATTATAACTCTTAATTTCTAGCATACATTTTGTTGCTCATTGGATAAGTCTTTATCAATGCTTGAATACTCAGCAACAAAATACAAACAAAGAATATTACCAAAAATAAACTTGTGACTAATTTTTTTTGATGTCGCTATCAGAATACCTCCATTATATCTCTTAATTCTTAGCAGAAATTTTGTTACTCATTGAATTATTCTTTATCAATGCTTGAATAACCAGCAAAAACATACAAACAAAGAATATTACCAATAATAAACTTGTGACTGATTTTTTATGGTGTCACTATCAGATTACCTACATTAACTTTCTTAAATCCTAGGAGAAATTTTGTTGCTCATTGGATAAGTTTTTTAGTGCCTAAATAACCAGAAACAAAATACAAACAAAGAATATTACCAATAATAAAATTGTTACTGATTACTTTTGGTGTAGCTATCAGAATACCTCCATTATCTCACTTAAATCCTAGGAGAAATTTTGTTTCTCATTGGATAAATATTTTTTAGTGCTTAAATAACCGAAAACAAATTACAAATAAAGAATATTACCAATAATAAACTAGTGACTGATTTTTTTTGGTGTCGCTACCAGAATAACTCCATTATCTCTCATAAATCGTAGCAGAAAGTTTGTTGCTCATTGAATAAGTCTTTAATAGTGCTTGAATTACCAGCAACAATATACAAACAAAGAATATTACCAATAATAAACTTGTGACTGACTTTTTTGATGTCGCTATCAGAATACATCCATTATCTCTCTTTAATCCTAGCATAAATTTTGTTGCTCATTTGGTAAGTATTTATTAGTGCTTAAATAACCAGAAACAAAATACAAACAAAGAATATTACCAAAAATTTACTTGTGACTGATTTTTTTTGGTTTCGCTATAAGAATACCTCCATTATCTCTTTAAAATCCTTGCAGAAATTTTGTTGCTCATTGGATAAGTCTTCATCAATGCTTGAATACTCATCAGCCAACTACAAATAAAGAATATTACCAATAATAAACTTGTGACTGATTTTTTTGATTTCGCTATCAGAATACCTCCATTATCTTTCTTAAATCCTTGCAGAGATTTTGTTGCTCATTGGATAAGTATATACTAGTGCTCAAATAACCAGAAACAAAATACAAATTAAGAATATTACCAATACTGAACATGTGAGTGATTTTTTTTGGTGTCGCTATCAGAATACATCCATTATCTTTCTTAAATCATATCAGAAATTTTGTTGCTCATTGGATAAGTCTCTATCAATGCTTGAATACTCAGCAACAAAATAAAAACAAAGAATATTACCAATAATAAACTTGTGACTGTTTTTTTTGTGTTGCTATCACAATACCTCCATTATATCTCTTAATTCTTAGCAGAAATTTTGTTAATCATTGAATTATTCTTTATCAATGCTTGAATAACCAGCAAAAACATACAAACAAAGAATATTATCAATAATAAACTTGTGACTGAATTTTTTTGGTGTCGCTATTAGAATACCTACATTATCTCTCTTAATTCCTAGCTGAAATTTTGTTGCTCATTATATAAGTCTTTATCAATGCTTGAATACACAGCAACAAAATACAAACAAAGAATATTACCAATGATAAACTTGTGACTGATTTTTTTTGGTGTCGCTATCAGAATACCTCCATTATCTCTCTTGAATCCCAGCATAAATTTTGTTGCTCATTGGATAAGCATTTATTAGTGCTTAAATAACCAGAAATAAAATACAAACAATGAATATTACCAATATTAAACTTGTGACTGATTTTTTTGGTGTCGCTATCAGAATACCTCCATTATCTCACTTAAATCCTAGGAGAAATTTTGTTGCTCATTGGATAAGTATTTTCTAATGCTTAAATAACCAGAAACAAAATACAAACAAAGAATATTACCAATAATAAATTTGTAATTATTTTTTTGTTGTTGCTATAAGACTATATCCATTATCAGTCTCAATTTCTAGCATCAATTTTGTTGCTCATTGGATAAGTCTATATCAATGCTTGAATACTCAGCAACAAAATACAAACAAAGAATATTACCAAAAATAAACTTGTGACTGATTTTTTTTGGTGTCGCTATCAGAATACCTCCATTATCTGTCTTAAATCCCAGCATAAATTTTGTTGCTCATTGGATAAGCATTAATTAGTGCTTAAATAAACAGAAACAAAATACAAACAAAGAATATTACCAATAATTAACTTGTGACTGATTTTTTTGGTGTCGCTATCAGAATACCTCCATTATCTCTCTTAAATCTCAGCATAAATTTTGTTGCTCATTGGATAAGCATTAATTAGTGCTTAAATAATCAGAAACAAACTACAAATAAAGAATATTTCCAATAATAAACTTGTGACTGATTTTTTTTGGTGTCACTATCAGAATACCTACATTATCTCTCTTAAATCCTAGGAGAAATGTTGTTGCTCATTGGATAAGTATTTTCTAGTGCCTAAATAACCAGAAACAAAATACAAATAAAGAATATTACCAATAATTAATTTGAGACTGATTTTTTTGGTTTCGCTATCAGAATACCTCCATTATCTCTCTTAAACCCTTGCAGAGATTTTGTTGCCCATTGGATAAGTATATACTAGTGCTCAAATAACCAGAAACAAAATACAAATTAAGAATATTACCAATACTGAACATGTGACTGATTTTTTTTGGTGTCGCTATCAGAATACATCCATTATCTTTCTTAAATCATATCAGAAATTTTGTTGCTCATTGGATAAGTCTCTATCAATGCTTGAATACTCAGCAACAAAATAAAAACAAAGAATATTACCAATAATAAACTTGTGACTGTTTTTTTTTTTGTGTCGCTATCAGAATACCTCCATTATATCTCTTAATTCTTAGCAGAAATTTTGTTACTCATTGAATTATTCTTTATCAATGCTTGAATAACCATCAAAAACATACAAACAAAGAATATTACCAATAATAAACTTGTGACTGATTTTTTTTGGTGTCGCTACCAGAATACCTCCATTATCTCTCATAAATCGTATTATAAATTTTGTTGCTCATTGGATAAGTATTTATTAGTGCTTAAGTATCCTGAAACAAAATGAAAACAAAGAATATTACCAATAATAAACTTTTGACTGTTTTTTTTGGTGTCGCTATCAGAATACCTCCATTATCTCTCTTAGTTCCTAGCAGAAAATGTGTTGCTCATTGGATAAGTCTTTATCAATGCTTGAATTCGCAGCAACAAAATACAAACAAAAAATATTACCAATGATAAACTTGCGACTGATTTTTTTTGTTGTCGCTATCAGAATACCTCCATTATCTCTCTTAATTCCTAGCAGAAATTTTGTTGCTCATTGGATAAGTCTTTATAAATGCTTGAATTCACAGCAACAAAAAACAAACAAGAAATATTACCAATGATAAACTTGTGACTGATTTTTTATGGTGTCACTATCAGAATACATTAACTTTCTTAAATCCTAGGAGAAATTTTGTTGCTCATTGGATAAGTTTTTCAATTGCCTAAATAACCAGAAACAAAATACAAACAAAGAATATTACCAATAATAAAATTGTTACTGTTTACTTTTGGTGTAGCTATCAGAATACCTCCATTATCTCACTTAAATCCTAGGAGAAATTTTGTTGCTCATTGGATAAATATTTTTAGTGCTTAAATAACCGAAAACAAATTACAAATAAAGAATATTACCAATAATAAACTAGTGACTGATTTTTTTTGGTGTCGCTACCAGAATAACTCCATTATCTCTCATAAATCGTAGCAGAAAGTTTGTTGCTCATTGAATAAGTCTTTAATAGTGCTTGAATTACCAGCAACAATATACAAACAAAGAATATTACCAATAATAAACTTGTGACTGACTTTTTTGATGTCGCTATCAGAATACCCCCATTATCTCTCTTTAATCCTAGCATAAATTTTGTTGCTCATTTGGTAAGTATTTATTAGTGCTTAATTAACCAGAAACAAAATACAAACAAAGAATATTACCAATAATTAACTTGTGACTGATTTTTTTTGGTTTTGCTATAAGAATACCTCCATTATCTCTCTAAAATCCTTGCAGAAATTTTGTTGCTCATTGGATAAGTCTTCATCAATGCTTGAATACTCATCAGCCAACTACAAATAAAGAAAATTACCAATAATAAACTTGTGACTGATTTTTTTGATTTCGCTATCAGAATACCTCCATTATCTTTCTTAAATCCTTGCAGAGATTTTGTTGCTCATTGGATAAGTATTTATTAATGCTTAAATAACCAGAAACAATATAAAAAAAAAATATTACCAACAACAATCTTGTGACTGACTTTTTTTGATGTCGCTATCACAATACCTCCATTATCTCTCTTAAATCCCAGCATAAATTTTGTTGCTCATTGGATAAGCATTAATTAGTGCTTAAATAACCAGAAACAAAATACAAACAAAGAATATTACCAATAATTAACTTGTGACTGATTTTTTTTGTTTTCGCTATAAGAATACCTCCATTATCTCTCTTAAATCCTTGCAGAAATTTTGTTGCTCATTGGAAAAGTCTTCATCAATGCTTGAATACTCAGCAACAAAATACAAACAAAGAATATTACCAAAAATAAACTTGTGACTGATTTTTTTTGGTGTCGCTATCAGAATACCTCCATTATCTTTCTTAAATCCTTGCAGAGATTTTGTTGCTCATTGGATAAGTATTTATTAGTGCTTAAATAACCAGAAACAATATACAAAAAAAGAATATTACCAATAACAAACTTGTGACTGACTTTTTTTGATGTCGCTATCAGAATACTTCCATTATCTCTCTTGAATCCTAGCATAAATTTTGTTGCTCTTCGGATAAGTATTTATTAGTGCTTAAATAACCAGAAACAAAATACAAACAAAGAATATTACCAATAATTAACTTTTGACTGATTTTTTTTGGTGTCGCTACCAGAATACCTCCATTATCTCTCATAAATCGTATTATAAATTTTGTTGCTCATTGGATAAGTATTTATTAGTGCTTAAGTATCCTGAAACAAAATGAAAACAAAGAATATTACCAATAATAAACTTTTGACTGTTTTTTTTGGTGTCGCTATCAGAATACCTCCATTATCTCTCTTAATTCCTAGCAGAAATTGTGTTGCTCATTGGATAAGTCTTTATCAATGCTTGAATTCGCAGCAACAAAATACAAACAAAAAATATTACCAATGATAAACTTGCGACTGATTTTTTTGTTGTCGCTATCAGAATACCTCCATTATCTCTCTTAATTCCTAGCAGAAATTTTGTTGCTCATTGGATAAGTCTTTATAAATGCTTGAATTCACAGCAACAAAAAACAAACAAGAAATATTACCAATGATAAACTTGTGACTGATTTTTTATGGTGTCACTATCAGAATACATTAACTTTCTTAAATCCTAGGAGAAATTTTGTTGCTCATTGGATAAGTTTTTTAATTGCCTAAATAACCAGAAACAAAATACAAACAAAGAATATTACCAATAATAAAATTGTTACTGTTTACTTTTGGTGTAGCTATCAGAATACCTCCATTATCTCACTTAAATCCTAGGAGAAATTTTGTTGCTCATTGGATAAATATTTTTAGTGCTTAAATAACCGAAAACAAATTACAAATAAAGAATATTACCAATAATAAACTAGTGACTGATTTTTTTTGGTGTCGCTACCAGAATAACTCCATTATCTCTCATAAATCGTAGCAGAAAGTTTGTTGCTCATTGAATAAGTCTTTAATAGTGCTTGAATTACCAGCAACAATATACAAACAAAGAATATTACCAATAATAAACTTGTGACTGACTTTTTTGATGTCGCTATCAGAATAACTCCATTATCTCTCTTTAATCCTAGCATAAATTTTGTTGCTCATTTGGTAAGTATTTATTAGTGCTTAATTAACCAGAAACAAAATACAAACAAAGAATATTACCAATAATTAACTTGTGACTGATTTTTTTTGGTTTCGCTATAAGAATACCTCCATTATCTCTCTAAAATCCTTGCAGAAATTTTGTTGCTCATTGGATAAGTCTTCATCAATGCTTGAATACTCATCAGCCAACTACAAATAAAGAATATTACCAATAATAAACTTGTGACTGATTTTTTTGATTTCGCTATCAGAATACCTCCATTATCTTTCTTAAATCCTTGCAGAGATTTTGTTGCTCATTGGATAAGTATTTATTAATGCTTAAATAACCAGAAACAATATACAAAAAAAAATATTACCAACAACAAACTTGTGACTGACTTTTTTTGATGTCGCTATCACAATACCTCCATTATCTCTCTTAAATCCCAGCATAAATTTTGTTGCTCATTGGATAAGCATTAATTAGTGCTTAAATAACCAGAAACAAAATACAAACAAAGAATATTACCAATAATTAACTTGTGACTGATTTTTTTTGTTTTCGCTATAAGAATACCTCCATTATCTCTCTTAAATCCTTGCAAAAATTTTGTTGCTCATTGGAAAAGTCTTCATCAATGCTTGAATACTCAGCAACAAAATACAAACAAAGAATATTACCAAAAATAAACTTGTGACTGATTTTTTTTGGTGTCGCTATCAGAATACCTCCATTATCTTTCTTAAATCCTTGCAGAGATTTTGTTGCTCATTGGATAAGTATTTATAAATGCTTGAATACTCAGCAGCAAACTACAAGTAAAGAATATTAGCAATAAACTAATTGTGACTGATTTTTTTTTGGTGTCGCTATCAGAATACCTCCATTATCTGTCTTAATTCCTAGCAGATAATTTGTTGCTTATTGGATCAGTCTTTATCAATGCTTGAATACTCAGCAACAAAATACAAACAAAGAATATTACCAATAATAAACTTGTGACTGCTTTTTTTTGGTGTCGCAATCAGAATACCTCCATTATCTCATTTAATTCCTAGCAGAAATTTTGTTGCTCATTGGGTAAGAATTTATTAACGATTAAATAACCAGAAACAAAATACAAACAAAGAATATTACCAATATTAAACTTGTGACTGTTTTTTTCTGGTGCCGCTATCAGAATACCTCCATTATCTCTCTTAAATCCTAGGAGAAATTTTGTTGCTCATAGGATAAGTATTTATTAGTGCTTAAATAACCAGAAACAAAATTCTAACAAAGGATATTACCAATAATAAACTTTTGACTGATTTTTTTGTTGTCGCTATCTGAATACCTCCATTATCTCTCTTAAATCCTAGCAGAAATTTTGTTGCTCATTGGATAAATCTTTATCAATGCTTGAATAGTCAGCAACAAAATACAAACAAAGAATATTACCAATAATAAAATTGTGACTGATTTTTTTGGTGTCGCTATCAGAATAACTCCATTATCTCTCTTGATTCCTAGCAGAAATGTTGTTGCTCATTGGATATGTCTTTATCAATGCTTGAATACTCAGCAACAAAATACAAATAAAGAATATTACCAATAATAAAATTTTTAATGATTTTTTTGGTGTCGCTATCAGAATAACTCCATTAGCTGTCTTAAATCCTAACAGAAATTTTGTTGCTCATTGGATAAATCTTTATCAATGCTTGAATAGTCAGCAACAAATTACAAACAAAGAATATTACCAATAATAAACTTGTGACTGATTTTTTTTTGGTGGCGCTATCAGAATACCTCCAATATCAATCTGTATTTCTAGCAGAAGTTTTGTTGCTCATTAGATAAATCTTTATCTGTGGAAATTGATTTATTGAAAAACCTACTAAATACAAAAGAAGAAATTATTTCTGAGCTGAAGCGAAATCAGGAGTTATTATACAAAACGATGGCTTTGCTGGAAGAAAAGATAGCCAATCTTAAAATTAAGAATGTAAACATAAGCATACCCATAAATACAATCAATAACAAGAAACATAAAAAATAATTTCGATCCTCGAGATTGCCTTTTTAAAAACTAATTTATTAACTAAAGTTACAATGTTTATTCTACAAAGGTTACTACAGGACTATTCTAATTGTTAACAATCTTATATTTATACCATATACAAAAGTGTTTATATCAGCAGAAATAAGATTCCAATGGAAGACCTGATGGAGATATAATTCCTCCCCCTGTAGATCCAACTTTGGAGAGTTCAGCGAGGAAGTTGGACGTTAAGGAGCTCTATTGGTTGGGCTGGACCATTTTGGTTCCCATTTGGTTTGGCTTTCTTATAGGTGAAGTAGATGATCAAGAATATTACAATACAGTATATAATGATCGTCCAGGCATCGGGAATATATAGGTGGGCCATGCTGTCTTCTTTGATCGTTGGAATATTTTCAACGAACCTGGTTTTCAGATCTTGGAGTTCATCGAGCTGAAGTTGATCTAATTGTATGTTGATGTTGGGTATTTTTGAGTCGTATTGATTAGTATTGAGATCTGCAAATAGTATTGGTTTATTTGCAGTTGGCTCTTCTTTTTCGTTTTGGATTATTTTGGGATTTGTTGATAGTCTGCATCCTTGTGGAATTTGGAATAGATAGGTACCATATAATTTTAATATGTCTTCTTGGCTGGTACATCGAAGAGTCACTGGTTCTTCGGAAGGAAACAACCCTATCCAAGTTGATTCATCTAGGTTTCTAAATGTAGTTTGTGTGATGGTTATTTGTGCATAGTTACAACTAGAAGTATTCTTCATCCGTAGTAGTTGAACTTCGCAGTGGCTGAGATCGTCTATTTCGTAGATTTCAGTATTTTTACAGATGTATTGCCTATCTGCTATTTGTTCACAATAGTTCCTCAATAGTGCGTAATGTAACTCACTTTTGATCAAAAATTTACCCTTCGGAAGAATAGTTTTGAATTGACCTTTCGAGAAGACTGGTATAGAAAATAAATGATAAAGGTTGAATTCGGAAGGATAAGTTATTGGAATTTTAAGTATATACACAATTCTATTATTGAGAATAAAGCATTCCACTTCTATTAATTTTTCAGAAAGAAAGGTATTTCCTAGATCAACAGGTATTGGAAATTGGTCAGGAATGAATTTTGTTTGAAGAGTTTTTAATATATTATATAAATCTGATATAGGCATTACGCTTGGATGCATAGTTCTAAGTTTTGCAAAGGTAATAGAATTCCCTATATCCTGTAAAATAGATATTATGGTTTCGTACAAATTGATTATTTGAATCATAACATCCTTTATAAAACTACTATTCTCTCTGTAGGATCGTGTGGTTACAATTAATGAGATTTGATTTAGCTTGTCTTCCAAAAGTTTTTCATTATGATTAATCTGGCTAATTGTTCCATTAAACTTGTCTATCAAGGTAATGGCAAGTGAACATTGAGATTTTACGCTTGAAGTTATTTTGTTCTGATTCTCTTGAAGTTGTCTAATTAGATCATATCTCTCGCCGTCTCTAGCATCAAGATTACCTGAAATTGATTTGAATATGGATCCTAATCCATTGATCAACCCTCGTTTCGTTCTTTGTGAATGAGGTATAATTTCTGATAATTTTGACTCAGCCTTATTTTCAACATATCTTAATATTTTATGGTAATTTGAAACATCTCTAGAATAATTTGCATTCATTTGAAGGGATAATGTTAAATTCGTAGATTTAGTTTTAAGCTTATTGATTTCTAAAATTATAGGATTCAGATCGTAATAATGAAAGAGTGAATGTGAATATTCTTGTAGTTTAGCGGTACCGATCTTTAGGGGTATTAATCCTGGGTTGTCTTGTAAGTTTCTTACACTGATAGTTTCTCGGAGACCCAAGACTACGGGAAACCTGTAATACAATAATCTATCTTTACTAATCTAAAGAGTAAATTTTTCTTAAGGGACGCTTAAGGTTGTTCATGTGAATTTTTGCATGTTGATCAGTTTTCACCACTTTTCTTTTGGTATTGATATTTGTTAATTTTGAGGGTTTATCATATTTATTGGCGTGCTTTTGCCTAATGGGTTTCTTGGGAAAAACTACTCGGTTTTCTTCAAATAATTCTGGCTTATCTCGTTTTTCATTAGCTTTTTCAATAACCTTTTCCTTTTGATTAAGTAACGCTGAATTTATCTTAGAGTATAATAATCTAGACTTTTCTCTATGTTGATTAACATAGTCATTCAATATAAGTTTATCTATTTCAATATTAAATGGGTTGTTATCTGTGACATGTCCGTTTATAACGTCTATAGGTTTGAATTTAGTGACAGAGTGGATTGAATTATTGTATGCCGAAATTGCATAGAGCATTTTCATTTTTGCTGGTGTTTTTGAGAAACCTTGAGTGTTTAGTAATCTGAGATGTTCTGTGATTGTAGAATGGAATCTCTCAACTATTCCGTTTGATTGGGGATGGTTAGGAGAACAAAAGTGAATTTTGACTTTATGCAAGTTCAAAAGCTCGGTAATAACAGAGTTTTTAAATTCTGTTCCGTTATCTACAATAATAAGCTTAGGTATACTATGATGTGAGAAAAAGTTAATTAGGTTATTAGCAATTTTTGTTCCAGACATAGAAGATATTGGGTATGCTTGTGAGTATTTTGAAAAGCTGTCCGAAATTGTTAAAAATTTTCTTTGTTCGAATGTAAACGTATCCATATGCACTATTTCAAATGGTTTAGAAGCTGTCGGTGTGATGTTCATTTGCATTTTTACGGGTTTTCTCTCGTACTTAGCTTGCTGGCATATTTCACAGTCATTTATATAAGCTGTAATTGAATTTTTCATCAGCGGCCAATAATACTTTTCCTTGATTCTACTTAATGTTTCGTCTATTCCTCGATGGTTGGTTTTACCTTCGTGGTATCCCTGTATTTTTGATAAGATTTCTTCTTTATCGATAACGTCAGTTTTTTAGTACATCTTCTAAATTTAATAGAGGGCCATTTGAAATTTTGTTGGACTACTGCAGAAAACGATTCATAAATTTGTGGATCTTCGAAATATAGGTGATAATTTACATTGGGAGATACATACTCTTTTATAAAGTTTACTATATCTTTTTCAAAATTTTGTTCGGATATTTGGAGATGAATTCTTAATTTCTTTTCAAATAGATGAGATAGCTTCGGTTTTGCTGGTGAATGATGTACTAATTTTATGAAGATTTGGTTTTGTCCGTAATTGATTGCCTGATCTGTGACTGGTATATCTGCTATTGGATGTTGGTCAGCGTTTGAATGTATCCTTTGTTCATCGCTATCATCGTTGACATTGTTCGTGATTGGCTTATCTTCTTTCGAAGACGACTGCGCCAGCACTTCTGCAATTGATTGATCATGATGTACAATCATTGAAATGTTGTCTTCATCGTCCAGAGTTCTTTCCATAGTATCTAAATCTAGATAAACTCGAGGTGATTTTGGAGATTGTGTACGAAGTTCGATTTCTCTATATTCCGGGGTATTCAATTCATTGTGATCTTGATTTAATGGTTCTCGCTGGTAATCGAATGTAACTGATGGGTTTTGATAATTTGGATATTCTTTCAGCATATCATCTAGTTCTAATCTAATTTTATTTAAATCTAATGTGTTATATTCTTCGCTCGAAATATAATTTAAGTTCGAATCTAGTGTGTAATTTTCCTGGAATTTCTCTACAACGAATGGTTCACTAAGGTCAAGTTTAATGGTATCGTTAGTAGTATTCAGGATTGTGGTTAACGCTTCTCCGTTTTTTGCAACGCTCAGGCTTTCTGGAATCTCGCAATTATGAATAATATGTGGGATAATGATATCGCCATGTTTTACAGATGTTCTTATCTTGATAACTTGTTCAACACGTGGTGATACGGATATTAAATGAGTATTGTTTGCGCTATTCACTTTATGGTAATGTAATTTAATGCTTGCATTCGGAGTAATAAGAATATCTCTACTAAAATCAACACTAGCTTGTAGATTTTTCATATTGTCTAGACCGATGAGGTCATTGAATGTTTCGTGGAATTTGAAAAGGTAAAATTTCATGTTGCCAGGGACGTTGAAAACTTGAGGTGTCGGAATTTCTGTGCTATATTTATGAGATGATTTTTGATACACTGTGGAAACTATAAAAGGGTCATTTTTAATTCTATTTGGAAATAATTTAAAAGCTAAATCTGGGTCAAGAAAAGATTTTGTAGAGCCAGAATCAATTAAAAGTTTCAAATTATATTGTGGAATCATTATATAGGGAAGTTCATTGGATTCTGAAAAATTGAATGAAAAAACTTTAGAGGTTATCTTTCCTCGGAATTTGAGAGGATCCGTATGAAAATTTTCAGTCTCAATGTTGTTTTCATTTGAAAAATCTTCTTGATTCTAACATTCTGCTTCAGGATAGTAATTTTGATATTAGTTAAAATAGTTTGGATCATGGTCAGATTCGCAAGTATTGACTTCTGTGTTATACAGTTCTTTGACTTTATAGTGAGTAGGTTGATTAGATGGTTTGAAGAAATTCGAATGAGGTTTGAATGTTCTTTGAGATGAAATACTCATTGGAGTTGGTTTTGTTAATTGGCTAGGATTTTCTTGTTTAAAAGTACTTTGATAATTTTGTGAAAATCTGGAGTTCTGGGTAGGAGCTCTGAAATTTTAAGCTCTAGGATATTGTGGATGATGAGCAAATTGTTGCGGAGGTTGATTGAATCTTTGTTGTGTTGGAACTTGCCAAAACGGGGGTCTAAAAGAATTGTTCCGATAAGATTGCATTGAATTTGGGTTTTTAGGGAATATTTGATATGGATTATTTCTAAATTGAAATTGAGGTCGTGAATTAACCTGTGGTTTCATTGGAATCTGTGGCTTGAAAATTTCTGATTTTTGGTTTGTTTTGTTAGGGTAGCTCTGAAAATAATGTACATTTTCCTCTTCAGTTACATACTGTAAGGCTTCGCTCAAACTTTTCGGTTTCATACATCGAATTGTTGTTCCTAACGGTTCGCGTATGCCTGCTAAGAATGTTTTAAGTGCTAAATCTTGGTATAAATCTATCTTAGCCGCTCGTGCTTCCTTAGTTAAAACTTGAGAATTAACGTGGCTGCACAATAAATTTAGAATATGTAAGATTCTATCGTAAAAATGTTGTGTTGATTCACCAACAGTTTGTCGTAACATGACAAGATCTCTATTTAGACAACTTTCGTCACGTTGATCAGCAAAATTCCTAATTAATAATTCTCTTAATTCTGTCCATGTGCTAATACCTTGTATATTGAATAGAGTTTTAGCATTTCCACTGAGCTTTGATACAATGGAATTCATTAAAAACGTATTTGAAAAACTTTCTGGATTCGCTTCATCATAGAATTGATTTATTAGCGATTGACTAAACAAAAGAAATCTCTGTAAATCATTAGCGTCGCCACTAAATTCAGGGAGACAGTTAAGATATTCAGGCTTGAATTGGTTCATTTTAAATTTTCCTTTTAAAGACAATTTTAAAATAGCTGGCTTAATAACTGGGCTTACTACAATTGAACTAGGTAATTCTGAATCTTCTAAGGGTTTATTAGGTGATGAAAGCGCTTCTTCCAAACTTTCGTAAAGGTCAATCAAATTTCCGAAAGACATAAAATGAACAAAAATGAGTTAGACTTACATTAATATTAAGGCAACTCTGAGCATCCTCTCTATAAGGGCTTCGGCTGGATCGGCGATGGTTGTCCTTTACCAGGTCGATAGCTCTTGCGAATTTAGACGATTGGGGTTCTAAATTCCGATGATCTGCCAGTGGGTTGTGGTTTCCAGGTCTTCGATAGACTGGGATGAGCCAAGATTGGTTTGCCTCTCTGGATTTTCACTATCACTCACAGTTCAACAATTTCGAATGTCCGATTAATCGTTGACACGAAAAATAATCAAACGATTTGATTATTCTCAGACAATCCTACTGACTGCGCCAAAAATAATTTCGATACTCGAGATTGCCTTTTTAAAAACTAATTTATTAACTAACTTTATGCTACAAAGGTTACTACAGGACTATTCTAATTGTTAACGATCTTATATTTATACTATATACAAAAGTGTTTATATCAGCAGAAATAAGATTCCAATGGGAGACCTGATGGAGATATAATTCATATGAATGAATCACAAACACCAACAACGGACGGGAATATTACAGGGGAAACTCATGGAGTAGTAAGACCACTTGAATATGAAAAATTAGAAAATGCGCAGCGGAAAAAAATGAACTCAATAATAAATTTGGAAGTAAACCATGGGAACATTTCTGAAACACAAAAACCGTTAAATAATGAAAATGATGATGGATTTATATTATTACAAAATCACAAGCAAAAAGATTCCTCAAAAAAAGGTTAGGTACTGGTAATGTTACGAATTCAGAGTCGAACAATGGTTTTGTAGGAGAAGATCGAAAGGCTTGGTTGTATAAAACAGCCTAACTTTGAGAACGAAATTCTTAAAGTGAAAGAATTGCAAACAAACAAGAATGGTTTGAAAAGCTTCGTAATTGTAGCACCATTAATTCGAAAAGATGAACTATATCAGCCGGAATTTTGGCCTCCGAATGTAGGAATAAGGCGGTTTAACTTTCAGTTATACAGAAAAAATCAACCTAGTGGAGATTTTTTATGAGTGAATCATCCATCAACAATCATTACAATAATAAAATGGAGACGTTCTCACTAATACACCAGAATGTTCAGTCCCTGGGTAACTCCATAGATAAATTACAATATTTTCTAGAAAAACATCGTACATGTAGATTCCGTCGTATTACTGAACACTGGAAGTCAGAGGAACAATTAAATTTAATGAATATCCAAAACTTTAGATTAGCGTCCAAACTATGTAGACAAGAAGGCAGACATGGAGGTGCAGCAGTTTATATACATAAGGACATTAAATATATAAACAGAAAACAATTAAATTACCTCTCTATTATTGGTGAGTTTGAATGTGCAGCAGCTGAGTGTATGTTGAATAAACAATCTTTTATAATTATATCAATATATAGGCCTTGTACAGGAAATATAGACATATTCTTTCAGAAACTAGAAGAACTATTAAATATTGCTTGTGTAGAAAATAAAATAATATTATTGGCAGGAGACTTTAACATAGAATTAAAACATGATAATGTTCATAAATCTGAATTACTTTCCATAGCACAGTCATTTTTACTTCAGCAGTGTATTTTTGATTATACAAGGATCACAGATAGAAACAGAAGTTGTATAGATAATATTTTCACCAATTTAGATATGCAATTAGAAAGTGAAATTTATGAAAACTATGTGTCTGATCACACTGCACAAGAAATATATTTTAAAATAGGTAAAGCGAGACAAGAAAAATTTCAAAAATATGTTAGATTTTTTACGGAACATTCTAAAAAGAATTTTCTAGCTAGGTTAGATGACCAGGATTGGAGCGAGATATATAAGGTTAATGGGTCTGATGTAAATAAGCTGTGGGATTTGTTTATAAATAGTTATCTTTTAATTTTTAATGAAAGCTTTCCGTTAAAACTTCTTAACAATAAGAGACAGCAAGGCAGTAGCATTTATAACGATCCAAAAATCAAACTTTGTAAAAATAAACTAGACTTACTTTTAGTGTTGAGTAGATTTAGCAATGAATACAAAGATCAATATAAAACAGCAAAAAAAGAGTATGATTCTGCGCTAAATCTTTCCAGATCAGAATATTACGCAAACAAAATAATATGTTCTGATAATAAAATGAAAACAATGTGGTCAATTTGTAACAAATTAAAAAATAAAACTAGCAATAAAGAAGAATGTCAAATTAGAGGAGAGCCATTACATATTGCCAAAAACTATAATAATTTTCTTATTGAAGTAGTTCCCAAATTAATGAAAAATATAAAAACCTATCCATTCAAATGTAATATTCCTGAAAATGATTCACTATTTCTTAAGCCAGTCTCTACAGATGAGCTACTTCAGATATCTCAAAAATTAAAAAATAAATGTAGCAGTGGAGAGGATGAAGTTCCATTTTGTATAGTCAAACTATTGAAAAGGTCATGACTGTATTATGTCACATAATAAATAATTCTTTCAAATTTGGTATTTTTCCGCAACAATTAAAGATGTCACTAATTAAACCGCTATACAAAAATGGCGATCATGATTTATTAGAAAATTATAGACCAATAAGTTTATTATCTAGTTTCTCTAAAATTTTTGAATTAGCAATGTGTAATAGGTTGTTATATTTTTTTAACGAATGTGATTTGTTTAACCGTACTCAGCACGGTTATCTGGAAGGTAGGTCTACCCACACGGCGATCTTCCAGTTCACGAAAACTATACTCGAGTTTTTGGAAGATAGTAAACTAGCCACCGGTTTATTTATTGACTTGTCGAAAGCATATGACTGCATCAATCATGAGTATCTTCTTAAGAAGCTCGAGTGCTACGGGAGTCGGGGGAATGCAGTGGGGTGGATCAAATCATACCTCTCGGATCGTAGGCAGAAGGTAGTAATTAAGAAAGAAGGTAGATGTTTTGAGTCAGAGCCTTTAACAAATACTGTGGGTATTCCGCAAGGCAGTATTATGGGTCCAATTTTATTTTTAATATACATCAACGATATAAACTCTATAATTGATAATAATGATATTGCAATTACCAGCTTTGCGGATGACACAAATCTGCTAATAGGAAAGAAAAAGATTCAAGAATTGATCGAGGATAGTAACAATCTATTTATAAAAGCAAAACGGTGGTTTGAAATAAATAAACTTGTAGTAAATGATGAAAAAACAAACATTATTACATTCAGTACCGACAGAACAACAAAAGAAAAACCATCTATATTCTCCATTAACGGTAAAGATGTCAAAACTGTAGGAGAGACTAAATTTCTAGGTATTACTATCGATGAATTCTTGAAGTGGTCTCCACATATTGAAAAATTGACAAAAAACTTGAATCAAGTATGCTATGCAATTAGGATTACTAGTAAATATTTAGAAGAAAAGATTCTTAAGATGTTGTATCATGCCAATTGCGAGTTTCTGATGAGATATGGAATTATTTTTTGGGGCAATAGTTCTACTGCGCAAATAATATTTAAGGTTCAAAAAAGAATTCTACGTATTATTTTCAAAATAGGTTATAGGGAGAGTTGTAGAGGGATTTTCAAGTCGAAGGGTATCTTAACTCTTTATGGCTTATTTAAAAACAAAGAATCTTTTCTAATAAATAACACAAATATTAAGTATAATACTAGAACTCTAGATATAAACTATCCTATTCATAGATTGGCAATGACAGAAAAACCCCCGTCCTATATGTGTATCAAAATATTCAATAAGCTACCTCACCAACTGAAAAATATACAAGATTTTAATCAATTCAAAACAAAATCAAAGCAATTGTTATTAGATTTAGAACCTTATTGTTTAGAAGATTTCTTTAGTTTGTAGTTTACTGCTGTTCGGACGCCATTTCATTTGTTGTTTTTGTGATACTTTGTTAATATGTATTGTACAGACTTTATATGAAATATAGCTATATTGTATTCTATTCTTTTCTATTCTATTCTATTCTATTCTATTCTATCAATGCTTGAATACTCAGCAACAAAATACAAACAAAGAGTTACCAATGATAAACTTGTGACTGATTTTTTTGGTGTCGCTATCAGAATAACTCCATTATCCCTCTTATTCCTAGCAGAAATGTTGTTCATTGGATAAGTCTTTATCAATGCTCGAATACTCAGCAACAAAATACAAACAAAGATTATTACCAATAATAAACTTGTGACTGATATTTTTGGTGTCGCTATCAGAATACCTCCGTTAGCTCTCTTAAATCCTAACAGAAATTTTGTTGCTCATTGGATAAATCTTTATCAATGCTTGAATAGTAAGCAACAAAATACAAACAAAGAATATTACCAATAATAAACTTGTGACTGAGTTTTTTTGGTGGCGCTATCAGAATACCTCCAATATCAATCTGTATTTCTAACAGAAGTTTTGTTGCTCATTAGATAAATCTTTATCAATGCTTGAATACTCAGCAACAAAATACAAACAAAGAATATTACCAATAATAAACTCGTGACTGATTTTCTTTGGTGTAACTATCAGAGTACCTCCATTATCTCTCTTAAATCCTAACAGAAATATTTTTGCTCATTGGATAAATCTTTATCAATGCTTGATTACTCAGCAACAAAATACAAACACAGAATATTACCAATAATAAACTCGTGACTGATTTTTTTTGGTGTCACTATCAGAATACCACCATTATCTCTCTTGAATCCTAGCAGAAATTTTTTTGCTCATTGGATAAATCTTTATCAATGCTTGAAAACTCAGCAACAAAATACAAACAAAGAATATTACCAATAATAAACTTGTGACTGATTTTTTTTCGTGTTGCCAACAGAATACCTCCATTATCTCTCTTAAATCCTAACAGAAATTTTTTTGCTCATTGAATAAATCTTTATCAATGCTTGAATACTCAGAAACAAAATACAATCAAAGAATATTACCAATAATAAACTCGTGACTGATTTTTTTTGGTGTCACTATCAGAATACCTCCATTATCTCTCTTAAATCCTAGCAGAATTTTTTTTTGCTCATTGGATAAATCTTTATCAATGCTTGAATACTCAGCAACAAAATACAAACAAAGAATATTACCAATAATAAACTCGTGACAGATTTTCTTTGGTGTCACTATCAGAATACCTCCATTATCTCTCTTAAATCCTGACAGAAATTTTGTTGCTCATTGGATAAATCTTTATCAATGCTTGAATACTCAGCAACAAAATATAAACAAAGAATATTACCAATAATAAACTAGTGACTGATTTTTTTTTGGTGTCGCTATCAGAATACCTACAATATCACTCTGTATTTCTAGCAGAAGTTTTGTTGCTCATTGGATAAATCTTTATCAATGCTTGAATACTCAGCAACAAAATACAAACAAAGAATATTACCAATAATAAACTAGTGACTGATTTTTTTTTGGTGTCGCTATCAGAATACCTACAATATCACTCTGTATTTCTAGCAGAAGTTTTGTTGCTCATTGGATAAATCTTTATCAATGCTTGAATACTCAGCAACAAAATACAAACAAAGAATATTACCAATAATAAACTTGTGACTGATTTTTTTTTGGTGTCGCTATCAGAATACCTACAATATCACTCTGTATTTCTAGCAGAAGTTTTGTTGCTCATTGGATAAATCTTTATCAATGCTTGAATACTCAGCAACAAAATACAAACAAAGAATATTACCAATAATAAACTTGTGACTGATTTTTTTTGGTGTTGCCATCAGAATACCTCCATTATAGCTCTTAATTTCTATCAGAAATTTTATTGCTCATTGGATAATTCTTTATCAATGCTTGAATTAACAGCAACAAAATACAAACACAGAATATTACCAATAATAAACTCGTGACTGATTTTTTTTGGTGTCACTATCAGAATACCACCATTATCTCTCTTGAATCCTAGCAGAAATTTTTTTGCTCATTGGATAAAACTTTATCAATGCTTGAAAACTCAGCAACAAAATACAAACAAAGAATATTACCAATAATAAACTTGTGACTGATTTTTTTTCGTGTTGCCAACAGAATACCTCCATTATCTCTCTTAAATCCTAACAGAAATTTTTTTGCTCATTGAATAAATCTTTATCAATGCTTGAATACTCAGCAACAAAATACAAACAAAGAATATTACCAATAATAAACTCGTGACTGATTTTTTTTGGTGTCACTATCAGAATACCTCCATTATCTCTCTTAAATCCTAGCAGAAATTTTTTTTGCTCATTGGATAAGTCTTTATCAATGCTTTAATACTCAGCAACAAAATACAAACAAAGAATATTACCAATAATAAACTCGTGACTGATTTTCTTTGGTGTCACTATCAGAATACCTCCATTATCTCTCTTAAATCCTGACAGAAATTTTGTTGCTCATTGGATAAATCTTTATCAATGCTTGAATACTCAGCAACAAAATACAAACAAAGAATATTACCAATAATAAACTCGTGACTGATTTTTTTTGGTGTCACTATCAGAATACCTCCATTATCTCTCTTAAATCCTAGCAGAAATTTTCTTTGCTCATTGGATAAATCTTTATCAATGCTTGAATACTCAGCAACAAAATACAAACAAAGAACATTACCAATAATAAACTAGTGACTGATTTTTTTTTGGTGTCGCTATCAGAATACCTACAATATCACTCTGTATTTCTAGCAGAAGTTTTGTTGCTCATTGGATAAATCTTTATCAATGCTTGAATACTCAGCAACAAAATACAAACAAAGAATATTACCAATAATAAACTCGTGACTGATTTTCTTTGGTGTCACTATCAGAATACCTCCATTATCTCTCTTAAATCCTGACAGAAATTTTGTTGCTCATTGGATAAATCTTTATCAATGCTTGAATACTCAGCAACAAAATTCAAACAAAGAATATTACCAATAATAAACTCGTGACTGATTTTTTTTGGTGTCACTATCAGAATACCTACAATATCACTCTGTATTTCTAGCAGAAGTTTTGTTGCTCATTGGATAAATCTTTATCAATGCTTGAATACTCAGCAACAAAATACAAACAAAGAATATTACCAATAATAAACTAGTGACTGATTTTTTTTTTGGTGTCGCTATCAGAATACCTACAATATCACTCTGTATTTCTAGCAGAAGTTTTGTTGCTCATTGGATAAATCTTTATCAATGCTTGAATACTCAGCAACAAAATACAAACAAAGAATATTACCAATAATAAACTTGTGACTGATTTTTTTTCGTGTTGCCATCAGAATACCTACAATATCACTCTGTATTTCTAGCAGAAGTTTTGTTGCTCATTGGATAAATCTTTATCAATGCTTGAATACTCAGCAACAAAATACAAACAAAGAATATTACCAATGATAAACTTGTGACTGATTTTCTTTGGTGTCACTATCAGAATACCTCCATTATCTCTCTTAAATATTGACAGAAATTTTGTTGCTCATTGGATAAATCTTTATCAATGCTTGAATACTCAGCAACAAAATACAAACAAAGAATATTACCAATAATAAACTAGTGACTGATTTTTTTTTGGTGTCGCTATCAGAATACCTACAATATCACTCTGTATTTCTAGCAGAAGTTTTGTTGCTCATTGGATAAATCTTTATCAATGCTTGAATACTCAGCAACAAAATACAAACAAAGAATATTACCAATAATAAACTCGTGACTGATTTTCTTTGTTGTCACTATCATAATACCTCCATTATCTCTCTTAAATCCTAGCAGAAATTTTTTTTGCTCATTGGATAAATCTTTATCAATGCTTTAATACTCAGCAACAAAATACAAACAAAGAATATTACCAATAATAAACTCGTGACTGATTTTCGTTGGTGTCACTATCAGAATACCTCCATTATCTCTCTTAAATCCTGACAGAAATTTTGTTGCTCATTGGATAAATCTTTATCAATGCTTGAATACTCAGCAACAAAATACAAACAAAGAATATTACCAATAATAAACTCGTGACTGATTTTTTTTGGTGTCACTATCAGAATACCTCCATTATCTCTCTTAAATCCTAGCAGAAATTTTCTTTGCTCATTGGATAAATCTTTATCAATGCTTGAATACTCAGCAACAAAATACAAACAAAGAATATTACCAATAATAAACTAGTGACTGATTTTTTTTTGGTGTCGCTATCAGAATACCTACAATATCACTCTGTATTTCTAGCAGAAGTTTTGTTGCTCATTGGATAAATCTTTATCAATGCTTGAATACTCAGCAACAAAATACAAACAAAGAATATTACCAATAATAAACTCGTGACTGATTTTCTTTGGTGTAACTATCAGAATACCTCCATTATCTCTCTTAAATCCTGACAGAAATTTTGTTGCTCATTGGATAAATCTTTATCAATGCTTGAATACTCAGCAACAAAATACAAACAAAGAATATTACCAATAATAAACTCGTGACTGATTTTTTGTGGTGTCACTATCAGAATACCTCCATTATCTCTCTTAAATCCTAGCAGAATTTTTTTTTGCTCATTGGATAAATCTTTATCAATGCTTGAATACTCAGCAACAAAATACAAACAAAGAATATTACCAATGATAAACTTGTGACTGATTTTCTTTGGTGTCACTATCAGAATACCTCCATTATCTCTCTTAAATTTTGACAGAAATTTTGTTGCTCATTGGATAAATCTTTATCAATGCTTGAATACTCAGCAACAAAATACAAACAAAGAATATTACCAATAATAAACTAGTGACTGATTTTTTTTTGGTGTCGCTATCAGAATACCTACAATATCACTCTGTATTTCTAGCAGAAGTTTTGTTGCTCATTGGATAAATCTTTATCAATGCTTGAATACTCAGCAACAAAATACAAACAAAGAATATTACCAATAATAAACTAGTGACTGATTTTTTTTTTGGTGTCGCTATCAGAATACCTACAATATCACTCTGTATTTCTAGCAGAAGTTTTGTTGCTCATTGGATAAATCTTTATCAATGCTTGAATACTCAGCAACAAAATACAAACAAAGAATATTACCAATAATAAACTTGTGACTGATTTTTTTTCGTGTTGCCATCAGAATACCTACAATATCACTCTGTATTTCTAGCAGAAGTTTTGTTGCTCATTGGATAAATCTTTATCAATGCTTGAATACTCAGCAACAAAATACAAACAAAGAATATTACCAATGATAAACTTGTGACTGATTTTCTTTGGTGTCACTATCAGAATACCTCCATTATCTCTCTTAAATATTGACAGAAATTTTGTTGCTCATTGGATAAATCTTTATCAATGCTTGAATACTCAGCAACAAAATACAAACAAAGAATATTACCAATAATAAACTAGTGACTGATTTTTTTTTGGTGTCGCTATGAGAATACCTACAATATCACTCTGTATTTCTAGCAGAAGTTTTGTTGCTCATTGGATAAATCTTTATCAATGCTTGAATACTCAGCAACAAAATACAAACAAAGAATATTACCAATAATAAACTCGTGACTGATTTTCTTTGGTGTCACTATCAGAATACCTCCATTATCTCTCTTAAATCCTGACAGAAATTTTGTTGCTCATTGGATAAATCTTTATCAATGTTTGAATACTCAGCAACAAAATACAAACAAAGAATATTACCAATAATAAACTCGTGACTGATTTTCTTTGGTGTCGCTATCAGAATACCTCCATTATCTCTCTTAAATCCTAACAGAAATTTTTTTGCTCATTGGATAAATCTTTATCAATGCTTGAATACTCAGCAACAAAATACAAACAAAGAATATTACCAATAATAAACTCGTGACTGATTTTCTTTGGTGTCACTATCAGAATACCTCCATTATCTCTCTTAAATCCTGACAGAAATTTTGTTGCTCATTGGATAAATCTTTATCAATGCTTGAATACTCAGAAACAAAATACAAACAAAGAATATTACCAATAATAAACTCGTGACTGATTTTTTTTGGTGTCACTATCAGAATACCTCCATTATCTCTCTTAAATCCTAGCAGATTTTTTTTTTGCTCATTGGATAAATCTTTATCAATGCTTGAATACTCAGCAACAAAATACAAACAAAGAATATTACCAATAATAAACTCGTGACTGATTTTCTTTGGTGTCACTATCAGAATACCTCCATTATCTCTCTTAAATCCTGACAGAAATTTTGTTGCTCATTGGATAAATCTTTATCAATGCTTGAATACTCAGCAACAAAATATAAACAAAGAATATTACCAATAATAAACTAGTGACTGATTTTTTTTTGGTGTCGCTATCAGAATACCTACAATATCACTCTGTATTTCTAGCAGAAGTTTTGTTGCTCATTGGATAAATCTTTATCAATGCTTGAATACTCAGCAACAAAATACAAACAAAGAATATTACCAATAATAAACTAGTGACTGATTTTTTTTTGGTGTCGCTATCAGAATACCTACAATATCACTCTGTATTTCTAGCAGAAGTTTTGTTGCTCATTGGATAAATCTTTATCAATGCTTGAATACTCAGCAACAAAATACAAACAAAGAATATTACCAATAATAAACTTGTGACTGATTTTTTTTTGGTGTCGCTATCAGAATACCTACAATATCACTCTGTATTTCTAGCAGAAGTTTTGTTGCTCATTGGATAAATCTTTATCAATGCTTGAATACTCAGCAACAAAATACAAACAAAGAATATTACCAATAATAAACTTGTGACTGATTTTTTTTTGGTGTTGCCATCAGAATACCTCCATTATAGCTCTTAATTTCTATCAGAAATTTTATTGCTCATTGGATAATTCTTTATCAATGCTTGAATTAACAGCAACAAAATACAAACACAGAATATTACCAATAATAAACTCGTGACTGATTTTTTTTGGTGTCACTATCAGAATACCACCATTATCTCTCTTGAATCCTAGCAGAAATTTTTTTGCTCATTGGATAAAACTTTATCAATGCTTGAAAACTCAGCAACAAAATACAAACAAAGAATATTACCAATAATAAACTTGTGACTGATTTTTTTTCGTGTTGCCAACAGAATACCTCCATTATCTCTCTTAAATCCTAACAAAAATTTTTTTGCTCATTGAATAAATCTTTATCAATGCTTGAATACTCAGCAACAAAATACAAACAAAGAATATTACCAATAATAAACTCGTGACTGATTTTTTTTGGTGTCACTATCAGAATACCTCCATTATCTCTCTTAAATCCTAGCAGAAATTTTTTTTGCTCATTGGATAAATCTTTATCAATGCTTTTATACTCAGCAACAAAATACAAACAAAGAATATTACCAATAATAAACTCGTGACTGATTTTCTTTGGTGTCACTATCAGAATACCTCCATTATCTCTCTTAAATCCTGACAGAAATTTTGTTGCTCATTGGATAAATCTTTATCAATGCTTGAATACTCAGCAACAAAATACAAATAAAGAATATTACCAATAATAAACTCGTGACTGATTTTTTTTGGTGTCACTATCAGAATACCTCCATTATCTCTCTTAAATCCTAGCAGAAATTTTCTTTGCTCATTGGATAAATCTTTATCAATGCTTGAATACTCAGCAACAAAATACAAACAAAGAATATTACCAATAATAAACTAGTGACTGATTTTTTTTTGGTGTCGCTATCAGAATACCTACAATATCACTCTGTATTTCTAGCAGAAGTTTTGTTGCTCATTGGATAAATCTTTATCAATGCTTGAATACTCAGCAACAAAATACAAACAAAGAATATTACCAATAATAAACTCGTGACTGATTTTCTTTGGTGTCACTATCAGAATACCTCCATTATCTCTCTTAAATCCTGACAGAAATTTTGTTGCTCATTGGATAAATCTTTATCAATGCTTGAATACTCAGCAACAAAATACAAACAAAGAATATTACCAATAATAAACTCGTGACTGATTTTTTTTGGTGTCACTATCAGAATACCTCCATTATCTCTCTTAAATCCTAGCAGAAATTTTTTTTGCTCATTGGATAAATCTTTATCAATGCTTGAAAACTCAGCAACAAAATACAAACAAAGAATATTACCAATGATAAACTTGTGACTGATTTTCTTTGGTGTCACTATCAGAATACCTCCATTATCTCTCTTAAATTTTGACAGAAATTTTGTTGCTCATTGGATAAATCTTTATCAATGCTTGAATACTCAGCAACAAAATACAAACAAAGAATATTACCAATAATAAACTAGTGACTGATTTTTTTTTGGTGTCGCTATCAGAATACCTACAATATCACTCTGTATTTCTAGCAGAAGTTTTGTTGCTCATTGGATAAATCTTTATCAATGCTTGAATACTCAGCAACAAAATACAAACAAATAATATTACCAATAATAAACTAGTGACTGATTTTTTTTTTGTGTCGCTATCAGAATACCTACAATATCACTCTGTATTTCTAGCAGAAGTTTTGTTGCTCATTGGATAAATCTTTATCAATGCTTGAATACTCAGCAACAAAATACAAACAAAGAATATTACCAATAATAAACTTGTGACTGATTTTTTTTCGTGTTGCCATCAGAATACCTACAATATCACTCTGTATTTCTAGCAGAAGTTTTGTTGCTCATTGGATAAATCTTTATCAATGCTTGAATACTCAGCAACAAAATACAAACAAAGAATATTACCAATGATAAACTTGTGACTGATTTTCTTTGGTGTCACTATCAGAATACATCCATTATCTCTCTTAAATATTGACAGAAATTTTGTTGCTCATTGGATAAATCTTTATCAATGCTTGAATACTCAGCAACAAAATACAAACAAAGAATATTACCAATAATAAACTTGTGACTGATTTTTTTTCGTGTTGCCATCAGAATACCTACAATATCACTCTGTATTTCTAGCAGAAGTTTTGTTGCTCATTGGATAAATCTTTATCAATGCTTGAATACTCAGCAACAAAATACAAACAAAGAATATTACCAATAATAAACTAGTGACTGATTTTTTTTTGGTGTCGCTATCAGAATACCTACAATATCACTCTGTATTTCTAGCAGAAGTTTTGTTGCTCATTGGATAAATCTTTATCAATGCTTGAATACTCAGCAACAAAATACAAACAAAGAATATTACCAATAATAAACTCGTGACTGATTTTCATTGGTGTCACTATCAGAATACCTCCATTATCTCTCTTAAATCCTAGCAGAAATTTTTTTTGCTCATTGGATAAATTTTTATCAATGCTTTAATACTCAGCAACAAAATACAAACAAAGAATATTACCAATAATAAACTCGTGACTGATTTTCTTTGGTGTCACTATCAGAATACCTCCATTATCTCTCTTAAATCCTGACAGAAATTTTGTTGCTCATTGGATAAATCTTTATCAATGCTTGAATACTCAGCAACAAAATACAAACAAAGAATATTACCAATAATAAACTCGTGACTGATTTTTTTTGGTGTCACTATCAGAATACCTCCATTATCTCTCTTAAATCCTAGCAGAAATTTTCTTTGCTCATTGGATAAATCTTTATCAATGCTTGAATACTCAGCAACAAAATACAAACAAAGAATATTACCAATAATAAACTAGTGACTGATTTTTTTTTGGTGTCGCTATCAGAATACCTACAATATCACTCTGTATTTCTAGCAGAAGTTTTGTTGCTCATTGGATAAATCTTTATCAATGCTTGAATACTCAGCAACAAAATACAAACAAAGAATATTACCAATAATAAACTCGTGACGGATTTTCTTTGGTTTCACTATCAGAATACCTCCATTATCTCTCTTAAATCCTGACAGAAATTTTGTTGCTCATTGGATAAATCTTTATCAATGCTTGAATACTCAGCAACAAAATACAAACAAAGAATATTACCAATAATAAACTCGTGACTGATTTTTTTTGGTGTCACTATCAGAATACCTCCATTATCTCTCTTAAATCCTAGCAGAAATTGTTTTTGCTCATTGGATAAATCTTTATCAATGCTTGAATACTCAGCAACAAAATACAAACAAAGAATATTACCAATGATAAACTTGTGACTGATTTTCTTTGGTGTCACTATCAGAATACCTCCATTATCTCTCTTAAATTTTGACAGAAATTTTGTTGCTCATTGGATAAATCTTTATCAATGCTTGAATACTCAGCAACAAAATACAAACAAAGAATATTACCAATAATAAACTAGTGACTGATTTTTTCTTGGTGTCGCTATCAGAATACCTACAATATCACTCTGTATTTCTAGCAGAAGTTTTGTTGCTCATTCGATAAATCTTTATCAATGCTTGAATACTCAGCAACAAAATACAAACAAAGAATATTACCAATAATAAACTAGTGACTGATTTTTTTTTGGTGTCGCTATCAGAATACCTACAATATCACTCTGTATTTCTAGCAGAAGTTTTGTTGCTCATTTGATAAATCTTTGTCAATGCTTGAATACTCAGCAACAAAATACAAACAAAGAATATTACCAATAATAAACTTGTGACTGATTTTTTTTCGTGTTGCCATCAGAATACCTACAATATCACTCTGTATTTCTAGCAGAAGTTTTGTTGCTCATTGAATAAATCTTTATCAATGCTTGAATACTCAGCAACAAAATACAAACAAAGAATATTACCAATGATAAACTTGTGACTGATTTTCTTTGGTGTCACTATCAGAATACCTCCATTATCTCTCTTAAATATTAACAGAAATTTTGTTGCTCATTGGATAAATCTTTATCAATGCTTGAATACTCAGCAACAAAATACAAACAAAGAATATTACCAATAATAAACTAGTGACTGATTTTTTTTTGGTGTCGCTATCAGAATACCTACAATATCACTCTGTATTTCTAGCAGAAGTTTTGTTGCTCATTGGATAAATCTTTATCAATGCTTGAATACTCAGCAACAAAATACAAACAAAGAATATTACCAATAATAAACTCGTGACTGATTTTCTTTGGTGTCACTATCAGAATACCTCCATTATCTCTCTTAAATCCTGACAGAAATTTTGTTGCTCATTGGATAAATCTTTATCAATGCTTGAATACTCAGCAACAAAATACAAACAAAGAATATTACCAATAATAAACTCGTGACTGATTTTCTTTGGTGTCGCTATCAGAATACCTCCATTATCTCTCTTAAATCCTAGCAGAAATTTTTTTGCTCATTGGATAAATCTTTATCAATGCTTGAATACTCAGCAACAAAATACAAACAAAGAATATTACCAATAATAAACTTGTGACTGACTTTTTTTCGTGTTGCCTTCAGAATACCTTCATTATAGCTCTTAATTTCTATCAGAAATTTTATTGCTCATTGGATAATTCTTTATCAATGCTTGGATTAACAGCAACAAAATACAAACAAAGAATATTACCAATAATAAACTTGTGACTGATTTTTTTTGGTGTCGCTATCAGATTACCTCTATTATCTCTCTCAATTTCTAGCAAAGATTTTGTTGCTCATTGGATTAGTCTTTGGATTAAAATTTCATCAACATTAAAGAAAAACTGAAATTCACCCTCTCATGAAGCACATTTTTCTGTCCAAGAAGGCAGTATTCTCAATAAAAAATCTCGTTTTGTAAATATTGTTTTTTTATTAAAATTTCTGACTTGAATACCATAGATTTGCTATTTTTGACCGACTTCCCAAAAGGAGGAGGTATACAATTCGATTGTGTGCTTTTTTTTTTTTTTTTTTTTTTGGTTTGTGCGCGCCTTTCATATAGTAAACGTACTCCGATTTTGATGATTTTTGATTCATTTGAAAGAGGAGGCTTGAGAAATGGTCCCATATTCATAAAAACGGGAATCCGACATCTCGTTCCCTCCGAAAACCGCCCCCGAAGGGGGTGGAGGGGGCAAATTTTGTCGAAAATTGAAAATCTGCGTTGATATAATTACAGATAGGACAATATCCGGAAACGTTTAAATGGAACATTTTTTCAAAAGAGTAACGGTTTTCGACATAGAGACATTTTAAACTCTCAAATATACCTATTTTCGCTATGTGGAGAGGGCGATTTCTGTCGAAAATTGAAAATCTGTTTGCAGTACATGAAAGACATAATTATTTGTAGCAACATTTATACTGAACATTTTCCCCTTAGAGTTACGGTTTTCGAGTAAAATCGGTGTTAAAATGGTAACAACTAAAATATTCAAGCGTATTTCCGCAGCGATGTTCTGAGATCTCAATAATAACAACTACAAGCAAGGAATATACGTGGGTAATAGAATAAGTACTATCTTCATTGGTATTAGTGAACGTTCAACGATTTTCGTGACTAATGTTACACTCAAAAGTGTGAAATAAATATTTTTTACAAAAAATTGGACCGACTTTATTAGTTGGTGCACTGAAAAGTATAAAATAATATTAATTCTATTGGGGCTGGTACTTGTGAAGTTGGTGCCAAAAGTTACCAATCTACCTGCAACTGCACAACTTCAAAAGTAACAGCACCAATAGAATTAATATTATTTTATACTTTTCAGTGCACCAACTAATAAAGTCGGCCCAATTTTTTGTAAAAAATATTTATTCTCTAACCTATTTGTTGGTGCAATGCTTTTCCATGTTTATTTACAAAAAACAATTTTTGTCCAAGAGATGCAATCAAAACTCTTTTTGATTATTTCTCCAACCATAAAGAAACTGAAATAGGCCCTATTATATAGCACATTTTTGTCCAAAGTTTGAAGACATTATTCCAATAATAAAGATCGTTTGTAAATATTTAATTATTTTTTTTTATTTCTCAAAGTAGTAAAAACCAGAGATTTGCTATTTTTCTCTCTCCTGTTTGTCGGACCATCGCTTGTCGAAGTTTGTATTTGTAAAATTTTGTTTTTTTCACTCTTTTTCAAGGGTTATAATAGACAAATTAACTTTGATTCAAGTTTCCCCAACAATAAAAAAAATAAATTCGCCCATCTAGCTCATTTTTCTGTCCAAGATTTGAAGACATCCCAATAAGAAAATCTTGTTTGCAAACCTTTATTTTTTAATATAAAAATTTCTGAGACGTAAAAACCAGAGATTTAATATTTTTCTCTTGACTTTTTGTTGGTCCAACACTTTTCCATGTTTGCTTGTAAAAAAAACATTTTTCTTTCCAAAAGATATATAACTTTTTCTGATGTCAATTTCTTCAACAATAAAAAACTGAATTTTGCCATTTTAGCTAGCACATTTTTGTCCAAAGTTTAAAGATTTTATTCCAAATAAACTATATCGTTTGTAAATATTCTGTTATTTATTTTCTGAAAGTATTAAAAATCAGAGATTTGCTAGCTTCTCTTTCCTATTTGTTGGTTTAACGTTTTACCATGTTTATTTATAAAAATTATTATTTTTCCATTTTAAAAATAATATATATTAAACCTTTTTATGATGCAAGTTTCTCCAACAATAAAAAAATCCCGATGGCCTATAGTCAGCGGAAAGGTAAATCTTTCAAAATTCATTGAATTGAAATTTGAACAAGCTTTTCATTGGTATACCTACATGTTATTACATAAAATTGTTGTATGTGTCATAGCCTTGTGGTAAGAGGTTTTTGTTTTGGCTGTAAAATATAAATTAGACAGGGTTCACGTTCCACTTCAAGGCAGAATTTTTTTTATATATACTAATTATATCTATAACCTAAAATTATTTTTGGTGATATTTACCCTACGGCTCTATTTTGATAATTTTTTAAATTGTCTGATCGGTCGCCATTTTGAAATTTTTTACCCGATATTGCCCAATAACAATCTCGGCCAAGATATTTGAGAGATTGATTTTTGTAGCAAATTTGAACTTGATACCTCAAAAACTATCATTTGTAGATATTTGAGTTCCATCTCAGGTGTCTGTCAATCGCCACACCCAGGTATTTAGTTTTTTCCGTCGATTTTATAACTCATCTCATCTGTGATTTCTAGTGTATCATATTGGGGTAGTGAGTGGACATAGCAAGAGAATGGTAAGTAGAATATTTTATCGAAGTTAATAGAAAGTAGGTTGCTATTTAAATAATCAAGGAGTTCATTCATGTATACTTCCGCTTTAGTTTTCAGTTCGCTTCAACTCTCAGCACTGTACAGTATGGCAGTATCATCAGCAAAGCAAATTGGAATTCCAGTGGAGTCGTATTCTAGTATGCTATTGATATAGATTGTGAAAAGAATTGGCCCCAGAACTGTTCCTTGGGGTACCCCACACTCTACAATAACTTTTTCACTTATCACTTTATCAATTTTGACGCATTGTTCCCTGTTATTCAAATAGCTTTCCATAAGACTGAATGCATTTCCCCTGAAACCCATGTCTTGCAAGGCCTCCAGCAGCTGTAAATGGTTGACAGTGTCAAAGGCCTTAGCAAGATCTAAGAATACACATAAAGATGGTCTACTCTTTTCATGATTTCCATATATTTTTGAGGTAAGAAAACGTATAGTATCTTGAGTCGATACTCCTTCTTTAAACCCATATTGGTTGCCGGACTTCAATTTATGTTTATCCAAGTAAGTTACTATCCTTGTTTTTATTATTTTTTCTAGTGCTTTTGCTATGTTGGATATTAAAGTTATTGGTCGGTAGTTCAAAACTTCGTGTTTGTTTCCTATTTTATATATCGGTTTAATGACTCCTATTTTTAGTTCTTTGGGTAATGTTCCTGTTTCTATTACTTTATTAAATATAGTAGTCAGAGGAACAGCTATTTCTGTTTTTAACTCTTTCAATGATTCCGCTTTGATGTCATCAACACCGGGAGTTTTATTTATTTTTAAGGATTCTGATTATTTCATTTTCTGTTGTAGGTTTGAGGAATATGGATTGCATAGAACTACTTATTTTAGGAGGAGCATTTGCAGGTTGCTGATTTTTTCATGTAAGATTTCGGCCAAGTGATAGGTAATGATTGTTAAAACAGTCTGAAATTTGTTTTTTTATTGTAGGTAAGACAACCGGTATCTTTTTTAATACACTTTATTCTAATATCTTTTTTGTTTCCAGATATTTATTTCACAGTCTTCCACAGGGCTTTGGTGTCATGCGCTGATTTATTTACGCGTCTCTTAAAAAAGTTGATTTTCGAGTTTTTGATGAGCCTATTCACCATGTTTCGGTAATTTACAAATTGTTCTTTCAATACTGGATCGTTTGGAGAATTTTTCAAGGTTCTAAATAAATTGTTTCTAGTATTGATGGACTTTACTAATCCTTGTGTGATCCACTGTTTACGTTTAATGTCTTTATGTTTTATTTGCTTAGATTTTGTGTGTTTCTTGAAAATTATTTTTATGATCTGTAAGAAACGAGTAACATGGATATCTACAATAGCGATTGAGTTAATATCAGACCAATCATACTCGGCAAGTTATTTTTTTTAAAGACGCATAATCAATATATTTTTGGTATTTGGTTTGAATTACTTCAGTATTGTAATTTTTTAAGGATAATTTTACTATAGTTGTATAGTGATCAGTTATAGAACTTTCCAATAAAATTCGTAGTGTTTTATTATTTTTGCTTTTAACAAAAATGTGATCAAGACATGTACCACTTTTTTGCCTAGTTTCAGTGTTTATTAGTGAATGATAGTCAAACTCATAGAAGTTGTTTAAATATTCTGTTATCGAGTCATCATCTATTAAGATATTTAAGTTTATATCTCCCAGGAAAACGTGAATGTCATTTTTGATCTTTGATTTATCAGAAAGGTATAGCCATCTAAATTATGAATATTCAAATCTTGAATGTTCCAATTTTCTAATGGTATAATGCAATGGAACTGATCCTTAATCTCAGAAAGATAGATTTCTAGTTCACTTATATTTTTCGAAATGCTTCTTATATTTTGATGTAGGATATTGAAATTGTATTTTTGGTTTTCTTCCAATGAAGTGAAGTTGTTATATTAATTTACACTATCATTTTTTTTAGTTTCAATGAGCTCATATTCGTGATCCCGAATGTATGGGTTCATGTTTTGTCAAAAAGATAATGTAGTAAAATAATAAAGAATGATCCTGAATAAAAAAGTATTGGAATAATAAAGGTATTTGAATAAGAAAATATTGGATTAAAAAATATTAGAATAATGGATTATTGGAATAAAAAGTAATAAGTGAACATTTAATATTTAACAGTCTATTTGGTTTCTCTCCTGAATGCAGTTGCTTCTCTTAGGTATTTTTGCGCCTTCTGCTCCTGATTCTTCTTCTGGTTTCCGCTTGAGGTTGGTAGTGTATTCACTTCTTTTGGGAAGGCCAGTATAACTGTTCATTTACATACACATGCTTACAAGAATATGGTTTAGAGAATAAAATACGAGGTATCACCGTAGATAATGTTTCCGCAAATACCACATTAATGACAGAACTTGCCGTTCTCCTGCCGGATTTTGACTCACCCAATCAGCATTTTCACAGCATGGCACAATTTTAAATTTGGGGGTACAAGATTTATTGAAGAGCCTCAAACTTCAAATTCTTGAAGCTGATAGAGATATATACGACGATTTTGAGGACCTTAGTGATAAGAAAGATGAGGAATGAGTAATAACAACTGACGTTTCTAATGCCGTTACGGTCAATAATAGTAAAAATTAAAAAGAGGGAAATACTTAAACGCAAGTTTTCTTCGGCATGTGACACAGCTGGAGTTCCATCCACTTTAATTCCAGTTTTAGATTGTCCAACAAGATGGAGCTCTCAAACTCTCAATAGCTTTGAAGCTTAAAAAGAAAAGGGTTTTGTAACCCTTTACTCTATTGTGCCTGAATTAAGAAAATACAAAATAACGGAGGATGAATGGACAATGTTTGAAAAAATCTAAAAATTTCTTCAAAACTTCAAGATTCTTACCACCAAACTATGTTACTTTACGACTAGTCATTGTATCGTTTAATCTTCTAATTGATAAGGTGGAGAGCACGATAAAATTACTGGATGAAAAAGAAAACCGCACTGGAATTGATGAGCACCTGATTTTAGGTTTTCAAGCTTGCCAAAATAAAATGTTAAAACATTACATTGAAACTAACTGGATCTACTGTACTACTTTAATATTGGACCCCAAACATAAATCCAAAACTTTTGATTTAACAACATGGGGAACGGAGCTTAAAGAAGAGAGCTTGCGAATGTTTGAATTGCTCTACAAAAATATAAAACTATATACGAAAATGAATGAAAATAGCGATGAAGACGAAGACAAGGATTTAATTGATTTCAACCAGTTATATTTCACACCATTATCATCCTTTTCTTGTATGACTTCGGCTTCTCAAATTAAAGAGAAAGAACTTGAAGAATATCTTGGTCAACCAAGAGCTACAAGCAGCGATGATATCCTAATGTGGTGGAAAAGTCATGAGCATGAATTTCCAACCTTGGCGAAAATGGCTCGGGACTTTTTAAGTATTCCAGCGACTTCTGATCCCGCAGAAAGGTTATTTTCAAAAGCCTCTCTAGTAATAAGAAAACATAGAAACAGGTTCAAACTTTAATCTATTTTTCTTAGTAATAGGTGAATTTGGAATCATTAAAGTATCAAATATACATTAATTATTTAATTTGATTTTAATCTAAGTGTCTCTTATAAATAGATAAGATAACTTTTCATCTGTCTACTTTCCTGTGAGAGTTCTGGTGTTGAGAATAGTTCTTCCAGAGTGATTTCTTTCCGCCTGCTTTCTCGTGATAGTTTCTGTGAAGTGAATAGTGCCTTCATCGGTGATCACTTTCTGTCAACTTTTTTGAAAAGATTTGATGGTAAGTCCATTTTTGATAGTTCTGTATTACTTCATATCTTATATTACAAGTGCATCTATCAGCGATTTTTTTTATATTAAACATTATTTCCAAGCATTACCCTGATCAAATCTTTGTTGATCATTGTATATTAGATTATTTTTTTCTATTGGTTTTATTTATATAACAGTAATTCTGTGTTATAAGCTTGGCACCGACTTTTCATGACCCGAGTTCATGATTGTTTGTAAGTTGTGCTATTTGATTCATACATTACTACTAGTTCGAAAATATTTAAATTATTTAGTACTTTTTGACTTGAGGAGTCGATGGGTGAAAAACATGAACGGTTGGAAAAAGAAAGAATCAGAAAATAAAATCGTATTGAGAAAGAAACTGCAGTTGAACATAAGAATAGAATTTTGAGAGAAAAATTATATATGAGGAATAAGTTGCGTTTCGAGAGAAGTGAATATCGTTCCCGACGATGTAATTTACTGAAAGAACGTTTGTTAAATGAATCAGTAGAGGAACGTGATCATAGACTTGGTGTTATTCGTAAGAGATTGGAGAACGAGACTGTCGATGAATACAGTCACCGAGTTGAATCTAATTCGTAATAGATTGGAGAAAGAGACTAATGAGGAATATAATCATAGACTTAATGTAATTCGTAATGGATTAGAAAACGAGACTAATGATGAATATAATCATAGACTCAATGTAATTCTTGAGAGAGTAGCAAATGAAAATGATGATGAATATAATCATCGACTTAGTTAGATTCATAAAAGACCAGACGACGAGACCGAGGATCAACGATATCATCGCTTAAGCTTAAATAAGCAATGGCGATTTAATGAGACACAAGAGGAACGCTCTCAACGATTGAATAAAAAAAAGATTCATGCTGCACAAAGGCGAGCAATTTTAGATAAAGAAACATTCCAGACAGCAATTAGTATCTTTGCTGACGTGCCTTGTGATGTTTGTAAGAATGTCTTGTATCCACAACAGCGTTACAGTATGTCGGCAACAAAGTTCGCATCGATTTTACCTAAAGAGTTGTCCAGTCGGAATACTATTTTGGATATTATTAAGAAAATCAAGGCTCAAGCTTACTGGAATAAAATGTCTGTCGCCCCTATACCCCAAGAGTTGGAAGACTTATCAGAGTTAGAGAAGCGTTTTTTGTGTAGAGTAGTGCCATCTCTCAAAATAATGAAGCTTAAAGATCGATTCAGCCAAGCTTGGTGTAAGGGCCAGACAGTATTATTTGCGCAAGATGTAGTGGAGATTGCGGGGCAACTCCCTCTTCGGCCTGACCAAGCGGGTTTGGTTTTAGTTGTAGAGAGTCTAGAGAATTTAAAGCGATCTAGAGAGTTATTGACATGGGAAGGTTGCAGCGAGCTCTAAGGTGGCTTATATGTAATAATATATTGTACAGAGATGTTAAAGAATATTTCGAGACTTTAATAGATATTTTAGGTATAGTGCAAGTTATTGACGATTCAATAACTTTAAAGAATCCAGAGGAAACAACTGCAATAGAATATTATAAGAAATTATATGAAAGTACATCTATATTGCGAGGTTCATTCCATTAGGGTGATGTCAGGTTTTCCCTGAGTCCCGTGGAAAGCAATATCCGCTGTTGCTTGTACGGCCTTTTCGGTACATGATCCACATTTATGGTGTAATAGTGATATAGATTACATAATGATTGTTGGCGATAAATACTATAGAGACTGTATAAGCACTCGACCTATTCCAACTGCGGGTGAACTCATTACTCAAATAGAGTTTAGAAAGCAAAAGTTCATTATCTCGGATTATCTCGAACCTATTTACAATGGCCATTTAATAACTGACAACAGCTCTGAGGGCTTTCTGAACTTGAAGAATGCTCTTAGTATTTTTGTGTTGTGCTTATAGGTTGTGTCATTTGCCATTAAAAATGAGTTCCCGAAAGACAGTATTCGTTAATAGCTGCAAATCAACTGAAAGATTTAGGCTGTTGAGACTAGAAGGCGGTGAAGCATCGCTTTATAATAATATTTTTCAGAGGTATGAATTGAGACCGGATGATCTTGAGGAATTGAGTTTAGCCGAATTTGCGTTGCGTTATGAGACTGTGTCGAATGTTATATGGAATGAAGATGATGGTGATTCTGAATTACTGGTTAAAGAGAAAGTGCGTGCTAGGTATATCACATTGAAAGACAATACCCGTATGCGTATACGGAATAAGCCTGCTGTTCTAAGTACTAGGTATTACACCATGAACAGCGACAAAGAAGCTTATTTTTATAGTTTGTTGGTTTGTCATGTTGCGTATAGGGATGAATCTCAGCTTTTACAGAATGATGAAAACGCTGAAGCGTGTTTTTGGCGTAGAAATAATGAACTAAGGCCACTCCAGGGTAGCGTGACTGCTGAACAATTTGCTCATGCTGAACAAGTTATTCAGCAGGCCTTAGCTCAGGCTGTTGCCTTAAATATTGTTCGAGATGAATCAAATGCGCTAGATCCTCCGTTGATTTGTGCTCATGAGCAAATAGTTATCGGAGAGGATAATTTTTGTGAGGAAATTGATGAGAGGTCGGTGATGTCAGACGAACAATTTGTCACGGGTATCAGAGGTCTTAAAGTGCAGCAAAAAGATTTATTCCAAAATGTTAATGGTGTTATCGAAAAAGAGTTGATAGGACAGAATAGTCAATTATTGCTTTTTATTACAGGAGGTGCTGGAAGTGGTAAATCATTTCTGTTGAAATTGATTGTTGAACATATCAAACGGTGTTATGCTCCTACAATTGATATATTATTGAAACCTAGGTTTGTAGAGGTCTCTTCATTGACAGGTGTGGAAGCTCGTCAGATTTTCGGTAATACTCTGCTCTCTCTATTTTCTCTTCCAATTGAAAAAGGAAAGCCAATATCATATAAATGTATGTCAGGACATAAGCTAGAACTAGAAAGGCGTAAGTGGCGTTATGTAAGATGGCTCATAATTGACGAAATTTCAATGGTGTCTTTCAGGGCCAGTCTGACAAGGGGGAAAGCCCCCTATCAGACATGAAGAGAATCCAATAAATAATATACTCATATCAAATTGTAAGCTTGACATTTGAAAATAAATGAATTTGAATTGAATTGAATGGTGTCTTATGAGAATCTAAGGATGATTCATTTGCGGCTTCAAGAATTTAAGAATAATAAATAATTATTTGGTGGTGTGAGCGTCTTACTTTTCGGAGACATCATGCAACTGCCTCAAGTCAAACGACACTGGTGCTTCTGTCAGCCAGCTTGATTTATGGGTGAAGTCAATTTATGGCAACAATTCTCCTTTAGGTATGATTGTGAGTTCATCGATTTATTAAATAATTTGCGTGTGGGAGAGTTAACGACGTCCCAGCATGAATTATTATGTGAGCGACGTCAACTAACAATAACAGGTTATTTCGGTGATGGAGCGGCAATAAGAATATTCCCTACTATTAAACAAGTCGATAAATATAATGAATCGATGATTTATCAAAATTCGAAAAAGTTTCGTGCATATATCTTAAATTCTGTTGATGAGTCGAGAGAGGTTGCAACGTACGGAAAGACACCACCCAATTATGTTATTCCAGGTGATGCGAATAATTGTGGTGGTCTCTTAGGAACACTTAAATTGGCTGTAGAATGTTGAGAAGAAATTTGTCAGTAGCAGATGGTCTTGTGAATGGTGCCATGGGAATTGTTAAAAAATTCAAATGGCCTGCGTTAAGAAGAGAGCAGTTAGAGAAGGGTGAATTATCCGAATCAGTTATGGTAAAATTTAATGATGAAAGTATTGAACGAAAGTTAAAAGATGAAGATGCTTCCTTTGATATTGAGTTGGGCTGTAACAGTTCATAAACTACAGGGAACTACACTTGATAAAGCGGTGATAGATCTTGGTAAGAAGATTTTTGCAAAAGGACAGGCCTATGTGGCTTTGAGCCGAGTCAAGTCTTTGGAAGGTCTTGCTCTATCAGAGCTAGAGCCAAACAGATTATTTAAATGTCCTCACGATGAGAAGTCGTTGATGGAAATGATTAGATTGCGAGGTTTATTGGTGTCCTAATTTAGAATCTTCAGCTTTGGCGCACGTTTTTATTTTAGGTTATGGATTGACAATAGGTGACCTATTTCGTGAGATATTAGAGCATTTCATGATCTGCAAATATGAGAGTTATTCATCAAGTAGATATGTAAAGTATCAGGTAGACTAGATTTTTAAGTGCTGACCGCGCTTATGACCCACAACATTTAAAGTAAGTATAGCTTAATTTATTATTCTTTGTCATATATGATAATATATAATAATAGTAAGATATAAGCTATGAAGCAATGAGTTTTTTTATCAGCTAATAATTATATATATAATTAATATTTTTATATCGACATAATAAATAGGTATATTTATATATAAATATATTAGTACAATATTTCCTGAATCCCAAAAATATATATAAAGTACCTCCAGACTTGACAATGTCTTCCTAGTTATAATTCTTTGCAATTATGAGAATTCAATGATATCCATTATTAAGCCTTAGTTATTGAACCAGGACGTATAAAAATCAGATAGATATAAATAATATTACTTTCATCTTATCTTATCATCATATCATTATTTTTTATTTTTATTTTTTTTTATTCATTGAGTTTCTGAGGACTAGGCCTGCTATAGGGGATACCACATAAAAAAACGCGCCATAAACTCTACCTCTTGGGTGGTGTGGAAATGAGTTTATTCGGTGAGCATTATTTTTAATTTCGAATGTTTAATCATGTGAATTAAAGATATAAATATATTATTATTATTATTATTATATATTATTATAATTATAATGTTGATTCAAATATTGAAAATTTGAGCTTTTATATGACTAACTAAAGTCGGTTAAATTTTTTGTACCTAAACAATTTTATATTTCATAGTTTTGAGTGTAACATTAGTCATGAATATCGTTGAACAATCTCTTACACTAAATAAAATATATACTTAACTTATCTTATCCACGTATATTCTTTCCTTGTACTTGTTGTGTTATGTTATTATTATTCAGAGATCTCAAACGTCGAAAGAAGTCGCCCTCTCTACATAGCAAAAATACATATATTTGAGATTTAACATCGATGCAACTCGAAAAACGTAATTCTTTTATTCTCTTGAATTTTTGTATTTTCTATAAGTATATGAAATGATCACATAATAATGGATAGTAAACAGTAGAAAATTATTAAGAAAATCAAAAGGTGATAGTTTATAAAGAATGAAGTAATGTTCTGCTGGTAACATATAAAAATACAATACAAATACAAAGAGAATTATTCCTCATTATTCCATATTTATCCCCCACCTATCGGTTTTTTGATATTTCTGTTATTAACCTAGTACAAGGAAAAGAGCGGCAAAATTAACTTCTCCACAACTAATCAATAACGAAAAAGCGGCAAATTTTCCACCTATTGGTTTTTTGATATTTCAGTTTTAACTTAGTTGACTCGATGTCAAATTAGCGAGACACCCATTCTCTAGTACAAGGAAAAGAGCGGCAAAATTAACTTTTCCACAACTAATTAACGGCAAAAAAGTGGAAAATTCCGTACCTAATGACGCTCTCATTTTCCAAAGTTGTTTCGCTAGCTTGACGTCAACTTTGCGAGACACTCATATTTCAGAAGAAGATAAAGAGCGTCAAAATAAATTTTTCCACAACCAATTAATGGCAAAAGAGCGGCAAATTTTCCACCTGTTGGTTTTTTGATATTTCAGTTTTAACTTAGTTGACTCGATGTCAAATTAGCGAGACACCCATTCTCTAGTACAAGGAAAAGAGCGGCAAAATTAACTTTTCCACAACTAATTAACGGCAAAAAAGTGGAAAATTCCGTACCTAATGACGCTCTCATTTTCCAAAGTTGTTTCGCTAGCTTGACGTCAACTTTGCGAGACACTCATATTTCAGAAGAAGATAAAGAGCGTCAAAATAAATTTTTCCACAACCAATTAATGGCAAAAGAGCGGCAAATTTTCCACCTGTTGGTTTTTTGATATTTCAGTTTTAACTTAGTTGACTCGATGTCAAATTAGCGAGACACCCATTCTCTAGTACAAGGAAAAGAGCGGCAAAATTAACTTTTCCACAACTAATTAACGGCAAAAAAGTGGAAAATTCCGTACCTAATGACGCTCTCATTTTCCAAAGTTGTTTCGCTAGCTTGACGTCAACTTTGCGAGACACTCATATTTCAGAAGAAGATAAAGAGCGTCAAAATAAATTTTTCCACAACCAATTAATGGCAAAAGAGCGGCAAATTTTCCACCTGTTGGTTTTTTGATATTTCAGTTCTAACTTAGTTGACTCGATGTCAAATTAGCGAGACACCCATTCTCTAGTACAAGGAAAAGAGCGGCAAAATTAACTTTTCCACAACTAATTAACGGCAAAAAAGTGGAAAATTCCGGACCTAATGGCGTTCTCATTTTCCAATGTTATTTCATTAACTTGATGCACATCCCAAATTTAAATTTACACGAAACATTTTCACATGAAACTATAGCATTACTAACTGCTGCTTCGTCATCAGAAATATTTGCCGAGATAATATAATAAGATAATCAAGATTAGAGTTTGAACTCAGCTCTGCAAAAAATAGAAACTACAGATTAATTTGGAAAAGATATGGGTTGAACAATTCTTAGCTAATGTTCCGTGATTAAAATAATCTGAGGAAGATTTCGGCTGTCAATTAGAAGATACAGTTCATCAATTTTATTCGAAATGGCTTGTACATTGAGTGTCATTACACATATGTGTTTGTTTTTTGACGATGAGAAACATCTAAAAAATCATTATGAATGCTATATGAGGATTCATATTGGTTAAGTTTATTTTTTGAGCCAGCTATATCGAGTTACGGGTTATCAGTATTTGAAGCGTCTACACAATTTTTGGTGGGATAAACTAAGCTCCAAGGTAATATAGTTTTGACAACAATATTGCTCCAAGTTTTAACAGAGAAATAGTTAATTAAGTTACTGTACACATCAAATTTAGTGCGTTCATATTTTGACGTAAACAATCAGAGATGAGCTCTTTACTTTAATTCTGAAAGAATTTATTTTATGAAAAATATTTTTTCTCAGAATGTTATTGACCTGGAAGGAAGTTAAATTCCGGCAATAACAATACATTTGTTGATCTACTCAAACCCAGTATATTTTTCATAGCTAAATTTAAAGTTACTTATATTATTAGTATTGAAGAGCACTAAAACCTTGTCATTCTTACCATAATGTAAGGTTTCATTGAAGATATTTCTTGTAAGATCAAAAAGTTGTGAATTAGGCTCAATAAATTCATGTATATCAAAAGCATTTACATAATTTATGAACTTCAGTACTTTCGAAAAACCCAGACCATATTGATCTCCGTAAATATATATTTGTTTCTTCTCATTATATGAAGGGTTCTGTGGAGTATCCATTGTTAGGTCAGTGGTATCATCGTCATCGGTAGCTTCGTAGGATGCTGCTAGAGGTGTTCTTTCAAGTTCTGTGTTTCCTAAAGAATTTCCACCTGGATGGTGTACGGTGTCAAAGGAACTTTGAACTTCTTTATGTTGATATGCACTGGGTTTATTTGTCTTCTCGTCTACTGGTTCGGGTTGTCGAAATTTTTGATTTCTTGAATCATAGGATGCATTCTTCTTACTTTTTTATTTTTCTCAAGCTTGATTTTTTTAGCAGGTTTTACCTTACCATTGTCTAAGGTTTGTTTAAAATTGCACACTTGAAATCGACTCTAATTTTTGTTTTGTAGTTGTTATTATAATGCATGGTGTCTAGATCTATCGACTTAAATTTTACTTTTTTTATGTCGGTGTGTTCTGTTTGGGTAGACCGATTCTTAATTTCTTTAAATGAGGTTTGAGTCTCAACTGGTTTTGTAGTATAGCAGTATGTTTTTGGGTACTCATTGAGGCTGTAGGCTTATTTTTGAGTTGTTCGATGATTTTAAGATGCTCCATTATTTTGTTCTCTGAGTTTTCTGAGTTTTTATCAACTCACTTATTTCATCTTCAGATCTCAAGTCGTCCTCGATGAATTTGTCCATATTGGTTTTGAGTCGCTCTATGTGTTTATCTTTCAGTTCAGTATCTTCTTTGAGCTCTTCTATTGTCTTTTCTATCTAAAAGACTTTGCTCTTGGTCATCCGTATAACTCTTGAAGCAGATTATTTTATGATCTTCTAATATATTGAATCTTTTTTTATTTCTAAGAACACAGATTTGATGAAATATAGAGAGGCACTGGATCACTGGATACAGATAAAGTATGAAGGTGCCGTTTTTGTTTCTCAACATTTGAATTTAACCATTATTAGAGAGTTCCTTTTTGGGTTTAAGAAAATTTTGATTACAGCACTGGTTTATTATTCGCACTCGAGGAATCCACTTAAGCACGTCCTGTCCACGTTCAGGTTATAAAGAAAGATATGAAGATGTATGTATATTGTGAACTCATAATTGAATAATTATATTTCTAATTACTCTTCTTTTGATTCTACGCCACCACTCTCCCTTAATTTTGGTATATAACTTATTATTGTTTACATTTTCACTTTTTATATATTTATTTAGTCACTTAATTACGAAAGCCTCACAATCTCACCAACCAACATATTAAAATACAACAATAAAAAAAAACTGAAGCTTGCCCTTTTATCCAGCACATTATTTGACCCACGTTTGAAGACATTATTCTTAATAAAAAAAATCATTTGTATATATTCTGTTATTCTTCTATTTCTGGAAGTAGTAAAAACCAGAGGTTTGCTATTTTTCTCTTGCCTATTTGTTGGTCCAACGCTTGTAGAAGTTTGTAATTTTGGTTTTTCGAATTGTTTCAAAAGTTAAATTAGAAAAACTTATTTTGATTAAAATTTCTCCAACAATAAGAAAATAACTGAAATCTGCCCTTTTATCTAGCACATTTTTTTTGTCCAACGTTTGAAGACATTATTGCTAGTTGAAATATCATTTGTAGAAAATCTGTTGTTTTTTTATTTCTGAAAGTAGTAAAAACCAGAGATTTACTATTTTTCTCTTGACTATTTGTTGGTAAAATGCTTGTCAGTGTTTTTATATGGAAAATGTTCGTTCTTCAACATTTTTTTAAAGATATATAGCAAAAATTTATTTTGATTCAATTTGCAAAATAAAAAAAAAATTCACCCTTTTATTAAGCACATCTTTTCTCGAAAGTTTGAAGGCATTATTCCTAATAAAATGTTGGTCCAACGCTTGTCGGTGTTTTTATATGGGAAATGTTAGTTCTTGAACTTTTTTTCAGAAGATATATTACAAAAATTTATTTTGATTCAAATTTCTCCAAAAATAAAAAAAGCTGAAATTCTATTTATCTATTTATCTAGCACATTTTTGTTTCCAAGGTTTGAAGACATTATTCCCAATAAAAAAAACACGTTTGTAAGCCATCTTTTTTTAACAAATATTGTTGAAAGACTTAAAACCCAGATATTTGCTAATTTTATATTGTCTATTTGTTGTTCCAACGCTTTCCATGTTTATTTATAAAAAGAAATTATATTTTTCAGAAGATATATTAAAAACTTTTTTATGCAAATTTCTCCAACAATAAAAAATAACTGAAATTTGCCCTTCTATATAACATTTTTGTCCAAGGTTTAAAAACATTATTCTCAATAAAAAAACTTGTTTGTTAAATTCTTTTTTTTATAAAATTTTGCTGAAAGGCGTAAAAACCAGAGAATTGCTATTTTTCTCTTGCCTAATTGTTGGTCCAACGCTTGTCGATGTTTCTATATGGAAAATATTTCTTCTTCCACTTTTATCAAAAGATTTATTACAAAAACTTTTTTATACAAATTTTTATTTTAATAAAAGAACTGAAATTGACACTTAGTTATGGGAGCCACAACGCTGACGGTATGAAAATCATCGTCCGTTCTCACACTAGAAGTGCTGACTCCGTGAGACCGTCCGAAGAACCTTTTCACATGCATTTACCCATAACACGTCATTTTATCCTATTATAAATATATGTAAATTAGATCTAAGATTCATTCTGCTCTTTTTTTGATCCTGCCAATAATAAATTTTCTTCAGAGCTGAGGCGGATTCGTTTATTCCTCTATGGTATGTTGTTTCATGGTGGTGTGAAATAATTTCCCTTTGTTTATTTTTTTCAGTAATATCCTTGAGAAATTGGTTGGATATTACCAAGTTATAGGCATGGTTTTGGAAGGTTTTTTGCAACGTTATGGTTAATGCTGGATTGAAATCGATTTCTGATTTGCAAACATAAATACAGTACAACTTCTTTGGGTCAACATTTTCCTTGAAGAATTTGAAAATCTCATAATCATAATTTTCTGAGAGGTGAACTGTCTGCCTGGTTTTGGTCTCAAAAAGTTTGCTTCTGATGATATGGTATGATGTATTAGCACTCTGATTAAAAATGATTTGGTTAGAGTAGTGGTTCACACAATTTTAGGTGAACGGTATTTCTAATATGGGGTCTTCGACAGCTGAATGTGTCTTTTCGCTATCGGGGGAGGGCGCACTTGTATATTTGAGTGTATAATTATCTTCGGTTCTAGTGGTGGTGGGTGAGCATTTTGAATGAAGATATTATCAATTTTTTCGAGATCGTCTATGGTCACATTAGCATTTATTGGAACGGGAATATCCTCGAAATCGTTAAGATTATCGTCATTATGCGGTGGTTGTGGAGAGAGGAATTCGTTTATATCTATTGATATATCGCCAGGATTACCTATGAGGGATTCATTTTCAATGGCATGAATTTCTATCCTTGACAGCGCGTCTGCGTTGGTGTTCTGGATTCCTTTTTTATATAGTATTTGATTTTCATATTCCTCCATCCTAAGGCGCCATCTTACTAGTCGAGAATTTGGCTCTTTTAAACTGAATAGCCACTGAAGAGGTTTATGATCCGTAACTATTGTGAACTTTCTACTGAATAAATATGGGCGAAAATGCTGAGCGGCCCATACAATCGCAAGGAGCTCTTTCTCGATCGTGCTGTAATTAATCTCAGCTGGGTTCAAGGTACGTGAAGCATATGCAATAGACAAATCTTGACCTACCTTACCTTCACTCAAGACTGCACCGATTGCAAAATTCGAGGCGTCTGTGGTAAGGTTGAATGGACGGCTGAAATCTGGGTATTGCCGGATCGGATTATTACATAAAATATTCTTGCATAATTCAAAAGTTTGTATAAACTCGGGAGTATGTTCAATGTGAAAGAAATCGAAGTTCTTTTTGTCGGAATCGGGAAAGTGCAACACATTCATAGTGTTATCGAAAGTATGTTGTATAATTTCATCGCTATTGTTAAAAATTTATATTTTTGAGAATCCTTTTTTTGCAATTGTTAATGTTTCGGGAATATGTAGGTTCTTAATTTTACATTCGGGAACTATAATATCACCATCACATTCGGACACAGGCACATAGAGGGAAGCAAATTCAAAAGATTTCAGGGTAATCTTATATTTTTCTGTTTCAGGGTTCCTAAAAATAATTGGGATATTTGTTTGATTATTGGAAAGCTGTTTATTTACCAAGTAAATCGAAAATTTTAGGTTTTGAAGCTCTTTTAATCCAATAATACCATCGAAGAAATTATGAAAATCGAAGAGAATAAAAGTTATTTTTTTATCGCTTTTCAATTCGGGCATTGCTGGAATATCAGCTCTAAAACGGACTTCTTTTTCTCCTACGCCTGTTCTTATTTGTGTTGGACAATGACATATTTAGATTTAGATTTAAGAGAGGGTTACATTGCACTGCGACCATGAGGTATATTGTGCCCCCTACCTGAGTTGCACTCGCCTATACGCGGTCTACAACTTGCCTTTCAGTTCCAGAGTTCTAATGAACTCCAGTATCTGGGTTGGCTTCAAGGAGGTTCTTGCTGAGATCCAAATACCTTTTGGATCTTGCAGTATCAAAGTTTTTTAGAAACTTTTTGGAATGATCCAATCCAGGGGTATTCCGCAAGAGTGTTTCTCTCACGGTCTCAGAAAGGACCAAGCTCTCTGATTCCGAATTCCCGCAATGTCTGATCCTTCCCTAGATAGTCTTAGAATGGCCTCATGGGCCAATCTATCTATCACTAGATGGAGAGGTGTGAGATCTGTGATGATCTCTAGTGCCCTGGTCGGGCAAGTTCTCATGGCTCCAGTGATACAGACACAGGCTAGTCTTTGTATTCTATCGAGGGTTTTCCTCGTATTGCTCTAACTTGCCTTGCCATGCCAGGCTATTGACCCATATGATATTATCGGTCTTACAATCATGACGTACATCCATCGCAGTATTTTTGGGTTACATCCCCAAGTCTTACCAGTCAGATTTCTGCACGCCATTAAGGCCTTTATTGCTTTGCTAGCAGTAGCCTCGATAAGCTTGTTCCACAGAAGCTTGCTATCTAGTGTTAATCACAGATATTTGACTTCAGCCTTCCAGCTCATTATGTCTCCACTCAAAGTGAGAGGTTTCATAGCTGGAAGTTTCCTTTTCCTAGTAAATGGAATAATTGTGGTCTTGGATGGGTTTATGCTAAGCCCCACTGACAAGCACCATAGCTCAATAGTTCTGAGGCCTTCCTGCAATAATTCGCATAGGGTGTTCGCGAATTTTCTTTGGACTATTAGGACTATGTCGTCGGCATAGCCTATACATGTGAAGCCAAGCTCCGTGAGTTTGTGGAGTAACTCGTCTACTACTAAGCTCCATAGGAGGGGAGATATTACTCCTCCTTGAGGTGTTCCACGACTAGCTTTAACAGAGGTGGTATGATCACCTACTTGGGCCTCAGCTATTCTCGTCTTCAACATCTCATACATCCATTTGATAACGGTCTTGTTCACTCCTCGCCGTGTGAGTGCCTCCCTGATTGACACATGTGTGGTGTTGTCAAAAGCCCCAGATATGTCCAGGAAGGCACACATCGCGATTTCTTTATTGCTCAGAGAACTCTGAATGACCTCAGTTAGCTGATACAGCGCGGTTTCTGTTGAACGCCCCGCCCTGTATGCATGCTGACATTGATGAAGTGGTTTGTCCTTCAGAATCTCTGTTCTTATGTAGTTATCCACTACTTTCTCCATCGTTTTCAGTAGAAACGACGTTAAACAGATAGGTCGGAAAGATCGGGGATCAGTCCCATTTTTCTTCCCTATTTTCGGAATGAAGATTACTTTGGCTCTTTGCCATACGCTAGGTATAAAGCCCCGTGCTAGGCAGCTTCTTGTAATCTTCAGGAGATGGGGAAGGATCTCCTCCATTCCTTTCTGTAGGAGTATTGGGAATATGCCATCTACTCCAATAACTACGTGTCGGTTGATGCCCCCAGTGTTGAGGTGTACTAGAATTGGAACAAGGTCCCGAGACATAAATTCTGAAACACATGTGTAATTAATGTTGTTTCTTACGATAACACAGGCACGAGGGGACTCCTGCCTCTGGTCATAGATCAATTTTGAGTCTTTAGATGCCAAACCTTTAATTTGGCCTGCTTTGCCTGTCCAGGGTTCCTGGATCAGAACAAAATCCAGTTGGGATTTCGCAAATAGCCTTGCAATCACTGCTGAAGCTCCCTTCGCGTGATGCAAGTTCACTTGCGCCACCTTGGAGAAAGGGTTGAAGGTGCTGTAGTCTGGGGTGTAGGGGCTGGGTAGTCCAGCTTCTAGTTCCCCCCTCCTCTCTTTCTTCCTGTCCCTCATCAAGATTCATCTGGAGGGTAGTCTCCTTGGAGCTCGAGCGGGTATCTGGGTCTCGGGTTATGGCCTCGACCCCCGCATGGGTTCGCCCTTCCCCCAGGACTGCAGAGAATTTCTCTGCCGCCCCGCCAGAGGCCTCGACCAGACCTGAGCTAGCTGTTTTATCCTGCACACCAGTGTCCGTAGATGTGGAGGGCATCTGCGCATCTTTTGGACCTCCCGTAGGTTTATTTTTCTGTCCTATCCCCGAGACAGACACACGTCCAAACCTAAAGTTCAAGACGCATCCTTCTGCCTTCAGGGCCTCTCCTGATTGGTGATCGATCCCAATCGTGAGGACAGTACCGGTTCCCTCCTTTTTGGAGTTGAGAACTTTCCAGGCTCCGGTACTGAGCCAGGTGTTCTATACTTCGACGAGTCGGAGGATTTTCTCCGTCTCCATTTCGAAGCTTCTTGGGAAGTACACCGTTACAGTGACGGGTTTGGGGATGTTTTTCTCCTCCACCGCCACTAACTCGGGTCCTTCCCAAGACCTCAAGGCCGGCACTACTCCAATAAGCCAGTCCGCCGAATCCTGAGAACCGCAGTCCACCAGCATCATTCCACAGCGGAAATGTATACCGGTGAAGTGCATTCCCTTCACCTCTCCACTGCACATCTCTTCCACTAGAGTATCCTCCAGTGTTGAGAGCCGCTGTGGTTCAAGGATTACTCTAGGGTATCCTTGGGTATGATACCCACACGAATAGCCTTAACGGCCTTGGCAGCTGCAGTGTATCCAGTGGCATGCTCGGTTTTTGCTGCAGCTGTTTTCGGCTTTTTAGGCTGAGGCCTTTACGGAGGAGTGATATGCTCCGCGCCTCTCTTTCCTGTCCCTTTTCCCGTCGGTGTTACCTTCGGGGTCGGGACAGTAGGTGGTATGGACTGTTGAAGAGCCTGTTTTCTGGCCTCCTCAGGTGCAAGTCCCTGATGGAGGAGTCGCAGGTACTTCCGCACTCCTGCTCCACTGAGACCCTTTCTCAGTGGATCGTCTCTGCCGCCCGGCTGTCCGAGTTTCGGCAGGTCGAACGGCAGACGATTCCTTTGCCGTTTGGCATTTCCCTTTTTTACAGGGAGCCCGGATGAAGAGGTGGAAGCTTTCTCCATCTCTCCTCCGGTGAGTTTGGGATTATATGAAATTTCCATAAAGTTCCCACGAGTAGCTGGGGACAAATCGGTCCACTTCTGCAGTGCCCCGCATGCAGGAGTAAGGGGTTAATACAATGGAGTTCCCCCTTGTGCTCCAAGGTCGAAACCAGTAGAGACCAGTCCTCTATCTAGCCATGCATCCCTTGGCCTGGTTTCCCGCCTTGGATTTAGAATTTTTGATGAGGTTATTTCCTCTTGGTCCGGGCGGTTAAGCCAAGACCCCCCCGCATCACTGGCCCGCGTGACATGACCACAGACGACCAGGATACGTTGGTTTGACAGGGTGGTTTCGAGGTTAGCTCGAAAGCACACCTGGCATCGTTGTACCTGAGTGCAATTCCCTTATCCACGACACTACAGCTGGGGCAGGTGAAGTTGGTCCGCGGCAGGGTATTCGTGGCTGCCAATTGAGTTTTTAGTCTCAATGAACCCTATTTCCCCGCAGGCCCCCTTCTCATATAAAAATCATCGTTAGAGGCCCCCTCCTATCCGCCACCTGGAGACGCGCCGGGTTGGCACTTCACTCCTCCCAGATGCTGATTGACAACATCCGGACCGACCTTGACAGATACAATCACTTAAATATTTTTGTGCAATAGAAGGTTTTATGATAGAATTATAACAGCCGGTGTCCATCAATAATTTCATTGGAGGGTTTTGAATTTTTATGTAAGGTAAGCTGTTATTAATTTCAGTGTACATTTCGGATGTTATTGTTAATGAGGAGGTGTTTCCTGAGCATCTATTAAAAAATTTTCAGAGTGTTCGACATAATTTGGGTTTTGATTTTCTGTAACGGGATTATCGTACCCTTCGAGATAGTTTCCTAAAATCTCTGGTTGATCGTATGTTATTTCAGGATTCTCGACAGTTTCCCCGTCAGTTTGATAAAGCTCTTCTGAAATAAAATTACGTGGACCAGAGGATTTGAAATAATTTCTAGAATTTGTATGTTTCTTCATACTAGGAAGTGTATAGCTGGTTCTGGTAGACATTGGTTCTGGTTTATTGGTTGGAGTTTTTCTGGTTGGTTTGAATACGTCTTTAGGAGGTCCGAAAACTTCTCTATTAGTGAAATTTTTTTGTTGAATTGGTTGGGATTGAAAATGTGGTTCAGGGAATTGAGATGGTCCTGGACTTTGCTAATTTTGGGTTTGAATGAAATTTTGTGGTGGGTGGAAGCGATGTTGGGGTGAATAGCTTGATTGAATTCTTGGTATAGGGGATTGATAATATTGTGGTGGTTGAGGAGCGGTAAGTTTATGATTATTCATAGGCATTCTAAATAGATTCTGGGTATATTGAAAATTTTGTTCTTCGATAATAATTGTAATGGCCTCTTCTAGAGATTTAGGATCTTTCATTCTAACAAACAATTGCAAATGAGCAGGCAAACCACGAATGTAAGTTCTAAGGGATAATTGGTCGTATTGTCTCAGATGTATCTCTTTAGTAGCAGCATTCATGGATTGATTAGCAATTTTCTGTGCAAGGTTGCTTCTTAAAACATGCAAGCGTTTGCTGAAGTCAAGAGAACTCTAGTTTCTATTAGGCCTAGCCATGAACAGATCTTGCTCTAAACATTCTAAATTTCTATTGTCACCAAAACATTGCTCAAGAGCCACTTTTATCAACGGCCAACTAGTTAGTTCTGGGCGTGATCCAACTAGAATATGTGCCCTACCTACTAGTTTAGTTTGAATAACTCTAATTAAATAATGTTTTACCCTTATATCTGTTGTATTTCCAAAATTATCAAAAAGGAAGTTACAAGCATGTATAAAATTATTAAGTAAATTAATATCGCCATCGTATTTAGGTATAGTATCAACAAACATTTTAAGCATATTTAAGCCGCTAATGATTTGTTCGTTATTACTATCTGGCATTTTGTTACTAAATTTAAGTGTTGTTGAAAAATTGTCTATTAAATCGTCAATATTACTCATAAATTATTACTCCTTTAAGGTTGATTATGTATATTATTCTAATAAATCTAGAAGTATCAAATTTTCTTATACGGAGAAAATAAGGAAATAACAGGAACTTGGACTTACTTTGTCGTTGTTTCTCTGTTGAGCGATTCTTTGGGTCCTTGCGTTGTCCTCGGGTGTACCAAACACTTGTGGAACTGGGGAGGTTCTGTAGTGCCAAGGGATGAAGATCCGCGTTAGTGTCCAAAAATACGTATTCTACCGTATTTTAGCCAAAAACTGCACAAAAACGACTGACTGCGCCAATAATGGTTTTCGGTTAACGAAAATAGTTTCTTAAAAGTTTTATTACAAGCAAGAAAGCAAAGAACAGAATGAATCTTAGATCTAATTTACATATATTTATAATATGATAAAACGACGTATTATGGGTAAACGCATGCGAAAAGGTTCTTGGGACGGTCTCACGGAGTCAGCACTTCTAGTGTGAGAACGGATGATGATTTTCATACCGTCAGCGTTGTGGCTCCCATAACTCCTTTTTCCTTGCACTTTTTTGTCAATCGTTTGAAGACATTATTCCTAATAAAAAAAAATCGTTTGTAAATATTCAGTTTTTTATTTTTTTCTGAAAGTATTAAGAACCAGAGATTTTCTATTTTTCTCTTGACTAATGCTTGTTCCAAAGCTTTTCGCTGTTAGTATATGAATTTGGTTCTCCAATTTTTTTTCAAAAGTTATATTGTAATAACTTATTTTGATACAAACTTCTCCTACAATAGGAAAAAGCTGAAGTTCGCCCTTTTATCAAGCACATCTTTTTTCGAAAGTTTGAAGACAATATTCCCAGTGAAAAAATCGTCTGTTTTTTTAAATTAAAATTGCTAAAAGATTTAAAAACCAGAGATTTGCTATTTTTCTCGTGCCTGTTTTTTCAACACTTGTCGATATTTGTATATTATATAAAATATTGGTTTTTCGACTTTTCTTCAAAAGTTAAATTAGAAAGACTTATTTTTATTAAATTTCTCCAACAATAAAAAAACTGATAGTCTCCCTTTTATCCAGCACATTTTTTTTTTCTGTCCACGCTTCGAAGATAATATTCCCAATAAAAAAATATCGTTTGTGAACCTTATTTATAAAAAAAGATGCTGAAAGACTAGAGAGCCAGAGATTTGCTAGTATTCTCTTGTCTATTAGTTGCTCAAAATCTTTTCCATGTTAATTTATGAGAAAAAATGTTTTTCATTTTTTTTTAAAAAGATATAATAAAAAAAATTGATGCAAATTTCTCCAACAATAAAAGAAATTAAATTTGTGCTTTTATCCAGCACATTTTTCTTTTTCTGTCCACGCTTCGAAGATATTATTCCCAATAAAAAAATCTCGTTTGTGAACCTTATTTATAAAAAAAGATGCTGAAAGACGAGAAAGCCAGAGATTTGCTAGTATTCTCTTGTCTATTAGTTGCTCAAAATCTTTTCCATGTTAATTTATGAGAAAAAATGTTTTTAATTTTTTTTTCAAAAGATATAATAAAAAAAATTGATGCAAATTTCTCCAACAATAAAAGAAATTAAATTTGTGCTTTTATCTAGTACATTTTTTGTCCAATGTTTAAAGACATTATTCCTAATAGAAGAAATGATTTGTAAATATTCTTTTTTTTTATTTCTGATTGAAGTAAAAACCAAAGGATTGCTATTTTTCTCTTGCCTATTCGTTGGTCCAACGCTTGTCGATGGTTGTATATGTAAAATTGAACATTAACAAATTTACACCCCAGGTGGGTGAAGATGGGTGAATTGGCTGTAGTGAAATATTTATATTCCGTTTGAACTTGGTCACCTTTCACGATTACAAACTCGCCTCCGAATACTGCGTTGACCTTGATGGCTTCATCTTTCCTCAGAGCATTGATTATACAAGGTCTTGTATTTTTCTCAGCTTGATATTTGTACCATTTTTCTCTCTCATTTCATGTATTTTGCATTTTTCTGTCATTTTTCACATCTCACATAGCTATTTTGTAGTTACTTGTATAATTTTTTCTTGATATTTGTACCATTTTTCTTTCTCATTTCATGTATTTTGCATTTCTTTCTGTAATTGTTCTGATCTCACATAGCTATTTTGTAGTTACTTGTCTCATTTTTCTTGATATTTGTACCATTTTTTTGTCATTTTCAGTCATTTGTTGAGTTACTTGCCTCATTTTTCTTGATAGTTGTACCTTTTTCACAGTTATGAGAAATATACATATTAATTTAAATCAATGCCGACACATCTTGTATACTGATATTATAAAATTAATTCATTATTATAACATGTGTGATAAACAATCTACAATCATAAAAGATGGCCTTTACGTTGAATCAGCTGAGTAACTTTGTTCGATCTAAAAGGCTCCTCAAACTCTATGATGATGAGGCTGATGACAAAGCTTTAATCATGTTCGAAACTAAAGCTCAAACCGAAAAACCATTATTTTTAATGTCATTTCCTCTACCTCAAACATGTAACTACGAGGTGCGATGTGGTCTGAGTCCTACAAGAGACTTTAGTGCATGCGTTATTCTGAAGCGAAGGTCTACACCTTGGGAAATTTCATTCTCCACCTACGAGTGGGATTCAATCATCACCTTGCTATAAGAAATACAACAAAATGTCGAAGACAACGAAGATTATGCTGCTGATCCTATAGAAACAAAATGTGGAGACCTTGTGAAAGTGACTCAATATCAGTATGGTACCTATACGAACCTCTTGTATATTTCCAAGTTCAATGTCGGCATGAATCTATATGAAGAAGACATTGCAGCCATTTTAAATGTACAGATGCATGTGATTTCAAATTGACTTGCTATGTTGGAATGCCTCAATTTCAACGAATTTTATCGAAATTTATTTAATATTGTAAGAAATTGGTTAGATAATGTAAATTTGAGTGTTTTAGACCTTCTTTATGGATTTTGTGAAGCATCCTCAATCGATTGTATGTATACTAATACCTTAAGGGAATATCTCTTTTATTATAGTTCAGATATTATACATAATTTTTTAGATAATGAATTTGAATCTACATCTAACATAGACTGCTAATATACTGTGAAATAAACTTTTTTTTTTGTTTTATTTCATATCTCCACCAAAATATATTCATTATCACCTTGATAATTCAATCATTAACGAGTTGACAATGAAGGTGATCGTTTCCTTGCTATTGCTGGTACATATCGCGTCATCGAACCTAACTCTACCTGATGCACAGAAATATTTGCAAAAGTATGGTTATATTCAAAATAATACAAATACATCTCTCGAGGAGAGTCTAGCAAAGTTTCAAGAAGATTACAATTTACCGATAGATGGCAGCCTTAATGCAGAAACGATTGAGTTAATATCAAAACCACGATGTCACTATAGCGATAATGAATTTGTAGTTTCAACTAAATGGAACAAAACGACTCTGCATTGGTATTTGGTCGAGGGTGTCGGTAAATATCGAAACGTCGTTCAACAAGCTTTCAATATGTGGCAAAATGCATCTGGACTAACATTTAAAATGCTTACTACTGCTAGTATGATAAAGAGAGATCATGTTAATAACATCACTCCAGATATTTTAGTAGCATTTGTCAAAAGAGAACACGAATATCGCACCATATGCATGGGTAAAGAGATCTGTCCATATCCATTAGATGGTCCAGGAGTAGTCTTAGGACACGCGTTTCCCCCTGCATCCTATGCTTCATGTGTTGAAGTTCATATAGAAGCTGATGAAAATTGGCAATATATTGATGATGATGGAAACATGATTGGTGATGGAGGGATAAATCTGTTAATGGTACTGGTACATGAGATTGGACATTCTCTAGGAATAAGTCACAGCCTAAATACTCATGCAATAATGTACCCGTTTTATCAAGATGCAGCAAACAGTCTACACGAAGATGATAAATTAGCAATTCAAAGGTTATATGGCAAACCGAGGCCTACTACAACACCCAAAACAATACAGCAGCAACCTTCTCCAGAAGATATTAGCTCTACATTTAACTTGTGTGATGTGAAATATCCTGACGTAATGTTTTTGGCATATTCACCAGGATTCCCCAACCATAAATTATACGTAATTTCTGAAAATCGCTTGTGGAAAATAGACATAAATGCTAATAAAAAAGACAATAAAATTCATCAATCTGAAAATCTATATCATGATTATTTAATTAACACTGGAATAACCAAAGTGAATCACGCTTTTCAAATTTCGAATGGTAATCTTATGGTTGCAAGCAATAAGAAAGTTTATTTTAGTCAATTTCCAAATTTAAACATCGTTGGTAGCATCAGAACCATTGCTTATGATATACCTAGAGGAGTTAAAGTAGAAGCTATGTTTCAGACAAACAGTGGAAAAATCTATATTTTATTGACAAATGGTGACTATCGAGAATATAATGAAAATGGAGCTCGAAAATTTATGGGTAATACTAGATACGAGTTTCCAGATATTCCAAGCAATTTAACTTCAGCGTTTCGTTATATTGATGGACATATATATTTCTTCAAGAAGAATACTTACTTCAAATACAACGAATTTCAACGAAAACTTGTGCAAGTAGGAGAATTTAATTGGAATATGTTTGGAGTACAATGTCCAAGCAGTGGGCTCTTGCAAGAATTGAAAACTTTGCTTTCCAAAGTAACTTCTTTTTATGAATGATCTTTTTTTTTCCTATATATTAAATAAAACACTATTTTACTAATATCTTATTTTATTTATATAAAATGTAATAAGCAAGAGCTTCTTGACATACTGTTATTACAACAGTCGAGGAGAACAAATTATCTATTTATAATGATAGAATCTAAGACAAATTTCATATTAAAGTGATTCTCTCGTGTTTTCTGCATCCTACAAACGATATTTTGTCTATTTTGTTGGACAAGTTTCATTTCTATCTAAATCAGTATTACAGCAAACAATTATAACATCCACATTTTTCGGCATGTGAGCAATGTTCAAATTTGATATTAATGTGGTCTCTTGTGTTTTCTGTATGCTATTCGTGCCATTTTGTCTAATTTGCTCGACAAGTTTCATTTTTTGTCTATGTCTATGTTAAAACAAACAAATATATCGGTCACATTTTTCGGCTTATGAGGAATTTCTTCTTTTTTTGTTGGTATTTCATCTACCACTCCTTGAGTTTACCATTTTCTCTGTGCAACTGCTACCATAACAATTTGCATTGGATTGACTCTGAAATTATATTTTGAACTATATTTTCTTCATTTGTTTCGATACTTATACGTAATTTTATATGTGATACAGAGAGATGACCCAAATGGTTTTTCATTGTGTTCGCCTTTGAACAATAAGATAATTCCATCATTATGATGTTGTTTTTTTTCCCAACGATTGAACAAAAGCTTTTGGAAGAAAATTATTTACAAACTTTCATTGAATTTTCATGTATGTCTCCTCAATATATGTTGGGTTCATCAATTGGAAGAGCTTTCTAAGAATTGTATCTAAATTACATCAGATCTGTCTGGTTCAAAAAGTACTGAGGAAACAAGAAGAAAAATTTATGTCAAACGACTGACATTGAATAGCAAACACAACAGCTGAGTTGAGGTGAATAATGCGCATGCTTCTGACGTCTATGATGTTGTTTTACAAGAAAATCATCTTTTCTCCAGACGGATTTGAAGAATTTCTGATACAAAACTCAAAATTTCATTGAACAAAACAAGTATGTATGTGTTGAATTAACCAACTTTTGTGAAAACGATGCCATTTGGTTGAATTTCTGGTGTGAAAAGGAGATGCATCATTTCACCACCAAGTTTGAAAAATATCAAATTATTTGAGATGTGAAGAGGTGATTAAAACTGATTCTAATGCTTTATACAATATGTTATTTGATTTAAACAATAAAGAAAATTGAATGAAACACGAGTTATTTTTTTTGTATGGATTCAAAGATGTATCCATCAGAAATATTTTTCGAAACAACAAATAACATTCAATCTTATATTACGAAAAGCAATTGGAATTTTAAAAAGACATTAAAAATACGACTCAACAGATGGATCAAAAACGTTGATAAGAAGGAACAAATCACAACCACGATGCATGTGCCAGCATTATTTTACAAGGTTATTAATAAATTATATTGGGTGGTGGTCTTCTTTTTCAACGTTTCTTGTCATCAATTTTTAATTTTTTCTTTGTTCTAACAAAATTAGCAATTGTCCTCGCATAGATGAAAAACGTTGAAAGTTAAACAATGTGTATAATGAGCGACACAATTTACATGTTTTCATATTGCTTTTCATTTTCATACTTCCAGACTGCTTTTTGTTAATACTATGTTGTCATTAAATGACTTACTTCTTAATAAATTCTATTGGATGTCTCTCCCAGACTTGTGTTTGAAAGATTTTGCACTTCAACTGATATGTAATGTACTTTATATTCTACATGTATTTGTTTTTGAAATATAAAATTTCATTGTTCAGTCTTGTCTATATACCAAAAATTTTTTTATGAAGTTTGAAAGTATTTCGCTCTTCTTTCACCGGTTTTCCCTGATTTGTGTAACGTTTTTTTCAATATCTTTTCATTTGTTTCTTCCCAACGCATTTGTAATTATGGTAACTTGGATTTTTGATATAAGTGCTTCTTTACGAGCTCTCATTTTTTTAATGTGACATACTTTGTTTCTTGAGAAACCTGCAATTCCACCTTAATTTTCATGTAAAGTCTGAGGGAATCATTGAAAATATTTTGAGACACTTCCTGCTCTTCCATTCATCACGCATTTGCAGCCATGTTTAATTCTCGCTCTTATCTTTCAAACGGATCTCCCCGCTTGTAGTGCGTTCTCACTTTCCTCGTTTCTTCTGTTCCTGTCTACGACGCTCGGCCACTGAATAAAATATTTTCTTTTCACGTTTTGAATTCAGTTGTGTGTTTTTTTTCTAAGTTCTAATTTTTTAGATATACTCTTCATTATTTCCAACTATATGACTAAAAAAGTTTGATTTTCTCTACACCATCATTTAATCAGAGCAACATTTTTTCCAATATGTTACATCGTTTTATCAACTGAACGGTTAGCTTGAGATATTTTTAATTTTTCAATAAATTTGAAAACATTAATGATTGTTGAATGATTGTTGTTGATGAAGCTGACACTCCCATCTTGATACCGTTTAGAAAATGGGAAATTCACATGTTGCCTGCTCTCACTACAGCAGCCACCAACGAAATTTGGTCGGTGAAAACTTCATCATTTTTAGAAAGTCCTCGCTATGTCATCGTTTGTTTCCAGAGCAACCACGAAAAGAACCAAGTGAATAACGATCCTACAAAATTTAATTTTGCAAACATTATGAATATCACCTTGACGCTGAACGGAGACAGCTATCCAAAGGAGAAGATGCATTTGGACTTTGAAAAGGGGTATTTTACCGAAGCTTACTTCAACTACACTCAATTTGGAAAGAGCTACAAACACTCTTATCTACATACGCCGCTACTAAGTTACTCTGAATTTGCAAATAAACCTCTATTTGTCATCGATTGTTCTCACCGAGATGAAAGCGTGAAAAGTTCAAGTGTTGATGTCAAGCTTGAAATAGAAGCGTCGAAAGGTTTTCCAGCAAATACTTGTGTCTTTTGCATCATCATTCACGATAACATAATTGAACATCCTCTAAGTGAAATTATAAAGAGATGGAACTAGGAAGACAAGACCTCTGTCCTCAGTTTAAGTTCAACCATCGTCGAGGAGAGATGAGAATAGCGTTCGTAGACATTCAAGGCTTCAATGTGGAGTGTCAATTCCACCCCAAAGAAATTGCCTTAAGGATTGGCCGTCGATGTAGTAATTATTTGCTATTACCACCAATACCGTTCTCATCGCTAAGCAAAGCAGACCGATATGGCGTTTGTTATTTGGAGAAGCATGTACATAACCTCAAATATTCTTCCGGCTTTATACCATACGAATCGCTGGATGATATTCTGAAGGAAAAACTCAACGAAATTGATATCATCTATGTGCGAGGACATCAGAAGAAGCAATTTTTGGATGATAAACTTCAATCTTTCTACGGAGAGCAAGCTAGTAGAGTCGTGAATTTGGAGGAATTTGATGACTCATGGCACACTGTTCCAGCGTTCAACAACAGCGAATTTACATCATGTATGCACCACACATATAGCAACAGTCAATTCTATTATTGTAGTCTTAGAAATGTTGATGAATTGTATAAATGGTTTTGTAATACTTTACCTTTATGAGCAATAGAGAGATTTAAAAAAATGTTTTTTATTGGAGGGGGGAGGGAGACAAGAAACAAGTTTTTTTGACAGCAGTTTCAGTCTGAGAGTCATAGAGTTACGATGATGTTGAAAGAAAGGTTGGAGCAACACATTCGACGTTTGGAAGAATTAAAAAATATTCTAAACTTTTTTGAGGAAAAACAAAAGGTGTTTACATTGTTCAATGATATGACTATCAATCCTACCGCCCAATTCAGTGAAAACGATTGGAATGAGAAGGTCTTCAAAAATCCTACACGTTTTCGCCAACGCAATGAGATGCCATCAAGAAGAATCACTCCGTATTCTATTTAAAAATTTTGTTTGATAAAATCATTTATTAAATAAAGCAAATTTTAAGTAAAATGTTGTTTTATTCAGAAAATCTCTTTTGATAAATACAATATTAAACATAACACATTTTATTTCACTCCTGATTTCTTGTTTAAGCACGTTTAATGATGCTGTTGTGTCGAATAAGCATAATTTGCAATTCAACTCGTATATTCTTTACGAAAATCAAATCTTGGCCGATTTAAACGAATCAAAAGCTGAATCGCCATCAAATTTTCGACAAAAGACGATTTTGAGAGTCGTTTGCTTGAAACGATGAGGGCTGTCCGAGCGCACAGACCCAAACGGCTTATCGCCCATGCTTACATCGAAGCGGTACCGCCATCGATGTTAACACATCGACAACATTTCAATTTATGAGCTCGCGGCTTATCTGATGTAAGTGCGCACGCGCCGTCATCCAACATACATTCTTTGATTTCTCACATTTACACAGGTATAAAGCAAATTTTATAAATATATAATAAATACAATATTAAACATAACACATTTTCTTTCACTCCTAATTTCTTTTTTAAGCACTTTTAATGAAGCTGTTGTGTCGAATAAGCATAATTTGCAATATAACTCGTATATTCTATACGAAAATCAAATCTTGGCCGATTTAAACGAATCAAAAACTGAATGGCCATCAAATTTTCGGCAGAAGACGATTTTGGGAGTTGTTTGCTTGAAACGAGAAGGGTTGTCCGAGCGCGCAGACCCAAACGGCTTATCGTCCTTTCTTAGGTCGAAGCGGAGCCGACATCGATGTTAACACATCGACAACATTCCAATTTATGAGCTCGCGGCTTATCTGATGTAAGTGCGCACGCGCCGTCATCCAACATACATTCTTTGATTTCTCACATTTACACAGGTATAAAGCAAATATATAATAAATACAATATTAAACATAACACATTTTCTTTCACTCCTAATTTCTTTTTTAAGCACTTTTAATGATGCTGTTGTGTCGAATAAGCATAATTTGCAATATAACTCGTATATTCTATACGAAAATCAAATCTTGGCCGATTTAAGCGAATCAAAAACTGAATGGCCATCAAATTTTCGGCAGAAGACGATTTTGGGAGTCGTTTGCTTGAAACGAGAAGGGTTGTCCGAGCGCGCAGACCCAAACGGCTTATCGTCCTTTCTTAGGTCGAAGCGGTGCCGACATCGATGTTAACACATCGACAACATTCCAATTTATGAGCTCGCGGCTTATCTGATGTAAGTGCGCACGCGCCGTCGTCCAAATATATTGTTTCATTTCTCGCATTCACATGGGTAACCGAGATGGCAGGCTTGGAAAACGCTTAGGCTGTTAACATGTTGGTGTGTGTGGTTGTGGGTTCGATCCCGCGCAATTGTGAACTTTTTTTCCTCAGCAATAAAATAATTAAATAATCCCTCTCCGCTAAATGGCGGTCATGAAAATTAGAAATCTAAATGCAGTAACTTATCCCCTCTCCGCTAGATGGCGGTCATGAAAAGTAGGAATCTAAATGTAGTAACTTACCCCCTCTCCGCTAGATGGCGCTCATGAAATGTAGGAATCTAACATTTAATAAATAATGAAACCCCGTTGGAAAAATATCCAGCACGCCCACACACCATTATTCGGGACCCCTTTGGAAAATATAGCATGTTTACTGCGACTTCCGGTCCAGAACTCTCCTAGTATATCTACTACAGCCATTTATGAAAAAGATGGGATTAAAATAATGTTAAAAAATATTGATATAAAACTTAAATCTATTCCAAAATTTAAAATTTAATTCAATATTCTCGCTTTCTCATGTGTGGAGTGATACTAACCATATTCAGACATATAGCGCTGGAAAGAGCCATTTATGAAAAAAATTGGATTTTTTTTCTGAATATTGATATGAAATTTGAATCTATTCCATAATTTTATATTTTATTCAATATTCCCGCTCTCTTTGTGTGGAGTGATCCTAATCTTATTCAGGCATAAACGCTGGAAACAGCCATTTATGAAAAATATATATTAAAATAGAACTAAAAAAATATTGATATGTAATTTAGGTCTATTCCATAATTTAATATTTTACTCGCTTTCTCTTTTGTGGAGTGATTATAATATTACTCAGGCTTTAGGCGCTGGAAACAGCCATTCATGAAATAGATGGGATTAAAATAATGTTAAAAAATATGGATATAAAATTTAATATTTAGTTCAATATTCTCGATTTATCATGTGTGGTGTGATCCTAGCCTAATTCAGGCATAAAGCGCTGGATACAGTCATTTATAAAAAAAAATTAATATTTTTTTAAATATTGATATGAAATTTAAATCTATTCCTTGATTTAATATTTAATTCAATATTCTCGCTTTCTCATATGTGGAGTGATCGTAACCTTATTCAGGCAAAAAGCACTGAAAACAGCCAAATATGAAAAAGATCGGATTAAAATAATGTTAAAAAATATTGATATCAAATTTAAATCGATTCCAAAATTTTAAATTTAACTCAATATTCTGGCTTTCTCATGTGTGGAGGGATCCTAACCTAATTTAGGCATATAGCACTGGAAACAGCCATTTATAAAAAAAAAATGGGAATATATTTTTTTTAATATTGATATGTAATTTAAATCTATTCCATAATTTAATATTTAATTCAATATTGTCGCTCTATCATGTGAGGAGTGATCGTAACCTTATTCAGACGTAAAGCGCAGGAAAAAGCCACTTATGAAAGAAATAGATTAAAAAATAAAAAATATATTGATATGTAATTTAAATCTATTCCATAATTTAATATTTAACTCAATTTACTCGCTTTCTTTTGTGTGGAGTGATCCTAACCTTAATCAGGTATAAAGCGCTGGAAACAGCCATTTATGAAAAAGATGGGATTAAAATAATGTTAGAAAATATTGATATAGAATATAAATCGATTCCACAATTTAATATTTTATTCAATATTCTCGCTTTCTCATGTGTGGAGTGATTCTAATCTTATTCAGGAATAAAGTGCTGGAAACAGCCATTTATGAAAAAATGGGAATATTTTTTTTGAATATTGATATGAAATTTAAATTTTTCCATAATTTAATATTTAATTCAATATTCTCGCTCTCTCATATGTGTGGAGTGATCCTGAACTTATTTAGGCATAAAGCGCTGGAAATAGCCATTTATGAAAAAATGGGAATATATTTTTTTGAATATTGATATGAAATTTAAATCTTTTCCATAATTTAATATTTAATTCAATATTCTCGCTCTCTCATGTGTGGAGTGATCCTAACTTTATTCAGACATAAAGCGCAGGAAAAAGCCATTTATGATAGAAATAATTTAAAAAATAAAAAAAAATATTAATATGTAATTTAAATCTATTCCATAATTTAATATTTAATTCAATTCACTCGATTTCTATTGTGTGGAGTGATCCTAACCTTATTCAGGTATAAAGCGCTGGAAACAGCCATTTATGAAAAAGATGGGATTAAAATAATGTTAGAAAATATTGATATAGAATATAAATCGATTCCATAATTTAATATTTAATTCAATATTGTCGCTCTATCATGTGTGGAGTGATCATAACCTTATTCAGACGTAAAGCGCAGGAAAAAGCCACTTATGAAAGAAATAGATTAAAAAATGAAAAATATATTGATTAGTAATTTAAATCTATTCCATAATTTATTATTTAATTCAATTAACTCGCTTTCTTTTGTGTAGAGTGATCCTAACCTTATTCAGGCATAAAGCGCTGAAAACAGCCATTGATGAAAAAATGGGAATATATTTTTTTTAATAATGATATGAAATTTAAATCTATTCCATAATTCAATATTTAATTCAATATTCTCGCTTTATCATGTGTGGAGTGATCCTAACTTTATTCAGACATAAAGCGCAGGAAAAAGCCATTTATGATACAAATAGATTAAAAAATACAAAAATATTGATATGTAATTTAAATCTATTCCATAATTTAATATTTAATTCAATTTACTCGCTTTCTTTTGTGTGGAATGATCCTAACCTTATTCAGGCATAAAGCACTGGAAACAGCCATTTATGAAAAAGATGCTATTAAAATAAATTTAAAAAATTGATATGAAATTTAAATCGATTCCACTATTTAATATTTAATTCAATATTCTCGCTTTCTCATGTGTGAAGTGATCCTAAGCTTATTCAGGCATAAAGCTCTGGAAACAGCCATTTATGAAAAAATGGAAATATATTTTTTTTAATATTGATATGAAATTTAAATCTATTGCTTAATTTAATATTTAATTAAATATTCTCGCTTTTTCATATGTGGTGTGATCCTAACCTTATTCAGTCATAAATCAATGGAAACAGCCATTTATGAAAAAATGGAAATATATATTTTTTAATATTGATATGAAATTTAAATCTATTCCATAATTTAATATTTAATTCAATATTCTCTCTTTCTCATGTGTGGAGTGATCCAAACCTTATTCAGGCATAGACCACTGGAAACAGCCATTTATGAAAAAGATGGGATTAAAATAATGTTAAAAAATATTGATATAAAATAAAAATCGATTCCACAATTTAATATTTAATTCAATATTCTCGATTTCTCATTTGTGGAGTGATCCTAACCGTATTCAGGCATAATTTGCTGGAAACAGCCATTTATGAAAAAAATGGGAATATTTTTTTTTGAATATGATATGAAATTTAAATCTATTCCATAATTCAATATTTAATTCAATATTCTCGCTCTATCATGTGTGGAGTGATCCTAACTTTATTCAGACATAAAGCGCAGGAAAAAGCCATTTATGATAGAAATAATTTAAAAAATAAAAAAAATATTGATATGTAATTTAAATCTATTCCATAATTTAATATTTAATTCAATTCACTCGATTTCTATTGTGTGGAGTGATCCTAACCTTATTCAGGCATTAAACGCTGCATACAGCCATTTATGCAAAAAATTGATTTTTTTTCTAATATTGATATGAAATTTAAATCTATTCCAAAACTTAATATTTAATTCAATATTCTCGCTTTCTCATCTGTGGAGTGATCCTAACCTTATTCAGGCATTAAACGCTGGAAACAGCCATTTATGATAAAAATTGAAATATATATTTTTTTGAATATTGATATGAAATTTTAAATCTATTCCATAATTTAATATTTAATTCAATATTCTCGGTTTCTCATGTGTGGAGTGATCCTAACCTTATTCAGGCATTAAACGCTGGAAACAGCCATTTATGAAAAAAATTAAATATATATTTTTTTGAATATTGATATGAAATTTAAATCTATTCCATAATTTAATATTTAATTCAATTTTCTCTCTTTCTCATATGTGGAGTGATCCTAACCTTATTGAGGCAGAAAGCGCTGGAAACAGCCATTTATGAAAAATATATATTAAAAAAAACTTGAAAAATATTGATATGTAATTTAAGTCTATTCCATAATTTGAAATTTAATTCAATTTAGTCACTTTCTCTTGTGTGGAGTGAATATAATATTCCTCAGGCACAAAGCGCTGGAAACAGCCATTTATGAAAAAATAGGATTTTTTTTAATATTGATATTAAATTTAAATCCATTCCATAATTGAATATTTGTTTCAATATTCTCGCTTTTTCATGTGTGGAGTGATCCTATCCTTATTCAGGCATAAAGCGCTGGAAACAGCCATTTATAAAAAAATGGGAATATTTTTTTTAATATTGATTTGAAGTTTAAATCTATTACGTAATTTGATATTTAATTCAATATTATCGCTTTCGCATGTGTGGAGTGATCCTAACCTAATTTAGGCATATTGCGTTGGAAACAGCCATTTATGGAAAAATGGGAATATTTTTTTTTTAATATTGATATGAAACTTAAGTCTATTCCCTAATTTAATATTTAATTCAATATTCTCGCTTTCTCATAAGTGGAGTGATCCTAACCTTATTCAGGCATAAAGCGCTGGAAACAGCTATTTATGAAAAAAATGGGAATATTTTTTTTAATATTGATTTGAAGTTTAAATCTATTGCGTAATTTGATATTTAATTCAATATTATCGCTTTCGCATGTGTGGAGTGATCCTAACCTAATTTAGGCATATTGCGCTGGAAACAGCCATTTATGAAAAAATGGGAATATTTTTTTTGAATATTGATATGAAATTTGAATCTATTCCATAATTTAATATTTGATTCAATATTCTCGCTTTCTCATATGTGGAGTGATCCTAACCTTATTCAGGCATAAAGCACTGGAAACAGCCATTTATGAAAAAGATCGGATTAAAATAATGTTGAAAAATATTGATATAAAATTTAAATCAATTCCAAAATTTAAAATTTAACTCAATATTCTCGGTTTCTCATGTGTGGAGGGATCCTAACCATATTCAGGCATAAAGCACTGGAAACGGCCATTTATGAAAAAGATGGGATTAAAATAATGTTAGAAAATATTGATATGAAATTTAAATCTATTCCCTAATTTAAAATTTAATTCAATATTCTCGCTTTCTCATGTGTGGAGTGATCCTAACCATATTCAGGCATAAAGCACTGGAAGCAGCCATTTATGCAAAAAATGGAAATATTTTTTTAAATATTGATATGAAGTTTAAATCTATTACATAATTTAATATTTAATTCAATATTCTCGATTTCTCATTTGTGGAGTGATCCTAACCTTATTCAGGCGTAAAGCGCTGGAAAGAGTCATTTATGAAAATAATGGGAATATTTTTTTCAATATTGATATGAAACTTAAATATATTCCCTAATTTTATATTTAATTCAATATTCTTGCTTTCTCATATGTAGTGTGATCCTAACCTCATTGAGGCACAAAGCGCTGGAAACAGCCATTTATAAAAAAATGGGAATATTTTTTTAAATATTGATTTAAAGTTTAAATCTATTACGTAATTTGATATTTAATTCAATATTATCGCTTTCGCATGTGTGGAGTGATCCTAACCTAATTTAGGCATATTGCGCTGGAAACAGCTATTTATGGAAAAATGGGAATATTTTTTTTTAATATTGATATGAAATTTAAATCTATTCCATAATTTAATATATAATTCAATATTCCCGCTTTCTCATATGTGGAGTGATCCTAACCTTATTCAGGCATAAAGCACTGGAAACAGCCATTTATGAAAAAGATCGGGTTAAAATAATGTTAAAAAATATTGATATAAAATTTAAATCGATTCCAAAATTTAAAATTTATTTCAATATTCTCGCTTTCTCATGTGTGGAGGGATCCTAACCATATTCAGGCATAAAGCACTGGAAACGGCCATTTATGAAAAAGATGGGATTAAAATAATGTTAGAAAATATTGATATGAAATTTAAATCCATTCCCTAATTTAATATTTAATTCAATATTATCGCTTTCTCATGTGTGGAGTGATTTTAACCTTATTCAGACAGAAAGCGCAGGAAGAAGCCATTTATGAAAAGAATTAGATTTAAAAATATTGATATGTAATATAAATCTATTCCAAAATTTAATATTTAGTTCAATTTACTCGCTTTCTCATGTGTGGAGTGATCCTTACCTTATTCAGGCATAAAGCACTGGAAACAGCCATTTATGAAAAATATGGGATTAAAATAATGCTAGAAAATATTGATATAGAATTTAAATCGATTCCACAATTTAACATTTGATTCAATATTCTCGATTTCTCATGTGTTGAGTGATCCTAACCTAATTCAGGCATAAAGCACTGGAAACAGCCATTTATGAAAAATCTGCGATTAAAATAAATTTTAAAATTATTGATATGAAACAGCCATTTATGAAAAAAATGGGAATATTTTTTTTAATATGATATGAAATTTAAATCTATTACTTAATTTAATTTTTAATGAAATATTATCGCTTTCTCATGTGTGGAGTGATCCTAACCTAATTTAGGTATATTGCGCTGGAAACGGCCATTTATGAAAAAAATGGAAATAATTTTCTTTAATGTTGATATGAATTTTGAATCGATTCCAAAATTTAATATTTAATTCAATGTTCACGCTCTCTCATGTGTGGAGTGATCAAAACCTTATCCAGGCATAAAGCACTGGAAACAACCATTTATGAAAATGATGGGATTAAAATAATGTTAAAAAATATTGATATAAAATTTAGATCGATTCCACAATTTAATATTTAATTCAATATTCTGGCTTTCTCATATGTGGAGTGATCCTAACCTTATTCAGGCATAAAGCGCTGGCAACAGCCATTTATAAAAAATTAGGAATATTTTTTATGAATATTGATATGAAGCTTAAATCTACTCCATAATTGAATATTTAATTCAATATTCTCCTTACTTATGTATGGAGTGATCCTAACCTTAATCAGTCATAAAGCGCTGGAAACAGCCATTTATGAAAAAAATTGAAATATATTTTTTTGAATATTGATATGAAATTTAAATCTATTCCATAATTTAATATTTAATTCAATATTCTCGGTTTCTCATGTGTGGAGTGTTCCTAACCTTATTCAGGCATAAAGCGCCGGCAACAGCCATTTATGAAAAAATAGGAATATTTTTTTATGAATATTGATATGAAGCTTAAATCTATTCCATAATTGAATATTTGATTCAATATTCTCGCTTTTTCATGTGTGGAGTGATCCTAAACTTAATTAGGCATAAAGCGCTGGCAACAGCCATTTATGAAAAAATAGGAATATTTTTTTATGAATATTGATATGAAGCTTAAATCTATTCCATAATTGAATATTTGTTTCAATATTCTCGCTTTTTCATGTGTGGAGTGATCCTATCCTTATTCAGTCATAAACCGCTGGAAACAGCCATTTATGAAAATAATTGAAATATATTTTTTTTGAATATTGATATGAAATTTAAATCTATTCCATAATTTAATATTTAATTCAATATTCTCGGTTTCTCATGTGTGGAGTGATCCTAACCTTATTCAGGCATTAAACGCTGCATACAGCCATTTATGCAAAAAATTGATTTTTTTTCTAATATTGATATGAAATTTAAATCTATTCCAAAACTTAATATTTAATTCAATATTCTCGCTTTCTCATCTGTGGAGTGATCCTAACCTTATTCAGGCATTAAACGCTGGAAACAGCCATTTATGATAAAAATTGAAATATATATTTTTTTGAATATTGATATGAAATTTTAAATCTATTCCATAATTTAATATTTAATTCAATATTCTCGGTTTCTCATGTGTGGAGTGATCCTAACCTTATTCAGGCATTAAACGCTGGAAACAGCCATTTATGAAAAAAATTAAATATATATTTTTTTGAATATTGATATGAAATTTAAATCTATTCCATAATTTAATATTTAATTCAATTTTCTCTCTTTCTCATATGTGGAGTGATCCTAACCTTATTGAGGCAGAAAGCGCTGGAAACAGCCATTTATGAAAAATATATATTAAAAAAAACTTGAAAAATATTGATATGTAATTTAAGTCTATTCCATAATTTGAAATTTAATTCAATTTAGTCACTTTCTCTTGTGTGGAGTGAATATAATATTCCTCAGGCACAAAGCGCTGGAAACAGCCATTTATGAAAAAATAGGATTTTTTTTAATATTGATATTAAATTTAAATCCATTCCATAATTGAATATTTGTTTCAATATTCTCGCTTTTTCATGTGTGGAGTGATCCTATCCTTATTCAGGCATAAAGCGCTGGAAACAGCCATTTATAAAAAAATGGGAATATTTTTTTTAATATTGATTTGAAGTTTAAATCTATTACGTAATTTGATATTTAATTCAATATTATCGCTTTCGCATGTGTGGAGTGATCCTAACCTAATTTAGGCATATTGCGTTGGAAACAGCCATTTATGGAAAAATGGGAATATTTTTTTTTAATATTGATATGAAACTTAAGTCTATTCCCTAATTTAATATTTAATTCAATATTCTCGCTTTCTCATAAGTGGAGTGATCCTAACCTTATTCAGGCATAAAGCGCTGGAAACAGCTATTTATGAAAAAAATGGGAATATTTTTTTAAATATTGATTTGAAGTTTAAATCTATTGCGTAATTTGATATTTAATTCAATATTATCGCTTTCGCATGTGTGGAGTGATCCTAACCTAATTTAGGCATATTGCGCTGGAAACAGCCATTTATGAAAAAGATCGGATTAAAATAATGTTGAAAAATATTGATATAAAATTTAAATCAATTCCAAAATTTAAAATTTAACTCAATATTCTCGGTTTCTCATGTGTGGAGGGATCCTAACCATATTCAGGCATAAAGCACTGGAAACGGCCATTTATGAAAAAGATGGGATTAAAATAATGTTAGAAAATATTGATATGAAATTTAAATCTATTCCCTAATTTAAAATTTAATTCAATATTCTCGCTTTCTCATGTGTGGAGTGATCCTAACCATATTCAGGCATAAAGCACTGGAAGCAGCCATTTATGCAAAAAATGGAAATATTTTTTTAAATATTGATATGAAGTTTAAATCTATTACATAATTTAATATTTAATTCAATATTCTCGATTTCTCATTTGTGGAGTGATCCTAACCTTATTCAGGCGTAAAGCGCTGGAAAGAGTCATTTATGAAAATAATGGGAATATTTTTTTCAATATTGATATGAAACTTAAATATATTCCCTAATTTTATATTTAATTCAATATTCTTGCTTTCTCATATGTGGTGTGATCCTAACCTCATTGAGGCACAAAGCGCTGGAAACAGCCATTTATAAAAAAATGGGAATATTTTTTTAAATATTGATTTAAAGTTTAAATCTATTACGTAATTTGATATTTAATTCAATATTATCGCTTTCGCATGTGTGGAGTGATCCTAAACTAATTTAGGCATATTGCGCTGGAAACAGCTATTTATGGAAAAATGGGAATATTTTTTTTTAATATTGATATGAAATTTAAATCTATTCCATAATTTAATATATAATTCAATATTCCCGCTTTCTCATATGTGGAGTGATCCTAACCTTATTCAGGCATAAAGCACTGGAAACAGCCATTTATGAAAAAGATCGGGTTAAAATAATGTTAAAAAATATTGATATAAAATTTAAATCGATTCCAAAATTTAAAATTTATTTCAATATTCTCGCTTTCTCATGTGTGGAGGGATCCTAACCATATTCAGGCATAAAGCACTGGAAACGGCCATTTATGAAAAAGATGGGATTAAAATAATGTTAGAAAATATTGATATGAAATTTAAATCCATTCCCTAATTTAATATTTAATTCAATATTATCGCTTTCTCATGTGTGGAGTGATTTTAACCTTATTCAGACAGAAAGCGCAGGAAGAAGCCATTTATGAAAAGAATTAGATTTAAAAATATTGATATGTAATATAAATCTATTCCAAAATTTAATATTTAGTTCAATTTACTCGCTTTCTCATGTGTGGAGTGATCCTTACCTTATTCAGGCATAAAGCACTGGAAACAGCCATTTATGAAAAATATGGGATTAAAATAATGCTAGAAAATATTGATATAGAATTTAAATCGATTCCACAATTTAACATTTGATTCAATATTCTCGATTTCTCATGTGTTGAGTGATCCTAACCTAATTCAGGCATAAAGCAATGGAAACAGCCATTTATGAAAAATCTGCGATTAAAATAAATTTTAAAATTATTGATATGAAATTTGAATCGATTCCAAAATTTAATATTTATTTCAATATACTCGCTTTCTCATGTGTGGAGTGATTCTAACCTTATTCAGGCATAAAGTGCTGGAAACAGTAATTTATGAAAATACTTCCCTTATCGAGGAAAGTTAAAATGGGAATATATTTTTTTAATATTGATATGAAATTTAAATATTTTCTATAATTTAATATTTAATTCAATCTTATCGCTTTTTCATATGTGGTGTGATCTCAACCTTATTCAGACATAAAGCGCTGGAAACAGCCATTTATGAAAAAAATGGAAATATATATTTTTTTAATATTGATATGAAATTCAAGTCTATTCCATAATTTAATATTTAATTCAATTTTCTCGCTTTCTCATATGTGGAGTGATCCTAACCTTATTCAGGCATAAAGCGCTGGAAAAGTCATTTACGAAAATAATGGGAATATTTTTCTTAATATTGAAATTAAATTTAAATCTATTCCCTAATTTAATATTTAATTCACTATTCTCGCTCTCTCGTGTGTGGAGTGATCCTAATTTGATTCAGGCATAAAGCGCTGGAGACAGCCATTTATGAATAATATGGGAATATTTTTTTTTAATATTGATATGAAGTTTAAATCTATTTCATAATTTATTGTTTAATTCAATATTCTCGCTTTTTCATGTGTGGAGATATCCTAACCTAATTTAGTCATAAAGCGCTGGATACAGTCATTTATGAAAAAAAAGGGAATAATTTTTCTAATACTTATATGAAATTGAAATCTATTCCTTTATTTTATATTTAATTCAATATTCTCGCTTTCTCATATGTGGAGTGATCCTAACCTTATTCAGGCATAAAGCACTGAAAACAGCCATTTATGAAAAAATGGGAATATTTTTTTTTTAATATTGATATGAAATTTGAATCTATAACATAATTTAATATTTAATTCAATTTTGTCGCTTTCTCATGTGTGGAGTGATAATAACCTTATTCAGGCATAAAGCGCTGGAAAGAGCCATTTATGAAAAAAATGTTTTTTTTTTCTGAATATTGATATGAAATTTAAATCTATTCCATAATTTGATATTTTATTCAATATTCTCGATCTATCATGTGTGGAGTGATCCCAACCTTATTCAGACATAATGCGCAGGAAAAAGTCATTTATGAAAGAAATAGATTAAAAAATTAAAAAAAAATTATATGTAAATAAGATCTATTCCATAATTTAATTTTTAATTCAATTTACTCGCTTTCTCTTGTGTGGAGTGATCCTAACCTTCTTCAGGCATAAAGCGCTGCAAACAGCAATTTATAAAAAGATGCGATTAAAATAAATTTAAAAAATATTGATATGAAATTTAAATCGATTCCACAATTTAATATTCAATTCAATATTATCGCTTTTTCATGTATGGAGTGATCCTAACCTTATTCAGGCATAAAGCGCTGGATACAGTCATTTACGAAAAAAAAGGGAATGCATTTTTTTTAATACTGATATGAAATTTAAATCTATTCCTTTATTTAATATTTAATTCAATATTCTCGCTTTCTCATATCTGGAGTGATCCTAACCTTATTCAGGCATTAATCACTGGAAACAGCCATTTATAAAAAAATGGGAATATTTTTTGTTTAATATTGATATGAAATTTGAATCTATTACATAATTTAATATTTAATTCGATTTTGTCGCTTTCTCATGTGTAGAGCGTTCCTAAGCTTATTCAGGCATAAAGCGCTGGATACAGTCATTTATGACAAAAAAAGGAATATATTTTTTTAATACTGATATGAAATTTATATCTATTCCTTTATTTAATATTTAATTCAATATTCTCGCTTTCTCATATCTGGAGTGATCCTAACCTTATTCAGGCATTAATCACTGGAAACAGCCATTTATAAAAAAAATGGGAATATTTTTTTTTAATATTGATATGAAATTTGAATCTATTACATAATTTAATATTTAATTCAATTTTGTCGCTTTCTCATGTGTAGAGCGTTCCTAACCTTATTCAGGCATAAAGCACTGAAAACAGCCATTTATGAAAAAGATGCGATTAAAATAAATTAAAAAAATATTGAAATGTTATTTGAATCTGTTCCATAATTTAATATTTAATTCAATTTACTCGCTTTCTCTTGTGTGGAGTGATCTTAACCTTATTCAGACATAAAGTGCTGGAAACAGACATTTATGAAAATACTTCCCATATCGAGGAATGTTAAAATGGGGTTATTTTTTTAATATTGATATCAAATTGAAATCTATTCTATAATTTAATACTTAATTCAATATTCTCGCTTTCTCATATGTGGTGTGATCCTAACCTTTTTCAGTCATAAAGCGCTGGAAACAGCCATTTATGAAAAAAATGGAAATATATTTTTTTTGAATATTAATATGAAATTTGAATCTATTCCATAATTTAATATTTAATTCAATATTCTCGCTCTCTCATATGTGGAGTGATCCTAACCTTATTCAGGCATAAAGCAATGGAAACAGCCATTTATGAAAAAGATGCGATTAAAATAAATTTAAGAAATATTGATATGAAATTTAAATCGATTCCACCATTTAATATTTAATTCAATATTCTCGCTTTTTCATGTGTGGAGTGATCCTAACCTTATTCAGGCATACAGTGCTGGAAACAGTCATTTATGAAAATACTTCCCAAATCGAGGAATGTTAAAATGGGAATATTTTTTTTAAATATTGATATGAAATATAAATCTTTTCAATAATTTAATATTTAATTCAATATTCTCGCTTTCTCATATGTGGAGTGATCCTAACCTTATTCAGGCATAAAGCAATGGAAACAGCCATTTATGAAAAAGATGCGATTAAAATAAACTTAAAAATATTGATATGAAATTTAAATCGATTCCACAATTTAATATTTAATTCAGTATTCTCGCTTTCTCATGTGTGGAGTGATCCTAACCTTATTCAGACATAAAGTGCTGGAAACAGTCATCTATGAAAATTCTTCCCTCATCGAGGAATGTTAAAATGGGAATATATTTTTTAAAATATTGATATGAAATTTAAATCTTTTCTATAATTTAATATTTAATTCAATATTCTTGCTTTCTCATATGTGGTGTGATCCTAACCTTTTTCAGTCATTAAGCGCTGGAAACAGCCATTTATGAAAAAAATGAAAATATACTTTTTTGAATATTAATATGAAATTTAAATCTATTTCATAATTTAATATTCAATTCAATATTCTCGCTTTCTCATGTGTGGAGTGATCCTAACCATATTCAGGCATAAAGCACTGGAAGCAGCCATTTATGCAAAAAATGGAAAAAAATTTTTAAATATTGATATGAAGTTTAAATCTATTACATAATTTAATATTTAATTCAATATTCTCGATTTCTCATTTGTGGAGTGATCCTAACCTTATTCAGGCATAAAGCACTGGAAACAGCCATTTATGAAAAAGATCGGATTAAAATAATGTTAAAAAATATTGATATAAAATTTAAATCGATTCCAAAATTTAAAATTTAACTCAATATTCCCGCTTTCTCATGTGTGGAGGGATCCTAACCATATTCAGGCATAAAGCACTGGAAACGGCCATTTATGAAAAAGATGGGATTAAAATAATGTTAGAAAATATTGATATGAAATTTAAATCTATTCCCTAATTTAAAATTTAATTCAATATTCTCGCTTTCTCATGTGTGGAGTGATCCTAACCATATTCAGGCATAAAGCACTGGAAGCAGCCATTTATGCAAAAAATGGAAATATTTTTTTAAATATTGATATGAAGTTTATATCTATTACATAATTTAATATTTAATTCAATATTCTCGATTTCTCATTTGTGGAGTGATCCTAACCTTATTCAGGCGTAAAGCACTGGAAAGAGTCATTTATGAAAATAATGGGAATATTTTTTTTAATATTGATATGAAACTTAAATATATTCCCTAATTTTATATTTAATTCAATATTCTTGCTTTCTCATATGTGGTGTGATCCTAACCTCATTGAGGCATAAAGCGCTGGAAACAGCCATTTATAAAATAATGGGAATATTTTTTCAAATATTGATTTAAAGTTTAAATCTATTACGTAATTTGATATTTAATTCAATATTATCGCTTTCGCATGTGTGGAGTGATCCTAACCTAATTTAGGCATATTGCGCTGGAAACAGCCATTTATGGAAAAATGGGAATATTTTTTTTTAATATTGATATGAAATTTAAATCTATTCCATAAATTAATACTTAATTCAATAGTCTCGCTTTCTCATATGTGGAGTGATCCTAACCTTATTCAGGCATAAAGCACTGGAAACAGCCATTTATGAAAAAGATCGGATTAAAATAATGTTAAAAAATATTGATATAAAATTTAAATCGATTCCAAAATTTAAAATTTATTTCAATATTCTCGCTTTCTCATGTGTGGAGGGATCCTAACCATATTCAGGCATAAAGCACTGGAAACGGCCATTTATGAAAAAGATGGGATTAAAATAATGTTAGGAAATATTGATATGAAATTTAAATCTATTCCCTAATCTAATATTTAATTAAATATTATCGCTTTCTCATGTGTGGAGTGATTTTAACCTTATTCAGACAGAAAGCGCAGGAAGAAGCCATTTATGAAAAGAATTAGATTTAAAAATATTGATATGTAATATAAATCTATTCCAAAATTTAATATTTAGTTCAATTTACTCGCTTTCTCATGTGTGGAGTGATCCTTACCTTATTCAGGCATAAAGCACTGGAAACAGCCATTTATGAAAAATATGGGATTAAAATAATGCTAGAAAATATTGATATAGAATTTAAATCGATTCCACAATTTAACATTTGATTCAATATTCTCGATTTCTCATGTGTTGAGTGATCCTAACCTAATTCAGGCATAAAGCACTGAAAACAGCCATTTATGAAAAATCTGCGATTAAAATAAATTTTAAAATTATTGATATGAAATTTGAATCGATTCCAAAATTTAATATTTATTTCAATATTCTCGCTTTCTCATGTGTGGAGTGATCCTAACCTTATTCAGGCATAAAGTGCTGGAAACAGTAATTTATGAAAATACTTCCCTTATCGAGGAAAGTTAAAATGGGAATATATTTTTTTAATATTGATATGAAATTTAAATTTTTTCTATAATTTAATATTTAATTCAATCTTATCGCTTTTTCATATGTGGTGTAATCCCAACCTTATTCAGGCATAAAGCGCTGGAAACAGCCATTTATGAAAAAAATGGAAATATATATTTTTTTAATATTGATATGAAATTCAAGTCTATTCCATAATTTAATATTTAATTCAATTTTCTCGCTTTCTCATATGTGGAGTGATCCTAACCTTATTCAGGCATAAAGCGCTGGAAAAGTCATTTACGAAAATAATGAGAATATTTTTCTCAATATTGAAATTAAATTTAAATCTATTCCCTAATTTAATATTTAATTCACTATTATCGCTCTCTCATGTGTGGAGTGATCCTAATTTGATTCAGGCATAAAGCGCTGGAGACAGCCATTTATGAATAATATGGGAATATTTTTTTTCAATATTGATATGAAGTTTAAATCTATTCCATAATTTATTGTTTAATTCAATATTCTCGCTTTTTCATGTGTGGAGTTATCCTAACCTAATTTAGGCATAAAGCGCTGGATACAGTCATTTATGAAAAAAAAGGGAATATTTTTTTTTAATACTTATATGAAATTTAAATCTATTCCTTTATTTAATATTTAATTCAATATTCTCGCTTTCTCATATGTGGAGTGATCCTAACCTTAATCAGGCATAAAGCACTGAAAACAGCCATTTATGAAAAAATGGGAATATTTTTTTTTGAATATTGATATGAAATTTGAATCTATAACATAATTTAATATTTAATTCAATATTTTCGCTTTCTCATATGTGGTGTCATCCTAACCTTATTCAGGCATAAAGCGCTGGAAAGAGCCATTTATGAAAAAAATGTTTTTTTTTCTGAATATTGATATGAAATATAAATCTATTCCAAAGTTTGAAATTTAATTCAATAATCTCGCTTGCTCATGTGTGGAGTGATCCTAACCATATTCAGGCATAAAGCGCGGGAAAAAGCCATTTATGAAAAAAATAGATAAAAAAATAAAAAAATATTGATATGTATTCTAAATCTATTCCATAATTTAATATTTAATTCAGTTTACTCGCTTTCTCTTGTGTGGAGTGAAAATAGTCTTACTCAGGCATGAAGCGCTGGAAACATCCATTTATGAAAAAGATGGGATTAGAAAAATGTTAAAGAATATTGATAAAAAATTTGAATCGATTCCACTATTTAATATATAATTCAATATTCCCGCTTTCTCATATGTGGAGTGATCCTAACCTTATTCAGGCATAAAGCGCTGGAAACATTCGTTTATGAAAATACTTCCCTTATCGAGGAAAGTTAAAATGGGAATATATTTTTTTTATTATTGATATAAATTTTAAATCTTTTCTATAATCTAATATTTAATTCAATATTTTCGCTTTCTCATATGTGGTGTCATCCTAACCTTATTCAGGCATAAAGCGCTGGAAACAGCCATTTATGAAAAAAATGGAAATATATTTTTTTTGAATATTGATATGAAATTTAAATCTATTCCATAATTTAATATTTAATTCCGTATTTTCGCTCTCTCATATGTGGAGTGATCCTAACCTTATTCAGGCATAAAGCACTGGAAACAGCCATTTATGAAAAAGATGGGAATCAAATAATGTTAAAAAATATTAATACAAAATTAAAATCGATTCCACAATTTAATATTTAATTCAATATTCTCGATTTCTCATTTGTGGAGTGATCCTAACCTTATTCAGGCATAAAGCGCTGGAAAGAGTCATTTACGAAAATAATGGGAATATTTTTTTTAATATTGATATGAAATTTAAATCTATTCCATAAATTAATATTTAATTCAATAGTCTCGCTTTCTCATATGTGGAGTGATCCTAACCTTATTCAGGCATAAAGCGCTGGAAACAGCCATTTATGCAAAAAATGGAAATATATTTTTTTTAAATATTGATATGAAGTTTAAATCTATTACGTAATTTAATATTTAATTCAATATTATCGCTTTCTCATGTGTGGAGTGATTCTAACCTAATGTAGGCATATAGCGCTGGAAACAGCCATTTATGAAAAAAATGGGATTTTTTTTAAATATTGAAATGAAATTTAAATCTATTGCATAATTTAAGGTTTATTTAAATTTTCTCACTATCTCATATGTGGAGTGATCCTAACCTTATTCAGGCATAAAGCGCCGGAAACAGTCGTTTATGAAAATACTTCCCTTATCGAGAAAAGTTAAAATGGGAATAAATTTTTTTAAATATTTATATGAAATTTAAATCTTTTCTATAATCTAATATTTAATTCAATATTCTCGCTTTCTCATATGTGGTGTGATCCTAACCTTATTCAGGCATAAAGCGCTGGAAACAGCCATTTATGAAAAAAATGGAAATATATTTTTTTTGAATATTGATATGAAATTTTAATCTATTCCATAATTTAATATTTAATTCAATAATTTCGCTTTCTCATATAAGGAGTGATCCTTACCTTATTCAGGCATAAAGCACTGGAAACAGGCATTTATGAAAAAGATGGGAATCAAATAATGTTAAAAAATATTGATACAAAATTAAAATCGATTCCACAATTCAATATTTAATTCAATATTCTCAATTTCTCATTTGTGGAGTGATCCTAACCTTATTCAGGCATAAAGCGCTGGAAAGAGTCATTTACGAAAATAATGGGAATATTTTTTTAATATTGATATGAAATTTAAATCTATTCCATAAATTAATATTTAATTCAATAGTCTCGCTTTCTCATATGTGGAGTGATCCTAACCTTATTCAGGCATAAAGCACCGGAAACAGCCATTTATGAAAAAGATCGGATTAAAATAATGTTAGAAAATATTGATATGAAATTTAAATCTATTCCCTAATTTTATATTTAATTCAATATTCTAGCTCTCTCGTGTGTGGAGTGATCCTAAACTTATTCAGGAATAAAGCGCTGGAAACAGCCATTTATGCAAAAAATGGAAATATATTTTTTTTTAAATATTGATATGAAGTTTAAATCTATTACGTAATTTAATATTTAATTCAATATTATCGCTTTCTCATGTGTGGAGTGATTCTAACCTAATTTAGTCATATAGCGCTGGAAACAGCCATTTATGAAAAAATGGGATTTTTTTTTAAATATTGAAATGAAATTTAAATCTATTGCATAATTTAAGGTTTATTTAAATTTTCTCACTTTCTCATATGTGGAGTGATCCTAACCTTATTCCGGCATAAAGCGCCGGAAACAGTCGTTTATGAAAATACTTCCCTTATCGAGAAAAGTTAAAATGGGAATATATTTTTTTTAATATTGATATGTAATTTAAATCTTTTCTATAATCTAATATTTAATTCAATATTCTCGCTTTCTCATATGTGTTGTGATCCTAACCTTATTCAGGCATAAAGCGCTGGAAACAGCCATTTATGAAAAAAATGGAAATATATTTTTATTGAATATTGATATGAAATTTAAATCTATTCCATAATTTAATATTTATTTCAATATTCACCCTTTCTCATATGTGGAGTGATCCTAACCTCATTCAGTCATAAAGCACTGGAAACAGCCATTTATGAAAAAGATGGGATTAAAATAATGTTAAAAAATATTGATATAAAATTAAAATCGATAACACAATTTAATATTTAATTCAATATTCTCGATTTCTCATTTGTGGAGTGATCCTAACCTCATTGAGGCATAAAGCGCTGGAAACAGCCATTTATAAAAAAATGGGAATATTTTTTTTAATATTGATTTGAAGTTTAAATCTATTACGTAATTTGATATTTAATTCAATATTATCGCTTTCGCATGTGTGGAGTGATCCTAACCATATTCAGGCATAAAGCGCTGGAAAGAGCCATTTATGAAAAAATGGGATTTTTTTGAATATTGATATGAAATTGAAATCTATTACATAATTTAATATTTAATTCAATAATCTCGTTTTCTCATGTGTGGAGTGATCCTAACCTTATTCAGGCATAAAGCGCTGGATACAGTCATTTATGAAAAAAAAATGGGAATATTTTCTTTACTATTGATATTAAATATAAATCGATTCCAAAATTTGAAATTTAATTCAATAATCTCGCTTTCTCATGTGTGGAGTGATCCTAACAATATTCAGGCATAAAGCGCTGGAAAAAGCCATTTATGAAAAAATGGGATTTTTTTGAATATTGTTATGAAATTGAAATCTATTACATAATTTAATATTTAATTCAATAATCTCGTTTTCTCATGTGTGGAGTGATCCTAACCTTATTCAGGCATAAAGCGCTGGATACAGTCATTTATGAAAAAAATGGGAATATTTTCTTTAATATTGATATAAAATTTAAATCGATTCCAAAATTTGAAATTTAATTCAATAATCTCGCTTTCTCATGTGTGGAGTGATCCTAACCATATTCAAAAAAATGGGAATATTTTTTTCTGAATATTGATATGAAATTTGAATCTATTCCATAATTTAATATTTAATTCAATATTCTCGCTTTCTCATTTGTGGAGTGATCCTAACCTTATTCAGGCATAAAGCACTGGAAACAGCCATTTATGAAAAAGATGGGATTAAAATAATGTTAAAAAATATTGATATAAAATTAAAATCGATACTACAATTTAATATTTAATTCCATATTCTCGATTTCTCATTTGTGGAGTGATCCTAACCTCATTGAGGCATAAAGTGCTGGAAACAGCCATTTATAAAAAAATGGGAATATTTTTTTTAATATTGATTTGAAGTTTAAATCTATTACGTAATTTGATATTTAATTCAATATTATCGCTTTCGCATGTGAGGAGTGATCCTAACCTAATTTAGGCATATTGCGCTGGAAACAGCTATTTATGGAAAAATGGGAATATTTTATTTGAATATTGATATGAAATTTAAATCTATTCAATAATTTAATATTTAATTCAATATTCTCGCTTTCTCATATGTGGAGTGATCCTAACCTTATTCAGGCATAAAGCACTGGAAACAGCTATTTATGAAAAAGATTGGATTAAAATAATGTTAAAACCACGTGAAATATTGATATAATAATAAGATGGCAGCGGGTACGAACGTATTCTCTGAACTCGTGCAAAACAATCAACAAAAGTGTTCAAAATGTAACCGAAAATTTGTGAAAGGTGTGAAATGTGGTATGTGTCAAATAGTTTTACACTACAAATGTGCAAATATGGATGAAAATGCAGACATAAGTGATTTCAAGTGCGAACAATGTGATCTACCCGAATCGGAATTTTTCGAAGCCATGGAAGAAAATACCAACACTGGCAAGTCGAACTCAAAACTTTTTATATACATAATAAAGCAAAAAGATTGTTTGATAAACGAATTGCATGATAAAATAAGAATATTAAATGCACAAATTGAATTGCTGAATAAAATTAATTCAGTCAGCCATACTGGCCGAAATTCCATTCATAACAACAATTTAAGCGATCATAAAGACGAAGATATGTTTTCCGTAAAAAATCTACCAATACCTAATAAGACAAACAACAAAAATTTGGAAAATTTCAATGAGAATCCAAACAAAACAGTAACACGTGCTATGGCTAGAATTACTGAAGACATACCACAACAATTTTCTAGTGTCGCCAGTTCATCTCAAACATCAAAAACTATTTCAAGTACCTTTAATGAAGGAATAAGTAAACCAACCATGAAAAAATATATCAATATTAATAAAGAAGAAGAATGGAGAACCATTCCTCCGAAGAAAAAGCCGCGAAGAATTAGTATTGTTGGAAAAAATAAAGATGACAAGATTAAAGGTGTTCCCAAATATATTTTTCTACACGTTTGCAGAGTGGATCCTGTAACAACTCAGCAAGATTTGATAAATCAACTGAAGCTACATTTTCCAGAAATTACTTGTGAATTACTAACTTCTAATCAACCTAAGATATATTCCTCATTTAAAGTAGGACTTTACGAAAGAAACTTTAAAAATGCAATGAATCCGGACTTATGGCCGAATGGTTCATATATAAGTCGTTTTTTACATCATCGCCAGAAAGCAAATTTGACTCAAGGCTGATTAACCCCAATATTCTATTATTAAATGTAAATACTTTTAATTTTGACAAAGTTGATAATTTCTCAACTGAATTTCATTGTTATAGCAATTTACAATTTTTATGCATAACAGAAATAGGAGTAAAACTAGATATGTTAAAAAATATTGTAATTTCTGGATTTAACTTGGGATCCCAATATTGTACACCAAATAAAATAAAGGGGGGAGTTGCCATTTGGGTAAAGCAACAAATTGATGTAGCTGAAATTGATTTATCCAAATATTGCATAGAACAGGATTTCGAAATATGTGCTGTCTCATATGAAATCAATAAACGTAAATATATTATTGCAAATTGCTACAGATCTCCCTCTGGGAATGTGCATATGTTTTTTACTCAAATGAAACTTGTAATTGACTACATATTTAAGCCTGGCATACATTATACAGTTTGTGGAGACTTTAATTTTGATTTGTACACCAACTCAAATTTTAATGTGCTGTGTTCTCTGATGTCTTGTCTTAATATCAGGCCAACGGTGGGATGGCCCACAAGAGTTACCAATAATAGTTGCACCATTATAGATCAGATATTTACAAGCGATCCATATACTTGCTTTGTTTTTGACAATGAATTATCAGACCATCGTACAGTTTTACTGGATCAAAAAAATATCTTTTATAAGGAAAAGCAGTCAAAGAGTGAATTTAAAAGATTATTTTCTGAAAAAAATATCAATAATTTTCAAGGAATATTACAGAAAGAAAATTGGGAAGGGATTTATCACTTAAACTGTTTTGAAGAATCGTTTCAGATATTTTATAACATATTATGCTATAATTTCGATTTCTGTTTTCCGAAACAAAAGTATTATGTGAAAACAAACGACAAAGGATGGATAACTGCAGCCATAAAAGCATCTAGTGCCTCATTGAAACAACTTTATAATTTAGAAAAAAATAACATTTCTCTAGCAGATACTTACAATAAAACAAAAAAAGTTCATTTAAAATTAATCAGGGAGACCAAAAAAGGATATTATCAGAATAAAATAATAAATGCAGAAAATAATTCTAAAACATTATGGAATGTGGTATCTGAGTTAACAAATAAAAGAAACGAAAACTCAAATATTGCTATTATAAAAACGGGTGAGTTAATTGAGCAACCTCAAGCAATCGTAAGTAACCTCAACTCTTATTTTCTAGAAAGTGCAAAACTACTTGTATCACATCTTGAAAAATCTGACGTCTCAGTTGTATTACCTTCAAATGATTTCAACTCTCATTCTATATTCTTACAGCCCTTTAGCGATGTTGAACTTTTTAATCTCCTAATATCAAAAATTAAGAATAGAAAATCTTCTGGTATGGATGAAATACCAGCTTTTGTAATAAAAAAAGTTTTGCCCGCAATTATAAAACCAATAACTTATCTAGTAAACATGTCCTTTGAATATGGGGTTTTTCCCACGAAGATGAAATTGGGAAAGGTAACTCCTATTCGGAAAAATAAGAAACTGAATAATATCGAAAATTTTAGACCAGTTACTGTGCCACAAACTTTGTCGAAGATTTTTGAATATGCTTTTTTAGAACGAATGCTATCTTTTATCAACAAACATAATATTTTAAGTTCCACACAACATGGTTTTCGCAGTGGTAAGTCCACTCAGTCGGCGTTGTTGCATTTCTATAATACACTTGTCAATTTCATTAATTATGGCGAATGCCCTGTTGCAATTTTATGCGACTTAAGCAAGGCGTTTGATTGCGTTAATCATAAAAAACTATTAAATATCTTGGAGTCTTACGGTTTTAGAGGAACGCCGCATAACTGGTTGAAATCTTTTCTTGAAAATAGAAGTCAATGTGTTGCTATGAAATTTGATTATAGAAATTCAATATCACTTGTGACATCAGAAATAGGATCGGTATATATGGGAGTCCCTCAGGGATCTATATTGGGACCAATTCTTTTTCTGTTATACATCAACAGATTGGAATCTAGTATACTTCACTCAGATTTCGTTGCGTACGCGGACGATGTTTCTATATTAAAGTCATCGACAAATACAGTATTATTAAAACAAGAAACAGAAAAAATATTAGCAGCCGCTTGTAGACTTTTTAGTAACCACGACCTTTATTTTAACGTTCAGAAAACCCAAGTAATTCGTTTTCAAAATTATAAACAGCCATTAGTTGAGTTACAATTAGGTTTCAATAATACAATATTAACCCATAAAAATACTGCTAAATTTCTCGGAATTTACCTTGATAAACACGTCAACTGGGTGAGTCACTGTGAGAATCTAATTTCAAAGTTACACTCCTCCTATTACATGTTTATGAACTTGAAAACAGTGCTAGATGTTGGTCAGCTTGTAAATATCTATTATGCACAAATTGAATCACGACTTCGATATGGAGTCTGCTTGTGGGGCATCTCCACCAAGTCAAAAGATGTGTTCACTGCACAAAAGGCGATCTTAAGGTGCATTTTTACAATCCCTTCCAGAAAAATCTGTAAATTAATTTTTAAATCTAACAATATTTTGACTCTTGCTAGTTTATACATATTTGAAATTTCTTGTTATATTTATAGCAACATAACCCATTTCAAACTTAATAAAGACATTCATTACAAGAATACACGTCAGAAAGGCTTAATTCACACGCAAGTTGCGAAATACAAAACAGTCCAAAATGCACCCAACCATATGGGACCACGTATCTTTAATCATCTGTCAGAATATATTAAATGTAGCTTAACACTGGAAATGTTTTAAAAGCGCCTTAAATTATTTTTGGTGCAAAATAGTTTTTATACTGTGCAAGATTTTTTAAACTGTCAGGTGCAATGATAGGTACTTATTTTATTCTTTATTTTTTATTTATATTTATATTTAAATATGTAGCGATATGTATTTTTAGGAATTTTGTGACGTTTCCAACACAATGTAAATATTGTCTTGAGGGAAATAAAGATTATTATTATTATTATAAAAAATATTGATATATAAATATTTTTTACAAAAAATTGGACCGACGTTACAGTTGCTGCACTGAAAAGTATAAAATAATATTACTTCTATTGGTGATGGTACTTTTGAAGTTGTGCAGTTGCAGTTAGATTGATAGCTTTTGGCACCAACTTCACAAGTACCATCACCAATAGAAGTAATATTATTTTATACTTTTCAGTGCATCAACTATAACGTCGGTCCAATTTTTTGTAAAAAATATTTATTTCACACTTTTGAGTGTAACATTAGTCCCGAAAATCGTTGAACGTTCACTATACCATATCAATGAAGATAATACTTATCCTATTACCCACGTATATTCCTTGCTTGTAGTGGTTATTATTGAGATCTCAGAACATCGCGGCGGAAATACGCTTGAATATTTTAGTTGTTACCATTTAACACCGATTTAACTCGAAAACCGTAATTCTAAGGAAAAAATGTTCATTATAAATGTTGCTACAAATAATTATATCTTTCATGTAATATCGAAAAATTTTCAATTTTCGAAAGAAATTGTCCTCTCCACATAGCAAAAATACATATTTAACATGGGTCTATCTCGAAAACCGTAACACTTTTGAAAAAATGTTCAATTTGAACGTTTCCGGATCTTGTCCTATCTTTAATTATATCAACTCAGATTTTCGATTTTCGAGAAAATTCGCCCCCTCCACCCCTTCGGGGGCGGTTTTCGGAGGGAACGAGATTTTGGATATGCGTTTTTATGAATATGGGACCATTTCTCAATCCCCTTCTTCCAAATGAATCCAAAATCATCAAAATCGGAGCTCGTTTACTATATAAAAGGCGCGCACGAACCAAAAAAAAATAAAAATAAAGCAGACAGTCGAATTGTATACCTCCTCCGTTCGGGGTTCGTCGGTCAAAAACATGCAAAAATTCAGAAGAAAAATAAAAAAGTATATATTTGAAAATGAGAGAAAACTGTTTTCACATTTCTTTGACCCGTAATAATTGAATATAATATATTTATATGTATATGTGTATTGTGTATGTATGTATATTTTTGTATGTAAATGAAGATCTCTATACATATCTTCATTAAGTTTAAACTCCTCGCACACTAACACTAACCCCTGACACACAAGTGAAAGTTTGACAATTGTTTGAATAATTTTTAAACAGACAGAAGTTTGTGAAGCGATAGCTTTAAATGTTGTTCTCTTCTTTTAGGTAAGATATTATTGATAGTTTTAATTGTTGTTTATTATTACTGTTAGATTTGAAGATCAATAAATATTCTCTCCTTTCAGAGCAACACATTGGCTTTATTTGGATCAAACATATTTGATTGACAAGCATATTATATATATTTATCAGTTGTCATTTCTTTTTTATATTTTATGATGGTATTTCTTGAAATGTATGTAAGGTGCTGTCCCATTTTATTGACCGACGAACCCCGAACGGAGGAGGTATACAATTCGACTGTCTGCTTTATTTTTATTTTTTTTTGGTTCGTGCGCGCCTTTTATATAGTAAACGAGCTCCGATTTTGATGATTTTGGATTCATTTGGAAGAAGGGGATTGAGAAATGGTCCCATATTCATAAAAACTTATATCCGAAATCTCCTTCCCTCCGAAAACCGCCCCCGAAGGGGTGGAGGGGGCGAATTTTCTCGAAAATCGAAAATCTGAGTTGATATAATTAAAGATAGGATAAGATCCGGAAACGTTCAAATTGAACATTTTTTCAAAAGTGTTACGGTTTTCGAGATAGACGCATGTTAAATATGTATTTTTGCTATGTAGAGACGACAATTTCTTTCGAATATTGAACATTTTTCGATACTACATGAAAGATATAATTATTTGTAGCAACATTTATAATGAACATTTTTTCCTTAGAGTTACGGTTTTCGAGTTAAATCGGTGTTAACATGGTAACAACTAAAATATTCAAGCGTATTTCCGCAGCGATGTTCTGAGATCTCAATAATAACAACTACAAGCAAGGAATATACGTGGGTAATAGGATAAGTACTATCTTCATTGATATGGTATAGTGAACGTTCAACGATTTTCGGGACTAATGTTACACTCAAAAGTGTGAAATAAATATTTTTTACAAAAAATTGGACCGACGTTATTAGTTGGTGCACTGAAAAGTATAAAATAATATTAATTCTATTGGTGGTGGTACTTGTGAAGTTGGTGCCAAAAGTTATCAATCTAACTGCAACTGCACAACTTCAAAAGTACTATCAACAATAGAAGTAATATTATTTTATACTTTTCAGTGCATCAACTAATAACGTCGGTCCAATTTTTTGTAAAAAATAGTTTCTAAAAATGTTTTTTTGTATGTATATTTAACTAACTTCATATGTATATCTTATCTTATTATAAGTTGATTTTTATATTTAAATTTTTTATACATCTAGATTTATTTATAATACATATTTCTAATTTCACTTCATGAAAAAAGTTATTGAAACTTATGAGTTAAGTGGTGCTGTCCCATTTTATCTGAGAAATGTTTTTTTTATGTTTATTTAACTAACTTCATATGTATATTTTATCTTATTATAAGTTAATTTTTATATTTCTATACTTACATTTTTCATATATCTAGACTTTTTTTATAATACATATTTCTAATTTTACCTCTTGAAACAAGTTATTGCAACTTATCACGTTATCACTTTATTTACGCTCTTATATTACCTATTCTTTCATATATACCGAAAGAGTGAATAAAGTTTCATTCTATCAGATGTATGAAGCCTGTCTCCTTAAATCAAGCTCTTCAATTTGTCTTACAAGAAGAAAATGTGAACTACTTCCAATCATATCCCAATAAAACCATTTCGAAAGACACTCCCACTTATAAAACTAATATTCCCCAAAAACAACCTCCACATAACTTCAATCCACCATATCAGATGGCCTTCTAATACACACACCCCCAAAAACTTATTTAGGAATCAAAGTAATTCCCCTCAACAGCCAATACAGATTCGTCCTAGGCCCAATCTGCCACCACCCAAATATTTTACAAAATCCCAAGTATCTGGCCCAAATAGACGGAATAACGTATTCAAACCCAATCCGAATTTCAAACTTGATAAACCTACCCCGATGAGTGTCTCCACGAGGAATATTTTTAGACAATCTCAAAATTCTAATCCAAATATAACTACTCCAATGATTTCTACTAGAAATAACACCCAACCGCGAAACTTCTTCACGTCAGATAGACGCCCTCCGAATTTTACCTTCGAAGAATTACATGATACAGAAGTAGACCAATAGAACCAAACGTACAATGAAATCGAACATTTTGAACATAACTAAGACGAATATCCTGATAATTTTGATTTTCAACAAACCTGCGATAATGTAAAACTCAGATGAAAATGTTCAATCTTCCAGCCTTCCCATAAATCAGACATAACACCTCAAATTGTATCATTAAATCTAACTGAATCAAATGAATTACCATTTATAATATTTCCAGAATATAATCTCAAATTCCTAATTGATTCAGGATCGACTAAGTCATTCATCGATCCCAATTTAGCATTTAAACTCTATCCAAATTGTATTCGTAATGAACCATTTATAGTGTCAACAGTTTTTAAAAAATCTGCCCATAAGTATATCGCAGACATACCTATTTCCAAAATATTTAATTTGAAAGGTACCTTGAAATTTTTCCTTTTCAAATGTATTTGATGGTTTGATTGGCCTCGATAACTTCAAATTATTAAAAGCGAATCGTGATTTCAACAATTATTTATCAATTACGCCTTATACGAAAATAAAACTGAATTATCAGAGAATTGGAAATCCAAGATCATACAATGTAACTTTATCCCCTCGTGTAGAACAAGTTGTTGAGATAAGAACTTCTGTTAAACATGGTGATATCATTGTAACGCATTTAAAGATACACAATTGCGAAATACGTGAATGTCTTACATCAGCTAAAAACGGAAAAGCTGTGACAACTATTCTCAACAATACAGATGAAACAGTGGTGCTTGATCTTTCAGAACCTATTTATGTAGAAGAATTTCAAGAAAATCTTGATATAAACACCTCATTAAATAATTATAACGTAGAATCGAATAAACAATTAGATATTTCAAAAATTAGATTTAATCATTTAAACATTGAAGAGAAACAGAAAATTGTAGCCCTATGCCATGAATACTCAGATATATTTTATAACGAAGATATGCTACTAACATTCACCAGTAGAGTTAAACATCATATACGAACATTCGATGAAACGCCTATATATAGTAAGACATACCGATATCCATTTATCTATAAGAACGAGGTAGAGAAGCAAATAATAAAATGCTCGACTCTAACATCATCCGACCCAGTAACACTCCATGGTCATCACCCATTTGGGTAGTACCTAAAAAGGTTGACGCCACAGGACAACAAAAATGGCGAATAGTCATCGACTACAGAAATTTGAACGAGAAGACCATCGGTGATAAATATCCTCTGCCCAATATTCTCGATCTACTAGACAAGCTTGGACGTTGTCAGTATTTTACAACTTTAGATTTGGCCAGTGGATTCCATCAGATCGAGATGGATAGCGAGGATAGAGAGAAGACGGCTTTCAACACTGAAAATGGCCATTACGAATTTCTTCGTACGCCATTTGGCTTGAAAAATGCACCAGCCACATTCCAACGCGTGATGGATAACATACTACGTGGAATCCAGAACGAAAAGTGCTTGGTGTATCTAGATGACATCATCGTATTTTCTACCTCGCTACAAGAGCATATTGAGAGATTAAAGTGCGTGTTCAACAGGCTCAGGGAATCTTATTTCAAAATACAATTGGATAAGTCCGAATTCCTCCGGAAAGAATTCGCCATCTTAGGACATGTCGTCACACCGGACGGAGTCAAACCAAACCCTGACAAAATTAGAGCTATTCAAAATTTTCCTATACCTAAGACCCCCAAACAAATAAAATCTTTCGTAGGACTTCTTGGGTATTATCGCCGCTTTATAAAAAACTTTGCAAATTTAACTAAACCGTTTACCAAATGTCTCAAAAAGGGAGCTGAATTCAAATTAAATGTCGAGTACCTAACTTGTTTCGAACTATGTAGAAATGTGTTAATTAACGAACCAATTCTTCAGTATCTTGATTTTACAAAAACTTTCAACCTTACCACAGATGCATCAAACGTAGCTCTAGGTGCAGTTCTTTCCCAAGGGCAAATAAATAACGACCTTCCTATAGCATACGCATCCAGAACCTTAAGCGAATCAGAACAAAATTACTCTACCATCGAAAAGGAACTTCTAGCCATAGTCTGGGCCACAAAATACTTCAGACCATACCTGTACGGACGCAAATTCAACATTATCACTGACCACAAACCCTTACAATGGCTATTTTCAGTAAAAGATCCCTCTTCGAAACTAATGCGCTGGAGAATAAAACTTGAAGAATTTGACTATACTATAATTTATAAGAAAGGAAAATTGAATACAAATGCAGACGCCTTGTCCCGAGTAGAACTTCATACTAAAGAGACATTTTGGGATAAGCTCGACGATGTGTTTAAAAAATATCCTGGATTTCAAAACCACGAAAACATAACTTTTGGAACACCTCAAAACAATGAATGTCAGACACCGTTGCGTCCTCAATATCTAAACAGCGACACCATAACTATACCATCTCCTTGTTATTATCCAGATCTAGATGAATTTTCTGGATCCCGTAGATCAATCAAACGATATTCAACCGGAAACTCTTCATACCAACGAAGAACTTGGACAGTATGAACAGTCATCAAAACAGGAAGAAATGGACAATCTTTCAGTGAAAGTGAACTTTGACAAAGATGATGAAATTATGGATGACTAAGATGAACATGAAAATCAAGAAGGATCTGACGACAATACCATCCATTCTAATTCAGAACAGAACCCCACCACTCTTATCCCCTATTCTCTATCAATAGGGTCTTCCATTCTCCTGCTAAGCCTAAAATAACGAAATTATTCGATAAAAAATAGAGGATAACTGTACAAATATCAGAAAATAATATGGAAAAAGACATCGTAAATTTTATAAAGGAATATGTAGCACCTGGCGTACAATACCACCTTTACTTTGAAGATCATTGTATGTACGAGCCTTTTGCTACAGCACTTCAGGTGAATTTCAAATGGCCCTCCATCAAATTAAAAACATGAGGGAAGAAATTGATATACGTGACGGAAAAAAATAACATAGACTAAACTATTCGAAATTACCATGAGGGAAAATCAAACCATCGTGGAATAGATGAAACCTTGCTAAAATTAAAGGATAAGTATTACTGGCCGCTTATGAGAAACTCTATCCAAATATTTATAAATCGATGTGAAACTTTTCAACAGCCTAAGTATGAGCGAAATCCAATAAGAATGCAGATCAATGTCACGCCAACAGCCATAAAACCATTTGAAATTATCCACTTAGATACTTTTACATTTGAACAAACCAAATTTTTAACAATAATTGATAGTTTTTCTAAGTACGCTCAAGCATACGTTGTAAATGGATTAAATGCTACAGAAATCGCAGATAATATACTAACATACTTTTCTCATCATTGTATAACAAAATTAATTATTACGGAAAACGGCACCAAATTTAAGAATTCGGTAATTAGCGAAGTTTTAGCTCTTCATAAAATCAACACCCATTTCTGTTCTCCTAACCACCCACAGTCAAATGGGATTATTGAAAGATTCCACAGTACAATCATCGAGCATTTACGTCTATTGAATACCAGAGGCTTCCTGAAAACCCCTGCGAAAATGAATATGATTTACGCGATACTTGCATATAACAACTCAATACATTCAGTAACAAAATTAAAACCAAAAGACGTCATAAGTGGTTATATTTCTGATAATGAACCTTTTAATTTAGATCTTGAAAAGATTCTTCTTAATGATTACGTAAATCAGCATAAGGAGCGATCTAAAATGCTCTATGCTAAAATCAACAGAGATATTATAGATAAGAAAGAAAAAAATGCAGAGAAGGTAAATGAAAAACGCGATACGTCAGATCTATTTCAGTTGCAGCATAAAGTATATGTGAAAAATAATATACGTCAGAAACAGGCTAACAAATTCAAAAAGGCCACTTATCTCACAAGTATTAATTACCCTAGAAAAACTGTAAAATCTAAAGAACATGATAAGATAAATATGTCGAACACAAAACGACCACTTAAAGTATCATATTCATTTGATAAGTAAGTAGCACGATCCTGTTTTCAGATTACCCGGAATCTTCGCAATGCGGGAATCCATCACAGTAAGCAACCTCGAATATAACCCTGGGTTGATTCCCCTCAAACTCGGATCAGCAAAAATTATACACCATTGTCATTCATTATACCATTACATTGACCTTAATCCAGTTATCAACGAATTCAACAAACTAGATAGAAAATGCAACAGCTTGACAAAATTAATTTACCAGAATGAACATTATCTTGAGGACGCATCTAACTATTTAAAAATATTGAATTTCACTAAAGAAAAAGCTGAAGATAAACTTAACGAAATTCATCCTCACCCTCAAAGAATCAAGAGAGGAATGATTAATGTACTTGGCTCAATATTCAAATCAATATCTGGAAATTTAGACCCTAATGATGGTGAACGTTATGAAAGGTTAATCAAATCTCTTCAGACAAATGAAAATAAGTTGGCAATAAATATAAAGAATCACAACACTCTAGCAATATCTCTTATAGATAAATTTAATCGGACAATTCAGCAAATAAGTCATAATGAAAATTTATTGGATACTAAGCTCGATCAAATTTCAGCAATAGTCCAAAGCACTACTTATAGAGATATATAAAAGATACATCGATTCAAGTCATTAACCTATATGAAATCATAATTTCAATCATGCAAGATATTGAGAACTCTTTTTCTTTCTCTCAGCTGGGTATTATGCACCCTAGTATAATTAAGAACAGAGATTTATATCACGAACTTAAATCCTTGGAGTCAAAATTGGATAAAAACCAACTACCTCTAGAAATATCACTAGAAACTACACTATTATTTGAAAGAATCATAAAGGTAGATTGCTTTATTCTTAGAAATAGAATCAATTATATTTTACGAATTCCTATTGTTTTCCCTGACGAATTCCAACTATATCACTTGTACCCTATCCCAGTTTTCTTTAAAGGTCAGTTTAAAGCAATTATTCCAAGAACTAAATTTGTTGTAAGAAATAGATTGCAATATTCATTATTTGCCAACTCTTGCATGCAACTCAACCAAAAGATGTTCATATGTGACAATATTGAACTTCAAATTATCATCCCAAATAGTCCTTGCGAAGTTCAAATACTTGACCCCAGAAATACTTCAAACTGCCAACAATCATTAATCACAATACCACAGCCTTCAATCAGAAAACTTAACAAAACCAATCAATGGATTTGCCTATTCCCATCCGAAGAGACCATTATAGGCAGACAACTCTATGATATTCCCAAAAATTGTCAAGCAATCAGCGAATTCGGGTCAATAAGAAATTGAGAAACTCCATCTTCAGGCCAACCCATCCTTCTTCCAGAAATACATTTTGAGGAAGATTCACAAACTGTCAACGTAGCCAATATCCAACTAGAACACCTGGAACTAGATGACCTTCAGAAGATTAAGACATCATTCATCCACAATAATCCGATACTCCAGAATCCCGATGAAATCTCGTTGATTCCTAGTGCCTTGACTATCCTGACGTATGGAATTATTGCATCTGTTTTGTCATATGCATTGTTCAAGAAAATCCTACAAAGATGCATTCACAACCAGCATGATGTACCTATTCAAAGAAGACGATCCATGGAACTCCAAGATGTTCAACTTCCTCTTTGAAAACCGGAAGCAGAATCTAATGGGGAAGGAATTACAGTACCATCCATCCAGCAAGATCTGCTTACGCAGCATTATCCTATTTTATTATATATACGCGCTTCACGCTATTTGTAGTTAGTCAGTAATTATAATTCGTTGCTTAAACATTATATGTAATTCTAGTACAATAAATTGTTTTTAAAAAAGACAACTCTTCGAGTATAAACCTTAATTAGTGAATATAATTAAGTGTAAATATTTCATGTAATATAAATAAATAGGTAATCATATTTAATAAGTGAGGAACACTTGTTTTGAGCCATTATATATCGAATAATATAGTTACAACTTCGAAGTAGGTATAGCTATACTTATGAACCTTGCCTTTCTGACACTAAAGCAATTTTGAACATATATAAATCTGTTTATTACCGTTATGACAAAATGCGTAAGATCAATTCAAATCTATTCTCTTTCAGGTAAATTGGAGTATTTTTGGAATCTGGTGATGATGATGACCTTAGCTTTAAATGGGATTTTTTTATTAAAACCCTTTAAAACTGCATTGGTAAATTTGAAACATATAAGCTAATGAAGAAAATGTATAACCCCGTATGATGATTACATTTTACAGTCTCCAAATTTATCACAAGCGTGTTGGAACTTTGGAGTTTAATAAATTTCAAGAAAACAGATTATATATCACCTAGCGACAATAAAATAATTTTGGTAAAATGAATTCAATGTATTTTTCTGCACAATTGCTGAGAAAATTATAAAATCTCTTCCAATGCTGGACACTCATAGCATAATATAATATTATGGCATTAATTAGTCGGTGAAATATAAGCGTGATTTTGTTGTAAGAAGATGTATTGAATATTTCTATCGATATGAATCGGACTATCTACTACGAACTACGAACAATGTTTTCACAAACGAATTCTAGTACCAAAATTGGTAACATGAATGTATTATAAAATAGATCAGGTGACGAGGGTATGCAACTCTAAATAAAGCCCTAAAAATTAAACATTGCAATATAATATTTTTTAATACAATTTCTTTCTTTATGGAATCGGTGCATTCCCAAGAGGTATTTGCTGCTATTAATATACCCAGCTCCTCCATAAAATAGTTCCCACGACGTCCAGGTACGCTCAAAATCTCTAAAGTATTATGTCCAATCAGCATTATTCCCAGAATAGGCGAGATCATTGAATATATTCTAAAATAACATTGTACACATATTTCGAGTTTCTATTCCAAGTTACAGTATGATCCCAGAATAATAAGTCTATAACACAGGCCATTTGATGGATGTTAAGTGATATGAAATACTAGTGTAGAACGGTTTTAATAACTACAAATTTCATGATCACGTCGTACTGAGCACCGACCCAGAATCTCCTTTGGTCTCCCCAAGTATCACTATTTATATCCAAATAATAATATATAACTTAACACAAATCATGCCGAAGTAACAGACAATAGGCGAGCATCCTTGTGACAATCACATTTGGCAATTGTGTATTAATAAAAATAGACAATAATCCAAACGTGCTTTTCAGTCGTATTTGGTATTGATTATGTTATATCGTTCTACTTTAAGATGGTCATGGTCCATAACAGACCCATTACAGACTATTGGATCAAAAACAGGCAAAAGCAAGAATCCCGGAGCAATACACTAAAAGACTAAAATCACTAGTAAATCTGAATTAAATGCAGGTAACTTAGTTCAGGCAATAAAATCTTAAGCCACACTTGTTCTAACCTATACTAAGATGGACAAAAAACGATCTAGAAGATATTCAAAGATTGTCACGAACAATGATGACGAAAACTAATAACCACCATCCCAAGTCATCAACTATTAGAGCAACGCTACCCTGAAAATAAGGAGGAAGGGTGGTAGCTGATCTCGCCAACCTATACTCTCAACAGGTAAAGAAGTTACACGAATTCTTTTTAGGAAATCTGAAACCTCAATGCTCTATCGGATTTTATCCAGGGCTGAAAAGGATTACTCGTCTCTGAACTTCGCCTCACTCGAAGCAGATTTCAGTGTAGTCTTAGATACGGGTAAGCAGCAACAATGGTACCAAAAAAGACTCCATTGGCGACATTATCATAATCTCAATCAACCTTATATTAATAAAGAAGCTTCAAATAGATGACTTACTAGCGGAACTCTTTTTCCGGAAACCAAGGGCTTAATATAATCGCTATTCAAGTTCAAGTCATCAATACTAACAACTACAAGAAGTTTGTCATACAAGATCCCGAGACTCAATCCGATCAATGCAGAAAGTGTCATCAGGAGTCTGAGACTATACAACATATATCTGGTATTGCAGCTTGTTAGCTAATAAGTGTGCAACATCGTTCACCAGAAACTAGCCAACAAGTTCGGCCTTCGTAACACTTACACAGCATACTACAAATACCAACGACAAAATGTGCTGGAAAATAACAATTTTAGACTCTACTACCGGAGTAGTGTCAAAGACCCTGCACGATAGTATCACCAAACTGGGACTACCGAGTAACATCTTCTCTGACATCCAGAAGGCTGTTATATTGGATACTTGCCATACAGTACAAAAGTGTATTGCTTGAATTGAGCCTAATCCTTTTGGTACCTTGTACTGTAGGTAAATAATACCAGTCCTAGGCTGATCACAGTAATAACAATTTTTTTTATGTTGGAGGAGGGAAATGCTTTTGCGCACACTGTACAATTAGGAATTTCGTACAGTAGTGCAGGGCTCCCGGCTGCTCAAGAACTTGAAGTCTGACGGACTACCTGCTAAAAACCCCCTCTTCTCCGAAGGCACTAACCTGAGCCCGGTTGACACATTATCAAGGTTAGGCCAAAGTTGTTAGCTCTTTGAGTTCGTCGTCTTTGTCATCTACAAGGTTTAGGGCCGATCAAAATCAGCCTTTTTGGCTTTAAGCAATGCTTGCGTTAAACGGAACACCTGGTTCCAGGAGTCACGAAGCATAACCTTCACGAGAGTATCCGGTTCAAATGTTCCGATCCCAGTCATTAGTGAGGATCGTCGTTCGTGCCACTTACTGCAGATAAAGAAGGTATGCTCTGCGGTATCGATGACGCCCGGACAGTAAAGACATTCAGCACTCTCCCATCTTGTGGAGGTAATAACGAAAATACCCATGACACGAAAGAAGGTGGGTCAAATAGTATCCCACCTCTCCGTGTTTTCTTTCAGCCCAAGGTCTAAGCTCTGGTATTAGCCTTGAGGTCCATCGCCCCCTTGATTCCTCCTCCCAGCTGGCCTGCCAGTAGGTAAAGGTGCGGTCTCGTTCTTCAGTGGCAGTAGCCCCTCTGTCAGTTTCGTGGTTTCTTCTGTAGATGGCCTTTCGTTCACGAGCCAGAAAGTGAATAGGAACTATTCCACTACTAGAAGCATCTCCTGTAACAAACCAGATATAGAGATTAGAGACAGGAGACAGAAGGAGGCGTAAATAATAGACATAGCGGTACCTAACACGCACAATTTAATGACCACTATCACAGAAAAGAAAAGGAAGTACATCGACCTTGCAGACAAGATCAAAAACCTGTGAAACATCAACAACGTGACCATCGAACCCATTGTCCTGTCCGCCACTGGGGTTATTCCAAAATAATTGCACAGGCTCAAGTCCTTGGCACTGAATAATAACCTCTAGCTGTTGCACTGAATACAACGCGAATTGTAAGAAAATTCTTGAGTCAAGAATAGACGAGAGTGCTTGGTGCTCAATCCCTTGCTTTAATAAACACCAGGAAAAACCTGTGAAGAAGGAAAATAATAATAGTAATCCGTGGGAGTTGCTAGTCTCCCATCGGACGCCTCCCCAGGTGGAGGATAGGGGAATGCCTCCCAGAAATGGGTGGTATCGGGACAATCAAATTCCCGAGGTGGACCAAAACTAGCAGTGAGGGAGTTGCAAACCTCCAACCAGACGCCTGCCTAAGTGGTGGATAGGGGAACGCCCACTAGATATAGTGGGTATCGGAGAATCCGGGGCGAACCAAAACTGCAACAACTGAGGAAGTGTCTGTATCCAGAATGGGCGGCTGAACTACTTACTAGCAGAGAGGTATAAAATGCAATAAACAAACTAAACATTTCATGAAGAATAAACAGAGCTTCGGATGAAAATACTACTGTCTTCAACGACATAAACATCGTCCTCAGGAACATCAAGACTCCAGAATGAGGACCCTGCTAACCATCAACCACAACATGGAGTAACCCCACCACAAGATACCATAGACCCAGTCAACGAGTGAGCAGCAGACACCTCCTGATGCAGCTCGCCCTCTGGCTGGGAGGTTAAGACAGCGCAGAAAATGGACAACCGAAATCAATGAACACTTACTACGCGCTTATTATCGAGTAACCCTTTTAGACATCGACCTTACCGGATACCGACCAAGGCTACACCTGATGTTTACGAGCGAACACAGCGACTACAACGTTAGTAAGCAACGATTAGCTGATCAAATACGAGTTATTCATCGAAACAACCTGATAACGGAACCAAGAAGAAATAGCATCAAAGAAGAAATAAGAGCTGAGATGAACATGACAAATAACCCTGAAGAAGAAGAAGAAGTAGTTGAGCCAGCCCCCATAGACGATCTCGAAGGCAACGAAGACGACAACCAGGATGAACGCACCCGACATCTAGAACAAAACCTAGAGATCCAGCGAAACCAAACGAAATGCAATGGGGAAAGAAGAACTGAACCAGACATAGAGACAAGAGAAACATTCGAGAACATAGACTCACTATTTGACAAAACCAACCCGAATACAAGACCTCCGATATCAAAGGTCAATACCTCCCACAAAACAAGTGCGATTATTGAGGACTTAAACGCAAACATCCTACCGCCTTTAGCAGCAGCCATGAGTAACATTGATGAGCTGCAGACCATTAAATATTCTACAGCAATTACCACTGCTATAAGGCTCGGAAAGAAAGTGAATATTAACCGTAACAACGAACAGACCAACCAGAGACCAAAGACGAATCGTGCAAAACCATAGCTGAAACGACTAGACAATACCATAAGGAATCTAAGAAGCAACATCTCAAAAATTGAGAACTGCACAAAGAACGGACAGACCTCGAGAAAAAACACGAACAAAGTAAAGAAAATATGCAAGAACTTCAACAAACACTCCAAATATGAAACCAGCTTGACGTACAAGTACAGAAAAGGAAGAAATATCTGACATCTGAAAAAAGGAGAGAAAACAAAAAAACATTCTTGAGCAACGAAAAGTAATTCTATCGGAAACTCAAAACAAGAGAGGAAAGCACAGAAGAGGACAACGACACACCCCCATTGATTCAAGCAGTCATTACTTTGAAGTAGTTATACCTACTTGAACTTTGCCGTTCTGACATTTAAAGGCAATCTTTGAACATGCATAAAACTCATCATTACCGCGTAATGAAAAATCCGTTAAATCTTTGTAACACAATCAGGATTAAATAGATTCAAATCTATTCTCTTTCAAGTAAATTGGAGTATTTTTGAATCGGGTGGTGATGATGAGCTTAGCTTTAAATTGGAATTTTTCATTAATACTCTTTTAAATTGCATTGATATACCTAACAATGATCTGAAAAATACGAAGAGTAATCAAGAAGCTATTGAAGTGATATATGAGATTTCTATAGTATCCCACAAATAGAAGCATATAACCTAATGAAGTATACATTTTACACTCTCCAGATCTATCACAAGCAATTTTTTATTATTCTGCTCACTACTACGAACATTATTTTGTACAGACAAAACTAAGTCGAGTGTCAAAATTGGCAATTTAACTATATTTTAAAATAAAACAGGTAACGTGGGTATGCAACTGCAAATACACAGTAGCGTGTATTTATCACCTTTGATGTACATATCAACATATCATTTTTTTTTCGAATATGTGTGTTCCCAATAGGTATTTGCTGCTATTAATATACTGAACTCCTCTAAAAAATAGTTCTTACAACTTGGACCTACTTTATTGATTGGTGCACAGAAAAATATAAAATGATGTTATTCCTGTTGGTATTGGTAACTTTTAAGTTCTGCTATTGTAGTTAGATAGAAGACTTTTGGCACCAACTTCAAAAGTATCAGCATCAAAAGAATTAATATTGTTTTATATTTATCAGTGCACCAGCTGATAAAGTCTTTCCAATTCTTTGTAAAAAATATTTATTTCACACTTTTGAGTGTAACATTAGTCCCGAAAATCGTTGAACGTTCACTATACCATATCAATGAAGATAGTACTTATCCTAATACCCACGTATATTCCTTGCTTGTAGTTGTTATTATTGAGATCTCAGAACATCGCTGCGGAAATACGTTTGAATATTTTTGTTGTTACCATTTTAACACCGATTTTACTCGAAAACCGTAACTCTAAGGAAAAAATGTTCATTATAAATGTTGCTACAAATAATTATATCTTTCATGTAGTATCGAAAAATTTTCAATTTTCGAAAGAAATTGTCCTCTCCACATTGAAAAAATACATATTTAACATGCGTCTATCTCGAAAACCATAATACTTTTGAAAAAATGTTCAATTTAAACGTTTGCGGATATTGTCCTATCTTTAATTATACCAATTCAGATTTTCGATTTTCGGGAAAATTCGCCCCCACCACCACTTCGGGGGCGGTTTTCGGAGGGAAGGAGATTTCGGATTTGCGTTTTTATGAATATGGGACCAGTTCTCAATCCGCTTCTTTCAAATGAATCCAGAATCATCAGAATCGGAGCACGTTTACTATATAAAAGGCGCGCAATAACCAAAAAAAAATAATAGAGCAGACAGTCGAATTGTATACCTCCTCCGTTCGGGGTTCGTCGGTCAATAAAGTAGTTGGCTTTGATTTTTCCAAACGGTAACACGTAAATGACATTCTGCATTATTGTCAATTGCTGAGTCGTTGAAAATGGATTTCTCCAATGAAGAAAAACGGAATATGATAAAACTTTATTACAATAATGTTACTACTACTACTATTTCAATAATTCTTGTGAAAAAGTTTTATCATATCTCGTTTTTCATCATTGGAGAGCTCCATTTTCAAAGTGTCAGCAATTTAAAAAAATTCAGAGTGTCATTTACGTGTCACCGATTGGAAAAATTGAAGCCAACTACTTTACTACTAACTACATCGTCAAAAAGGTAATAGGAAGGGCTATTCAAATTTGTGAAATGCCAATATGGTTTCCATAAGAAAAGAAAAAGTTCGTGATAGTTACACATAGACGAAACATCAGAATAAAAAAATATTAACATTGTAGTGTACCCAAAGACCCCAGGTTCGCGCTACAGTTTGCCTCTAATTCACTATCTAACTTTACGACTCGTCTCTTGGCATGTGATCATGTAGTCGAGTGGATTTTAGGACACACCTGAAATGTCAGGCACTCTAATAGTATAAGAAAACACGTTGTGGTTGTCTTTGTAGGATGCATCGGAGTTAACCTTCTAGTAGAGAAAGGGGGTAGACAGTAATTGAAACAACAAAATCCCAGTCATTTTATTTAAACAACACATCATTTTTCACTTGAATTAAATAGGAAAACATTCAATAATTTAAAATAATACAGGCAATTTGAAAGAAAATAACATTTATAATTTAGACCAGGAAGGTCGCTCTTAAAATCTTCATAACATGGGAAAAAGAGCGAGAAAAACCCATGTACTATCAAATATTTTACAATAAATTTTTAATAACACTGCACATTCTCTTTGTCGTGAAAATTCACAAAGGTCTGACACTACTACATAATAACTCTTGACAACTCTTGATGAATTTACTTGTAATGTGATTAACAATAATAAATGATGGTATAAAACAAACAAATTAAGAAAGAATCACTCACCACCCAAGACAACCATATCTCAGATATACTTCGAAACACGCCAACAACATTCGAAACCGAAGGTTACACTTTTCTAACACGAAGGGACAGACCCGCCGCTCGCTGTCAGTCTGCTCAATTTGGGATTCAAGTCCCTGGGACAATTTTTTTTTGCATGTTGATGTCAACGGTCAATACCATTTACCATGAAATACTGTTACAAAGGTGTTCATTTTTGAAATAAACAATAGTTATTGACATCATCATGAAAACAGTAACATATACCAAAATAAATAATATTCAACAAATCTCTATCATACAATGGTCTCTTGGCCTGACTCACGATACTCTCGCATCGTCTGTAAAATTTCTTTATGTGATGAAGTAATTATTCCAAGTTATAATAATAATAATAATAATGTATTAAAATCTACAAGCTTAACATAATCTAAATATACATATTAATATACAATAAATAAACAAATAATAAAATTAAAATGCAACAAAACTATAAATACAACTACAAATGTAAAGAAAGACACATGATATAGGAAGTATTAAATATTAAAACAGATTTTTTAAGTAATATAACAATATCTATGTATATTATAACTTCAAATTATTTAAAATCCAACTCTTAATATGAAATTTAATACGCCCTCTAGAGAAGTTTAATTTTTTTAGATTGTTATCTAATCTATTGTAGACAAGTTTGGATCGATATAAACTAGTTTTTTGACCAATATTTAATTTAGTTTTACTTACTGTAAGCGATTTGTGTCTAGAAAATAAACATGCTTCAGCAATTCTTCTCCTCTTCCCGTAGATTACAATAATTATTTATTAGTGCTTCCAAAATATATTTTTGACTGATGTTCAGCAATCGTGTCTCACTAAAAAGGTTGTGTTGTTTACCAAAAGTTAAAATTTTGATAGCACGCTTTTGTATTCTTACTATCGGCCCTAATGTATTTGAATAAGCTGAACCCCAACAAATAATTCCATAAAATAGGACGCTACAGAACAAAGCATGGTATAATTTTAATAAATAATTTTTTTCAAGAATATATCTCATTTTATAGAAAACAAAAAGAAGGTATCTTACTTTTTTAACAATACTAAAAATATTTTTCTTCCAATTCCAATTTTCATCTAGTATAACACCAAGGTATTTAACTTCATTTACCCTTTTTATTTTATCACATCCACAGTTTAAGTTATTATAACCAACATCATCATGTATTGTGAGTCCGTCTGTAACAGGGAGCTTATCCGCATATAGAGACACATATAAAACACTGGATTTTGACATATTTAAAGACACTTTGTGATAATTAAACCATTTCCTTATAATTTTTAAAGAATGTTTGGCATTGGCTGTAACTTCATCCCAACTCTCACCACTACAAATAATGACTGTGTCATCCGCAAAAGATACAATAACACTCGGTAAATTAAGATTCAATAACCCATTAATATAGGCATTAAATAATAATGGACCCAAAATCGAACCTTGAGGGACTTCACAAGTAACTAAGCTGTAAGAACTTTTAACACCATTAATGAGAACACACTGAAATCTATTTGATATATAGTTACGCATCAAATCATTAACAATCCCTCTTATACCTATATCATTCAATATAATCAATAGAAGTTCATGTACTACCGTATCAAAAGCCTTCGCTAGATAAAGAAATATTGCTATTACCGATCTGCTATTGTCAAGTTGGTTACATATGAAGTTATTGACATAATTTAAGGCATCATTAGTCGATTTATTCTTTCTGAATCCGAATTGTCTCCCATTTATCATTCCCTCTCCCTCTAGAAAATCATTAAGTCTTTTGTGTATCACTTTTTCAGATATTTTAGCCAAATTTGATAATAAGGATATTGGTCTATAATTACTTGTTGATTTATGATCACCAGCTTTATATATTGGTACAACCTCTGCTCTCTTAAAATGATTAGGCCAAATACCAGATAGCATACATTTATTAATTATTTTTGCCAAGGGCTCAGCTATATCCAAAGCAATACATTTTAAAACAGCGATGGTAATTCCATCAATCCCACCTACCTTCTTATTTTTCATTGACATAATAATATCTACTATTTCCCCTGCGTTTGACTCCTCTAAATACAATGACTTATTATTCCAAACTGTAAGTGGAACATACATAGAATCAGACACTATTTTATCCGAAAGACACTTAGCGATCGTGGTAAAATAATTATTGAACTCCAGACCTATCTCAAATCCGTCCATTAATACTTCTTTGTTAGTGTCAAATATTTCATTTATATTTACCCTATCTTTTTTAATTTTTGCATTTAATTTACTATTTACAAAATTCCACATACTCTTTGCATCATTACAGAATTTTTTGAAATTAGTTTTATCATATTTACACTTTGCTATTTTTAATTTTTTATTAAGAGATTTTACAAAAGCATTATATTCTTCTTTAATATCCAACCTATTTGGGAATCTCTTTTTTAAACTACTCAGTTTCTTTTTTTTATTACAAGCAATTATTAATTCCGGTGTTATCCAGTCAGATCTACTTTTCAAGCGCTTTTTTGGTCTATTTACAAATGTCGAAATCTTAATAAGTGACTTAATTTTATCAACTAATTGATCAGTCATCTCATTTACATTATTGATCATTACGTTCTCTATATATACAACATTTTTACTCAGCCTACTTAATTTCTTGTAATTAATTAACTTATACTTACTCTCTTCTTTCTTGCATTTGAAATGTCTATTAATGTTCACTAGAATAGGGAAATGATCAATGATAGGATCTTCTAATACAAATGAAACAACTTCTGATTGATCTGATTTCACAAATATATGGTCTATACACGATCCCTTCTGTTGATCATTTTTGTTAGGTGGTCTAGTAGTACCATTGATGTAGGACACGAAACCATATTGCATCAGCAGCTCACAATATTCTTGGGTAATTTGATTATCAGACAAAATATCTATATTAATATCTCCAACTAAGACATGTTCTTTAATATTGGTGCAGTTACTCAAATAAGTTTGGATGTTATTCAAAAAACATCCAATATCTACACTGTGATTTCTGTACATTGCCGTAATAATTGTAGCCGTACTTCTATCATCAAACACCTTAACTTGCATGACTTTCATCGACCCAATCTCCACCGTTCTACCACAAGATTAGAGAGTATCTCTTACATAAACAACAATACCATCAACTTTGGTCAATTCAGCATTAGCATAATACATTTTGTATTCATCTATATTGAATAACCCTATTTCTGTCAAACACCAAGTCTCTGAACACACAATAACTTGAGGTTTAGTTGTAAGACCTTTCAATTCTATAAGTAGCTCTTCATAATGTCTATTAAGACTTTGAATATTCAAGTGTAGAATAAGCAGTCCACCTACCTCATTGAGATTTCTATTTAGGCAATCAACATTGTGACAACGTATTTCATTTTCAGCTGAATAATTTTCGAAACTAAACATAAAAACATTTCTAAATCCTGATCAGGCTTGCTATGGTTGCGGATATTCAACATAGTCTATATTTTCTCTCATCTTTTTTACTATGTGATTGTAACTTGGACACTTCTTCACTTCAAAAGCCATATGATCCATTGGAAGACGTAATCCAAATTTCTTATTTGCAAAATCACAATTAGCACATTTTATAGGATTGTCTTTTTTGCAATCAGTACTAGAATGATTACCAGCACAACATGGGCAAATGATATCATTCAAACACTTCGTACTTGAGTGATTATATCTACAGCATTTATAACATCAACGTATGTTCATATCTTCAAATACTCTGTATGATAACCAACCTATAAAAATTTTACCTCGTGTCATAATTTTATTAAATACACCAGCTGAGACTTCAAGTATAGCTTCGTAAGATATCTTTGTAGTTGTAGGCACCAACTCCAAAAGAACCAGCACCAAAAGAATTAATATTATTTTGTGTTTTTCAGTGCAACAACTGATAAAGTCGGTCCAATTTCTTGTAAAAAATATTTATTTCACATTTTTGAATGTAAAATTGGTCATGAAAATTGTTGAACGTTCAATAATACCCAAAAAGTTATAGGTAGGTTTAGCTTGTACTAGCGAAAATACGCATATCACATATTTCAGACTTTACCATTGCAAAACTCGGAAACCGTAACTCTTTTGAAAAAATGTTCAATTTAAATGTTTCCGGATATGGTCCCCTTTCTAATTTTCAAATCTCGAATTTTCGATTTTCAGAAAAAATTGCCCCTTCCACATAGCTGAAACACATATTTCAGACTGTAGCGCGGAAACGTAGGATTATTTTGAAAAATGTTCAATTTAAGCATTTCCGGATATGGAATTTTCGATAACTCTGTCGTTTTTTTGGAGGGAAGGAGATTTTGGATTTGATTTTTCTCAATATGGGACCATTTCTCAACTCTCCTCTTTCAAATAAAACAAAAATCGTCTAAATCGGAGTACGTCTACTATTCGAAACGCGCGAACAGCCATAAAAAAAGCAATCTTACAACCGAATTGTATACCTTCTCCTTTTTTGAAGACGGTCAAAAAATAGACAATAATCTAAACGTGCTTTTCAGTCGCACTCGGTATTGATTATGTTATATCGTTCTACTTTAAGATGGTCAGGGTCCATAACAGACCCATTACAGACTATTGGATCAAAAACAGGCAAAAGCAAGAATCCCGGAGCAATACACTAAAAGAGTAAAAGCGCTAGTAAATCTGAATTAAATGCAGTTAACTTAGTTCAGGCAATAAAATCTTAAGCCACACTTGCTCTAACCTATACTAAGATGGCCAAAAAATGATCTAGAAGATATTCAAAGATTGTCACGAACAATGATGACGAAAACTGATAACCACGATCCCAAGTCATCAACTATTAGAGCAACGCTACCCCGAAAAGAAGGAGGAAGGGTGGTAACTGATCTCGCCAATTTATACTCTCGACAAGTAAAGAAGTTACGCGAGTCATGTAGCCAGACCACGGCTCCACAACGTCTCACTGGATCATATTACAACTTGATGCTGATCTTTCATTTATTTTAACATAAAACCATGTAATGCATATAATAATCTCAGATATAATCTTGTCCTATTGATGTAATCTTGTATGTTAGAATAAACGTTTTTAAAAAGTTATTTTTCGGTCATTAAAACTTAACTGGCGCTGCGAACAGGATATCGTCGGTGCGGTAGACGTTTTACTGTTTTCTATCAAGAAATTAAGACGATATCTCGAACAATTTTTGATAAGACATTAGTGACTGTGTTCAACTACGAGGTGCATCAAAGAAGAAATATCTCCGGCCCACATCAGATCCCTTCAGTGGAATCCAGGTCGTCAAACAGGCTCCAGTTCCTTCAGTGAATCTAGAGACAAGGAAGAACCTTACAAATGATCCTTTTGTACATTATCCTGTAAGTCATTTTCCTTTAATTTAATTTATTGGCTAATTCTCATCTGTGGAATTTAGTAAAGAATATAGTTCCTTCAGTGAATATATTCTTTATAAAATAAGATAAGATTTATTGATTTACTTAATATAAATACCAGTAGTCGATTTTTTTTGCATGTACAACACATTCTCTGCAATTTAATTTTTTCATAAATCATATTTTAGAAATTGAAGCGATTAATTTCTCGTATTTTTTATACATTTTTTTTTTGTTAGTTGAATATATTTATGAGCAATAATCGTAGTCGATCTAGATCACCTATTCGTACAGACAGTTTACTTAAATTACTCGAACATTCAGATATCTCTCAATGGGACGAAACAATAAACAACATGGCTAATCCTATCCCTATTACCCAACTTGAGATAACAATAACAATCCTCCGAAACTTGGCTTAGCCTGAAGAAAGCTCTTACTGAACGATTCGGAGATCCTAGGTTCGAAGAGCTACTAGCGCACGATCTTAATATCACAATTCAAATCTATGCACAAACCTTTTCAGAATTCTATGAAGAACTTATTTCCAAATAACAAACTCTTAAGGAACATTTAGCAATCAATACAAATGATGAAAGTGTTCGTAAGTCCAAAGAAAATATGTACACTGAACAAGCCCTTGCAATATTTAAAGCAGGTCTATTAGAACCCTACCGAAATCATCTTCTTCACATTTCAATTCCAAGCCTTGAACATGCCCTGTTTAAGTGTAAGAAACTAGATAACGAAAGGTCCCAGATAGAATTTGCAAACTTCCTTAGAGCTCAGAAGTCAACAAAAATACGCCCACCCCAGAAATCTCAATCATCAAATTATCAGAATAAACAACCCCTCCACTTCCAACAATTCAGATCTCAAGATTCACATTTTCCCGTTCAATATCAACAATTCAGGCCACATATGCCTAGTCAACCATTTCAACCCCAACAATTCCAACCTCAATTGCCAAATAAGTCCTTTCAATATCAGCCATTTAGACCACAAATACTTCCGAAATTTCAAAATGAAAATCAACCCATCCCACCCAAACAATTCTCTTCTAACTCACAAGTTTTCAAAAGACAACAGAAACCACATGACAATTACAAACCCACACCGATGAGCATATCAACAGCTCATACTTTTAGGCCCCAAAACAGACCACAGAACCATTTTAAACAAACCGGCCCCCTAGTGTAATGGTAGAAGAACTATTCAACGTCGAACAAGACTATAACGAAGATGAAAATTAAGATTACGGTACTTATCAAGACGAATACACATATAACGATCAGACATACATAGATAATACAGACGATCAGTTCCAAAATTTAAATATCGAAGAAAATGAGGAAACTGAAAATTTTTAATTAATAGCCTCGGAATAGATATAAACAATATAAACTCATCACCAAAACTACCTTTCATTTACCTTCCCGGGTTAGATCTTAAGATATTAATTGACCCAGGAGCAACCAATTGGATAATCACTCCAGAACCAGCCTTTAGACTATTCTCCAATTACATTTGCAAGTCAAAATTTTCTGTGAAATCAATTAATACCACTTATAATGGCTCATTGAGTTGTCAATATCCTCTATTAAACGATTTTGGAATAGAACATATGCTCGAAAATATTTTCGACATGTTTATAGTCCCATGGCACGAAAGATTCGATTGTCTTATTGGTAGTCAAGATTTTGATATTCTTAAAGCTCTTATAGATTATAAGAATCATATATTAAAAATTGCAAATATTAAAATACCATTTCATTTTGAGATAAATCCTGGTTTATTTGAACCATACACAGAACAACTTGATAAGCCTATATTGAAAATTCCTGTAACACTTGACAACGGCCCTGTAGTTTTACCAGAAATTTCTTTAAACAATATTTCTATCCCTGAGTGCATCACTTCAGCTTCAGACGGATACGTACAAATTCCAATTGAACAAGATCTACAATTCTCACAAATTGCCATAAACTTTCATGAACCAATTCCAGTCCAACCCCTATCAACATTCAAACAATCTGGTCCAAATTATGACATTTATAATGATATAGACATTACTAAACTTATTCTAACAGAACATCTGAACCCCGAGGAGAAAAGCCTCATCATTTCAACTTGCAAAGCATACAAAAGCATCTTCTATAACGAAAACTCTGATCTTTCTTTCACTCATGCTGTCAAACATAACATTAGAACTGCTGATGAAGAGCCTATTTATCAAAAGTCATATAGATATCCATACCATCTTAAAGAAGAGATACAAAATCAGATCCAAAAACTTCTAGATAATAAAATTATAAAACCCAGTATCTCTCCTTATAGTTCCCCTGTTTGGATTGTCCCCAAAAAATTAGACTCCAGTGGAAAAAGGAAATTCCGTATGGTCATAGACTATCGAAAATTAAACGAAAAAACTATCGAAGATAAATATCCTTCACCCAGAATCGACGAAATTCTTGACAATCTTGGCAGATGTGTTTACTTTTCGACACTAGATCTTGCCCATGGATTCCACCAAATAGAAATTCATCCAGATTCGGCTGAGAAGACTGCCTTCACTGTCGACAATGGTCACTACGAATATACTCGTATGCCATTTGGCCTAAAGAACGCCCCAGCAACATTCCAGAGGGTTATGGATACAATTCTACGACCATTTCTTTATAAGTTCTGTTTCGTATATATGGACGATATCTTTATATTCTCTAGATCACTTCAAGAACATATATTACATGTAAAACAAATTTTCCAACTGCTTCAAAATTATAATTTAAAAATTCAGTTAGATAAATCCGAATTCCTGAGAAAGGAGGTAGCATTTCTAGGACATATCATCACTCCAGATGGAATTAAACCTAACCCAAATAAAATTGAAGCAATTCAATCGTTTCCCCTTCCGAGATCTGAGAAACAAATAAGATCATTTCTTGGTATGATTTCATATTACCGAAAGTTTATAAAAGATTTTGCCAAAATTTCCCATCCGATCAATAAATATCTTAAGAAAGATACTAAAATAAATCTTAAAGATCAAGAATATATTGATTCTTTCGAAAAATGTAAACAAATTATTTGTAATGCCCCTGTTCTTGCATACCCTGATTTTTCAAAAATATTCAATATTAGTATTCAATATTACAGATGCTAGTAATGTTGCCATAGGAAGCGTTATCTCTCAAAACTCTCACCCAATTGCATTCTACTCAAGAACATTGAATTCAGCCGAAAAGAATTATGGTACTATTGAAAAAATAACTTCTTGCAATTGTCGACAGCTGTAAACATTTCCGTCCCTATCTATTTGGTAGAAAATTCCTTATAGAAACTGACCATAAACCCTTAGTTTGGTTACATTCTTTGAAAGAACCAAATCAACGACTTATTCGATGGAAACTAAAACTTGAGGAATTTAATTTTGAAATTAAATATAAAAAAGGTAAAGAGAACTACGTAGCTGATGCTCTCTCAAGGATCGAGATAAATGCTATAGATGAAATCATCTCCAACAGACGCAATAGAAAAAATTTATCTCTTATGGAATCCGCTAGAGAGGAACCTAAAGTGAACATTATTAGTGACATTATAGTTGTGCCCCCTATGAATACGGCAAAGAAGAATTTAGACTTAATTAAAGGTGATCAAAATAAAGATATCGACCTTCTGTCAGTATTACCAACGTTCGGCTCAGAATCCAATTTATCAATAACAAATAGTGAAGCAGACAATATTTTGAACGCTAACCCTTTCTCACATCAATCAAGTGCGCAACCAGACGATGACGAAAATATTTTTTACAAAAAATTGGACCGACGTTATAGTTGATGCACTGAAAAGTATAAAATAATATTACTTCTATTGGTGATGGTACTTTTGAAGTTGTGCAGTTGCAGTTAGATTGATAGCTTTTGGCACCAACTTCACAAGTAGGAGTAGGAGGAGGTAAACAATTCGACTGTCTGCTTTATTATTTTTTTTTTGGTTCGTGCGCGCCTTTTATATAGTAGACGATCTCCGATTTTGATGATTTTGGATTCATTTGAAAGAAGGGGATTGAGAAATGGTCCCATATTCATAAAAACGCAAATCCGAAATCTCCTTCCCTCCGAAAACCGCCCACGAAGGGGTGGTGGGGGCGAATTTTCTCGAAAATCGAAAATCTGAGTTGGTATAATTAAAGATAGGACAATATCCGGAAACGTTTAAATTGAACATTTTTTCAAAAGTGTTACGGTTTTCGAGATAGACGCATGTTAAATATGTATTTTTGCTATGTGGAGAGGACAATTTCTTTCGAAAATTGAAAATTTTTCGATACTACATGAAAGATATAATTATTTGTAGCAACATTTATAATGAACATTTTTTCCTTAGAATTACGGTTTTCGAGTTAAATCGGTGTTAACATGGTAACAACTAAAATATTCAAGCGTATTTCCGCCGCGATGTTCTGAGATCTCAATAATAACCACTACAAGCAAGGAATATACGTGGGTAATAGGATAAGTATTATCTTCATTGATATGGTATAGTGAACGTTCAACGATTTTCGGGACTAATGTTACACTCAAAAGTGTGAAATAAATATTTTTTACAAAAAATTGGACCGACGTTATAGTTGATGCACTGAAAAGTATATAAATATTTTTTACAAAAAATTGGACCGACGACGAAAAAAAAAAGCAGACAGTCGAATTGTATATACCTCCTCCGTTCGGGGTTCGTCGGTCAAAAAGAGTAACAATTCAGGTGAAACTAGACATACAGCACAAGAAAATCCAGCGTTTAATTTTCCAATATCTGAAAAATCTTTAAATTTCGCTCATTATCAAATTTTATTAAAATACGGTGACAAAAACGATATTGTGTTTACAAAACATTTTGGAAAGAATAGATACACTTTAACACTCAGAAGAGGAATTGACGAAACTATACTGGGTAATATGTTTCACGAAATTATAGACCCTACGAAAACGTACTATATATACTGCGAAGAAGACGATCTCATTCAATCGGCCTACAGGAAATGTTCCGAAATATTTAAACCCAACGTAAAAATTGTTAAACTTAATACGTTTCTGAAAGATATCCTTAATAAAGATGAACAGATACGAATAATTTCAGACTATCACTCACATACTCACAATGGAATAACAGAAACTACAAAACAACTTCAGTCTCAATACTATTTTCCAAAAATTCAAGATCTTGTCACAAATCATATCAATAAATGTGAATTATGTTTAACTTCCAAATACGACCGGAATCCTCGGAAATTCCCATTTTCAGGACCACTCATAGCCAAAATACTCCACATAGACATATTTTTTGTAGAAAACAAGCGATACTTAACAATCATAGATTTATTTACCAGATACCTTCAAGCATATGAACTTCACGACGCAAATTCCATAACAATTTTGAACAAATTACGCCATTACTTTTCTCATCATAACTATCCTTCACAGATAACTTGCGACAATGCCAAAGAATTCTCCAGCGAAACCTTCGTATTCACTATACTACCCCTCAAGCTCATACTGGGAATTCACCAATCGAAAGAGCACATTCCACTTTAATAGAGAAACTACGTATTCTCAGACAAAAATCCAAAGAAAGTACAACGGAATTAATCACCACAGCAATTTTAATTTACAACCAATCCGTTCACTCCGTAACTAATTTTACACCGTTTTCATTACTTTATGGTCCCTACGAAAATCTTAATCTACATGGAATTAATCCAGAAAAACAAATATTTCAAGACTATAATGAGCATAGGAAACAAGAAATCATTCCTTTCTATAACGACCTTTATCAAAAACAATTCAATAAGCAATCAAACAATTTAGAGAAAGTAAATTCAAAGCGTACAGGAAAAATTTCAAAAACTGATATTGTTTATTTAAATACAGAACCTAGAAATAAAATAAAACCTAGATACAAGAAAATGTTACTAGATCCAAAGAAATCAAAGGAACAAAATCTTGTATCACAAAAAGGAAGGAGAATCAGTAAACACATGATCAAAAATACTAACTCTTTTCAGATTGACAATGACACTGACAACCATCAACCAGGCACTTCAGCTGACACCAATTGATCCCCCTGGATACATATTAGACAACTTAGGCTTAGCTAAATATAAGGTTAACTATCATAAGGTTTATTTTACAATAAGTATTGAGAGTATCGAGACTACATATGCTAAATTATCATTAAATCAAATACCTATAATCAACCAAATCAACCCTGATAAACTTAACTTAGCAAATACTTACAAACGAGACATTGATCTTCTATCAGAAGATATTAACAAATTGAGAATATATTCTCGCCCCGACAAAAATCAAAAAAGAAGTCTATTCGATGGTTTAGGCTCAGCTATAAGATACATATCAGGAAATCTAGATCAAAACGATCTAATTGACATTCAAAATAAATTTATGAAGATTAACTCTAACGAAGAGAAATTAATGACTGAAATTTCCAAGCTACATTCATTAGCAGGTCAAATAACAGAAAGATGGCAAAAGGATTTGCAGAAAATACAAACACATGCAGAAAATGTTTATAAAGACTTATCAGACTTAGAGGATAGGTTGAATAGTGAAAAAATTATTCACATAGAGCTAGAACAGATCAGAAATTTAAGAAATTACATTCAGACACTTTTGAGAACTATTTCATTCAGCAATCAAGGCATACTAAATGTCGAATTGATAAACCAACAGGAACTAAAAGAAATTTTCAATTATTTACACTCAACTCACTCTCACACTGAAATCGCTCCAGATATCCCAACTTTATTAGAAATCACTAAAGTGAATCTTATGTTCACTTCAAAAACACTCATTTGTACTTTAAAAATACCTATATTAGCCAATGAATTTTATCATTTGTCCAAAATAATTCCTATTCCTAGTACTCGTAACAATATCCTCCTACCACCCCATATGTTTGCCCTAAACTCAAAAGGCTCAACCAAATGGACCAGCGAGGACTGCATAAAGACATTTTCACTCTGGTACTGCCAAAAAGTACCACATGAAGACCTGTGTAGCCTAGACGATTTATCAAAATGCAACTTCGCCACTGTCAACAACAATTTCTCCTTATTCACTCAACTAACTAACGGAAATACTATCATCTGCACAAAACAACCCGAAGACATCAATGAGGATTGTTCGAAATCTTTTAAATCTGTCAAAATCACAAAATGTAATGCTGTCTTGGGAAATAGCGACTGCACATATTCATTCCAGAAACATACATGGACAGGTTCAAATAGAACTTTTTCACAAGAATGGCCTAATCACCAAGAACCATCAAAAGTCAAACATAAGCTAAATGTCAAACCACTACATCTAGACGACCCGACTAAGATGATACCACAATACCAAGAGCCCAACATACTTCCCATTGAGTTCCACCGAGGACATTTTGGAATCACCCTTAGCTTTATCATATTAATCACCATTGGTGCCATCATCTTCCTAATAAGAAGAAAAATAAAATTCCTGAAATCAAGACGACCAAAGCCAGCTACTGTCATCGAAATTCCGTTAGAAGAACGAAATCTGCCTAGATCAATCCTGAAGTCGAACCACGAGGACGTGCTTCAAACCTAGAGGGGAGGAGTCATGTAGCCAGACCACGGCTCCACAACGTCTCACTGGATCATATTACAACTTAATGCTGATCTTTCATTTATTTTAATATAAAACCATGTAATGCATATAATAATCTCAGATATAATCTTGTCCTGTTGATGTAATCTTGTATGTTAGAATAAACGTTTTTGAAAAGTTATTTTTCGGTCATTAAAACTTAACTCGCGAATTCATTTTAGGAAAGCTGAAACCTCAATGCTCTATTGGATTTTATCCAGGGCCGATAAGGATTACTCGTCTCTGAACTTCGCCTCACTCGAAGCAGATTTCAGTATAGTCTTACATACTGGAAAGCAGCAACAATGGTACCAAAAACGACTCCATTGGCGACATTATCATAATCTCAATCAACCTTATATTAATAAAGAAGCTTCAAATAGATGACTTACTAGCGGAACTCTTTTTCCGGAAACCTAGGGCTTCATATGATCGCTATTCAAGATCATGTCATCAATACTAACAACTACAAGAAGTTTGTCATACAAGATCCCAAGACTCAATCCGATCAATGCAGAAATTGTCATCAGGTGTCTTAGACTATACAACATATAACATCTGGTATTGCAGCTTGTTAGCTAATAAGTGTGCAACATCGTTCACCAGAAACTAGCCAACAAATTCGGCCTTCGTTAACACTTACACACCATACTACAAATAACAACCACAAAATGTGCTGGAAAATGACAATTTTAGACTCTACTACCGGAGTAGTGTCAAAGACCCTGCACTATAGTATCACCAAACTGGGACTACCGAGTAACATCTTCTCTGACATCCAGAAGGCTATTATATTGGATACTTGCCATACAGTACAAATTTTATTGCTTGAATTGAGCCTAATCCTTTTGGTACCTTGTACTGTAGGTAGATAATACCAGTCCTATGCTGATCATAGTAATAACAATTCTTATGTTTTTTTTATGTTGGAGGAGGGAAATGCTTTTGCGCACACTGCACGATTAGGAATTTCGTACAGTAGTGCAGTGCTCCCGGCTGCTCAAAACTTGAAGTCTGACGGACTACCTGCTAAAAAACCCCCTCTTCTCCGAAGGCACTAACCTGAGACCGTTTGATACATTATCAAAGTTAGGCCAAAATTGTTAGCTCTTTGAGTTGGTCGTCTTTGACATCTACAAGGTTTAGGGCCGATCAAGATCAGCCTTTTTGGCTTTAAGCAATGCTTCCGTGAAACGGATCACCTGGTTCCAGGAGTCACTGTCACGAATCATAACCTTCACGAGAGTATCCGGTTCAAATGTTCCGATCCCAGCCATTAGTGAGGATCGTCGTTCGTGCCACTTACTGCAGATAAAGAAGGTATGCTCTGCGGTATCGATGACGCCCGGACTGTAAAGACATTCAGCATTCTCAGTCTTTCCCATCTTGTGGAGGTAATAACGAAAATACCCATGACCCGAAAGAAGTTGGGTCAAATAGTATCCAACCTCTCCGTTTTTTCTTTCAGCCCAAGGTCTAAGCTCTGGTATTAGCCTTGAGGTCCATCGCCCCCTTGATTCCTCCTCCCAGCTGGCCTGCCAGTAGGTAAAGGTGCGGTCTCGTTCCTCAGTGGCAGTAGCCCCTCTGTCATTTTCGTGGTTTCTTCTGTAGATGGCCTGTCGTTCACGAGCCAGAAAGTGAATAGGAACTATTCCAGCTATTATCAGAATAGCTGGCTCGGAAACGGTGCGGTACGCAGAAGCAACTCGTAGAGCGCCCAGGCGTTGGACTCGTAGGAGCTGGTTGCGATAGTAATTACAATAATAATAATAATATTAATAATAATAATAATAATATAATAATAATAATAAATCTACATCGCCACAACCAGGTTGCAGCTATTGTTCACCAAGAAATATGCCAGAACCTTGGAATGCTAAAAGACACCAGAAAAACGCCCTACTAGAAGCATCTCATGTAACAAACCAGATATAGAGATTAGAGACAGGAGACAGAAGGAGGCGTACATAATAGATATAGCGGTACCTAACACGCACAATTTAATGACCACTATCACAGAAAAGAAAAGGAAGTACATCGACCTTGCAGACAAGATCAAGAAACTGTGAAACATCAACGACGTGAACATCGAACCCATTGTCCTGTCCGCCACTGGGGTTATTCCAAAAGAATTTCACAGGCTCAAGTCCTTGGCACTGAATAATAACCTCTAGCTGTTGCACTGAATACAACGCGAATTGTAAGAAAATTCTTGAGTCAAGAATAGACGAGAGTGCTTGGTGCTCAACCCGCCCCTTGCTTTAATAAACATCAGGAAAAACCTGTGAAGAAGGAAAATAATAATAGTAATCCGTGGGAGTTGGTAGTCTCCCATCGGACGTCTCCCCAGGTGGAGTATAGGGGAATGCCTCCCAGAAATGGGTGGTATCGGGACAATCAAATACTAGCAGTGAGGGAGTTGCAAATCTCCAACCAGACGCCTGCCTAAGTGGTGGATAGAGGAACGCCCACTAGATATAGTGGGTATCGGAGAATCCGGGGCGAACCAAAACTGCAACAACTGAGGAAGTGTCTGTATCCAGAATGGGCGGCTGAACTACTTACCCGGCAGAGAGGTATAAAATGCAATAAATAAACTAAACATGTCAAGAAGAATAAACAGAGCTTCGGATGAAAGTTCTACTGTCTTCAACGACATAAACATCGTCCTCAGGAACATCAAGACTCCAGACTGAGGACCCTGCTAACCATCAACCACAACATGGAGTAACCCCACTATAAGATACCATCGACCCAGTCAACGAGTGAGCAGCAGACACCTCCTGATGCAGCTCTCCCTCTGGCTGGGAGGTTAAGACAGCGCAGAAAATGGACAACCGAAATCAATGAACACTTACTACGCGCTTATTATCGAGTAACCCTTTTAGACATCGACCTTACCGGATACCGACCAAGGCTACACCTGATGTTTACGAGCGAACACAGCGACTACAACGTTAGTAAGCAACGATTAGCTGACCAAATACGAGTTATTCATCGAAACAACCTGATAAGGGAACCAAGAAGAAATACCATCAAAGAAGAAATAAGAGCTGAGATGAACATGACAAATAACCCTGAAGAAGAAGAAGAAGTTGAGCCAGCCCCCATAGACGATCTCGAAGGCAACGAAGACGACAACCAGGATGAACGCACCCGACCTCTAGAACAAAACCAAGAGAACCAGCGAAACCAAACGAAATGCGAAATGGGGAAAGAACAACTGAACCAGACATACAGACAAGAGAAACATTCGAGAACCTATATTTGACAAAACCAACCCGAATACAAGACCTCCGATACCAAATGTCAATACCTCCCACAAAATAAGTGTAATTATTGCGAACGAAAACATCCTACCGCCTTCAGTAGCAGCCATGAGTAACATTGCAGACCATTACATATTGAGCAGCAATTACCACTGCTATAATACTCGGAAAGAAAGTGAATATTAACCGTAACAACGAACAGACCAACTAGAGACCAAAGACGAATCGTGCAAAACCATAGCTGAAACGACTAGACAATACCATAAGGAATCTAAGAAGCAACATCTCAAAAATTGAGAACTGCACAAAGAACGGACAGACCTCGAGAAAAAACACGAACAAAGTAAAGAAAATATGCAAGAACTTCAACAAACACTCCAAATATGAAACCAGCTTGACGTACAAGTACAGAAAAGGAAGAAATATCTGACATCTGAAAAAAGGAGAGAAAACAACAAAACATTCTTGAGCAACGAAAAGAAATTCTATCGGAAACTCAAAAAACAAGAGAGGAAAGCACAGAAGAGGACAACGACACACCCCCATTGATTCAAGCAGTCATTACTTTGAAGTAGTTATACCTACTTGAACTTTGCCTTTCTGACATTTAAAGGCAATCTTTGAACATGCATAAAACTCATCATTACCGCGTAATGAAAAATCCGTTAAATCTTTGTAACACAATCAGGATTGAATAGATTCAAATCTATTCTCTTTCAAGTAAATTGGAGTATTTTTGAATCGGGTGGTGATGATGAGCTTAGCTTTAAATTGGAATTTTTCATTAATACTCTTTTAAATTGCATTGATATACCTAACAATGATCTGAAAAATACGAAGAGTAATCAAGAAGCTATTGAAGTGATATATGAGATTTCTATAGTATCCCACAAATAGAAGCATATAACCTAATGAAGTATACATTTTACACTCTCCAGATCTATCACAAGCAATTTTTTATTATTCTGCTCACTACTACGAACATTATTTTGTACAGACAAAACTAAGTCGAGTGTCAAAATTGGCAATTTAACTATATTTTAAAATAAAACAGGTAACGTGGGTATGCAACTGCAAATACACAGTAGCGTGTATTTATCACCTTTGATGTACATATCAACATATCATTTTTTTTTCGAATATGTGTGTTCCCAATAGGTATTTGCTGCTATTAATATACTGAACTCCTCTAAAAAATAGTTCTTACAACTTGGACCTACTCTATTAGTTAGTGCTCAGAAAAATATGAAATAATATTAATCCTGTTGGTATAGGTAACTTTTAAGCTCTGCTATTGTAGTTAGATAGAAGACTTTTGGCACCAACTTCAAAAGTATCAGCATCAAAAGAATTAATATTGTTTTATATTTATCAGTGCACCAGCAGATAAAGTCGTTCCAATTTTTTGTAAAAAATATTTATTTCACACTTTTGAGTGTAACATTAGTTATGAAAATCGTTGAGCGTTCACTAATACCAATGAAGATAGTACTTATCGTATTACCCATATATATTCTTTACTTGTAGGTAATGTTATTCTTCAGTTCTCTAAACATCGGGCTGAAATACACATTTTTCAGACAGTATCACTGTTGTCCCCTACACATAGTGAAAATACACATATTTTTCAGATGTTAACATTGTTGTATCTGAAAACTCTTTTGAAGAAATGTTCATGTTTCCATATATTGTCTTATATTTAATTTTGCCGTCTCAGATTTCCGATTTTCGAGAGTAATTGCCTTTTTTGGAGGAAAGGAGATCTTAGATTTGAGTTTTCACATATATGGGACCATTTCTCAAGTCTCCTCCTTCAAATAAATCGAAAATCATCAAAATCGGAGTACGTTTACTCTTGTATACAAAGCGCGCACGAACCAAACAGTCCAATTATGTACCTCCTCCGTTTAGGTTCGTCGGTCAAAAAATAGATACGAAATTGACCTGGTCATCTAATGTTAATATTTCAATACATCAGACGCGCGAATGCATGCTCTGTTTCAATTTTGATTTACAATACTGCTTCATAATAATGGAAATCCAAGAAGCAGAATAGACGCATTTGGCGAATAAGTTGCGGTCATCCATATTAATTTTAAGAAACAAAGTGTTTAACTCATGTTTAGCAAATGCATTGACATTTTGTGAAAAATCTTTACAGCAGAATAATTTTTTGGGAGCGGCTGCAATAGATGAGTTTTGGAGTTCATACAAATATGGGACCATTTCTCAAGGCTCCCCTTTCAAATGAATAAAAAATCATCAAAATTGGATTAATCAAGTCCAACAGTCCAAGTTCCCAGCAATTATTCAGCAAATCGACATTAACCAGGCAGAACCAAAGACTTATCTGATGACTGCAGAAAAGAACAGGTTTCTGTAATGCATCTCAATATTCAGTCTCTAATCGGAAAAATCCATAAGTGGAAGTCTTCTTACAGGAACAGGATCTTGATGTACTATGTTGAACTGAAACTTGGGTATCTGAAGAGGCCCTTGGGTCTATGAATATAACAGGGTATACAATAATTGCAGCAAACTATTGCAGGCGTGAAAAGAGCCATGGAGGAATTATTATGTACGGTAAGAACAATTATATCAAATATGTGTAAAAAAATGGCCATACTCTGCGGAGAAGGAACATCAATGCACTATCCCACGACATCAAAAAACAATCACAATATGATCTATTTGGAAATTTTAAACTAACCACTAAGCTGCAATGCCCCTCAAGAATGAATATTTCAGTTTCCATTCCGTAAATAATTTTTGAACATATTTATGTTCTCACCCGGAATGTTACGCATAGAATAAAATGGTTTGAATGTCATCTTCTCTGGCAGCTCATTAAAAAACAGGTCAAAGGATTGGGAGTAGTGGTCTGAGAGATGCGTGTTCACTGCTGGTACACTATAGGGATTTTTTCAAAAATGGCTGTTTCCAGCGCATTATATCTGAACAACGTCAAGATCACTCCACCCGTGAGAAAGCGAGAATAATAGATTGAATTATCAATTGTGGAAAAGATTTAAATTTCATATCAATATATTTTAGAATTTTCTTAATCACATTGTTTGTCAAAAATGGCTGTTTCCAGCGCATTATATCTGAACAACGTCAAGATCACTCCACCCGTGAGAAAGCGAGAATAATAGATTGAATTATCAATTGTGGAAAAGATTTAAATTTCATATCAATATATTTTAGAATTTTCTTAATCACATTGTTTTCAAAAATGGCTGTTTCCAGCGCATTATATCTGAACAACGTCATGATCACTCCACCCGTGAGAAAGCTAGAATAATAGATTGAATTATCAATTGTGGAATAGATTTAAATTTCATATCAATATATTTTAGATTTCTCTTAATCTTATTATTTTCAAAAATGGCTGCTTCCAGCGCATTATATTTGAACAAGGTCAACATCACTCCACCCTTGAGAAAGCGACAATAATAGATTGAATTACCAATTGTGAAAAAGATTTAAATTTCATATCAATATATTTTAAATTTTTCTTAATCACATTGTTTTCAAAAATGGCTGCTTCCAGCGCATTATATTTGAACAAGGTCAACATCACTCCACCCGTGAGAAAGCGACAATAATAGATTGAATTACCAATTGTGAAAAAGATTTAAATTTCATATCAATATATTTTAAATTTTTCTTAATCACATTGTTTTCAAAAATGGCTGCTTCCAGCGCATTATATTTGAACAAGGTCAAGATCAGTCCACCCGTGAGAAAGCGACAATAATAGATTGAATTACCAATTGTGAAAAAGATTTAAATTTCATATCAATATATTTCAAATTTTTCTTAATCACATTGTTTTCAAAAATGGCTGTTTCCAGCGCATTATATCTGAACAAGGTCAAGATCAATCATTTTGTCATAAATGGCTGTTTCCAGTACTTTATGCCAAAATAAGGCTATGATCACTCCATACATGAGATATCGAGAATACTGATATAAATATCAAACTGTGGAGTAGATTCAAATTTCATATCAATATTTTTTAAATTTTACTTAATCCCATTTTGTCATAAATGGCTGTTTCGAGCGATTTATGCCTGAATAAAGCTATGATAACTCCACACATGTGATATCAAGAATATTGAAATAAATAGAAAATTGTGGAGTAGATTCAAGTTTCATATCAATCTTTTTTAAATATTTCTTAATCCCATTCTGTCATAAATGGCTGTTTCCCGCCCTTTATGCCTGAATAAGGCTATGATCACTCCATACATGAGATATCGAGAATATTGATATAAATATTAAATTTTGAAGTAGATTTAAATTTCATATCAATATTTTTTAAATACTTCTTAACCCCATTTTGTCATAAATGGCTGTTTCCAGAACTTTATGCCTGAATAAGGCTATGATTACTCCTCACATGAGATATCTAGAATATTGAAATAAATATTAAATTGTGGAGTAGATTCAAGTTTCATATCAATATTTATTAAATATTTTGTAATCCCATTTTGTCATAAATGGTTGTTTCCAGCCCTTTATGCCTGAAAAAGGCTATGATCACTCCATACATGAGATTTCAAGAATATTGAAATAAATATTAAATTGTGGAGTAGATTCAAGTTTCATATCAATATTTGTTAAATATTTCTTAATCCAATCTTGTCATGAATGGCTGTTTCCAGCACTTTATGACTGAATAAACTATGATCACTCCACACACGAGATATCAAGAATATTGAAATAAATATAAAATTGTGGATTAGATTCAAGTCTCATATCAATATTTTTTAAATATTTCGTAATCCCATTTTGTCATAAATGGCTGTTTCCAGCACTTTATGCTTGAATAAGTCTATGATCACTCCACACATGAGATATCAAGAATATTGAAATAAATGTAAGATTGTGTAGTAGATTCAAGTTTCATATCAATATTTTTTAAATATTTCTTAATCTTATTCTGTCATAAATGGCTGTTTCCAGCGCATTATGCCTGAATATGGCTATGATCAATCCTCACATGAGATATCGAGAATATTGAAATAAATATTAAATTGTGGAGTAGATTCAAGTCTCATATCAATATTTTTTAAATATTTCTTAATCCCATTTTGTCATAAATGGCTGTTTCCAGCACTTTATGCTTGAATAAGTCTATGATCACTCCAGACATGAGATATCAAAAATATTGAAATAAATATAAAATTGTGGAGTAGATTCAAGTTTCATTTCAATATTTTTTAAATATTTCTTAATCCTATTTTGTCATAAATGGCTGTTTCCAGCCCTTTATGCCTGAATAAGGCTATGATCACTCCATACATGAGATATCAAGAATATTGAAATAAATATAAAATTGTGTAGTAGATTCAAGTTTCATATCAATATTTTTTAAATATTTCTTATTCCTTTTCTGTCATAAATGGCTGTTTCCAGCGCATTATGCCTGAATAAGGCTATGATCACGCCATACATGAGATATTGTGAATATTGAAATAAATATTAAATTGTGGAGTAGATTCAAGTCTCATATCAATATTTTTTAAATATTTCTTAATCCCATTTTGTCATAAATGGCTGTTTCCAGCACTTTATGATTGAATAAGTCTATGATCACTCCACACATGTGATATCAAGAATATTGAAATAAATGTAAGATTGTGTAGTAGATTCAAGTTTCATATCAATATTTTTTAAATATTTCTTAATCCTATTCTGTCATAAATGGCTGTTTCCAGCGCATTATGTCTGAATAAGGCTATGATCAGTCCACACATGAGATATCGAGAATATTGATATAAATATGAAATTGTGGAATAGATTTAAATTTCATATCAATATCTTTTTATTTTTTTTTAGTTCTATTTTGTCATAAATGGCTGTTTCCAGCACTTTATGCCTGAATAAGGCTATGATCACTCCATACATGAGATATTGAGAATATTGAAATAAAAATTAAATTGTGGAGTAGATTCAAGTCGCATATCAATATTTTTTAAATATTTCTTAATCCCATTTTGTCATTAATGGCTGTTTCCAGCGCATTATGCCTGAATAAGGCTATGATCACTCCTCACATGAGATATCGAGAATACTGATATAAATATCAAACTGTGGAGTAGATTCAAATTTCATATCAATATTTTTCAAATTTTACTTAATCCCATTTTGTCATATATGGCTGTTTCGAGCAATTTATGCCTGAATAAAGCTATGATCACTCCACACATGTGATATCAAGAATATTGAAATAAATATAAAATTGTGGAGTAGATTCAAGTTTCATATCAATATTTTTGAAATATTTCTTAATCCCATTCTGTCATAAATGGCTGTTTCCAGCGCATTATGCCTGAATAAGACTATGATCACTCCACACACGAGATATCGAGAATATTGATATAAATATGAAACTTTGGAGTAGACTTAAATTTCATATCAATATTTTTTAAATATTGCCTTATCCCATTTTGTCATAAATGGCTGTTTCCAGCACTTTATGCCTGAATAAGGCTATGATCACTCCATATATGAGATATCGAGAATATTGAAATAAATATTAATTTGTGGAGTAGATTTAATTTTCATATCAATATCTTTTCAATTTTTCTTAGTCATATTTTGTTATAAATGGCTGTCTTCAGCGCTGTATGCCTGAATAAGGATATGATCACTCCACACATGAGATATCGAGAATATTGAAATAGATATCAAATTGTGGAGTAGATTCAAGTTCCATATCAGTATTTTTTAAATATTTCTTAATCCCATTTTGTCATAAATGGCTGTTATCAGAGCTGTATGCCTGAATAAGGCTATGATCACTCCACACCTGAGATATCGAGAATATTGACATAAATATTAAAATGTGGATTAGATTTGAATTTCCTATCAATATTTTTCAAATATTTCTTAATCCCATTCTGTCATAAATGGCTGTTTCCAGCGCATTATGCCTGAATAAGGCTGTGAGTAGTTATACTAGGAGAGTTCTGGATTCCTAGATTCCTACTTTTCATAAGCGCCATCTAGCGGAGAGGGATTATTTATTTGATTATTTAATTTAATTATTTTAAAGCTGAGGAAAAAAGTTCACCATCGCGTGGGATCGAACCCAAAACCACACACACCAACATTCTAACAAGCTAGACGTTTTCCAAGCCTGCCATCTCGTTACCCGAGTGAATGCGAGAAATCAAAGAATATATTATTAGCGACGGAGCGTCCGCACTTACATCAGATAAGACGGGAGCTCATAAATTAAAATGTTGTCGATGTGTTAACATCGATGTGGACACCGCTTGGACGTAAGAAAGGACGATAAGCCGTTTGAGTCTGTGCGCTCGGACAGCCCTTATCGTTTCAAGCAAACGACTCCCAAAATTGTATTCTGCCGAAAATTTGATGGCGATTAAGTTTTTGATTCTATTAAATCGGCCATGATATAGCGAAGATTTAATTTTGGTATAGAATATATATACGAGTTAAATTGCAAATTATGCTTATTCGACACAATGTCAACAGCATCATTAAAAGTGTTTGAACAAGAAATCAGGAGTCATGAGTGAAATAAAATGTTTTTTGTTTAATATTGTATTTATCAAAAAAGATTTTCTGGATAAAAAAACATTATACTTAAAATTTGCTTTATTTGATATATGATTTTATCAAACAAAATTTTTAAATAGAGTACGGAGTGATAATTCTTGATGGTATCTTATCAGGTTTGTTGCGTTGACGAAAACGTGTAGGATTTTTGAAAATCTTCTCATTCCAATCGTTTTCACTGAATTGGGTAGTAGGATTGATAGTCATATCATGTAACAATGTAAATACCTTGTGTTTTTCCTCAAAAGAGTTTATAATGTTTTTTAACTCTTCCAAATGTCGAAAGTGTTGCTTTAACCTTTCTTTCAACATGATCGCCATCGTAACTCTATGACTCTTAGATTGAAACTGCTGTTAGACAAAAGAAACTAGTCGATTCTGTCTCCCTCCCTTCTCCCCCAGGTAAAAATATTTTTTTTTTTTAATTTCTCTATTGCTTACATATAGGTATTGTATTAGAAAACCATTTGTACAATTCATCAACATTTCTAAGACTACAATTATAGAATTGACTGCTGCTACGTGTGTAGTGATTCATACATGATGTAAATTCGCTGTTGTTGAACGCTGGAACAGTGTGCCATGAGTCATCAAATTCCTCCAAATTCACGACTCTACTAGCTTGCTCTCTGTAGAAAAATTGAAGTTTATCATCCACAAATTGTCCTCGCACATAGATGATATCAATTTCGATGAGATTTTCCTTTAGAATATCATCTAGCGATTCGTATGGTATAAAGCCCGAAGAATATTTGAGGTTATGTACATTCTTCTCCAAATAACAAACGCCATATCGATCTGCTTTGCTTAGCGATGAGAACGGTATTGGTGGTAATAGCAAATAATAACTACATTAATTTCTTTGGGGTGCAATTTGCACTCACATTGAAGCCTTGAATGTCTACGAAAGCTATTCTCATCTCTCCTCGACGATGGTTGAACTTAAACTGGGAAGTGATAGACAGAGGTCTTGTCATCCTAGTTCCATCTCTTCATAATTTCACTGAGAGGATGCTGTTCAATTAGGTTATCGTGAATGATGATGCAATAGACACAAGTATTTGCTGGAAAATCTTTAGACGCTTCTATTTCAAGCTTGACATCAACACTTGAACTTTTCACGCTTTCATCTCGGTGAGAACATTCGATGACAAACAGGGGTTTATTTGCAAATTCAGAGTAACTTAGGAGCGGCGTATGTAGATAAGAGTGTTTGTAGCTTTTTCCAAATTGTGTAGTTGAAGTAAGCTTCCCCCTTTTCAAAGTCCAAATGCATCTTCTCCTTTGGATAGCTGTCTCCATTCAGCGTCAAGGTGATATTCATAATGTATGCATAATTAAATTTCGTAGGATCGTTATTCACTTGGTTCTTTTTGTGGTTGCTCTGGAAACAAAGATTCAATTTAATTTGATCGTTTGGATGCAATCTTTGCACTTTGAGCTCGATATTTTCAATTTTCAATTGTACTTCAGTTGTTGTAGGATTGGCGATGGTAAAGCATTGATTGTCATTTTGAGCACACACCAATCGAATGGTATGTTTTCCATATACGTCATAATCGTAGTCATTGAAAATATTCAACAAATGTTTCAACGGAATGAGCATACTAAATGACAAAGTATCCGCATCTGCCTTGATGATACCAACATCTTTAACTGGACTCCAAGTCGATATACTCAAGGGTTTAGACTCTTCTTTGCTATAGCATAAAAACCCTCGAACGGTACTCACAATTCCAACGTCACGCACTGATTCCAACTCTTTACCATTTTGATCGTAGCTAATGGATTTAAACATGAAAGCGCCAGCATTATTGACAAAAGATACTTCTCAAGTACCCTTATTGCGCTTAATTTTTCCACTGATATGTAGCAGACTTGCGTAAAGAGCATCGAAAGCATCCGATTGATTAATGCTAATTTTTATGACATCATTATTGCGGAAAGATTTAACGTATGGATAGTACGTACGCCATTCATATTTTTGAATTGTTGTGTCCATTTGAGGTTTTTGGAAAATGTTAAACACTTGCGGATATAACATTGTAGCCTAAGGATTCGAGAAATCTGATATTTTTAACACTGGGTTCACGATGACTATCACGTTGGTGTTGGATGTTCTTTGTCTTGAAGAGGAATGATGGTCTATTCGTAGGTAGATATATTTTATAAATACCTAGTACCATAATTCTTTGAGATGTAATCGAATTATGATTTCTCCACCTTGGAAATTCACCAGCTGAAATTTTTGAACCAAAATTTTAATTATATATAATATAATAATATATAATTATATTATGAATCTCGTCTGTAGTGATGGGTAGATAAATGAGAGGATTTGGACTTTCGTCGATAGCGTAACCTAGATCTTCTCTAATAGCAAATTCGTAGATTGCGTGCGAAGGTCTATCGTTGTAGAAGGCTCCCGAAGTAATGCTGGAATCGATGTGTATGGTTCGTACTTTTATAATGTTGACAGGCTGATCGGACATGTGAGTAACATTTTTTGGTGGAATCTTAGGAGAGTATCCCAATATGTGTGTCAAACTATCGTTCGGAGTGAAATCAATATCAAAATCTTTACAAAAAATTTCACATTTCAATGTATTATTATTCGGTTTGAGGTAGAAGTAATCTTCAGGCTTTACCTTCGTTGTCTTTGGCACGATTGCTTTCTGAATAAACTTTTCAATATCCTCAATTCTCGTATGCTCCCATTGGAATGTCGATGCTTTTTTTCTTACCCTTTCCATCTACATAGTGGAACTTTGTACCTTCATCGTTGTTGGGTATATTGTTGTACGAATGAAAACTTAGAAGATAGATCAATTGAGAGAATCGAAGAATGACTCTTCAAAGTCAGTATTGTATCACTTCGTTTCATCGACATGACTGATACACAAGTAGTTGTGACAGTATCTTTTATTGACATAGAAATGCTAAACACAAGTGTCCACAATTGTTTTGATCATATGATTGATACACATCATAATTATAAATTATCTTGACGCACTGCTGCTTTCCAAAATAATCGACCAATTTCTTTGATGGCTTCAAATTTCCAAAACACTGTGTTACAGTGTTATCATCCTTATTGTAAGCTACCCAATGTGTACCTGGATTGATGGAGGAATCTAAATTCACTACGGCACATTCACGAAACGAAACACCGCGAAAATGTGGAATTTTCAGAGCTCTGTTGTGTAGCTGAGCTAGTATTTTTTTTTGTTTCTTTAAGTACAATCCTTCTCCTCCTTTATGCTGTTTCTTCAAGAACAGACCGAATCCGTTACACGTTTTTCGTAGATACAAGCCGGATCCCAAGTGTTCCATAGCTTTATCATGTCGTGCGTCTTCTTCCATCTTCTTCTTTGCATTTTTCGTGTCGATGAAGGTATTTGCGATGGCGCTGGCTCCTCCAGGTAGCGACCCTAGAGCCGAGAGACCGGCAAACAATGGAATTAGCGGTAGAAAACCGCCACTTTTGGGAAATGGTATAATTCTAGGTACTCGAATACGTTTTCGACCTCCACATTTTTTGACGGCTAATCGAGCTGCTTTCAAAGCAGCAGCAGATGACTTTTCCAAACTGCCACCTTCGTGATGAGGAGACTTTTTCATAGCTTGATGAATCTTCTTTGCAATTTGGGAGAATCCATGCTGTCGTCGATTCCTCATACCCATACCGAGTTTACGTTTCGCCTTCATAGCGTGGTAATGAACCAAGCAGCAGATTTTTCACCAAATTTTGCGTCTTTCGATTTGACTCGTTCCCAAGCTCTATGTTCCAACACTTGATCGGCTTTATGACGTTCTTCCAATAATTTGTTTTGAGAATATGCAATGTCGTGTTCCCTGCAAGCTTCGTCCAACGGATTTATACCTCTATCTCCACGTTCTAAGCGTTCTTTCAATTTAGTTCCCGGTCCACAATATGAATAGCCTGGCAGATGTAGTTCAAATGGCAGTTTATTGATGAGCGTATTAACCACACCCTTACCATGACAGATCAACATTGAAAATGATGTCAATATTGAAAGACATGAACATTTATACAAAATCCTAAACATTTCATGGTATCGTGCACAACATGAGGGTCGTTCAACAGAAGCATACCTTACCGATCGAAAACTTAGATTACTTAAATGAAAGTCAATCTACCAGCAGTAAGCATGGTACATTGCTACCACATTCATTTCGTGCAATCATATGTGGGAGTGGAATGTGGGAAAACAAATGCAGCACTTTCACTGCTCTTCCACCCGAATGGTGCTAAATTTGAAAACGTTCACGTGTATTCAAAGTTATTGTATCAACCCAAGTATCAGTTACTCGAAGAGGTGTTGAAAAAAGTCAAAGGAATCGGATATTTTCAATTCAAAGAGAAAGAGGAAATTATAAGTCCCAACGAGGCTAAACCAAATTCCATATTCATTTTTGATGACATATCTTGTGATAAACAACAGAAAATCCAAGAATATTATTCCATGTGTCGACATCGAGGTCGACCATTCCAGAAACTTGAACCTATTACCAGTACTGATGGAGATGATGATGATGAAGTGTTCGATGAAGAAGAAGGAACATTTGACGAAGATACAATTGCTCCTCAAGTCATTCAAGCATATATCGATCAGTATCCACCAATGAGTCATAAATTATTAAGACAATATTGGAGAAATGATGAGAAGATAGACAAAGTATACCGACCCATATATGATTTTACAATTTCAAAATGGTGGCTTGGTTCAAAAGAAATCGATTTTGATAAGCAGCACATCAAAGTTGCTGGACAGCAAGTGATAGGAACACCTGGGCTATATGAACTGATATTCTACGATGATCCAGAAAATTTCAACAAGGACGATCTCGTTGCGTACAAACACATTTTAGAACTGTCGAATGTACATAAAAAAGCAAATAATGCATTGAAAGGAAGTAATAGACGCAAATATATGGAAATCATCAAACCAATGTTTATTCGAAAGTCGTCGCGAATGGCGGAGGGACGGGGCTTGATGTCGTACAATTCTAAACCTATGGAATACATTTATAGGGATGATCCGAACGAATTGTGTGAGCGTTTACGATTGTTGTTAGCGTCCAAAAATGCTGGAAACACTTCACTTGACAATGAAATTATATCCATAATCGAAGAATTGAAAGAGGCCAACATCATTCAATAGACATCATTTCCAAGATGACCATCGACAAGTTCGGACGTAGTTCTTCTTCAAGAAAACGAATATTGCGTCCGATGATTGAATTTGGTGATGGTTTAGCACATACTCCTGACGGTAATATTGAATTAAAAAAATTGAAACTGTGTAACGTAAAAAATGCCAACTAACCCTATGGATGCTACCAACAAGCAGTACGTAGACGATCAGATGAAACATTGGGCTGACGTGTTTACGAAAACAATTGAGGACCTTACCGAGATTGTGAAACAATTCGAAAAAAAAATTGAAATTGTTACCGAAACATTCGGTGACTTTCGTAATCGAATTAGCGAGCTGTCTGCAAAAGACATTGAATACAAACAGACTTTCGACGACATTCTGGCTAAAAAGCTTAATCACTTGCAGAAAGATGTTAAAACACAATTCTTTAAAGTGAACTTGCTCATATCAGATGTGGAACGTGCTTACACAAACAATTTGAAACAACTCACTCATGCCATCAACAAAAAATTTGAAAATGTGACTGAAGCATACACCTTAACCAAAAATGTGGAAAGAGAGTTGAATCAGTTTCAAACGAATGTCGTTTACCAAATAACTGAATTAGGACTGGATATTACAAATTTGAATATTAGTATAACAGATCTGGAGCAACAAGAAAAATTTAGATTTTTACACAATCATTCGCAGTGATGGCTTCGAAAGAAAAGGTTCAAATTATCAACAAGTTGCATAAACCTGCTCGTAAAACATACCCCCGCTGCATGTGTAATTGCCAATCGAGAGAAAAATATAAGATGATGCGATGTCTAATGGCTTTCATTTGATCGCCACGTAATAGGGAAGAAACACGTAGAAGATGGCTAAATTGAACATGTTGTACGTAGATATACCACCAAATGTAATCGAAGCAGGCGTTTGTATCAACGATCAACAATGTATAGCAATGAGAAAAATAACCGTGAACGATGGACAAATGCATGTATTCTCTACCGAAATTCCAGAGCAAGAAAACAAGTTTAAAATTCGACTCATGTTCTACCCAAATAGAACATGGGGAGATACTCGAATTTTTATCTACCATCAGAAGAAACTACCGAAAGAAATATATCCTACGACGATGGTGACGAAGAGAATGAGAGCAGCAGCAGCAGGAGCGAAGAGAATTCCAAAATTAAATCAACACCATAACTAGATACTACCAATTAATCTATGATATCATATATAAATTTTTCCATATATTTAATGATGCTTATTAGGTATATATTTTAAATCGAAAATAAAAATGAATGTAATTGATATGGATTTGTTGCAAGCACACACCTTAACCAAAAATGTGGACAGAGAGTTGTTTCAAATTGTTTGTGTAAGCACGCTCCACATCTGATATGAGCAAGTCGGGCGCAAAATCGATCAATTTTACATGTAATTTCCCATATGGAATTCTAAGGTCAAAAATAGCAAAATTGGCTCAATCTGAAATGCGCAGTAGCATCCTCGCTCTCGGGTCAGCCACGCCCCCTCAGCGGGAAATTTAAATTTGACAACTGCGCCATCTGGGAAGCGGGGAACCGGCAGCTGACGCCATCTTGGAAGCGGCGGAAATTCAAATTGACTGGCTGGCATGGGATACAAAGAATTTGTCATCAGGCATCCAAGGACCATAGTCATCTAGAAGTCGCAGGTAGCGTAAAGATCGCTGAGCAGTTGGATTGGATTGGATTCGATTTAAAATATATACATAATAAAAATATGGAAGAAGACGCACGACATGATAAAGCTATGGAACACTTGGGATCCGGCTTGTATCTACGAAAAACGCGTAACGGATTCGGTCTGTTCTTGAAGAAACAGCATAAAGGAGGAGAAGGATTGTACTTGAAACAAAAAAACTACTAGCTCAGCTACCCAACAGAGCTCTGTACGATGGGGAGATTATGGAATGTGCGAAAAAGCTGAAAATTCCACATTTTCGCGGTGTTTTTATGCGAGACACTCTTCCTCATCATACAAGACGTCGCGAATGTGCCGTAGTGAATTTAGATTCCTCCATCAATCCAGGTACACATTGGGTAGCTTACAAAAAGAATGATAACACTGTACAATATTTCGATAGTTTTGGAAATTTGAAGCCGCCAAAGGAATTGGTCGATTATTTTGGAAAGCAGCGTGTCAAGATATTTTATAATCACGATGTATATCAAACATATGACCAAAACAATTGTGGACACTTGTGTTTAGCATTTCTATGTCAATAAAAGATACTGTCACAACTACTTGTGTATCAGTCATGTCGATGAAACGAAGTGATACAATACTGACTTTGAAGAGTCATTCTTCGATTCTCTCAATTGATCTATCACCGCCGCTTCACTTGCAGCGTGACAGTGAATATGGTTTAGCTCTTCTTAGTTTTCATTCGTACAACAGTATACCCAACATCGATGAAGGTAGAAAGTTCCACTATGTAGATGGAAAGGGTAAGAAAAGCATCGACATTCCAACGGGAGCATACGAAATTGAGGATATTGAAAAGTTTATTCAGAAAGCAATCGTACCAAAGACGACGAAGGTAAAGCCTGAAGATTACCTCTACCTCAAACCGAATAATAATACATTGAAATGTGAAATTTTTTGTAAAGATTTTGATATTGATTTCACTCCGAACGATAGTTTGACACACATATTGGGATACTCTCCTAAGATTCTACCAAAAAATGTTACTCACATGTCCGATCAGCCTGTCAACATTATAAAAGTACGAACCATACACATCGATTCCAACATTACTTCGGGAGCCTTCTACAACGATAGACCTTCGCACACAATCTACGAATTTGCTATCAGAGAAGATCCTGGTTACGCTATCGACGAAAGTCCAAATCCTCTCATTTATCTACCCATCACTACAGACGAGATTCATAATATAACACTTAAAATTTTGGACCAAAACTTTCAGCTGGTGAATTTCCAAGGTGAAGAAATCATAATTCGATTACATCTCAAGGAATTATGGTACTAGGTATTTATAAAATACATCTACCTACGAATAGACCATCAGTCTTCTTCGAGACAAAGAACATCCAACACCACCGTGAACTCAGTGTGAAAAATATCCGATTTCTCAAATCCTTAGGCTACAATGTTATCTCCGCAAGTGTTCAACATTTTCCAAAAACCTCAAATGGACACATCAATTCAAAAAGATGAGTGGCGTACCTACTATCCATACGTTAAATCTTTCCGCAACAATGATGTCATAGAAATTAGCATTAATCAATCAGATGCTTTCGATGCTCTTTACGCAAGCCTGTTACATATCAGTGGAAAAATTAAGCGCACCAAGGGTACTGCAGATGTATCTTTTGTCAATAATGCTGGCGCTTTCATGTTCCAATCCATTAGCTACGAACAAAATGGTAAAGAGTTGGAATCAGTGCGTGACGTTGGAATTGTGAGTACCGTTCGAGGGTTTTTATGTTATAGTGAAGAAGAGTCTAAACCCTTGAGTATAGCGACTTGGAGTCCAGATAAAGATGTTGGTATCATCAAGGCAGATGCGGATACTTTGTCATTTAGTATGCTCATTCCGTTGAAACATTTGTTGAATATTTTAAATGACTACGATTATGACGTATATGGAAAACATACTATTCGATTGGTGCGTGCTCAAAAAGACAATCAATGCTTTACCATCGCTCATCCTACAACAACTGAAGTACAATTGGAAATTGAAATTATCGAGCTCAAAGTGCAAAGATTGCATCCAAACGATCAAATTAAATTGCAATTTTTAAAAGCAATCAAAGCTGACACGCCCATCTTGATACCGTTTAGAAAATGGGAAATTCATATGTTGCCTGCTCTCACTACAGAAGCCAAAAAATAAATTTGGTCGGTGAAAACTTCATTATTTTTATAAAGTCCTCGCTATGTCATCATTTGTTTCCAGAGCAACCACAAAAAGAACCAAGTGAATAACTATCCTACGAAATTTAATTATGCAAACATTATGAATATCACCGTGACGCTGAACGGAGACAGCTATCCAAAGGAGAAGATGCATTTGGACTTTGAAAAGGGGGATTTTACCGAAGCTTACTTCAACTACACTCAATTTGGAAAAAGCTACAAACACTTTTATCTACATACGCCTAAGTTACTCTGTGATAAAAGCGTGAAAAGTTCAAGTGTTGATGTCAAGCTTGAAATAGAAGCGTCTAAAGATTTTCCAGCAAATACTTGTGTCTATTGCATCATCATTCACGATAACCTAATTGAACAGCATCCTCTCAGTGAAATTATAAAGAGATGGAACTAGGATAACAAGACCTCTGAGTATCACTTCTCAGTTTAAGTTCAACCATCGTCGAGGAGAGATGAGAATAGCTTTCGTAGACATTCAAGGCTTCAATGTAGAGTGCAAATTGCACCCCAAAGAAATTGCCTTAAGGATTGGTCGTCTATGTAGTAATTATTTGCTATTACCACCAATACCATTCTCATCAATTCAATTCAATTCAATTCAATATATATTACGGATATATAATACAAAAAATATCTTTCCGACGTCAAATATATCAAAGCATTGTAAGCAAACAATGATATTAAAATATAAAAAATAAAGATAATATAAAACTCTTAAAATATAACCTTAAGTAGTTAATAACTAAACGCACATAATATATATAAACTACAGCATACAAAATGGCAAGGGAACTAAATATACATGTACAGTTAAGATTACATCTAACAGAGAATGGTGCTTGGTCTCTCACAATGGCACATTGGCATTATTCTAATGAAATTCAAAGAATTCTTGTATACTAAAGAAAGCATTCTGTATTAGAATTTTTCTAATGTTTCTGGCAAAACTATCCACTGATAGACTTTTGAAATGTGCAGGAAGTTTTTTATATAGTTTCGGATTGTAATAGTTTATCGAAATTCTGGACCTCTCAAGCCTATGATGATCTATTCTTAAGAGGTCGCCCTGTCTAGTAAAATAATTATGGTAAAAGTTGTTGGTGTTATAGGCAAAAGCGTTTTTGTGACAATAGATAACACATTCATAAATATAGCGGCAAGGCAAAGTCATTATACCTAAGTCCCTGAAGCTATTTTTAGTATCGGCTGTATATTCCAAACCAGTAATGACCCTGACCGCTCTCCTCTGCAACCCAAAAATTCGCGCAGCGTGTGCTGAATGTCCCCAGGCTAGGACGCCATAGCAAGCCACGGACTGAAACACACCATGAAAAGCCTGTAGCAGGCTGGATTCAGGCAGCACCTTTTTGAGATTCTTCAAGAGAAATATGCTCTTAGAAAGGCGATGTGCCATATGTTCTATATGTTCATCGAATTTTAGGGTTGAGTCCAAGTAGATTCCAAAGATCTTCACAGCATGCCCATTTTACCCCTCCATATCTCTCAGCCCAAACATGGTACGCTCCGTCTTCGTCTCATTCAAAGCCAATCTATTAGCTCCAAACCAGTCTTTTAAACCTTCTTCCAAGATCCCCATCTTTTCATTCAGCCTTTCTCTGCAAGTGCCTGACTCTATAATAGAGGTTTCGTCTGCGAACAAAAAAAACTCGCGAGGATGGAATCGTTGATATAGATGAGAAATAGCAACGGACCGAGTACTGAGCACTGTGGTACTATGAACCTCATCTCAGCCTCGCCAGACCTTTGATTGCCAAATTCAGTCACCTGTTTCCTATTGCGCAGATAACTAGCAAGAAGATTCAGACTAGCTACTCCCAAACCATAACTCTCCAGCTTACTAAGGAGAATGTCATGAGAGACGCAATCGAAGGCTTTAGAGAGGTCACAACATGTAGAACTCACATATTCGCCCTCTTCAAAAGCCTCCAATATGCATCTCAGTAGCCCCATGATTGCCATTGTCGTTGACCTACCAGCTCTAAACCCGAATTGGCTTGCCGAGAATAAGCCATTTGTCTCGAAGTATTGGTACAATTGCTCCTTCAACACACCTTCAAAAACCTTTGATAACACGGGCACCAGCGATATGGGTCGATAGTTTCCCAAGTTGTTCTTGTTACCATTTTTATAGATGGGTACAACCCTTAATTTTTTTAATGCAGAGGGAAAAATACCATCACTGATACTACGATTTATGATCTTAGTAAAAGGAATTACAAGGAGATTTTTAAGTTTCTTCATCAGAGGGACGCTCAAGTTGTAGATATCCTTACTATTTTTATTTTTCAATGAGTCAATGACTTCTCTCACCTTTACAAAAGAAACCTCAACAAACTGAAATGATAAGTCCGGATCCACCTTCATCCTATCCATGTATTCACTATAAGTCCCGGCAGCGGGCGGAATATTCCTCAGGGTCTCCTCGGCTATACAAAAAAAGAAGTTGTTGAACTCTTCGGCAGTTAAATCCACATCATCGCCACTCGACCTGCCGCTTCCCCTGAAGTCATTCACCACCTGCCATGATGCTCTTACAGTATTTGAGGAACCAAGCACATACCGAGAATAGGCCTCATGCTTTTTCCTTTGGATATGTTTCCTTTAAGTTTTTCTAAAGTTTTTTATAAGGTCTTTTAAGTTTTGTGATGGTCTATTCCTGTATAGATCTTGAAGAAATTTAAGTGTTTCCCGCATTTTACCCACTCTATTATAGTTGTTAACCTTTTTACGAATTATTGGAAAAAATTGTTCCAAGCCTACTGTGAGAATGCTCAAAAACCTGTCAAACCTTTTATCCGGAGTATCTGTTACATTGATAAAATTCCAATTTTGACTTTCCAAGTAAGTTACCATACCCCCTATGCCCCGATTGGTGATGGGTCGTCAAAAGCGAAAGACTGGGCCCCCAACCCCCTCATGCAATTCCATCCGCATAATAGCTAGATGATCCGAGAGCAGAGGGTCAAAAATAGTCGTACCAAAATCATGACTACCAGCAATGTTTACGAATATGTTATCTATGCAATTAACGTTATTGCTGAGAGACAGTAAAACTAGTCATTAAATCAATAAAGTTTTGCTTCCTATGATTGTTAGAATTAAAGATAATATTAAAGTCGCCCAAAAATACTACATGCTTGTACCTTTTCTGTTCGCACGCAGCACAACATACTCTCTACACTCAACATAAACACATCAAAGTCTCCACGGGGCGGGCGATATATAGCTAGTATTGCCAAGCTATGCTCTTGTACCACCACGGCTGCTACTTCGCAAACCGACTCCACTGATATTTCCTCCAAGGCTTGGATTCTTTGCGCCTTCATGCTCGTTTTTCCCAAGATCAGCACACCACCATTGTTCATTTGTTGTCTAGCAAAATTTGATACTCCTAAAGGAGCTTTTTATGTCATCCTTTTTAGTGCGTAGTTTGACACACGTACATTCCACATTCATGTTTTTCTGAATATAGTTTTTTACTGCCTCTGGTGTCGTGCCGGTTGCAAAACTCGAAACGAAGAACCATGATTTTGTTGGGGCCACTTCTATATGGGAAATTGATGCGATATCCCTATTTCCCTTTATTGGTGCATGTCTTGAAGGCTTGAGTGTTGATTTCGCTCTTTGATTTGTAGGTTTTCGCGACTTTTTACCAGCGACAATGTTCCAGGCGCCAGCAATTTCCTCAGGTTCTTTATTTCCATTGTTATCATCATCATCCTTTGTTTTTGTTTTTGTAGTAGATTTAGATTAGATTTAGATTTAAGAGGGGGTTACATTGCACTGCGTCCATAAGGTCTATTGTGCCCCCTACCTGAGTTGCACTCGCCTATACGCGGTCTACAACTCGCCTTTCAGTTCCAGAGTTCTAATGAACTCCAGTATCTGGGTTGACTTCAAGTAGGATACTTCCTCACTACTGCAGGTTGCTATTCCAAGGCACTGTTTGCGTTGGCTAGCAATGGCGAGGCATTCCGTCACCAGGTGATCCGGAGTTTCCTCCTCTTCCCTGCAGAATCTGCACTCGTAATCCTCTGCTAGACCTAATCTCATTAGATGCTTCTTGAGGCGACAGTGTTCTGTAAGAAATCCACTGAGTAGGTGTAGCTTGGTCTTGCTGAAATCCAAATACCTTTTGGATCTTGCAGTATCAAAGTTTTTTAGAAACTTTTTGGAATGATCCAATCCAGGGGTATCCCGCAAGAGTGTTTCTCTTACGGTTTTTTCCTTCTCCAGAAACTCCTTCTTGTAGGTGCTTTTATCTGTGCCACAGAAGGGTTCTGGGCCAATAAATGGAGTTTGTGCTCCTTTCCAGGCAAGTGTGTTGGCCTCCTCGTTGCCTTTGATTCCCGAGTGGCCGGGAACCCAGACTAAGTAGACTCTGTTGTTCTTGCCTAGCTCATTGAGCTTCCTTCGGCACTCCCATACCATTTTAGATTCAGTGCTTTCAGCCTTCCAGCTTATTATGTCTCCACTCAAAGTGAGAGGTTTCATAGCTGGAAGTTTCCTTTTCCTAGTAAATGGAATAATTGTGGTCTTGGATGGGTTTATGCTAAGCCCCACTGACATGCACCATTGCTCAATAGTTCTGAGGCCCTCCTGCAATAATTCGCATAGGGTGTTCGCGAATTTTTCTCGGACTATTAGGACTATGTCGTCGGCATAGTCTATACATGTGAAGCCAAGCTCCGTGAGTTTGTGGAGTAACTCGTCTACTACTAAGCTCCATAGGAGGGGAGATATTACTCCTCCTTGAGGTGTTCCACGAGTAGCTTTAACAGAGGTGGTATGATCACCTACTTGGGCCTCAGCTATTCTCGTCTTCAACATCTCATACATTCATTTGATAACGGTCTCCCTGATTGACACATGTGTGGTGTTGTCAAAAGCCCCAGATATGTCCAGGAAGGCACACATTACGATTTCTCTATTGCTCAGAGAACTCTGAATGACCTGAGTTAGCTGATAGAGCGCGGTTTCTGTTGAACGCCCCGCCCTGTATGCATGCTGACATTTATGAAGTGGTTTGTCCTTCAGAATCTCTGTTCTTATGTAGTTATCCACTACTTTCTCCATCGTTTTCAGTAGAAACGATGTTAAGCAGATAGGTCGGAAAGATCGGGGATCAGTCCCATTTTTCTTCCCTATTTTCTGTATGCAGATTACTTTGGCTCTTTGCCATATGCTAGGTATAAAGCCCCGTGCTAGGCAGCTTCTTGTAATCTTCAGGAGATGGGGAAGGTTCTCCTCCATGCCTTTCTGTAGGAGTATTGGGAATATGCCATCTACTCCCGGCGATTTATAAGGTTGAAAGGTGTTGACTGCCCATTCCAACCATTGTCTTGTGAATATCTTCTTAGCAATACTCCAATCTTCCTTGCGAGGATTCTTGGTTTGGATTGCTACGTCAATACTACTGAGGGGTTCACTTCCTGGGAAGTGTGTTTTGAGAAGTAGAGCAGATCGCTCCTCTTCTCCCTCAGTGTTTGACCCGTCTGGCTTCTTTAGCGACATTAAGGGGCTGATTGCCCCTTTTGCCATGACTTTTTGTTTTGTTTTTGTAGTACTGGATGTTCTGTCAAAGTCAACCTCCACGGCGTTGACGTCCATAATGTCAACGTCAACGTCCGTGGCATTGACGTCCAGTATTGCCACTTCAGACAGCTTTTGATTTTGGTCAACAGCTGTGTTGCCACTTTGAATTGATTCCTGAGTTAAGATTTCGACGTTTGAAATTTCATTCTGTGTTTCTGTTTTCGATGTCCCCATCATTTCTTGATTTTGTTTCGTTTCGCACATCCTCTTGTTTAGCAATGGAGAAGGGATGCGAGGAATAGAATGGTTGCGTTCTTGAGATTCCTGAGATGCTTCTGAATTTCCTTGCATTGTTTCTTGTATAGTTTCAAGTTCACGTTTTTCTCGATAACACTGATTTTATCCTCCAATAGTTTTTTGTTTTCTTCTAGTAACGAATTTTTTTCTCGTAGGCCGATAATAATTTGTTGGAGTAGGTAAATTTTGTCGGTTTCGTCTGCTTGGCCGATTGAGGTTATCTTATGCCCGACACAAACACATCTCGTTTTATCGATAACTAATATTTTTTCTGGATAATCTCTTGCAGCACATGATGCATGGAACGCTTTCCCACATGTTACACAAACTTTATTTGAGAATTTCTTTGTTTTACAGCATTCGAAAGTTAATTTATCGTCAGCCACACTTTTAATACGCGATCTCGTCGACGCCATCTTTATTATATCATCGCTAAGCAAAGCAGATCGATATGGCGTTTGTTATTTGGAGAAGAATGTACATAACCTCAAATATTCTTCCGGCTTTATACCATACGAATCGCTAGATGATATTCTAAAGGAAAATCTCAACGAAATTGATATCATCTATGTGCGAGGACATCAGAAGAAGCAATTTTTGGATGATAAACTTCAATCTTTCTACAGAGAGCAAGCTAGTAGAGTCGTGAATTTTGAGGAATTTGATGACTCATGGCACACTGTTCCAGCGTTCAACAACAGCGAATTTACATCATGTATGAATCACTACACACGTAGCAGCAGTCAATTCTATAATTGTAGTCTTAGAAATGTTGATGAATTGTACAAATGGTTTTCTAATACAATACCTATATGTAAGCAATAGATAAATTTAAAAAAAAATGTTTTTACCTGGGGGAGAAGGGAGGGAGACAGAATCGACAAGTTTTTTTTGTCTAACAGCAGTTTCAATCTGAGAGTCATAGAGTTACGATGGCGATCATGTTGAAAGAAAGGTTAAAGCAACACATTCGACATTTGGAAGAGTTAAAAAACATTATAAACTTTTTTGAGGAAAAACAAAAGGTATTTACATTGTTACATGATATGACTGTCAATCCTACCACCCAATTCAGTGAAAACGATTGGCATGAGAAGGTTTTCAAAAATCCTACACGTTTTCGTCAACGCAACAAACCTGATGAGATACCATCAAGAAGTATCACTCCGTACTCTATTTAAAAATTTTGTTTGATAAAGTCATATATTAAATAAAGCAAATTTTAAGTATAATGTTGTTTTATTCAAAAAATCTTTTTTGATAAATACAATATTAAACATAACACATTTTCTTTCACTCATGACTCCTGATTTCTTGTTCAAGCACTTTTAATGATGCTGTTGACATTGTGTCGAATAAGCATAATTTGCAATTTAACTCGTATGTATATTCTATACGAAAATCAAATCTTCGCTATTTCTTGGCCGATTTAAATGAATCATAAACTGAATCGCCATCAAATTTTCGGCAGAAGACGATTTTGGGAGTCGTTTGCTTGAAACGATAAGGGCTGTCCGAGCGCACAGACTCAAACGGCTTATCGTCCTTACTTACGTCCAAGCGGTGTCCACATCGATGTTAACACATCGACAACATTTCAATTTATGAGCTCCCGTCTTATCTGATGTAAGTTCGCACGCGCCGTCGCTAATCATATATTCTTTGATTTCTCGCATTCACACGGGTACCGATATGGCAGGCTTGGAAAACGTCTAGCTTGTTATAATGTTAGAGTGTGTGGTTGTGGGTTCGATCCCGCGCGATGGTGAACTTTTTTTTCCTCAGCTCAGCGTAACATTTAATAAATAATGAAACCCCGTTGGAAAAATATCCAGCACGCCCAATTCCCACACGCTATTATTACATTATTCGGGACCCCTTTGAAAAATAAGGCATGCTTACTGCGATTTGCGGTCCAGATCTCTCCTAGTATATCTACTCACAGCCTTATTCAGGCATAAAGTGCTGGAAACAGCCATTTATGACAAAATGGGATTACGAAATATTTAAAAAATATTGATATGAAACTTGAATCTAATCCACAATTTAATATTTATTTCAATATTCTCGATATCTCATGTGTGGAGTGAGCATAGCCTTATTCAGGCATAAAGTGCTGGAAACAGCCATTTATGACAAAATAGGATTAAGAAATATTTAAAAAATATTGATATGAAACTTGAATCTACTCCACAATTTTATATTTATTTCATTATTCTTGATATCTCATGTATGGAGTGATCATAGCCTTATTCAGGCATAAAGTGCTGGAAACAGCCATTCATGACAAAATGGGATTACAAAATATTTAAAAAATATTGATATGAAACTTGAATCTAATCCACAATTTAATATTTATTTCAATATTCTCGATATCTCATGTGTGGAGTGATCATAGCCTTATTCAGGCATAAAGTGCTGAAAACAGCCATTTATGACAAAATGGGATTAAGAAATATTTAAAAAATATTGATATGAAACTTGAATCTACTCCACAATTTTATATTTATTTCATTATTCTTGATATCTCATGTATGGAGTGATCATAGCCTTATTCAGGCATAAAGTGCTGGAAACAGCCATTTATGACAAAATGGGACTACGAAATATTTGAAAAATATTGATATGAAACTTGAATCTACTCCAAAATTTCATATTTATATCAATATTCTCGATATCACGTGTGTGGAGTGATCATAGCCTTATTCAGGCATAAAGCGCTCGAACCAGCCATTTATGACAAAATGGGATTAAGTAAAATTTACAAAATATTGATATGAAACTCGAATCTACTCCACAATTTCATATTTATATCAATATTCTCGATATCTCATGTGTGGAGTGATCATAGCTTAATCAGGCATAAAGTGCTGGAAACGGCCATTTATGACAAAATTGGATAAAGAAATATTTAAAAAATATTGATATGAAACTTGAATCTACCCCACATTTTAATATTTATTTCAATATTCTCGATATATCATGTGTGGAGTTATCATAGCCTTATTCAGGCATAAAGTGCTGCAAACAGCCATTAATGACAAAACTGGATTAAGAAATATTTAAAAAATATTGATATTGAACTTGAATCTACTCCACAATTTTATATTTATTTCAATATTCTTGATATCTCATGTATGGAGTGATCATAGCCTTATTCAGGCATAAAGTGCTGGAAACAGCCATTTATGACAAAATGGGATTACGAAATATTTAAAAAATATTGATATGAAACTTGAATCTACTCCACAAATTAATATTCATTTCAATATTTTCGATATCTCATGTGTGGAGTGATCATAGCTTATTCAGGCATAAAGTGCTGAAAACAGCCATTTATGACAAGAATGTATTAAGAAATATTTAAAAACTATTGATATAAAACTTGAATCTACTCCACAATTTTATATTTATTTCAATATTCTCGATATCTCATGTGTGGAGTGATCATAGCTTATTCAGGCATAAAGTGCTGGAAACAGCCATTTTTGACAAGAATGGATTAAGAAATATTTAAAAAATATTGATATGAAACTTGAATCTACTCCACAATTTAATATTTATTTCAATATTCTCGATATCTCATGTGTGGAGTGATCATAGCTTATTCAGGCATAAAGTGCTGGAAACAGCCATTTATGACAAGAATGGATTAAGAAATATTTAAAAAATATTGATATGAAACTTGAATCTACTCCACAATTTAATATTTATTTCAATATTCTCGATATCTCATGTGTGGAGTGATCATAGCTTATTCAGGCATAAAGTGCTGGAAACAGCCATTTATGACAAGAATGGATTAAGAAATATTTAAAAAATATTGATATGAAACTTGAATCTACTCCACAATTTAATATTTATTTCAATATTCTCGATATCTCATGTGTGGAGTGATCATAGCTTATTCAGGCATAAAGTGCTGGAAACAGCCATTTATGACAAGAATGGATTAAGAAATATTTAAAAAATATTGATATAAAACTTGAATCTACTCCACAAATTAATATTCATTTCAATATTTTCGATATCTCATGTGTGGAGTGATCATAGCTTATTCAGGCATAAAGTGCTGAAAACAGCCATTTATGACAAGAATGTATTAAGAAATTTTTAAAACTATTGATATGAAACTTGAATCTACTCCACAATTTAATATTTATTTCAATATTTTCGATATCTAATGTGTGGAGTGATCATAGCCTTATTCAGGCATAAAGCGCTGGAAACAACTATTTATGAAGCAGATGGGATTAAAAAAATTTAATTTAAATCTATTCCACAATTTAATATTTATTTCATTATTCTCATTTACTCATGTATGGAGTGATCAAAACCTTATTCATTTATATAGCGCTGGAAACAGCCATTTATGACAAAATGGGATTGAGAAAAATTTAAAAAATATTGATATGAAACTTGAATCTACTCCACAAATTTAATATTTATTTAAATATTCTCGATATCTCATGGGTGGAGTATTCATAGCCTTATTCAGGCATAAAACGCTGGAATAATCCATTTATGACAAAATGGGATTAAGAAAAATTTGAAAAATATTGATGTGAAATTTAAATCTAATCCATAATTTTATATTTATTTCAATATTCTCGAGATCTCATGTGTGGAGTGATCATAGCCTTATTCAGGCATAAAGTGCTGGAAAAAGCAATTTATGACAAAATAGGATGGAGAAAAATTTAGAAAATATTCATATGATATTCAAATCTAATCCACAATCTAATATTTAGCTCAACATCCTCGCTTTTTCATTCGTAGAGTGATCGCAAATTTATTCAGGTAAAAGGCGCTCGAAACAGACAATTCTTATTATTAAAAAATAGTGATATGAAATTTGAATCTATTCCACAATTTAATATTCAATTCAATATGCCCGTTTACACATGTATAGAGTGATCCTAACCTTATTCAGGCATAAAGCGCTGGATACAGCCATTTATGAAAAAAGGGATTAAAAGAAATTTAGAAAAGGTTGGTATGACATCTAAATCTATTCCTCAATCTAATGTTTAACTCAACATTCTCACTTTTACATTCCAAATTTTTCAAGTATTTCCTAAATGATTTATTTCACGTCCCAAAAAATAATTTATTTTTCCCAGGTCTTTAGTTTCAAATATTTTATTTATGCTGTCTTTAAAACTTATGATCCAATTTTGATCACTGGATGCGATTATCAAGTCATCGACATATACTATTATTATCATTAGCTCAGACTTCTTCTTGGCAATATATACACAAGAATCAGAATCCAGCTTTTCAAAACCTAAGTTTTTTAATTCATGTGATTGTTTCTTCTGACACTCTCTGCTCACTTGTGAAGTTGGTGCCAAAATTTATCAATCTATCTGCAACTGCACAACTTCAAAAGTACCACCACCAACAGAATTAATATTATTTTATACTTTTCAGTGCACCAACTAATAAAGTCGGTCCAATTTTTTGTAAAAAATATTTATTTCACACTTTTGAGTGTAACATTAGTCACGAAAATCGTTGAACGTTCACTAATACCAATGAAGATAGTACTTATTCTATTACCCACGTATATCCTTTGCTTGTCGTTGTTATTATTGAGATCTCAGAACATCGCTGCGGAAATACGCTTGAATATTTTAGTTGTTACCATTTTAACACCGATTTTACTCGAAAACCGTAACTCTAAGGATAAAATGTTCATTATAAATTTTGCTACAAATAATTATGTCTTTCATGTACTGCAAACTGATTTTCAATTTTCGACAGAAATCGCCCTCTCCACATAGCGAAAATAGGTATATTTGAGAATTTAAAATGCCTCTATCTCGAAAACCGTAACTCTTTTGAAAAAATGTTCAATTTAAACATTTCCGGATATTGTCCTATCCTTAATTATACCAAAAAAATTCGAGAAAATTTGCCTCCTCCACTCCCTGCGAGGGGAACGAGATGTCGGATTCCCGTTTTTATGAATATGGGACCATTTCTCAAACCTCCTCTGTCAAATGAATCAAAAATGATATCAAAATCGGAAAAGCACACAGTCGAATTGTATACCTCCTCCGTTTGGGGTTCGTCGGACAAAAATAGAATTTAGGAGTTATGAAGTTCACCGGATCATCTAGTGTAATTTAAAATAAAACAAAACAGATGACGAAGGTATGCAACTGGAAATACACAGTCGCGTGTACTATTATCTGCTTTACAATATTCACCTCCACAAAAGTTAAACATTACAATAAAATATATAATCAAAACAAGATTTGTAACGATTTCAAACATAAATGCTGGTAGCTTTCAGAACAGTAGGTACATAGAATATGGCCTTAATCAGTAGGATGTTATTTTATTATCTAGAAACCAGAATACTATTCTTTTTATTAAACTTATATGGCCGATATTGAAATTTTGATGTAATTATATTAAATATTTTTGGAGCAATATAGTATAGTGATCTTTTTATTGATGCAAAAGTGGTGGCGAGAAATATTACGCAATAAAGCTCTTTAAAACCTCTTGGGACATATTCAATGATCAGAAATAATCTACAAATATTTTTTATATATGCAATTGTCTTAGGTTCAAAACTCAAACCTCGTCAAATAGTTGATCGGTAGAGAATCTTCTGTTTTTAGGTAAAATGATTTCTAGAATTCTTCTTGGTACTGTATATAATGACGATATGACCAAATTACAAGCCAATGCCATAATTTGAGACTAACTCTGCTTGAGGTCTATATACATGTTATATGAAGTTATAATTGCAATATTATTTAAAGTTATACAATAGTAACAAACTATTACTTTTTAATATTGTCTTTCATATTACATCTGCAAGGTACAGTTCTAAGAAGATAACAGAAGCGATAAGTATGCCTACGTGCCAGAGATGCCGACCAGTAGTCAGCAAGTTACCATAAAGACCATTGTTAGTTGTTTACCAAGTTTGGCCTCCAAAAAGACGTTACTAAGTATTTACTTGTAATATATCTAGAGGTTTCGATTTAACCTTGTTTACTTCTTAAGAGAAAAGACCTATTGTGATTATTTACGTTCTTTTTAAATTTTTGATGATTAGACATTTTGGATTGTACAAATACTAGATCTCCGGCTAACGACTTCACTTGTGAATCTTCTGGTGAATTTTTCAGTCAACTTGTGAGTCTGGATTCATACAGTCTAACATCTTTTCTAGTAAAATACAGCGCGAAACAGTGTGTCAAAGGCCTTTGCGAAGTCCGAGAATATTATTAAATATTTTTTGCCTGGATTAAGATTAAGATCTTCTCAGATATAGTCTGTCTGTGACGATGGCGTTTTCTGTATCCATGCCTAAATCCATAAATCCATATTGGTTACATTATATCAAAAATTATGACTTTCTCAATATGAAATAAGTCAACTTTCTCATTTTTCGATAATTTTATTAATATTGCTAGTAGTAGCTATCGGCCTTCAATTTTTGATTTTCCTTTTCTGGAGCCTCCTTCATGGACCGGCATTACTGTTGAATTTTTAAGTATAATTGTCTAAGTATATTCTTTAAAAATTAAATTTACGATGTAAAGGTGTTGATAATACTTGATGCGAGTGTTTCAAGAACATTGAATTGATGCCATCAATTCTAGTGCTATTATTAAATGAGTTTATTTCTTCAATCAACTCCAAAATTCTAATGGGGGTTAAGAAATGGAAGCAACATTTTTGTAGCTATTTTCATTCACATTTACTCCATTACATAATCACTGGCTAAACTAGCGCCAATTTTAAAGAAATGATTACTAAATTCATTAGATATATCCAATTGGTCATATAGATCCTGATTATTCTTATACAAAATGCTTTCAATATTCATGGTACTTATCAGTTTTATATGCTTCAAATTGATGTTTATGATATTTCGATTTTGTTTAATTGAGTATTTTTGTCAAAATTTTCCGGTATTGTCTATACTTCTCATTATTCATCATTACTTGGATTTAATGTAGGTAAATAATTAATGCCCCGACAGACTCCTGGGTGAGAAGATTGTGTTTCTCTGTACACGACTAAATATATATCGTATACATAGCCTTCAAAAGGTGTGAAACAGTTAAAATAATAAAATTTTAAGAGTGGCAGTATGAGCATTGCACTCTAATGCCAATAAAAAAATGAAAAGATATTTGGACAATATGAATTCAGCAGGTATTGTGTTATTAATTTTCCATCTTTTATATACCAAATAGTTTTTGTTGTATAACGATTTAAATAAAGTATAATTTCATTAATAAATAAAATAGTACATGTTTTGACGTTCTCACAAATCAAAATATCACTACTTTACCTATAATATTTTATGTACTATCAAATAAAACAAAATAGGTGCTGAGGGTATGCAACTGTATATACACAATATATAACCTACACTATTGAGCTGCTTTACAGTATACAGCCCCACAAAGTTGAACAATATATAATATCTAATGATATAAATTCATTCTTTCTGGAACCTGTTTGTTCCCAAGAGGTATCCGCTCTGCTGCTAATAATTAACTGAGCTCCTCTATAATATACTTTCCATGACATGCAGATAATACGACTAAAATATCTTAAGTAATACCAAAATTTAAAAGAGAAGACAAATCGGTAATAGATTAGTAACTATTGTCGAGTCAGCATTATTCCTATGATATTGCCCAATCACTGAATGTATCGTAAACGAAAGATTGTAGACGCATTTCGAAAAGTGATTTAATTTCACAGTATGGTCACGGATTATTATTATAATGTATAATTTGTGGTATGGTTTTCACAATAGTCAATCCACAATAAAGGCTGCTTTAAAATCTTGATCAAAACAGACATACGTCTTCACTGACACTATGCGGCTTAACTTTCGTGTGCATATCGCCTGACATTCTATTTGAAAAACTAAGCCGATATGAGAACAAGAGGCATCACCTTAGATCTACTTTGTTCTTACATTTCAAACAGATTTCAATTTGTAGAGTTGAACAATATAAGGTCTGACAAAAAAAAATATCATGAGGTACCACAGGGTTCATTCCTAGGGCCCTATTTTATTTATCGTTTATATCAGTGAATTGTGCTAAAATATTGCACCTATGAAAATGGTAGAAGATCATACGTTACTCATACTTATTTAGAGATTTCAAAACATCCCGGAAATACACATATTTGAGTTTATCACTGCTGTAACTTGGAAATCTATGATGCCCAGTTCCCAGATCAAACGTTGCTGGAAATAATCTCTTCTTCAATTCAGTCATCTCGAAATTCTGATTTTCGAAAAAATTGCCCCCTCTACATAGCGTAAGCACATATTTCAGAATTTACTATTGCTCTAACTCCAAAACCTGCATACTCAAGTACTACCAACCTTCCTTGAAGTAGAAACATACAGTGAGCTACATGATCTCATTTATTGCGCAGCATACACCGCCATGGAAGCCAATGGAGCCAAAATATACGAGCAGAATAGAAAGAAAACAAACAACCATCACACACTACCATGAAAGAAGAGGTTAATGAGGAAAATTGAGACAAAACTATCTGAAATAGCAAGAGTAATAGAATACAAGAATAAAAACCCTAGTACCAGACTAAGAAAAAGAGTTCAAGAAATATTCCAATAGTACATGATCCACACTCCAAGAGACATACCAAACACCATACCAAATGATTTTCTTGACACACTCCAACCAAAGCTAACAGTTTTTAGTACAAGACTAAGAAAGTATCCAAGAGTAATAAGAAGAAGTAACAGAACAGAGATTTCAACCATAGCGAGATGAAGTTCTACAGAATGCTCAAACAAGGAACAGGAAGAGCAAGCGCTGAACAAGAATAGTAAACCTGCCTAGCCAAGACCAAATAACAACCTATTGGAAAAAGTGGAAATAGTTCCAGTTTTTATATCATTGTACCCGGGATGGGTCAATGGTACCAGTCATAGTCTGAGCATAATAATAGCATAATAATAATAATAATAATAATAATAATAATAATAATAATAATAATAATAATAATAATAAGAATCAATAAGAATATCAGAGAATTCCTTATACAAATAATGAAAACCTGGAAAACGAAAATCCGATTAAACACAGAAACCGGATATATACAAACAGACGAACTCCATATCAGACGTGCTATTTTCCAGCGGGATTCCCTTAGTGCGCTGTGGTTCTGCCTCTGCCTTAATCCAATGTCAAACATGCTTAATAATACAAAGCATGGCTTCCAACTCAGGCACAAGAAAGAAAACCAACAACAAATAAACCATTTATTATATATGGACGACATTAAACTCTACGCATCCACGCATACGCAGTTGAGGGATCTTCTCAGAATCATAGAAACATTCACATCAGACGTCTGCATGGAGTTCGGAATGAGTAAATCCAGAGTGCTCCATATAGACAGAGGCCAGTGGAAAGAACATCATAACGTTCATACAGCTAATAATAAAACACTAAACAACATGCTCAGAGAAGAAACTTACAAATACCTAGGATTCCATCAAGGCAACAAACTAAACCACATCCACACCAAAACAGAACTTATAAGTGAATTCAAAAATACACTAACCAAACTGATAAAAACCAAATTAAATTCCAAGAACCTTACTAAGGCCATAAACATATATGCCATACCTTCTCTCACATATACATTCGGTATTATCCGGTGGTCCCAAACAGACCTAGAAAATATTAACATCCTCATACGCTCTGAACTTACTAAACACAGAAAACTACACCCCAATTCATGTAAAGAAAGGCTAACAATCAAAAGAAATGATGGAGGAAGAGGAATTATAGATGTAACATCACTGCACACAAGGCAAATCCAATCACTCAGAAATTTCTTTCATACTAAACATACTAGTCTCCACACAGCGATAAGCAAGGCAGATGAAAACTATACGCCCCTCAACCTATCCCTAACAAATCATCCAGCAGACACACACAATGATACGCAATTACAACAAGAAAAAATTAATACCTGGTCGGAGAAAATCCTCCATGGACAACAAAGATACCGCATGAAACAAGAATACATCGACAAAGAATCATCATACACATGGTTAAAACATGGTCAGCTCTTTCCCGAAACAGAAGGATTCTTGCTCGCTATCCAAGATCAAGTTATAGCAACAAAGAATTATCGTAAATATATAATCAAACTATTATAGATTACTAGACGACATATACAGAAAATGCCACATTCAGAAGGAAACAATTGAGCACATTACAAGTGGATGTAATATCCTAGCTGGCCCAGAATACACAGCAAGGCACAACGCAGCAGCAAAAGTAGTTCACCAAGCACTAGCCATAGCATGTAAACTTGTAGAAAACTCAGAACCATACTATAAATACACACCAACATCCATACTCGAAAACGAAAACTTCAAACTCTATTGGGATATAAATATACAAACAGAGAAAACAATATCCTGCAATAGACCAGATATTACTCTTCAGTTAAAGGAAGAGAAAACCACATACCTAATTGACATAGCCATTGCTAGTGATACAAACATCCAAACAAAATACAATGAAAAAATCACCAAATACAAAAAGACCTAGCAATGGAGATTAAAAGGCTTTGGAAGCAAAAAAAAGTTATTATTATATTATTATTATTATCCCTCTTATTATGTCAGTGACAGGCCTCACACCAAAGACATTGAAATCGCACCTGAAACAACTAGGAGTCAACACAAACATACATAGAAACTTTCAGAAAACGGTAATTCTAAAAACATGCCATATCGTCAGATCATTCCTCAATTCAGAATAGTAATAATAGAATATGCACTGACTTGGCATAGACCGTCAGTACAAAATAAAACCACAATTATGTGAGAAAAGATAATAAAAATAATAATAATAATAATAATAATAATAATAATAATAATAAATTGCTGATTCCAGCCGACCTAGGTCTCTGGACCAGAACTTAAGAAAACCCCCGCACATGAAGAACATGAAGACAACCATAATAATAATAATCCGTGTGGAGTTGCTAGTCTCCCATCGGACGCCTCCCCATGTGGCGGATAGGGGGATGCCTCCCGAATATGGGAGATTTCGGGGAAATCAAATACTCGAGGTGGACCAAAACTAGCAACTTGGCAGTAGGTATAAAATGCAAAATCTTTCATGATGTACAACCTACGGAATAAACGGGTGAATTGGCATTGTGCCACCATAACCCCTTGTCGCGTTCAAGATTTAGGCAACGGGTCTTTTTCGAAAAATAAGTTACCTTCTCCCTCGGCTAGCGGACGAAGCAGCGTGACGCCGAGTACGGCTACTGCACCAACCACTCCAGAGGAAACCAACACCAACTCCCCTCCACCAGCTTTTGATGCTTCAAGGACGACGCAAGTCAATATGCCTGCGACCACAAAAGCTGGATTGCCAAGGAAGCGCAAGAAATGGACAGATGACCTTAATTCTTTTATTAGGCGCTCCTATTATAAGATTACCAATTTAGAGACAGACTTACTGATACGCCCTCGATCGTGCATTTGTCGATAAGTATCCGGACTTACAACATCTGACCGAGCAGAGAATTGCAGACCAACGTCGGGCAATCCTTAGAAATAATTTAATTCCTCAACCTATCTTGCAACAAATTCGGGCAGAAGTATTTCTAGAACTGCAAAACGAGGAAGACGCTCCCCCTGCTGGCAACAATGAAGCACTGGTTGAGAATGCAATGAATGGAGACCACAGTGACGGAGACGAACAAAACCCTGATCGTGACAACTCTGCCAATCATGACTCTAATAGTACTGACGAATCTGCTAGAGACGAGCTTCTAAAGGCTATGGCTGAATTCGATGGTACTAACCCAATTAATCGAACTAAACGTCCAAAAATTAAAACCAATCAAAGCACAACTAATACAATAGCGGCTTTAAACCTATTGCTGAGGGATTACGTTAAAGATTGCAACAACCTTGAACAGCTCCACACTTTAATCTATTGTGCAGCAGTTGCAGTTCTCCGTAGTCACAAACAACAGATCTATACACAAAATAACAACCGTATTAGATCAATTAAATCTAAACCAGCATGGCAACGAAGACTGGAGAATGATATTGATAATATTAGAAAGGAATTGAGAAGATTGACAGAATTCAGAAAAACAGAATCCCCATCTAGGCGTTTAAAATCTCACATACAAAAAATCCTCAGGAAGATTGGTACCCAACGTAACCATCCCAATTACGAGGAACAGCTAAGCGTGTATATGGACACTCTCAGACCAAGGTTGAAAGCCAAAGCTAAACGGCTATCCAGATACATTAAATGGTCTAAGCGAAAACAACAGAAACGAATATTTAAAAATAATCAAAAGTTATTCTATAGACAAAACACCAGTACCACCGCCAGTAATAATAACCAAATGCCAGGTAAACAACAACTCACAGGTTATTGGTCTTCGTTGTGGTCCAATCCAAAAGAGTACAACAGAAATGCATCATGGATAAGGTCGGAACAAGAACGGCTAAACGTACAACCAATGCAGTTTGAGAAATTCACAACTATGGAAGTCCCTGAAGTTATTAAAGCTACGGCTAACTGAAAGGCCCCAGGAGTTGACAATATTCATAACTTCAGGTATAAAAAGATCGACTGTTTAAATGAAACTTTAGCTGACCTCTTCACACATATCCTTAAACATCCGGAGGAAACACCAAAATTCCTCACACTTGGCCAAACCTACATGCTGCCAAAAAGTGACCAAACGGAAGACCCGGCTCAATATAGACCAATTACATGCTTGCCAACACTTTATAAAATACTCACATCATGTATTTTCAATATAATTTATAAACATATTGGAGAATATATTATCCGAAGAACAAAAAGGTTGTAAAAGAAATCACCAGGGATGTAAAGAACAACTCATTGTCGACTCAGTGGTACTTAAACAAGCACAATCAGAACAACGAAATTTCTTCACCGTTTTCGTTGATTATTCAAAAGCAATCGACAGCGTCCCACATTCCTGGCATGTCTACGTATTGCGTATGTATAATATCCATACGACATTGGTTGCATTCCTGGAAATGATGCTAACTCACTGGCGTACAAAGCTTCATCTCAATTTTAATAATCAAACTATGAGTACCAATGAAATCCGCATTCGGCGAGGCTTTTTCCAGGGAGACTCCTTGAGCCCGCTCTGGTTCTGTCTTGCTCTGAATCCTCTTTCAACCATGCTCAACAGTACTGGATATGGCTTCAAGATCAAAGCAAATAGAAATAACAACTATACCATTTCCCACCTTCTATATGTGGATGATATTAAAATGTATGCAGGAAGCAACAAAAAAAATTGGTGATTTACTTAAAATCACTAACACTTTCTCGTCCGATATTCAAATGAACTTTGGGCTTAATAAGTGCAAAACTCTAAACATCAAAAAGGGTAAAGTCGTCAATGGTGATGTTATGCTGTCAAACGGTGATATCATTCGTGCAATGGTTGATGGTGAAAAATATAAATATTTAGGATTTCAGCAAGCAAGGCAGCTAGATCAAAAGCAGGCAAAATCCAGAATTAAAAATCAGTACTATGAGCGAGTGAGAACCTTGGTGAAATCCGATCTGAATGCTGGCAATCTTATGAGGGCTATTAACACCTATGCCATACCTGTTCTCACATATTCTTTCGGAATTATGAAATGGTCTAACACCGAGCTAGAAGATATTCAAAGAAGCACACGCACGATGCTAACTAAACATAACAGCCGTCACCCAAAATCGTCTGTCCTCAGAACAACGTTAGAGCAGGAGGACGTGCACTGACAGACATTGCCAATTTACACACCCGTCAAATAACTAATATTAGAGGATTCTTTTTAATAAAGCTCAAACATCCGAGCTTCACAGGGTAGTAAAGCTGGACGACAAAAACTGTTCTCCACTTAATCTTGCCACCCATGAACATAACCTTCCATCTTGTTCTGATGCCCAGAAGTAGGAACAGTGGTCCCAGAAAGAACTGCATTGTCTACACCATAATGACCTTAATCAGCCACATATTGATAAAGAGGCTTCCAATAGGTGGTTAATTAATCTTGAACTATTCTCTGTAACTGAGGGTTACATGGTTGCTTTGCTATTCAGGATCAAATTATCAATACCAACAGCTATAAAAAGTTTGTGATTAAGGATAGAAATACCCAATCAGACAAATGCAGAAAATGTCAACTGAAGTCAGAAACTATTCAACACATAACATCTGGTTGTACACACTTAGCTAACACTGACTATCTGCAAAGACATAACCAAGTATGCAGTATCCTTCACCAGAAACTGGCTCAAATTCGGAATGATACGCACCTATACACCATATTATAAATACCAAGCTCAACCGGTACCAGAAAACGACTCTTTTAGACTCTACTATGACCGGCCTATTATCACCGATAGACAGGTAAAGAATAACCGGCCTGACGTCGTTGTGTTGGATAAAAGAGACGACAGCGTATTTCTTGTAGATGTCTCCATACCCAATAATAACAACGTGTTGGAAAAGTACCGGGATATAAATATATGGATTTGGCCATTGAGATAGAGCAGCTGTAGCACGTGCATAAAGTGGAGATTCTACCAATTATCGTCTCATCAACAGGCCTAATTCCTAAATCTCTTCACGATAGTATTGCAAAGTTGGAACTTCGAAAAGAAATTTACATCGAGATGCAGAAGGCAGTTATTTTGAACACGTGCCGAACTGTTAAAAAAATGTTTTTTGACTACAATAAAACACACCTGTTCCTTTTGACAGTTGTATCTGGAAATAGGCGATTTTACCAGCACTATGCTGAGAAAGTTTAAATAAAATAATAATAATAATAAGAAGAAGACAACCAAAATAATAATAAAAATCCGCCCCCATCGGGCGGATAGGGGAATGCCTCCCAGATATGGGTGGTATCGGGAAAATCAAATACCCGAGGTGAACCAAAACTAGCAGTGAGGAAGTTGCAGATCTCCAACCAGACGCCTGCCTAAGTGGTGGATAGGGGAACGCCCACTAGATATAGTGGGTATCGGAGAATCCGCGGCGAACCAAAACTGCAACAACTGAGGAAGTGTCTGTATCCAGAATGGGCGGCTGAACTACTTACCCGGCAGAGAGGTATAAAATGCAATAAACAAACTATACATGTCAAGAAGAATAAACAGAGCTTCGGATGAAAATACTATTGTCTTCAACGACATAAACATAGCATCGTCCTCAGGAACATCAAAACTCCATAGACTGAGGACCCTGCTAACCATCAATCACAACATGGAGTAACCCCACCACAAGATACCATCGACCCAGTCAACGAGTGAACAACAGACACCTCCTGATGCAGCTCACACTCTGGCTGGGAGGTTAAGACAGCGCAGAAAATGGACAACCGAAATCAACGAACACATACTACGCGCTTATTATCGAGTAACACTCTCAGCGACTACAACGTTAGTAAGCAACGATTAGCTGACCAAATACGAGTTATTCACGGAAACAACCTGATAACGGAACCAAGAAGAAATACCATCAAAGAAGAAATAAGAGCTGAGATGAACATGACAAATAACCCTGAAGAAGAAGAAGAAGTTGAGCCAGCCCCCATAGACGATCTCGAAGGCAACGAAGACGATAACCAGGATGAACGCACCCGACGGCTAGAACAAAACCAAGAGAACCAGAGAAACACAAACAAAATGCAAAATGAGGAAGGAACAACTGAACCAGACATAAAAGGACAAGAGAAACATTCGAGAACATGTATTCACTATATGACAAGACCAACCCGAATACAAGACCTCCGATACCGAAGGCCAATACCTCCCACAAAACAAGTGCAATTATTGCGGACGAAAACATCTTACCGCCTTCAGTAGCAGCCATGAGTAACATTGAAGAGCTGCAGACCATTACATATTATGCAGTAATTACCACTGCTATAAGATTCGGAAAGAAAGTGAATATTAACCCTAACAAAAACCAGACCAGAGACCAAAGACGAATCGAGCGGAGCCATAGCTGAAACGACTAGACAATACCATACTGGTTACATTATATCAAATGCCAATAAAAAAATGAAAAGATATTTGGAACTCTTGACAATATGAATTCAGCAGGTATTGTGTTATTAATTTTCCATCTTTTATATACCAAATAGTTTTTGTTGTATAACGATTTAAATAAAGTATAATTTCATTAATAAATAAAATAGTACATGTTTTGACGTTCTCACAAATCAAAATATCACTACTTTACCTATAATATTTTATGTACTATCAAATAAAACAAAATAGGTGCTGAGGGTATGCAACTGTATATACACAATATTTATACCTACACTATTGAGCTTCTTTACAGTATACAGCCCCACAAAGTTGAACAATATATAATATCTAATGATATAAATTCATTCTTTCTGGAACCTGTTTGTTCCCAAGAGGTATCTGCTCTGCTGCTAATAATTAACTGAGCTCCTTTATAATATACTTTCCATGACATGCAGATAATACGACTAAAATGTCTTAAGTAATACCAAAATTTAAAAGAGAAGACAAATCGGTAATAGATTAGTAACTATTGTCGAGTCAGCATTATTCCTATGATATTGCCCAATCACTGAATGTATCGTAAACGAAAGATTGTAGACGCATTTCGAAAAGTGATTTAATTTCACAGTATGGTCACGGATTATTATTATAATGTATAATTTGTGGTATGGTTTTCACAATAGTCAATCCACAATAAAGGCTGCTTTAAAATCTTGATCAAAACAGACATACGTCTTCACTGACACTATGCGGCTTAACTTTCGTGTGCATATCGCCTGACATTCTATTTGAAAAACTAAGCCGATATGAGAACAAGAGGCATCACCTTAGATCTACTTTGTTCTTACATTTCAAACAGATTTCAATTTGTAGAGTTGAACAATATAAGGTCTGACAACAAAAAACATATCATGAGGTACCACAGGGTTCATTCCTAGGGCCCTATTTTATTTATCGTTTATATCAGTGAATTGTGCTAAAATATTGCACCTATGAAAATGGTAGAAGATCATACGTTACTCATACTTATTTAGAGATTTCAAAACATCCCGAAAATACACATATTTGAGTTTATCACTGCTGTAACTTGGAAATCTATGATGCCCAGTTCCCAGATCAAATGTTGCTGGAAATAATCTCTTCTTCAATTCAGTCATCTCGAAATTCTGATTTTCGAAAAAATTGCCCCCTCTACATAGCGTAAGCACATATTTCAGAATTTACTATTGCTCTAACTCCAAAACCTGCATACTCAAGTACTACCAACCTTCCTTGAAGTAGAAACATACAGTGAGCTACATGATCTCATTTATTGCGCAGCATACACCGCCATGGAAGCCAATGGAGCCAAAATATACGAGCAGAATAGAAAGAAAACAAACAACCATCACACACTACCATGAAAGAAGAGGTTAATGAGGAAAATTGAGACAAAACTATCTGAAATAGCAAGAGTAATAGAATACAAGAATAAAAACCCTAGTACCAGACTAAGAAAAAGAGTTCAAGAAATATTCCAATAGTACATGATCCACACTCCAAGAGACATACCAAACACCATACCAAATGATTTTCTTGACACGCTCCATCAAAAAAGACTAAAAAGGTATTTAAAGAGCAATAAGAAGAATGCCCAAACAAGGAACAGGAAGAGCAAGCGCTGAACAAGAATAGTAAACCTGCCTAGCCAAGACCAAATAACAACCTATTGATCTCAGATATGGAAACAAGATCGTGGGTGCCAAACAGATTCGGACTGGTACCATAGAGAAGAAAAAGAGAGCAGTAACATAGCACTAATGGAGGAACCAAAAAAGTTATAATATGATCAAACTACTCAAAAGGTATAAGAATAAATATTTCTTACAAAAAATTGGACCGACTTTATCAGTTGTTGCACTGAAAAATACAAAATAATATTAATTCTATTGGTGCTGGTAATTTTGAAGTTTTGCTGTTGTAGGCACCAACTCCAAAAGAACCAGCACCAATAGAATTAATATTATTTTGTATTTTTCAGCGCAACAACTAATAAAATCGGTCTAATTTTTTGTAAAAAATATTTATTGCTCAAACAGTGCGTCGACAAATAAAGCATATTTGAAAATATTTTGATTAGTATACAGGTTTTTCCATGTTCTCTTTTTTAAATGGCAGCCCCATATTTTTGTTAAATTTTAAGATTTTCCTGAACATTGTCAATAAAATGCAATACATATCATAGACATATCTGCAACAGTATTTGACTTATGTCAATATACCTATATTTAGTACCATTCAAGGTAAATTAATAAGCTTTTTCTTATTAGATTTGAATGGGAATTTTTCATGAATACCGTTTTTAATTGCAGTGGTAAAATATTGTTCCGAAAAATATGAAGAATACCTAACCAAGGAGTTATCAAAGTAATATTCGAGGTATCTGGAGGATTCCACAAAATTGAAAAATATAAAATAAGGAAGAAAAGATATAACACCGAACAAAAGCAAAAAAACAGACATATGATGAATACATTAAACACTCTCCAAATTTATCACATGTGTGTTGGAATTATAGAATTTAATAAATTCCAAGGAAAACGGATTATTTATCAGAAAAACACCATAAGATAATTTTCGATAAATGACTTCAAAGCATTTTTCTGCACAATTGCTGAGAAAACAATAAAATCTCTTCCAATGCTGGACTCTCATAGCATTATATAATGTTGGCATTAATTAGCCGGTGAAATAAAAACGCGACTTTGTAGTAAGAAAATGTGTTTCATATTTCTATCAATATGAATGGGACTACTATTACAAATAGTGTTTTGCACAGATTTAACTCGAGTGCAAACATTGGTAGCTTTAAAACAGGTGACGAGGGTATGCAACTGCAAATACACAATAGCAGGTACTATCAGCTGCTTTACAATCACAAGCCCCCAAAACATAAACATCGCAATATAATATTTTTAAATACAAGTTAGTTATTTTTTTTGGTGCTTATGTGTTCCCAAGAGGTATTTGTTGCTATTAATAGACTGAGCTTCTCTATAAAATAGTGCCCACGACGTCAAGTTACGCTCAAAATCTCTAAAGTAATACGTCCAAAAAGCACAATTGCCATAGAAGGCAAAATCATTGAGTATATTCTAAAATAAGTTTGTACACGTTTTTCAAAAGAGATTCTATTCCAAAGAGTTACAGTATGGTCCCAGAATAATAAGTCCATAACACAGGCTGCTTTAAAATTGGTGACATACATATAGTAGGGAATTTTGTTCAAAACAGATATACTTCACCGACACTATGCGACTTAACTTTCGAGTGCATATCGCATGATATACGGTTTGAACAACGAAGCCACTATAAGAATAAGAGGCATCACCTTAGAGCTACTTTGACTAAAATTGCAAACAAATTTCTATGTGCAGAGTTGAACAATTTAAGGTTTGTCTACAAGAAAAGAAATCGCACTCTCCACATAGCAAAAATACACATACACATGAGAATTTAACATGTCTCTTACTTGAAAACCATAACTCTTTTGAAAAATGTTCAGTTTGAACGTTTCCGGATATTGGTCTTCTTAAATTATACCACTTCATATTTTCGATTTTCGAGAAAATTCGCCCTATCCACCCCCTTCGGGAGCGGCTCTTGGAGGAAGAGGATTGCTGATTTGCGTTTTTATGAATATGGGACCATTTCTCAAGCCTGCTCTTTCAAATGAATCAAAAAACATCAAAATCAGAGTACGATTACTATATAAAATGCGCGAACGAACCAAAAAAAAGGACAGTGAAATTGTATACCTCCTCAGTTCGGAGTTCTTTATTAATCAGTGTGTATGTGACTTTCTATCCACATAATAAAAAAGAACTTTACAATTGGTGTCAAGTGTGGTGTGGATAGAAATTGTTGGACATAAATTGAAGAAATTTAAGTTTATTCCACAATTTAATATTTAATTCAACATACTCGCTTTCTCATTTGTGTAGCGACCATAACATTACTCAGTCATGAAGCGCTGGAAACAGCCATTTCTGAAGAAAATGGGAGTGTTTTTTTTAAATCAATGATATGGAAACTAAATCAATTTCACAATTTAATATTTAATATATCATACTCGCTTTCTCTTGTGTGGAGTGGTCATAACATTATACAGTCATAAAGCGCTGGAAACAGAAATTGGTGAAAAAAATGGGATTAGGAATTTTCAAAAATATTGATACGAAATTAAAATCTATTCCACAATTCACTATTTATTTTAATATTCTCGCTTTCTCAGTTGTCGAGTGATCATAGCCTTATTGAAACATAAAGCGCTAGAAACAGTCACTTATGAAGAAAATAGGATAATTTTCTTTAATATTGATATAAAATTTAAATCTAACCCACAATTTAATATTAGATTCAATACACTCGCTTCATCTTGTGTGGAGTGAGCATTGCCTTATTCAAGCATAAAGGCTGGAAACAATCATTTATGAAGAAAACAGGATCATTTTTTCAGGAAATATTTATATGGAATTTAAATCTAATCCACAATTTAATATTAGATTCAATATACTCGCTTCATCTTGTGTGGAGTGAGCATTGCCTTATTCAAGCATAAAGGCTGGAAACAATCATTTATGAAGAAAATAGGATCATTTTTTCAGGAAATATTTATATGGAATTTAAATCTAATCCACAATTTAAAATTGAATTCATTATACTCGCTTTTTCTTGTGTGGAGTGATCATTGCCTTATTCAAGCATAAGGGCTGGAATCAGTCATTTATGAAGAAAATAGGATCATTTTTTCAGGAAATATTTATATGGAATTTAAATCTAATCCACAATTTAATATTAGATTCAATATACTCGCTTCATCTTGTGTGGAGTGATCATTGCCTTATTCAAGCATAAAGGCTGGAAACAATCATTTATGAAGAAAATAGGATTATTTTTTCAGGAAGTATTTATATGGAATTTAAATCTAATCCACAATTTAATATTAGATTCAATATACTCGCTTCCTCTTGTGTGGAGTGATCATTGCCTTATTCTAGCATAAAGGCTGGAAACAATCATTTATGAAGAAAATAGGATCATTTTTTCAGGAATTATTTATATGGAATTTAAATCTAATCCACAATTTAAAATTGAATTCATTATACTCGCTTTTTCTTGTGTGGAGTGATCATTGCCTTATTCAAGCATAAGGGCTGGAATCAGTCATTTATGAAGAAAATAGGATAAATTTCATTAATATTGATATGAAATTTAAATCTAATCCACAGTTTAATATTAAATTCATTATACTCGCTTCCTCTTGTGTGGAGTGATCATTACCTTATTCAAGCATAAGGGCTGGAATCAGTCATTTATGAAGAAAATGGAATATTTTTTTTTGAAATATTGATATGAAATTTAAGTCTAATCCACAATTTAATATTGAATTCATTATACTCGCTTTCTCTTGTGTGGAGTGATCATAGCCTTATTCAAGCATAAGGGCTGGAATCAGTCATTTATCAAGAAAATAGAATAGTTTTTTTTTGAAATATTGATATGAAATTTAAGTCTAATCCACAATTTAATATTGAATTCATTATACTCGCTTTCTCTTGTTTGGAGTGATCATAGCCTTATTCAAGCATAACGGCTGGAATCAGTCATTTATGAAGAAAATAGAATAGTTTTTTTTTTGAAATATTGATATGAAATTTAAGTCTAAATCACAATTTAATATTGAATTCATTATACTCGCTTTTTCTTGTTTGGAGTGATCATAGCCTTATTCAAGCATAAGGGCTGGAATCAGTCATTTATGAAGAAAATTGAATAGTTTTTTTTTTGAAATATTGATATGAAATTTAAGTCTAATCCACAATTTAATATTGAATTCATTATACTCGCTTTCTCTTGTGTGGAGTGATCATTGCCTTATTCAAATCTAAGGGCTGGTAACAGTCATTTATGAAGAAAATTGAATAGTTTTTTTTTTGAAATATTGATATGAAATTTAAGTCTAATCCACAATTTAATATTGAATTCATTATACTCGCTTTCTCTTGTGTGGAGTGATCATAGCCTTATTCAAGCATAAGGGCTGGAATCAGTCATTTATGAAGAAAATTGAATAGTTTTTTTTTGAAATATTGATATGAAATTTAAGTCTAATCCACAATTTAATATTGAATTCATTATACTCGCTTTCTCTTGTGTGGAGTGATCATTGCCTTATTCAAATCTAAGGGCTGGTAACAGTCATTGATGAAGAAAATGGAATATTTTTTTTTGAAATATTGATATGAAATTTAAGTCTAATCCACAATTTAATATTGAATTCATTATACTCGCTTTCTCTTGTGTGGAGTGATCATAGCCTTATTCAAGCATAAGGGCTGGAATCAGTCATTTATGAAGAAAATTGAATAGTTTTTTTTTAAATATTGATATGAAATTTAAGTCTAATCCACAATTTAATATTGAATTCATTATACTCGCTTTCTCTTGTTTGGAGTGATCAAAGCCTTATTCAAGCATAAGGGCTGGAATCAGTCATTTATGAAGAAAATTGAATAGTTTTTTTTTTTGAAATATTGATATGAAATTTAAGTCTAATCCACAATTTAATATTGAATTCATTATACTGGCTTTCTCTTGTGTGGAGTGATCATTGCCTTATTCAAATCTAAGGGCTGGTAACAGTCATTTATGAAGAAAATGGAATAGTTTTTTTTTTGAAATATTGATATGAAATTTAAGTCTAATCCACAATTTAATATTGAATTCATTATACTCGCTTTCTCTTGTGTGGAGTGATCATTGCCTTATTCAAATCTAAGGGCTGGTAACAGTCATTTATGAAGAAAATTGAATAGTTTTTTTTTTGAAATATTGATATGAAATTTAAGTCTAATCCACAATTTAATATTGAATTCATTATACTCGCTTTCTCTTGTGTGGAGTGATCATTGCCTTATTCAAATCTAAGGGCTGGAATCAGTCATTTATGAAGAAAATTGAATAGTTTTTTTTTGAAATATTGATATGAAATTTAAGTCTAATCCACAATTTAATATTGAATTCATTATACTCGCTTTCTCTTGTGTGGAGTGATCATTGCCTTATTCAAGGATAAGTACTGGAATCAGTCATTTATGAATAAAATAGGATAATTTTCTTTAATATTGATATGAAATTTAAATCTATTCCACAATTTAATATTAAATTCAATATACTCGCTTCTTCATGTGTGGAGTGTTCATTGCCTTATTCAAGCATAAGGGCTGGAATCAGTCATTTATGAAGAAAATAGAATAGTTTTTTTTGAAATATTGATATGAAATTTAAGTCTAATCCACAATTTAATATTGAATTCATTATACTCGCTTTCTCTTGTGTGGAGTGATCATAGCCTTATTCAAGCATAAGGGCTGGAATCAGTCATTTATGAAGAAAATAGAATAGTTTTTTTTTGAAATATTGATATGAAATTTAAGTCTAATCCACAATTTAATATTGAATCCATTATACTCGCTTTCTCTTGTGTGGAGTGATCATTGCCTTATTCAAATCTAAGGGCTGGTAACAGTCATTTATGAAGAAAATAGGATAATCTTCTTTAAAATTGATAGGAAATTTAAATCTATTCCACAATTTAATATTAAATTCAATATACTCGCTTCTTGTTGTGTGGAGTGATCATTGCCTTATCCAAGCATAAGGGCTGGAAACAGTCATTTATGAAGAAAATAGGAATTTTTTTTGGAAATATTGATATGAAATTTAAATCTATTCCACAATTTAATATTAAATTCAATATACTCGCTTCTTGTTGTGTGGAGTGATCATTGCCTTATTAAGCATAAGGGCTGGAAACAGTCATTTATGAAGAAAATAGGATCATTTTTTCAGGACATATTTATATGGAATTTAAATCTAATCCACAATTTAAAATTGAATTCATTATACTCGTTTTCTCTTGTGTGGAGTGATCATTACCTTATTCAAGCATAAGGGCTGGAATCAGTCATTTATGAAGAAAATAGAATAGTTTTTTTTTGAAATATTGATATGAAATTTAAGTCTCATCCACAGTTTAATATTAAATTCATTATACTCGCTTCCTCTTGTGTGGAGTGATCATTGCCTTATTCAAGCATAAGGGCTGGAAACAGTCATTTATGAAGAAAATAGGATCATTTTTTCAGGAAATATTTATATGGAATTTAAATCTAATCCACAATTTAAAATTGAATTCATTATACTCGTTTTCTCTTGTGTGGAGTGATCATTACCTTATTCAAGCATAAGGGCTGGAATCAGTCATTTATGAATAAAATAGGATAATTTTCTTTAATATTGATATGAAATTTAAATCTAATCCACAATTTAAAATTGAATTCATTATACTCGTTTTCTCTTGTGTGGAGTGATCATTACCTTATTCAAGCATAAGGGCTGGAATCAGTCATTTATGAAGAAAATGGAATAGTTTTTTTTGAAATATTGATATGAAATGTAAGTCTAATCCACAATTTAATATTGAATTCATTATACTCGCTTTCTCTTGTGTGGAGTGATCATAGCCTTATTCAAGCATAAGGGCTGGAATCAGTCATTTATGAAGAAAATAGAATAGTTTTTTTTTGAACTATTGATATGAAATTTAAGTCTAATCCACAATTTAATATTGAATTCATTATACTCGCTTTCTCTTGTGTGGAGTGATCATTGCCTTATTCAAATCTAAGGGCTGGTAACAGTCATTTATGAAGAAAATGGAATAGTTTTTTTTTGAAATATTCATATGAAATTTAAGTCTAATCCACAATTTAATATTGAATTCATTATACTCGCTTTCTCTTGTGTGGAGTGATCATTGCCTTATTCAAGCATAAGGGCTGGAATCAGTCATTTATGAAGAAAATAGGATAATTTTCTTTAATATTGATTTGAAATTTAAATCTATTCCACAATTTAATATTAAATTCAATATACTCGCTTCTTCATGTGTGGAGTGATCATTGCCTTATTCAAACCTAAGGGCTGGTAACAGTCATTTATGAAGAAAATGGAATAGTTTTTTTTTTGAAATATTGATATGAAATTTAAGTCTAATCCACAATTTAGTATTGAATTCATTATACTCGCTTCTTCATGTGTGGAGTGTTCATTGCCTTATTCAAGCATAAGGGCTGGAATCAGTCATTTATGAATAAAAAAGGATAATTTTCTTTAATATTGATATGAAATTTAAATCTATTCCACAATTTAATATTAAATTCAATATACTCGCTTCTTCATGTGTGGAGTGTTCATTGCCTTATTCAAGCATAAGGGCTGGAATCAGTCATTTAAGAAGAAAATAGGATAATTTTCATTAATATTGATATGAAATTTAAATCTAATCCACAGTTTAATATTAAATTCATTATACTCGCTTCCTCTTGTGTGGAGTGATCATTACCTTATTCAAGCATAAGGGCTGGAATCAGTCATTTATGAAGAAAATGGAATATTTTTTTTTGAAATATTGATATGAAATTTAAGTCTAATCCACAATTTAATATTGAATTCATTATACTCACTTTCTCTTGTGTGGAGTGATCATAGCCTTATTCAAGCATAAGGGCTGGAATCAGTCATTTATCAAGAAAATAGAATAGTTTTTTTTTGAAATATTGATATGAAATTTAAGTCTAATCCACAATTTAATATTGAATTCATTATACTCGCTTTCTCTTGTTTGGAGTGATCATAGCCTTATTCAAGCATAAGGGCTGGAATCAGTCATTTATGAAGAAAATAGAATAGTTTTTTTTTGAAATATTGATATGAAATTTAAGTCTAATCCACAATTTAATATTGAATTCATTATACTCGCTTTCTCTTGTGTGGAGTGATCATAGCCTTATTCAAGCATAAGGGCTGGAATCAGTCATTTATGAAGAAAATTGAATAGTTTTTTTTTTGAAATATTGATATGAAATTTATGTCTAATCCACAATTTAATATTGAATTCATTATACTCGCTTTCTCTTGTGTGGAGTGATCATTGCCTTATTCAAATCTAAGGGCAGGTAACAGTCATTTATGAAGAAAATTGAATAGTTTTTTTTTTGAAATATTGATATGAAATTTAAGTCTAATCCACAATTTAATATTGAATTCATTATACTCGCTTTCTCTTGTGTGGAGTGATCATTGCCTTATTCAAATCTAAGGGCTGGAATCAGTCATTTATGAAGAAAATTGAATAGTTTTTTTTTGAAATATTGATATGAAATTTAAGTCTAATCAACAATTTAATATTGAATTCATTATACTCGCTTTCTCTTGTGTGGAGTGATCATTGCCTTATTCAAGCATAAGTACTGGAATCAGTCATTTATGAATAAAATAGGATAATTTTCTTGATTATTGATATGAAATTTAAATCTATTCCACAATTTAATATTAAATTCAATATACTCGCTTCTTCATGTGTGGAGTGTTCATTGCCTTATTCAAGCATAAGGGCTGGAATCAGTCATTTATGAAGAAAATAGGATAATTTTCATTAATATTGATATGAAATTTAAATCTAATCCACAGTTTAATAATTAATTCATTATACTCGCTTCCTCTTGTGTGGAGTGATCATTACCTTATTCAAGCATAAGGGCTGGAATCAGTCATTTATGAAGAAAATAGAATAGTTTTTTTTGAAATATTGATATGAAATTTAAGTCTAATCCACAATTTAATATTGAATTCATTATACTCGCTTTCTCTTGTGTGGAGTGATCATAGCCTTATTCAAGCATAAGGGCTGGAATCAGTCATTTATGAAGAAAATTGAATAGTTTTTTTTTAAATATTGATATGAAATTTAAGTCTAATCCACAATTTAATATTGAATTCATTATACTCGCTTTCTCTTGTTTGGAGTGATCAAAGCCTTATTCAAGCATAAGGGCTGGAATCAGTCATTTATGAAGAAAATTGAATAGTTTTTTTTTTTGAAATATTGATATGAAATTTAAGTCTAATCCACAATTTAATATTGAATTCATTATACTGGCTTTCTCTTGTGTGGAGTGATCATTGCCTTATTCAAATCTAAGGGCTGGTAACAGTCATTTATGAAGAAAATGGAATAGTTTTTTTTTTGAAATATTGATATGAAATTTAAGTCTAATCCACAATTTAATATTGAATTCATTATACTCGCTTTCTCTTGTGTGGAGTGATCATTGCCTTATTCAAATCTAAGGGCTGGTAACAGTCATTTATGAAGAAAATTGAATAGTTTTTTTTTTGAAATATTGATATGAAATTTAAATCTAATCCACAGTTTAATAATTAATTCATTATACTCGCTTCCTCTTGTGTGGAGTGATCATTACCTTATTCAAGCATAAGGGCTGGAATCAGTCATTTATGAAGAAAATTGAATAGTTTTTTTTTGAAATATTGATATGAAATTTAAGTCTAATCCACAATTTAATATTGAATTCATTATACTCGCTTTCTCTTGTGTGGAGTGATCATAGCCTTATTCAAGCATAAGGGCTGGAATCAGTCATTTATGAAGAAAATAGAATAGTTTTTTTTTGAAATATTGATATGAAATTTAAGTCCAATCCACAATTTAATATTGAATTCATTATACTCGCTTTCTCTTGTGTGGAGTGATCATTGCCTTATTCAAATCTAAGGGCTGGTAACAGTCATTTATGAAGAAAATAGGATAATCTTCTTTAAAATTGATAGGAAATTTAAATCTATTCCACAATTTATTATTAAATTCAATATACTCGCTTGTTCTTGTGAGGAGTGATCATAGCCTTATTCAAGCATAAGGGCTGGAATCAGTCATTTATGAAGAAAATAGAATAGTTTTTTTTTGAAATATTGATATGAAATTTAAGTCTAATCCACAATTTAATATTGAATTCATTATACTCGCTTTCTCTTGTGTGGAGTGATCATTGCCTTATTCAAGCATAAGGGCTGGAATCAGTCATTTATGAAGAAAATAGGATAATCTTCTTTAAAATTGATAGGAAATTTAAATCTATTCCACAATTTATTATTAAATTCAATATACTCGCTTCTTCTTGTGAGGAGTGATCATAGCCTTATTCAAGCATAAGGGCTGGAATCAGTCATTTATGAAGAAAATAGAATAGTTTTTTTTTGAAATATTGATATGAAATTTAAGTCTAATCCACAATTTAATATTGAATTCATTATACTCGCTTTCTCTTGTGTGGAGTGATCATTGCCTTATTCAAACCTAAGGGCTGGTAACAGTCATTTATGAAGAAAATGGAATAGTTTTTTTTTAAAATATTGATATGAAATTTAAGTCTAATCCACAATTTAATATTGAATTCATTATACTCGCTTCTTCATGTGTGGAGTGATCATTGCCTCATTCAAGCATAAGGGCTGGAATCAGTCATTAATGAATAAAATAGGATAATTTTCTTTAATATTGATACGAAATTTAAATCTATTCCACAATTTAATATTAAATTCAATATACTCGCTTCTTGTTGTGTGGAGTGATCATTGCCTTATTAAGCATAAGGGCTGGAAACAGTCATTTATGAAGAAAATAGGATCATTTTTTCAGAAAATATTTATATGGAATTTAAATCTAATCCACAATTTAAAATTGAATTCATTATACTCGTTTTCTCTTGTGTGGAGTGATCATTACCTTATTCAAGCATAAGGGCTGGAATCAGTCATTTATGAAGAAAATAGAATAGTTTTTTTTTGAAATATTGATATGAAATTTAAGTCTAATCCACAGTTTAATATTAAATACATTATACTCGCTTCCTCTTGTGTGGAGTGATCATTGCCTTATTCAAGCATAAGGGCTGGAAACAGTCATTTATGAAGAAAATAGGATCATTTTTTCAGGAAATATTTATATGGAATTTAAATCTAATCCACAATTTAAAATTGAATTCATTATACTCGTTTTCTCTTGTGTGGAGTGATCATTACCTTATTCAAGCATAAGGGCTGGAATCAGTCATTTATGAAGAAAATAGAATAGTTTTTTTTTTGAAATATTGATATGAAATTTAAATCTAATCCACAATTTAAAATTGAATTCATTATACTCGTTTTCTCTTGTGTGGAGTGATCATTGCCTTATTCAAGCATAAGTACTGGAATCAGTCATTTATGAATAAAATAGGATAATTTTCTTCAATATTGATATGAAATTTAAATCTATTCCACAATTTAATATTAAATTCAATATACTCGCTTCTTCATGTGTGGAGTGTTCATTGCCTTATTCAAGCATAAGGGCTGGAATCAGTCATTTATGAAGAAAATAGGATAATTTTCATTTATATTGATATCAAATTTAAATCTAATCCACAGTTTAATATTAAATTCATTATACTCGCTTCCTCTTGTTTGGAGTGATCATTACCTTATTCAAGCATAAGGGCTGGAATCAGTCATTTATGAAGAAAATGGAATAGTTTTTTTTGAAATATTGATATGAAATTTAAGTCTAATCCACAATTTAATATTAAATTCATTATACTCGCTTTCTCTTGTGTGGAGTGATCATAGCCTTATTCAAGCATAAGGGCTGGAATCAGTCATTTATGAAGAAAATAGAATAGTTTTTTTTTTGAACTAATGATATGAAATTTAAGTCTAATCCACAATTTAATATTGAATTCATTATACTCGCTTTCTCTTGTGTGGAGTGATCATTGCCTTATTCAAATCTAAGGGCTGGTAACAGTCATTTATGAAGAAAATGGAATAGTTTTTTTTTGAAATATTCATATGAAATTTAAGTCTAATCCACAATTTAATATTGAATTCATTATACTCGCTTTCTCTTGTGTGGAGTGATCATTGCCTTATTCAAGCATAAGGGCTGGAATCAGTCATTTATGAAGAAAATAGGATAATCTTCTTTAAAATTGATAGGAAATTTAAATCTATTCCACAATTTATTATTAAATTCAATATACTCGCTTCTTCTTGTGAGGAGTGATCATTGCCTTATTCAAACCTAAGGGCTGGTAACAGTCATTTATGAAGAAAATGGAATAGTTGTTTTTTGAAATATTGATATGAAATTGAAGTCTAATCCACAATTTAATATTGAATTCATTATACTCGCTTCTTCATGTGTGGAGTGATCATTGCCTCATTCAAGCATAAGAGCTGGAATCAGTCATTTATGAATAAAATAGGATAAAGTTCTTTAATATTGATATGAAATTTAAATCTATTCCACAATTTAATATTAAATTCAATATACTCGCTTCTTGTTGTGTGGAGTGATCATTGCCATATCCAAGCATAAGGGCTGGAAACAGTCATTTATGAAGAAAATAGGATTTTTTTTTTGGAAATATTGATATGAAATTTAAATCTAACCCACAGTTTTAAGTTCATTATACTCGCTTCCTCTTGTGTGGAGTGATCATTGCCTTATTCAAGCATAAGGGCTGGAAACAGTCATTTATGAAGAAAATAGAATAGTTTTTTTTGAAATATTGATATGAAATTTAAGTCTAATCCACAGTTTAATATTAAATTCATTATACTCGCTTCCTCTTGTGTGGAGTGATCATTGCCTTATTCAAGCATAAGGGCTGGAAACAGTCATTTATGAAGAAAATAGGATCATTTTTTCAGGAAATAATTATATGGAATTTAAATCTAATCCACAATTTAAAATTGAATTCATTATACTCGTTTTCTCTTGTGTGGAGTGATCATTACCTTATTCAAGCATAAGGGCTGGAATCAGTCATTTATGAAGAAAATAGAATAGTTTTTTTTGAAATATTGATATGAAATTTAAGTCTAATCCACAGTTTAATATTAAATTCATTATACTCGCTTCCTCTTGTGTGCAGTGATCATTGCCTTATTCAAGCATAAGGGCTGGAAACAGTCATTTATGAAGAAAATAGCATCATTTTTTCAGGAAATATTTATATGGAATTTAAATCTAATCCACAATTTAAAATTGAATTCATTATACTCGTTTTCTCTTGTGTGGAGTGATCATTACCTTATTCAAGCATAAGGGCTGGAATCAGTCATTTATGAAGAAAATAGAATAGTTTTTTTTTGGAAATATTGATATGAAATTTAAATCTAATCCACAGTTTAATATTAAATTCATTATACTCGCTTCCTCTTGTGTGGAGTGATCATTGCCTTATTCAAGCATAAGGGCTGGAAACAGTCATTTATGAAGAAAATAGGATCATTTTTTCAGGAAATATTTATATGGAATTTAAATCTAATCCACAATTTAAAATTGAATTCATTATACTCGTTTTCTCTTGTGTGGAGTGATCATTGCCTTATTCAAGCATAAGGGCTGGAATCAGTCATTTATGAAGAAAATAGGATAATTTTCTTTAATATTGATAGGAAATTTAAATCTATTCCACAATTTATTATTAAATTCAATATACTCGCTTCTTCTTGTGTGGAGTGATCATTGCCTTATTCAAACCTAAGGGCTGGTAACAGACATTTATGAAGAAAATGGAATAGTTTTTTTTTGAAATATTGATATGAAATTTAAGTCTAATCCACAATTTAATATTGAATTCATTATACTCGCTTTCTCTTGTGTGGAGTGATCATAGCCTTATTCAAGCATAAGGGCTGGAATCAGTCATTTATGAAGAAAATAGAATTTTTTTTTTGAAATATTGATATGAAATTTAAGTCTAATCCACAATTTAATATTGAATTCATTATACTCGGTTTCTCTTGTGTGGAGTGATCATTGCCTTATTCAAGCATAAGGGCTGGAATCAGTCTTTTATGGAGAAAATAGGATAATTTTCTTTAATATTGATATGAAATTTAAATCTATTCCACAATTTAATATTAAATTCAATATACTCGCTTCTTCATGTGTGGAGTGATCATTGCCTTATTCAAGCATAAGGGCTGGAATCAGTCATTTATGAAGAAAATAGGATAATTTTCTTTAATATTGATAGGAAATTTAAATCTATTCCACAGTTTATTATTAAATTCAATATACTCGCTTCTTCTTGTGTGGAGTGATCATTGCCTTATCCAAGCATAAGGGCTGGAAACAGTCATTTATGAAGAAAATAGGAATTTTTTTTGGAAATATTGATATGAAATTTAAATCTAATCCACAGTTTAATATTAAATTCATTGTACTCGCATCCTCTTGTGTGGAGTGATCATTGCCTTATTCAAGCATAAGGGCTGGAAACAGTCATTTATGAAGAAAATAGGATCATTTTTTCAGGAAATATTTATATGGAATTTAAATCTAATCCACAATTTAAAATTGAATTCATTATACTCGTTTTCTCTTGTGTGGAGTGATCATTACCTTATTCAAGCATAAGGGCTGGTATCAGTCATTTATGAAGAAAATAGAATAGTTTTTTTTTGAAATATTGATATGAAATTTAAATCTAATCCACAGTTTAATATTAAATTCATTATACTCGCTTCCTCTTGTGTGGAGTGATCATTGCCTTATTCAATCGTAAGGGCTGGAAACAGTCATTTATGAAGAAAATAGGATCATTTTTTCAGGAAATATTTATATTGAATTTAAATCTAATCCACAATTTAAAATTGAATTCATTATACTCGTTTTCTCTTGTGTGGAGTGATCATTGCCTTATTCAAGCATAAGGGCTGGAATCAGTCATTTATGAAGAAAATAGGATAATTTTCTTTAATATTGATATGAAATTTAAATCTATTCCACAATTTAATATTAAATTCAATATACTCGCTTCTTCATGTGTGGAGTGATCATTGCCTTATTCAAGCATAAGGGCTGGAATCAGTCATTTATGAAGAAAATAGGATAATTTTCTTTAATATTGATATGAAATTTAAATCTATTCCACAATTTAATATTAAATTCAATATACTCGCTTCTTCATGTGTGGAGTGATCATTGCCTTATTCAAACCTAAGGGCTGGTAACAGTCATTTATGAAGAAAATGGAATAGTTTTATTTTGAAATATTTATATGAAATTTAAGTCTAATCCACAATTTAATATTGAATTCATTATACTCGCTTTCTCTTGTGTGGAGTGATCATTGCCTTATTCAAGCATAAGGGCTGGAATCAGTCATTTATGAAGAAAATAGGATAATTTTCTTTAATATTGATATGAAATTTAAATCTATTCCACAATTTAATATTAAATTCAATATACTCGCTTCTTCATGTGTGGAGTGATCATTGCCTTATTCAAGCATAAGGGCTGGAATCAGTCATTTATGAAGAAAATAGGATAATTTTCTTTAATATTGATATGAAATTTAAATCTATTCCACAATTTAATATTAAATTCAATATACTCGCTTCTTCATGTGTGGAGTGATCATTGCCTTATTCAAGCATAAGGGCTGGAATCAGTCATTTAAGAAGAAAATAGGATAATTTTCATTAATATTGATATGAAATTTAAATCTAATCCACAGTTTAATATTAAATTCATTATACTCGCTTCCTCTTGTGTGGAGTGATCATTACCTTATTCAAGCATAAGGGCTGGAATCAGTCATTTATGAAGAAAATGGAATATTTTTTTTTGAAATATTGATATGAAATTTAAGTCTAATCCACAATTTAATATTGAATTCATTATACTCACTTTCTCTTGTGTGGAGTGATCATAGCCTTATTCAAGCATAAGGGCTGGAATCAGTCATTTATAAAGAAAATAGAATAGTTTTTTTTTCAAATATTGATATAAAATTTAAGTCTAATCCACAATTTAATATTGAATTCATTATACTCGCTTTCTCTTGTTTGGAGTGATCATAGCCTTATTCAAGCATAAGGGCTGGAATCAGTCATTTATGAAGAAAATAGAATAGTTTTTTTTTGAAATATTGATATGAAATTTAAGTCTAATCCACAATTTAATATTGAATTCATTATACTCGCTTTCTCTTGTGTGGAGTGATCATAGCCTTATTCAAGCATAAGGGCTGGAATCAGTCATTTATGAAGAAAATTGAATAGTTTTTTTTTGAAATATTGATATGAAATTTAAGTCTAATCCACAATTTAATATTGAATTCATTATACTCGCTTTCTCTTGTTTGTAGTGATCATAGCCTTATTCAAGCATAAGGGCTGGAATCAGTCATTTATGAAGAAAATTGAATAGTTTTTTTTTTGAAATATTGATATGAAATTTAAGTCTAATCCACAATTTAATATTGAATTCATTATACTCGCTTTCTCTTGTGTGGAGTGATCATTGCCTTATTCAAATCTAAGGGCTGGTAACAGTCATTTATGAAGAAAATTGAATAGTTTTTTTTTTGAAATATTGATATAAAATTTAAGTCTAATCCACAATTTAATATTGAATTCATTATACTCGCTTTCTCTTGTGTGGAGTGATCATTGCCTTATTCAAATCTAAGGGCTGGTAACAGTCATTTATGAAGAAAATTGAATAGTTTTTTTTTTGAAATTTTGATATGAAATTTAAGTCTAATCCACAATTTAATATTGAATTCATTATACTCGCTTTCTCTTGTGTGGAGTGATCATTGCCTTATTCAAATCTAAGGGCTGGAATCAGTCATTTATGAAGAAAATTGAATAGTTTTTTTTTTGAAATATTGATATGAAATTTAAGTCTAATCCACAATTTAATATTGAATTCATTATACTCGCTTTCTCTTGTGTGGAGTGATCATTGCCTTATTCAAGCATAAGTACTGGAATCAGTCATTTATGAATAAAATAGGATAATTTTCTTGATTATTGATATGAAATTTAAATCTATTCCACAATTTAATATTAAATTCAATATACTCGCTTCTTCATGTGTGGAGTGTTCATTGCCTTATTCAAGCATAAGGGCTGGAATCAGTCATTTATGAAGAAAATAGTATAATTTTCATTAATATTGATATGAAATTTAAATCTAATCCACAGTTTAATAATTAATTCATTATACTCGCTTCCTCTTGTGTGGAGTGATCATTACCTTATTCAAGCATAAGGGCTGGAATCAGTCATTTATGAAGAAAATAGAATAGTTTTTTTTGAAATATTGATATGAAATTTAAGTCTAATCCACAATTTTATATTGAATTCATTATACTCGCTTTCTCTTGTGTGGAGTGATCATAGCCTTATTCAAGCATAAGGGCTGGAATCAGTCATTTATGAAGAAAATAGAATAGTTTTTTTTTGAAATATTGATATGAAATTTAAGTCCAATCTACAATTTAATATTGAATTCATTATACTCACTTTCTCTTGTGTGGAGTGATCATTGCCTTATTCAAATCTAAGGGCTGGTAACAGTCATTTATGAAGAAAATAGGATAATCTTCTTTAAAATTGATAGGAAATTTAAATCTATTCCACAATTTATTATTAAGTTCAATATACTCGCTTCTTCTTGTGAGGAGTGATCATAGCCTTATTCAAGCATAAGGGCTGGAATCAGTCATTTATGAAGAAAATAGAATAGTTTTTTTTTGAAATATTGATATGAAATTTAAGTCTAATCCACAATTTAATATTGAATTCATTATACTCGCTTTCTCTTGTGTGGAGTGATCATTGCCTTATTCAAGCATAAGGGCTGGAATCAGTCATTTATGAAGAAAATAGGATAATCTTCTTTAAAATTGATAGGAAATTTAAATCTATTCCACAGTTTATTATTAAATTCAATATACTCGCTTCTTCTTGTGTGGAGTGATCATTGCCTTATCCAAGCATAAGGGCTGGAAACAGTCATTTATGAAGAAAATAGGAATTTTTTTTGGAAATATTGATATGAAATTTAAATCTAATCCACAGTTTAATATTAAATTCATTGTACTCGCATCCTCTTGTGTGGAGTGATCATTGCCTTATTCAAGCATAAGGGCTGGAAACAGTCATTTATGAAGAAAATAGGATCATTTTTTCAGGAAATATTTATATGGAATTTAAATCTAATCCACAATTTAAAATTGAATTCATTATACTCGTTTTCTCTTGTGTGGAGTGATCATTACCTTATTCAAGCATAAGGGCTGGTATCAGTCATTTATGAAGAAAATAGAATAGTTTTTTTTTGAAATATTGATATGAAATTTAAATCTAATCCACAGTTTAATATTAAATTCATTATACTCGCTTCCTCTTGTGTGGAGTGATCATTGCCTTATTCAATCGTAAGGGCTGGAAACAGTCATTTATGAAGAAAATAGGATCATTTTTTCAGGAAATATTTATATTGAATTTAAATCTAATCCACAATTTGAAATTGAATTCATTATACTCGTTTTCTCTTGTGTGGAGTGATCATTGCCTTATTCAAGCATAAGGGCTGGAATCAGTCATTTATGAAGAAAATAGGATAATTTTCTTTAATATTGATATGAAATTTAAATCTATTCCACAATTTAATATTAAATTCAATATACTCGCTTCTTCATGTGTGGAGTGATCATTGCCTTATTCAAGCATAAGGGCTGGAATCAGTCATTTATGAAGAAAATAGGATAATTTTCTTTAATATTGATATGAAATTTAAATCTATTCCACAATTTAATATTAAATTCAATATACTCGCTTCTTCATGTGTGGAGTGATCATTGCCTTATTCAAACCTAAGGGCTGGTAACAGTCATTTATGAAGAAAATGGAATAGTTTTATTTTGAAATATTTATATGAAATTTAAGTCTAATCCACAATTTAATATTGAATTCATTATACTCGCTTTCTCTTGTGTGGAGTGATCATTGCCTTATTCAAGCATAAGGGCTGGAATCAGTCATTTATGAAGAAAATAGGATAATCTTCTTTAAAATTGATAGGAAATTTAAATCTATTCCACAGTTTATTATTAAATTCAATATACTCGCTTCTTCTTGTGTGGAGTGATCATTGCCTTATCCAAGCATAAGGGCTGGAAACAGTCATTTATGAAGAAAATAGGAATTTTTTTTGGAAATATTGATATGAAATTTAAATCTAATCCACAGTTTAATATTAAATTCATTGTACTCGCATCCTCTTGTGTGGAGTGATCATTGCCTTATTCAAGCATAAGGGCTGGAAACAGTCATTTATGAAGAAAATAGGATCATTTTTTCAGGAAATATTTATATGGAATTTAAATCTAATCCACAATTTAAAATTGAATTCATTATACTCGTTTTCTCTTGTGTGGAGTGATCATTACCTTATTCAAGCATAAGGGCTGGTATCAGTCATTTATGAAGAAAATAGAATAGTTTTTTTTTTGAAATATTGATATGAAATTTAAATCTAATCCACAGTTTAATATTAAATTCATTATACTCGCTTCCTCTTGTGTGGAGTGATCATTGCCTTATTCAATCGTAAGGGCTGGAAACAGTCATTTATGAAGAAAATAGGATCATTTTTTCAGGAAATATTTATATTGAATTTAAATCTAATCCACAATTTAAAATTGAATTCATTATACTCGTTTTCTCTTGTGTGGAGTGATCATTGCCTTATTCAAGCATAAGGGCTGGAATCAGTCATTTATGAAGAAAATAGGATAATTTTCTTTAATATTGATATGAAATTTAAATCTATTCCACAATTTAATATTAAATTCAATATACTCGCTTCTTCATGTGTGGAGTGATCATTGCCTTATTCAAGCATAAGGGCTGGAATCAGTCATTTATGAAGAAAATAGGATAATTTTCTTTAATATTGATATGAAATTTAAATCTATTCCACAATTTAATATTAAATTCAATATACTCGCTTCTTCATGTGTGGAGTGATCATTGCCTTATTCAAACCTAAGGGCTGGTAACAGTCATTTATGAAGAAAATGGAATAGTTTTATTTTGAAATATTTATATGAAATTTAAGTCTAATCCACAATTTAATATTGAATTCATTATACTCGCTTTCTCTTGTGTGGAGTGATCATTGCCTTATTCAAGCATAAGGGCTGGAATCAGTCATTTATGAAGAAAATAGGATAATTTTCTTTAATATTGATATGAAATTTAAATCTATTCCACAATTTAATATTAAATTCAATATACTCGCTTCTTCATGTGTGGAGTGATCATTGCCTTATTCAAGCATAAGGGCTGGAATCAGTCATTTATGAAGAAAATAGGATAATTTTCTTTAATATTGATATGAAATTTAAATCTATTCCACAATTTAATATTAAATTCAATATACTCGCTTCTTCATGTGTGGAGTGATCATTGCCTTATTCAAGCAAAAGGGCTGGAATCAGTCATTTAAGAAGAAAATAGGATAATTTTCATTAATATTGATATGAAATTTAAATCTAATCCACAGTTTAATATTAAATTCATTATACTCGCTTCCTCTTGTGTGGAGTGATCATTACCTTATTCAAGCATAAGGGCTGGAATCAGTCATTTATGAAGAAAATGGAATATTTTTTTTTGAAATATTGATATGAAATTTAAGTCTAATCCACAATTTAATATTGAATTCATTATACTCACTTTCTCTTGTGTGGAGTGATCATAGCCTTATTCAAGCATAAGGGCTGGAATCAGTCATTTATAAAGAAAATAGAATAGTTTTTTTTTGAAATATTGATATAAAATTTAAGTCTAATCCACAATTTAATATTGAATTCATTATACTCGCTTTCTCTTGTTTGGAGTGATCATAGCCTTATTCAAGCATAAGGGCTGGAATCAGTCATTTATGAAGAAAATAGAATAGTTTTTTTTTGAAATATTGATATGAAATTTAAGTCTAATCCACAATTTAATATTGAATTCATTATACTCGCTTTCTCTTGTGTGGAGTGATCATAGCCTTATTCAAGCATAAGGGCTGGAATCAGTCATTTATGAAGAAAATTGAATAGTTTTTTTTTGAAATATTGATATGAAATTTAAGTCTAATCCACAATTTAATATTGAATTCATTATACTCGCTTTCTCTTGTTTGGAGTGATCATAGCCTTATTCAAGCATAAGGGCTGGAATCAGTCATTTATGAAGAAAATTGAATAGTTTTTTTTTTGAAATATTGATATGAAATTTAAGTCTAATCCACAATTTAATATTGAATTCATTATACTCGCTTTCTCTTGTGTGGAGTGATCATTGCCTTATTCAAATCTAAGGGCTGGTAACAGTCATTTATGAAGAAAATTGAATAGTTTTTTTTTGAAATATTGATATAAAATTTAAGTCTAATCCACAATTTAATATTGAATTCATTATACTCGCTTTCTCTTGTGTGGAGTGATCATTGCCTTATTCAAATCTAAGGGCTGGTAACAGTCATTTATGAAGAAAATTGAATAGTTTTTTTTTTGAAATATTGATATGAAATTTAAGTCTAATCCACAATTTAATATTGAATTCATTATACTCGCTTTCTCTTGTGTGGAGTGATCATTGCCTTATTCAAATCTAAGGGCTGGAATCAGTCATTTATGAAGAAAATTGAATAGTTTTTTTTTTGAAATATTGATATGAAATTTAAGTCTAATCCACAATTTAATATTGAATTCATTATACTCGCTTTCTCTTGTGTGGAGTGATCATTGCCTTATTCAAGCATAAGTACTGGAATCAGTCATTTATGAATAAAATAGGATAATTTTCTTGATTATTGATATGAAATTTAAATCTATTCCACAATTTAATATTAAATTCAATATACTCGCTTCTTCATGTGTGGAGTGTTCATTGCCTTATTCAAGCATAAGGGCTGGAATCAGTCATTTATGAAGAAAATAGTATAATTTTCATTAATATTGATATGAAATTTAAATCTAATCCACAGTTTAATAATTAATTCATTATACTCGCTTCCTCTTGTGTGGAGTGATCATTACCTTATTCAAGCATAAGGGCTGGAATCAGTCATTTATGAAGAAAATAGAATAGTTTTTTTTGAAATATTGATATGAAATTTAAGTCTAATCCACAATTTTATATTGAATTCATTATACTCGCTTTCTCTTGTGTGGAGTGATCATAGCCTTATTCAAGCATAAGGGCTGGAATCAGTCATTTATGAAGAAAATAGAATAGTTTTTTTTTGAAATATTGATATGAAATTTAAGTCCAATCTACAATTTAATATTGAATTCATTATACTCACTTTCTCTTGTGTGGAGTGATCATTGCCTTATTCAAATCTAAGGGCTGGTAACAGTCATTTATGAAGAAAATAGGATAATCTTCTTTAAAATTGATAGGAAATTTAAATCTATTCCACAATTTATTATTAAATTCAATATACTCGCTTCTTCTTGTGAGGAGTGATCATAGCCTTATTCAAGCATAAGGGCTGGAATCAGTCATTTATGAAGAAAATAGAATAGTTTTTTTTTGAAATATTGATATGAAATTTAAGTCTAATCCACAATTAAATATTGAATTCATTATACTCGCTTTCTCTTGTGTGGAGTGATCATTGCCTTATTCAAGCATAAGGGCTGGAATCAGTCATTTATGAAGAAAATAGGATAATCTTCTTTAAAATTGATAGGAAATTTAAATCTATTCCACAATTTATTATTAAATTCAATATACTCGCTTCTTCTTGTGAGGAGTGATCATAGCCTTATTCAAGCATAAGGGCTGGAATCAGTCATTTATGAAGAAAATAGAATAGTTTTTTTTTGAAATATTGATATGAAATTTAAGTCTAATCCACAATTTAATATTGAATTCATTATACTCGCTTTCTCTTGTGTGGAGTGATCATTGCCTTATTCAAACCTAAGGGCTGGTAACAGTCATTTATGAAGAAAATGGAATAGTTTTTTTTTAAAATATTGATATGAAATTTAAGTCTAATCCACAATTTAATATTGAATTCATTATACTCGCTTCTTCATGTGTGGAGTGATCATTGCCTCATTCAAGCATAAGGGCTGGAATCAGTCATTAATGAATAAAATAGGATAATTTTCTTTAATATTGATATGAAATTTAAATCTATTCCACAATTTAATATTAAATTCAATATACTCGCTTCTTGTTGTGTGGAGTGATCATTGCCTTATCCAAGCATAAGGGCTGGAAACAGTCATTTATGAAGAAAATAGGAATTTTTTTTGGAAATATTGATACGAAATTTAAATCTATTCCACAATTTAATATTAAATTCAATATACTCGCTTCTTGTTGTGTGGAGTGATCATTGCCTTATTAAGCATAAGGGCTGGAAACAGTCATTTATGAAGAAAATAGGATCATTTTTTCAGAAAATATTTATATGGAATTTAAATCTAATCCACAATTTAAAATTGAATTCATTATACTCGTTTTCTCATGTGTGGAGTGATCATTACCTTATTCAAGCATAAGGGCTGGAATCAGTCATTTATGAAGAAAATAGAATAGTTTTTTTTTGAAATATTGATATGAAATTTAAGTCTAATCCACAGTTTAATATTAAATTCATTATACTCGCTTCCTCTTGTGTGGAGTGATCATTGCCTTATTCAAGCATAAGGGCTGGAAACAGTCATTTATGAAGAAAATAGGATCATTTTTTCAGGAAATATTTATATGGAATTTAAATCTAATCCACAATTTAAAATTGAATTCATTATACTCGTTTTCTCTTGTGTGGAGTGATCATTACCTTATTCAAGCATAAGGGCTGGAATCAGTCATTTATGAAGAAAATAGAATAGTTTTTTTTGGAAATATTGATATGAAATTTAAATCTAATCCACAGTTTAATATTACATTCATTATACTCGCTTCCTCTTGTGTGGAGTGATCATTGCCTTATTCAAGCATAAGGGCTGGAAACAGTCATTTATGAAGAAAATAGGATCATTTTTTCAGGAAATATTTATATGGAATTTAAATCTAATCCACAATTTAAAATTGAATTCATTATACTCGTTTTCTCTTGTGTGGAGTGATCATTGCCTTATTCAAGCATAAGGGCTGGAATCAGTCATTTATGAAGAAAATAGGATAATTTTCTTTAATATTGATAGGAAATTTAAATCTATTCCACAATTTATTATTAAATTCAATATACTCGCTTCTTCTTGTGTGGAGTGATCATTGCCTTATTCAAACCTAAGGGCTGGTAACAGACATTTATGAAGAAAATGGAATAGTTTTTTTTTGAAAAATTGATATGAAATTTAAGTCTAATCCACAATTTAATATTGAATTCATTATACTCGCTTTCTCTTGTGTGGAGTGATCATAGCCTTATTCAAGCATAAGGGCTGGAATCAGTCATTTATGAAGAAAATAGAATTTTTTTTTTTGAAATATTGATATGAAATTTAAGTCTAATCCACAATTTAATATTGAATTCATTATACTCGGTTTCTCTTGTGTGGAGTGATCATTGCCTTATTCAAGCATAAGGGCTGGAATCAGTCATTTATGGAGAAAATAGGATAATTTTCTTTAATATTGATATGAAATTTAAATCTATTCCACAATTTAATATTAAATTCAATATACTCGCTTCTTCATGTGTGGAGTGATCATTGCCTTATTCAAGCATAAGGGCTGGAATCAGTCATTTATGAAGAAAATAGGATAATTTTCTTTAATATTGATAGGAAATTTAAATCTATTCCACAGTTTATTATTAAATTCAATATACTCGCTTCTTCTTGTGTGGAGTGATCATTGCCTTATCCAAGCATAAGGGCTGGAAACAGTCATTTATGAAGAAAATAGGAATTTTTTTTGGAAATATTGATATGAAATTTAAATCTAATCCACAGTTTAATATTAAATTCATTGTACTCGCATCCTCTTGTGTGGAGTGATCATTGCCTTATTCAAGCATAAGGGCTGGAAACAGTCATTTATGAAGAAAATAGGATCATTTTTTCAGGAAATATTTATATGGAATTTAAATCTAATCCACAATTTAAAATTGAATTCATTATACTCGTTTTCTCTTGTGTGGAGTGATCATTACCTTATTCAAGCATAAGGGCTGGTATCAGTCATTTATGAAGAAAATAGAATAGTTTTTTTTTGAAATATTGATATGAAATTTAAATCTAATCCACAGTTTAATATTAAATTCATTATACTCGCTTCCTCTTGTGTGGAGTGATCATTGCCTTATTCAAGCGTAAGGGCTGGAAACAGTCATTTATGAAGAAAATAGGATCATTTTTTCAGGAAATATTTATATTGAATTTAAATCTAATCCACAATTTAAAATTGAATTCATTATACTCGTTTTCTCTTGTGTGGAGTGATCATTGCCTTATTCAAGCATAAGGGCTGGAATCAGTCATTTATGAAGAAAATAGGATAATTTTCTTTAATATTGATATGAAATTTAAATCTATTCCACAATTTAATATTAAATTCATTATACTCGGTTTCTCTTGTGTGGAGTGATCATTGCCTTATTCAAGCATAAGGGCTGGAATCAGTCATTTATGGAGAAAATAGGATAATTTTCTTTAATATTGATATGAAATTTAAATCTATTCCACAATTTAATATTAAATTCAATATACTCGCTTCTTCATGTGTGGAGTGATCATTGCCTTATTCAAGCATAAGGGCTGGAATCAGTCATTTATGAAGAAAATAGGATAATTTTCTTTAATATTGATAGGAAATTTAAATCTATTCCACAGTTTATTATTAAATTCAATATACTCGCTTCTTCTTGTGTGGAGTGATCATTGCCTTATCCAAGCATAAGGGCTGGAAACAGTCATTTATGAAGAAAATAGGAATTTTTTTTGGAAATATTGATATGAAATTTAAATCTAATCCACAGTTTAATATTAAATTCATTGTACTCGCATCCTCTTGTGTGGAGTGATCATTGCCTTATTCAAGCATAAGGGCTGGAAACAGTCATTTATGAAGAAAATAGGATCATTTTTTCAGGAAATATTTATATTGAATTTAAATCTAATCCACAATTTAAAATTGAATTCATTATACTCGTTTTCTCTTGTGTGGAGTGATCATTGCCTTATTCAAGCATAAGGGCTGGAATCAGTCATTTATGAAGAAAATAGGATAATTTTCTTTAATATTGATATGAAATTTAAATCTATTCCACAATTTAATATTAAATTCAATATACTCGCTTCTTCATGTGTGGAGTGATCATTGCCTTATTCAAGCATAAGGGCTGGAATCAGTCATTTATGAAGAAAATAGGATAATTTTCTTTAATATTGATATGAAATTTAAATTTATTCCACAATTTAATATTAAATTCAATATACTCGCTTCTTCATGTGTGGAGTGATCATTGCCTTATTCAAACCTAAGGGTTGGTAACAGTCATTTATGAAGAAAATGGAATAGTTTTATTTTGAAATATTTATATGAAATTTAAGTCTAATCCACAATTTAATATTGAATTCATTATACTCGCTTTCTCTTGTGTGGAGTGATCATTGCCTTATTCAAGCATAAGGGCTGGAATCAGTCATTTATGAAGAAAATAGGATAATTTTCTTTAATATTGATTTGAAATTTAAATCTATTCCACAATTTAATATTAAATATACTCGCTTCTTCATGTGTGGAGTGATCATTGCCTTATTCAAGCATAAGGGCTGGAATCAGTCATTTAAGAAGAAAATAGGATAATTTTCAATAATATTGATATGAAATTTAAATCTAATCCACAGTTTAATATTAAATTCATTATACTCGCTTCCTCTTGTGTGGAGTGATCATTACCTTATTCAAGCATAAGGGCTGGAATCAGTCATTTATGAAGAAAATGGAATATTTTTTTTTGAAATATTGATATGAAATTTAAGTCTAATCCACAATTTAATATTGAATTCATTATACTCACTTTCTCTTGTGTGGAGTGATCATAGCCTTATTCAAGCATAAGGGCTGGAATCAGTCATTTATCAAGAAAATAGAATAGTTTTTTTTTTGAAATATTGATATAAAATTTAAGTCTAATCCACAATTTAATATTGAATTCATTATACTCGCTTTCTCTTGTTTGGAGTGATCATAGCCTTATTCAAGCATAAGGGCTGGAATCAGTCATTTATGAAGAAAATAGAATAGTTTTTTTTTGAAATATTGATATGAAATTTAAGTCTAATCCACAATTTAATATTGAATTCATTATACTCGCTTTCTCTTGTGTGGAGTGATCATAGCCTTATTCAAGCATAAGGGCTGGAATCAGTCATTTATGAAGAAAATTGAATAGTTTTTTTTTGAAATATTGATATGAAATTTAAGTCTAATCCACAATTTAATATTGAATTCATTATACTCGCTTTCTCTTGTTTGGAGTGATCATAGCCTTATTCAAGCATAAGGGCTGGAATCAGTCATTTATGAAGAAAATTGAATAGTTTTTTTTTTGAAATATTGATATGAAATTTAAGTCTAATCCACAATTTAATATTGAATTCATTATACTCGCTTTCTCTTGTGTGGAGTGATCATTGCCTTATTCAAATCTAAGGGCTGGTAACAGTAATTTATGAAGAAAATTGAATAGTTTTTTTTTGAAATATTGATATAAAATTTAAGTCTAATCCACAATTTAATATTGAATTCATTATACTCGCTTTCTCTTGTGTGGAGTGATCATTGCCTTATTCAAATCTAAGGGCTGGTAACAGTCATTTATGAAGAAAATTGAATAGTTTTTTTTTTGAAATATTGATATGAAATTTAAGTCTAATCCACAATTTAATATTGAATTCATTATACTCGCTTTCTCTTGTGTGGAGTGATCATTGCCTTATTCAAGCATAAGTACTGGAATCAGTCATTTATGAATAAAATAGGATAATTTTCTTGATTATTGATATGAAATTTAAATCTATTCCACAATTTAATATTAAATTCAATATACTCGCTTCTTCATGTGTGGAGTGTTCATTGCCTTATTCAAGCATAAGGGCTGGAATCAGTCATTTATGAAGAAAATAGGATAATTTTCATTAATATTGATATGAAATTTAAATCTAATCCACAGTTTAATAATTAATTCATTATACTCGCTTCCTCTTGTGTGGAGTGATCATTACCTTATTCAAGCATAAGGGCTGGAATCAGTCATTTATGAAGAAAATAGAATAGTTTTTTTTGAAATATTGATATGAAATTTAAGTCTAATCCACAATTTAATATTGAATTCATTATACTCGCTTTCTCTTGTGTGGAGTGATCATAGCCTTATTCAAGCATAAGGGCTGGAATCAGTCATTTATGAAGAAAATAGAATAGTTTTTTTTGAAATATTGATATGAAATTTAAGTCTAATCCACAATTTAATATTGAATTCATTATACTCGCTTTCTCTTGTGTGGAGTGATCATTGCCTTATTCAAATCTAAGGGCTGGTAACAGTCATTTATGAAGAAAATAGGATAATCTTCTTTAAAATTGATAGGAAATTTAAATCTATTCCACAATTTATTATTAAATTCAATATACTCGCTTCTTCTTGTGAGGAGTGATCATAGCCTTATTCAAGCATAAGGGCTGGAATCAGTCATTTATGAAGAAAATAGAATAGTTTTTTTTTGAAATATTGATATGAAATTTAAGTCTAATCCACAATTTAATATTGAATTCATTATACTCGCTTTCTCTTGTGTGGAGTGATCATTGCCTTATTCAAGCATAAGGGCTGGAATCAGTCATTTATGAAGAAAATAGAATAGTTTTTTTTTGAAATATTGATATGAAATTTAAGTCTAATCCACAATTTAATATTGAATTCATTATACTCGCTTTCTCTTGTGTGGAGTGATCATTGCCTTATTCAAACCTAAGGGCTGGTAACAGTCATTTATGAAGAAAATGGAATAGTTTTTTTTTAAAATATTGATATGAAATTTAAGTCTAATCCACAATTTAATATTGAATTCATTATACTCGCTTCTTCATGTGTGGAGTGATCATTGCCTCATTCAAGCATAAGGGCTGGAATCAGTCATTAATGAATAAAATAGGATAATTTTCTTTAATATTGATATGAAATTTAAATCTATTCCACAATTTAATATTAAATTCAATATACTCGCTTCTTGTTGTGTGGAGTGATCATTGCTTTATCCAAGCATAAGGGCTGGAAACAGTCATTTATGAAGAAAATAGGAATTTTTTTTGGAAATATTGATACGAAATTTAAATCTATTCCACAATTTAATATTAAATTCAATATACTCGCTTCTTGTTGTGTGGAGTGATCATTGCCTTATTAAGCATAAGGGCTGGAAACAGTCATTTATGAAGAAAATAGGATCATTTTTTCAGAAAATATTTATATGGAATTTAAATCTAATCCACAATTTAAAATTGAATTCATTATACTCGTTTTCTCTTGTGTGGAGTGATCATTACCTTATTCAAGCATAAGGGCTGGAATCAGTCATTTATGAAGAAAATAGAATAGTTTTTTTTTTGAAATATTGATATGAAATTTAAGTCTAATCCACAGTTTAATATTAAATTCATTATACTCGCTTCCTCTTGTGTGGAGTGATCATTGCCTTATTCAAGCATAAGGGCTGGAAACAGTCATTTATGAAGAAAATAGGATCATTTTTTCAGGAAATATTTATATGGAATTTAAATCTAATCCACAATTTAAAATTGAATTCATTATACTCGTTTTCTCTTGTGTGGAGTGATCATTACCTTATTCAAGCATAAGGGCTGGAATCAGTCATTTATGAAGAAAATAGAATAGTTTTTTTTTTGAAATATTGATATGAAATTTAAGTCTAATCCACAGTTTAATATTAAATTCATTATACTCGCTTCCTCTTGTGTGGAGTGATCATTACCTTATTCAAGCATAAGGGCTTGAATCAGTCATTTATGAAGAAAATAGAATAGTTTATTTTTGAAATATTGATATGAAATTTAAATCTAATCCACAATTTAAAATTGAATTCATTATACTCGTTTTCTCTTGTGTGGAGTGATCATTGCCTTATTCAAGCATAAGTACTGGAATCAGTCATTTATGAATAAAATAGGATAATTTTCTTCAATATTGATATGAAATTTAAATCTATTCCACAATTTAATATTAAATTCATTATACTCGCTTCCTCTTGTTTGGAGTGATCATTACCTTATTCAAGCATAAGGGCTGGAATCAGTCATTTATGAAGAAAATGGAATAGTTTTTTTTGAAATATTGATATGAAATTTAAGTCTAATCCACAATTTAATATTAAATTCATTATACTCGCTTTCTCTTGTGTGGAGTGATCATAGCCTTATTCAAGCATAAGGGCTGGAATCAGTCATTTATGAAGAAAATAGAATAGTTTTTTTTTGAACTATTGATATGAAATTTAAGTCTAATCCACAATTTAATATTGAATTCATTATACTCGCTTTCTCTTGTGTGGAGTGATCATTGCCTTATTCAAATCTAAGGGCTGGTAACAGTCATTTATGAAGAAAATGGAATAGTTTTTTTTTGAAATATTCATATGAAATTTAAGTCTAATCCACAATTTAATATTGAATTCATTATACTCGCTTTCTCTTGTGTGGAGTGATCATTGCCTTATTCAAGCATAAGGGCTGGAATCAGTCATTTATGAAGAAAATAGGATAATCTTCTTTAAAATTGATAGGAAATTTAAAACTATTCCACAATTTATTATTAAATTCAATATACTCGCTTCTTCTTGTGAGGAGTGATCATTGCCTTATTCAAACCTAAGGGCTGGTAACAGTCATTTATGAAGAAAATGAAATAGTTGTTTTTTGAAATATTGATATGAAATTGAAGTCTAATCCACAATTTAATATTGAATTCATTATACTCGCTTCTTCATGTGTGGAGTGATCATTGCCTCATTCAAGCATAAGAGCTGGAATCAGTCATTTATGAATAAAATAGGATAATGTTCTTTAATATTGATATGAAATTTAAATCTATTCCACAATTTAATATTAAATTCAATATACTCGCTTCTTGTTGTGTGGAGTGATCATTGCCTTATCCAAGCATAAGGGCTGGAAACAGTCATTTATGAAGAAAATAGGATTTTTTTTTTGGAAATATTGATATGAAATTTAAATCTAACCCACAGTTTAATATTAAGTTCATTATACTCGCTTCCTCTTGTGTGGAGTGATCATTGCCTTATTCAAGCATAAGGGCTGGAAACAGTCATTTATGAAGAAAATAGAATAGTTTTTTTTGAAATATTGATATGAAATTTAAGTCTAATCCACAGTTTAATATTAAATTCATTATACTCGCTTCCTCTTGTGTGGAGTGATCATTGCCTTATTCAAGCATAAGGGCTGGAAACAGTCATTTATGAAGAAAATAGGATCATTTTTTCAGGAAATAATTATATGGAATTTAAATCTAATCCACAATTTAAAATTGAATTCATTATACTCGTTTTCTCTTGTGTGGAGTGATCATTACCTTATTCAAGCATAAGGGCTGGAATCAGTCATTTATGAAGAAAATAGAATAGTTTTTTTTGAAATATTGATATGAAATTTAAGTCTAATCCACAGTTTAATATTAAATTCATTATACTCGCTTCCTCTTGTGTGGAGTGATCATTGCCTTATTCAAGCATAAGGGCTGGAAACAGTCATTTATGAAGAAAATAGGATCATTTTTTCAGGAAATATTTATATGGAATTTAAATCTAATCCACAATTTAAAATTGAATTCATTATACTCGTTTTCTCTTGTGTGGAGTGATCATTACCTTATTCAAGCATAAGGGCTGGAATCAGTCATTTATGAAGAAAATAGAATAGTTTTTTTTTGGAAATATTGATATGAAATTTAAATCTAATCCACAGTTTAATATTAAATTCATTATACTCGCTTCCTCTTGTGTGGAGTGATCATTGCCTTATTCAAGCATAAGGGCTGGAAACAGTCATTTATGAAGAAAATAGGATCATTTTTTCAGGAAATATTTATATGGAATTTAAATCTAATCCACAATTTAAAATTGAATTCATTATACTCGTTTTCTTTTGTGTGGAGTGATCATTGCCTTATTCAAGCATAAGGGCTGGAATCAGTCATTTATGAAGAAAATAGGATAATTTTCTTTAATATTGATAGGAAATTTAAATCTATTCCACAATTTATTATTAAATTCAATATACTCGCTTCTTCTTGTGTGGAGTGATCATTGCCTTATTCAAACCTAAGGGCTGGTAACAGACATTTATGAAGAAAATGGAATAGTTTTTTTTGAAATATTGATATGAAATTTAAGTCTAATCCACAATTTAATATTGAATTCATTATACTCGCTTTCTCTTGTGTGGAGTGATCATAGCCTTATTCAAGCATAAGGGCTGGAATCAGTCATTTATGAAGAAAATAGAATTTTTTTTTTTGAAATATTGATATGAAATTTAAGTCTAATCCACAATTTAATATTGAATTCATTATACTCGGTTTCTCTTGTGTGGAGTGATCATTGCCTTATTCAAGCATAAGGGCTGGAATCAGTCATTTATGGAGAAAATAGGATAATTTTCTTTAATATTGATATGAAATTTAAATCTATTCCACAATTTAATATTAAATTCAATATTCTCGCTTCTTCATGTGTGGAGTGATCATTGCCTTATTCAAGCATAAGGGCTGGAATCAGTCATTTATGAAGAAAATAGGATAATTTTCTTTAATATTGATAGGAAATTTAAATCTATTCCACAGTTTATTATTAAATTCGATATACTCGCTTCTTCTTGTGTGGAGTGATCATTGCCTTATCCAAGCATAAGGGCTGGAAACAGTCATTTATGAAGAAAATAGGAATTTTTTTTGGAAATATTGATATGAAATTTAAATCTAATCCACAGTTTAATATTAAATTCATTGTACTCGCTTCCTCTTGTGTGGAGTGATCATTGCCTTATTCAAGCATAAGGGCTGGAAACAGACATTTATGAAGAAAATAGGATCATTTTTTCAGGAAATATTTATATGGAATTTAAATCTAATCCACAATTTAAAATTGAATTCATTATACTCGTTTTCTCTTGTGTGGAGTGATCATTACCTTATTCAAGCATAAGGGCTGGTATCAGTCATTTATGAAGAAAATAGAATAGTTTTTTTTTGAAATATTGATATGAAATTTAAATCTAATCCACAGTTTAATATTTAATTCATTATACTCGCTTCCTCTTGTGTGGAGTGATCGTTGCCTTATTCAAGCGTAAGGGCTGGAAACAGTCATTTATGAAGAAAATAGGATCATTTTTTCAGGAAATATTTATATTGAATTTAAATCTAATCCACAATTTAAAATTGAATTCATTATACTCGTTTTCTCTTGTGTGGAGTGATCATTGCCTTATTCAAGCATAAGGGCTGGAATCAGTCATTTATGAAGAAAATAGGATAATTTTCTTTAATATTGATATGAAATTTAAATCTATTCCACAATTTAATATTAAATTCAATATACTCGCTTCTTCATGTGTGGAGTGATCATTGCCTTATTCAAGCATAAGGGCTGGAATCAGTCATTTATGAAGAAAATAGGATAATTTTCTTTAATATTGATATGAAATTTAAATCTATTCCACAATTTAATATTAAATTCAATATACTCGCTTCTTCATGTGTGGAGTGATCATTGCCTTATTCAAACCTAAGGGCTGGTAACAGTCATTTATGAAGAAAATGGAATAGTTTTATTTTGAAATATTTATATGAAATTTAAGTCTAATCCACAATTTAATATTGAATTCATTATACTCGCTTTCTCTTGTGTGGAGTGATCATTGCCTTATTCAAGCATAAGGGCTGGAATCAGTCATTTATGAAGAAAATAGGATAATTTTCTTTAATATTGATTTGAAATTTAAATCTATTCCACAATTTAATATTAAATTCAATATACTCGCTTCTTCATGTGTGGAGTGATCATTGCCTTATTCAAGCATAAGGGCTGGAATCAGTCATTTATGAAGAAAATAGGATAATTTTCTTTAATATTGATAGGAAATTTAAATCTATTCCACAATTTATTATTAAATTCAATATACTCGCTTCTTCTTGTGTGAAGTGATCATTGCCTTATCCAAGCATAAGGGCTGGAAACAGTCATTTATGAAGAAAATAGGATTTTTTTTGGAAATATTGATATGAAATTTAAATCTAATCCACAGTTTAATATTAAATTCATTGTACTCGCTTCCTCTTGTGTGGAGTGATCATTGCCTTATTCAAGCATAAGGGCTGGAAACAGTCATTTATGAAGAAAATAGGATCATTTTTTAAAGAAATATTTATATGGAATTTAAATCTAATCCACAATTTAAAATTGAATTCATTATACTCGTTTTCTCTTGTGTGGAGTGATCATTACCTTATTCAAGCATAAGGGCTGGAATCAGTCATTTATGAAGAAAATAGAATAGTTTTTTTTTGAAATATTGATATGAAATTTAAATCTAATCCACAGTTTAATATTAAATTCATTATACTCGCTTCCTCTTGTGTGGAGTGGTCATTGCCTTATTCAAGCGTAAGGGCTGGAAACAGTCATTTATGAAGAAAATAGGATCATTTTTTCAGGAAATATTTATATGGAATTTAAATCTAATCCACAATTTAAAATTGAATTCATTATACTCGTTTTCTCTTGTGTGGAGTGATCATTACCTTATTCAAGCATAAGGGCTGGAATCAGTCATTTATGAAGAAAATAGAATACTTTTTTTTTAATATTGACATGAAATTTAAATTTAATCCACAGTTTAATATTAAATTCATTATACTCGCTTCCTCTTGTGTGGAGTGATCATTGCCTTATTCAAGCATAAGGGCTGGAATCAGTCATTTATGAAGAAAATAGAATAGTTTTTTTTGAAATATTGATATGAAATTTAAGTCTAATCCACAATTTAATATTGAATTCATTATACTCGCTTTCTCTTGTGTGGAGTGATCATAGCCTTATTCAAGCATAAGGGCTGGAATCAGTCATTTATGAAGAAAATAGAATAGTTTTTTTTTGAAATATTGATATGAAATTTAAGTCTAATCCACAATTTAATATTGAATTCATTATACTCGCTTTCTCTTGTGTGGAGTAATCATTGCCTTATTCAAATCTAAGGGCTGGTAACAGTCATTTATGAAGAAAATAGAATAGTTTTTTTTTGAAATATTGATATGAAATTTAAGTCTAATCCACAATTTAATATTGAATTCATTATACTCGGTTTCTCTTGTGTGGAGTGATCATTGCCTTATTCAAGCATAAGGGCTGGAATCAGTCATTTATGAATAAAATTGGATAATTTTCTTTAATAATGATATGAAATTTAAATCTATTCCACAATTTAATGTTAAATTCAATATACTCGCTTCTTCATGTGTGGAGTGATCATTGCCTTATTCAAGCATAAGGGCTGGAATCAGTCATTTATGAAGAAAATAGGATAATTTTCTTTAATATTGATAGGAAATTTAAATCTATTCCACAATTTATTATTAAATTCAATATACTCGCTTCTGCTTGTGTGGAGTGATCATTGCCTTATCCAAGCATAAGGTCTGGAAACAGTCATTTATGAAGAAAATAGGATAATTTTTTAAGGAAATATTTATATGGAATTTAAATCTAATCCACAATTTAAAATTGAATTCATTATACTCGTTTTCTCTTGTGTGGAGTGATCATTACCTTATTCAAGCATAAGGGCTGGAAACAGTCATTTATGAAGGAAATAGAATAGTTTTTTTTTGAAATATTGATATGAAATTTAAATCTATTCCACTATTTATTATTAAATTCAATATACTCGCCTCTTCTTGTGTGGAGTGATCATTGCCTTATTCAAACCTAAGGGCTGGTAACAGTCATTTATGATGAAAATAGAATAGTTTTTTTTTTGAAATATTGATATGAAACTTAAGTCTAATCCACAATTTAATATTGAGTTCATTATACTCGCTTTCTCTTGTGTGGAGTGATCATAGCCTTATTCAAGCATAAGGGCTGGAATCATTCATTTATGAAGAAAATAGAATAGTTTTTTTTTGAAATATTGATATGAAATTTAAGTCTAATCCACAATTTAATATTGAATTCATTATACTCGCTTTCTCTTGTGTGGAGTGATCATTGCCTTATTCAAATCTAAGGGCTGGTAACAGTCATTTATGAAGAAAATAGAATAGTTTTTTTTTTGAAATATTGATATGAAATTTAAGTCTTATCCACAATTTAATATTGAATTCATTATACTCGCTTTCTCTTGTGTGGAGTGATCATTGCCTTATTCAAGCATAAGGGCTGGAATCAGTCATTTATGAAGAAAATAGGATAATCTTCTTTAATATTGATAGAAAATTTAAATCTATTCCACAATTTATTATTAAATTCAATATACTCGCTTCTTCTTGTGTGGAGTGATCATTGCCTTATTCAAACCTAAGGGCTGGTAACAGTCATTTATGAAGAAAATAGAATAGTTTTTTTTTGAAATATTGATATGAAATTTAAGTCTAATCCACAATTTAATATTGAATTCAATATACTCGCTTCTTCTTGTGTGGAGTGATCATTGCCTTATTCAAATCTAAGGGCTGGTAACAGTTGTTTATGGAGAAAATAGAATAGTTTTTTTTTTGAAATATTGATTTGAAATTTAAGTCTAATCCACAATTTAATATTGAATTCATTATACTCGCTTTCTCTTGTGTGGAGTGATCATTGCCTTATCCAAGCATAAGGGCTGGAAACAGTCATTTATGAAGAAAATAGGATTTTTTTTTGGAAATATTGATATGAAATTTAAATCTAATCCACAGTTTAATATTAAATTCATTATACTCGCTTCCTCTTGTGTGGAGTGATCATTGCCTTATTCAAGCATAAGGGCTGGAAACAGTCATTTATGAAGAAAATAGGATCATCTTTTCAGGAAATATTTATATGGAATTTAAATCTAATCCACAATTTAAAATTGAATTCATTATTCTCGTTTTCTCTTGTGTGGAGTGATCATTGCCTTATTCAAGCATAAGGGCTGGAATGAGTCATTTATGAAGAAAATAGGATAATTTTCTTTAATATTGATATGAAATTTAAATCTATTCCACAATTTAATATTAAATTCAATATACTCGCTTCTTCATGTGTGGAGTGATCATTGCCTTATTCAAGCATAAGGGCTGGAATCGGTCATTTATGAAGAAAATAGGATAATTTTCTTTAATATTGATAGGAAATTTAAATCTATTCCACAATTTATTATTAAATTCAATATACTCGCTTCTTCTTGTGTGGAGTGATCATTGCCTTATTCAAGCATAAGGGCTGGAATCAGTCATTTATGAAGAAAATTGGATAATTTTCTTTAATATTGATATGAAATTTAAATCTATTCCACAATTTAATATTAAATTCAATATACTCGCTTCTTCATGTGTGGAGTGTACATTGCCTTATTCAAGCATAAGGGCTGGAATCAGTCATTTATGAAGAAAATAGGATAATTTTCTTTAATATTGATAGGAAATTTAAATCTATTCCACAATTTATTATTAAATTCAATATACTCGCTTCTTCTTGTGTGGAGTGATCATTGTCTTATCCAAGCATAAGGGCTGGAAACAGTTATTTATGAAGAAAATAGAATTTTTTTTGGAAATATTGATATGAAATTTAAATCTAATCCACAGTTTAATTATTAAATTCATTGTACTCGCTTCCTCTTGTGTGGAGTGATCATTGCCTTATTCAAGCATAAGGGCTGGAAACAGTCATTTATGAAGAAAATAGGATCATTTTTTAAGGAAATATTTATATGGAATTTAAATCTAATCCACAATTTGAAATTGAATTCATTATACTCGTTTTCTCTTGTGTGGAGTGATCATTACCTTATTCAAGCATAAGGGCTGGAATCAGTCATTTATGAAGAAAATAGAATAGTTTTTTTTGGAAATATTGATATGAAATTTAAATCTAATCCACAGTTTAATATTAAATTCATTATACTCGCTTCCTCTTGTGTGGAGTGATCATTGCCTTATTCAAGCGTAAGGGATGGAAACAGTCATTTATGAAGAAAATAGGATCATTTTTTCAGGAAATATTTATATGGAATTTAAATCTAGCCACAATTTAAAATTGAATTCATTATACTCGTTTTCTCTTGTGTGGAGTGATCATTACCTTATTCAAGCATAAGGGCTGGAATCAGTCATTTATGAAGAAAATAGAAGAGTTTTTTTTTTGAAATATTGATATGAAATTTTAATCTAATCCACAGTTTAATATTAAATTCATTATACTCGCTTCCTCTTGTGTGGAGTGATCATTGCCTTATTCAAGCATAAGGGCTGGAAACAGTCATTTATGAAGAAAATAGGATCATTTTTTAAGGAAATATTTATATGGAATTTAAATCTAATCCACAATTTAAAATTGAATTCATTATACTCGTTTTCTCTTGTGTGGAGTGATCATTGTCATATTCAAGCATAAGGGCTGGAATCAGTCATTTATGAAGAAAATAGGATAATTTTCTTTAATATTGATATGAAATTTAAATCTATTCCACAATTTAATATTAAATTCAATATACTCGCTTCTTCATGTGTGGAGTGATCATTGTCTTATTCAAGCATAAGGGCTGGAATCAGTCATTTATGAAGAAAATAGGATAATTTTCTTTAATATTGATAGGAAATTTAAATCTATACCACAATTTATTATTAAATTCAATATACTCGCTTCTTCTTGTGTGGAGTGATCATTGCCTTATTCAAACCTAAGGGCTGGTAACAGTCATTTATGAAGAAAATGGAATAGGTTTTTTTTGAAATATTGATATGAAACTTAAGTCTAATCCACAATTTAATATTAAATTCATTATACTCGCTTCCTCTTGTGTGGAGTGATCATAGCCTTATTCAAGCTTAAGGGCTGGAATCAGTCATTTATGAAGAAAATAGAATAGTTTTTTTTGAAATATTGATATGAAATTTAAGTCTAATCCACAATTTAATATTGAATTCATTATACTCGCTTTCTCTTGTGTGGAGTGATCATTGCCTTATTCAAATCTAAGGGCTGGTAACAGTCATTTATGAAGAAAATAGAATAGTTTTTTTTGAAATATTGATATGAAATTTAAGTCTAATCCACAATTTAATATTGAATTCATTATACTCGGTTTCTCTTGTGTGGAGTGATCATTGCCTTATTCAAGCATAAGGGCTGGAATCAGTCATTTATGAAGAAAATATGATAATTTTCTTTAATATTGATATGAAATTTAAATCTATTCCACAATTTAATATTAAATTCAATATACTCGCTTCTTCATGTGTGGAGTGATCATTGTCTTATTCAAGCATAAGGGCTGGAATCAGTCATTTATGAAGAAAATAGGATAATTTTCTTTAATATTGATAGGAAATTTAAATCTATTCCACAATTTATTATTAAATTCAATATACTCGCTTCTTCTTGTGTGGAGTGATCATTGCCTTATCCAAGCATAAGGGCTGGAAACAGTCATTTATGAAGAAAATAAGAATTTTTTTTTGGAAATATTGATATGAAATTTAAATCTAATCCACAGTTTAATATTAAATTCATTGTACTCGCTTCCTCTTGTGTGGAGTGATCATTGCCTTATTCAAGCATAAGGGCTGGAAACAGTCATTTATGAAGAAAATAGGAATTTTTTTTTGGAAATATTGATATGAAATTTAAATCTAATCCACAGTTTAATATTAAATTCATTGTACTCGTTTTCTCTTGTGTGGAGTGATCATTACATTATTCAAGCATAAGGGCTGGAAACAGTCATTTATGAAGAAAATAGAATAGTTTTTTTTTGAAATATTGATATGAAATTTAAATCTATCCCACTATTTATTATTAAATTCAATATACTCGCCTCTTCTTGTGTGGAGTGATCATTGCCTTATTCAAACCTAAGGGCTGGTAACAGTCATTTATGATGAAAATAGAATAGTTTTTTTTTGAAATATTGATATGAAATTTAAGTCTAATCCACAATTTAATATTGAATTCAATATACTCGCTTCTTCTTGTGTGGAGTGATCATTGCCTTATTCAAATTTAAGGGCTGGTAACAGTTATTTATGGAGAAAATAGAATAGTTTTTTTTTGAAATATTGATTTGAAATTTAAGTCTAATCCACAATTTAATATTGAATTCATTATACTCGCTTTGTCTTGTGTGGAGTGATCATTGCCTTATTCAAGAATAAGGGCTGGAAACAGTCATTTATGAAGAAAATAGGATAATCTTCTTTAATATTGACAGGAAATTTAAATCTATTCCACAATTTATTATTAAATTCAATATACTCGCTTCTTCTTGTGTGGAGTGATCATTGCCTTATTCAAACCTAAGGGCTGGTAACAGTCATTTATGAAGAAAATGGAATAGTATTTTTTTTGAAATATTGATATGAAATTTAAGTCTAATCCACAATTTAATATTGAATTCAATATACTCGCTTATTCTTGTGTGAAGTGATTATTGCCTTATTCAAATCTAAGGGCTGGTAACAGTTATTTATGGAGAAAATAGAATAGTTTTTTTTTGAAATATTGATTTGAAATTTAAGTCTAATCCACAATTTAATATTGAATTCATTATACTCGCTTTCTCTTGTGTGGAGTGATCATTGCCTTATCCAAGCATAAGGGCTGGAAACAGTCATTTATGAAGAAAATAGGATCATTTTTTAAGGAAATATTTATATGGAATTTAAATCTAATCCACAATTTAAAATTGAATTCAATATACTCGTTTTCACTTGTGTGGAGTGATCAATACCTTATTCAAGCATAAGGGCTGGAAACAGTCATTTATGGAGAAAATAGAATAGTTTTTTTTTTAATATTGATATGAAATTTAAATCTATTTCACTATTTATTATTAAATTCAATATACTCGCCTCTTCTTGTGTGGAGTGATCATTGCCTTATTCAAACCTAAGGGCTGTTAACAGTCATTTATGATGAAAATAGAATAGTTTTTTTTTGAAATATTGATATGAAATTTAAGTCTTATCCACAATTTAATATGAATTCATTATACTCGCTTTCTCTTGTGTGGAGTGATCATTGCCTTATTCAAGCATAAGGGCTGGAATCAGTCATTTATGAAGAAAATAGAATAGTTTTTTTTGAAATATTGATATGAAATTTGAGTCTAATCCACAATTTAATATTGTATTCAATATACTCGCTTCTTCTTGTGTGGAGTGATCATTGCCTTATTCAAATCTAAGGGCTGGTAACAGTCATTTATGGAGAAAATAGAATAGTTTTTTTTTTGAAATATTGATATGAAATTTAAGTCTAATCCACAATTTAATATTGAATTCATTATACTCGCTTTCTCTTGTGTGGAGTGATCATTGCCTTATTCAAGAATAAGGGCTGGAAACAGTCATTTATGAAGAAAATAGGGTAATCTTCTTTAATATTGATAGGAAATTTAAATCTATTCCACAATTTATTATTAAATTCAATATACTCGCTTCTTCTTGTGTGGAGTGATCATTGCCTTATTCAAACCTAAGGGCTGGTAACAGTCATTTATGAAGAAAATAGGATGTTTTTTGGAAATATTGATATGAAATTTAAATCTAATCCACAGTTTAATATTAAATTCATTATACTCGCTGCCTCTTGTGTGGAGTGATCATTACCTTATTCAAGCATAAGGGCTGGAAACAGTCATTTATGAAGAAAATATAATTGTTTTTTTTTGAAATATTGATATGAAATTTAAATCTAATCCACAGTTTAATATTAAATTCATTATACTCGCTTCCTCTTGTGTGGAGTGATCATTGCCTTATTCAAGCATAAGGGCTGGAAACAGTCATTTATGAAGAAAATAGGATCATTTTTTCAGGAAATATTTATATGGAATTTAAATCTAATCCACAATTTAAAATTGAATTCATTATACTCGTTTTCTCTTGTGTGGAGTGATCATTACCTTATTCAAGCATAAGGGCTGGAATCAGTCATTTATGAAGAAAATAGAATATATTTTTTTTGAAATATTGATATGAAATTTAAATCTAATCCACAGTTTAATATTAAATTAATTATACTCGCTTCCTCTTGTGTGGAGTGATCATTGCCTTATTCAAGCATAAGGGCTGGAAACAGTCATTTATGAAGAAAATAGGATCATTTTTTCAGGAAATATTTATATGGAATTTAAATCTAATCCACAATTTAAAATTGAATTCATTATACTCGTTTTCTCTTGTGTGGAGTGATAATTGCCTTATTCAAGCATAAGGGCTGGAATCAGTCATTTATGAAGAAAATAGGATAATCTTCTTTAATATTGATAGAAAATTTAAATCTATTCCACAATTTATTATTAAATTCAATATACTCGCTTCTTCTTGTGTGGAGTGATCATTGCCTTATTCAAACCTAAGGGCTGGTAACAGTCATTTATGAAGAAAATAGAATAGTTTTTTTTTGAAATATTGATATGAAATTTAAGTCTAATCCACAATTTAATATTGAATTCAATATACTCGCTTCTTCTTGTGTGGAGTGATCATTGCCTTATTCAAATCTAAGGGCTGGTAACAGTTGTTTATGGAGAAAATAGAATAGTTTTTTTTTGAAATATTGATTTGAAATTTAAGTCTAATCCACAATTTAATATTGAATTCATTATACTCGCTTTCTCTTGTGTGGAGTGATCATTGCCTTATCCAAGCATAAGGGCTGGAAACAGTCATTTATGAAGAAAATAGGATTTTTTTTTGGAAATATTGATATGAAATTTAAATCTAATCCACAGTTTAATATTAAATTCATTATACTCGCTTCCTCTTGTGTGGAGTGATCATTGCCTTATTCAAGCATAAGGGCTGGAAACAGTCATTTATGAAGAAAATAGGATCATCTTTTCAGGAAATATTTATATGGAATTTAAATCTAATCCACAATTTAAAATTGAATTCATTATTCTCGTTTTCTCTTGTGTGGAGTGATCATTGCCTTATTCAAGCATAAGGGCTGGAATGAGTCATTTATGAAGAAAATAGGATAATTTTCTTTAATATTGATATGAAATTTAAATCTATTCCACAATTTAATATTAAATTCAATATACTCGCTTCTTCATGTGTGGAGTGATCATTGCCTTATTCAAGCATAAGGGCTGGAATCGGTCATTTATGAAGAAAATAGGATAATTTTCTTTAATATTGATAGGAAATTTAAATCTATTCCACAATTTATTATTAAATTCAATATACTCGCTTCTTCTTGTGTGGAGTGATCATTGCCTTATTCAAGCATAAGGGCTGGAATCAGTCATTTATGAAGAAAATTGGATAATTTTCTTTAATATTGATATGAAATTTAAATCTATTCCACAATTTAATATTAAATTCAATATACTCGCTTCTTCATGTGTGGAGTGTACATTGCCTTATTCAAGCATAAGGGCTGGAATCAGTCATTTATGAAGAAAATAGGATAATTTTCTTTAATATTGATAGGAAATTTAAATCTATTCCACAATTTATTATTAAATTCAATATACTCGCTTCTTCTTGTGTGGAGTGATCATTGTCTTATCCAAGCATAAGGGCTGGAAACAGTTATTTATGAAGAAAATAGAATTTTTTTTGGAAATATTGATATGAAATTTAAATCTAATCCACAGTTTAATTATTAAATTCATTGTACTCGCTTCCTCTTGTGTGGAGTGATCATTGCCTTATTCAAGCATAAGGGCTGGAAACAGTCATTTATGAAGAAAATAGGATCATTTTTTAAGGAAATATTTATATGGAATTTAAATCTAATCCACAATTTGAAATTGAATTCATTATACTCGTTTTCTCTTGTGTGGAGTGATCATTACCTTATTCAAGCATAAGGGCTGGAATCAGTCATTTATGAAGAAAATAGAATAGTTTTTTTTGGAAATATTGATATGAAATTTAAATCTAATCCACAGTTTAATATTAAATTCATTATACTCGCTTCCTCTTGTGTGGAGTGATCATTGCCTTATTCAAGCGTAAGGGATGGAAACAGTCATTTATGAAGAAAATAGGATCATTTTTTCAGGAAATATTTATATGGAATTTAAATCTAGCCACAATTTAAAATTGAATTCATTATACTCGTTTTCTCTTGTGTGGAGTGATCATTACCTTATTCAAGCATAAGGGCTGGAATCAGTCATTTATGAAGAAAATAGAAGAGTTTTTTTTTGAAATATTGATATGAAATTTTAATCTAATCCACAGTTTAATATTAAATTCATTATACTCGCTTCCTCTTGTGTGGAGTGATCATTGCCTTATTCAAGCATAAGGGCTGGAAACAGTCATTTATGAAGAAAATAGGATCATTTTTTAAGGAAATATTTATATGGAATTTAAATCTAATCCACAATTTAAAATTGAATTCATTATACTCGTTTTCTCTTGTGTGGAGTGATCATTGTCATATTCAAGCATAAGGGCTGGAATCAGTCATTTATGAAGAAAATAGGATAATTTTCTTTAATATTGATATGAAATTTAAATCTATTCCACAATTTAATATTAAATTCAATATACTCGCTTCTTCATGTGTGGAGTGATCATTGTCTTATTCAAGCATAAGGGCTGGAATCAGTCATTTATGAAGAAAATAGGATAATTTTCTTTAATATTGATAGGAAATTTAAATCTATACCACAATTTATTATTAAATTCAATATACTCGCTTCTTCTTGTGTGGAGTGATCATTGCCTTATTCAAACCTAAGGGCTGGTAACAGTCATTTATGAAGAAAATGGAATAGGTTTTTTTTGAAATATTGATATGAAACTTAAGTCTAATCCACAATTTAATATTAAATTCATTATACTCGCTTCCTCTTGTGTGGAGTGATCATAGCCTTATTCAAGCTTAAGGGCTGGAATCAGTCATTTATGAAGAAAATAGAATAGTTTTTTTTGAAATATTGATATGAAATTTAAGTCTAATCCACAATTTAATATTGAATTCATTATACTCGCTTTCTCTTGTGTGGAGTGATCATTGCCTTATTCAAATCTAAGGGCTGGTAACAGTCATTTATGAAGAAAATAGAATAGTTTTTTTTGAAATATTGATATGAAATTTAAGTCTAATCCACAATTTAATATTGAATTCATTATACTCGGTTTCTCTTGTGTGGAGTGATCATTGCCTTATTCAAGCATAAGGGCTGGAATCAGTCATTTATGAAGAAAATAGGATAATTTTCTTTAATATTGATATGAAATTTAAATCTATTCCACAATTTAATATTAAATTCAATATACTCGCTTCTTCATGTGTGGAGTGATCATTGTCTTATTCAAGCATAAGGGCTGGAATCAGTCATTTATGAAGAAAATAGGATAATTTTCTTTAATATTGATAGGAAATTTAAATCTATTCCACAATTTATTATTAAATTCAATATACTCGCTTCTTCTTGTGTGGAGTGATCATTGCCTTATCCAAGCATAAGGGCTGGAAACAGTCATTTATGAAGAAAATAAGAATTTTTTTTTGGAAATATTGATATGAAATTTAAATCTAATCCACAGTTTAATATTAAATTCATTGTACTCGCTTCCTCTTGTGTGGAGTGATCATTGCCTTATTCAAGCATAAGGGCTGGAAACAGTCATTTATGAAGAAAATAGGAATTTTTTTTTGGAAATATTGATATGAAATTTAAATCTAATCCACAGTTTAATATTAAATTCATTGTACTCGTTTTCTCTTGTGTGGAGTGATCATTACATTATTCAAGCATAGGGGCTGGAAACAGTCATTTATGAAGAAAATAGAATAGTTTTTTTTTGAAATATTGATATGAAATTTAAATCTATCCCACTATTTATTATTAAATTCAATATACTCGCCTCTTCTTGTGTGGAGTGATCATTGCCTTATTCAAACCTAAGGGCTGGTAACAGTCATTTATGATGAAAATAGAATAGTTTTTTTTTTGAAATATTGATATGAAATTTAAGTCTTATCCACAATTTAATATTGAATTCATTATACTCGCTTTCTCTTGTGTGGAGTGATCATTGCCTTATTCAAGCATAAGGGCTGGAATCAGTCATTTATGAAGAAAATAGGATAATCTTCTTTAATATTGATAGGAAACTTAAATCTATTCCACAATTTATTATTAAATTCAATATACTCGCTTCTTCTTGTGTGGAGTGATCATTGCCTTATTCAAACCTAAGGGCTGGTAACAGTCATTTATGAAGAAAATATAATAGTTTTTTTTTGAAATATTGATATGAAATTTAAGTCTAATCCACAATTTAATATTGAATTCAATATACTCGCTTCTTCTTGTGTGGAGTGATCATTGCCTTATTCAAATTTAAGGGCTGGTAACAGTTATTTATGGAGAAAATAGAATAGTTTTTTTTTGAAATATTGATTTGAAATTTAAGTCTAATCCACAATTTAATATTGAATTCATTATACTCGCTTTGTCTTGTGTGGAGTGATCATTGCCTTATTCAAGAATAAGGGCTGGAAACAGTCATTTATGAAGAAAATAGGATAATCTTCTTTAATATTGACAGGAAATTTAAATCTATTCCACAATTTATTATTAAATTCAATATACTCGCTTCTTCTTGTGTGGAGTGATCATTGCCTTATTCAAACCTAAGGGCTGGTAACAGTCATTTATGAAGAAAATGGAATAGTATTTTTTTTGAAATATTGATATGAAATTTAGGTCTAATCCACAATTTAATATTGAATTCAATATACTCGCTTCTTCTTGTGTGGAGTGATTATTGCCTTATTCAAATCTAAGGGCTGGTAACAGTTATTTATGGAGAAAATAGAATAGTTTTTTTTTGAAATATTGATTTGAAATTTAAGTCTAATCCACAATTTAATATTGAATTCATTATACTCGCTTTCTCTTGTGTGGAGTGATCATTGCCTTATCCAAGCATAAGGGCTGGAAACAGTCATTTATGAAGAAAATAGGATCATTTTTTAAGGAAATATTTATATGGAATTTAAATCTAATCCACAATTTAAAATTGAATTCAATATACTCGTTTTCACTTGTGTGGAGTGATCAATACCTTATTCAAGCATAAGGGCTGGAAACAGTCATTTATGGAGAAAATAGAATAGTTTTTTTTTAATATTGATATGAAATTTAAATCTATTTCACTATTTATTATTAAATTCAATATACTCGCCTCTTCTTGTGTGGAGTGATCATTGCCTTATTCAAACCTAAGGGCTGTTAACAGTCATTTATGATGAAAATAGAATAGTTTTTTTTTGAAATATTGATATGAAATTTAAGTCTTATCCACAATTTAATATGAATTCATTATACTCGCTTTCTCTTGTGTGGAGTGATCATTGCCTTATTCAAGCATAAGGGCTGGAATCAGTCATTTATGAAGAAAATAGAATAGTTTTTTTTGAAATATTGATATGAAATTTGAGTCTAATCCACAATTTAATATTGTATTCAATATACTCGCTTCTTCTTGTGTGGAGTGATCATTGCCTTATTCAAATCTAAGGGCTGGTAACAGTCATTTATGGAGAAAATAGAATAGTTTTTTTTTTGAAATATTGATATGAAATTTAAGTCTAATCCACAATTTAATATTGAATTCATTATACTCGCTTTCTCTTGTGTGGAGTGATCATTGCCTTATTCAAGAATAAGGGCTGGAAACAGTCATTTATGAAGAAAATAGGGTAATCTTCTTTAATATTGATAGGAAATTTAAATCTATTCCACAATTTATTATTAAATTCAATATACTCGCTTCTTCTTGTGTGGAGTGATCATTGCCTTATTCAAACCTAAGGGCTGGTAACAGTCATTTATGAAGAAAATAGGATGTTTTTTGGAAATATTGATATGAAATTTAAATCTAATCCACAGTTTAATATTAAATTCATTATACTCGCTGCCTCTTGTGTGGAGTGATCATTACCTTATTCAAGCATAAGGGCTGGAAACAGTCATTTATGAAGAAAATATAATTGTTTTTTTTTGAAATATTGATATGAAATTTAAATCTAATCCACAGTTTAATATTAAATTCATTATACTCGCTTCCTCTTGTGTGGAGTGATCATTGCCTTATTCAAGCATAAGGGCTGGAAACAGTCATTTATGAAGAAAATAGGATCATTTTTTCAGGAAATATTTATATGGAATTTAAATCTAATCCACAATTTAAAATTGAATTCATTATACTCGTTTTCTCTTGTGTGGAGTGATCATTACCTTATTCAAGCATAAGGGCTGGAATCAGTCATTTATGAAGAAAATAGAATATATTTTTTTTGAAATATTGATATGAAATTTAAATCTAATCCACAGTTTAATATTAAATTAATTATACTCGCTTCCTCTTGTGTGGAGTGATCATTGCCTTATTCAAGCATAAGGGCTGGAAACAGTCATTTATGAAGAAAATAGGATCATTTTTTCAGGAAATATTTATATGGAATTTAAATCTAATCCACAATTTAAAATTGAATTCATTATACTCGTTTTCTCTTGTGTGGAGTGATAATTGCCTTATTCAAGCATAAGGGCTGGAATCAGTCATTTATGAAGAAAATAGGATAATTTTCTTTAATATTGATATGAAATTTAAATCTATTCCACAATTTAATATTAAATTCAATATACTCGCTTCTTCATGTGTGGAGTGATCATTGCCTTATTCAAGCATAAGGGCTGGAATCAGTCATTTATGAAGAAAATAGGATAGTTTTCTCTAATATTGATAGGAAATTTAAATCTATTCCACAATTTATTATAAAATTCAATATACTCGCTTCTTCTTGTGTGGAGTGATCATTGCCTTATTCAAACCTAAGGGCTGGTAACAGTCATTTATGAAGAAAATGGAATATTTTTTTTTTAAATATTGATATGAAATTTAAGTCTAATCCACAATTTAATATTGAATTCATTATACTCGCTTTCTCTTGTGTGGAGTGATCATAGCCTTATTCAAGCATAAGGGCTGGAATCAGTCATTTATGAAGAAAATAGAATAGTTTTTTTTTTAAATATTGATATGAAATTTAAGTCTAATCCACAATTTAATATTGAATTCATTATACTCGCTTTCTCTTGTGTGGAGTGATCATTGCCTTATTCAAACCTAAGGGCTGGTAACAGTCATTTATGAAGAAAATGGAATAGTTTTTTTTTGAAATATTGATATGAAATTTATGTCTAATCCACAATATAATATTGAATTCATTATACTCGCTTTCTCTTGTGTGGAGTGATCATTGCCTTATTCAAGCATAAGGGCTGGAATCAGTCATTTATGAAGAAAATAGGATAATTTTCTTTAATATTGATAGGAAATTTAAATCTATTCCACAATTTATTATTAAATTCAATATACTCGCTTCTTCTTGTGTGGAGTGATCATTGCCTTACCCAAGCATAAGGGCTGGAAACAGTCATTTATGAAGAAAATAGGAATTTTTTTTGGAAATATTGATATGAAATTTAAATCTAATCCACAGTTTAATATTAAATTCATTATACTCGCTTCCTCTTGTGTGGAGTGATCATTACCTTATTCAAGCATAAGGGCTGGAAACAGTCATTTATGAAGAAAATAGAATAGTTTTTTTTGAAATATTGATATGAAATTGAAATCTATTCCACTATTTATTATTAAATTCAATATACTCGCTTTCTCTTGTGTGGAGTGATCATTGCCTAATTCAAGCATAAGGGCTGGAATCAGTCATTTATGAAGAAAATAGAATAGTTTTTTTTTGAAATATTGATATGAAATTTAAGTCTAATCCACAATTTGATATTGAATTCAATATACTCGTTTCTTCTTGTGTTTAGTGATCATTGCCTTATTCAAATCTAAGGGCTGGTAACAGTCATTTATGGAGAAAATAGAATAGTTTTTTTTGAAATATTGATATGAAATTTAAATCTATTCCACAATTTAATATTAAATTCATTATACTCGCTTCCTCTTGTGTGGGGTGATCATTGCCTTATTCAAGCATAGAGGCTGGAATCAGTCATTTATGAAGAAAATAGGATAATTTTCTTTAATATTGATATGAAAATTAAATCTATTCCACAATTTAATATTAAATTCAATATACTCGCTTCTTCATGTGTGGAGTGATCATTGCCTTATTCAAGCATATGGGCTGGAATCAGTCATTTATGAAGAAAATAGGATAATTTTCTCTAATATTAATAGGAAATTTAAATCTATTCCACAATTTATTATTAAATTCAATATACTCGCTTCTTCATGTGTGGAGTGATCATTGCCTTATCCAAGCATAAGGGCTGGAAACAGTCATTTATGAAGAAAATAGGATAATTTTTTTTTTATATAGTTTATTTTAGTCGCTATATAACATCAAGGTTGTTAGCGACTACAATTTAACAAAATAAAAGTAAGTTACAATATTATTCTTATACAATGTTTGTACTATATGAGGTCATATATATTAATATTCCTAAGGAATTGGATAGTTTTCCTACATTCTTCTTCATTTCTGGTGACTTCAGTCATTGTGTTAGGTATATTCATGGTGTTTTTGATATGCTGGAGTGCATGGCACTCAATCAAGATGTGAAGAACAGAGAAGTTTTCGTCGCAATGGGGGCATTTATTTGGCGGCTCTTTGGTGAAGAGATGTACGTGGGATGCGTTTGAGTGGCCTGTTCTTATTCGTGTAATAACACACTGGTCTCTTCTGTTAGATAAGATCATAGGCCTGGGTTCAAAAATGTTATTTCTTACATTATGAAGCTTTGTGGCTTTCATTTTCCACTTTTGGTTCCAGTATTCAGAAGTTTTTTTTAAAAGGTATTTTCGAATCTCTGGCAGTGGAACAGGAATCTCTGTTTGAATATTGGGATTTTCTGTGATCGATTTAGCTATAAGATCTGCTTTCTCATTACCAGAAATACCTTGGTGTGATGGAATCCATAGCATTTTTATTTCTTTGTTTTCCTGTTTGAGGATGGAAACGAGATGTTGTATCTTCTGTGCTATTGGGTTGTCAGTATATTTGTTTTTGAGTACTTGCAAGCCTGAAAGTGAATCCGAGCAGATAGTCCATTTGCCAGCCTTCTGTTTGAGTATGTACTGTAATGACTGGAGGATAGCATATAATTCACAACTAAAGATGGACATCATTTGAGGAAGGCTTCCTGCATTTATTACCTCATGGTCTGTTGTTACTGCATATGCTGATTTGTTTTCGTTCACTGAACCATCTGTATATAAAAATATAGAATTATTATATTCATGTTTCTTTTCAGAGAATAATCTTCTATAAGTTGAACACGGTGTTACAGGTTTCAAGTGATGGGCTATTTCTAAGTTAATGTCTATTTCATCTTGGGTCCATGGAGGTAGCGGGTGAGGTAGCCTTTGATAAATGGTTGGTAGGTTTATTTCCAGTACCTCTATAAAATTTTTGGTCCTCAAATCCAGTGGCTTTGGTTGTCTGGGGTGGTCGTTATATGAAGTTCGTAGTGTAGAGTAGGATATATATCTGTACATCGGGTTCTGGGGATTAGACTTCACCTTAGATATATAGATTGTGGCTAGTTCTTTTCTTCTAATTTCCAGGGGTTTTTCCTGGGCTTCCGCAAGTAGACTAGTTACTGGAGTTGTTTTGAAGGCTCCAAGACTGAGTCTTATTGCCGAATTCTGTATGTAGTCAAGTTTTCTCAGTAAGCTTTGATTTGCCGCATCATAGAATATCGCGCCGTAGTCTAATTTAGCTCTGATTATGCACCTGTAGATTCTGAGTAGGTTTTCTTGGTCAGCTCCCCAGTTAGTTGGTGAGAAAACTTTTATAATGTTCAATCTTTTCTTACATTCTGCTGTCAGATCATTTATATGGGCCTTCCATGACAGTCTGGAGTCGAATAGTACCCCTAATATATTCTTGTTTTGGACTCTTCTTAGTTGAATGTTGTCAATGGTTAACTGAGTGTCATCAATATTTTTTTTGGCTTTAGAGAATATAATATATTTGGATTTGCTAGTGGAGATTTTGAAACCACTTGAGCTTGTCCACTTATAGATTTCATGTAGTGCTTCTTGCATTAGTTTTGTTGTTGTTTCAATTTTTTTCCCTTACATATGAGGGATATATCGTCAGCGAAAAAAAGAGCCTTGACAGGTGCTTTCACGGCAGAGAGTAGTCGGTTGATTGCGCAAATGAAAAGTATCACACTGATCACAGATCCCTGTGGAAGTCCATTTTCCAAAGTCATGGCTTCTGAAATTTGGTCATGTAATCTTACTCTGAGCGTCCTTTTTTCCAAGAAATTGTTTATATACGCGATGATATTGCCCTTCCATCCCATCGCCATGCACGCATCCACTGCAGTCTGTTTGGGTACCAACTCATAGGCTTTTTCGAGGTCTAATGCTACTAGTATCATGTGGTGATCGTTTGCAAAAGCTTCGCAAACTTCTTCATTTATTACGCCAATGTGGTCATAAGTTGAACGAAAATTCCTGAATCCACTCTGGTACGGGGATAGAAGTTGGTGAGTTTCTATTTCCCATCGCATCCGACTCGTTATGATTTTTTCCAAGATTTTGCTAAGATTACAGGTGAGTGCGATTGGCCGGGAGTTCGCGGTCTTCTTATGGTCTTTACCAGGTTTGGGAATAGGGATGACTACTGATTCTCGCCACTATCTGGAAAGGTTTGACTGAGCCATATGTAGTTGTACATTTTGAGGAGATGCTGAATACCCAATTCTGGTAGGTTTTTGATGAGGCAATTTGGTATATCATCGGGTCCAGGTGATGACTTTTTGCAATTTTGGAGTGCATACTTTAGTTCATCTAATGTTATAGGATTGTTTATTGAGGCTCTTCCGTGTTGAGAAAGAGACAGGGATGTTTCTTCTGTTGAACTGGGGGTTGGAGTGATCTTACAACTATGGTATTTGCTGGATGAGTTATTGGTGAAAGTTTTTGCCAAGATGTTGCATTTTTTTATTGTTGTATCTGCTATATTTCCATTGGCATCTGTTATGATAGGGGGGATGGTGTCCGGTTTTCTCTTAGAAATTTGCCTAATTTTACTCCAGATTAGAGATGTTGGCGTCGAACTGTTTATCGAGGATGTGAAGTCTCTCCAGCTTTGTTTCTCCTTTTCTTTGATGGTTCTTCTCGCTTCTGCTCTAGCAATTTTAAACTCTATTTTATCCTCCAAGGTTTCTGTTCTGGTATACTGCCTACATTTGTTTTTATAGTTTCTGATTTTCTCTCTACAGGATGAATCCAGCCATGGGATTTTGTTTAAATGTTTTTTACCAGTTGATCTCGGGATGGTAGCGCTTGCTGCCGAGTGAATCAAGTTGGTAAATTGCGCTAGTATCTCATTGGTTTGGTTGCTTATGTCATGGTGTTGTGTAATGTTTGGGAAAGCTGGTAGATTGTGTATTCGATTACTAATAAGTTCTTTATAGTGACCCCAGTCAGCTCTATCCAAGATCCATTTGGAATGCCCGATGTCTTCTATTTTCTCTGATTTTAAGTATTTTGTGAGTATCGGGTAGTGGTCGCTGTCGTATAGGTTGTCCAAGGCATTCCACTCAAAGTCAAGAGCTATCTTTGCAGAGATTATTGTAAGGTCTATCGCGCTATTTGATCCATCGTTAACACTGAAATGGGTTGGCATACCGTTATTCAAAACCACTAAGTTGTCATGCTGATCCAGCCATTCTTCAATAATTTTTCCACGTGAGTCTGTTGATGCAGATCCCCACATTGCGTTATGTGCATTAAAGTCTCCCACGATAATGAAGGGTTCAGGTAATTGTTGAGTCAAGTTATTGAGTTCATTTGAATCTAGATTTTTACTACGTGGTAAATAAATATTACAGACAGTGATTTTTGTTGGGTAGCTTACTTGAATGGCTGTGGCTTCGATATCGGTATTCAACTGGATTTCTTTACAGAATAGGTCATTCTTGGTGTAGGTTACTACTCCTCCACTTGCATTGAGGGCATTTGTACGGTTTTTGAATATTGCTGTATATCCAAAAATTTGAGCGCAGTGTTCTTCTTTGAAATTAGTTTCTTGTAAGCAAATGCATGAGGGTTTATAGTCTGGTAAGAGTATCTTGAGAAACTGTTTTCTAACATAGAAGCCATTTATATTCCATTGCACAATATTCATTGAAATACACTTATTTAATTGAGTTTGTTTAAAATTCGAGATATACGATTCTTGATAGCGCGACCATCAACTAGCGGGTAGATTTCTTTCAGCATATTTGTTATTTCACTGACATCCTCGGTGTATTGACGGGCAATGTTCCTTATATCCGCAGCTCCATAAGTACTCTCTATGAAATTCCTTAATTGTGTTGTGTTGAAAGGGTATGATGTTCCTTCTGCCTCGACAATTTTTCTAATTTCTTCCCAATTAAACATTTCATTAGGGATTTGTTTTACTTTTCTTGCCTTTTTAAACTGCCTGGTTTGATCCTTCTTGGAAATACTAATTTGTGATGTATCACTACTCAGTGATTCCGCTTCTGATATATCAGTTTCTGTAATTTCATGTTGATATGGAGATTCTTTGGAGCTATTGGATGGAGGATGGGAGCGTTTCACTGCTGGGGTAGGCTCAAAATTTGGAGAAGGTAGAATTGGAAATGCAGTAAGCTGGCTGTCGTTGGGTTGGGAGTTCTCTTTGGTAGGTGCACTTATATTTTCTGGCGGCTTCAATGGAGATTGGTCATTTTCTTTTTGATCTGGGCATCGTTTGGCTATATGCCCCTCTTTTTTACATATAAAGCAGGACATTGTATCCATTGAGAGGTATATCCAGTAGTTAGTATCTTCATAATTTACCATCATTGACTCTGGTATTTTGCTGACATCACCAGGAGCAACATAAATTTGTCTTCTAAAACTTAATATATGGTTGAATCCTGGTTCTGTTAGTCCAGCTCTTAGGAATGTCATTGTTGACATAGGTGTAACTCCTAATGCCTTGAGTTGATTTTCGACGATGTAATGAGGAATTACCGGGCAAACATTGGATAATATTATTCTCTTGTTATTAGAGGCCTTATACTGAGAGATTGTCCATCGATTTTAATAACTTTGTGTTTTTCAATTAATTCGTCTGCTAGCTCCTTGGACGAAATATAAGCACATACACGGTTATTTGCTATTCTTGAAATAAATCTTATCTGTGAGGGGTTTATTAATTTGGCTATCGCTTGAGTATAGTCTTTCAGTTGGGTATTATCAATATCATCAATCACAATGGCTTGTTCTTTTTTTGGGAAACATTCGGTTTGAAGGGATCTGGAGTATCCTTGAGAGCTTGGAACTGGTGGGTCAGCCATAATTGGCTTTCTAGATCTCTATGATGAGATCTCTTAATTTGCTATTAAATATTACTATTTATTTTGTTGTTATTTTGTCACGAAAATATCTGGCCAGATGCCACACAATTCACTCGCTGAACGTTTAAGACACATGCGTTCGATTCGACTGTTCGGTCGAGACTCTAGGATAATTTTCTTTAATATTGATATGAAATTTAAATTTGTTCCACAATTTAATATTATATTCAATACACTCGCTTTCTCTTGCGTGGAGTGATCATTGCCTTATTCAAGCATAAGGGCTGGAATCAATCACTTATGAAGAAAATAGGATAATTTTCTTTAATATTGATATGAAATTTAAATTTGTTCCTAAATTTATTATTATATTCAATACACTCGCTTCCTCTTGTGTGGAGTGATCATTGCCTTATTCAAGCATAAGAGCTGGAATCAATTATTTATGAAGAAAATTGGATAATTTTCTTTAATATTGATATGAAATTTAAATTTGTTCCTAAATTTATTATTATATTCAATACACTCGCTTCCTCTTGTGTGGAGTGATCATTGCCTTATTCAAGCATAAGAGCTGGAATCAATTATTTATGAAGAAAATAGGATAATTTTCTTTAATATTGATATGAAATTTAAATTTGTTCCTAAATTTATTACTATATTCAATACACTCGCTTCCTCTTGTGTGGAGTGATCATTGCCTTATTCAAGCATAAGAGCTGGAATCAATTATTTATGAAGAAAATTGGATAATTTTCTTTAATATTGATATGAAGTTTAAATCTATTCCGCAGTTTAATATTAAATTCATTATACTCGCTTCCTCTTGTGTGGAGTGATCATAGCCTTATTCAAGCATAAAGTTTGGAAACAATCATTTATGAAGAAAATAGGATCATTTTTTCAGGAAATATTTATATGGAATTTAAATCTAATCCACAATTTAATATTAGATTCAATATACTCGCTTCCTCTTGCGTGGAGTGATCATTGCCTTATTCAAGCATAAGGGCTGGAATCAATCATTTATGAAGAAAATAGGATAATTTTCTTTAATATTGATATGAAATTTAAATCTAATCCACAATTTAATATTAGATTCAATATACTCGCTTCCTCTTGCGTGGAGTGATCATTGCCTTATTCAAGCATAAGGGCTGGAATCAATCACTTACGAAGAAAATAGGATAATTTTCTTTAATATTGATATGAAATTTAAATTTGTTCCACAATTTATTATTATATTCAATACACTCGCTTCCTCTTGTGTGGAGTGATCATTGCCTTATTCAAGCATAAGAGCTGGAATCAATTATTTATGAAGAAAATTGGATAATTTTCTATAATATTGATATGAAGTTTAAATCTATTCCGCAGTTTAATATTAAATTCATTATACTCGCTTCCTCTTGTGTGGAGTGATCATAGCCTTATTCAAGCATAAAGGCTGGAAACAATCATTTATGAAGAAAATAGGATCATTTTTTCAGGAAATATTTATATGGAATTTAAATCTAATCCACAATTTAATATTAGATTCAATATACTCGCTTCGTCTTGCGTGGAGTGATCATTGCCTTATTCAAGCATAAGGGCTGGAATCAATCATTTATGAAGAAAATAGGATAATTTTCTTTAATATTGATATGAAATTTAAATCTAATCCACATTTTAATATAAGATTCAATATACTAGCTTCCTCTTGTGTGGAGTGATCATTGCCTTATTCAAGCATAAGTGCTGGAATCAATCACTTACGAAGAAAATAGGATAATTTTCTTTAATATTGATATGAAATTTAAATTTGTTCCACAATTTATTATTATATTCAATACACTCGCTTCCTCTTGTGTGGAGTGATCATTGCCTTATTCAAGCATAAGAGCTGGAATCAATTATTTATGAAGAAAATTGGATAATTTTCTTTAATATTGATATGAAGTTTAAATCTATTCCACAATTTAATATTAAATTCATTATACTCGTTTTCTCTTGTGTGGAGTGATCATTACCTTATTCAAGCATAAGGGCTGGAAACAGTCATTTATGAAGAAAATAGAATAGTTTTTTTTTGAAATATTGATATGAAATTTAAGTCTAATCCACAATTTAATATTGAATTCATTATACTCGTTTTCTCTTGTGTGTAGTGATCATTGCCTCATTCAAGCATAAGGGCTGGAAACAGTCATTTATGAAGAAAATAGGATAATTTTCTTTAATATTGATATGAAATTTAAATCTAATCCACAGTTTAATATTAAATTCATTATACTCGCTTCCTCTTGTGTGGAGTGATCATTGTCTTATTCAAGCATAAGGGCTGGAAACAGTCATTTATGAAGAAAATAGGAATTTTTTTTGGAAATATTGATATGAAATTTAAATCTAATCCACAGTTTAATATTAATTTCATTATACTCGCTTCCTATTGTGTGGAGTGATCATTGTCTTATTCAAGCATATGGGCTGGAATCAGTCATTTATTAAGAAAATGGGATAATTTTCCTTAATATTGATAGGAAAATTTAATTCTATTCCACTATTTATTATTAAATTCGATATGCTCGCTTCTTCTTGTGTGTAGTGATCATTGCCTCATTCAAGCATAAGGGCTGGAAACAGTCATTTATGAAGAAAATAGGATAATTTTCTTGAATATTGATTGGAAATTTAAATCTGTTAGATAATTTAATATTAAATTCAATATACTCGCTTCCTCTTGTGTGGAGTGATTATTGCCTTATTCAAGCATAAGGGCTGGAAACAGTCATTTATGAAGAAAATAGGAAAATTTTCTTGGAAATATTGATATGAAATTTAAATCTAATCCACAGTTTAATATTAAATTCATTATACTCGCTTCCTCTTGTGTGGAGTGATCATTGTCTTATTCAAGCATAAGGGCTGGAATCAGTCATTTATGAAGGAAATAGGATAATTTTCATTAATATTGATATGAAATTCTAATCTATTCCACAATTCAATATTAAATTCAATATACTCGCTTCTTCTTGTGTGGAGTGATCATTGCCTTATTCTAGCATAAGGGCTGGAATCAGTCATTTATGAAGAAAATAGGATAATTTTCTTTAATATTGTTATGAAATTTAAATCTATTCCACAATTTATTATTAAATTCAATATACTCGCTTCTTCTTGTGTGGAGTGATTATTGCCTTATTCAAACCTAAGGGCTGCAATCAATCATTTATGAAGAAAATAGGATAATTTTCTTTAATATTGATATGAAGTTTAAATCTATTCCACAATTTAATATTAGATTCAATATACTCGCTTCTTCTTGTGTGGAGTGATTATTGCCTTATTCAAACCTAAGGGCTGCAATCAATCATTTATGAAGAAAATAGGATAATTTTCTTTAATATTGATATGAAATTTAAATCTTATCCACAGTTTAATATTAAATTCATTATACTCGCTTCCTCTTGTGTGGAGTGATCATTGCCTTATTCAAGCAAAAGGGCTGGAAACAGTCATTTATGAAGAAAAAAGGATCATTTTTTCAGGAAATATTTATATGGAATTTAAATCTAATCCACAATTTAAAATTGAATTCATTATACTCGTTTTCTCTTGTGTGTAGTGATCATTGCCTTATTCAAGCATAAGAGCTGGAATCAGTCATTTATGAAGAAAATAGGATAATTTTCTTTAATATTGATATGAAATTTAAATCTATTCCACAATTTAATATTAATTTCAATATACTCGCTTCTTCTTGTGTGGAGTGATCATTGTCTTATTCAAGCATAAGGGCTGGAAACAGTCATTTATGAAGAAAATAGGATCATTTTTTCAGGAAATATTTATATGGAATTTAAATCTAATCCACAATTTAAAATTGAATTCATTATACTCGTTTTCTCTTGTGTGGAGTGATCATTACCTTATTCAAGCATAAGGGCTGGAAACAGTCATTTATGAAGAAAATATAATAGTTTTCTTTGAAATATTGATATGAAATTTAAATCTATTTCACTATTTATTATTAAATTCAATATACCCGCTTCTTCTTGTGTGGAGTGATCATTGCCTTATTCAAACCTAAGGGCTGGTAACAGTCATTTATGAAGAAAATAGAATAGTTTTTTTTTGAAATATTGATATGAAATTTAAGTTTAATCCACAATTTAATATTGAATTCATTATAATCGTTTTCTCTTGTGTGTAGTGATCATTGCCTCATTCAAGCATAAGGGCTGAAAACAGTCATATATGAAGAAAATAGGATAATTTTCTTTAATATTGACATGAAATTTCAATCTGTTCCATAATTTAATATTAAATTCTATATACTCGCTTCCTCTTGTGTGGAGTGATTATTGACTCATTCAAGCATAAGGGCTGGAAACAGTCATTTATGAAGAAAATAGAATAGTTTTTTTTTGAAATATTGATTCAATTCAAATTCAATATAATCGCTTCCTCTTATGTGTAGTGATCATTGCCTTATTCAAGCATAAGGGCTGGAATCAATCATTTATGAAGAAATAGGATAATTTTCTTTAATATTGATATGAAATTTAAATCTATTCCACAATTTAATATTAAATTCAATATACTCGCTTCTTCTTGTGTGTAGTGATCATTGCCTTATTCAAGCACAAGGGCTGGAATCAATCATTTATGGAGAAAATAGGATAATTTTCTTTAATATTGATATGAAATTTAAATCTAATCCACAGTTTAATATTAAATTCATTATACTCGCTTCTTCTTGTGTGGAGTGATCATTGCCTTATTCAAACCTAAGGGCTGGTAACAGTCATTTATGAAGAAAATAGAATAGTTTTTTTTTGAAATATTGATATGATATTTAAGTCTAATCCACAATTTAATATTGAATTCATTATACTCGTTTTCTCTTGTGTGTAGTGATCATTGCCTCATTCAAGCATAAGGGCTGGAAACAGTCATATATGAAGAAAATAGGATAATTTTCTCTAATATTGATATGAAATTTAAATCTATTCCACAATTTAATATTAAATTCAATATACTCGCTTCTTCTTGTGTGTAGTGATCATTGCCTTATTCAAGCACAAGGGCTGGAATCAATCATTTATGGAGAAAATAGGATAATTTTCTTTAATATTGATATGAAATTTAAATCTAATCCACAGTTTAAGATTAAATTCATTATACTCGCTTCCTCTTGTGTGGACTGATCATTGCCTTATTCAAGCATAAGGGCTGGAATCAGTCATTTAAGAAGAAAATAGGATAATTTTCTTTAATATTGATATGAAAATTAAATCTATTCCACAATTTAATATTAAATTCAATATACTCGCCTCTTCTTGTGTGGAGTGATCAATGCCTTATTCAAACCTAAGGGCTGGTAACAGTCATTTATGAAGAAAATAGAGTAGTTTTTTTTTTAAATATTGATATGAAATTAAAGTCTAATCCACAATTTAATATTGAATTCATTATACTCGCTTTCTCTTGTGTGGAGTGATCATAGCCTTATTCAAGCATAAGGGCTGGAATCAGTAATTTTTGAAGAAAATAGGATAATTTTCTTTAATTTTGAAATGAAATTTAAATCTATTCCACAATTTAATATTAAATTCAATATACTCGCTTCTTCTTGTGTGGAGTGATCATTGCCTTATTCAAGCACAAGGGCTGGAATCAGTCATTTTTGAAGAAAATAGGATAATTTTCTTTAATATTGATATCCATATTGATCCACAATTTAATATTAAATTCAATATACTCGCTTCTTCTTGTGTGGAGTGATCATTGCCTTATTCAAACCTAAGGGCTGGTAACAGTTATTTATGAAGAAAATAGAATAGTTTTTTTTGAAATATTGATATGTAATTTAAGTCTAATCCACAATTTAATATTGAATTCATTATACTTGCTTTCTCTTGTGTTGAGTGATCATTGCCTTATTCAAGCATAAGGGCTGGAATCAGTCATTTATGAAGAAAATAGGATAATTTTCTTTAATATTGATATGAAATTCAAATCTGTTCCACAATTTAATATTATATTCAATACACTCGCTTTCTCTTGCGTGGAGTGATTATTGCCTTATTCAATCATAAGGGCTGGAAACAGTCATTTATGAAGAAAATAGGATAATTTTTTCAGGAAATATTTATATGGAATTTAAATCTAAGCCACAATTTAAAATTGAATTCACTATACTCGTTTTCTCTTGTGTGGAGTGATCATTACCTTAGTCAAACCTAAGGGCTGGAATCAGTCATTTTTGAAGAAAATAGGATAATTTTCTTTAATATTGATATGAAATTTAAGTCTATTCCACAATTTAATATTAAATTCAATATCGCAACTCGCTTCTTCTTGTGTGGAGTGATCATTGCCTTATTCAAACCTAAGGGCTGGTAACAGTTATTTATGAAGAAAATAGAACAGTTTTTTTTGAAATATTGATATGAAATTTAAGTCTAATCCACAATTTAATATTGAATTCATTATACTTGCTTTCTCTTGTGTGGAGTGATCATTGCCTTATTCAATCATAAGGGCTGGTAACAGTCATTTATGAAGAAAATAGGATTATTTTCTTTAATATTGATAGCAAATTTAAATCTATTCCACAATTTATTATTAAATTCAATATACTCACTTCTTCTTGTTTGGAGTGATCATTGCCTTATCCAAGCATAAGGGCTGGAAACAGTCATTTTAGAAGAAAATAGGAATTTTTTTTGGAAATATTGATATGAAATTTAAATCTAATCCACAGTTTAATATTGAATTCATTAAACTCGCTTCCTCTTGTATGGAGTGATCATTATCTTATTCAAGCATAAGGGCTGGAAATAGTCATTTATGAAGAAAATAGGATAATTTTTTCAAGAAATATTTATATGGAATTTAAATCTAAGCCACAATTTAAAATTGAATTCATTATACTCGTTTTATCTTGTGTGTAGTGATCATTGCCTTATTCAAGCATAAGAGCTGGAATCAGTCATTTATGAAGAAAATAGGATAATTTTCTTTAATATTGATATGAAATTTAAATCTGTTCCACAATTTAATATTAATTTCAATATACTCGCTTCTTCTTGTGTGGAGTGATCATTGTCTTATTCAAGCATAAGGGCTGGAAACAGTCATTTATGATGAAAATAGGATCATTTTTTCAGGAAATATTTATATGGAATTTAAATCTAATCCACAATTTAAAATTGAATTCATTATACTCGTTTTCTCTTGTGTGGAGTGATCATTGCCTCATTCAAGCATAAGGGCTGGAAACAGTCATATATGAAGAAAATAGGATAATTTTCTTTAATATTGATATGAAATTTAAATCTATTCCACAATTTAATATTAATTTCAATATAACAGTCATTTATGAAGAAAATAGAATAGTTTTTTTTTTAATATTGATATGAAATTTAAGTCTAATCCACAATTTAATATTGAATTCATTATAATCGTTTTCTCTTGTGTGTAGTGATCATTGCCTCATTCGCTTGAATATAATAATAAGGGCTGGAATCAGTCATTTATGAAGATAAATATTTTTTACAAAAAATTGGACCGACATAATAGTTGATGCACTGAAAAGTATAAAATAATATTACTTCTATTGGTGATGGTACTTTTGAAGTTGTGCAGTTGCAGTTAGATTGATAGCTTTTGGCACCAACTTCACAAGTACCATCACCAATAGAAGTAATATTATTTTATACTTTTCAGTGCATCAACTATTACGTCGGTCCAATTTTTTGTAAAAAATATTTATTTCACACTTTTGAGTGTAACATTAGTCCCGAAAATCGTTGAACGTTCACTATACCATATCAATGAAGATAATACTTATCCTATTACCCACGTATATTCCTTGCTTGTAGTGGTTATTATTGAGATCTCAAAACATCGCGGCGGAAATACGCTTGAATATTTTAGTTGTTACCATTTAACACCGATTTAACTCGAAAACCGTAATTCTAAGGAAAAAATGTTCATTATAAATGTTGCTACAAATAATTATATCTTTCATGTAGTATCGAAAAAATTTAAATTTTCGAAAGAAATTGTCCTCTCCACATAGCAAAAATACATATTTAACATGCGTCTATCTCGAAAACCGTAACACTTTTGAAAAAATGTTCAATTTCAACGTTTCCGGATATTGTCCTATCTTTAATTATACCAACTCAGATTTTCGATTTTCGAGAAAATTCGCCCCACCACCCCTTCGGGGGCAGTTTTCGGAGGGAAGGAGATTTCGGATTTGCGTTTTTATGAATATGGGACCATTTCTCAATCCCCTTCTTTCAAATGAATCCAAAATCATCAAAATCGGAGATCGTCTACTATATAAAAGACGCGCACGAACCAAAAAAAAAAAAAAAAAAAAATATAGCAGACAGTCGAATTGTATACCTCCTCCGTTCGGGGTTCGTCGGTCAAAAATAAGATAATATTCTTTAATATTGATATGAAATTTAAGTCTATTCCACAATTTAATATTAAATTCAATATACTCGCTTCTTCTTGTGTGGAGTGATCATTGCCTTATCCAAGCATAAGGGCTGGAAACAGTCATTTTTGAAGAAAATAGGATTTTTTTTTGGAAATATTGATATGAAATTTAAATCTAATCCACAGTTTAATATTAAATTCATTAAACTCGCTTCCTCTTGTATGGAGTGATCATTGTCTTATTCAAGCATAAGGGCTGGAATCAGTCATTTATGAAGAAAATAGGATAATTTTCTTTAATATTGATATGAAATTTAAATCTATTCCACAATTTAATATTAATTTCAATATACTCGCTTCTTCTTGTGTGGAGTGATCATTGTCTTATTCAAGCATAAGGGCTGGAAACAGTCATTTATGATGAAAATAGGATCATTTTTTCAGGAAATATTTATATGGAATTTAAATCTAATCCACAATTTAAAATTGAATTCATTATACTCGTTTTCTCTTGTGTGGAGTGATCATTACCTTATTCAAGCATAAGGGCTGGAAACAGTCATTTATGAAGAAAATAGAATATTTTTTTTGAAATATTGATATGAAATTTAAATCTATTCCACTATTTATTATTAAATTTAATATACCCGCTTCTTCTTGTGTGGAGTGATCATTGCCTTATTCAAACCTAAGGGCTGGTAACAGTCATTTATGAAGAAAATAGAATAGTTTTGTTTTGAAATATTGATATGAAATTTAAGTTCAATCCACAATTTTATATTGAATTCATTATAATCGTTTTCTCTTGTGTGTAGTGATCATTGCCTCATTCAAGCATAAGGGCTGGAAACAGTCATATATGAAGAAAATAGGATAATTTTCTTTAATATTGATATGAAATTTAAATCTGTTCCATAATTTAATATTAAATTCTATATACTCGCTTCCTCTTGTGTGGAGTGATTATTGCCTCATTCAAGCATAAGGGCTGGAAACTGTCATTTATGAAGAAAATAGAATAGTATTTTTTTGAAATATTGATTCAATTCAAATGCAATATAATCGCTTCCTCTTATGTGTAGTGATCATTGCCTTATTCAAGCATAAGGGCTGGAATCAATCATTTATGAAGAAAATAGGATAATTTTCTTTAATATTGATATGAAATTTAAATCTATTCCACAATTTAATATTAAATTCAATATACTCGCTTCTTCTTGTGTGTAGTGATCATTGCCTTATTCAAGCACAAGGGCTGGAATCAATCATTTATGGAGAAAATAGGATAATTTTCTTTAATATTGATATGAAATTTAAATCTAATCCACAGTTTAATATTAAATTCATTATTCTCGCATCTTCTTGTGTGGAGTGATCATTGCCTTATTCAAACCTAAGGGCTGGTAACAGTCATTTATGAAGAAAATAGAATAGTTTTTTTTTTTAATATTGATATGAAATTTAAGTCTAATCCACAATTTAATATTGAATTCATTATTCTCGTTTTCTCTTGTGTGTAGTGATCATTGCCTCATTCAAGCATAAGGGCTGGAAACAGTCATATATGAAGAAAATAGGATAATTTTCTCTAATATTGATATGAAATTTAAATCTATTCCACAATTTAATATTAAATTCAATATACTCGCTTCTTCTTGTGTGTAGTGATCATTGCCTTATTCAAGCACAAGGGCTGGAATCAATCATTTATGGAGAAAATAGGATAATTTTCTTTAATATTGATATGAAATTTAAATCTATTCCACAATTTAATATTAAATTCAATATACTCGCTTCTTCTTGTGTGTAGTGATCATTGCCTTATTCAATCACAAGGGCTGGAATCAATCATTTATGGAGAAAATAGGATAATTTTCTTTAATATTGATATGAAATTTAAATCTATTCCACAATTTAATATTGAATTCAATATACTCGCCTCTTCTTGTGTGGAGTGATCATTGCCTTATTCAAACCTAAGGGCTGGTAACAGTCATTTATGAAGAAAATAGAGTAGTTTTTTTTGAAATATTGATATGAAATTAAAGTCTAATCCACAATTTAATATTGAATTCATTATACTCGCTTTCTCTTGTGTGGAGTGATCATAGCCTTATTCAAGCATAAGGGCTGGAATCAGTCATTTTTGAAGAAAATAGGATAATTTTCTTTAATATTGATATGAAATTTAAATCTATTCCACAATTTAATATTAAATTCAATATACTCGCTTCTTCTTGTGTGGAGTGATCATTGCCTTATTCAAACCTATGGGCTGGTAACAGTCATTTATGAAGAAAATAGAGTAGTTTTTTTTTGAAATATTGATATGAAATTTAATTCTAATCCACAATTTAATATTGAATTCATTATACTCGCTTTTTCTTGTGTGGAGTGATCATAGCCTTATTCAAGCATAAGGGCTGGAATCAGTCATTTTTGAAGAAAATAGGATAATTTTCTTTAATATTGATATGAAGTTTAAGTCCATTCCACAATTTAATATTAAATTCAATATACTCGCTTCTTCTTGTGTGGAGTGATCATTGCCTTATTCGAACATAAGGGCTGGTAACAGTTATTTATGAAGAAAATAGAATAGTTTTTTTGAAATATTGATATGAAATTTAAGTCTAATCCACAATTTAATATTGAATTCATTATACTTGCTTTCTCTTGTGTGGAGTGATCATTGCCTTATTCAAGCATAAGGGCTGGAATAAGTCATTTATGAAGAAAATAGGATAGTTTTCTTTAATATTGATATGAAATTCAAATCTGTTCCACAATTTAATATTATATTCAATACACTCGCTTTCTCTTGCGTGGAGTGATCATTGCCTTATTCAATCATAAGGGCTGGAAACAGTCATTTATGAAGAAAATAGGATTTTTTTTTGGAAATATTGATATGAAATTTAAATCTAATCCACAGTTTAATATTAAATTCATTATACTCGCTTCCTCTTGTATGGAGTGATCATTGTCTTATTCAAGCATAAGGGCTGGAAACAGTCATTTATGAAGAAAATAGGATAATTTTTTCAGGAAATATTTATATGGAATTTAAATCTAAGCCACAATTTAAAATTAAATTCATTATACTCGTTTTCTCTTGTGTGGAGTGATCATTACCTTAGTCAAACCTAAGGGCTGGAATCAGTCATTTTTGAAGAAAATAGGATAATTTTCTTTAATATTGATATGAAATTTAAGTCTATTCCACAATTTAATATTAAATTCAATATACTCGCTTCTTCTTGTGTGGAGTGATCATTGCCTTATTCAAACCTAAGGGCTGGTAACAGTTATTTATGAAGAAAATAGAATAGTTTTTTTTGAAATATTGATATGAAATTTAAGTCTAATCCACAATTTAATATTGAATTCATTATACTTGCTTCCTCTTGTGTGGAGTGATCATTGCCTTATTCAAGCATAAGGGCTGGAATCAGTCATTTATGAAGAAAATAGGATAATTTTCTTTAATATTGATATGAAATTTAAGTCTTATCCACAGTTTAATATTAAATTCATTATACTCGCTTCCTCTTGTGTGGAGTGATCATTGCCTTATTCAAGCAAAAGGGCTGGAAACAGTCATTTATGAAGAAAATAGGATCATTTGTTCAGAAAATATTTATATGGAATTTAAATCTAATCCACAATTTAAAATTGAATTCATTATACTCGTTTTCTCTTGTGTGTAGTGATCATTGCCTTATTCAAGCATAAGAGCTGGAATCAGTCATTTATGAAGAAAATAGGATAATTTTCTTTAATATTGATATGAAATTTAAATCTATTCCACAATTTAATATTAATTTCAATATACTGGCTTCTTCTTGTGTGGAGTGATCATTGACTTATTCAAGCATAAGGGCTGGAATCAGTCATTTATGAAGAAAATAGGATAATTTTCTTTAATATTGATATGAAATTTAAATCTATTCCACAATTTAATATTAATTTCAATATACTCGCTTCTTCTTGTATGGAGTGATCATTGCTTTATTCAAGCATAAGGGCTGGAATCAGTCATTTATGAAGAAAATAGGATAATTTTCTTCAATATTGATATGAAATTTAAATCTATTCCACAATTTAATATTAAATTCAATATACTCGCTTCTTCTTGTGTGGAGTGATCATTGCCTTATTCAAACCTAAGGGCTGAGAACGGTCATTTATGAAGAAAATAGAATAGTTTTTTTTTGAAATATTGATATGAAATTTAAGTCTAATCCACAATTTAATATTGAATTCATTATACTCGCTTTCTCTTGTGTGGAGTGATCATAGCCTCATTCAAGCATAAGGGCTGGAATCAGTAATTTATGAAGAAAATAGGATAATTTTCTTTAATATTGATATGAAATTTAAATCTATTCCACAATTTAATATTAAATTCAATATACTCGCTTCTTCTTGTGTGGAGTGATCATTGCCTTATTCAAATCTAAGGGCTGGAAACAGTCATTTATGAAGAAAATAGGATAATTTTCTTTAATATTGATATGAAATTTAAATCTATTCCACAATTTAATATTAAATTCAATATACTCGCTTCATCTTGTGCGGAGTGATCATTGCCTTATTCAAGCATAAGGGCTGGAAACAGTCATTTATGAAGAAAATAGAAATTGTTTTTTTGGGAATATTGATATGAAATTTAAATCTTATCCACAGTTTAATATTAAATTCATTATACTCGCTTCCTCTTGTGTGGAGTGATCATTGCCTTATTCAAGCATAAGGGCTGGAATCAGTCATTTATGAAGAAAATATAATAGTTTTCTTTGAAATATTGATATGAAATTTAAATCTATTCCACTATTTATTATTAAATTCAATATACCCGCTTCCTCTTGTATGGAGTGATCATTGTCTTATTCAAGCATAAGGGCTGGAAACAGTCATTTATGAAGAAAATAGGATAATTTTTTCAGGAAATATTTATATGGAATTTAAATCTAAGCCACAATTTAAAATTAAATTCATTATACTCGTTTTCTCTTGTGTGGAGTGATCATTACCTTAGTCAAACCTAAGGGCTGGAATCAGTCATTTTTGAAGAAAATAGGATAATTTTCTTTAATATTGATATGAAATTTAAGTCTATTCCACAATTTAATATTAAATTCAATATACTCGCTTCTTCTTGTGTGGAGTGATCATTGCCTTATTCAAACCTAAGGGCTGGTAACAGTTATTTATGAAGAAAATAGAATAGTTTTTTTTGAAATATTGATATGAAATTTAAGTCTAATCCACAATTTAATATTGAATTCATTATACTTGCTTCCTCTTGTGTGGAGTGATCATTGCCTTATTCAAGCATAAGGGCTGGAATCAGTCATTTATGAAGAAAATAGGATAATTTTCTTTAATATTGATATGAAATTTAAGTCTTATCCACAGTTTAATATTAAATTCATTATACTCGCTTCCTCTTGTGTGGAGTGATCATTGCCTTATTCAAGCAAAAGGGCTGGAAACAGTCATTTATGAAGAAAATAGGATCATTTGTTCAGTAAATATTTATATGGAATTTATATCTAATCCACAATTTAAAATTGAATTCATTATACTCGTTTTCTCTTGTGTGTAGTGATCATTGCCTTATTCAAGCATAAGAGCTGGAATCAGTCATTTATGAAGAAAATAGGATAATTTTCTTTAATATTGATATGAAATTTAAATCTATTCCACAATTTAATATTAATTTCAATATACTGGCTTCTTCTTGTGTGGAGTGATCATTGACTTATTCAAGCATAAGGGCTGGAATCAGTCATTTATGAAGAAAATAGGATAATTTTCTTTAATATTGATATGAAATTTAAATCTATTCCACAATTTAATATTAATTTCAATATACTCGCTTCTTCTTGTATGGAGTGATCATTGCTTTATTCAAGCATAAGGGCTGGAATCAGTCATTTATGAAGAAAATAGGATAATTTTCTTCAATATTGATATGAAATTTAAATCTATTCCACAATTTAATATTAAATTCAATATACTCGCTTCTTCTTGTGTGGAGTGATCATTGCCTTATTCAAACCTAAGGGCTGAGAACGGTCATTTATGAAGAAAATAGAATAGTTTTTTTTTGAAATATTGATATGAAATTTAAGTCTAATCCACAATTTAATATTGAATTCATTATACTCGCTTTCTCTTGTGTGGAGTGATCATAGCCTCATTCAAGCATAAGGGCTGGAATCAGTAATTTATGAAGAAAATAGGATAATTTTCTTTAATATTGATATGAAATTTAAATCTATTCCACAATTTAATATTAAATTCAATATACTCGCTTCTTCTTGTGTGGAGTGATCATTGCCTTATTCAAATCTAAGGGCTGGAAACAGTCATTTATGAAGAAAATAGGATAATTTTCTTTAATATTGATATGAAATTTAAATCTATTCCACAATTTAATATTAAATTCAATATACTCGCTTCATCTTGTGCGGAGTGATCATTGCCTTATTCAAGCATAAGGGCTGGAAACAGTCATTTATGAAGAAAATAGAAATTGTTTTTTTGGGAATATTGATATGAAATTTAAATCTTATCCACAGTTTAATATTAAATTCATTATACTCGCTTCCTCTTGTGTGGAGTGATCATTGCCTTATTCAAGCATAAGGGCTGGAATCAGTCATTTATGAAGAAAATAGGATAATTTTCTTTAATATTGATTGGAAATTTAAATCTATTCCACAATTTATTATTAAATTCAATATACTCGCTTCTTCTTGTGTGGAGTGATCATTGCCTTATCCAAGCATAATGTCTGGAAACAGTCATTTATGAAGAAAATAGGATTTTTTATTTGGAAATATTGATATGAAATTTAAATCTAATCCACAGTTTAATATTAAATTCATAATACTCGCTTCCTCTTGTGTGGAGTGAACATTGTCTTATTCAAGCATAAGGGCTGAAATCAGTCATTTATGAAGAAAATAGGATAGTTTTCTTTAATATTGATAGGAAATTTAAATCTATTCCACAATTTATTATTAAATTCAATATACTCGCTTCTTCTTGTGTGGAGTGAACATTGCCTTACCCAAGCATAAGGGCTGGAAACAGTCATTTATGCAGAAAATAGTTTTTTTTTTTGGAAATATTGATATGAAATTTAAATCTAATCCACAGTTTAATATTAAATTCATTATACTCGCTTCCTCTTGTGTGGAGTGATCATTGACTTATTCAAGCATAAGGGCTGAAAACAGTCATTTATGAAGAAAATAGGATCATTTTTTCAGGATATATTTATATGGAATTTAAATCTAATCCACAATTTAAAATTGAATTCATTATACTCGTTTTCTCTTGTGTGGAGTGATCATTACCTTATTCAAGAATAAGGGCTGGAAACAGTCATTTATGAAGAAAATAGAATAGTTTTTTTTTTGAAATATTGATATGAAATTTAAGTCTAATCCACAATTTAATATTGAATTCATTATACTCGTTTTCTCTTGTGTGTTGTGATCATTGCCTCATTCAAGCATAAGGGCTGGAAACAGTCATTTATGAAGAAAATAGGATAATTTTCTTTATTATTGATATGAAATTTAAATCTATTCCATAATTTAATAATAAATTCAATATACTCGCTTCTTGTGTGGAGTGATTATTGCCTTATTCAAGCATAAGGGCTGGAAACAGTGATTTATGAAGAAAATAGGATAATTTTCTTCAATATTGATAGGAAATTTAAATCTATTCCACAATTTATTATTAAATTCAATATACTCGCTTCTTCTTGTTTGGAGTGATCATTGCCTTATCCAAGCATAAGGGCTGGAAACAGTCATTTATGAAGAAAATAAGAAATTTTTTTTGGAAATATTGATATGAAATTTAAATCTAATCCACAGTTTAATATTAAATTCATTATACTCGCTTCCTCTGGTGTGGAGTGATCATTGCCTTACTCAAGCATAAGTGCTGGAAACAGTCATTTATGAAGAAAATAGGATTTTTTTTTGGAAATATTGATATGAAATTTAAATCTAATCCACAGTTTAATAATAAATTCATAATACTCGCTTCCTCTTGTGTGGAGTGATCATTGTCTTATTCAAGCATATGGGCTGAAATCAGTCATTTATGAAGAAAATAGGATAATTTTCTTTAATATTGATAGGAAATTTAAATCTATTCCACAATTTATTATTAAATTCAATATACTCGCTTCTTCTTGTGTGGAGTGATCATTGCCTTATCCAAGCATAAGGGCTGGAAACAGTCATTTATGAAGAAAATAGGATTTTTTTTGGAAATATTGATATGAAATATTAAATTCATAATACTCGCTTCCTCTTGTGTGGAGTGATCATTGTCTTATTCAAGCATAAGGGCTGAAATCAGTCATTTATGAAGAAAATAGGATAATTTTCTTCAATATTGATAGGAAATTTAAATCTATTCCTCAATTTATTATTAAATTCAATATACTCGCTTCTTCTTGTGTGGAGTGATCATTGCCTTACCCAAGCATAAGGGCTGGAAACAATCATTCATGCAGAAAATGGGATTTTTTTTTGGAAATATTGATATGAAATTTAAATCTAATCCACAGTTTAATATTAAATTCATTATACTCGCTTCCTCTTGTGTGGAGTGATCATTGTCTTATTCAAGCATAAGGGCTGAAAACAGTCATTTATGAAGAAAATAGGATCATTTTTTCAGGAAATATTTATATGGAATTTAAATCTAATCCACAATTTAAAATTGAATTCATTATACTCGTTTTCTCTTGTGTGGAGTGATCATTACCTTATTCAAGCATAAGGGCTGGAAACAGTCATTTATGAAGAAAATAGAATAGTTTTTTTTTGAAATATTGATATGAAATTTAAGTCTAATCCACAATTTAATATTGAATTCATTATACTCGTTTTCTCTTGTGTGGAGTGATCATTGCCTTATTCAAACCTAAGGGCTGGTAACAGTTATTTATGAAGAAAATAGAATAGTTTTTTTTGAAATATTGATATGAAATTTAAGTCTAATCCACAATTTAATATTGAATTCATTATACTTGCTTTCTCTTGTGTGGAGTGATCATTGCCTTATTCAAGCATAAGGGCTGGAATCAGTCATTTATGAAGAAAATAGGATAATTTTCTGTAATATTGATATGAAATTCAAATCTGTTCCACAATTTAATATTACATTCAATACACTCGCTTTCTCTTGCGTGGAGTGATCATTGCCTTATTCAATCATAAAGGCTGGAAACAGTCATTTATGAAGAAAATAGGATTATTTTCTTTAATATTGATAGCAAATTTAAATCTATTCCACAATTTATTATTAAATTCAATATACTCGCTTCATCTTGTTTGGAGTGATCATTGCCTTATCCAAGCATAAGGACTGGAAACAGTCATTTATGAAGAAAATAGGAATTTTTTTTGGAGATATTGATATGAAATTTAAATCTAATCCAAAGTTTAATATTAAATTCATTATACTCGCTTCCTCTTGTATGGAGTGATCATTGTCTTATTCAAGCAGAAGGGCTGGAAACAGTCATTTATGAAGAAAATAGGATAATTTTTTCAGGAAATATTTATATGGAATTTAAATCTAAGCCACAATTTAAAATTGAATTCATTATACTCGTTTTCTCTTGTGTGGAGTGATCATTACCTTAGTCAAACCTAAGGGCTGGAATCAATCATTTATGAAGAAAATAGGATAATTTTCTTTAATATTGATATGAAATTTAAATCTTATCCACAGTTTAATATTAAATTCATTATAGTCGCTTCCTCTTGTGTGGAGTGATCATTGCCTTATTCAAGCAAAAGGGCTGGAAACAGTCATTTATGAAGAAAATAGGATCATTTGTTCAGGAAATATTTATATGGAATTTAAATCTAATCCACAATTTAAAATTGAATTCATTATACTCGTTTTCTCTTGTGTGTAGTGATCATTGCCTTATTCAAGCATAAGAGCTGGAATCAGTCATTTATGAAGAAAATAGGATAATTTTCTTTAATATTGATATGAAATTTAAATCTATTCCACAATTTAATATTAATTTCAATATACTGGCTTCTTCTTGTGTGGAGTGATCATTGACTTATTCAAGCATAAGGGCTGGAATCAGTCATTTATGAAGAAAATAGGATAATTTTCTTTAATATTGATATGAAATTTAAATCTATTCCACAATTTAATATTAATTTCAATATACTCGCTTCTTCTTGTATGGAGTGATCATTGCTTTATTCAAGCATAAGGGCTGGAATCAGTCATTTATGAAGAAAATAGGATAATTTTCTTTAATATTGATATGAAATTTAAATCTATTCCACAATTTAATATTAAATTCAATATACTCGCTTCTTCTTGTGTGGAGTGATCATTGCCTTATTCAAACCTAAGGGCTGGTAACGGTCATTTATGAATAAAATAGAATAGTTTTTTTTGAAATATTGATATGAAATTTAAGTCTAATCCACAATTTAATACTGAATTCATTATACTCGCTTTCTCTTGTGTGGAGTGATCATAGCCTCATTCAAGCATAAGGGCTGGAATCAGTCATTTATGAAGAAAATAGGATAATTTTCTTTAATATTGACATGAAATTTAAATCTATTCCACAATTTAATATTAAATTCAATATACTCGCTTCTTCTTGTGTGGAGTGATCATTGCCTTATTCAAATCTAACGGCTGGAAACAGTCATTTATGTAGAAAATAGGATAATTTTCTTTAATATTGATATGAAATTTAAATCTATTCCACAATTTAATATTAAATTCAATATACTCGCTTCATCTTGTGCGGAGTGATCATTGCCTTATTCAAGCATAAGGGCTGGAAACAGTCATTTATGAAGAAAATAGGAAATTTTTTTTGGAAATATTGATATAAAATTTAAATCTTATCCACAGTTTAATATTAACTTCATTATACTCGCTTCCTCTTGTGTGGAGTGATCATTGCCTTATTCAAGCATAAGGGCTGGAATCAGTCATTTATGAAGAAAATAGGATAATTTTCTTTAATATTGATAGGAAATTTAAATCTATTCCACAATTTATTATTAAATTCAATATACTCGCTTCTTCTTGTGTGGAGTGATCATTGCCTTATCCAAGCATAATGTCTGGAAACAGTCATTTATGAATAAAATAGGATAATTTTCTTTAATATTGATAGGAAATTTAAATCTAATCCACAGTTTAATATTAAATTCATTATACTCGCTTCCTCTTGTGTGGAGTGATCATTGCCTTATTCAAGCATAAGTGCTGGAAACAGTCATTTATGAAGAAAATAGGATCATTTTTTCAGGATATATTTATGTGGAATTTAAATCTAATCCACAATTTAAAATTGAATTCATTATACTCGTTTTCTCTTGTGTGGAGTGATCATTACCTTATTCAAGCATAAGGGCTGGAAACAGTCATTAATGAAGAAAATATGATCATTTTTTCAGGAAATATTTATATGGAATTTAAATCTAATCCACAATTTAAAATTGAATTTATTATACTCGTTTTCTCTTGTGTGTAGTGATCATTGCCCTATTCAAGTATAAGAGCTGGAATCAATCATTTATGAAGAAATAAGGATCATTCTTTCAGGAAATATTTATATGGAATTTAAATCTAATCCACAATTTAAAATTGAATTCATTATACTCGTTTTCTCTTGTGGGTAGTGATCATTGCCTTATTCAAGCTAAGGGCTGGAATCAGTCATTTATGAAGAAAATAGAATAGTTTTTTTTTTGAAATATTGATATGAAATGTAAGTCTAATCCACAATTTAATATTGAATTCATTATACTCGTTTTCTCTTGTGTGGAGTGATCATTGCCTGATTCAAGCATAAGGGCTGGAATCAGTCATTTATGAAGAAAATAGAATAGTTTTTTTTTGAAATATTGATATGAAATTTAAGTCTAATCCACGATTTAATATTGAATTCATTATACTCGTTTTATCTTGTGTGGAGTGATCATTGCCTGATTCAAGCATAAGGGCTGGAATCAGTCATTTATGAAGAAAATAGAATAGTTTTTTTTTTGAAATATTGATATGAAATGTAAGTCTAATCCACAATTTAATATTGAATTCATTATACTCGCTTTCTCAGGTGTGGAGTGATCATTGCCTTATTCAAGCATAAGGGCTGGAAACAGTCATTTATGAGGAAAATAGGATAATTTTCTTTAATATTTATACGAAATTTAAATCTATTCCACAATTTATTATTAAATTCAATATACTCGCTTCTTCTTGTTTGGAGTGATCATTGCCTTATCCAAGCATAAGGGCTGGAAACAGTCATTTATGAAGAAAATAGGATTTTTTTTTGGAAATATTGATATGAAAATTAAATCTAATCCACAGTTTAATATTAAATTCATAATACTCGCTTCCTCTTGTGTGGAGTGATCATTGTCTTATTCAAGCATAAGGGCTGAAATCAGTCATTTATGAAGAAAATAGGATAATTTTCTTTAATATTGATAGGAAATTTAAATCTATTCCACAATTTATTATTAAATTCAATATACTCGCTTCTTCTTGTGTGGAGTGATCATTGCCTTATCCAAGCATAAGGGCTGGAAACAGTTATTTATGAAGAAAATAGGAATTTTTTTTGGAAATATTGATATGAAATTTAAATCTAATCCACAGTTTAATATTAAATTCATTATACTCGCTTCCTCTTGTGTGGAGTAATCATTGTCTTATTCAAGCATAAGGGCTGGAAACAGTCATTTATGAAGAAAATAGGATCATTTTTTCAGGAAATATTTATATGGAATTTAAATCTAATCCACAATTTAAAATTGAATTCATTATACTCGCTTTCTCTTGTGTGGAGTGATCATAGCCTCATTCAAGCATAAGGGCTGGAATCAGTCATTTATGAAGAAAATAGGATAATTTTCTTTAATATTGATATGAAATTTAAATCTATTCCACAATTTAATATTAAATTCAATATACTCGCTTCTTCTTGTGTGGAGTGATCATTGCCTTATTCAAATCTAACGGCTGGAAACAGTCATTTATGAAGAAAATAGGATAATTTTCTTTAATATTGATATGAAATTTAAATCTATTCCACAATTTAATATTAAATTCAATATACTCGCTTCATCTTGTGCGGAGTGATCATTGCCTTATTCAAGCATAAGGGCTGGAAACAGTCATTTATGAAGAAAATAGGATAATTTTCTTTATTATTGATATGAAATTTAAATCTATTCCATAATTTAATAATAAATTCAATATACTCGCTTCTTGTGTGGAGTGATTATTGCCTTATACAAGCATAAGGGCTGGAAACAGTGATTTATGAAGAAAATAGGATAATTTTCTTTAATATTGATAGGAAATTTAAATCTATTCCACAATTTATTATTAAATTCAATATACTCGCTTCTTCTTGTTTGGAGTGATCATTGCCTTATCCAAGCATATGGGCTGGAAACAGTCATTTATGAAGAAAATAAGAATTTTTTTTGGAATTATTGATATGAAATTTAAATCTAATCCACAGTTTAATATTAAATTCATTATACTCGCTTCCTCTTGTGTGGAGTGATCATTGCCTTATTCAAGCATAAGTGCTGGAAACAGTCATTTATGAAGAAAATAGGATTTTTTTTTGGAAATATTGATATGAAATTTAAATCTAATCCACAGTTTAATATTAAATTCATAATACTCGCTTCCTCTTGTGTGGAGTGATCATTGTCTTATTCAAGCATAAGGGCTGAAATCAGTCATTTATGAAGAAAATAGGATAATTTTCTTTAATATTGATAGGAAATTTAAATCTATTCCACAATTTACTATTAAATTCAATATACTCTCTTCTTCTTGTGTGGAGTGATCATTGCCTTATCCAAGCATAAGGGCTGGAAACAATCATTTATGAAGAAAATAGGATTTTTTTTGGAAATATTGATATGAAATATTAAATTCATAATACTCGCTTCCTCTTGTGTGGAGTGATCATTGTCTTATTCAAGCATAAGGGCTGAAATCAGTCATTTATGAAGAAAATAGGATAATTTTCTTCAATATTGATAGGAAATTTAAATCTATTCCACAATTTATTATTAAATTCAATATACTCGCTTCTTCTTGTGTGGAGTGATCATTGCCTTATCCAAGCATAAGGGCTGGAAACAGTCATTTATGAAGAAAATAGGATTTTTTTTGGAAATATTGATATGAAATATTAAATTCATAATACTCGCTTCCTCTTGTGTGGAGTGATCATTGTCTTATTCAAGCATAAGGGCTGAAATCAGTCATTTATGAAGAAAATAGGATAATTTTCTTCAATATTGATAGGAAATTTAAATCTATTCCACAATTTATTATTGAATTCATTATACTCGCTTTCCCTTGTGTGGAGTGATCATTGCCTTATTCAAGCATAAGGGCTGGAATCAATCATTTATGAAGAAAATAGGATAATTTTCTTTAATATTGATATGAAATTTAAATCTGATCCACATTTTAATAATAGATTCAATATAAACGCATCCTCTTGTGTGGAGTGATCATCGCCTTATTCAAGCATAAGGGCTGGAATCAATCATTTATGAAGAAAATAGGATAATTTTCTTTAATATTGATATGAAATTTAAATCTTATCCCCAATTTAATATTAGATTCAACATGCTCGCTTCTTCTTGTGTGGAGTGATCAATGCCATAGTCAAACCTAAGGGCTGGTAACAGTCATTCATGAAGAAAATAGAATATTTTTTTTTGAAATATTGATATGAAATTTAAGTCTAATCCACAATTTAATATTATATTCAATACACTCGCTTTCTCTTGCGTGGAGTGACCATTGCCTTATTCAAGCATAAGGGCTGGAATCAATCATTTATGAAGAAAATAGGATAATTTTCTTTAATATTGATATGAAATTTAAATCTAATCCACGGTTTAATATTAAATTCATTATGCTCGCTTCCTCTTGTGTGGAGTGATCATTGTCTTATTCAAGCATAAGGGCTGGAATCAGTCATTTATGAAGAAAATAGGATAGTTTTCTTTAATATTGTTATGAAATTTAAATCTATTCCACAATTTATTATTAAATTCAATATACTCGCTTCTTCTTGTGTGGAGAGATTATTGCCTTATTCAAGCATAAGGGCTGAAAACAGTCATTTATGAAGAAAATAGAAAAATTTTCTTGGAAAAATTGATATGAAATTTAAATCTAATCCACAGTTTAATATTAAATTCATTATACTCGCTTCTTCTTGTGTGGAGTGATTATTGCCTTATTCAAGCATAAGGGCTGGAAACAGTCATTTATGAAGAAAATAGGATAATTTTCATTAATATTGATATAAAATTTTAATCTATTCCACAATTTAATATTAAATTCATTATACTCGCTTTCTCTTGTGGGGAGTGATCATTGTCTTATTCAAGCATAAGGGCTGGAATCAGTCATTTATGAAGAAAATAGGATAATTTTCTTGGAAATATTGATATGAAATTTAAATCTAATCCACGGTTTAATATTAAATTCATTATGCTCGCTTCCTCTTGTGTGGAGTGATCATTGTCTTATTCAAGCATAAGGGCTGGAATCAGTCATTTATGAAGAAAATAGGATAGTTTTCTTTAATATTGTTATGAAATTTAAATCTATTCCACAATTTATTATTAAATTCAATATACTCGCTTCTTCTTGTGTGGAGTGATTATTGCCTAATTCAAGCATAAGGGCTGGAAACAGTCATTTATGAAGAAAATAGAAAAATTTTCTTGGAAAAATTGATATGAAATTTAAATCTAATCCACAGTTTAATATTAAATTCAATATACTCGCTTCTTCTTGTGTGGAGTGATCATTGCCTTATTCAAGCATAAGGGCTGGAATCAGTCATTTATGAAGAAAATAGGATAATTTTCTTTAATATTGTTATGAAATTTGAATCTATTCCACAATTTAATATTAAATTCAATATACTCGCTTCTTCTTGTGTGGAGTGATCATTGCCTTATTCAAGCATAAGGGCTGGAATCAGTCATTTATGAAGAAAATAGGATAATTTTCTTTAATATTGTTATGAAATTTAAATCTTATCCACAATTTAATATTAGATTCAACATGCTCGCTTCTTCTTGTGTGGAGTGATCAATGCCATAGTCAAACCTATGGGCTGGTAACAGTCATTTATGAAGAAAATAGAATATTTTTTTTTTGAAATATTGATATGAAATTTAAGTCTAATCCAAAATTTAATACTGAATTCATTATACTCGCTTTCCCTTGTGTGGAGTGATCATTGCCTTATTCAAGCATAAGGGCTGGAATCAATCATTTATGAAGAAAATAGGATAATTTTCTTTAATATTGATATGAAATTTAAATCTGATCCACATTTTAATATTAGATTCAATATAAACGCATCCTCTTGTGTGGAGTGATCATTGCCTTATTCAAGCATAAGGGCTGGAATCAATCATTTATGAAGAAAATAGGATAATTTTCTTTAATATTGATATGAAATTTAAATCTTATCCACAATTTAATATTAGATTCAACATGCTCGCTTCTTCTTGTGTGGAGTGATCAATGCCATAGTCAAACCTAAGGGCTGGTAACAGTCATTTATGAAGAAAATAGAATATTTTTTTTTTGAAATATTGATATGAAATTTAAGTCTAATCCAAAATTTAATATTGAATTCATTATACTCGCTTTCCCTTGTGTGGAGTGATCATTGCCTTATTCAAGCATAAGGGCTGGAATCAATCATTTATGAAGAAAATAGGATAATTTTCTTTAATATTGATATGAAATTTAAATCTGATCCACATTTTAATATTAGATTCAATATAAACGCATCCTCTTGTGTGGAGTGATCATTGCCTTATTCAAGCATAAGGGCTGGAATCAATCATTTATGAAGAAAATAGGATAATTTTCTTTAATATTGATATGAAATTTAAATCTTATCCACAATTTAATATTAGATTCAACATGCTCGCTTCTTCTTGTGTGGAGTGATCAATGCCATAGTCAAACCTAAGGGCTGGTAACAGTCATTTATGAAGAAAATAGAATATTTTTTTTTTGAAATATTGATATGAAATTTAAGTCTAATCCACAATTTAATATTATATTCAATACACTCGCTTTCTCTTGCGTAGAGTGACCATTGCCTTATTCAAGCATAAGGGCTGGAATCAATCATTTATGAAGAAAATAGGATAATTTTCTTTAATATTGATATGAAATTTAAATCTGATCCAAATTTTAATATTAGATTCAATATAAACGCATCCTCTTGTGTGGAGTGATCATTGCCTTATTCAAGCATAAGGGCTGGAATCAATCATTTATGAAGAAAATAGGATAATTTTCTTTAATATTGATATGAAATTTAAATCTATTCCATAATTTAATATTAAATTCAATATACTTGCTTCGTCTTGAGTGGAGTGATAATTGCCTTATTCAAGCTAAGGGCTGGAAACAGTCATTTATGAAGAAAATAGGAAAATTTTCTTGGAAATATTGATATGAAATTTAAATCTAATCCACGGTTTAATATTAAATTCATTATGCTCGCTTCCTCTTGTGTGGAGTGATCATTGTCTTATTCAAGCATAAGGGCTGGAATCAGTCATTTATGAAGAAAATAGGATAGTTTTCTTTAATATTGTTATGAAATTTAAATCTATTCCACAATTTATTATTAAATTCAATATACTCGCTTCTTCTTGTGTGGAGTGATTATTGCCTTATTCAAGCATAAGGGCTGGAAACAGTCATTTATGAAGAAAATAGAAAAATTTTCTTGGAAAAATTGATATGAAATTTAAATCTAATCCACAGTTTAATATTAAATTCATTATACTCGCTTCTTCTTGTGTGGAGTGATTATTGCCTTATTCAAGCATAAGGGCTGGAAACAGTCATTTATGAAGAAAATAGGATAGTTTTCATTAATATTGATATAAAATTTTAATCTATTCCACAATTTAATATTAAATTCATTATACTCGCTTTCTCTTGTGGGGAGTGATCATTGTCTTATTCAAGCATAAGGGCTGGAATCAGTCATTTATGAAGAAAATAGGATAATTTTCATTAATATTGATATGAAATTTTAGTCTATTCCACAATATAATATTAAATTCAATATACTCGCTTCTTCTTGTGTGGAGTGATCATTGCCTTATTCAAGCATAAGGGCTGGAATCAGTCATTTATGAAGAAAATAGGATAATTTTCTTTAATATTGTTATGAAATTTAAATCTATTCCACAATTTATTATTAATTTCAATATACTCGCTTCTTCTTGTGTGGAGTGATTATTGCCTTATTCAAGCATAAGGGCTGGAAACAGTCATTTATGAAGAAAATAGGATAATTTTCATTAATATTGATATGAAATTTTAATCTATTCCACAATTTAATATTAAATTCATTATACTCGCTTTCTCTTGTGTGGAGTGATCATTGTCTTATTCAAGCATAAGGGCTGGAATCAGTCATTTATGAAGAAAATAGGATAATTTTCATTAATATTGATATGAAATTTTAATCTATTCCACAATTTAATATTAATTTCAATATACTCGCTTCTTCTTGTGTGGAGTGATCATTGCCTTATTCAAGCATAAGGGCTGGAATCAGTCATTTATGAAGAAAATAGGATAATTTTCTTTAATATTGATATGAAATTTAAATCTATTCCACAATTTAATATTAATTTCAATATACTCGCTTCTTCTTGTGTGGAGTGATCATTGCCTTATTCAAGCATAAGGGCTGGAATCAGTCATTTATGAAGAAAATAGGATAATTTTCTTTAATATTGATATGAAATTTAAATCTATTCCACAATTTAATATTAAATTCAATATACTCGCTTCTTCTTGTGTGGAGTGATCTTTGCCTTATTCATATCTAACGGCTGGAAACAGTCATTTATGAAGAAAATAGGATAATTTTCCTTAATATTGATATGAAATTTAAATCTATTCCACAATTTAATATTAAATTCAATATACTCGCTTCATCTTGTGCGGAGTGATCATTGCCTTATTCAAGCATAAGGGCTGGAAACAGTCATTTATGAAGAAAATAGGAAATTTTTTTTGGAAATATTGATATGAAATTTAAATCTTATCCACAGTTTAATATTAAATTCATTATACTCGCTTCCTCTTGTGTGGAGTGATCATTGCCTTATTCAAGCATAAGGGCTGGAATCAGTCATTTATGAAGAAAATAGGATAATTTTCTTTAATATTGATAGGAAATTTAAATCTATTCCACAATTTATTATTAAATTCAATATACTCGCTTCTTCTTGTGTGGAGTGATCATTGCCTTATCCAAGCATAATGTCTGGAAACAGTCATTTATGAAGAAAATAGGATTTTTTTTTGGAAATATTGATATGAAATTTAAATCTAATCCACAGTTTAATATTAAATTCATAATACTCGCTTCCTCTTGTGTGGAGTGATCATTGTCTTATTCAAGCATAAGGGCTGAAATCAGTCATTTATGAAGAAAATAGGATAATTTTCTATAATATTGATAGGAAATTTAAATCTATTCCACAATTTATTATTAAATTCAATATACTCGCTCCTTCATGTGTGGAGTGATCATTGCCTTACCCAAGCATAAGGGCTGGAAACAGTCATTTATGCAGAAAATAGGATTTTTTTTTTTGGAAATATTGATATGAAATTTAAATCTAATCCACAGTTTAATATTAAATTCATTATACTCGCTTCCTCTTGTCTGGAGTGATCATTGTCTTATTCAAGCATAAGGGCTGAAAACAGTCATTTATGAAGAAAATAGGATCATTTTTTCAGGAAATATTTATATGGAATTTAAATCTAAAACACAATTTAAAATTGAATTCATTATACTCGTTTTCTCTTGTGTGGAGTGATCATTACCTTATTCAAGCATAAGGGCTGGAAACAGTCATTTATGAAGAAAATAGAATAGTTTTTTTTTGAAATATTGATATGAAATTTAAGTCTAATCCACAATTTAATATTACATTCATTATACTCGTTTTCTCTTGTGTGTTGTGATCATTGCCTCATTCAAGCATAAGGGCTGGAAACAGTCATTTATGATGAAAATAGGATAATTTTCTTTATTATTGATATGAAATTTAAATCTATTCCATAATTTAATAATAAATTCAATATACTCGCTTCTTGTGTGGAGTGATTATTGCCTTATACAAGCATAAGGGCTGGAAACAGTGATTTATGAAGAAAATAGGATAATTTTCTTTAATATTGATAGGAAATTTAAATCTATTCCACAATTTATTATTAAATTCAATATACTCGCTTCTTCTTGTTTGGAGTGATCATTGCCTTATCCAAGCATATGGGCTGGAAACAGTCATTTATGAAGAAAATAAGAAATTTTTTTGGAATTATTGATATGAAATTTAAATCTAATCCACAGTTTAATATTAAATTCATTATACTCGCTTCCTCTTGTGTGGAGTGATCATTGCCTTATTCAAGCATAAGTGCTGGAAACAGTCATTTATGAAGAAAATAGGATTTTTTTTTGGAAATATTGATATGAAATTTAAATCTAATCCACAGTTTAATATTAAATTCATAATACTCGCTTCCTCTTGTGTGGAGTGATCATTGTCTTATTCAAGCATAAGGGCTGAAATCAGTCATTTATGAAGAAAATAGGATAATTTTCTTTAATATTGATAGGAAATTTAAATCTATTCCACAATTTATTATTAAATTCAATATACTCGCTTCTTCTTGTGTGGAGTGATCATTGCCTTATCCAAGCATAAGGGCTGGAATCAGTCATTTATGAAGAAAATAGGATTTTTTTTGGAAATATTGATATGAAATATTAAATTCATAATACTCGCTTCCTCTTGTGTGGAGTGATCATTGTCTTATTCAAGCATAAGGGCTGAAATCAGTCATTTATGAAGAGAATAGGATAATTTTCTTCAATATTGATAGGAAATTTAAATCTATTCCACAATTTATTATTAAATTCAATATACTCGCTTCTTCTTGTGTGGAGTGATCATTGCCTTATCCAAGCATAAGGGCTGGAAACAGTCATTTATGAAGAAAATAGGATTTTTTTTGGAAATATTGATATGAAATATTAAATTCATAATACTCACTTCCTCTTGTGTGGAGTGATCATTGTCTTATTCAAGCATAAGGGCTGAAATCAGTCATTTATGAAGAAAATAGGATAATTTTCTTCAATATTGATAGGAAATTTAAATCTATTCCACAATTTATTATTGAATTCATTATACTCGCTTTCCCTTGTGTGGAGTGATCATTGCCTTATTCAAGCATAAGGGCTGGAATCAATCATTTATGAAGAAAATAGGATAATTTTCTTTAATATTGATATGAAATTTAAATCTGATCCACATTTTAATAATAGATTCAATATAAACGCATCCTCTTGTGTGGAGTTATCATCGCCTTATTCAAGCATAAGGGCTGGAATCAATCATTTATGAAGAAAATAGGATAATTTTCTTTAATATTGATATGAAATTTAAATCTTATCCACAATTTAATATTAGATTCAACATGCTCGCTTCTTCTTGTGTGGAGTGATCAATGCCATAGTCAAACCTAAGGGCTGGTAACAGTCATTCATGAAGAAAATAGAATATTTTTTTTTGAAATATTGATATGAAATTTAAGTCTAATCCACAATTTAATATTATATTCAATACACTCGCTTTCTCTTGCGTGGAGTGACCATTGCCTTATTCAAGCATAAGGGCTGGAATCAATCATTTATGAAGAAAATAGGATAATTTTCTTTAATATTGATATGAAATTTAAATCTAATCCACGGTTTAATATTAAATTCATTATGCTCGCTTCCTCTTGTGTGGAGTGATCATTGTCTTATTCAAGCATAAGGGCTGGAATCAGTCATTTATGAAGAAAATAGGATAGTTTTCTTTAATATTGTTATGAAATTTAAATCTATTCCACAATTTATTATTAAATTCAATATACTCGCTTCTTCTTGTGTGGAGAGATTATTGCCTTATTCAAGCATAAGGGCTGAAAACAGTCATTTATGAAGAAAATAGAAAAATTTTCTTGGAAAAATTGATATGAAATTTAAATCTAATCCACAGTTTAATATTAAATTCATTATACTCGCTTCTTCTTGTGTGGAGTGATTATTGCCTTATTCAAGCATAAGGGCTGGAAACAGTCATTTATGAAGAAAATAGGATAATTTTCATTAATATTGATATAAAATTTTAATCTATTTCACAATTTAATATTAAATTCATTATACTCGCTTTCTCTTGTGGGGAGTGATCATTGTCTTATTCAAGCATAAGGGCTGGAATCAGTCATTTATGAAGAAAATAGGATAATTTTCTTGGAAATATTGATATGAAATTTAAATCTAATCCACGGTTTAATATTAAATTCATTATGCTCGCTTCCTCTTGTGTGGAGTGATCATTGTCTTATTCAAGCATAAGGGCTGGAATCAGTCATTTATGAAGAAAATAGGATAGTTTTCTTTAATATTGTTATGAAATTTAAATCTATTCCACAATTTATTATTAAATTCAATATACTCGCTTCTTCTTGTGTGGAGTGATTATTGCCTAATTCAAGCATAAGGGCTGGAAACAGTCATTTATGAAGAAAATAGAAAAAATTTCTTGGAAAAATTGATATGAAATTTAAATCTAATCCACAGTTTAATATTAAATTCAATATACTCGCTTCTTCTTGTGTGGAGTGATCATTGCCTTATTCAAGCATAAGGGCTGGAATCAGTCATTTATGAAGAAAATAGGATAATTTTCTTTAATATTGTTATGAAATTTGAATCTATTCCACAATTTAATATTAAATTCATTATACTCACTTTCTCTTGTGGGGAGTGATCATTGTCTTATTCAAGCATAAGGGCTGGAATCAGTCATTTATGAAGAAAATAGGATAGTTTTCTTTAATATTGTTATGAAATTTAAATCTATTCCACAATTTATTATTAAATTCAATATACTCGCTTCTTCTTGTGTGGAGTGATCATTGCCTTATTCAAGCATAAGGGCTGGAATCAGTCATTTATGAAGAAAATAGGATAATTTTCTTTAATATTGTTATGAAATTTGAATCTATTCCACAATTTAATATTAAATTCATTATACTCGCTTTCTCTTGTGGGGAGTGATCATTGTCTTATTCAAGCATAAGGGCTGGAATCAGTCATTTATGAAGAAAATAGGATAGTTTTCTTTAATATTGTTATGAAATTTAAATCTATTCCACAATTTATTATTAAATTCAATATACTCGCTTCTTCTTGTGTGGAGTGATCATTGCCTTATTCAAGCATAAGGGCTGGAATCAGTCATTTATGAAGAAAATTGGATAATTTTCTTTAATATTGTTATGAAATTAGAATCTATTCCACAATTTAATATTAAATTCATTATACTCGCTTTCACTTGTGGGGAGTGATCATTGTCTTATTCAAGCATAAGAGCTGGAATCAGTCATTTATGAAGAAAATAGGATAATTTTCATTAATATTGATATGAAATTTTAATCTATTCCACAATATAATATTAATTTCAATATACTCGCTTCTTCTTGTGTGGAGTGATCATTGCCTTATTCAAGCATAAGGGCTGGAATCAGTCATTTATGAAGAAAATAGGATAATTTTCTTTAATATTGTTATGAAATTTAAATCTTATCCACAATTTAATATTAGATTCAACATGCTCGCTTCTTCTTGTGTGGAGTGATCAATGCCATAGTCAAACCTAAGGGCTGGTAACAGTCATTTATGAAGAAAATAGAATATTTTTTTTTTGAAATATTGATATGAAATTTAAGTCTAATCCAAAATTTAATACTGAATTCATTATACTCGCTTTCCCTTGTGTGGAGTGATCATTGCCTTATTCAAGCATAAGGGCTGGAATCAATCATTTATGAAGAAAATAGGATAATTTTCTTTAATATTGATATGAAATTTAAATCTGATCCACATTTTAATATTAGATTCAATATAAACGCATCCTCTTGTGTGGAGTGATCATTGCCTTATTCAAGCATAAGGGCTGGAATCAATCATTTATGAAGAAAATAGGATAATTTTCTTTAATATTGATATGAAATTTAAATCTTATCCACAATTTAATATTAGATTCAACATGCTCGCTTCTTCTTGTGTGGAGTGATCAATGCCATAGTCAAACCTAAGGGCTGGTAACAGTCATTTATGAAGAAAATAGAATATTTTTTTTTTGAAATATTGATATGAAATTTAAGTCTAATCCAAAATTTAATATTGAATTCATTATACTCGCTTTCCCTTGTGTGGAGTGATCATTGCCTTATTCAAGCATAAGGGCTGGAATCAATCATTTATGAAGAAAATAGGATAATTTTCTTTAATATTGATATGAAATTTAAATCTGATCCACATTTTAATATTAGATTCAATATAAACGCATCCTCTTGTGTGGAGTGATCATTGCCTTATTCAAGCATAAGGGCTGGAATCAATCATTTATGAAGAAAATAGGATAATTTTCTTTAATATTGATATGAAATTTAAATCTTATCCACAATTTAATATTAGATTCAACATGCTCGCTTCTTCTTGTGTGTAGTGATCAATGCCATAGTCAAACCTAAGGGCTGGTAACAGTCATTTATGAAGAAAATAGAATATTTTTTTTTTGAAATATTGATATGAAATTTAAGTCTAATCCACAATTTAATATTATATTCAATACACTCGCTTTCTCTTGCGTAGAGTGACCATTGCCTTATTCAAGCATAAGGGCTGGAATCAATCATTTATGAAGAAAATAGGATAATTTTCTTTAATATTGATATGAAATTTAAATCTGATCCACATTTTAATATTAGATTCAATATAAACGCATCCTCTTGTGTGGAGTGATCATTGCCTTATTCAAGCATAAGGGCTGGAATCAATCATTTATGAAGAAAATAGGATAATTTTCTTTAATATTGATATGAAATTTAAATCTATTCCATAATTTAATATTAAATTCAATATACTTGCTTCGTCTTGAGTGGAGTGATAATTGCCTTATTCAAGCTAAGGGCTGGAAACAGTCATTTATGAAGAAAATAGGAAAATTTTCTTGGAAATATTGATATGAAATTTAAATCTAATCCACGGTTTAATATTAAATTCATTATGCTCGCTTCCTCTTGTGTGGAGTGATCATTGTCTTATTCAAGCATAAGGGCTGGAATCAGTCATTTATGAAGAAAATAGGATAGTTTTCTTTAATATTGTTATGAAATTTAAATCTATTCCACAATTTATTATTAAATTCAATATACTCGCTTCTTCTTGTGTGGAGTGATTATTGCCTTATTCAAGCATAAGGGCTGGAAACAGTCATTTAAGAAGAAAATAGAAAAATTTTCTTGGAAAAATTGATATGAAATTTAAATCTAATCCACAGTTTAATATTAAATTCATTATACTCGCTTCTTCTTGTGTGGAGTGATTATTGCCTTATTCAAGCATAAGGGCTGGAAACAGTCATTTATGAAGAAAATAGGATAATTTTCATTAATATTGATATAAAATTTTAATCTATTCCACAATTTAATATTAAATTCATTATACTCGCTTTCTCTTGTGGGGAGTGATCATTGTCTTATTCAAGCATAAGGGCTGGAATCAGTCATTTATGAAGAAAATAGGATAATTTTCATTAATATTGATATGAAATTTTAATCTATTCCACAATATAATATTAAATTCAATATACTCGCTTCTTCTTGTGTGGAGTGATCATTGCCTTATTCAAGCATAAGGGCTGGAATCAGTCATTTATGAAGAAAATAGGATAATTTTCTTTAATATTGTTATGAAATTTAAATCTATTCCACAATTTATTATTAATTTCAATATACTCGCTTCTTCTTGTGTGGAGTGATTATTGCCTTATTCAAGCATAAGGGCTGGAAACAGTCATTTATGAAGAAAATAGGATAATTTTCATTAATATTGATATGAAATTTTAATCTATTCCACAATTTAATATTAAATTCATTATACTCGCTTTCTCTTGTGTGGAGTGATCATTGTCTTATTCAAGCATAAGGGCTGGAATCAGTCATTTATGAAGAAAATAGGATAATTTTCATTAATATTGATATGAAATTTTAATCTATTCCACAATTTAATATTAATTTCAATATACTCGCTTCTTCTTGTGTGGAGTGATCATTGCCTTATTCAAGCATAAGGGCTGGAATCAGTCATTTATGAAGAAAATAGGATAATTTTCTTTAATATTGATATGAAATTTAAATCTATTCCACAATTTAATATTAATTTCAATATACTCGCTTCTTCTTGTGTGGAGTGATCATTGCCTTATTCAAGCATAAGGGCTGGAATCAGTCATTTATGAAGAAAATAGGATAATTTTCTTTATTATTGATATGAAATTTAAATCTATTCCACAATTTAATATTAAATTCAATATACTCGCTTCTTCTTGTGTGGAGTGATCGATGCCTTATTCAAAGCTAAAGGCTGGTAACAGTCATTTATGAAGAAAATAGAATAGTTTTTTTTTTGAAATATTGATATGAAATTTAAGTCTAATCCACAATTTAATATTGAATTCATTATACTCGCTTTCTCTTGTGTGGAGTGATCATAGCCTTATTCAAGCATAAGGGCTGGAATCAGTCATTTATGAAGAAAATAGGATAATTTTCTTTAATATTGATATGAAATTTAAATCTATTCCACAATTTAATATTAAATTCAATATACTCGCTTCTTCATGTGTGGAGTGATCATTGCCTTATCCAAGCATAAGGGCTGGAAACAGTCATTAATGAAGAAAATAGGATTTTTTTTTTGGAAATATTGATATGAAATTTAAATCTAATCCACAGTTTAATATTAAATTCATTATACTCGCTTCCTCTTGTGTGGAGTGATCATTGCCTTATTCAAACCTAAAGGCTGGTAACAATCATTTATGAAGAAAATAGAATAGTTTTTTTTTGAAATATTGATACGAAATTTAAGTCTAATCCACAATTTAATATTGAATTCATTATACTCGCTTTCTCTTGTGTGGAGTGATCATAGCCTTATTCAAGCATAAGGGCTGGAATCAGTCATTTATGAAGAAAATAGGATAATTTTCTTTAATATTGATATGAAATTTAAATCTATTCCACAATTTAATATTAAATTCAATATACTCGCTTCTTCATGTGTGGAGTGATCATTGCCTTATTCAAGCATAAGTGCTGGAAACAGTCATTTATGAAGAAAATATGATCATTTTTTCAGGAAATATTTATATGGAATTTAAAACTAATCCACAATTTAAAATTGAATTCATTATACTCGTTTTCTATTGTGTGGAGTGATCATTACCTTATTTAAGCATAAGGGCTGGAATCAATCATTTATGAAGAAAATAGGATAATTTTCTTTAATATTGATATGATATTTAAATCTTATCCACAGTTTATTATTAAATTCATTATACTCGCTTCCTCTTGTGTGGAGTGATCATTGCCTTATTCAAGCAAAAGGGCTGGAAACAGTCATTTATGAAGAAAATACGATAATTTTTTCAGGATATATTTATATGGAATTTAAATCTAATCCACAATTTAAAATTGAATTCATTATACTCGTTTTCTCTTGTGTGTAGTGATCATTGCCTTATTCAAGCATAAGGGCTGGAATTAGTCATTTATGAAGAAAATAGGATAATTTTCTTTAATATTGATATGAAATTTAAATCTATTCCTCAATTTAATATTAAATTCAATATACTCGCTTCTTCTTGTGTGGAGTGATCATTGCCTTATTCAAACCTAAGGGCTGGTAACAGTCATTTATGAAGAAAATAGAGTAGTTTTTTTTGAAATATTGATATGAAATTTAAGTCTAATCCACAATTTAATATTGAATTCATTATACTCGCTTTATCTTGTGTGGAGTGATCATAGCCTTATTCAAGCATAAGGGCTGGAATCAGTCATTTATGAAGAAAATAGGATAATTTTCTTTAATATTGATATGAAATTTAAATCTATTCCATAATTTAATATTAAATTCAATATACTCGCTTCTTCTTGTGTGGAGTGATTATTGCCTTATTCAAACCTACGGGCTGGTAACAGTCATTTATGAAGAAAATAGAATAGTTTTTTTTTTAAACATAGATATGAAATTTAAGTCTAATCCACAATTTAATATTGAATTCATTATACTCGTTTTCTCTTGTGTGTAGTGATCATTGCCTCATTCAAGCATAAGGGCTGGAAACAGTCATTTATGAAGAAAATAGGATAATTTTCTCTAATATTGATATGAAATTTAAATCTAATCCACAGTTTAATATTAAATTCATGATACTCGCTTCCTCTTGTGTGGAGTGATCATTGTCTTATTCAAGCATAAGGGCTGGAATCAGTCATTTATGAAGAAAATAGGATAATTTTCTTTAATACTGTTATGAAATTTAAATCTATTCCACAATTTATTATTAAATTCAATATACTCGCTTCTTCTTGTGTGGAGTGATCATTGCCTTATTCAAACCTAAGGGCTGGTAACAGTCATTTATGAAGAAAATAGAGTAGTTTTTTTTGAAATATTGATATGAAATTTAAGTCTAATCCACAATTTAATATTGAATTCATTATACTCGCTTTATCTTGTGTGGAGTGATCATAGCCTTATTCAAGCATAAGGGCTGGAATCAGTCATTTATGAAGAAAATAGGATAATTTTCTTTAATATTGATATGAAATTTAAATCTATTCCTCAATTTAATATTATATTCAATATACTCGCTTCTTCTTGTGTGGAGTGATCATTGCCTTATTCAAACCTAAGGGCTGGTAACAGTCATTTATGAAGAAAATAGAGTAGTTTTTTTTGAAATATTGATATGAAATTTAAGTCTAATCCACAATTTAATATTGAATTCATTATACTCGCTTTATCTTGTGTGGAGTGATCATAGCCTTATTCAAGCATAAGGGCTGGAATCAGTCATTTATGAAGAAAATAGGATAATTTTCTTTAATATTGATATGAAATTTAAATCTATTCCTCAATTTAATATTAAATTCAATATACTCGCTTCATCTTGTGTGGAGTGATCATTGCCTTATTCAAACCTAAGGGCTGGTAACAGTCATTTATGAAGAAAATAGAGTAGATTTTTTTGAAATATTGATATGAAATTTAAGTCTAATCCACAATTTAATATTGAATTCATTATACTCGCCTTATCTTGTGTGGAGTGATCATAGCCTTATTCAAGCATAAGGGCTGGAATCAGTCATTTATGAAGAAAATAGGATAATTTTCTTTAATATTGATATGAAATTTAAATCTATTCCTCAATTTAATATTAAATTCAATATACTCGCTTCTTCTTGTGTGGAGTGATCATTGCCTTATTCAAACCTAAGGGCTGGTAACAGTCATTTATGAAGAAAATAGAGTAGTTTTCTTTGAAATATTGATATGAAATTTAAGTCTAATCCACAATTTAATATTGAATTCATTATACTCGCTTTATCTTGTGTGGAGTGATCATAGCCTTATTCAAGCATAAGGGCTGGAATCAGTCATTTATGAAGAAAATAGGATAATTGTCTTTAATATTGATATGATATTTAAATCTAATCCACAATTTAAAATTGAATTCACTATAATCGCTTCCTGTTGTGTGTGGTGATCATTGCCTTATTCAAGCATAAGGGCTGGAAACAGTCATTTATGAAGAAAATTGGATTATTTTTTCAGGAAATATTGATATGAAATTTAAATCTAATCCACAATTTAATATTAGATTCAACATACTCGCTTCTTCTAGTGTGGAGTGATTATTGCCTTATTCAAACCTACGGGCTGGTAACAGTCATTTATGAAGAAAATAGAATAGTTTTTTTTTGAAATATTGATATGAAATTTAAGTCTAATCCACAATTTAATATTGAATTCATTATACTCGTTTTCTCTTGTGTGTAGTGATCATTGCCTCATTCAAGCATAAGGGCTGGAAACAGTCATTTATGAAGAAAATAGGATTTTTTTTTGGAAATATTGATATGAAATTTAAATCTAATCCACAGTTTAATATTAAATTCATTATACTCGCTTCCTCTTGTGTGGAGTGATCATTGCCTTATTCAAGCATAAGGGCTGGAATCAGTCATTTATCAAGAAAATAGGATAATTTTCTTTAATATTGATAGCAAATTTAAATCTATTCCACAATTTATTATTAAATTCAATATACTCGCTTCATCTTGTTTGGAGTGATCATTGCCTTATCCAAGCATAAGGACTGGAAACAGTCATTTATGAAGAAAATAGGATAATTTTCTTTAATATTGATAGGAAATTTAAATCTATTCCACAATTTATTATTAAATTCAATATACTCGCTTCTTCTTGTGTGGAGTGATCATTGCCTTAACCAAGCATAATGGCTGGAAACAGTCATTTATGAAGAAAATAGGAAATGTTTTTGGAAATATTGATATAAAATTTAAATCTAATCCACAGTTTAATATTAAATTCATTATACTCGCTTCCTATTGTGTGGAGTGATCATTGCCTTATTCAAGCAAAAGGGCTGGAAACAGTCATTTATGAAGAAAATAGAATAGTTTTTTTTTGAAATATTGATATGAAATTTAAATCTATTCCACTTTTTTTATTAAATTCAATATACTCGATTCTTCTTATGTGGAGTGATCATTGCCTTATTCAAACCTAAGGGCTGGTAACAGTCTTCTATGAAGAAAATATTATAGTTTTTTTTGAAATATTGATATGAAATTTAAGTCTAATCCACAATTTAATATTAAATTCATTATACTCGCTTCCTCTTGTGTGCAGTGATCATTGCCTTATTCAAGCATAAGGGCTGGAATCAGTCATTTATCAAGAAAATAGGATAATTTTCTTTAATATTGATATGGAATTTAAATCTATTCCACAATTTAATATTAAATTCAATATACTCGCTTCTTCATGTGTGGAGTGATCATTGCCGTATTCAAGCATAAGGGCTGGAAACAGTCATTTATGAAGAAAATAGAATAGATTTTTTTGGAAATATTGATTTGAAATTTAAATCTATTCCACCATTTATTATTAAATTCAATATACTCGCTTCTTCTTGTGTGGAGTGATCATTGCCGTATTCAAGCATAAGGGCTGGAAACAGTCATTTATGAAGAAAATAGAATAGATTTTTTTGGAAATATTGATTTGAAATTTAAATCTATTCCACCATTTATTATTAAATTCAATATACTCGCTTCTTCTTGTGTGGAGTGATTATTGCCTTATTCAAACCTAAGGGCTGGTAACAGTCTTCTATGAAGAAAATAGAATAGTTTTTTTTGAAATATTGATATGAAATTTAAGTCTAATCCACAATTTAATATTAAATTCATTATACTCGCTTCCTCTTGTGTGGAGTGATCATTGCCTTATTCAAGCATAAGGGCTGGAATCAGTCAATTATGAAGAAAATAGGATATTTTTTTTTAATATTGATATGAAGTTTAAATCTATTCCACAATTTAATATTAAATTCAATATACTCGCTTCTTCTTGTGTGGAGTGATCATTGCCTTATTCATACCTAAGGAATTGAATCAGTCAATTATGAAGAAAATAGGATAATTTTCTTTAATATTGTTATGAAATTTAAATCTATTCCACAATTTATTATTAAATTCAAGAAAATATGATCATTTTTTCAGGAAATATTTATATGGAATTTAAATCTAATTCACAATTTAAAATTGAATTCATTATACTCGTTTTCTCTTGTGTGTAGTGATCATTGCCTTATTCAAGCATAAGGGCTGGAATCAGTCATTTATGAAGAAAATAGGATAATTTTCTTTAATATTGATATGAAATTTAAATCTATTCCACAATTTAATATTAAATTCAATATACTCGCTTCTTCTTGTGTGGAGTGATCATTGCCTTATTCAAACCTAAGGGCTGGTAACAGTCATTTATGAAGAAAATAGGATAATTTTCTTTAATATTGATAGTAAATTTAAATCTATTCCACAATTTATTATTAAATTCAATATACTCGCTTCTTCTTGTGTGGAGTGATCATTGCCTTATCCAAGCATAACGGCTGGAAACAGTCATTTATGAAGAAAATAGGAAATGTTTTTGGAAATATTGATATAAAATTTAAATCTAATCCACAGTTTAATATTAAATTCTTTATACTCGCTTCCTATTGTGTGGCGTGATCATTGCCTTATTCAAGCATTAGGGCTGGAAACAGTCATTTATGAAGAAAAAAGGATCATTTTTTCAGGAAATATTTATATGGAATTTAAATCTAATCCACAATATAAAATTGAATTCATTATACTCGTTTTCTCTTGTGTGGAGTGATCATTAACTTATTCAAGCATACGGGCTGGAAACTGTCATTTATGAAGAAAATAGAATATTTTTTTTTGAAATATTGATATGAAATTTAAATCTATTCCACTATTTATTATTAAAGTCAATATACTCGCTTCCTCTTGTGTGGAGTGATCATTGCCTTATTGAAGCATAAAGGGCTGGAAACAGTCACTTATGAAGAAAATAGGATAATTTTCTTTAATATTGATATAAAATTTAAATCTATTCCACTATTTATTATTAAAGTCAATATACTCGCTTCCTCTTGTGTGGAGTGATCATTGCCTTATTCAAGCATAAGGGCTGGAATCAGTCATTTATCAAGAAAATAGGATAATTTTCTTTAATATTGATATGAACCTTAAATCTATTCCACAATTTAATATTAATTTCAATATACTCGCTTCTTCTTATGTGGAGTGATCATTGCCTTATTCAAGCATAAGGGCTGGAATCAATCATTTATGAAGAAAATAGGATAATTTTCTTTAATATTGATATGAAATTTAAATCTTATCCACAGTTTAATATTAAATTCATTATACTCGCTTCCTCTTGTGTGGAGTGATCATTGCCTTATTCAAGCAAAAGGGCTGGAAACAGTCATTTATGAAGAAAATAGGATAATTTTTTCAGGAAATATTTATATGGAATTTAAATCTAATCCACAATTTAAAATTGAATTCGTTTTACTCGTTTTCTCTTGTGTGTAGTGATCATTGCCTTATTCAAGCATAAGGGCTGGAATCAGTCATTTATGAAGAAAATAGGATAATTTTCTTTAATATTGATATGAACCTTAAATCTATTCCACAATTTAATATTAATTTCAATATACTCGCTTCTTCTTATGTGGAGTGATCATTGCCTTATTCAAGCATAAGGGCTGGAATCAGTCATTTATGAAGAAAATAGGATAATTTTCTTTAATATTGATATGAAATTAAAATCTATTCCACAATTTAATATTAAATTCAATATACTCGCTTCTTCTTGTGTGGAGTGATCATTGCCTTATTCAAACCTAAGGGCTGGTAACAGTCATTTATGAAGAAAATAGAATAGTTTTTTTTTGAAATATTGATATGAAATTTAAGTCTAATCCACAATTTAATATTGAATTCATTATACTCGCTTTCTCTTGTGTGGAGTGATCATAGCCTTATTCAAGCATAAGGGCTGGAATCAGTCATTTATGAAGAAAATAGGATAATTTTCTTTAATATTGATATGAAGTTTAAATCTATTCCACAATTTAATATTAAATTTAATATACTCGCTTCTTCTTGTGTGGAGTGATCATTGCCTTATTCAAACCTAAGGGCGGGCAACAGTCATTAATGAAGAAAATAGAATAGTTTTTTTTTGAAATATTGATATGAAAGTTAAGTCTAATCAACAATTTAATATTGAATTCATTATACTCGCTTTCTCTTGTGTGGAGTGATTATTGCCTTATTCTAGAATAAGGGCTGGAAACAGTCATTTATGAAGAAAATAGGAACATTTTTATGGAAATATTCATATGAAATTTAAATCTATTCCACAATTTATTATTAAATTCAATATACTCGCTTCACCTTGTGTGGAGTGATCATTGCCTTATTCAAGCATAAGGGCTGGAAACAGTAATTTATGAAGAAAATAGGAATTTTTTTTGGAAATATTGATATGAAATTTAAATCTAATCCACAGTTTAATATTAAATTCATTATACTCGCTTCCTCTTGTGTGGAGTGATCATTGCCTTATTCAAGCATAAGGGCTGGAATCAGTCATTTATCAAGAAAATGGGATAATTTTCTTTAATATTGATATGAAATTTAAATCTATTCCACAAATTAATATTAAATTCAATATACTCGCTTCTTCATGTGTGGAGTGATCATTGCCTTATTCAAGCATAAGGGCTGGAATCAGTCATTTATGAAGAAAATAGGATAATTTTCTTTAATATTGATAGGAAACTTAAATCTATTCCACAATTTAATATTAAATTCAATATACTCGCTTCTTCATGTGTGGAGTGATCATTGCCTTATCCAAGCATAATGGCTGGAAACAGTCATTTATGAAGAAAATAGGAAATGTTTTTGGAAATATTGATATAAAATTTAAATCTAATCCACAGTTTAATATTAAATTCATTATACTCGCTTCCTATTGTGTGGAGTGATCATTGCCTTATTCAAGCAAAAGGGCTGGAAACAGTCATTTATGAAGAAAATAGAATAGTTTTTTTTTGAAATATTGATATGAAATTTAAATCTATTCCACTTTTTTTATTAAATTCAATATACTCGATTCTTCTTATGTGGAGTGATCATTGCCTTATTCAAACCTAAGGGCTGGTAACAGTCTTCTATGAAGAAAATATTATAGTTTTTTTTGAAATATTGATATGAAATTTAAGTCTAATCCACAATTTAATATTAAATTCATTATACTCGCTTCCTCTTGTGTGCAGTGATCATTGCCTTATTCAAGCATAAGGGCTGGAATCAGTCATTTATCAAGAAAATAGGATAATTTTCTTTAATATTGATATGGAATTTAAATCTATTCCACAATTTAATATTAAATTCAATATACTCGCTTCTTCATGTGTGGAGTGATCATTGCCGTATTCAAGCATAAGGGCTGGAAACAGTCATTTATGAAGAAAATAGAATAGATTTTTTTGGAAATATTGATTTGAAATTTAAATCTATTCCACCATTTATTATTAAATTCAATATACTCGCTTCTTCTTGTGTGGAGTGATCATTGCCGTATTCAAGCATAAGGGCTGGAAACAGTCATTTATGAAGAAAATAGAATAGATTTTTTTGGAAATATTGATTTGAAATTTAAATCTATTCCACCATTTATTATTAAATTCAATATACTCGCTTCTTCTTGTGTGGAGTGATTATTGCCTTATTCAAACCTAAGGGCTGGTAACAGTCTTCTATGAAGAAAATAGAATAGTTTTTTTTGAAATATTGATATGAAATTTAAGTCTAATCCACAATTTAATATTAAATTCATTATACTCGCTTCCTCTTGTGTGGAGTGATCATTGCCTTATTCAAGCATAAGGGCTGGAATCAGTCAATTATGAAGAAAATAGGATATTTTTTTTTAATATTGATATGAAGTTTAAATCTATTCCACAATTTAATATTAAATTCAATATACTCGCTTCTTCTTGTGTGGAGTGATCATTGCCTTATTCATACCTAAGGAATTGAATCAGTCAATTATGAAGAAAATAGGATAATTTTCTTTAATATTGTTATGAAATTTAAATCTATTCCACAATTTATTATTAAATTCAAGAAAATATGATCATTTTTTCAGGAAATATTTATATGGAATTTAAATCTAATTCACAATTTAAAATTGAATTCATTATACTCGCTTCCTCTTGTGTGCAGTGATCATTGCCTTATTCAAGCATAAGGGCTGGAATCAGTCATTTATCAAGAAAATAGGATAATTTTCTTTAATATTGATATGGAATTTAAATCTATTCCACAATTTAATATTAAATTCAATATACTCGCTTCTTCATGTGTGGAGTGATCATTGCCGTATTCAAGCATAAGGGCTGGAAACAGTCATTTATGAAGAAAATAGAATAGATTTTTTTGGAAATATTGATTTGAAATTTAAATCTATTCCACCATTTATTATTAAATTCAATATACTCGCTTCTTCTTGTGTGGAGTGATCATTGCCGTATTCAAGCATAAGGGCTGGAAACAGTCATTTATGAAGAAAATAGAATAGATTTTTTTGGAAATATTGATTTGAAATTTAAATCTATTCCACCATTTATTATTAAATTCAATATACTCGCTTCTTCTTGTGTGGAGTGATTATTGCCTTATTCAAACCTAAGGGCTGGTAACAGTCTTCTATGAAGAAAATAGAATAGTTTTTTTTGAAATATTGATATGAAATTTAAGTCTAATCCACAATTTAATATTAAATTCATTATACTCGCTTCCTCTTGTGTGGAGTGATCATTGCCTTATTCAAGCATAAGGGCTGGAATCAGTCAATTATGAAGAAAATAGGATATTTTTTTTTAATATTGATATGAAGTTTAAATCTATTCCACAATTTAATATTAAATTCAATATACTCGCTTCTTCTTGTGTGGAGTGATCATTGCCTTATTCATACCTAAGGAATTGAATCAGTCAATTATGAAGAAAATAGGATAATTTTCTTTAATATTGTTATGAAATTTAAATCTATTCCACAATTTATTATTAAATTCAAGAAAATATGATCATTTTTTCAGGAAATATTTATATGGAATTTAAATCTAATTCACAATTTAAAATTGAATTCATTATACTCGTTTTCTCTTGTGTGTAGTGATCATTGCCTTATTCAAGCATAAGGGCTGGAATCAGTCATTTATGAAGAAAATAGGATAATTTTCTTTAATATTGATATGAAATTTAAATCTATTCCACAATTTAATATTAAATTCAATATACTCGCTTCTTCTTGTGTGGAGTGATCATTGCCTTATTCAAACCTAAGGGCTGGTAACAGTCATTTATGAAGAAAATAGGATAATTTTCTTTAATATTGATAGTAAATTTAAATCTATTCCACAATTTATTATTAAATTCAATATACTCGCTTCTTCTTGTGTGGAGTGATCATTGCCTTATCCAAGCATAACGGCTGGAAACAGTCATTTATGAAGAAAATAGGAAATGTTTTTGGAAATATTGATATAAAATTTAAATCTAATCCACAGTTTAATATTAAATTCTTTATACTCGCTTCCTATTGTGTGGCGTGATCATTGCCTTATTCAAGCATTAGGGCTGGAAACAGTCATTTATGAAGAAAAAAGGATCATTTTTTCAGGAAATATTTATATGGAATTTAAATCTAATCCACAATATAAAATTGAATTCATTATACTCGTTTTCTCTTGTGTGGAGTGATCATTAACTTATTCAAGCATACGGGCTGGAAACTGTCATTTATGAAGAAAATAGAATATTTTTTTTTGAAATATTGATATGAAATTTAAATCTATTCCACTATTTATTATTAAAGTCAATATACTCGCTTCCTCTTGTGTGGAGTGATCATTGCCTTATTGAAGCATAAAGGGCTGGAAACAGTCACTTATGAAGAAAATAGGATAATTTTCTTTAATATTGATATAAAATTTAAATCTATTCCACTATTTATTATTAAAGTCAATATACTCGCTTCCTCTTGTGTGGAGTGATCATTGCCTTATTCAAGCATAAGGGCTGGAATCAGTCATTTATCAAGAAAATAGGATAATTTTCTTTAATATTGATATGAACCTTAAATCTATTCCACAATTTAATATTAATTTCAATATACTCGCTTCTTCTTATGTGGAGTGATCATTGCCTTATTCAAGCATAAGGGCTGGAATCAATCATTTATGAAGAAAATAGGATAATTTTCTTTAATATTGATATGAAATTTAAATCTTATCCACAGTTTAATATTAAATTCATTATACTCGCTTCCTCTTGTGTGGAGTGATCATTGCCTTATTCAAGCAAAAGGGCTGGAAACAGTCATTTATGAAGAAAATAGGATAATTTTTTCAGGAAATATTTATATGGAATTTAAATCTAATCCACAATTTAAAATTGAATTCGTTTTACTCGTTTTCTCTTGTGTGTAGTGATCATTGCCTTATTCAAGCATAAGGGCTGGAATCAGTCATTTATGAAGAAAATAGGATAATTTTCTTTAATATTGATATGAACCTTAAATCTATTCCACAATTTAATATTAATTTCAATATACTCGCTTCTTCTTATGTGGAGTGATCATTGCCTTATTCAAGCATAAGGGCTGGAATCAGTCATTTATGAAGAAAATAGGATAATTTTCTTTAATATTGATATGAAATTAAAATCTATTCCACAATTTAATATTAAATTCAATATACTCGCTTCTTCTTGTGTGGAGTGATCATTGCCTTATTCAAACCTAAGGGCTGGTAACAGTCATTTATGAAGAAAATAGAATAGTTTTTTTTTGAAATATTGATATGAAATTTAAGTCTAATCCACAATTTAATATTGAATTCATTATACTCGCTTTCTCTTGTGTGGAGTGATCATAGCCTTATTCAAGCATAAGGGCTGGAATCAGTCATTTATGAAGAAAATAGGATAATTTTCTTTAATATTGATATGAAGTTTAAATCTATTCCACAATTTAATATTAAATTTAATATACTCGCTTCTTCTTGTGTGGAGTGATCATTGCCTTATTCAAACCTAAGGGCGGGCAACAGTCATTAATGAAGAAAATAGAATAGTTTTTTTTTGAAATATTGATATGAAAGTTAAGTCTAATCAACAATTTAATATTGAATTCATTATACTCGCTTTCTCTTGTGTGGAGTGATTATTGCCTTATTCTAGAATAAGGGCTGGAAACAGTCATTTATGAAGAAAATAGGAACATTTTTATGGAAATATTCATATGAAATTTAAATCTATTCCACAATTTATTATTAAATTCAATATACTCGCTTCACCTTGTGTGGAGTGATCATTGCCTTATTCAAGCATAAGGGCTGGAAACAGTAATTTATGAAGAAAATAGGAATTTTTTTTGGAAATATTGATATGAAATTTAAATCTAATCCACAGTTTAATATTAAATTCATTATACTCGCTTCCTCTTGTGTGGAGTGATCATTGCCTTATTCAAGCATAAGGGCTGGAATCAGTCATTTATCAAGAAAATGGGATAATTTTCTTTAATATTGATATGAAATTTAAATCTATTCCACAAATTAATATTAAATTCAATATACTCGCTTCTTCATGTGTGGAGTGATCATTGCCTTATTCAAGCATAAGGGCTGGAATCAGTCATTTATGAAGAAAATAGGATAATTTTCTTTAATATTGATAGGAAACTTAAATCTATTCCACAATTTAATATTAAATTCAATATACTCGCTTCTTCATGTGTGGAGTGATCATTGCCTTATCCAAGCATAATGGCTGGAAACAGTCATTTATGAAGAAAATAGGAAATGTTTTTGGAAATATTGATATAAAATTTAAATCTAATCCACAGTTTAATATTAAATTCATTATACTCGCTTCCTATTGTGTGGAGTGATCATTGCCTTATTCAAGCATAAGAGCTGGAAACAGTCATTTATGAAGAAAATTGGATCATTTTTTCAGGAAATATTTATATGGAATTTAAAACTAATCCACAATTTAAAATTGAATTCATTATACTCGTTTTCTCTTGTGTGGAGTGATCATTACCTTATTCAAGCATAAGGACTGGAAACAGTCATTTATGAAGAAAATAGAATAGTTTTTCTTTGAAATATTGATATGAAGTTTAAGTCTAATCCACAATTTAATATTGAATTCATTATACTCGTTTTCTCTTGTGTGTAGTGATCATTGCCTCATTCAAGCATAAGGGCTGGAAACAGTCATTTATGAAGAAAATAGGATAATTTTCTCTAATATTGATATGAAATTTAAATCTAATCCACAGTTTAATATTAAATTCATTATACTCGCTTCCTCTTGTGTGGAGTGATCATTCTCTTATTCAAGCATAAGGGCTGGAATCAGTCATTTATGAAGAAAATAGGATAATTTTCCTTAATATTGTTATGAAATTTAAATCTATTCCACAATTTATTATTAAATTCAATAAACTCGCTTCTTCTTGTGTGGAGTGATCATTGCCTTATTCAAGCATAAGTGCTGGAAACAGTCATTTATGAAGAAAATAGGATCATTTTTTCATGAAATATTTATATGGAATTTAAATCTAATCCACAATTTAAAATTGAGTTCAGTATACTCGTTTTCTCTTGTGTGTAGTGATCATTGCATTATTCAAGCATAAGGGCTGGAATCAATCATTTATGAAGAAAATAGGATAATTTTCTTTAATATTGATATGAAATTTAAATCTTATCCTCAGTTTAATATTAAATTCATTATACTCGCTTCCTCTTGTGTGGAGTGATCATTGCCTTATTCAAGCAAAAGGGCTGGAAACAGTCATTTATGAAGAAAATAGGATCATTTTTTCATGAAATATTTATATGGAATTTAAATCTAATCCACAATTTAAAATTGAATTCGTTATACTCGTTTTCTCTTGTGTGTAGTGATCATTGCCTTATTCAAGCATAAGGGCTGGAATCAGTCATTTATGAAGAAAATAGGATAATTTTCTTTAATATTGATATGAAATTTAAATCTATTCCACAATTTAATATTAAATTCAATATACTCGCTTCTTCTTGTGTGGAGTGATCATTGCCTTATTCAAACCTAAGGGCTGGTAACAGTCATTTATGAAGAAAATAGAATAGTTTTTTTTGAAATATTGATATGAAATTTAAGTCTAATCCACAATTCAATATTGAATTCATTATACTCGCTTTCTCTTGTGTTGAGTGATCATAGCCTTATTCAAGCATAAGGGCTGGAATCAGTCATTTATGAAAAAAATAGGATAATTTTCTTTAATATTGATATGAAGATTAAATCTATTCCACAATTTAATATTAAATTCAATGTACTCGCTTCTTCTTGTGTGGAGTGATCATTGCCTTATTCAAACCTAAGGGCGGGTAACAGTCATTTATGAAGAAAATAGAATAGTTTTTTTGAAATATTGATATGAAATATAAGTCTAATCCACAATTTAATATTGAATTCATTATACTCGCTTTCTCTTGTGTGGAGTGATTATTGCCTTTTTCAAGGATAAGGGCTGGAAACAGTTATTTATGAAGAAAATAGGAACATTTTTATGGAAATATTGATATGAGATTTAAATCTATTCCACAATTTAATATTAAATTCAATATACTCGCTTCATCTTGTGTGGAGTGATCATTGCCTTATTCAAGCATAAGGGCTGGAAACAGTAATTTATGAAGAAAATAGGAATTATTTTTTGAAATATTGATATGAAATTTAAGTCTAATCCACAATTTAATATTGAATTCATTATACTCGCTTTCTCTTGTGTGGAGTGATCATAGCCTTATTCAAGCATAAGGGCTGGAATCAGTCATTTATGAAAAAAATAGGATGATTTTCTTTAATATTGATATGAAGTTTAAATCTATTCCACAATTTAATATTAAATTCAATATACTCGCTTCTTCTTGTGTGGAGTGATCATTGCCTTATTCAAACCTAAGGGCGGGTAACAGTCATTTATGAAGAAAATAGAATAGTTTTTTTGAAATATTGATATGAAATTTAAGTCTAATCCACAATTTAATATTGAATTCATTATACTCGCTTTCTCTTGTGTGGAGTGATTATTGCCTTATTCAAGAATAAGGGCTGGAAACAGTTATTTATGATGAAAATAGGAACATTTTTATGGAAATATTGATATGAAATTTAAATCTATTCCACAATTTAATATTAAATTCAATATACTCGCTTCATCTTGTGTGGAGTGATCATTGCCTTATTCAAGCATAAGGGCTGGAAACAGTAATTTATGAAGAAAATAGGATTTTTTTTTGGAAATATTGATATGAAATTTAAATCTAATCCACAATTTAAAATTGAATTCGTTATACTCGTTTTCTCTTGTGTGTAGTGATCATTGCCTTATTCAAGCATAAGGGCTGGAATCAGTCATTTATGAAGAAAATAGGATAATTTTCTTTAATATTGATATGAACCTTAAATCTATTCCACAATTTAATATTAATTTCAATATACTCGCTTCTTCTTGTGTGGAGTGATCATTGCCTTATTCAAGCATAAGGGCTGGAATCAGTCATTTATGAAGAAAATAGGATAATTTTCTTTAATATTGATATGAAATTTAAATCTATTCCACAATTTAATATTAAATTCAATATACTCGCTTCTTCTTGTATGGAGTGATCATTGCCTTATTCAAACCTAAGGGCTGGTAACAGTCATTTATGAAGAAAATAGAATAGTTTTTTTTGAAATATTGATATGAAATTTAAGTCTAATCCACAATTTAATATTGAATTCATTATACTCGCATTCTCTTGTGTGGAGTGATCATAGCCTTATTCAAGCATAAGGGCTGGAATCAGTAATTTATGAAGAAAATAGGATTTTTTTTTGGAAATATTGATATGAAATTTAAATCTAATCCACAGTTTAATATTAAATTCATTATACTCGCTTTCTCTTGTGTGGAGTGATTATTGCCTTATTCAATAATAAGGGCTGGAAACAGTTATTTATGAAGAAAATCGGAACATTTTTATGGAAATATTGATATGAAATTTAAATCTATTCCACAATTTAATATTTAATTCAATATACTCGCTTCCTCTTGTGTGGGGTGATCATTGCCTTATTCAAGCAAAAGGGCTGGAAACAGTCATTTATGAAGAAAATAGGATCATTTTTTCAAGAAATATTTATATGGAATTTAATTCTAATCCACAATTTAAAATTGAATTCGTTATACTCGTTTTCTCTTGTGTGTAGTGATCATTGCCTTATTCAAGCATAAGGGCTGGAATCAGTCATTTATGAAGAAAATAGGATAATTTTCTTTAATATTGATATGAAATTTAAATCTATTCCACAATTTAATATTAATTTCAATATACTCGCTTCTTCTTGTATGGAGTGATCATTGCTTTATTCAAGCATAAGGGCTGGAATCAGTCATTTATGAAGAAAATAGGATAATTTTCTTCAATATTGATATGAAATTTAAATCTATTCCACAATTTAATATTAAATTCAATATACTCGCTTCTTCTTGTGTGGAGTGATCATTGCCTTATTCAAACCTAAGGGCTGGTAACAGTCATTTATGAAGAAATTAGAATAGTTTTTTTTGAAATATTGATATGAAATTTAAGTCTAATCCACAATTTAATATTGAATTCATTATACTCGCTTTCTCTTGTGTGGAGTGATTATTGCCTTATTCAAGAATAAGGGCTGGAAACAGTTATTTATGAAGAAAATAGGAACATTTTTATGGAAATATTGATATGAAATTTAAATCTATTCCACAATTTAATATTTAATTCAATATACTCGCTTCCTCTTGTGTGGGGTGATCATTGCCTTATTCAAGCATAAGGGCTGGAAACAGTTATTTATGAAGAAAATAGGAACATTTTTATGGAAATATTGATATGAAATTTAAATCTAGTCCACAATTTAATATTAAATTCAATATACTCGCTTCTTCTTGTGTGGAGTGATCATTGCCGTATTCAAGCATAAGGGCTGGAATCAGTCATTTATGAAGAAAATAGAATAGTTTTTTTTGACATATTGATATGAAATTTAAGTCTAATCCACAATTTAATAATAAATTCATTATACTCGCTTCCTCTTGTGTGGAGTAATCATTGCCTTATTCAAGCATAAGGGCTGGAATCAGTCATTTATCAAGAGAATAGGATAATTTTCTTTAATATTGATATGAAATTTAAATCTATTCCACAATTTAATATTAAATTCAATATACTCGCTTCCTCTTGTGTGGAGTGATCATTGCCTTATTCAAGCAAAAGGGCTGGAAACAGTCATTTATGATGAAAATAGGATCATTTTTTCAAGAAATATTTATATGGAATTTAAATCTAATCCACAATTTAAAATTGAATTCGTTATACTCGTTTTCTCTTGTGTGTAGTGATCATTGCCTTATTCAAGCATAAGGGCTGGAATCAGTCATTTATGAAGAAAATAGGATAATTTTCTTTAATATTGATATGAAATTTAAATCTATTCCACAATTTAATATTAAATTCAATATACTCGCTTCTTCTTGTGTGGAGTGATCATTGCCTTATTCAAACCTAAGGGCTGGTAACAGTCATTTATGAAGAAAATAGAATAGTTTTTTTTGAAATATTGATATGAAATTAAAGTCTAATCCACAATTTAATATTGAATTCATTATACTCGCTTTCTCTTGTGTGGAGTGATCATAGCCTTATTCAAGAATAAGGGCTGGAATCAGTCATTTATGAAAAAAATAGGATAATTTTCTTTAATATTGATATGAAGTTTAAATCTATTCCACAATTTAATATTAAATTCAATATACTCGCTTCATCTTGTGTGGAGTGATCATTGCCTTATTCAAGCATAAGGGCTGGAAACAGTAATTTATGAAGAAAATAGGAATTTTTTTTGGAAATATTGATATGAAATTTAAATCTAATCCACAGTTTAATATTAAATTCATTATACTCGCTTCCTCTTGTGTGGAGTGATCATTGCCTTATTCAAGCATAAGGGCCGGAATCAGTCATTTATCAAGAAAATAGGATAATTTTCTTTAATATTGATATGAAATTTAAATCTATTCCACAATTTAATATTAAATTCAATATACTCGCTTCTTCTTGTGTGGAGTGATCATTGCCTTATTCAAACCTAAGGGCTGGTAACAGTCATTTATGAAGAAAATAGAATAGTTTTTTTTGAAATATTGATATGAAATTTAAGTCTAATCCACAATTTAATATTGAATTCATTATACTCGCTTTCTCTTTTGTGGAGTGATTATTGCCTTATTCAAGAATAAGGGCTGGAAACAGTTATTTATGAAGAAAATAGGAACATTTTTATGGAAATATTGATATGAAATTTAAATCTATTCCACAATTTAATATTAAATTCAATATACTCGCTTCCTCTTGTGTGGAGTGATCATTGCCTTATTCAAGCATAAGGGCCGGAATCAGTCATTTATCAAGAAAATAGGATAATTTTCTTTAATATTGATATGAAATTTAAATCTATTCCACAATTTAATATTAAATTCAATATACTCGCTTCTTCTTGTGTGGAGTGATCATTGCCTTATTCAAACCTAAGGGCTGGTAACAGTCATTTATGAAGAAAATAGAATAGTTTTTTTTGAAATATTGATATGAAATTTAAGTCTAATCCACAATTTAATATTGAATTCATTATACTCGCTTTCTCTTGTGTGGAGTGATTATTGCCTTATTCAAGAATAAGGGCTGGAAACAGTTATTTATGAAGAAAATAGGAACATTTTTATGGAAATATTGATATGAAATTTAAATCTATTCCACATTTTAATATTAAATTCAATATACTCGCTTCTTCTTGTGTGGAGTGATCATTGCCGTATTCAAGCATAAGGCCTGGAATCAGTCATTTATGAAGAAAATAGAATAGTTTTTTTTGACATATTGATATGAAATTTAAGTCTAATCCACAATTTAATAATAAATTCATTATACTCGCTTCCTCTTGTGTGGAGTAATCATTGCCTTATTCAAGCATAAGGGCTGGAATCAGTCATTTATCAAGAAAATAGGATAATTTTCTTTAATATTGATATGAAATTTAAATCTATTCCACAATTTAATATTAAATTCAATATACTCGCTTCTTCTTGTGTGGAGTGATCATTGCCGTATTCAAGCATAAGGGCTGGAATCAGTCATTTATGAAGAAAATAGAATAGTTTTTTTTTGACATATTGATATGAAATTTAAGTCTAATCCACAATTTAATAATAAATTCATTATACTCGCTTCCTCGTGTGTGGAGTGATCATTGCCGTATTCAAGCATAAGGGCTGGAAACAGTTATTTATGAAGAAAATAGGAACATTTTTATGGAAATATTGATATGAAATTTAAATCTACTCCACAGTTTAATATTAAATTCATTATACTCGCTTCCTATTGTGTGGAGTGATCATTGCCTTATTCAAGCATAAGGGCTGGAATCAGTCATTTATCAGGAAAATAGGATAATTTTCTTTAATATTGATATGAAATTTAAATCTATTCCACAATTTAATATAAAATTCATTATACTCGCTTCTTCTTGTGTGGAGTGATCATTGCCGTATTCAAGCATAAGGGCTGGAATCAGTCATTTATGAAGAAAATAGAATAGTTTTTTTTTGAAATATTGATATGAAATTTAAGTCTAATCCACAATTTAATATTGAATTCATTATACTCGTTTTCTCTTGTGTGTAGTGATCATTGCCTCATTCAAGCATAAGGGCTGGAAACAGTCATTTATGAAGAAAATAGGATAATTTTCTCTAATATTGATATGAAATTTAAATCTAATCCACAGTTTAATATTAAATTCATTATACTCGCTTCCTCTTGTGTGGAGTGATCATTGTCTTATTCAAGCATAAGGGCTGGAATCAGTCATTTATGAAGAAAATAGGATAATTTTCTTTAATATTGTTATGAAATTTAAATCTATTCCACAATTTATTATTAAATTCAATAAACTCGCTTCTTCTTGTGTGGAGTGATCATTGCCTTATTCAAGCATAAGTGCTGGAAACAGTCATTTATGAAGAAAATATGATCATTTTTTCAGGAAATATTTATATGGAATTTAAATCTAATCCACAATTTAAAATTGAAATCATTATACTCGTTTTCTCTTGTGTGGAGTGATCATTACCTTATTCAAGCATAAGGGCTGGAAACAGTCAATAATGAAGAAAATATGATCATTTTTTCAGGAAATATTTATATGGAATTTAAATCTAATCCACAATTTAAAATTGAGTTCAGTATACTCGTTTTCTCTTGTGTGTAGTGATCATTGCATTATTCAAGCATACGGGCTGGAATCAATCATTTCTGAAGAAAATAGGATAATTTTCTTTAATATTGATATGAAGTTTAAATCTTATCCACAGTTTAATGTTAAATTCATTATACTCGCTTCCTCTTGTGTGGAGGGATCATTGCCTTATTCAAGCAAAAGGGCTGGAAACAGTCATTTATGAAGAAAATAGGATCATTTTTTCAAGAAATATTTATATGGAATTTAAATCTAATCCACAATTTAAAATTGAATTCATTATACTCGTTTTCTCTTGTGTGGAGTGATCATTACCTTATTCAAGCATAAGGGCTGGAAACAGTCATTAATGAAGAAAATATGATCATTTTTTCAGGAAATATTTATATGGAATTTAAATCTAATCCACAATTTAAAATTGAGTTCAGTATACTCGTTTTCTCTTGTGTGTAGTGATCATTGCATTATTCAAGCATACGGGCTGGAATCAATCATTTATGAAGAAAATAGGATTATTTTCTTTAATATTGATATGAAATTTAAATCTATTCCACAATTTAATATTAAATTCAATATACTCGCTTCTTCTTGTGTGGAGTTATCATTGCCTTATTCAAACCTAAGGGCTGGTAACAGTCATTTATGAAGAAAATAGAATAGTTATTTTTGAAATATTGATATGAAATTTAAGTCTAATCCACAATTTAATATTGAATTCATTATACTCGCTTTCTCTTGTGTGGAGTGATCATAGCCTTATTCAAGCATAAGGGCTGGAATCAGTCATTTATGAAAAAAATAGGATAATTTTCTTTAATATTGATATGAAGTTTAAATCTATTCCACAATTTAATATTAAATTCAATATACTCGCTTCTTCTTGTGTGGAGTGATCATTGCCTTATTCAAACCTAAGGGCGGGTAACATTCATTTATGAAGAAAATAGGATTGGTTTTTTTGAAATATTGATATGAAATTTAAGTCTAATCCACAATTTAATATTGAATTAATTATACTCGCTTTCTCTTGTGTGGAGTGATTATTGCCTTATTCAAGAATAAGGGCTGGAAACAGTTATTTATGAAGAAAATAGGAACATTTTTATGGATATATTGATATGAAATTCAAATCTATTCCACAATTTAATATTAAATTCAATATACTCGCTTCACCTTGTGTGGAGTGATCATTGCCTTATTCAAGCATAAGGGCTGGAAACAGTAATTTATGAAGAGAATAGGAATTTTTTTTGGAAATATTGATATGAAATTTAAATCTAATCCACAATTTAAAATTGAATTTGTTATACTCGTTTTCTCTTGTGTGTAGTGATCATTGCCTTATTCAAGCATAAGGGCTGGAATCAGTCATTTATGAAGAAAATAGGATAATCTTCTTTAATATTGATATGAACCTTAAATCTATTCCACAATTTAATATTAATTTCAATATTCTCGCTTCTTCTTGTGTGGAGTGATCATTGCCTTATTCAAGCTTAAGGGCTGGAATCAGTCATTTATGAAGAAAATAGGATAATTTTCTTTAATATTGATATGAAATTTAAATCTATTCCACAATTTAATATTAAATTCAATGTACTCGCTTCTTCTTGTGTGGAGTGATCATTGCCTTATTCAAACCTAAGGGCTGGTAACAGTCATTTATGAAGAAAATAGAATAGTTTTTTTTGAAATATTGATATGAAATTTAAGTCTAATCCACAATTTAATATTGAATTCATTATACTCGCTTTCTCTTGTGTGGAATGATCATAGCCTTATTCAAGCATAAGGGCTGGAATCAGTCATTTATGAAGAAAATAGGATAATTTTCTTTAATATTGATATGAAGTTTAAATCTATTCCACAATTTAATATTAAATTCAATATACTCGCTTCTTCTTGTGTGGAGTGATCATTGCCTTATTCAAACCTAAGGGCGGGTAACAGTCATTTATGAAGAAAATAGAATAGTTTTTTTTTGAAATATTGATATGAAATTTAAGTCTAATCAACAATTTAATAGTGAATTCATTATACTCGCTTTCTCTTGTGTGGAGTGATTATTGCCTTATTCAAGAATAAGGGCTGGAAACAGTCATTTATGAAGAAAATAGGAACATTTTTATGGAAATATTGATATGAAATTTAAATCTATTCCACAATTTATTATTAAATTCAATATACTCGCTTCATCTTGTGTGGAGTGATCATTGCCTTATTCAAGCATAAGGGCTGGAAACAGTAATTTATGAAGAAAATAGGAAATTTTTTTGGAAATATTGATATGAAATTTAAATCTAATCCACAGTTTAATATTAAATTCATTATACTCGCTTCCTCTTGTGTGGAGTGATCATTGCCTTATTCAAGCATAAGGGCTGGAATCAGTCATTTATCAAGAAAATAGGATAATTTTCTTTAATATTGATATGAAATTTAAATCTATTCCACAAATTAATATTAAATTCAATATACTCGCTTCTTCATGTGTGGAGTGATCATTGACTTATTCAAGCATAAGGGCTGGAATCAGTCATTTATGAAGAAAATAGGATAATTTTCTTTAATATTGATAGGAAACTTAAATCTATTCCACAATTTAATATTAAATTCATTATACTCGCTTCCTATTGTGTGGAGTGATCATTGCCTTATTCAAGCATAAGGGCTGGAAACAGTCATTTATGAAGAAAATTGGATCATTTTTTCAGGAAATATTTATATGGAATTTAAAACTAATCCACAATTTAAAATTGAATTCATTATACTCGTTTTCTCTTGTGTGGAGTGATCATTACCTTATTCAACCATAAAGGCTGGAAACAGTCATTTATGAAGAAAATAGAATAGTTTTTTTTTGAAATATTGATATGAAATTTAAGTCTAATCCACAATTTAATATTGAATTCATTATACTCGTTTTCTCTTGTGTGTAGTGATCATTGCCTCATTCAAGCATAAGGGCTGGAAACAGTCATTTATGAAGAAAATAGGATAATTTTCTCTAATATTGATATGAAATTTAAATCTAATCCACAGTTTAATATTAAATTCATTACACTCGCTTCCTCTTGTGTGGAGTGATCATTGTCTTATTCAAGCATAAGGGCTGGAATCAGTCATTTATGAAGAAAATAGGATAATTTTCTTTAATATTGTTATGAAATTTAAATCTATTCCACAATTTATTATTAAATTCAATAAACTCGCTTCTTCTTGTGTGGAGTGATCATTGCCTTATTCAAGCATAAGTGCTGGAAAAAGTCATTTATGAAGAAAATATGATCATTTTTTCAGGAAATATTTATATGGAATTTAAATCTAATCCACAATTTAAAATTGAATTCATTATACTCGTTTTCTCTTGTGTGGAGTGATCATTACCTTATTCAAGCATAAGGGCTGGAATCAGTCATTTATCAAGAAAATAGGATAATTTTCTTTAATATTGATATGAAATTTAAATCTATTCCACAATTTAATATTAAATTCAATATACTCGCCTCTTCTTGTGTGGAGTGATCATTGCCGTATTCAAGCATAAGGGCTGGAATCAGTCATTTATGAAGAAAATAGAATAGTTTTTTTTTGACATATTGATATGAAATTTAAGTCTAATCCACAATTTAATAATAAATTCATTATACTCGCTTCCTCTTGTGTGGAATGATCATTGCCGTATTCAAGCATAAGGGCTGGAAACAGTTATATATGAAGAAAATAGGAACATTTTTATGGAAATATTGATATGAAATTTAAATCTAATCCACAGTTTAATATTAAATTCATTATACTCGCTTCCTATTGTGTGGAGTGATCATTGCCTTATTCAAGCATAAGGGCTGGAATCAGTCATATATCAAGAAAATAGGATAATTTTCTTTAATATTGATATGAAATTTAAATCTATTCCACAATTTAATATTAAATTCAATATACTCGCTTCTTCTTGTGTGGAGTGATCATTGCCGTATTCAAGCATAAGGGCTGGAATCAGTCATTTATGAAGAAAATAGAATAGTTTTTTTTTGACATATTGATATGAAATTTAAGTCTAATCCACAATTTAATAATAAATTCATTATACTCGCTTCCTCTTGTGTGGAGTGATCATTGCCTTATTCAAGCATAAGGGCTGGAATCAGTCATTTATGAAGAAAATAGGATAATTTTCTTTAATATTGATATGAAGTTTAAATCTATTCCACAATTTATTATTAAATTCAATATACTCGCTTCTTCTTGTGTGGAGTGATTGCCTTATTCAAGAAAATATGATCATTTTTTCAGGAAATATTTATATGGAATTTAAATCTAATTCACAATTTAAAATTGAATTCATTATACTCGTTTTCTCTTGTGTGTAGTGATCATTGCCTTATTCAAGCATAAGGGCTGGAATCAGTCATTTATGAAGAAAATAGGATAATTTTCTTTAATATTGATATGAAATTTAAATCTATTCCACCTTTTAATAATAATTTCAATATACTCGCTTGTTCTTGTGTGGAGTGATCATTATCTTATTCAAACCTAAGGGATGGAATCAGTCATTTATGAAGAAAATAGGATAATTTTCCTTAATATTGTTATGAAATTTAAATCTATTCCACAATTTATTATTAAATTCAATATACTCGCTTCTTCTTGTGTGGAGTGATTGCCTTATTCAAGAAAATATGATCATTTTTTCAGGAAATATTTATATGGAATTTAAATCTAATTCACAATTTATAATTGAATTCATTATACTCGTTTACTCTTGTGTGTAGTGATCATTGCCTTATTCAAGCATAAGGGCTGGAATCAGTCATTTATGAAGAAAATAGGATAATTTTCTTTAATATTGATATGAAATTTAAATCTATTCCACCTTTTAATATTAATTTCAATATACTCGCTTCTTCTTGTGTGGAGTGATCATTGCCTTATTCAAGCATAAGGGCTGGAATCAGTCATTTATGAAAAAAAAGGATAATTTTCTTTAATATTGATATGAAGTTTAAATCTATTCCACAATTTAATATTAAATTCAATATACTCGCTTCTTCTTGTGTGGAGTGATCATTGCCTTATTCAAACCTAAGGGCTGGTAACAGTCATTTATGAAGAAAATAGAATAGTTTTTTTTTTGACATATTGATATGAAATTTAAGTCTAATCCACAATTTAATAATAAATTCATTATACTCGCTTCCTCTTGTGTGGAGTGATCATTGCCTTATTCAAGCATAAGGGCTGGAATCAGTCATTTATCAAGAAAATAGGATAATTTTCTTTAATATTGATATGAAATTTAAATCTATTCCACAATTTAATATTAAATTCAATATACTCGCCTCTTCTTGTGTGAAGTGATCATTGCCGTATTCAAGCATAAGGGCTGGAATCAGTCATTTATGAAGAAAATAGAATAGTTTTTTTTTGACATATTGATATGAAATTTAAGTCTAATCCACAATTTAATAATAAATTCATTATACTCGCTTCCTCTTGTGTGGAGTGATCATTGCCGTATTCAAGCATAAGGGCTGGAAACAGTTATTTATGAAGAAAATAGGAACATTTTTATGGAGATATTGATATGAAATTTAAATCTAATCCACAGTTTAATATTAATTTCATTATACTCGCTTCCTATTGTGTGGAGTGATCATTGCCTTATTCAAGCCTAAGGGCTGGAATCAGTCATATATCAAGAAAATAGGATAATTTTCTTTAATATTGATATGAAATTTAAATCTATTCCACAATTTAATATTAAATTCAATATACTCGCTTCTTCTTGTGTGGAGTGATCATTGCCGTATTCAAGCATTAGGGCTGGAATCAGTCATTTATGAAGAAAATAGAATAGTTTTTTTTGACATATTGATATGAAATTTAAGTCTAATCCACAATTTAATAATAAATTCATTATACTCGCTTCCTCTTGTGTGGAGTGATCATTGCCTTATTCAAGCATAAGGGCTGGAATCAGTCATTTATGAAGAAAATAGGATAATTTTCTTTAATATTGATATGAAGTTTAAATCTATTCCACAATTTATTATTAAATTCAATATACTCGCTTCTTCTTGTGTGGAGTGATTGCCTTATTCAAGAAAATATGATCATTTTTTCAGGAAATATTTATATGGAATTTAAATCTAATTCACAATTTAAAATTGAATTCATTATACTCGTTTTCTCTTGTGTGTAGTGATCATTGCCTTATTCAAGCATAAGGGCTGGAATCAGTCATTTATGAAGAAAATAGGATAATTTTCTTTAATATTGATAGGAAATTTAAATCTATTCCACAATTTAATATTAAATTCAATATACTCGCCTCTTCTTGTGTGGAGTGATCATTGCCGTATTCAAGCATAAGGGCTGGAATCAGTCATTTATGAAGAAAATAGAATAGTTTTTTTTTGACATATTGATATGAAATTTAAGTCTAATCCACAATTTAATAATAAATTCATTATACTCGCTTCCTCTTGTGTGGAGTGATCATTGCCGTATTCAAGCATAAGGGCTGGAAACAGTTATTTATGAAGAAAATAGGAACATTTTTATGGAAATATTGATATGAAATTTAAATCTAATCCACAGTTTAATATTAATTTCATTATACTCGCTTCCTATTGTGTGGAGTGATCATTGCCTTATTCAAGCCTAAGGGCTGGAATCAGTCATATATCAAGAAAATAGGATAATTTTCTTTAATATTGATATGAAATTTAAATCTATTCCACAATTTAATATTAAATTCAATATACTCGCTTCTTCTTGTGTGGAGTGATCATTGCCGTATTCAAGCATTAGGGCTGGAATCAGTCATTTATGAAGAAAATAGAATAGTTTTTTTTTGACATATTGATATGAAATTTAAGTCTAATCCACAATTTAATAATAAATTCATTATACTCGCTTCCTCTTGTGTGGAGTGATCATTGCCTTATTCAAGCATAAGGGCTGGAATCAGTCATTTATGAAGAAAATAGGATAATTTTCTTTAATATTGATATGAAGTTTAAATCTATTCCACAATTTATTATTAAATTCAATATACTCGCTTCTTCTTGTGTGGAGTGATTGCCTTATTCAAGAAAATATGATCATTTTTTCAGGAAATATTTATATGGAATTTAAATCTAATTCACAATTTAAAATTGAATTCATTATACTCGTTTTCTCTTGTGTGTAGTGATCATTGCCTTATTCAAGCATAAGGGCTGGAATCAGTCATTTATGAAGAAAATAGGATAATTTTCTTTAATATTGATATGAAATTTAAATCTATTCCACCTTTTAATAATAATTTCAATATACTCGCTTGTTCTTGTGTGGAGTGATCATTATCTTATTCAAACCTAAGGGATGGAATCAGTCATTTATGAAGAAAATAGGATAATTTTCCTTAATATTGTTATGAAATTTAAATCTATTCCACAATTTATTATTAAATTCAATATACTCGCTTCTTCTTGTGTGGAGTGATTGCCTTATTCAAGAAAATATGATCATTTTTTCAGGAAATATTTATATGGAATTTAAATCTAATTCACAATTTATAATTGAATTCATTATACTCGTTTACTCTTGTGTGTAGTGATCATTGCCTTATTCAAGCATAAGGGCTGGAATCAGTCATTTATGAAGAAAATAGGATAATTTTCTTTAATATTGATATGAAATTTAAATCTATTCCACCTTTTAATATTAATTTCAATATACTCGCTTCTTCTTGTGTGGAGTGATCATTGCCTTATTCAAGCATAAGGGCTGGAATCAGTCATTTATGAAAAAAAAGGATAATTTTCTTTAATATTGATATGAAGTTTAAATCTATTCCACAATTTAATATTAAATTCAATATACTCGCTTCTTCTTGTGTGGAGTGATCATTGCCTTATTCAAACCTAAGGGCTGGTAACAGTCATTTATGAAGAAAATAGAATAGTTTTTTTTTGACATATTGATATGAAATTTAAGTCTACTCCACAATTTAATAATAAATTCATTATACTCGCTTCCTCTTGTGTGGAGTGATCATTGCCTTATTCAAGCATAAGGGCTGGAATCAGTCATTTATCAAGAAAATAGGATAATTTTCTTTAATATTGATATGAAATTTAAATCTATTCCACAATTTAATATTAAATTCAATATACTCGCCTCTTCTTGTGTGGAGTGATCATTGCCGTATTCAAGCATAAGGGCTGGAATCAGTCATTTATGAAGAAAATAGAATAGTTTTTTTTTGACATATTGATATGAAATTTAAGTCTAATCCACAATTTAATAATAAATTCATTATACTCGCTTCCTCTTGTGTGGAGTGATCATTGCCGTATTCAAGCATAAGGGCTGGAAACAGTTATTTATGAAGAAAATAGGAACATTTTTATGGAAATATTGATATGAAATTTAAATCTAATCCACAGTTTAATATTAATTTCATTATACTCGCTTCCTATTGTGTGGAGTGATCATTGCCTTATTCAAGCCTAAGGGCTGGAATCAGTCATATATCAAGAAAATAGGATAATTTTCTTTAATATTGATATGAAATTTAAATCTATTCCACAATTTAATATTAAATTCAATATACTCGCTTCTTCTTGTGTGGAGTGATCATTGCCGTATTCAAGCATTAGGGCTGGAATCAGTCATTTATGAAGAAAATAGAATAGTTTTTTTTTGACATATTGATATGAAATTTATGTCTAATCCACAATTTAATAATAAATTCATTATACTCGCTTCCTCTTGTGTGGAGTGATCATTGCCTTATTCAAGCATAAGGGCTGGAATCAGTCATTTATGAAGAAAATAGGATAATTTTCTTTAATATTGATATGAAGTTTAAATCTATTCCACAATTTATTATTAAATTCAATATACTCGCTTCTTCTTGTGTGGAGTGATTGCCTTATTCAAGAAAATATGATCATTTTTTCAGGAAATATTTATATGGAATTTAAATCTAATTCACAATTTAAAATTGAATTCATTATACTCGTTTTCTCTTGTGTGTAGTGATCATTGCCTTATTCAAGCATAAGGGCTGGAATCAGTCATTTATGAAGAAAATAGGATAATTTTCTTTAATATTGATATGAAATTTAAATCTATTCCACCTTTTAATAATAATTTCAATATACTCGCTTGTTCTTGTGTGGAGTGATCATTATCTTATTCAAACCTAAGGGATGGAATCAGTCATTTATGAAGAAAATAGGATAATTTTCCTTAATATTGTTATGAAATTTAAATCTATTCCACAATTTATTATTAAATTCAATATACTCGCTTCTTCTTGTGTGGAGTGATTGCCTTATTCAAGAAAATATGATAATTTTTTCAGGAAATATTTATATGGAATTTAAATCTAATTCACAATTTAAAATTGAATTCATTATACTCGTTTACCCTTGTGTGTAGTGATCATTGCCTTATTCAAGCATAAGGGCTGGAATCAGACATTTATGAAGAAAATAGGATAATTTTCTTTAATATTGATATGAAATTTAAATCTATTCCACCTTTTAATATTAATTTCAATATACTCGCTTCTTCTTGTGTGGAGTGATCATTGCCTTATTCAAGCATAAGGGCTGGAATCAGTCATTTATGAAAAAAAAGGATAATTTTCTTTAATATTGATATGAAGTTTAAATCTATTCCACAATTTAATATTAAATTCAAAATACTCGCTTCTTCTTGTGTGGAGTGATCATTGCCTTATTCAAACCTAAGGGCTGGTAACAGTCATTTATGAAGAAAATAGAATAGTTTTTTTTTAAATATTGATATGAAATTTAAGTCTAATCCACAATTTAATATTGAATTCATTATACTCGCTTTCTCTTGTGTGGAGTGATCATAGCCTTATTCAAGCATAAGGGCTGGAATCAGTCATTTATGAAGAAAATAGGATAATTTTCTTTAATATTGATATGAAGTTTAAATCTATTCCACAATTTAATATTAAATTCAATATACTCGCTTCTTCTTGTGTGGAGTGATCATTGCCTTATTCAAACCTAAGGTCTGGTAACAGTCATTTATGAAGAAAATAGAATAGTTTTTTTTGAAATATTGATATGAAATTTAAGTCTAATCCACAATTTAATATTGAATTCATTATACTCACTTTCTCTTGTGTGGAGTGATCATTGCCTTATTCAAGAATAAGGGCTGGAAACAGTCATTTATGAAGAAAATAGGATAATTTTCTTTAATATTGATATGAAATTTAAATCTATTCCACAATTTAATATTAAATTCAATATACTCGCTTCATCTTGTGTGGAGTGATCATTGACTTATTGAAGCATAAGGGCTGGAATCAGTCATTTATCAAGAAAATAGGATAATTTTCTTTAATATTGATATGAAATTTAAATCTATTCCACAATTTAATATTAAATTCAATATACTCGCTTCTTCTTGTGAGGAGTGATCATTGCCTTATTCAAACCTAAGAGCTGGTAACAGTCATTTATGAAGAAAATAGAATAGTTTTTTTTTAAATATTGATATGAAATTTAAGTCTAATCCACAATTTAATATTGAATTCATTATACTCGCTTCCTCTTGTGTGGAGTGATCATTGCCTTATTCAAGAATAAGGGCTTGAAACAGTCATTTATGAAGAAAATAGGATAATTTTCTTTAATATTGTTATGAAATTTAAATCTATTCCACAATTTAATATTAAATTCAATATACTCGCTTATTCTTGTGTGGAGTGATCATTGCCTTATTCAAGCAGAAGTGCTGGAAACAGTCATTTATGAAGAAAATATGATCATTTTTTCAGGAAATATTTATATGGAATTTAAATCTAATCCACAATTTAAAATTGAATTCATTATACTCGTTTTCTCTTGTGTGGAGTGATCATTACCTTATTCAAGCATAAGGGCTGGAAACAGTCATCAATGAAGAAAATATGATCATTTTTTCAGGAAATATTTATATGGAATTTAAACCTAATCCACAATTTAAAATTGAATTCAATATACTCGTTTTCTGTTGTGTGTAGTGATCATTGCCTTATTAAAGCATAAGGGCTGGAATCAATCATTTATGAAGAAAATAGGATAATTTTCTTTAATATTGATATGAAATTTAAATCTTATCCACAGTTTAATATTAAATTCATTATACTCGCTTCCTCTTGTGTGGAGTGATCATTGCCTTATTCAAGCAAAAGGGCTGGAAACAGTCATTTATGAAGAAAATAGGATAATTTTTTCAGGAAATATTTATATGGAATTTAAATCTAATCCAGAATTTAAAATTGAATTCGTTATACCCGTTTTCTCTTGTGTATAGTGATCATTGCCTTATTCAAGCATAAGGGCTGGAATCAGTCATTTATGAAGAAAATAGGATAATTTTCTTTAATATTGATATGAACCTTAAATCTATTCCACAATTTAATATTAATTTCAATATACTCGCTTCTTCTTGTGTGGAGTGATCATTGCCTTATTCAAGCATAAGGGCTGGAATCAGTCATTTATGAAAAAAATAGGATAATTTTCTTTAATATTGATATGAAATTTAAATCTATTCCACAATTTAATATTAAATTCAATATACTCGCTTCTTCTTGTGTGGAGAGATCATTGCCTTATTCAAACCTAAGGGCAGGTAACAGTCATTTATGAAGAAAATAGAATTGTTTTTTTTTAAATATTGATATGAAATTTAAGTCTAATCCACAATTTAATATTGAATTCATTATACTTGCTTTCTCTTGTGTGGAGTGATTATTGCCTTATTCAAGAATAAGGGCTGGAAACAGTCATTTATGAAGAAAATAGGAACATTTTTATGGAAATATTGATATGAAATTTAAATCTATTCCACAATCTAATATTAAATTTAATATACTCGCTTCATCTTGTGTGGAGTGATCATTGCCTTATTCAAGCATAAGGGCTGGAAACAGTAATTTACGAAGAAAATAGCAATTTTTTTTGGGAAATATTGATATGAAATTTAAATCTAATCCACAGTTTAATATTGAATTCATTATACTTGTTTTCTCTTGTGTGGAGTGATTATTGCCTTATTCAAGAATAAGGGCTGGAAACAGTCATTTATGAAGAAAATAGGAACATTTTTATGGAAATATTGATATGAAATTTAAATCTATTCCACAATCTAATATTAAATTCATTATACTCGCTTTCTCTTGTGTGGAGTGATCATTGCCTTATTCAAGCATAAGGGCTGGAATCAGTCATTTATCAAGAAAATAGGATAATTTTCTTTAATATTGATATGAAATTTAAATCTATTCCACAATTTAATATTAAATTCAATATACTCGCTTCTTCATGTGTGGAGTGATCATTGCCTTATTCAAACCTAAGGGCTGGTAACAGTCATTTATGAAGAAAAAAGAATAGTTTTCTTTTTGAAATATTGATATGAAATTTAAGTCTAATCCACAATTTAATATTGAATTCATTATACTCGCTTTCTCTTGTGTGGAGTGATCATAGCCTTATTCAAGTATAAGGGCTGGAATCAGTCATTTATGAAGAAAATAGGATAATTTTCTTTAATATTGATATGAAGTTTAAATCTATTCCACAATTTAATATTAAATTCAATATACTCGCTTCTTCTTGTGTGGAGTGATCATTGCCTTATTCAAACCTAAGGTCTGGTAACAGTCATTTATGAAGAAAATAGAATAGTTTTTTTTGAAATATTGATATGAAATTTAAGTCTAATCCACAATTTAATATTGAATTCATTATACTCACTTTCTCTTGTGTGGAGTGATCATTGCCTTATTCAAGAATAAGGGCTGGAAACAGTCATTTATGAAGAAAATAGGATAATTTTCTTTAATATTGATATGAAATTTAAATCTATTCCACAATTTAATATTAAATTCAATATACTCGCTTCATCTTGTGTGGAGTGATCATTGACTTATTGAAGCATAAGGGCTGGAATCAGTCATTTATCAAGAAAATAGGATAATTTTCTTTAATATTGATATGAAATTTAAATCTATTCCACAATTTAATATTAAATTCAATATACTCGCTTCTTCTTGTGAGGAGTGATCATTGCCTTATTCAAACCTAAGAGCTGGTAACAGTCATTTATGAAGAAAATAGAATAGTTTTTTTTTAAATATTGATATGAAATTTAAGTCTAATCCACAATTTAATATTGAATTCATTATACTCGCTTCCTCTTGTGTGGAGTGATCATTGCCTTATTCAAGAATAAGGGCTTGAAACAGTCATTTATGAAGAAAATAGGATAATTTTCTTTAATATTGATATGAAATTTAAATCTATTCCACAATTTAATATTAAATTCAATATACTCGCTTATTCTTGTGTGGAGTGATCATTGCCTTATTCAAGCAGAAGTGCTGGAAACAGTCATTTATGAAGAAAATATGATCATTTTTTCAGGAAATATTTATATGGAATTTAAATCTAATCCACAATTTAAAATTGAATTCATTATACTCGTTTTCTCTTGTGTGGAGTGATCATTACCTTATTCAAGCATAAGGGCTGGAAACAGTCATCAATGAAGAAAATATGATCATATTTTCAGGAAATATTTATATGGAATTTAAACCTAATCCACAATTTAAAATTGAATTCAATATACTCGTTTTCTGTTGTGTGTAGTGATCATTGCCTTATTAAAGCATAAGGGCTGGAATCAATCATTTATGAAGAAAATAGGATAATTTTCTTTAATATTGATATGAAATTTAAATCTTATCCACAGTTTAATATTAAATTCATTATACTCGCTTCCTCTTGTGTGGAGTGATCATTGCCTTATTCAAGCAAAAGGGCTGGAAACAGTCATTTATGAAGAAAATAGGATAATTTTTTCAGGAAATATTTATATGGAATTTAAATCTAATCCAGAATTTAAAATTGAATTCGTTATACCCGTTTTCTCTTGTGTATAGTGATCATTGCCTTATTCAAGCATAAGGGCTGGAATCAGTCATTTATGAAGAAAATAGGATAATTTTCTTTAATATTGATATGAACCTTAAATCTATTCCACAATTTAATATTAATTTCAATATACTCGCTTCTTCTTGTGTGGAGTGATCATTGCCTTATTCAAGCATAAGGGCTGGAATCAGTCATTTATGAAAAAAATAGGATAATTTTCTTTAATATTGATATGAAATTTAAATCTATTCCACAATTTAATATTAAATTCAATATACTCGCTTCTTCTTGTGTGGAGAGATCATTGCCTTATTCAAACCTAAGGGCAGGTAACAGTCATTTATGAAGAAAATAGAATTGTTTTTTTTTAAATATTGATATGAAATTTAAGTCTAATCCACAATTTAATATTGAATTCATTATACTTGCTTTCTCTTGTGTGGAGTGATTATTGCCTTATTCAAGAATAAGGGCTGGAAACAGTCATTTATGAAGAAAATAGGAACATTTTTATGGAAATATTGATATGAAATTTAAATCTATTCCACAATCTAATATTAAATTTAATATACTCGCTTCATCTTGTGTGGAGTGATCATTGCCTTATTCAAGCATAAGGGCTGGAAACAGTAATTTACGAAGAAAATAGCAATTTTTTTTGGGAAATATTGATATGAAATTTAAATCTAATCCACAGTTTAATATTGAATTCATTATACTTGCTTTCTCTTGTGTGGAGTGATTATTGCCTTATTCAAGAATAAGGGCTGGAAACAGTCATTTATGAAGAAAATAGGAACATTTTTATGGAAATATTGATATGAAATTTAAATCTATTCCACAATCTAATATTAAATTCATTATACTCGCTTTCTCTTGTGTGGAGTGATCATTGCCTTATTCAAGCATAAGGGCTGGAATCAGTCATTTATCAAGAAAATAGGATAATTTTCTTTAATATTGATATGAAATTTAAATCTATTCCACAATTTAATATTAAATTCAATATACTCGCTTCTTCATGTGTGGAGTGATCATTGCCTTATTCAAGCATAAGGGCTGGAATCAGTCATTTATGAACAAAATAGGATGATTTTCTTTAATATTGATAGGAAATTTAAATCTATTCCACAATTTATTATTAAATTCAATATACTCGCTTCTTCTTGTGTGGAGTGATCATTGCCTTATCCAAGCATAATGGCTGGAAACAGTCATTTATGAAGAAAATAGGAAATGTTTTTGGAACTATTGATATAAAATTTAAATCTAATCCACAGTTTAATATTAAATTCATTATACTCGCTTCCTATTGTGTGGAGTGATCATTGCCTTATTCAAGCATAAGGGCTGGAAACAGTCATTTATGAAGAAAATTGGATCATTTTTTCAGGAATTATTTATATGGAATTTAAAACTAATCCACAATTTAATATTAAATTCAATATACTCGCTTCTTCTTGTGTGGAGTGATCATTGCCTTATTCAAACCTAAGGGCTGGTAACAGTCATTTATGAAGAAAATAGAATAGTTGTTTTTTGAAATATTGATATGAAATTTAATTCTAATCCACAATTTAATATTGAATTCATTATACTCGATTTCTCTTGTGTGGAGTGATCATAGCCTTATTCAAGCATAAGGGCTGGAATCTGTCATTTATGAAGAAAATAGGATAATTTTCTTTAATATTGATATGAAGTTTAAATCTATTCCACAATTTAATATTTAATACAATATACTCGCTTCTTCTTGTGAGGAGTGATCATTGCCTTATTCAAACCTAAGGGCTGGTAACAGTCAATTATGAAGAAAAAAGAATAGTTTTCTTTTTGAAATATTGATATGAAATTTAAGTCTAATCCACAATTTAATATTGAATTCATTATACTCGCTTCCTCTTGTGTGGAGTGATCATTGCCTTATTCAAGAATAAGGGCTGGAAACAGTCATTTATGAAGAAAATAGGATAATTTTCTTTAATATTGATATGAAATTTAAATCTACTCCACAATTTAATATTAAATTCAATATACTCGCTTCTTCTTGTGTGGAGTGATCATTGCCTTATTCAAGCATAAGTGCTGGAAACAGTCATTTATGAAGAAAATATGATAATTTTTTTCAGGAAATATTTATATGGAATTTAAATCTAATCCACAATTTAAAATTAAATTCATTATACTCGTTTTCTCTCGTGTGGAGTGATAATTACCTTATTCAAGCATAAGGGCTGGAAAAAGTCATTAATGAAGAAAATATGATCATTAATTCAGGAAATATTTATATGGAATTTAAATCTAATCCACAATTTAAAATTGAATTCAGTATACTCGTTTTCTCTTGTGTGTAGTGATCATTGCCTTATTCAAGCATAAGGGCTGGAATCAATCATTTTTGAAGAAAATAGGATAATTTTCTTTAATATTGATATGAAATTTAAATCTTATCCACAGTTTAATATTAAATTCATTATACTCGCTTCCTCTTGTGTGGAGTGATCATTGCCTTATTCAAGCAAAAGGGCTGGAAACAGTCATTTATGAAGAAAATAGGATAATTTTTTCAGGAAATATTTATATGGAATTTAAATCTAATCCACAATTTAAAATTGAATTCGTTATACCCGTTTTCTCTTGTGTGTAGTGATCATTGCCTTATTCAAGCATAAGGGCTGGAATCAGTCATTTATGAAGAAAATAGGATAATTTTCTTTAATATTGATATGAACCTTAAAACTATTCCACAATTTAATATTAATTTCAATATACTCGCTTCTTCTTGTGTGGAGTGATCATTGCCTTATTCAAACCTAAGGGCGGGTATACAGTCATTTATGAAGAAAATAGAATATTTTTTTTTGAAATATTGATATGAAATTTAAGTCTAATCCACAATTTAATATTGAATTCATTATACTCGCTTTCTCTTGTGTGGAGTGATCATAGCCTTATTCAAGCATAAGGGCTGGAATCAGTCATTTATGAAGAAAATAGGATAATTTTCTTTAATATTGATATGAAGTTTAAATCTATTCCACAATTTAATATTAAATTCATTATACTCGCTTCTTCTTGTGTGGAGTAATCATTGCCTTATTCAAACCTAAGGGCGGGTAACAGTCATTTATGAAGAAAATGGAATAGTTTTTTTTTGAAATATTGATATGAAATTTAAGTCTAATCCACAATTTAATATTGAATTCATTATACTCGCTTTCTCTTGTGTGGAGGGATTATTGCCTTATTCAAGAATAAGGGCTGGAAACAGTCATTTATGAAGAAAATAGGAACATTTTTATGGAAATATTGATATGAAATTTAAATCTAATCCACAGTTTAATATTAAATTCATTATACTCGCTTCCTCTTGTGTGGAGTGAGCATTGCCTTATTCAAGCATAAGGGCTGGAATCAGTCATTTATCAAGAAAATAGGATAATTTTCTTTAATATTGATATGAAATTTAAATCTATTCCACAATTTAATATTAAATTCAATATACTCGCTTCTTCATGTGTGGAGTGATCATTGCCTTATTCAAGCATAAGGGCTGGAATCAGTCATTTATGAAGAAAATAGGATAATTTTCTTTAATATTGATAGGAAATTTAAATCTATTCCACAATTTATTATTAAATTCAATATACTCGCTTCTTCTTGTGTGGAGTGATCATTGCCTTATCCAAGCATAATGGCTGGAAACAGTCATTTATGAAGAAAATAGGAAATGTTTTTGGAAATATTGATATAAAATTTAAATCTAATCCACAGTTTAATATTAAATTCATTATACTCGCTTCCTATTGTGTGTAGTGATCATTGCCTTATTCAAGCAAAAGGGCTGGAAACAGTCATTTATGAAGAAAATAGGATAATTTTTTCAGGAAATATTTATATGGAATTTAAATCTAATCCACAATTTAAAATTGAATTCGTTATACCCGTTTTCTCTTGTGTGTAGTGATCATTGCCTTATTCAAGCATAAGGGCTGGAATCAGTCATTTATGAAGAAAATAGGATAATTTTCTTTAATATTGATATGAACCTTAAATCTATTCCACAATTTAATATTAATTTCAATATACTCGCTTCTTCTTGTGTGGAGTGATCATAGCCTTATTCAAGCATAAGGGCTGGAATCAGTCATTTATGAAGAAAATAGGATAATTTTCTTTAATATTGATATGAAGTTTAAATCTATTCCACAATTTAATATTAAATTCATTATACTCGCTTCTTCTTGTGTGGAGTGATCATTGCCTTATTCAAACCTAAGGGCGGGTAACAGTCATTTATGAAGAAAATAGAATAGTTTTTTTTTGAAATATTGATATGAAATTTAAGTCTAATCCACAATTTATTATTGAATTCATTATACTCGCTTTCTCTTGTGTGGAGGGATTATTGCCTTATTCAAGAATAAGGGCTGGAAACAGTCATTTATGAAGAAAATAGGAACATTTTTATGGAAATATTGATATGAAATTTAAATCTAATCCACAGTTTAATATTAAATTCATTATACTCGCTTCCTCTTGTGTGGAGTGATCATTGCCTTATTCAAGCATATGGGCTGGAATCAGTCATTTATCAAGAAAATAGGATAATTTTCTTTAATATTGATATGAAATTTAAATCTATTCCACAATTTAATATTAAATTCAATATACTCGCTTCTTCATGTGTGGAGTGATCATTGCCTTATCCAAGCATAATGGCTGGAAACAGTCATTTATGAAGAAAATAGGAAATGTTTTTGGAAATATTGATATAAAATTTAAATCTAATCCACAGTTTAATATTAAATTCATTATACTCGCTTCCTATTGTGTGGAGTGATCATTGCCTTATTCAAGCATAAGGGCTGGAAACAGTCATTTATGAAGAAAATTGGATCATTTTTTCAGGAAATATTTATATGGAATTTAAAACTAATCCACAATTTAAAATTGAATTCATTATACTCGTTTTCTCTTGTGTGGAGTGATCATTACCTTATTCAAGCATAAGGGCTGGAAACAGTCATTTATGAAGAAAATAGAATAGTTTTTTTTTAAATATTGATATGAAATTTAAGTCTAATCCACAATTTAATATTGAATTCATTATACTCGTTTTCTCTTGTGTGTAGTGATCATTGCCTCGTTCAAGCATAAGGGCTGGAAACAGTCATTTATGAAGAAAAAAGGATAATTTTCTCTAATATTGATATGAAATTTAAATCTAATCCACAGTTTAATATTAAATTCATTATACTCGCTTCCTCTTGTGTGGAGTGATCATTGTCTTATTCAAGCATAAGGGCTGGAATCAGTCATTTATGAAGAAAATAGGATAATTTTCTTTAATATTGTTATGAAATTTAAATCTATTCCACAATTTATTATTAAATTCAATAAACTCGCTTCTTCTTGTGTGGAGTGATCATTGCCTTATTCAAGCATAAGTGCTGGAAACAGTCATTAATGAAGAAAATATGATCATTTTTTCAGGAAATATTTATATGGAATTTAAATCTAATCCACAATTTAAAATTGAGTTCAGTATACTCGTTTTCTCTTGTGGGTAGTGATCATTGCATTATTCAAGCATAAGGGCTGGAATCAATCATTTATGAAGAAAATAGGATAATTTTCTTTAATATTGATATGAAATTTAAATCTTATCCACAGTTTAATATTAAATTCATTATACTCGCTTCCTCTTGTGTGTAGTGATCATTGCCTTATTCAAGCGAAAGGGCTGGAAACAGTCATTTATGAAGAAAATAGGATCATTTTTTCAATAAATATTTATATGGAATTTAAATCTAATCCACAATTTAAAATTGAATTCGTTATACTCGTTTTATCTTGTGTGTAGTGATCATTGCCTTATTCAAGCATAAGGGCTGGAATCAGTCATTTATGAAGAAAATAGGATAATTTTCTTTAATATTGATATGAAATTTAAATCTATTCCACAATTTAATATTAAATTCAATATACTCGCTTCTTCTTGTGTGGAGTGATCATTGCCTTATTCAATCCTAAGGGCTGGTAACAGTCATTTATGAAGAAAATAGAATAGTTTTTTTTGAAATATTGATATGAAATTTAAGTCTAATCCACAATTTAATATTGAATTCATTATACTCGCTTTCTCTTGTGTGGAGTGATCATAGCCTTATTCAAGCATAAGGGCTGGAATCAGTCATTTATGAAGAAAATAGGATAATTTTCTTTAATATTGATATGAAGTTTAAATCTATTCCACAATTTAATATTAAATTCAATATACTCGCTTCTTCTTGTGTGGAGTGATCTTTGCCTTATTCAAACCTAAGGGCGGGTAACAGTCATTTATGAAGAAAATAGAATAGTTTTTTTGAAATATTGATATGAAATTTAAGTCTAATCCAAAATTTAATATTGAATTCATTATACTCGCTTTCTCTTGTGTGGAGTGATTATTGCCTTATTCAAGAATAAGGGCTGGAAACAGTCATTTATGAAGAAAATAGGAACATTTTTATGGAAATATTGATATGAAATTTAAATCTATTCCACAATTTAATATTAAATTCAATATACTCGCTTCATCTTGTGTGGAGTGATCATTGCCTTATTCAAGCATAAGGGCTGGAAACAGTAATTTATGAAGAAAATAGGATTTTTTTTTTGGAAATATTGATATGAAATTTAAATCTAATCCACAGTTTAATATTAAATTCACTATACTCGCTTCCTCTTGTGTGGAGTGATCATTACCTTATTCAAGCATAAGGGCTGGAAACAGTCATTTATGAAGAAAATAGAATAGTTTTTTTTTGAAATATTGATATGAAATTTAAATCTATACCACTTTTTATTATTAAATTCAATATACTCGCTTCTTCTTATGTGGAGTGATCATTGACTTATTCAAGCATAAGGACTGGAATCAGTCATTTATCAAGAAAATAGGATAATTTTCTTTAATATTGATATGAAATTTAAATCTATTCCACAATTTAAAATTAAATTCAATATACTCGCTTCTTCATGTGTGGAGTGATCAATGCCTTATTCAAGCATAAGGGCTGGAATCAGTCATTTATCAAGAAAATAGGATAATTTTCTTTAATATTGATATGAAATTTAAATCTATTTCACAATTTAAAATTAAATTCAATATACTCGCTTCTTCATGTGTGGAGTGATCAATGCCTTATTCAAGCATAAGGGCTGGAATCAGTCATTTATCAAGAAAATAGGATAATTTTCTTTAATATTGATATGAAATTTAAATCTATTCCACAATTTAATATTAAATTCTATATACTCGCTTCTTCTTGTGTGGAGTGATCATTGCCTTATTCAAACCTAAGGGCTGGTAAGAGTCATTTATGAAGAAAATAGAATAGTCTTTTTTGAAATATTGATATGAAATTTAATTCTAATCCACAATTTAATATTGAATTCATTATACTTGCTTTCTCTTGTGTGGAGTGATCATAGCCTTATTCAAGCATAAGGGCTGGAATCAGTCAATTATGAAGAAAATAGGATAATTTTCTTTAATATTGATATGAAGTTTGAATCTATTCCACAATTTAATATTAAATTCAATATACTCGCTTCTTCTTGTGTGGAGTGATCATTGACTTATTCAAGCATAAATGCTGGAAACAGTCATTTATCAAGTAAATAGGATAATTTTCTTTAATATTGATATGAAATTCAAATCTATTCCACAATTTAATATTAAATTCAATATACTCGCTTCTTCATGTGTGGAGTGATCATTGCCTTATCCAAGCATAAGGGCTGGAAACAGTCATTTATGAAGAAAATAGGAAATGTTTTTGGAAATATTGATATAAAATTTAAATCTAATCCACAGTTTAATATTAAATTCATTATACTCGCTTCCTATTGTGTGGCGTGATCATTGCCTTATTCAAGCATTAGGGCTGGAAACAGTCATTTATGAAGAAAAAAGGATCATTTTTTCAGGAAATATTTATATGGAATTTAAATCTAATCCACAATATAAAATTGAATTCATTATACTCGTTTTCTCTTGTGTGGAGTGATCATTAACTTATTCAAGCATAAGGGCTGGAAACAGTCATTTATGAAGAAAAAAGGATCATTTTTTCAGGAAATATTTATATGGAATTTAAATCTAATCCACAATATAAAATTGAATTCATTATACTCGTTTTCTCTTGTGTGGAGTGATCACTGCCTTATTCAAGCATAAAGGCTGGAAACAATCATTTATGAAGAAAATAGGATCATTTTTTCAGGAAATATTTATATGGAATTTAAATCTAATCCACAATTTAATATTAGATTCAATATACTCGCTTTCTCTTGTGTGGAGTGATCATTGCCTTATTCAAGCATAAGGGCTGGAATCAATCATTTATGAAGATAATAGGATAATTTTCTTTAATATTGATATGAAGTTTAAATCTATTCCACAGTTTAATATTAAATTCATTATACTCGCTTCTTCTTGTGTGAGTGATCATTGCCTTATTCAAGCATAAAGGCTGGAAACAATCATTTATGAAGAAAATAGGATCATTTTTTCTGGAAATATTTATATGGAATTTAAATCTAATCCACAATTTAAAATTGAATTCATTATACTCGCTTCTTCTTGTGTGGAGTGATCACTGCCTTATTCAAGCATAAGGGCTGGAATCAATCATTTACGAAGAAAATAGGATAATTCTCTTTAATATTGATATGAAATTTAAATTTGTTCCACAATTTAATATTATATTCAATAAACACGCTTCCTCTTGTGTGGAGTGATCACTGCCTTATTGAAGCATAAAGGCTGGAAACAATCATTTATGAAGAAAATAGGATAATTTTCTTTAATATTGATATGAAATTTAAATTTGTTCCACAATTTAATATTATATTCAATACACTCGCTTCCTCTTGTGTGGAGTGATCACTGCCTTATTCAAGCATAAAGGCTGGAAACTATCATTTATGAAGAAAATAGGATCATTTTTTCAGGAAATATTAATATGGAATTTAAATCAAATCCACAATTTAATATTAGATTCAATATACTCGCTTCCTCTTGCGTGGAGTGATCATTGCCTTATTCAAGCATAAGGGCTGGAATCAATCATTTATGAAGAAAAAAGGATAATTTTCTTTAAGATTGATATGAAATTTAAATTTGTTCCACAATTTAATATTATATTCAATACACTCGCTTCCTCTTGTGTGGAGTGATCATTGTCTTATTCAAGCATAAAGGCTGGAAACAATCATTTATGAAGAAAATAGGATCATTTTTTCAGGAAATATTTATATGGAATTTAAATCTAATCCACAATTTAATATTAGATTCAATATACTCGCTTCCTCTTGTGTGGAGTGATCATTGCCTTATTCAAGCATAAGGGCTGGAATTAGTCATTTATCAAGTAAATAGGATAATTTTCTTTAATATTGATATGAAATTCAAATCTATTCCACAATTTAAAATTAAATTCAATATACTCGCTTCTTCATGTGTGGAGTGATTATTGCCTTATTCAAGCAAAAGGGCTGGAATCAGTCATTTATGAAGAAAATAGGAAATTTTTTTGGAAATATTGATATAAAATTTAAATCTAATCCACAGTTTAATATTAAATTCATTATACTCGCTTCCTATTGTGTGGCGTGATCATTGCCTTATTCAAGCATAAGGGCTGGAAACAGTCATTTATGAAGAAAATAGGATCATTTTTTCAGGAAATATTTATATGGAATTTAAATCTAATCCACAATATAAAATTGAATTCATTATACTCGTTTTCTCTTGTGAGGAGTGATCATTAACTTATTCAAGCATAAGGGCTGGAAACAGTCACTTATGAAGAAAATAGAATAGCTTTTTTTTGAAATATTGATATGAAATTTAAATCTATTCCACTATTTATTTTTAAATTCAATATACTCGCTTCTTCTTGTGTGGAGTGATCATTGCCTTATTCAAACCTAAGGGCTGGTAACAGTCTTCTATGAAGAAAATAGAATAGTTTTTTTTGAAATATTGATATGAAATTTAAGTCTAATCCACAATTTAATATTAAATTCATTATACTCGCTTCCTCTTGTGTGGAGTGATCATTGCCTTATTCAAGCATAAGGGCTGGAATCAGTCATTTATCATGAAAATAGGATAATTTTCTTTAATATTGATATGAAATTTAAATCTATTCCACAATTTAATATTAAATTCAATATACTCGCTTCTTCATGTGTGGAGTGATCATTGCCTTATTCAAGCATAAGGGCTGGAATCAGTCATTTATGAAGAAAATAGGATAATTTTCTTTAATATTGATATGAAGTTTAAATCTATTCCACAATTTAATATTAAATTCAATATACTCGCTTCTTCTTGTGAGGAGTGATCATTGCCTTATTCAAACCTAAGGGCTGGTAACAGTCATTTATGAAGAAAATAGAATAGTTTTTTTTTGAAATATTGATATGAAATTTAAGTCTAATCCACAATTTAATATTGAATTCATTATACTCGCTTCCTCTTGTGTGGAGTGATCATTGCCTTATTCAAGAATAAGGGCTGGAAACAGTCATTTATGAAGAAAATAGGATAATTTTCTTTAATATTGATATGAAATTTAAATCTATTCCACAATTTAATATTAAATTCAATATACTCGCTTCTTCATGTGTGGAGTGATCATTGCCTTATTCAAGCATAAGGGCTGGAAACAGTCATTTATGAAGAAAATAGGAATTTTATTTTGGAAATATTGATATGAAATTTAAATATAATCCACAGTTTAATATTAAATTCATTATACTCGCTTCCTCTTGTGTGGAGTGATTATTGCCTTATTCAAGCATAAGGGCTGGAATCAGTCATTTATGAAGAAAATAGGATAATTTTCTTTAATATTGATATGAAGTTTAAATCTATTCCACAGTTTAATATTAAATTCATTATACTCGCTTCTTCTTGTGTGAGTGATCATTGCCTTATTCAAGCATAAAGGCTGGAAACAATCATTTATGAAGAAAATAGGATCATTTTTTCTGGAAATATTTATATGGAATTTAAATCCAATCCACAATTTAAAATTGAATTCATTATACTCGCTTCTTCTTGTGTGGAGTGATCACTGCCTTATTCAAGCATAAGGGCTGGAATCAATCATTTATGAAGAAAATAGGATAATTCTCTTTAATATTGATATGAAATTTAAATTTGTTCCACAATTTAATATTATATTCAATAAACACGCTTCCTCTTGTGTGGAGTGATCACTGCCTTATTCAAGCATAAAGGCTGGAAACAATCATTTATGAAGAAAATAGGATAATTTTCTTTAATATTGATATGAAATTTAAATTTGTTCCACAATTCAATATTATATTCAATACACTCGCTTCCTCTTGTGTGGAGTGATCACTGCCTTATTCAAGCATAAAGGCTGGAAACTATCATTTATGAAGAAAATAGGATCATTTTTTCAGGAAATATTAATATGGAATTTAAATCAAATCCACAATTTAATATTAGATTCAATATACTCGCTTCCTCTTGCGTGGAGTGATCATTGCCTTATTCAAGCATAAGGGCTGGAATCAATCATTTATGAAGAAAAAAGGATAATTTTCTTTAAAATTGATATGAAATTTAAATTTGTTCCACAATTTAATATTATATTCAATACACTCGCTTCCTCTTGTGTGGAGTGATCACTGCCTTATTCAAGCATAAAGGCTGGAAACAATCATGTATGAAGAAAATAGGATCATTTTTTCAGGAAATATTTATATGGAATTTAAATCTAATCCACAATTTAATATTAGATTCAATATACTCGCTTTCTCTTTTGTGGAGTGATCATTGCCTTATTCAAGCATAAGGGCTGGAATCAGTCATTCATGAAGAAAATAGGATAATTTTCTTTAATATTGATATGAAATTCAAATCTGTTCCACAATTTAATATTAAATTCAATATACTCGCTTCTTCTTGTGAGGAGTGATCATTGCCTTATTCAAACCTAAGGGCTGGTAACAGTCATTTATGAAGAAAATAGAATAGTTTTTTTTTAAAATATTGATATGAAATTTAAGTCTAATCCACAATTTAATATTGAATTCATTATACTCGCTTCCTCTTGTATGGAGTGATCATTGCCTTATTCAAGAATAAGGGCTGGAAACAGTCATTTATGAAGTAAATAGGAATTTTATTTTGGAAATATTGATATGAAATTTAAATATAATCCACAGTTTAATATTAAATTCATTATACTCGCTTCCTCTTGTGTGGAGTGATCATTGCCTTATTCAAGCATAAGGGCTGGAATTAGTCATTTATCAAGTAAATAGGATAATTTTCTTTAATATTGATATGAAATTCAAATCTATTCCACAATTTAATATTAAATTCAATATACTCGCTTCTTCATGTGTGGAGTGATTATTGCCTTATACAAGCAAAAGGGCTGGAATCAGTCATTTATGAAGAAAATAGGAAATGTTTTTGGAAATATTGATATAAAATTTAAATCTAATCCACAGTTTAATATTAAATTCATTATACTCGCTTCCTATTGTGTGGCGTGATCATTGCCTTATTCAAGCATAAGGGCTGGAAACAGTCATTTATGAAGAAAATAGGATCATTTTTTCAGGAAATATTTATATGGAATTTAAATCTAATCCACAATATAAAATTGAATTCATTATACTCGTTTTCTCTTGTGTAGAGTGATCATTAACTTATTCAAGCATAAGGGCTGGAAACAGTCACTTATGAAGAAAATAGAATAGCTTTTTTTTGAAATATTGATATGAAATTTAAATCTATTCCACTATTTATTTTTAAATTCAATATACTCGCTTCTTCTTGTGTGGAGTGATCATTGCCTTATTCAAACCTAAGGGCTGGTAACAGTCTTCTATGAAGAAAATAGAATAGTTTTTTTTTAAATATTGATATGAAATTTAAGTCTAATCCACAATTTAATATTAAATTCATTATACTCGCTTCCTCTTGTGTGGAGTGATCATTGCCTTATTCAAGCATAAGGGCTGGAATCAGTCATTTATCAAGAAAATAGGATAATTTTCTTTAATATTGATGTGAAATTTAAATCTATTCCACAATTTAATATTAAATTCAATATACTCGCTTCTTCATGTGTGGAGTGATCATTGCCGTATTCAAGCATAAGGGCTGGAATCAGTCATTTATGAAGAAAATAGGATAATTTTCTTTAATATTGATATGAAGTTTAAATCTATTCCACAATTTAATATTAAATTCAATATACTCGCTTCTTCTTGTGAGGAGTGATCATTGCCTTATTCAAACCTAAGGGCTGGTAACAGTCATTTATGAAGAAAATAGAATAGTTTTTTTTTGAAATATTGATATGAAATTTAAGTCTAATCCACAATTTAATATTGAATTCATTATACTCGCTTCCTCTTGTGTGGAGTGATCATTGCCTTATTCAAGAATAAGGGCTGGAAACAGTCATTTATGAAGAAAATAGGATAATTTTCTTTAATATTGATATGAAATTTAAATCTATTCCACAATTTAATATTAAATTCAATATACTCGCTTCTTCATGTGTGGAGTGATCATTGCCTTATTCAAGCATAAGGGCTGGAAACAGTCATTTATGAAGAAAATAGGAATTTTATTTTGGAAATATTGATATGAAATTTAAATATAATCCACAGTTTAATATTAAATTCATTATACTCGCTTCCTCTTGTGTGGAGTAATTATTGCCTTATTCAAGCATAAGGGCTGGAATCAGTCATTTATGAAGAAAATAGGAAATGTTTTTGGAAATATTGATATAAAATTTAAATCTAATCCACAGTTTAATATTAAATTCATTATACTCGCTTCCTATTGTGTGGCGTGATCATTGCCTTATTAAAGCATAAGGGCTGGAAACAGTCATTTATAAAGAAAATAGGATAATTTTTTCAGGAAATATTTATATGGAATTTAAATCTAATCCACAATATAAAATTGAATTCATTATACTCGTTTTCTCTTGTGTGGAGTGATCATTAACTTATTCAAACATAAGGGCTGGAAACAGTCATTTATGAAGAAAATAGAATAGCTTTTTTTTGAAATATTGATATGAAATTTAAATCTTTTCCACTATTTATTTTTAAATTCAATATACTCGCTTCTTCTTGTGTGGAGTGATCATTGCCTTATTCAAACCTAAGGGCTGGTAACAGTCTTCTATGAAGAAAATAGAATAGTTTTTTTTGAAATATTGATATAAAATTTAAGTCTAATCCACAATTTAATATTAAATTCATTATACTCGCTTCCTCTTGTGTGGAGTGATCATTGCCTTATTCAAGCATAAGGGCTGGAATCAGTCATTTATGAAGAAAATAGGATAATTTTCTTTAATATTGTTATGAAACCTAAATCTATTCCACAATTTATTATTAAATTCAATATACTCGCTTCTTCTTGTGTGGAGTGATCATTGCCTTATTCAAGCATAAGTGCTGGAAACAGTCATTTATGAAGAAAATATGATCAATTTTTCAGGAAATATTTATATGGAATTTAAATCTAATCCACAATTTAAAATTGAATTCATTATACTCGTTTTCTCTTGTGTGGAGTGATCATTACCTTATTCAAGCATAAGAGCTGGAAACAGTCATTAATGAAGAAAATATGATCATTTTTTCAGGAAATATTTATATGGAATTTAAATCTAATCCACAATTTAAAATTGAATTCATTATATTCGTTTTCTCTTGTGTGTAGTGATCATTGCCTTATTCAAGCATAAGGGCTGGAATCAATCATTTATGAAGAAAATAGGATAATTTTATTTAATATTGATATGAAATTTAAATCTTATCCACAGTTTAATATTAAATTCATTATACTCGCTTTTTCTTGTGTGGAGTGATCATTGCCTTATTCAAGCAAAAGGGCTGGAAACAGTCATTTATGAAGAAAATAGGATCATTTTTTCAGGAAATATTTATATGGAATTTAAATCTAATCCACAATTTAATATTAAATTCAATATACTCGCTTCTTCTTGTGTGGAGTGATCATTGCCTTATTCAAACCTAAGGGCTGGAATCAATCATTTATGGAGAAAATAGGATAATTTTCTTTAATATTGATATGAAATTTAAATCTAATCCACAGTTTAATATTAAATTCATTATACTCGCTTCCTCTTGTGTGGAGTGATCATTGCCTTATTCAAGCATAAGGGCTGGAATCAGTCATTTCCGAAGAAAATAGGATAATTTTCTTTATTATTGATATGAAATTTAAATCTATTCCACAATTTAATATTAATTTCAATATACTCGCTTCTTCTTGTGTGGAGTGATCATTGCCTTATTCAAGCATAAGGGCTGGAATCAGTCATTTATGAAGAAAATAGGATAATTTTCTTTATTATTGATATGAAATTTAAATCTATTCCACAATTTAATATTAATTTCAATATACTCGCTTCTTCTTGTGTGGAGTGATCATTGCCTTATTCAAGCATAAGGGCTGGAATCAGTCATTTCCGAAGAAAATAGGATAATTTTCTTTATTATTGATATGAAATTTAAATCTATTCCACAATTTAATATTAATTTCAATATACTCGCTTCTTCTTGTGTGGAGTGATCATTGCCTTATTCAAGCATAAGGGCTGAAATCAGTCATTTACGAAGAAAATAGGATAATTTTATTTAATATTGATATGAAATTTAAGTCTATTCCACAATTTAATATTAATATCAATATACTCGCTTCTTCTTGTGTGGAGTGATCATTGCCTTATTCAAGCATAAGGGCTGGAAACAGTCATTTATGAAGAAAATAGGTAAATTTTTTTTGGAAATATTGATATGAAATTTAAATCTAATCCACAGTTTAATATTAAATTCATTATACTCGCTTTCTCTTGTGTGGAGTGATTATAGCCTTATTCAGGCATAAGGGCTTGAGACAGCCATTTATGAAGAAAATAAGATCATATTGATATGAAATTTAAATCTATTCCACAATTTAATATTAAATTCAATATACACGCTTCTTCTTGTGTGGAGTGATCATTGCCTTATTCAAACCTAAGGGCTGGTAACAGTCATTTATGAAGAAAATGGGATTGAAAAAAATAAATTTAAATCTATTCTACAATTTAATATTTAATTCAACATTATCATTTTCTCATGTCTGGAGTGATCAAAACCTTATTCAGGCATAAAGCGCTGGAATAACCATTTATGACAAAATGGGATTAAAAAAAATTGAAAAATATTGATATGAAATTTAAATCTACTCCACAATTTTTTATTTATTCCAATATTCTCGAGATCTCATGTGAGGAGTGATCTTAGACTTATTCAGGCATAAAGCGCTGGAAACAGCCATTTATGACAAGATTGGATTAAGAAATATTTAAAAAATATTGATATGAAACTTGAATCTACTCCACAATTTAATATTTAATCCAATATTCTCATTTTCTCATGTCTGGAGTGATCAAAACCTTATCCAGGCATAAAGCGCTGGAATAAACCATTTATGACAAAATGGGATTAATAAAAATTTTAAAAATGTTGATATGAAATTTAAATCTACTCCACAATTTTATATTTATTTCAATATTCTCGATATCTCATGTGTGGAGTGATCATAGCCTAATTCAGGCATAAAGTGCTGGAAACAGCCATTGATGAAAAAAGGGATTAAAAGAAATTTAGAAAAGGTTGGTATGATATTCAAATCTATTCCTCAATCTAATATTTAACTCAACATTCTCGCTTTTACATTCCAAATTTTTCAAGTATTTCCTAAATGATTTATTTCAAGTCCCAAAAAATTATTTATTTTTCCCAGGTCTTTAGTTATGCTGTCTTTAAAACTTATGAACCAATTTTGATCAATGGATGCGATTGTCATGTCATCGACATATACTATTATTATCATTAGCTCAGACCTCTTCTTGGCAATATATACACAAGAATCAGAATCCAGCTTTTCAAAACCTAAGTTTTTTAATTCATGTGATAGTTTCTTCTGCCACTCTCTGTTCACTTGTGAAGTTGGTGCCAAAATTTATCAATCAATCTACAACTCCACAACTTCAACAGTAACAGCACCAATAGAATTAATATTATTTTATACTTTTCAGTGCACAACTGATAACGTCGGTCCAATTTTTTGTAAAAAATATTTATTTCACACTTTTGAGTGTAACATTAGTCACGAAAATCGTTCAACATTCACTAATACCAATGAAGATAGTACTTAGCCTATTACCCACGTATATCCTTTGCTTGTAGTTGTAGTTATTGAGCAGAGACAACCACGAGACGTACAAGTTAATATGAAAATTGATTCGGTAGGAGCGAAATCTTGTATCATTGTTCTGCAATTGTTTAGTCGTATTTCGTCATCCTTGTTTTTTGATTTGGCAGGCATTAACAGGGGGCACTACACTCAAAGTCACTAAATTACTAGTAATCTAGGGACTTGATGATTTATTTGATTGATTACTGTGTGACAGAAACAACCACCTGTGTGATTTCTTTTGTAAAGGGCTTGTGATCTATCAATAGTTTGTGTGAATATTTTGTTGCGTTAGTGTTAAGATTAGTGTGTAATTAAAACAATTGAGAAGATGCCTGAAAATCGGTGCCTCGTGTGTGGAGTGAATTTGAGGTTGAAAAATTACACTATTTTCCTAGAAATGAACTGAAGTAAGTGATGTTTTAGGGACTTGAAAGATGTTTGTAACAACACGTTCTTGTTTCTATTAGGTCACAAAGGTGGCAGGAAGCCATGGGAGTTAAGTACAAGCCAGGTATGCGTAATTACCGAATCTGCAATCGGCATTTTACAGTTGAGTCATACATAGAAATTGCGACACACAAGCTGAACTCTTCTGCTGTGCCCACACTACACCCAGCTGAAATGGTAATCCAAGGTGTTGTTGTTGAAAGGCTTGTAGAGAGCAGAGGTAATACCGCTAACACATTCTTTCATTTCACAGTTGCACAAAGCACGGATCACGGAATCCTGGATTGTTCATAATGCTGTTGATTTTATGTGTGAATAACCCTAATCCGAGCTTTGCGCAACCGGCTGTTAAATATTCCTCTTTATGTCTACTTTCACTGTCTGTCACATCTCATTACTGTTAAGACAATGTCACTTGTTTATGCTCTTGTGCGTGCTATTGTCGTTGAGTTGGTACGCATAAATGGTGGTTGTTCAGTATGTATTTAACATGAAGATTCTGTTGCAGGGGAAGAAGAAATTGGGGAGCCTAGTTGTTCGGGTTTGCAAATGGAGCCACCCATGGACAAAACACTACGACGTTCTTTATTCCGTGGTATTCCGGGGTTAACTCGAGTGGATACAACACCAAGGAAAAAGCATCTGATGAGGATCGTGGAAAGTAAAGAAGCTCATGTAAGAAAGCTGAAGGCATTGTGTAAATCTAAAACCAGGGACATGAAAGCCTTAAAGTCCGAAATTTGTTTTGTGGAATGTCCAATACCACAGCCGATTTCTTCATTTCACAATTACGTTGTGCGAAACGGAGGCCCCATGGAAGACGTTGGTCAGTGAGCCAGAATCTGTTAATTTCATTAGATTCTACCCAAAATAGTGACTGAAGAATGTGTAAATATATTCTCGCTAATATGAAAACCAAGAATGAAATCTAAAAAAAATCTAATCTAATATTTCGATATAGCACGAAAATAAAAAACCCTTGAGTTCGATCGATAATGTACCATTCATTTCTGCTTAATAAATACTTATAGTTTCCGACATCTATATAAACATCCAAATTTTCCCACCCTGTATTGTCTATACAGTATTATTACAGAATTTTAGGCATCTTCATGGCTGGTTCTTTGTTTATACATATCTTATTTAATGTTTACATATTTTGATTGTTGCTATCGAATATCTGCTTTTCACATACCATAAACCGATGATCTTTGTTGCACATTATTTATATATTTCTACTTTGAAACTGTTAAATGTTCTCTGTATAGTATATATAATATTATATATATATATATATATATATATATATATATATATATATATATATATATATATATATACGTTTTTTTTTCAACGAGATAATATTATAAGTAATAATTAGACAGTAAAAGAAGACCCGCCAATTTTTAAATCGTTTGTAACAGAACGCGAACGCCCTCTACCAGTGCCTGCCAGTACAATAGAGCATTGGAATATTGCGAACTCTTTTTCAAGGAGTTGGACGTCTCGTGGTTGTCTCTGTTATTGAGATCTCAAAACATCGCTGCGGAAATACGCTTAAGCGTATTAGTTGTTACCATCTTAACTTTGATTTAACCCGAAAACCGTAACTCTAAGGATAAAATGTTCAATATAAATTTTGCTACAAATAATTATGTCTTTCATGTACTGCAAACTGATTTTCAATATTCGACAGAAATCGCCCTCTCCACATAGCGAAAATAGGTATATTTGACAATTTAAAATGCCTCTCTCTCGAAAACCGTAACTCTTTTGAAAAAAATTTCAATTTAAACATTTTCGGATATTGACCTATCCTTAATTATACCATCGCAGATTTTAAATTTTCGAGAAAATTTGCCTCCTCCACCCCCTGCGGGGGGAACGAGATGTCGGATTCCCGTTTTTATGAATATGGGACCATTTCTCAAACCTCCTCTGTCAAATGAATCAAAAATGATATCAAAATCGGAAAAGCACACAGTCGAATTGTATACCTCCTATTATCTGCTTTACAATATTCACCTCCACAAAAGTTAAACATTACAATAAAATATATAATCAAAACAAGATTTGTAACGATTTCAAACATAAATGCTGGTAGCTTTCAGAACAGTAGGTACATAGAATATGGCCTTAATCAGTAGGATGTTATTTTATTATCTAGAAACCAGAATACTATTCTTTTTATTAAACTTATATGGCCGATATTGAAATTTTGATGTAATTATATTAAATATTTTTGGAGCAATATAGTATAGTGATCTTTTTATTGATGCAAAAGTGGTGGCGAGAAATATTACGCAATAAAGCTCTTTAAAACCTCTTGGGACATATTCAATGATCAGAAATAATCTACAAATATTTTTTATATATGCAATTGTCTTAGGTTCAAAACTCAAACCTCGTCAAATAGTTGATCGGTAGAGAATCTTCTGTTTTTAGGTAAAATGATTTCTAGAATTTTTCTTGGTACTGTATATAATGACGATATGACCAAATTACAAGCCAATGCCATAATTTGAGACTAACTCTGCTTGAGGTCTATATACATGTTATATGAAGTTATAATTGCAATATTATTTAAAGTTATACAATAGTAACAAACTATTACTTTTTAATATTGTCTTTCATATTACATCTGCAAGGTACAGTTCTAAGAAGATAACAGAAGCGATAAGTATGCCTACGTGCCAGAGATGCCGACCAGTAGTCAGCAAGTTACCATAAAGACCATTGTTAGTTGTTTACCAAGTTTGGCCTCCAAAAAGACGTTACTAAGTATTTACTTGTAATATATCTAGAGGTTTCGATTTAACCTTGTTTACTTCTTAAGAGAAAAGACCTATTGTGATTATTTACGTTCTTTTTAAATTTTTGATGATTAGACATTTTGGATTGTACAAATACTAGATCTCCGGCTAACGACTTCACTTGTGAATCTTCTGGTGAATTTTTCAGTCAACTTGTGAGTCTGGATTCATACAGTCTAACATCTTTTCTAGTAAAATACAGCGCGAAACAGTGTGTCAAAGGCCTTTGCGAAGTCCGAGAATATTATTAAATATTTTTTGCCTGGATTAAGATTAAGATCTTCTCAGATATAGTCTGTCTGTGACGATGGCGTTTTCTGTATCCATGCCTAAATCCATAAATCCATATTGGTTACATTATATCAAAAATTATGACTTTCTCAATATGAAATAAGTCAACTTTCTCATTTTTCGATAATTTTATTAATATTGCTAGTAGTAGCTATCGGCCTTCAATTTTTGATTTTCCTTTTCTGGAGCCTCCTTCATGGACCGGCATTACTGTTGAATTTTTAAGTATAATTGTCTAAGTATATTCTTTAAAAATTAAATTTACGATGTAAAGGTGTTGATAATACTTGATGCGAGTGTTTCAAGAACATTGAATTGATGCCATCAATTCTAGTGCTATTATTAAATGAGTTTATTTCTTCAATCAACTCCAAAATTCTAATGGGGGTTAAGAAATGGAAGCAACATTTTTGTAGCTATTTTCATTCACATTTACTCTATTACATAATCATTGGCTAAACTACCGCCAATTTTAAAGAAATGATTACTAAATTCATTAGATATATTCAATTGGTCATATAGATCCTGATTATTTTTTATCCAATATGCTTTTAATTTTCATCAGTTTTATTGACCGACTTCCCAAAAGGAGGAGGTATACAATTCGATTGTGTGCATTTTTTTTTTTTTTTTTTTTTTGGTTTGTGCGCGCCTTTCATATAGTAAACGTACTCCGATTTTGATGATTTTTGATTCATTTGAAAGAGGAGGCTTGAGAAATGGTCCCATATTCATAAAAACGGGAATCCGACATCTCATTCCCTTCGAAAACCGCCCCCGAAGAGGGTGGAGGGGCAAATTTTGTCGAAAATTGAAAATCTGCGTTGATATAATTACAGATAGGACAATATCCGGAAACGTTTAAATGGAACATTTTTTCAAAGGAGTAACGGTTTTCGACGTAAAGAAATTTTAAACTCTCAAATATACCTATTTTCGCTATGTGGAGAGGGCGATTTCTGTCGAAAATTGAAAATCTGTTTGCAGTACATGAAAGACATAATTATTTGTAGCAACATTTATACTGAACATTTTCCCCTTAGAGTTACGGTTTTCGAGTAAAATCGGTGTTAAAATGGCAACAACTAAAATATTCAAGCGTATTTCCGCAGCGATGTACTGAGATCTCAATAATAACAACTACAAGCAAGGAATATACGTGGGTAATAGAATAAGTACTATCTTCATTGGTATTAGTGAACGTTCAACGATTTTCGTGACTAATGTTACACTCAAAAGTGTGAAATAAATATTTTTTACAAAAAATTGGACCGACTTTATTAGTTGGTGCACTGAAAAGTATAAAATAATATTAATTCTATTGGGGCTGGTACTTGTGAAGTTGGTGCCAAAAGTTACCAATCTACCTGCAACTGCACAACTTCAAAAGTAACAGCACCAATAGAATTAATATTATTTTATACTTTTCAGTGCACCAACTAATAAAGTCGGTCCAATTTTTTGTAAAAAATATTTATTTGCTTCAAATTGATGTTTATGATATTTCGATTTTGTTTGATTGATTATTTTTGTCAAAATTTTCCGGTATTGTCTATACTTCTCATTATTCATCATTATTTGGATTTAATGGACGTAAATAATTAATGCCCCGACAGACTCCTCGGTGAGAAGATTGTGTTTCTCTGTACACGACTAAATATATATCGTATACATAGCCTTCAAAAGGTGTGAAACAGTTAAAAGAATAAAATTTTAAGAGTGGCAGTATGAGCATTGCACTCTAATGCCAATAAAAAAAATGAAAAGATATTTGGAACTCTTGACAATATGAATTCAGCAGGTATTGTGTTATCGATGTTTTAATTCTCCATCTTTTATATACCAAATACTTTTTGTTGTACAACGACTTAAATAAAGTATAATTTCATGAATAAATAAAATAGTACATTACATGTTTTGACGTTCTCACAAATCAAAATATCACTACTTTACCTATAATATTTTATGTACTATCAAATAAAACAAAACAGGTGCTGAGGGTATGCAACTGTATATACACAATATATATACCTACACTATTGAGCTGCTTTACAGTATACAGCCCCACAAAGTTGAACAATATATAATATCTAATGATATAAATTCATTCTTTCTGGAACCTGTTTGTTCCCAAGAGGTATCTGCTCTGCTGCTAATAATTAACTGAGCTCCTTTATAATATACTTTCCATGACATGCAGATAATACGACTAAAATGTCTTAAGTAATACCAAAATTTAAAAGAGAAGACAAATCGGTAATAGATTAGTAACTATTGTCGAGTCAGCATTATTCCTATGATATTGCCCAATCACTGAATCTATCGTAAACGAAAGATTGTAGACGCATTTCGAAAAGTGATTTAATTTCACAGTATGGTCACGGATTATTATTATAATGTATAATTTGTGGTATGGTTTTCACAATAGTCAATCCACAATAAAGGCTGCTTTAAAATCTTGATCAAAACAGACATACGTCTTCACTGACACTATGCGGCTTAACTTTCGTGTGCATATCGCCTGACATTCTATTTGAAAAACTAAGCCGATATGAGAACAAGAGGCATCACCTTAGATCTACTTTGTTCTTACATTTCAAACAGATTTCAAATTGTAGAGTTGAACAATATAAGGTCTGACAACAAAAAAAATATCATGAGGTACCACAGGGTTCATTCCTAGGGCCCTATTTTATTTATCGTTTATATCAGTGAATTGTGCTAAAATATTGCACCTATGAAAATGGTAGAAGATCATACGTTACTCATACTTATTTAGAGATTTCAAAACATCCCGGAAATACACATATTTGAGTTTATCACTGCTGTAACTTGGAAATCTATGATGCCCAGTTCCCAGATCAAATGTTGCTGGAAATAATCTCTTCTTCAATTCAGTCATCTCGAAATTCTGATTTTCGAAAAAATTGCCCCTCTACATAGCGTAAGCACATATTTCAGAATTTACTATTGCTCTAACTCCAAAACCTGCATACTCAAGTACTACCAACCTTCCTTGAAGTAGAAACATACAGTGAGCTACATGATCTCATTTATTGCGCAGCATACACCGCCATGGAAGCCAATGGAGCCAAAATATACGAGCAGAATAGAAAGAAAACAAACAACCATCACACACTACCATGAAAGAAGAGGTTAATGAGGAAAATTGAGACAAAACTATCTGAAATAGCAAGAGTAATAGAATACAAGAATAAAAACCCTAGTACCAGACTAAGAAAAAGAGTTCAAGAAATATTCCAATAGTACATGATCCACACTCCAAGAGACATACCAAACACCATACCAAATGATTTTCTTGACACGCTCCAACAAAAAAGACTAAAAAGGTATTTAAAGAGCAATAAGAAGAATGCCCAAACAAGGAACAGGAAGAGCAAGCGCTGAACAAGAATAGTAAACCTGCCCAGCCAAGACCAAATAACAACCTATTGATCTCAGATATGGAAACAAGATCGTGGGTGCCAAACAGATTCGGACTGGTACCATAGAGAAGAAAAAGAGAGCAGTAACATAGCACTAATGGAGGAACCAAAAAAGTTATAATATGATCAAACTACTCAAAAGGTATAAGAATAAATATTTCTTACAAAAAATTGGACCGACTTTATCAGTTGTTGCACTGAAAAATACAAAATAATATTAATTCTATTGGTGCTGGTAATTTTGAAGTTTTGCTGTTGTAGGCACCAACTCCAAAAGAACCAGCACCAATAGAATTAATATTATTTTGTATTTTTCAGCGCAACAACTAATAAAATCGGTCTAATTTTTTGTAAAAAATATTTATTGCTCAAACAGTGCGTCGACAAATAAAGCATATTTGAAAATATTTTGATTAGTATACAGGTTTTTCCATGTTCTCTTTTTTAAATGGCAGCCCCATATTTTTGTTAAATTTTAAGATTTTCCTGAACATTGTCAATAAAATGCAATACATATCATAGACATATCTGCAATAGTATTTGACTTATGTCAATATACCTATATTTAGTACCATTCAAGGTAAATTAATAAGCTTTTTCTTATTAGATTTGAATGGGAATTTTTCATGAATACCCTTTTTAATTGCATTGGTAAAATATTGTTCCGAAAAATATGAAGAATACCTAACCAAGGAGTTATCAAAGTAATATTCGAGGTATCTGGAGGATTCCACAAAATTGAAAAATATAAAATAAGGAAGAAAAGATATAACACCGAACAAAAGCAAAAAAACAGACATATGATGAATACATTAAACACTCTCCAAATTTATCACATGTGTGTTGGAATTATAGAATTTAATAAATTCCAAGGAAAACGGATTATTTATCAGAAAAACACCATAAGATAATTTTCGATAAATGACTTCAAAGCATTTTTCTGCACAATTGCTGAGAAAACAATAAAATCTCTTCCAATGCTGGACTCTCATAGCATTATATAATGTTAGCATTAATTAGCCGGTGAAATAAAAACGCGACTTTGTAGTAAGAAAATGTGTTTCATATTTCTATCAATATGAATGGGACTACTATTACAAATAGTGTTTTGCACAGATTTAACTCGAGTGCAAACATTGGTAGCTTTAAAACAGGTGACGAGGGTATGCAACTGCAAATACACAATAGCAGGTACTATCAGCTGCTTTACAATCACAAGCCCCCAAAACATAAACATCGCAATATAATATTTTTAAATACAAGTTAGTTATTTTTTTTGGTGCTTATGTGTTCCCAAGAGGTATTTGTTGCTATTAATAGACTGAGCTTCTCTATAAAATAGTGCCCACGACGTCAAGTTACGCTCAAAATCTCTAAAGTAATACGTCCAAAAAGCACAATTGCCATAGAAGGCAAAATCATTGAGTATATTCTAAAATAAGTTTGTACACGTTTTTCAAAAGAGATTCTATTCCAACGAGTTACAGTATGGTCCCAGAATAATAAGTCCATAACACAGGCTGCTTTAAAATTGGTGACATACATATAGTAGGGAATTTTGTTCAAAACAGATATACTTCACCGACACTATGCGACTTAACTTTCGAGTGCATATCGCATGATATACGGTTTGAACAACGAAGCCACTATAAGAATAAGAGGCATCACCTTAGAGCTACTTTGACTAACATTGCAAACAAATTTCTATGTGCAGAGTTGAACAATGTAAAGTTTGTCTACAAGAAAAGAAATCGCACTCTCCACATAGCAAAAATACACATACACATGAGAATTTAACATGTCTCTTACTTGAAAACCATAACTCTTTTGAAAAATGTTCAGTTTGAACGTTTCCGGATATTGGTCTTCTTAAATTATACCACTTCATATTTTCGATTTTCGAGAAAATTCGCCCTATCCACCCCCTTCGGGAGCGGCTCTTGGAGGAAGAGGATTGCTGATTTGCGTTTTTATGAATATGGGACCATTTCTCAAGCCTGCTCTTTCAAATGAATCAAAAAACATCAAAATCAGAGTACGATTACTATATAAAATGCGCGAACGAACCAAAAAAAAGGACAGTGAAATTGTATACCTCCTCAGTTCGGAGTTCTTTATTAATCAGTGTGTATGTGACTTTCTATCCACATAATAAAAAAGAACTTTACAATTGGTGTCAAGTGTGGTGTGGATAGAAATTGTTGGACATAAATTGAAGAAAGTTAAGTTTATTCCACAATTTAATATTTAATTCAACATACTCGCTTTCTCATTTGTGTAGCGACCATAACCTAACTCAGTCATGAAGCGCTGGAAACAGCCATTTCTGAAGAAAATGGGAGTGTTTTTTTTAAATCAATGATATGGAAACTAAATCAATTTCACAATTTAATATTTAATTTATCATACTCGCTTTCTCTTGTGTGGAGTGATCATTGCCTTATTCAAGCATAAGGGCTGGAATCAGTCATTTATGAAGAAAATAGGATCATTTTTTCAGGAAATATTTATATGGAATTTAAACCTAATCCACAATTTAATATTAGATTCAATATACTCGCTTCATCTTGTGTGGAGTGATCATTGCCTTATTCAAGCATAAGGGCTGGAATCAGTCATTTATGAAGAAAATAGGATCATTTTTTCAGGAAATATTTATATGGAATTTAAACCTAATCCACAATTTAATATTAGATTCAATATACTCGCTTCATCTTGTGTGGAGTGATCATTGCCTTATTCAAGCATAAGTGCTGGAATCAGTCATTTATGAAGAAAATAGGAATTTTTTTTTTTAAATATTGATATGAAATTTAAAACTATTCCACTATTTATTATTAAATTCAATATACTCGCTTATTCTTGTGTGGAGTGATCATTGCCTTATTCAAACCTAAGGGCTGGTAACAGTCATTTATGAAGAAAATAGAATATTTTTTTTTAAATATTGATATGAAATTTAAGTCTAATCCACAATTTAATATTGAATTCATTATACTCGCTTTCTCTTGTGTGGAGTGATCATAGCCTTATTCAAGCATAAGGGCTGGAATCAGTCATTTATGAAGAAAATAGAATAGTTTTTTTTTAAATATTGATATGAAATTTAAGTCTAATCCACAATTTAATATTGAATTCATTATACTCGCTTTCTCTTGTGTGGAGTGATCATTGCCTTATTCAAGCAAAAGGGCTGGAAACAGTCATTTATGAAGAAAATGGGATCATTTTTTCAGGAAATATTTATATGGAATTTAAATCTAATCCACAATTTAAAATTGAATTCATTATACTCGTTTTCTCTTTCGTGTAGTGATCATTGCCTTATTCAAGCAAAAGGGCTGGAAACAGTCATTTATGAAGAAAATGGGATCATTTTTTCAGGAAATATTTATATGGAATTTAAATCCAATCCACAATTTAAAATTGAATTCATTATACTCGTTTTCTCTTTCGTGTAGTGATCATTGCCTTATTCAAGCATAAGGGCTGGAATCAGTCATTTATGAAGAAAATATGATAATTTTCTTTAATATTGATATGAAATTTAAATCTAACCCACAATTTAATATTAGATTCAATATACTCGCTTCATCTTGTGTGGAGTGATCATTGCCTTATTCAAACCTAAGGGCTGGTAACAGTCATTTATGAAGAAAATAGAATATTTTTTTTTAAATATTGATATGAAATTTAAGTCTAATCCACAATTTAATATTGAATTCATTATACTCGCTTTCTCTTGTGTGGAGTGATCATAGCCTTATTCAAGCATAAGTGCTGGAATCGGTCATTTATGAAGAAAATAGGAATTTTTTTTTTAAATATTGATATGAAATTTAAAACTATTCCACTATTTATTATTAAATTCAATATACTCGCTTATTCTTGTGTGGAGTGATCATTGCCTTATTCAAACCTAAGGGCTGGTAACACTCATTTATGAAGAAAATAGAATATTTTTTTTTAAATATTGATATGAAATTTAAGTCTAATCCACAATTTAATATTGAATTCATTATACTCGCTTTCTCTTGTGTGGAGTGATCATAGCCTTATTCAAGCATAAGGGCTGGAATCAGTCATTTATGAAGAAAATAGAATAGTTTTTTTTTTAAATATTGATATGAAATTTAAGTCTAATCCACAATTTAATATTGAATTCATTATACTCGCTTTCTCTTGTGTGGAGTGATCATTGCCTTATTCAAGCAAAAGGGCTGGAAACAGTCATTTATGAAGAAAATGGGATCATTTTTTCAGGAAATATTTATATGGAATTTAAATCTAATCCACAATTTAAAATTGAATTCATTATACTCGTTTTCTCTTTCGTGTAGTGATCATTGCCTTATTCAAGCAAAAGGGCTGGAAACAGTCATTTATGAAGAAAATGGGATCATTTTTTCAGGAAATATTTATATGGAATTTAAATCCAATCCACAATTTAAAATTGAATTCATTATACTCGTTTTCTCTTTCGTGTAGTGATCATTGCCTTATTCAAGCATAAGGGCTGGAATCAGTCATTTATGAAGAAAATATGATAATTTTCTTTAATATTGATATGAAATTTAAATCTATTCCACAACTTAATATTAATTTCAATATACTCGCTTCTTCTTGTGTGGAGTGATCATTGCCTTATTCAAGCATAAGGGCTGGAATCAGTCATTTATGAAGAAAATATGATAATTTTCTTTAATATTGATATGAAATTTAAATCTATTCCACAATTTAATATTAATTTCAATATACTCGCTTCTTCTTGTGTGGAGTGATCATTGCCTTATTCAAGCATAAGGGCTGGAAACAGTCATTTATGAAGAAAATAGAATAGTTTTTTTTTGAAATATTGATATGAAATTTAAGTCTAATCCACAATTTAATATTAAATTCATTATACTCGCTTCCTCTTGTGTGGAGTGATCATTGCCTTATTCAAACCTAAGGGCTGGTAACAGTCTTCTATGAAGAAAATAGAATAGTTTTTTTTAAATATTGATATGAAATTTAAGTCTAATCCACAATTTAATATTAAATTCATTATACTCGCTTCATCTTGTGTGGAGTGATCATTGCCTTATTCAAGCATAAGTGCTGGAATCAGTCATTTATGAAGAAAATAGGATCATTTTTTCAGGAAATATTTATATGGAATTTAAATCTAATCCACAATTTAAAATTGAATTCATTATACTCGTTTTCTCTTGTGTGTAGTGATCATTGCCTCATTCAAGCATAAGGGCTGGAAACAGTCATTTATGAAGAAAATAGGATAATTTTCATTAATATTGATATGGAATTTGATTCTATTCCACAATTTAATATTAAATTCAATATACTCGCTTCTTCATGTGTGGAGTGATCATTGCCTTATTCAAGCATAAGTGCTGGAATCAGTCATTTATGAAGAAAATAGGATCATTTTTTCAGGAAATATTTATATGGAATTTAAATCTAATCCACAATTTAAAATTGAATTCATTATACTCGTTTTCTCTTGTGTGTAGTGATCATTGCCTCATTCAAGCATAAGGGCTGGAAACAGTCATTTATCAAGAAAATAGGATAATTTTCATTAATATTGATATGGAATTTGATTCTATTCCACAATTTAATATTAAATTCAATATACTCGCTTCTTCTTTTGTGGAGTGATCATTGCCTTATTCAAGCATAAGTGCTGGAAACAGTCATTTATGAAGAAAATAGGATTTTTTTTTGGAAATATTGATATGAAATTTAAATCTAATCCACAGTTTAATATTAAATTCATTATACTCGCTTCCTCTTGTGTGGAGTGATCATTGCCTTATTCAAGCATAAGGGCTGGAATCAGTCATTTCCGAAGAAAATAGGATAATTTTCTTTAATATTGATATGAAATTTAAATCTATTCCACAATTTAATATTAAATTCATTATACTCGTTTTCTCTTGTGTGGAGTGATCATTGCCTTATTCAAGCAAAAGGGCTGGAAACAGTCATTTATGAAGAAAATGGGATCATTTTTTCAGGAAACATTTATATGGAATTTAAATCTAATCCACAATTTAAAATTGAATTCATTATACTCGTTTTCTCTTTCGTGTAGTGATCATTGCCTTATTCAAGCAAAAGGGCTGGAAACAGTCATTTATGAAGAAAATGGGATCATTTTTTCAGGAAATATTTATATGGAATTTAAATCTAATCCACAATTTAAAATTGAATTCATTATACTCGTTTTCTCTTTCGTGTAGTGATCATTGCCTTATTCAAGCAAAAGGGCTGGAAACAGTCATTTATGAAGAAAATGGGATCATTTTTTCAGGGAATATTTATATGGAATTTAAATCTAATCCACAATTTAAAATTGAATTCATTATACTCGTTTTCTCTTTCGTGTAGTGATCATTGCCTTATTCAAGCATAAGGGCTGGAATCAGTCATTTATGAAGAAAATATGATAATTTTCTTTAATATTGATATGAAATTTAAATCTATTCCACAATTTAATATTAATTTCAATATACTCGCTTCTTCTTGTGTGGAGTGATCATTGCCTTATTCAAGCATAAGGGCTGGAATCAGTCATTTATGAAGAAAATATGATAATTTTCTTTAATATTGATATGAAATTTAAATCTATTCCACAATTTAATATTAATTTCAATATACTCGCTTCTTCTTGTGTGGAGTGATCATTGCCTTATTCAAGCATAAGGGCTGGAAACAGTCATTTATGAAGAAAATAGATTAGTTTTTTTTTGAAATATTGATATGAAATTTAAGTCTAATCCACAATTTAATATTAAATTCATTATACTCGCTTCCTCTTGTGTGGAGTGATCATTGCCTTATTCAAACCTAAGGGCTGGTAACAGTCTTCTATGAAGAAAATAGAATAGTTTTTTTTTAAATATTGATATGAAATTTAAGTCTAATCCACAATTTAATATTAAATTCATTATACTCGCTTCATCTTGTGTGGAGTGATCATTGCCTTATTCAAGCATAAGTGCTGGAATCAGTCATTTATGAAGAAAATATGATCATTTTTTCAGGAAATATTTATATGGAATTTAAATCTAATCCACAATTTAAAATTGAATTCATTATATTCGTTTTCTCTTGTGTGTAGTGATCATTGCCTTATTCAAGCATAAGGGCTGGAATCAATCATTTATGAAGAAAATAGGATAATTTTATTTAATATTGATATGAAATTTAAATCTTATCCACAGTTTAATATTAAATTCATTATACTCGCTTTTTCTTGTGTGGAGTGATCATTGCCTTATTCAAGCAAAAGGGCTGGAAACAGTCATTTATGAAGAAAATAGGATCATTTTTTCAGGAAATATTTATATGGAATTTAAATCTAATCCACAAATTAAAATTGAATTCATTATACTCGTTTTCTCTTTCGTGTAGTGATCATTGCCTTATTCAAGCATAAGGGCTGGAATCAGTCATTTATGAAGAAAATAGGATAATTTTCTTTATTATTGATATGAAATTTAAATCTATTCCACAATTTAATATTAATTTCAATATACTTGCTTCTTCTTGTGTGGAGTGATCATTGCCTTATTCAAGCATAAGGGCTGGAATCAGTCATTTATGAAGAAAATAGGATAATTTTCTTTAGTATTGATATGAAATTTAAATCTATTCCACAATTTAATATTAAATTCAATATACTCGCTTCTTCTTGTGTGGAGTGATCATTGCCTTATTCAAACCTAAGGGCTGGAATCAATCATTTATGGAGAAAATAGGATAATTTTCTTTAATATTGATATGAAATTTAAATCTCATCCACAGTTTAATATTAAATTCATTATACTCGCTTCCTCTTGTGTGGAGTGATCATTGCCTTATTCAAGCATAAGGGCTGGAATCAGTCATTCCGAAGAAAATAGGATAATTTTCTTTATTATTGATATGAAATTTAAATCTATTCCACAATTTAATATTAATTTCAATATACTCGCTTCTTCTTGTGTGGAGTGATCATTGCCTTATTCAAGCATAAGGGCTGGAATCAGTCATTTATGAAGAAAATAGGATAATTTTCTTTATTATTGATATGAAATTTAAATCTATTCCACAATTTAATATTAATTTCAATATACTCGCTTCTTCTTGTGTGGAGTGATCATTGCCTTATTCAAGCATAAGGGCTGGAATCAGTCATTTCCGAAGAAAATAGGATAATTTTCTTTATTATTGATATGAAATTTAAATCTATTCCACAATTTAATATTAATTTCAATATACTCGCTTCTTCTTGTGTGGAGTGATCATTGCCTTATTCAAGCATAAGGGCTGAAATCAGTCATTTACGAAGAAAATAGGATAATTTTATTTAATATTGATATGAAATTTAAATCTATTCCACAATTTAATATTAATATCAATATACTCGCTTCTTCTTGTGTGGAGTGATCATTGCCTTATTCAAGCATAAGGGCTGGAAACAGTCATTTATGAAGAAAATAGGTAAATTTTTTTTGGAAATATTGATATGAAATTTAAATCTAATCCACAGTTTAATATTAAATTCATTATACTCGCTTTCTCTTGTGTGGAGTGATTATGGCCTTATTCAGGCATAAGGGCTTGAGACAGCCATTTATGAAGAAAATAAGATCATATTGATATGAAATTTAAATCTATTCCACAATTTAATATTAAATTCAATATACACGCTTCTTCTTGTGTGGAGTGATCATTGCCTTATTCAAACCTAAGGGCTGGTAACAGTCATTTATGAAGAAAATGGGATTGAAAAAAATAAATTTAAATCTATTCTACAATTTAATATTTAATTCAACATTATCATTTTCTCATGTCTGGAGTGATCAAAACCTTATTCAGGCATAAAGCGCTGGAATAACCATTTATGACAAAATGGGATTAAAAAAAATTGAAAAATATTGATATGAAATTTAAATCTACTCCACAATTTTTTATTTATTCCAATATTCTCGAGATCTCATGTGAGGAGTGATCATAGACTTATTCAGGCATAAAGCGCTGGAAACAGCCATTTATGACAAGATTGGATTAAGAAATATTTAAAAAATATTGATATGAAACTTGAATCTACTCCACAATTTAATATTTAATCCAATATTCTCATTTTCTCATGTCTGGAGTGATCAAAACCTTATCCAGGCATAAAGCGCTGGAATAAACCATTTATGACAAAATGGGATTAATAAAAATTTTAAAAATGTTGATATGAAATTTAAATCTACTCCACAATTTTATATTTATTTCAATATTCTCGATATCTCATGTGTGGAGTGATCATAGCCTAATTCAGGCATAAAGTGCTGGAAACAGCCATTGATGAAAAAAGGGATTAAAAGAAATTTAGAAAAGGTTGGTATGATATTCAAATCTATTCCTCAATCTAATATTTAACTCAACATTCTCGCTTTTACATTCCAAATTTTTCAAGTATTTCCTAAATGATTTATTTCAAGTCCCAAAAAATTATTTATTTTTCCCAGGTCTTTAGTTATGCTGTCTTTAAAACTTATGAACCAATTTTGATCAATGGATGCGATTGTCATGTCATCGACATATACTATTATTATCATTAGCTCAGACCTCTTCTTGGCAATATATACACAAGAATCAGAATCCAGCTTTTCAAAACCTAAGTTTTTTAATTCATGTGATAGTTTCTTCTGCCACTCTCTGTTCACTTGTGAAGTTGGTGCCAAAATTTATCAATCAATCTACAACTCCACAACTTCAACAGTAACAGCACCAATAGAATTAATATTATTTTATACTTTTCAGTGCACAACTGATAACGTCGGTCCAATTTTTTGTAAAAAATATTTATTTCACACTTTTGAGTGTAACATTAGTCACGAAAATCGTTCAACATTCACTAATACCAATGAAGATAGTACTTAGCCTATTACCCACGTATATCCTTTGCTTGTAGTTGTAGTTATTGAGCAGAGACAACCACGAGACGTACAAGTTAATATGAAAATTGATTCGGTAGGAGCGAAATCTTGTATCATTGTTCTGCAATTGTTTAGTCGTATTTCGTCATCCTTGTTTTTTGATTTGGCAGGCATTAACAGGGGGCACTACACTCAAAGTCACTAAATTACTAGTAATCTAGGGACTTGATGATTTATTTGATTGATTACTGTGTGACAGAAACAACCACCTGTGTGATTTCTTTTGTAAAGGGCTTGTGATCTATCAATAGTTTGTGTGAATATTTTGTTGCGTTAGTGTTAAGATTAGTGTGTAATTAAAACAATTGAGAAGATGCCTGAAAATCGGTGCCTCGTGTGTGGAGTGAATTTGAGGTTGAAAAATTACACTATTTTCCTAGAAATGAACTGAAGTAAGTGATGTTTTAGGGACTTGAAAGATGTTTGTAACAACACGTTCTTGTTTCTATTAGGTCACAAAGGTGGCAGGAAGCCATGGGAGTTAAGTACAAGCCAGGTATGCGTAATTACCGAATCTGCAATCGGCATTTTACAGTTGAGTCATACATAGAAATTGCGACACACAAGCTGAACTCTTCTGCTGTGCCCACACTACACCCAGCTGAAATGGTAATCCAAGGTGTTGTTGTTGAAAGGCTTGTAGAGAGCAGAGGTAATACCGCTAACACATTCTTTCATTTCACAGTTGCACAAAGCACGGATCACGGAATCCTGGATTGTTCATAATGCTGTTGATTTTATGTGTGAATAACCCTAATCCGAGCTTTGCGCAACCGGCTGTTAAATATTCCTCTTTATGTCTACTTTCACTGTCTGTCACATCTCATTACTGTTAAGACAATGTCACTTGTTTATGCTCTTGTGCGTGCTATTGTCGTTGAGTTGGTACGCATAAATGGTGGTTGTTCAGTATGTATTTAACATGAACATTCTGTTGCAGGGGAAGAAGAAATTGGGGAGCCTAGTTGTTCGGGTTTGCAAATGGAGCCACCCATGGACAAAACACTACGACGTTCTTTATTCCGTGGTATTCCGGGGTTAACTCGAGTGGATACAACACCAAGGAAAAAGCATCTGATGAGGATCGTGGAAAGTAAAGAAGCTCATGTAAGAAAGCTGAAGGCATTGTGTAAATCTAAAACCAGGGACATGAAAGCCTTAAAGTCCGAAATTTGTTTTGTGGAATGTCCAATACCACAGCCGATTTCTTCATTTCACAATTACGTTGTGCGAAACGGAGGCCCCATGGAAGACGTTGGTCAGTGAGCCAGAATCTGTTAATTTCATTAGATTCTACCCAAAATAGTGACTGAAGAATGTGTAAATATATTCTCGCTAATATGAAAACCAAGAATGAAATCTAAAAAAATCTAATCTAATATTTCGATATAGCACGAAAATAAAAAACCCTTGAGTTCGATCGATAATGTACCATTCATTTCTGCTTAATAAATACTTATAGTTTCCGACATCTATATAAACATCCAAATTTTCCCACCCTGTATTGTCTATACAGTATTATTACAGAATTTTAGGCATCTTCATGGCTGGTTCTTTGTTTATACATATCTTATTTAATGTTTACATATTTTGATTGTTGCTATCGAATATCTGCTTTTCACATACCATAAACCGATGATCTTTGTTGCACATTATTTATATATTTCTACTTTGAAACTGTTAAATGTTCTCTGTATAGTATATATAATATTATATATATATATATATATATATATATATATATATATATATATATATATATATACGTTTTTTTTTCAACGAGATAATATTATAAGTAATAATTAGACAGTAAAAGAAGACCCGCCAATTTTTAAATCGTTTGTAACAGAACGCGAACGCCCTCTACCAGTGCCTGCCAGTACAATAGAGCATTGGAATATTGCGAACTCTTTTTCAAGGAGTTGGACGTCTCGTGGTTGTCTCTGTTATTGAGATCTCAAAACATCGCTGCGGAAATACGCTTAAGCGTATTAGTTGTTACCATCTTAACTTTGATTTAACCCGAAAACCGTAACTCTAAGGATAAAATGTTCAATATAAATTTTGCTACAAATAATTATGTCTTTCATGTACTGCAAACTGATTTTCAATATTCGACAGAAATCGCCCTCTCCACATAGCGAAAATAGGTATATTTGACAATTTAAAATGCCTCTATCTCGAAAACCGTAACTCTTTTGAAAAAATGTTCAATCTAAACATTTCCGGATATTGTCCTATCCTTAATTATACCATCGCAGATTTTAAATTTTGGAGAAAATTTGCCTCCTCCACCCCCTGCGTGGGGAACGAGATGTCGGATTCCCGTTTTTATGAATATGGGACCATTTCTCACACCTCCTCTGTCAAATGAATCAAAAATGATATCAAAATCGGAAAAGCACACAGTCGAATTGTATACCTCCTCCGTTTGTGGTTCGTCGGACAAGAATAGAATTTAGGAGTTACGAAGTTCACCGGATCATCTAGTGTAATTTAAAATAAAACAAAACAGATGACGAAGGTATGCAACTGGAAATACACAGTCGCGTATACTATTATCTGCTTTACAATATTCACCTCCACAAAAGTTAAACATTACAATAAAATATATAATCAAAACAAGATTTGTAACGATTTTAAACATAAATGCTGGTAGCTTTCAGAACAGTAGGTACATAGAATATGGCCTTAATCAGTAGAATGTTATTTTATTATCTAGAAACCAGAATACTATTATCTTTATTAAACTTATATGGCCGATGTTGAAATTTTGATGTAATTATATTAAATATTTTTGGAGCAATATAGTATAGTGATCTTTTTATTGATGCAAAAGTGGTGGCGAGAAATATTACGCGATAAAGACTTACAGCTCTTTAAAACCTCTTGGGACATATTCAATATTTTTTATATATGCAATTGTCTTAGGTTCAGACCTCAAAACTCGTCAAATAGTTGATCGGTAGAGAATCTTCTGTTTTTAGGTAAAATGATTTCTAGAATTCTTCTTGGTACTGTATATAATGACGATATGACCAAATTACAAGCCAATGCCATAATTTGAGACTAACTCTGCTTGAGGTCTATATACATGTTATATGAAGTTATAATTGCAATATTATTTAAAGTTATACAATAGTAACAAACTATTACTTTTTAATATTGTCTTTCATATTACATCTGCAAGGTACAGTTCTAAGAAGATAACAGAAGCGATAAGTATGGTTACGGGCCAGAGATGCCGACCAGTAGTCAGCAAGTTACCATAAAGACCATTGTTAGTTGTTTATCCAGTTTCCAAAAAGACATTACTAAGTATTTACTTGTAATATATCTAGAGGTTTCGATTTAACCTTGTTTACTTCTTAAGAGAAAAGACCTATTGTAATTATTTACGTTCTTTTTAAATTTTTCATGATTAGACATTTTGGATTGTACAAATACTAGATCACCGGCTAACGACTTCACTTGTGAATCTTCTGGTGAATTTTTCAGTCAACTTGTGAGTCTGGATTCATACAGTCTAACATCCTTTCTAGTAAAATACAGCGCGACACAGTGTGTCAAAGGCCTTTGCGAAGTCCGAGAATATTATTAAATATTTTTTGCTTGGATTAAGATTTAGATCTTCTCAGATATAGTCTGTCTGTGACGATGGCGTTTTCTGTATCCTTGCCTAAATCCATATTGGTTACATTATATCAAAAATTATGACTTTCTCAATATGAAATAAGTCAACTTTCTCATTTTTCGATAATTTTATTAATATTGCTAGTAGTAGCTATCGGCCTTCAATTTTTGATTCCTTTTCTGGAGCCTCCTTCATGGACCGGCGTTACTGTTGAATTTTTTAGTATATTTGTCTAAGTATATTCTTTAAAAATTAAATTTACGATGTAGAGGTGTTGATAATACTTGATGCGAGTGTTTTAAGAACTTTGAATTGATGCCATCAATTCTAGTGCTATTATTAAATGAGTTTATTTCTTCAATCAACTCCAAAATTCTAATGGGGGTTAAGAAATGGAAGCAACATTTTTGTAGCTATTTTCATTCATATTTACTCCATTACATAATCTCTGGCTAAGCTACCGCCCATTTTAAAGAAATTATTACTAAATTCATTAGATATATCCAATTGGTCATATAGATCCTGATTATTCTTATACAAAATGCTCTCAATTTTCATGGTACCTATCAGTTTTATTTGCTTCAAATTGATGTTTATGATATTTCGATTTTGTTTAATTGATTATTTTTGTCAAAATTTTCCGGTATTGTCTATACTTCTCATTACTTGGATTTAATATACGTAAATAATTAATGCCCCGACAGACTCCTGGGTGAGAAGATTGTGTTTCTCTGTACACGACTAAATATATATCGTATACATAGCCTTCAAAAGGTGTGAAATAGTTAAATGAATAAAATTTTAAGAGTGGTGGTATGAGCATTGCACTCTTATGCCAATAAAAAAATGAAAAAATATTTGGAACTCTTGACAATATGAATTCAGCAGGTATTGTGTTATCGATGGTTTAATTCTCCATCTTTTATATACCAAATACTTTTTGTTGTACAACGATTTAAATAAAGTATAATTTCATGAATAAATAAAATAGTACATTACATGTTTTGACGTTCTCACAAATCAAAATATCACTACTTTACCTATAATATTTTATGTACTATCAAATAAAACAAAACAGGTGCTGTTGGTATGCAACTGTATATACACAATATTTATACTTACACTATTGAGCTGCTTTACAGTATACAGCCCCACAAAGTTGAACAACATATAATATCTAATGATATAAATACATTCTTTCTGGAACCTGTTTGTTCCCAAGAGGTATCTGTTCTGCTGCTAATAATTAACTCAGCTCCTTTATAAAATATTTTTCATGACATGCAGATAATACGACTAAAATCTCTAAAGCAATACCAAAATTTAAAAGAGAAGACCAATCGGTAATAGATATATAACTATAGTCCAGACAGCATTATTTCTATGATATGCCCAATGACTGAATGTATCGTAAACGAAAGATTGTAGACGCATTTCGAAAAGTGATTTAATTTCACAGTCACAGTATGGTCACGGATTATTATTATAATGTATAATCCCCAAAAAACATTCTCAATGTTAGACTTTTGGAGGTGAGAGCTATATTCTGCAAAACTTGACAAAAAAATCTCAAATCTTTCGCATACGCTCAGTAAGAGCTCCACACCCATTCAACTTTTTATGTTTCTTTGTATACGAATTTTGCTTTAATGGTACATTTTCATCAAGTGATTCTATCGCTTCTCACCGCCCTCAAAATTCCTTCAATGAAACTACAACTTGACGTATTATATTCATAACCCATTGTTCCACTAAATATGGACTAGCATTTCCAGTCACCTGCTCACTTTAAATGATAAAATAAAATAAAAATAAAAATACATACTTGAAATGAATGCACTATATTCCGTCATGGAAAAGAAGATGAAATAAAACAGAATTAATATGGCATTTGAACTTATATTCGTTTTTACGAACTTCATGTGTATATTTAACTATAAAAGTTCTAAAGAGTTCTATTGGGAGAAAAAATCAACTTTGTTAGTGGTCTACAATATTTTTGCACACATCAAAAACACAAAAGTGCAATACGATCTATTTCCTAATATACAGGGTGTTTCAAATATATTCACAGGACTTGAGGATGTGATAGTTCGTCCAAAAATAGGTTTATATTAACTTACAGTTTAAAATGCGTCATTTTCGAGATACCTACAGGGCGTTGAAATTAAACAGAAATCGTTGTTTGTGGCTATCTCCTGAACCGTTTATCGTATAAGTTTGGAGTCAGAACAACATAATGGTGAAGATTTTGAAGGCGTAGTGAGAGTTTTTCTCCACAATTTGAGATTTGAGATGCCCATTTGAACCGCAATGTTTTCTACACCAAAAAGGTACTGTTGGTCGTGACCTCTAAACATAAAATTGACTTTTCACGAAAACGGTCGAATTCAGAGCTCACGACCAATAGGTTTTTTTTGACCGACTTCCCAAAAGGAGGAGGTATACAATTCGATTGTGTGCTTTTTTTTTTTTTTTTGGTTTGTGCGCGCCTTTCATATAGTAAACGTACTCCGATTTTGATGATTTTTGATTCATTTGAAAGAGGAGGATTGAGAAATGGTCCCATATTCATAAAAACGGGAATCCGACATCGCGTTCCCTCCGAAAACCGCCCCCGAAGGGGGTGGAGGGGGCAAATTTTGTCGAAAATTGAAAATCTGCGTTGATATAATTACAGATAGGACAATATCCGGAAACGTTTAAATGGAACATTTTTTCAAAAGAGTAACGGTTTTCGACATAGAGACATTTTAAATTCTCAAATATACCTATTTTCGCTATGTGGAGAGGGCGATTTCTGTCGAAAATTGAAAATCTGTTTGCAGTACATGAAAGACATAATTATTTGTAGCAACATTTATATTGAACATTTTTCCCTTAGAGTAACGGTTTTCGAGTAAAGTCGGTGTTAAAATGGTAACAACTAAAATATTCAAGCGTATTTCCGCAGCGATGTTCTGAGATCTCAATAATAACAACTATAAACAAGGAATATACGTGGGTAATAGAATAAGTACTATCTTCATTGGTATTAGTGAACGTTCAACGATTTTGGTGACTACTGTTACACTCAAAAGTGTGAAATAAATATTTTTTACAAAAAATTGGACCGACTTTATTAGTTGGTGCACTGAAAAGTATAAAATAATATTAATTCTATTGGGGCTGGTACTTGTGAAGTTGGTGCCAAAAGTTACCAATCTATCTACAACTGCACAACTTCAAAAGTAACAGCACCAATAGAATTAATATTATTTTATACTTTTCAGTGCGCCAACTAATAAAGTCGGTCCAATTTTTTGTAAAAAATATTTATTGTAGAAAACATTGGCATCAAATGGGCATCTCAAAACTGTAATTTTTCCATTGGCGTAGGAAATGGGGAGAAAAACACGCAACGATATTCTAGAGGATAAGTTAATTTTTTTTTAATTTTTTTGGACGAGCTATCACATCCTCAAGCCCTGCGCATATATTATGAAACATCCTTTATATTTAAATCTAATGAAAATAATTGCTAACACCGTATTAAGGAGACTTAGAAAGTCGTGGAGTATGAATAAAGCTTATTATGAGTTGAAAAAAAAGTGAACAATTTATGTTTCAACGTCATGGAAGGAATATTGGGGGCGGTGAGAAGCGATAGAATCACTTGATGAAAATGTACCATTAAAGCAAAATTCGTATACAAAGAAACATAAAAAGTTGTATGGGTGTGGAGCTCTTACTGAGCGTATGCGAAAGATTTGAGATTTTTTTTGTCGAGTTTTCAGAATATAGCTCTCACCTCCAAAAGTCTTACATTGGGAATGTTTTTTGGGGAAACGGATTTTTTTTGGAAGTCGCTTAACTGTCACGGACTAACTTTAATTTTCAATAATCATATTCATTGTAAATACAAATATATATGTATATACAAGGTGGCTCACGGTCGATGGTACCTTAGACGTTTACGGAGAACGGGACATAGGATCGTTCTGAAAATTTGGTTGTTCAAGTAATTGCTCCTAATCTATCGATCTAAAATATTTTCATCGATGCAGCGTTGTCGCTTATACCAAAAAGTAGCAGCATCTTTGTTTTTTCAAACAGAACACCCGATATATTACTGCGTTTTGCATTTGTCCTCACTGTCTTAATATTTTTGCCACACTCACTTACACCTATCTCTAACGGTTCTCGAGATATTATTTTCCATATTTTTTATCCAAAACATAGCTCGTATTAAATGTTTATTTCTGCGTTATTTCAATTCTTAGGAATTTGTCCTGCGTTATACAGGGTCGTTCAAAATGTGTGATTTTACTGTTAGATACAAAAATGTTTAAAAATGCGTTTTTTAAAAGGAAGATTCTGTATATTATGAAATATCCTGAAGGATACCTAAATTTCCTTCGATTTGATGTATCATGTTCCTATATTAGCCAGAATTCCGAGATAAGAGCAATTGTCTAAAAAAATCAAATTATATTTCTCATATTTTTCTAGGTTGCTATTAAATGTCATCATAGTACATGACATAATGAAAATTTGAGAATTAGCGCATTATTGATAATACCTTTGAGTATTTCTCAACGTAAGTGATTTGAAATGAATGAAATAACAATTCAAACGTTCTAATAAAATTGTTTATTCTTCTTGGAAAATCCAATGAACAAGAGGAAGTTTGTACGATCACAAAATAATTTCATTAATTATCTGTTAAAATTTAGAAAAGGTTCATAATTAGTTTTCAAAATGCCGACCATTGGCTTCCAAACATTTCGATGTCCCTTTATTTGTAGATATAGTTGTAGCCCTCCTTATTTCACTGGCATCTAGTTCTTCAATGCAGTTGATTATCCATCCATAATGCGCCCGTACAAGTTTACTAAAGTTCTAGCTCTAAAACCAGAAGATCATCAAAGTAGGGTTCACTTTTGCAAAACAATCCTATTTCGCATCCAAGAAGATCCTGAACTCTTAAAAAAAATATTTAGACAGAAGAATCAAAATTTTCCAGAGAAGGAATTTTTATAGAAGGAACGGGCATTTCTGGGCTGATCAAAATCCAAATATTGTCAAGGAAATGGGATTTCAGGAGAAGTTTAGTTTCAACGTATTTTACCTTAAAAGGATCACCGAATAAGTTTTCTTATTTACGAATTTATGAATTCTGAGGAATATTTGGAAATTCTAAGGTCAGTTGTGAACGACTTCGTGGACAAACTGTCATTGGAAGAGTATCGATGCGATAGTTTCCACACATTTTCCATGAAGAATAAACAATTTTAATAGAACTTCGTTTAAATTGTTATTTCATTCATTTCAAATCACTTACGTTGAGAAATACTTGAAGATATAATTAATAATGCACTAATTGTCTAATTTTCATTATGTCATGTACTATGATGAATATGAGAAATATAATTTGATTTTTTTGAAAATTGATCTTATCTCGGAATTCTGTCTACTTCGGTATAGGAATATGATACATCAAATCAAAGGAAATTTAGGTATCTTTCAGGATATTTTATAATATACAGGGTGTTCCATTAAAAAAAACGCATTTTTAAACATTTTTGTATCTAGCAGTAAAATCACACATTTTGAACGACCCTGTATAACGCAGGACTTCTCTATTCAGAATCCATAAACATTATCTCGATGACCTACTAACCATCGACCATGAGCCACCCTATATATATACCGAGTATCCCACTAAGGTCAGCGAGGTAGGATAATAGGGAAATCGTGAACCCTACGACTTCGGAAAAAAAAATCATAAGTAAATGTAAAGTAAAGAGTAAAGAGAAATTCAGCTAAGATATTTTCACATTTCCAAATTGGCCGTTAGGTTGCGTAATTACCATGGTATTAATTAAATTTAACTTTTTCTCAAAAAATCGATGCATTAACGTATTGTTTTAGTACCGGAAATGGAAAGTTCATGAAATTTTGCGTAATTTTGGTCTGCATACTTTTCTGTATTTTTGATTATAAGGGTGAAAGGAGCTGGGAGACAGTACTTTCTTAAACCGCTGTAATCTCCTAGACGCGTTGTCCCAATTTAACGACTTTAGTCTTGTCTGAAAGATAATTCAACGCTTATTTCAAAAATAATGTCGGATGTGTACGCAAATTCACACTTTTACTCCTAGAGGGCACTGAATAACCAATATTCACTTTTCATCGTTTTATGTAAAAAATTAAATAGCACGATACATTTTTCTCTTACTGGTATTAAAAGCCATATAAATAGCCACAGTTTGGCGACGCGATATCTTTACTCGTTTTGGAATTATTGTAAAATGTAATCTCAAACGAAACAAAAATACTTATAGACTGATTAGAAAGAAAATAAATAAAAATGTTCTGCTTTTGTTAGAAAACAGCAAATCCGAAACCAGCACATAGTTGTTATCATTACTTGTTGTTATGAGCAGTGGCGTGCGGTGGAATCTTAAGTAAGAGAAGCACATACAGTACACATTTACAAACACTCTTTTTACTTAATTGTCCAACGTTTTCAATGTTATCCCCAACAGCCGAAGCTGACGGTAGTTTTATGTCCATGTCCGTTTTATTAAAATTATTAATTCACTCAAATAATTATTTTTATGTTTCACTTTACGTTGTTATTAATCCACCAATATTGCTTAAATAGATAATTATGTTTTTTTCTCGTTTTTTCGTCGATCAAAAAACCATTTGGTTCTATGGCCCCAACTACTTTTTCATCAAAAATTAATTTTACGCTAACTTAACAACGAATAAAAATAATCCAATGGTCTATCGGCAAAGTAAAATTGCGCAGGTATCAACATTTTTAGGGTTATTATGATTAAAGTACCTAAAGAAATAGTTTGTTTTACTCAGTGGTAACCTAACCTAACCTAACTGAATAAGCAATAAGTAACTTATATCTTTAAATAGGTAGTGATAATGATTATTACTTTCTTAATAAAACAAAAATATCAATTTTACATTAACTCAAAAACGAGTAAAGATATCGAGTCGCGGTTTTCGCCAAAAAATGTAGCTAATTATGTGGCTCTTAATAGCAATGATAAATAAATGTATCGTGTCATTTAATTTTTTTACAAAAAAATATGAAAACTGAATATTGGTTTATCAGTGCCCTCTAGGAGTAAAGTTGTTAACTTGCGAACACATCCGACATTATTTTTAAAATAAGCGTCGAGTTATCTTTCAAACATGACTAAACTTATTAGATTTGAATAACGCGTCTAGGAGATTACACCGGTTTAATAAGGTACTCCCCCCACCCATATAATCAAAAATACGGAAATAGTGTGAGGACCAAAATTACGCACAATGTAATGAACTTTTCATTTCCGGTACTAAAACAATACGTTAATATTTCGATTTTATGAGAAAAATTTAATTTTAATTTATACCACGGTAATTACGCCACCTAGCGGCTCTTTTAGAAACTTGAAAATATTTTAGCTGAATTTCTTTTAGCCGATTTAATTATGAATTTTTTTCCCGAAGTCGTAGGGTTTACGGTTTCCCTATTATCCTACCTCGCTGACCTTAGTGGGACACCCGGTATATATATATATATGCTGCATCTTTCTTTTCAGCGCTTGCCAAGAAATTAAATGTAATGTTACAGATCTTGAAGCATATTAGCACAACATTGATAATGGTAGTAACTTTACCATTATTGTTGGGGACATGAATATAGATATACTAAAGAAAATGTGAGATCGCGAATAACTACATACTGACTCTCTCATCCTAATTAATATCTCATAAAATATTAGCTATAAACACAAAGTCATATTAATAAACTGACATTGTTTTTCCATTTTGATCTGAAAAATAAAAAATTATAAACATTCCATAAGAAAAAAAAAGTTGTGTAGAGTTCCAAGAATTTAGAAACACCCGGTATAATTGAAAATATTTTTATGTTGTAGAATGTTTAAGATACGATTGGGTTAGTTATAGACATTTTCTCCTAATCTTTACCTTGTATTTCATAACTTGAAATGTACCTAGATATTTATCAACAGCCGGCCGCGTCTAATTATAAAAAAAGCTATATCGTGTGATCTGAACCAAAAGCTAAAACCAAAAAAATGTATGCACGAGTAGGCAATGTTAGAAGAAATATAACTAGGTATCAAATATTAATTAATTAATTAATAACCCACAGCGTACGAAAACCATAGACTAATAAATAGAATAACGAAAACGTCTAATCGCTCTGCCATCTCTTAGAAAATAGATGTATTAACATTAAGGATTGCAGTTCTCTATACGTCTCTGTTCTCTGCTACTGCTACATCTACCTCATTGTTGCCATTTAGTATAGTATAGTAGTAGTATACGTTTGACAAATATTATTATTGCCTTAAAAATAAACCGATTTAGAATAAGAGCGAAATAGTATGCATGCTTTTTAAATAATAAATGATTTTACAATCATGATCATAATTAAATTGTTAGTTTCACTTAGGTATTTTTCCGATATCTATATCAGTTAGGTATTTAACAACAGGTAAAATTTAAGCATCGGCAACACCGTAGAGTCTTGGAAATAATAAATTGTGAAATCCGTCTATTTGGTTTTACATATATTGATAATATAATTATTACAGCCTTTTACGAGTTGAAAACATTTTCAAATGATTACTTATCATTGAAGGATTGTATTAAATACAACATCTCGTTAATTTCAAGCCATATATTTAAATTAATCGGGAAAAACCATTACGTGACCTTGATAATCCAACATTTTTGACCGACGAACCCCGAACGGAAGAGGTATACAATTCGACTGTCTGCTTTATTTTTTTTTTTTGCTTCGTGCGCCCCTTTTATATAGTAAACGAGCTCCGATTTTGATGATTTTGGATTCATTTGGAAGAAGGGGATTGAGAAATGGTCCCATATTCATAAAAACGCATATCCGAAATCTCCTTCCCTCCGAAAACCGCTCCCGAAGGGGTGGAGGGGGCGAATTTTCTCGAAAATCGAAAATCTGAGTTGATATAATTAAAGATAGGACAAGATCCGGAAACGTTCAAATTGAACATTTTTTCAAAAGTGTTACGGTTTTCGAGATAGACGCATGTTAAATATGTATTTTTGCTATGTAGAGAGGACAATTTCTTTCGAAAATTGAAATTTTTTCGATACTACATGAAAGATATAATTATTTGTAGCAACATTTATAATGAACATTTTTTCCTTAGAGTTACGGTTTTCGAGTTAAATCGGTGTTAACATGGTAACAACTAAAATATTCAAGCGTATTTCCGCAGCGATGTTCTGAGATCTCAATAATAACAACTACAAGCAAGGAACATACGTGGGTAATAGGATAAGTACTATCTTCATTGATATGGTATAGTGAACGTTCAACGATTTTCGGGACTACTGTTACACTCAAAAGTTTGAAATAAATATTTTTTACAAAAAATTGGACCGACGTTACTAGTTGATGCACTGAAAAGTATAAAATAATATTATTTGTTTTGGTGATGGTACTTGTGAAGTTGGTGCCAAAAGTTATCAAACTGCAACTGCACAACTTCAAAAGTACTATCACCAATAGAAGTAATATTATTTTATACTTTTCAGTGCATCAACTAATAACGTCGGTCCAATTTTTTGTAAAAAATATTTTTCTGTAAATAATGCTTCTGTACGCAGAAGTGAGAGATACCGCTCTCACCTCTGCAAACTACAGTTTGCATTGATTTGTGGTATGGTTTTCACAATAATAAATCCACAATAAAGGCTGCTTTAAAATCTTGATCAAAACAGACATACGTCTTCACTGACACTATGCGGCTTAACTTTCGTGTGCATATCGCCTGACATTCTATTTGAAAAAATATTTCTTACAAAAAATTGGACCGACGTTATTAGTTGGTGCACTGAAAAGTATAAAATAATATTAATTCTGTTGGTGGTGGTACTTTTGAAGTTGTGCAGTTGCAGGTGGATTGATAACTTTTGGCACCAACTTCACAAGTACCATCACCAAAACAAGTAATATTATTTTATACTTTTCAGTGCATCAACTAATAACGTCGGTCCAATTTTTTGTAAAAAATATTTCACACTTTTGAGTGTAACATTAGTCCCGAAAATCGTTGAACGTTCACTATACCATATCAATGAAGATAGTACTTATCCTATTACCCACGTATATTCCTTGCTTGTAGTTGTTATTATTGAGATCTCAGAACATCGCTGCGGAAATACGCTTGAATATTTTAGTTGTTACCATTTTAACACCGATTTTACTCGAAAACCGTAACTCTAAGGGAAAAATGTTCATTATAAATGTTGCTACAAATAATTATATATTTCATGTAGTATCGAAAAATTTTCAATTTTCGAAAAAAATTGTCCTCTCCACATAGCAAAAATACACATTTACCATGCGTCTATCTCGAAAACCGTAGCACTTTCGAAAAAATTTTCAATTTAAACGTTTCCGGATATTGTCCTATCTTTAATTATACCAACTAAGATTCTCCATTTTCGAGAAAATTCGCCCCCACCGGGCGGTTTTCGGAGGGAAGGAGATTTCGGATTTGCGTTTTTATGAATATGGGACCATTTCTCAATCCCATTCTTTCAAATGAATCCAAAATCATCAAAATCGGAGCACGTTTACTATATAAAAGGCGCGCACGAACCAAAAAAACAAAGCAGACAGTCGAATTGTATACCTCCTCCGTTCGGGGTTCGTCGGTCAAAAAACTAAGCCGCTATGAGAATAAGAGACATAATCTTATAAGGTCTGACTACAAAAAAAATATCATGAGGTACCACAGGGTTCATTCCTAGGGCCTTATTTTATTTATCGTTAATATCAGTGAATTGTGCTAAAATATTGCACCTATGAAAGTGGTAGAAGATCATACGTTACTCATACTTATTTAGAGATCTCAAAACATTTCGGAAATACACATATTTGAGTTTATCACTGCTGTAACTTGGAAATCTATGATGCCCAGTTCCCAGATCAAATGTTGCTGGAAATAATCTCTTCTTCAATTTAGTCATCCCGAAATTCTGATTTTCGAAAAAATTGCCCCCTCTACATAGCGTAAGCACATATTTCAGAGTTTACTATTACTCTAATTCCAAAACCTGCATACTCAAGTACTACCAACCTTCCTTGAAGTAGAAACATACAGTGAGCTACATGATCTCATTTATTGCGCAGCATACACCGCCATGGAAGCAAATGGAGCCAAAATATACGAGCAGAATATAAAGAAAACAAACAACCATCACACACTACCATGAAAGAAGAGGTTAATGAGGAAAATTGAGACAAAACTATCTGAAATAGCAAGAGTAATAGAATACAAGAATAAAAACCCTAGTACCAGACTAAGAAAAAAGAGTTCAAGAAATATTCCAATAGTACATGATCCACACTCCAAGAGACATACCAAACACCATAACAAATGATTTTCTTGACACGCTCCAACAAAAAAGACAAGGAAGGTATTTAAAGAGAAATAAGAAGAATGCCCAAACAAGGAACAGGAAGAGCAAGCGCTGAACAAGAATAGTAAACCTGCCCAGCCAAGACCAACTAACAACCTATTGGTCTCAGATATGGAAACAAGATCGTGGGTGCCAAACAGATTCGGACTGGTACCATAGAGAAGAAAAAGAGAGCAGTAACATAGCACTAATGGAGGAACCAAAAAAGTTATAATATGATCAAACTACTCAAAAGGTATAAGAATAAATATTTCTTACAAAAAATTGGACCAACTTTATCAGTTGTTGCACTGAAAAATACAAAATAATATTAATTCTATTGGTGCTGGTAATTTTGAAGTTTTGCTGTTGTAGGCACCAACTCCAAAAGAACCAGCACCAATAGAATTAATATTATTTTGTATTTTTCAGCGCAACAACTAATAAAATCGGTCTAATTTTTTGTAAAAAATATTTATTGCTCAAACAGTGCGTCCACAAATAAAGCATATTTGAAAATATTTTGATTAGTATACAGGTTTTTCCATGTTCTCTTTTTTAAATGGCAGCCCCATATTTTTGTTAAATTTTAAGATTTTCCTGAACATTGTCAATAAAATGCAATACATATCATAGACATATCTGCAATAGTATTTGACTTATGTCAATGTAAGTGTCAGAAAAGCATCGTGGATTGACCTAAAAAAATAATACCTATATTTAGTACCATTCAAGGTAAATTAATAAGCTTTTTCTTATTAGATTTGAATGGGAATTTTTCATGAATACCAAAGTAATATTCGAGGTATCTGGAGGATTCCACAAAATTGAAAAATATAAAATAATGAAGAAAAGATATAACACCGAACAAAAGCAAAAAAACAGACATATGATGAATACATTAAACACTCTCCAAATTTATCACATGTGTGTTGGAATTATAGAATTTAATAAATTCCAAGGAAAACGGATTATTTATCAGAAAAACACCATAAGATAATTTTCGATAAATGACTTCAAAGCATTTTTCTGCACAATTGCTGAGAAAACAATAAAATCTCTTCCAATGCTGGACTCTCATAGCATAATATAATGTTGACATTAATTAGCCGGTGATATAAAAGCGTGACTTTGTAGTAAGAAAATGTGTTTCATTTTTCTATCAATATGAATGGGACTACTATTACAAATAGTGTTTTGCACAGATTTAACTCGAGTGCAAACATTGGTAGCTTTAAAACAGGTGACGAGGGTATGCAACTGCAAATACACAATAGCAGGTACTATCAGCTGCTTTACAATATGAAGACTACAAAACTTAATATTTTTAAATACAACTTGTTTCTTTTTGAAGCCTGTCTATTTCCAGGAGGTATTTGCTGCTATTAATAGACTGAGCTTCTCTATAAAATAGTTCCCACGACGTCAAGTTACGCTCAAAATCTCTAAAGTAATACGTCCAAAAACATAATTCCCATAGAAGTTAAAATCATTGAGTATATTCTAAAATAAGATTGTACACATTTTTCTAAAGAGATTCTATTTCCACTCTTTTGAAAAATGTTCAGTTTAGACTTCTCCGGATATTGGTCTAGCTTAAATTATACCACTTCATATTTTCGATTTTCGAGAAAATTCGCCCTATCCACCCCCTTCGGGAGCGGCTCTTGGAGGGAAGGGGATTGCTGATTTGCGTTTTTATGAATATGGGACCATTTCTCAAGCCTGCTCTTTCAAATGAATCAAAAAACATCAAAATCAGAGTACGATTACTATATAAAATGCGCGAACGAACCAAAAAAAAGGACAGTGAAATTGTATACTTCCTCCGTTCGGAGTTCTTTATTAATCAGTGTGTATGTGACTTTCTATCCACATAATAAAAAAGAACTTTACAATTGGTGTCAAGTATGGTGTGGATAGAAATTGTTGGACATAAATTGAAGAAATTTAAGTTTATTCCACAATTTAATATTTAATTCAACATACTCGGTTTCTCATTTGTGTAGCGACCATAACATTACTCAGTCATGAAGCGCCAGAAACAGCCATTTCTGAAGAAAATGGGATTATTTTTTTAATATTGATATGAAATTTAAATCTATTCCACAATTTAATACTAAATTGAATATACTGGCTTTCTCTTGTGTGGAGTTATCATTGCCTTATTCAAGCATAAAGGGCTGGAAACAGTCACTTATGAAGAAAATAGGATAATTTTCTTTAATATTGATATAAAATTTAAATCTAACCCACAATTTAATATTAGATTCAATACACTCGCTTCCTCTTGTGTGGAGTGATCATTGCCTTATTCAAGCATAAAGGCTGGAAACCATCATTTATGAAGAAAATAGGATCATTTTTTCAGGAAATATTTATATGGAATTTAAATCTAATCCACAATTTAAATTGAATTCATTATACTCGCTTTATCTTGTGTGGAGTGATCATTGCCTTATTCAAGCATAAGGGCTGGAATCAGTCATTTATGAAGAAAATAGGATCATTTTTTCAGGAAATATTTATATGGAATTTAAATCTAATCCACAATTTAATATTAGATTCAATATACTCGCTTCATCTTGTGTGGAGTGATCATTGCCTTATTCAAGCATAAAGGCTGGAAACAATCATTTATGAAGAAAATAGGATTATTTTTTCAGGAAGTATTTATAAGGAATTTAAATCTAATCCACAATTTAATATTAGATTCAATATACTCGCTTCCTCTTGTGTGGAGTGATCATTGCCTTATTCAAGCATAAAGGCTGGAAACAATCATTTATGAAGAAAATAGGATCATTTTTTCAGGAAATATTTATATGGAATTTAAATCTAATCCACAATTTAAAATTGAATTCATTATACTCGCTTTTTCTTGTGTGGAGTGATCATTGCCTTATTCAAGCATAAGGGCTGGAATCAGTCATTTATGAAGAAAATAGGATCACTTTTTCAGGAAATATTTGTATGGAATTTAAATCTAATCCACAATTTAATATTAGATTCAATATACTCGCTTCATCTTGTGTGGAGTGATCATTGCCTTATTCAAGCATAAAGGCTGGAAACAATCATTTATGAAGAAAATAGGATCATTTTTTCAGGAAATATTTATATGGAATTTAAATCTAATCCACAATTTAAAAATGAATTCATTATACTCGTTTTCTCTTGTGTGTAGTGATCATTGCCTTATTCAAGCATAAGTGCTGGAATCAGTCATTTATGAAGAAAATAGGATTTTTTTTTTGAAATATTGATATGAAATTTAAATCTATTCCACAATTTAATATTAATTTCAATATACTCGCTTCTTCTTGTGTGGAGTGATCATTGCCATATTCAAGCATAAGGGCTGGAATCAGTCATTTATGAAGAAAATAGGATAATTTTCTTTAATATTGATATGAAATTTATATCTATTCCACAATTTAATATTAAATTCAATATAATCGCTTCTTCTTGTGTGGAGTGATCATTGCCTTATTCAAATCTAAGGGCTGCTAACAGTCATTTATGAAGAAAATAGAATAGTTTTTTTTTGAAATATTGATATGAAATTTTAGTCTAATCCACAATTTAATATTGAATTCAATATACTCGCTTCTTCTTGTGTGGAGTGATCATTGCCTTCTTCAAATCTAAGGGCTGCTAACAGTCATTTATGAAGAAAATAGAATAGTTTTTTTTTGAAATATTGATATGAAATTTAAGTCTAATCCACAATTTAATATTGAATTCATTATACTCGCTTTCTCTTGTGTGGAGTGATCATTGCCTTGTTCAAGAATAAGGGCTGGAAACAGTCTTTTATGAAGAAAATAGGATAATTTTCTTTAATATTGATATGAAATTTAAATATATTCCACAATTTAATATTAAATTCAATATACTCGCTTCATCTTGTGTGGAGTGATCATTGCCTTATTCAAGCATAAGGGCTGGAATCAGTCATTTATGAAGAACATAGGATAATTTTCGTTAATATTGATATGAAATTTAAATCTATTCCACAATTTAATATTAGATTCAATATACTCGCTTCTTCATGTGTGGAGTGATCATTGCCTTGTTCAAGCATAAGGGCTGGAATCAGTCATTTATGAAGAAAATAGGATAATTTTCTTTAATATTGATAGGAAATTTAAATCTATTCCACAATTTATTATTAAATTCAATGTACTCGCTTCTTTTTGTGTGGAGTGATCTTTGCCTTATCCAAGCATAAGGGCTGGAACTAGTCATTTATGAAGAAAATAGGATTTTTTTTTGGAAATATTGATATGAAATTTAAATCTAATCCACAGTTTAATATTAAATTCATTATACTCGCTTTCTATTGTGTGGAGTGATCATTGCCTTATTCAAGCATAAGGGCTGGAATCAGTCATTTATGAAGAAAATAGAAAAGTTTTTTTTTGGAATATTGATATGAAGTTTAAGTCTAATCCACAATTTAATATTGAATTCAATATACTCGCTTCTTCTTGTGTGGAGTGATCATTGCCTTATTCAAATCTAAGGGCTGGTAACAGTCATTTATGGAGAAAATAGAATAGTTTTTTTTTTAAATATTGATATGAAATTCAAGTCTAATCCACAATTTAATATTGAATTCATTATACTCGCTTTCTCTTGTGTGGAGTGATCAGTGCCTTATTCAAGAATAAGGGCTGGAAACAGTCATTTATGAAGAAAATAGGATAATCTTCTTTTATATTGATAGGAAATTTAAATCTATTCCACAATTTATTATTAAATTCAATATACTCGCATCTTCTTGTATAGAGTGATCATTGCCTTATTCAAACCTAAGGGCTGGTAACTGTCATTTATGAAGAAAATGGAATAGTTTTGTTTTTGAAATATTGATATGAAATTTAAGTCTAATCCACAATTTAATATTGAATTCATTATACTCACTTTCTCTTGTGTGGAGTGATCATAGCCTTATTCAAGCATAAGGGCTGGAATCAGTCATTTATGAAGAAAAAATGATAAGTTTCTTTAATATTTATAGGAAATTTAAATCTATTCCACAATTTATTATTAATTTCAATATACTCGCTTCTTGTTGTGTGGAGTGATCATTGCCTTATCCAAGCATAACGGCTGGAAACTGTCATTTATGAAGAAAATAGGATTTTTTTTGGAAATATTGATATGAAATTTAAATCTAATCCACAGTTTAATATTAAATTCATTATACTCGCTTCCTCTTGTGTGGAGTGATCATTGCCTTATTCAAGCATAAGAGCTGGAAACAGTCATTTATGAAGAAAATAGGATAATTTTTTCAGGAAATATTTATATGGAATTTAAATCTAATCCACAATTTAAAATTGAATTCATTATACTCGTTTTCTCTTGTGTGGAGTGATCATTACCTTATTCAAGCATAAGGGCTGGAATCAGTCATTTATGAAGAAAATAGAATTGTTTTTTTTTGAAATATTGATATGAAATTTAAATATAATCCACAGTTTAATATTAAATTCATTATACTCGCTTCCTCTTGTGTGGAGTGATCATTGCCTTATTCAAGCATAAGGGCTGGAAACAGTCATTTATGAAGAAAATAGGATCATTTTTTCAGGAAATATTTATATGGAATTTAAATCTAATCCACAATTTAAAATTGAATTCATTATACTCGTTTTCTCTTGTGTGGAGTGATCATTGCCTTATTCAAGCATAAGGGCTGGAATCAGTCATTTATGAAGAAAATAGGATCATTTTTTCAGGAAATATTTATATGGAATTTAAATCTAATCCACAATTTAATATTAGATTCAATATACTCGCTTCATCTTGTGTGGAGTGATCATTGCCTTATTCAAGCATAAAGGCTGGAAACAATCATTTATGAAGAAAATAGGATTATTTTTTCAGGAAGTATTTATATGGAATTTAAATCTAATCCACAATTTAATATTAGATTCAATATACTGGCTTCCTCTTGTGTGGAGTGATCATTGCCTTATTCAAGCATAAAGGCTGGAAACAATCATTTATGAAGAAAATAGGATCATTTTTTCAGGAAATATTTATATGGAATTTAAATCTAATCCACAATTTAAAATTGAACTCATTATACTCGCTTTTTCTTGTGTGGAGTGATCATTGCCTTATTCAAGCATAAGGGCTGGAATCAGTCATTTATGAAGAAAATAGGATCACTTTTTCAGGAAATATTTGTATGGAATTTAAATCTAATCCACAATTTAATATTAGATTCAATATACTCGCTTCATCTTGTGTGGAGTGATCATTGCCTTATTCAAGCATAAAGGCTGGAAACAATCATTTATGAAGAAAATAGGATCATTTTTTCAGGAAATATTTATATGGAATTTAAATCTAATCCACAATTCAAAAATGAATTCATTATACTCGTTTTCTCTTGTGTGTAGTGATCATTGCCTTATTCAAGCATAAGTGCTGGAATCAGTCATTTATGAAGAAAATAGGATTTTTTTTTTGAAATATTGATATGAAATTTAAATCTATTCCACAATTTAATATTAATTTCAATATACTCGCTTCTTCTTGTGTGGAGTGATCATTGCCATATTCAAGCATAAGGGCTGGAATCAGTCATTTATGAAGAAAATAGGATAATTTTCTTTAATATTGATATGAAATTTATATCTATTCCACAATTTAATATTAAATTCAATATAATCGCTTCTTCTTGTGTGGAGTGATCATTGCCTTATTCAAAGCTAAGGGCTGGTAACAGTCATTTATGTAGAAAATAGAATAGTTTTTTTTGAAATATTGATATGAAATTTAAGTCTAATCCACAATTTATTATAAAATTCAAAATACTCGCTTTCTCTTGCGTGGAGTGATCATAGCCTTATTCAAGCATAAGGGCTGGAATCAGTCATTTATGAAGAAAATAGAATAGTTTTTTTTTGAAATATTGATATGAAATTTTAGTCTAATCCACAATTTAATATTGAATTCAATATACTCGCTTCTTCTTGTGTGGAGTGATCATTGCCTTATTCAAATCTAAGGTCTGCTAACAGTCATTTATGAAGAAAATAGAATAGTTTTTTTTTGAAATATTGATATGAAATTTAACTCTAATCCACAATTTAATATTGAATTCATTATACTCGCTTTCTCTTGTGTGGAGTGATCATTGACTTGTTCAAGAATAAGGGCTGGAAACAGTCATTTATGAAGAACATAGGATAATTTTCTTTAATATTGATATGAAATTTAAATCTATTCCACAATTTAATATTAGATTCAATATACTCGCTTCTTCATGTGTGGAGTGATCATTGCCTTGTTCAAGCATAAGGGCTGGAATCAGTCATTTATGAAGAAAATAGGATAATTTTCTTTAATATTGATAGGAAATTTAAATCTATTCCACAATTTATTATTAAATTCAATGTACTCGCTTCTTTTTGTGTGGAGTGATCTTTGCCTTATCCAAGCATAAGGGCTGGAACTAGTCATTTATGAAGAAAATAGGATTTTTTTTTGGAAATATTGATATGAAATTTAAATCTAATCCACAGTTTAATATTAAATTCATTATACTCGTTTTCTATTGTGTGGAGTGATCATTGCCTTATTCAAGCATAAGGGCTGGAATCAGTCATTTATGAAGAAAATAGAATAGTTTTTTTTTGAAATATTGATATGAAATTTAAGTCTAATCCACAATTTAATATTGAATTCAATATACTCGCTTCTTCTTGTGTGGAGTGATCATTGCCTTATTCAAATCTAAGGGCTGGTAACAGTCATTTATGGAGAAAATAGAATAGTTTTTTTTTTGAAATATTGATATGAAATTTAAGTCTAATCCACAATTTAATATTGAATTCATTATACTCGCTTTCTCTTGTGTGGAGTGATCATTGCCTTATTCAAGAATAAGGGCTGGAAACAGTCATTTATGAAGAAAATAGGATAATCTTCTTTTATATTGATAGGAAATTTAAATCTATTCCACAATTTATTATTAAATTCAATATACTCGCATCTTCTTGTATAGAGTGATCATTGCCTTATTCAAACCTAAGGGCTGGTAACTGTCATTTATGAAGAAAATGGAATAGTTTTGTTTTTGAAATATTGATATGAAATTTAAGTCTAATCCACAATTTAATATTGAATTCATTATACTCGCTTTCTCTTGTGTGGAGTGATCATTGCCTTATTCAAGAATAAGGGCTGGAATCAGTCATTTATGAAGAAAAAATGATAAGTTTCTTTAATATTTATAGGAAATTTAAATCTATTCCACAATTTATTATTAATTTCAATATACTCGCTTCTTGTTGTGTGGAGTGATCATTGCCTTATCCAAGCATAAGGGCTGGAAACAGTCATTTATGAAGAAAATAGGATTTTTTTTGGAAATATTGATATGAAATTTAAATCTAATCCACAGTTTAATAATAAATTCATTATACTCGCTTCCTCTTGTGTGGAGTGATCATTGCCTTATTCAAGCATAAGGGCTGGAAACAGTCATTTATGAAGAAAATAGGATAATTTTTTCAGGAAATATTTATATGGAATTTAAATCTAATCCACAATTTAAAATTGAATTCATTATACTCGTTTTCTCTTGTGTGGAGTGATCATTACCTTATTCAAGCATAAGGGCTGGAATCAGTCATTTATGAAGAAAATAGAATTGTTTTTTTTTGAAATATTGATATGAAATTTAAATCTAATCCACAGTTTAATATTAAATTCATTATACTCGCTTCCTCTTGTGTGGAGTGATCATTGCCTTATTCAAGCATAAGGGCTGGAATCAGTCATTTATGAAGAAAATAGGATAATTTTCTTTAATATTGATATGAAATTTAAATCTATTCCACAATTTAATATTAAATTCAATATACTCGCTTCTTCATGTGTGGAGTGATCATTGCCTTATTCAAGCATAAGGGCTGGAATCACTCATTTATGAAGAAAATAGGATAATTTTCTTTAATATTGATAGGAAATTTAAATCTATTCCACAATTTATTATTAAATATAATATACTCGCTTCCTCTTGTGTGGAGTGATCATTGCCTTATTCAAACCTAAGGGCTGGTAACAGTCATTTATGAAGAAAATGGAATAGTTTTTATTTGAAATATTGATATGAAATTTAAGTCTTATCCACAATTTAATATTGAATTCATTATACTCGCTTTCTCTTGTGTGGAGTGATCATAGCCTTATTCAAGCATAAGGGCTGGAATCAGTCATTTATGAAGAAAATAGAATAGTTTTTTTTTGAAATATTGATATGAAATTTAAGTCTAATCCACAATTTAATATTGAATTGATTATACTCGCTTTCTCTTGTGTGGAGTGATCATTGCCTTATTCAAATCTAAGGGCTGGTAACAGTCATTTATGAAGAAAATAGAATAGATTTTTTTGAAATATTGATATGAAATTTAAGTCAAATCCACAATTTAATATTGAATTCATTATACTCGGTTTTCTTGTGTGGAGTGATCATTGCCTTATTCAAGCATAAGGGCTGGAATCAGTCATTTATGAAGAAAATAGGATAATAATCTTTAATATTGATATGAAATTTAAATCTATTCCACAATTTAATATTAAATTCAATATACTCGCTTCTTCATGTGTGGAGTGATCATTGCCTTATTCAAGCATAAGGGCTGGAATCAGTCATTTATGAAGAAAATAGGATAATTTTCTTTAATATTGATGGGAAATTTAAATCTATTCCACAATTTATTATTAAATTCAATATACTCGCTTCTTCTTGTGTGGAGTGATCATTGCCTTATCCAAGCATATGGGCTGGAAACAGTCATTTATGAAGAAAATAGGAATTTTTTTTGGAAATATTGATATGAAATTTAAATCTAATCCACAGTTTAATATTAAATTCATTATACTCGCTTCCTCTTGTGTGGTGTGATCATTGCCTTATTCATGCATAAGGGCTGGAAACAGTCATTTATGAAGAAAATAGGATAGTTTTTTTTTTGGAAATATTGATATGAAATTTAAATCTATTTCACTATTTATTATTAAATTCAATATACTCGCTTCTTCTTGTGTGGAGTGATCATTGCCTTATTCAAACCTAAGGGCTGGTAACAGTCATTTATGATGAAAATAGAATAGTTTTTTTTTAAATATTGATATGAAATTTAAGTCTTATCCACAATTTAATATTGAATTCATTATACTCGCTTTCTCTTGTGTGGAGTGATCATTGCCTTATTCAAGCATAAGGGCTGGAATCAGTCATTTATGAAGAAAATAGAATAGTTTTTTTTTGAAATATTGATATGAAATTTAAGTCTAATCCACGATTTAATATTGAATTCAATATACTCGCTTCTTCTTGTGTGGAGTGATCATTGCCTTATTCAAATCTAAGGGCTGGTAACAGTCATTTATGGAGAAAATAGAATAGTTTTCTTTTGAAATATTGATATGGAATTTAAGTCTAATCCACAATTTGATATTGAATTCATTATACTCGCTTTCTCTTGTGTGTAGTGATCATTGCCTTATTCAAGAATAAGGGCTGGAAACAGTCATTTATGAAGAAAATAGGATAATTTTCTTTAATATTGATATGAAATTTAAATCTATTCCACAATTTAATATTAAATTCATTATACTCGCATCCTCTTGTGTGGGGTGATCATTGCCTTATTCAAGCATAAAGGCTGGAATCAGTCATTTATCTATTAATCTAATCCACAGTTTAATATTAAATTCATTATACTCGCTTCCTCTTGTTTGGAGTGATCATTGCCTTATTCAAGCATAAGGGCTGGAAACAGTCATTTATGAAGAAAATAGAATAGTTTTTTTTGAAATATTGATATGAAATTTAGGTCTCATCCACAATTTAATATTGAATTCATTATACTCGTTTTCTCTTGTGTGGAGTGATCATTGCCTTATACAAGCATAAGGGCTGGAATCAATCATTTATGAAGAAAATAGGATAATTTTCTTTAATATTGATATGAAATTTAAATTTGTTCCACAATTTAATATTATATTCAATACACTCGCTTCCTCTTGTGTGGAGTGATCATTGCCTTATTCAAGCATAAGGGCTGGAATCAATCATTTATGAAGAAAATAGGATAATTTTCTTTAATATTGATATGAAGTTTAAATCTATTCCACAGTTTAATATTAAATTAATTATACTCGCTTCCTCTTGTGTGGAGAAAATAGGATCATTTTTTCAGGAAATATTTATATGGAATTTAAATCTAATCCACAATTTAATATTAGATTCAATATACTCGCTTCCTCTTGGGTGGAGTGATCATTGACTTATTCAAGCATAAAGGCTGGAAACAATCATTTATGAAGAAAATAGGATAATTTTCTTTAATATTGATGTGAAATTCAAATTTGTTCCACAATTTAATTTTATATTCAATACACTCGCTTTCTCTTGCGTGGAGTGATCATTGCCTTATTCAAGCATAAGGGCTGGAATCAATCATTTATGAAGAAAATAGGATAATTTTCTTTAATATTGATATGAAGTTTAAATCTATTCCACAGTTTAATATTAAATTCATTATAGTCGCTTCTTCTTGTGTGGAGTGATCATTGCCATATTCAAGCATAAAGGCTGGAAACAATCATTTATGAAGAAAATAGGATCATTTTTTCAGGAAATATTTATATGGAATTTAAATCTAATCCACAATTTAAAATTGAATTCATTATACTCGCTTCTTCTTGTGTGGAGTGATCATTGCCTTATTCAAGCATAAGGGCTGGAATCAGTCATTTATGAAGAAAATAGGATAATTTTCTTTAATATTGATATGAAATTCAAATCTATTCCACAATTTAATATTAAATTCAATACACTCGCTTCTTCATGTGTGGAGTGATCATTGCCTTATTCAAGCATAAGGGCTGGAATCAGTCATTTATGAAAAAAACAGAATAGTTTTTTTTTGAAATATTGATATGAAATTTAAGTCTAATCCACAATTTAATATTGAATTCATTATACTCGCTTTCTCTTGTGTGGAGTGATCATTGCCTTATCCAAGCATAAGGGCTGGAAACAGTCATTTATGAAGAAAATAGGATTTTTTTTTGGAAATATTGATATGATATTTAAATCTAATCCAAAGTTTAATATTAAATTCATTATACTCGCTTCCTCTTGTGTGGAGTGATCATTGCCTTATTCAAGCATAAGGGCTGGAAACAATCATTTATGAAGAAAATAGAATAGTTTTTTTTGAAATATTGATATGAAATTTAGGTCTCATCCACAATTTAATATTGAATTCATTATACTCGTTTTCTCTTGTGTGGAGTGATCATTGCCTTATTCAAGCATAAGGGCTGAAATCAGTCATTTATGAAGAAAATGGAATAGTTTTTTTTTGAAATATTGATATGAAATTTAAGTCTAATCCACAATTTAATATTGAATTCATTATACTCGCTTTCTCTTGTGTGGAGTGATCATTGCCTTATTCAAGCATAAGGGCTGGAATCAGTCATTTATGAAGAAAATGAAATAGTTTTTTTTTTGAAATATTGATAAGAAATTTAAGTCTAATCCACAATTTAATATTGAATTCATTATACTCGGTTTCTCTTGTGTGGAGTGATCATTGCCATATCCAAGCATAAGGGCTGGAAACAGTCATTTGTGAAGAAAATAGGATTTTTTTTGGAAATATTGATATGAAATTTAAATCTGATCAACAGTTTAATATTAAATTCATTATACTCGCTTCCTCTTGTGTGTAGTGATCATTGCCTTATTCAAGCATAAGGGCTGGAAACAGTCATTTATGAAGAAAATAGGATAATTTTCATTAATATTGATATGAAATTTAAATTTGTTCCACAATTTAATATTATATTCAATACACTCGCTTTCTCTTGTGTGGAGTGGTCATTGCCTTATTCAAGCATAAAGGCTGGAAACAATCATTTATGAAGAAAATAGGATCATTTTTTCAGGAAATATTTATATGGAATTTAAATCTAATCCACAATTTAAAATTTAATTCATTATACTCGCTTTTTCTAGTGTGGAGTGTTCATTGCCTTATTCAAGCATAAAGGCTGGAAACAATCATTTATGAAGAAAATAGGATAATTTTCTTTAATATTGATGTGAAATTCAAATTTGTTCCACAATTTAATATTGTATTCAATACACTCGCATTCTCTTGCGTGGAGTGATCATTGCCTTATTCAAGCATAAGGGCTGGAATCAATCATTTATGAAGAAAATAGGATAATTTTCTTTAATATTGATATGAAATTTAAATTTGTTCCACAATTTAATATTATATTCAATACACTCGCTTCCTCTTGTGTGGAGTGATCATTGCCTTATTCAAGCATAAAGGCTGGAAACAATCATTTATGAAGAAAATAGGATCATTTTTTCAGGAAATATTTATATGGAATTTAAATCTAATCCACAATTTAAAATTTAATTCATTATACTCGCTTTTTCTTGTGTGGAGTGTTCATTGCCTTATTCAAGCATAAAGGCTGTAAACAATCATTTATGAAGAAAATAGGATCATTTTTTCAGGAAATATTTATATGGAATTGAAATCTAATCCACAATTTAAAATTGAATTCATTATACTCGCTTCTTCTTGTGTGGAGTGATCATTGCCTTATTCAAGCATAAAGGCTGGAAACAATCATTTATGAAGAAAATAGGATCATTTTTTCAGGAAATATTTATATGGAATTTAAATCTTATCCACAATTTAAAATTTAATTCATTATACTCGCTTTTTCTTGTGTGGAGTGTTCATTGCCTTATTCAAGCATAAAGGCTGGAAACAATCATTTATGAAGAAAATAGGATCATTTTTTCAGGAAATATTTATATGGAATTTAAATCTAATCCACAATTTAAAAATGAATTCATTATACTCGCTTTTTCTTGTGTGGAGTGATCATTGCCTTATTCAAGCATAAAGGCTGGAAACAATCATTTATGAAGAAAATAGGATAATTTTCTTTAATATTGATGTGAAATTCAAATTTGTTCCACAATTTAATATTGTATTCAATACACTCGCATTCTCTTGTGTGGAGTGATCATTGCCTTATTCAAGCATAAGGGCTGGAATCAATCATTTATGAAGAAAATAGGATCATTTTTTCAGGAAATATTTATATGGAATTTAAATCTAATCCACAATTTAAAATTGAATTCATTATACTCGCGTCTTCTTGTGTGGAGTGATCATTGCCTTATTCAAGCATAAAGGCTGGAAACAATCATTTATGAAGAAAATAGGATCATTTTTTCAGGAAATATTTATATGGAATTTAAATCTAATCCACAATTTAATATAAGATTCAATATACTCGCTTCCTCTTGGGTGGAGTGATCATTGACTTATTCAAGCATAAATGCTGGAAACAATCATTTATGAAGAAAATAGGATAATTTTCTTTAATATTGATGTGAAATTCAAATTTGTTCCACAATTTAATTTTATATTCAATACACTCGCTTTCTCTTGCGTGGAGTGATCATTGCCTTATTCAAGCATAAGGGCTGGAATCAATCATTTATGAAGAAAATAGGATAATTTTCTTTAATATTGATATGAAGTTTAAATCAATTCCTCAGTTTAATATTAAATTCATTATAGTCGCTTCTTCTTGTGTGGAGTGATCATTGCCTTATTCAAGCATAAAGGCTGGAAACAATCATTTATGAAGAAAATAGGATCATTTTTTCAGGAAATATTTATATGGAATTTAAATCTAATCCACAATTTAAAATTGAATTCATTATACTCTCTTCTTCTTGTGTGGAGTGATCATTGCCTTATTCAAGCATAAGGGCTGGAATCAGTCATTTATGAAGAAAATAGGATAATTTTCTTTAATATTGATATGAAATTTAAATCTATTCCACAATTTAATATTAAATTCAATATACTCGCTTCTTCATGTGTGGAGTGATCATTGCCTTATTCAAGCATAAGGGCTGGAATCAGTCATTTATGAAGAAAATAGGATAATTTTCTTTAATATTGATAGGAAATTTAAATCTATTCCACAATTTATTATTAAATTCAATATACTCGCTTCTTCTTGTGTGGAGTGATCATTGCCTTATTCAAACCTAAGGGCTGGTAACAGTCATTTATGAAGAAAATGGAATAGTTTTTTTTGAAATATTGATATGAAATTTAAGTCTAAACCACAATTTAATATTGAATTCATTATACTCGCTTTCTCTTGTGTGGAGTGATCATAGCCTTATTCAAGCATAAGGGCTGGAATCAGTCATTTATGAAAAAAACAGAATAGTTTTTTTTTGAAATATTGATATGAAATTTAAATCTAATCCACAATTTAATATTGAATTCATTATACTCGCTTTCTCTTGTGTGGAGTGATCATTGCCTTATCCAAGCATAAGGGCTGGAAACAGTCATTTATGAAGAAAATAGGATTTTTTTTTGGAAATATTGATATGAAATTTAAATCTAATCCACAGTTTAATATTAAATTCATTATACTCGCTTCCTCTTGTGTGGAGTGATCATTGCCTTATTCAAGCATAAGGGCTGGAAACAGTCATTTATGAAGAAAATAGAATAGTTTTTTTTGAAATATTGATATGAAATTTAGGTCTCATCCACAATTTAATATTGAATTCATTATACTCGTTTTCCTCTTGTGTGGAGTGATCATTGCCTTATTCAAGCATAAGGGCTGAAATCAGTCATTTATGAAGAAAATGGAATAGTTTTTTTTTGAAATATTGATATGAAATTTAAGTCTAATCCACAATTTAATATTAAATTCATTATACTCGCTTTCTCTTGTGTGGAGTGATCATTGCCTTATTCAAGCATAAGGGCTGGAATCAGTCATTTATGAAGAAAATGGAATAGTTTTTTTTGAAATATTGATATGAAATTTAAGTCTAATCCACAATTTAATATTGAATTCATTATACTCGCTTTCTCTTGTGTGGAGTGATCATTGCCTTATCCAAGCATAAGGGCTGGAAACAGTCATTTGTGAAGAAAATAGGATTTTTTTTTGGAAATATTGATATGAAATTTAAATCTAATCCACAGTTTAATATTAAATTCATTATACTCGCTTCCTCTTGTGTGGAGTGATCATTGCCTTATTCAAGCATAAGGGCTGGAAACAGTCATTTATGAAGAAAATAGAATAGTTTTTTTTTAAATATTGATATGAAATTTAAGTCTAATCCACAATTTAATATTGAATTCATTATACTCGTTTTCTCTTGTGTGGAGTGATCATTTCCTTATTCAAGCATAAGGGCTGGAATCCGTCATTTATGAAGAAAATGGAATAGTTTTTTTTTTTAATATTGATATGAAATTTAAGTCTAATCCACATTTTAATATTGAATTCATTATACTCGCTTTCTCTTGTGTGGAGTGATCATTGCCTTATTCAAGCATAATGGCTGGAATCAGTCATTTATGAAGAAAATGGAATAGTTTTTTTTTTGAAATATTGATAAGAAATTTAAGTCTAATCCACAATTTAATATTGAATTCATTATACTTGCTTTCTCTTGTGTGGAGTGATCATTTCCTTATCCAAGCATAAGGGCTGGAAACAGTCATTTATGAAGAAAATAGGATTTTTTTTTGGAAATATTGATATGAAATTTAAATCTAATCCACAGTTTAATATTAAATTCATTATACTCGCTTCCTCTTGTGTGGAGTGATCATTGCCTTATTCAAGCATAAGGGCTGGAAACAGTCATTTATGAAGAAAATAGAATAGTTTTTTTTGAAATATTGATATGAAATTTAGGTCTCATCCACAATTTAATATTGAATTCATTATACTCGCTTTCTCTTGCGTGGAGTGATCATTGCCTTATTCAAGCATAAGGGCTGGAATCAATCATTTATGAAGGAAAATAGGATAATTTTCTTTAATATTGATATGAAGTTTAAATCTATTCCACAGTTTAATATTAAATTCATTATAGTCGCTTCTTCTTGTGTGGAGTGATCATTGCCATATTCAAGCATAAAGGCTGGAAACAATCATTTATGAAGAAAATAGGATCATTTTTTCAGGAAATATTTATATGGAATTTAAATCTAATCCACAATTTAAAATTGAATTCATTATACTCGCTTCTTCTTGTGTGGAGTGATCATTGCCTTATTCAAGCATAAGGGCTGGAATCAGTCATTTATGAAGAAAATAGGATAATTTTCTTTAATATTGATATGAAATTCAAATCTATTCCACAATTTAATATTAAATTCAATACACTCGCTTCTTCATGTGTGGAGTGATCATTGCCTTATTCAAGCATAAGGGCTGGAATCAGTCATTTATGAAAAAAAACAGAATAGTTTTTTTTTGAAATATTGATATGAAATTTAAGTCTAATCCACAATTTAATATTGAATTCATTATACTCGCTTTCTCTTGTGTGGAGTGATCATTGCCTTATCCAAGCATAAGGGCTGGAAACAGTCATTTATGAAGAAAATAGGATTTTTTTTTGGAAATATTGATATGATATTTAAATCTAATCCAAAGTTTAATATTAAATTCATTATACTCGCTTCCTCTTGTGTGGAGTGATCATTGCCTTATTCAAGCATAAGGGCTGGAAACAATCATTTATGAAGAAAATAGAATAGTTTTTTTTGAAATATTGATATGAAATTTAGGTCTCATCCACAATTTAATATTGAATTCATTATACTCGTTTTCTCTTGTGTGGAGTGATCATTGCCTTATGTCAAGCATAAGGGCTGAAATCAGTCATTTATGAAGAAAATGGAATAGTTTTTTTTTGAAATATTGATATGAAATTTAAGTCTAATCCACAATTTAATATTGAATTCATTATACTCGCTTTCTCTTGTGTGGAGTGATCATTGCCTTATTCAAGCATAAGGGCTGGAATCAGTCATTTATGAAGAAAATGAAATAGTTTTTTTTTTGAAATATTGATAAGAAATTTAAGTCTAATCCACAATTTAATATTGAATTCATTATACTCGGTTTCTCTTGTGTGGAGTGATCATTGCCATATCCAAGCATAAGGGCTGGAAACAGTCATTTGTGAAGAAAATAGGATTTTTTTTGGAAATATTGATATGAAATTTAAATCTGATCAACAGTTTAATATTAAATTCATTATACTCGCTTCCTCTTGTGTGGAGTGATCATTGCCTTATTCAAGCATAACGGGCTGGAAACAGTCATTTATGAAGAAAATAGGATAATTTTCATTAATATTGATATGAAATTTAAATTTGTTCCACAATTTAATATTATATTCAATACACTCGCTTCCTCTTGTGTGGAGTGGTCATTGCCTTATTCAAGCATAAAGGCTGGAAACAATCATTTATGAAGAAAATAGGATCATTTTTTCAGGAAATATTTATATGGAATTTAAATCTAATCCACAATTTAAAATTTAATTCATTATACTCGCTTTTTCTAGTGTGGAGTGTTCATTGCCTTATTCAAGCATAAAGGCTGGAAACAATCATTTATGAAGAAAATAGGATAATTTTCTTTAATATTGATGTGAAATTCAAATTTGTTCCACAATTTAATATTGTATTCAATACACTCGCATTCTCTTGCGTGGAGTGATCATTGCCTTATTCAAGCATAAGGGCTGGAATCAATCATTTATGAAGAAAATAGGATAATTTTCTTTAATATTGATATGAAATTTAAATTTGTTCCACAATTTAATATTATATTCAATACACTCGCTTCCTCTTGTGTGGAGTGATCATTGCCTTATTCAAGCATAAAGGCTGGAAACAATCATTTATGAAGAAAATAGGATCATTTTTTCAGGAAATATTTATATGGAATTTAAATCTAATCCACAATTTAAAATTTAATTCATTATACTCGCTTTTTCTTGTGTGGAGTGTTCATTGCCTTATTCAAGCATAAAGGCTGTAAACAATCATTTATGAAGAAAATAGGATCATTTTTTCAGGAAATATTTATATGGAATTGAAATCTAATCCACAATTTAAAATTGAATTCATTATACTCGCTTCTTCTTGTGTGGAGTGATCATTGCCTTATTCAAGCATAAAGGCTGGAAACAATCATTTATGAAGAAAATAGGATCATTTTTTCAGGAAATATTTATATGGAATTTAAATCTTATCCACAATTTAAAATTTAATTCATTATACTCGCTTTTTCTTGTGTGGAGTGTTCATTGCCTTATTCAAGCATAAAGGCTGGAAACAATCATTTATGAAGAAAATAGGATCATTTTTTCAGGAAATATTTATATGGAATTTAAATCTAATCCACAATTTAAAAATGAATTCATTATACTCGCTTTTTCTTGTGTGGAGTGATCATTGCCTTATTCAAGCATAAAGGCTGGAAACAATCATTTATGAAGAAAATAGGATAATTTTCTTTAATATTGATGTGAAATTCAAATTTGTTCCACAATTTAATATTGTATTCAATACACTCGCATTCTCTTGTGTGGAGTGATCATTGCCTTATTCAAGCATAAGGGCTGGAATCAATCATTAATGAAGAAAATAGGATCATTTTTTCAGGAAATATTTATATGGAATTTAAATCTAATCCACAATTTAAAATTGAATTCATTATACTCGCGTCTTCTTGTGTGGAGTGATCATTGCCTTATTCAAGCATAAAGGCTGGAAACAATCATTTATGAAGAAAATAGGATCATTTTTTCAGGAAATATTTATATGGAATTTAAATCTAATCCACAATTTAATATAAGATTCAATATACTCGCATCCTCTTGGGTGGAGTGATCATTGACTTATTCAAGCATAAATGCTGGAAACAATCATTTATGAAGAAAATAGGATAATTTTCTTTAATATTGATGTGAAATTCAAATTTGTTCCACAATTTAATTTTATATTCAATACACTCGCTTTCTCTTGCGTGGAGTGATCATTGCCTTATTCAAGCATAAGGGCTGGAATCAATCATTTATGAAGAAAATAGGATAATTTTCTTTAATATTGATATGAAGTTTAAATCAATTCCTCAGTTTAATATTAAATTCATTATAGTCGCTTCTTCTTGTGTGGAGTGATCATTGCCTTATTCAAGCATAAAGGCTGGAAACAATCATTTATGAAGAAAATAGGATCATTTTTTCAGGAAATATTTATATGGAATTTAAATCTAATCCACAATTTAAAATTGAATTCATTATACTCTCTTCTTCTTGTGTGGAGTGATCATTGCCTTATTCAAGCATAAGGGCTGGAATCAGTCATTTATGAAGAAAATAGGATAATTTTCTTTAATATTGATATGAAATTTAAATCTATTCCACAATTTAATATTAAATTCAATATACTCGCTTCTTCATGTGTGGAGTGATCATTGCCTTATTCAAGCATAAGGGCTGGAATCAGTCATTTATGAAGAAAATAGGATAATTTTCTTTAATATTGATAGGAAATTTAAATCTATTCCACAATTTATTATTAAATTCAATATACTCGCTTCTTCTTGTGTGGAGTGATCATTGCCTTATTCAAACCTAAGGGCTGGTAACAGTCATTTATGAAGAAAATGGAATAGTTTTTTTTTGAAATATTGATATGAAATTTAAGTCTAAACCACAATTTAATATTGAATTCATTATACTCGCTTTCTCTTGTGTGGAGTGATCATAGCCTTATTCAAGCATAAGGGCTGGAATCAGTCATTTATGAAAAAAACAGAATAGTTTTTTTTGAAATATTGATATGAAATTTAAATCTAATCCACAATTTAATATTGAATTCATTATACTCGCTTTCTCTTGTGTGGAGTGATCATTGCCTTATCCAAGCATAAGGGCTGGAAACAGTCATTTATGAAGAAAATAGGATTTTTTTTTGGAAATATTGATATGAAATTTAAATCTAATCCACAGTTTAATATTAAATTCATTATACTCGCTTCCTCTTGTGTGGAGTGATCATTGCCTTATTCAAGCATAAGGGCTGGAAACAGTCATTTATGAAGAAAATAGAATAGTTTTTTTTGAAATATTGATATGAAATTTAGGTCTCATCCACAATTTAATATTGAATTCATTATACTCGTTTTCTCTTGTGTGGAGTGATCATTGCCTTATTCAAGCATAAGGGCTGAAATCAGTCATTTATGAAGAAAATGGAATAGTTTTTTTTTGAAATATTGATATGAAATTTAAGTCTAATCCACAATTTAATATTAAATTCATTATACTCGCTTTCTCTTGTGTGGAGTGATCATTGCCTTATTCAAGCATAAGGGCTGGAATCAGTCATTTATGAAGAAAATGGAATAGTTTTTTTTGAAATATTGATATGAAATTTAAGTCTAATCCACAATTTAATATTGAATTCATTATACTCGCTTTCTCTTGTGTGGAGTGATCATTGCCTTATCCAAGCATAAGGGCTGGAAACAGTCATTTGTGAAGAAAATAGGATTTTTTTTTGGAAATATTGATATGAAATTTAAATCTAATCCACAGTTTAATATTAAATTCATTATACTCGCTTCCTCTTGTGTGGAGTGATCATTGCCTTATTCAAGCATAAGGGCTGGAAACAGTCATTTATGAAGAAAATAGAATAGTTTTTTTTTAAATATTGATATGAAATTTAAGTCTAATCCACAATTTAATATTGAATTCATTATACTCGTTTTCTCTTGTGTGGAGTGATCATTTCCTTATTCAAGCATAAGGGCTGGAATCCGTCATTTATGAAGAAAATGGAATAGTTTTTTTTTTAATATTGATATGAAATTTAAGTCTAATCCACATTTTAATATTGAATTCATTATACTCGCTTTCTCTTGTGTGGAGTGATCATTGCCTTATTCAAGCATAATGGCTGGAATCAGTCATTTATGAAGAAAATGGAATAGTTTTTTTTTTGAAATATTGATAAGAAATTTAAGTCTAATCCACAATTTAATATTGAATTCATTATACTTGCTTTCTCTTGTGTGGAGTGATCATAGCCTTATTCAAGCATAAGGGCTGGAATCAGTCATTTATAAAGAAAATAGAATAGTTTTTTTTGAAATATTGATATGAAATTTAAGTCTAATCCACAATTTAATATTGAATTCAATATACTCGCTTTCTCTTGTGTGGAGTGATCATTGCCTTATTCAAACCTAAGGGCTGGTAACAGTCATTTATGAAGAAAATGGAATAGTTTTTTTGAAATATTGATATGAAATTTAAGTCTAATCCACAATTTAATATTGAATTCATTATACTCGAATACTGTTGTGTGGTGTGATCATAGCCTTATTCAAGCATAAGGGCTGGAATCAGTCATTTATGAAGAAAATAGAATAGTTTTTTTTTAAATATTGATATGAAATTTAAGTCTAATCCACAATTTAATATTGAATTCATTATACTCGCTTTCTCTTGTGTGGAGTGATCATTGCCTTATTCAAATCTAAGGGCTGGTAACAGTCATTTATGAAGAAAATAGAATAGTTTTTTTTTAAATATTGATTCAATTCAAATTCAATATAATCGCTTCCTCTTGTGTGTAGTGATCATTGCCTTATTCAAGCATAAGGGCTGGAATCAATCATTTATGAAGAAAATAGGAATTTTTTTTTGAAATATTGATATGAAATTTAAGTCTAATCCACAATTTAATATTGAATTTATTATACTCGCTTTCTCTTGTGTGGAGTGATCATTGCCTTATTCAAGCATAAGGGCTGGAATCAATCATTTATGAAGAAAATAGGAATTTTTTTTTGAAATATTGATATGAAATTTAAGTCTAATCCACAATTTAATATTGAATTTATTATACTCGCTTCCTCTTGTGTGGAGTGATCATTGCCTTATTCAAGCATAAGGGCTGGAATCAATCATTTATGAAGAAAATAGGATTTTTTTTTTGAAATATTGATATGAAATTTAAGTCTAATCCACAATTTAATATTGAATTTATTATACTCGCTTCCTCTTGTGTGGAGTGATCATTGCCTTATTCAAGCATAAGGGCTGGAATCAGTCATTTATGAAGAAAATGGAATAGTGTTTTTTTTTAAATATTGATATGAAATTTAAGTCTAATCCACAATTTAATATTGAATTCATTATACTCGCTTTCTCTTGTGTGGAGTGATCATTGCCTTATTCAAGCATAAGGACTGGAATCAGTCATTTATGAAGAAAGTGGAAAAGTTTTTTTTTTTGAAATATTGATAAGAAATTTAAGTCTAATCCACAATTTAATATTGAATTCATTATACTCGCTTTCTCTTGTGTGGAGTGATCATAGCCTTATTCAAGCATAAGGGCTGGAATCAGTCATTTATAAAGAAAATAGAACAGTTTTTTTTGAAATATTGATATGAAATTTAAGTCTAATCCACAATTTAATATTGAATTCAATATACTCGCTTTCTCTTGTGTGGAGTGATCATTGCCTTACTCAAACCTAAGGGCTGGTAACAGTCATTTATGAAGAAAATGGAATAGTTTTTTTTGAAATATTGATATGAAATTTAAGCCTAATCCACAATTTAATATTGAATTCATTATACTCGAATTCTCTTGTGTGGAGTGATCATAGCCTTATTCAAGCTTAAGGGCTGGAATCAGTCATTTATGAAGAAAATAGAATAGTTTTTTTTGGAATATTGATATGAAATTTAAGTCTAATCCACAATTTAATATTGAATTCATTATACTCGCTTTCTCTTGTGTGGAGTGATCATTGCCTTATTCAAATCTAAGGGCTGGTAACAGTCATTTATGAAGAAAATAGAATAGTTTTTTTTTTAAATATTGATATGAAATTTAAGTCTAATCCACAATTTAATATTGAATTCATTATACTCGTTTTCTCTTGTGTGGAGTGATCATTTCCTTATTCAAGCATAAGGGCTGGAATCAGTCATTTATGAAGAAAATGGAATAGTTTTTTTTTTTAATATTGATATGAAATTTAAGTCTAATCCACATTTTAATATTGAATTCATTATACTCGCTTTCTCTTGTGTGGAGTGATCATTGCCTTATTCAAGCATAAGGGCTGGAATCAGTCATTTATGAAGAAAATGGAATAGTTTTTTTTTTGAAATATTGATAAGAAATTTAAGTCTAATCCACAATTTAATATTGAATTCATTATACTTGCTTTCTCTTGTGTGTAGTGATCATAGCCTTAATCAAGCATAAGGGCTGGAATCAGTCATTTATAAAGAAAATAGAATAGTTTTTTTTGAAATATTGATATGAAATTTAAGTCTAATCCACAATTTAATATTGAATTCAATATACTCGCTTTCTCTTGTGTGGAGTGATCATTGCCTTATTCAAACCTAAGGGCTGGTAACAGTCATTTATGAAGAAAATGGAATAGTTTTTTTGAAATATTGATATGAAATTTAAGTCTAATCCACAATTTAATATTGAATTCATTATACTCGAATACTGTTGTGTGGAGTGATCATAGCCTTATTCAAGCATAAGGGCTGGAATCAGTCATTTATGAAGAAAATAGAATAGTTTTTTTTTAAATATTGATATGAAATTTAAGTCTAATCCACAATTTAATATTGAATTCATTATACTCGCTTTCTCTTGTGTGGAGTGATCATTGCCTTATTCAAATCTAAGGGCTGGTAACAGTCATTTATGAAGAAAATAGAATAGTTTTTTTTTAAATATTGATTCAATTCAAATTCAATATAATCGCTTCCTCTTGTGTGTAGTGATCATTGCCTTATTCAAGCATAAGGGCTGGAATCAATCATTTATGAAGAAAATAGGAATTTTTTTTTGAAATATTGATATGAAATTTAAGTCTAATCCACAATTTAATATTGAATTTATTATACTCGCTTTCTCTTGTGTGGAGTGATCATTGCCTTATTCAAGCATAAGGGCTGGAATCAATAATTTATGAAGAAAATAGGAATTTTTTTTTGAAATATTGATATGAAATTTAAGTCTAATCCACAATTTAATATTGAATTTATTATACTCGCTTCCTCTTGTGTGGAGTGATCATTGCCTTATTCAAGCATAAGGGCTGGAATCAATCATTTATGAAGAAAATAGGATTTTTTTTTTGAAATATTGATATGAAATTTAAGTCTAATCCACAATTTAATATTGAATTTATTATACTCGCTTCCTCTTGTGTGGAGTGATCATTGCCTTATTCAAGCATAAGGGCTGGAAACAGTCATACATGAAGAAAATAGAATAGTTTTGTTTGAAATATTGATATGAAATTGAAGTCTAATCCACAATTTAATATTGAATTCATTATACTCGTTTTCTCTTGTATGGAGTGATTATTGCCTTATTCAAGCATAAGGGCTGGAATCAGTCATTTATGAAGAAAATGGAATAGTGTTTTTTTTTAATATTGATATGAAATTTAAGTCTAATCCACAATTTAATATTGAATTCATTATACTCGCTTTCTCTTGTGTGGAGTGATCATTGCCTTATTCAAGCATAAGGACTGGAATCAGTCATTTATGAAGAAAGTGGAAAAGTTTTTTTTTTTTGAAATATTGATAAGAAATTTAAGTCTAATCCACAATTTAATATTGAATTCATTATACTCGCTTTCTCTTGTGTGGAGTGATCATAGCCTTATTCAAGCATAAGGGCTGGAATCAGTCATTTATAAAGAAAATAGAACAGTTTTTTTTGAAATATTGATATGAAATTTAAGTCTAATCCACAATTTAATATTGAATTCAATATACTCGCTTTCTCTTGTGTGGAGTGATCATTGCCTTACTCAAACCTAAGGGCTGGTAACAGTCATTTATGAAGAAAATGGAATAGTTTTTTTTGAAATATTGATATGAAATTTAAGCCTAATCCACAATTTAATATTGAATTCATTATACTCGAATTCTCTTGTGTGGAGTGATCATAGCCTTATTCAAGCTTAATGGCTGGAATCAGTCATTTATGAAGAAAATAGAATAGTTTTTTTTGGAATATTGATATGAAATTTAAGTCTAATCCACAATTTAATATTGAATTCATTATACTCGCTTTCTCTTGTGTGGAGTGATCATTGCCTTATTCAAATCTAAGGGCTGGTAACAGTCATTTATGAAGAAAATAGAATAGTTTTTTTTTTAAATATTGATATGAAATTTAAGTCTAATCCACAATTTAATATTGAATTTATTATACTCGCTTTCTCTTGTGTGGAGTGATCATTGCCTTATTCAAGCATAAGTGCTGGAATCAGTCATTTATGAAGAAAATGGAATAGTGTTTTTTTTTAAATATTGATATGAAATTTAAGTCTAATCCACAATTTAATATTGAATTCATTATACTCGCTTTCTCTTGTGTGGAGTGATCATTGCCTTATTCAAGCATAAGGACTGGAATCAGTCATTTATCAAGAAAGTGGAAAAGTTTTTTTTTTTGAAATATTGATAAGAAATTTAAGTCTAATCCACAATTTAATATTGAATTCATTATACTCGCTTTCTCTTGTGTGGAGTGATCATAGCCTTATTCAAGCATAAGGGCTGGAATCAGTCATTTATAAAGAAAATAGAACAGTTTTTTTTGAAATATTGATATGAAATTTAAGTCTAATCCACAATTTAATATTGAATTCAATATACTCGCTTTCTCTTGTGTGGAGTGATCATTGCCTTACTCAAACCTAAGGGCTGGTAACAGTCATTTATGAAGAAAATGGAATAGTTTTTTTTGAAATATTGATATGAAATTTAAGCCTAATCCACAATTTAATATTGAATTCATTATACTCGAATTCTCTTGTGTGGAGTGATCATAGCCTTATTCAAGCTTAAGGGCTGGAATCAGTCATTTATGAAGAAAATAGAATAGTTTTTTTTGGAATATTGATATGAAATTTAAGTCTAATCCACAATTTAATATTGAATTCATTATACTCGCTTTCTCTTGTGTGGAGTGATCATTGCCTTATTCAAATCTAAGGGCTGGTAACAGTCATTTATGAAGAAAATAGAATAGTTTTTTTTTAAATATTGATATGAAATTTAAGTCTAATCCACAATTTAATATTGAATTTATTATACTCGCTTTCTCTTGTGTGGAGTGATCATTGCCTTATTCAAGCATAAGTGCTGGAATCAGTCATTTATGAAGAAAATAGGATAATTTTCTTTAATATTGATATGAAATTTAAATCTATTCCACAATTTAATATTAAATTCAATATATTCGCTTCTTCATGTGTTTAGTGATCATTGCCTTATTCAAACCTAAGGGCTGGAATCAGTCATTTATGAAGAAAATAGAATAGTTTTTTTTTGAAATATTGATATGAAATTTAAGTCTAATCCACAATTTAATATTGAATTCATTATACTCGCTTTCTCCTGTGTGGAGTGATCATTGCCTTATTCAAATCTACCGGCTGGTGACAGTCATTTATGAAGAAAATAGGATTTTTTTTTGGAAATATTGATATGAAATTTAAATCTAATCCACAGTTTAATATTAAATTCATTATACTCGCTTCCTCTTGTGTGGAGTGATCATTGCCTTATTCAAGCATAAGGGCTGGAAACAGTCATTTATGAAGAAGATAGGATCATTTATTCAGGAAATATTTATATGGAATTTAAAACTAATCCACAATTTAAAATTGAATTCATTATACTCGTTTTCTCTTGCGTGGAGTGACCATTGCCTTATTCAAGCATAAGGGCTGGAATCAATCATTTATGAAGAAAATAGGATAATTTTCTTTAATATTGATGTGAAATTTAAATCTAATCCACATTTTAATATTAGATTCAATATACACGCATCCTCTTGTGTGGAATGATCATTGTCTTATTCAAGCATAAGGGCTGGAATCAGTCATTTATGAAGAAAATAGGATAGTTTTCTTTAATATTGTTATGAAATTTAAATCTATCCCACAATTTATTATTAAATTCAATATACTCGCTTCTTCTTGTGTGGAGTGATTATCGCCTTATTCAAGCATAAGGGCTGGAAACAGTCATTTATGAAGAAAATAGAAAAATTTTCTTGGAAATATTGATATGAAATTTAAATCTAATCCACAGTTTAATATTAAATTCATTATACTCGCTTCTTCTTGTGTGGAGTGATTATTGCCTTATTCAAGCATAAGAACTGGAAACAGTCATTTATGAAGAAAATAGGATAATTTTCATTAATATTGATATGAAATTTTAATCTATTCCACAATTTAATATTAAATTCATTATACTCGCTTTCTCTTGTGGGGAGTGATCATTGTCTTATTCAAGCATAAGGGCTGGAATCAGTCATTTATGAGGAAAATAGGATAATTTTCATTAATATTGATATGAAATTTTAATCTTTTCCACAATATAATATTAAATTCAATATACTCGCTTCTTCTTGTGTGGAGTGATCATTGCCTTATTCAAGCATAAGGGCTGGAATCAGTCATTTATGAAGAAAATAGGATAATTTTCTTTAATATTGTTATGAAATTTAAATCTATTCCACAATTTATTATTAATTTCAATATACTCGCTTCTTCTTGTGTGGAGTGATTATTGCCTTATTCAAGCATAAGGACTGGAAACAGTCATTTATGAAGAAAATAGGATAATTTTCATTAATATTGATATGAAATTTTAATCTACTCCACAATTTAATATTAAATTCATTATACTCGCTTTCTCTTGTGTGGAGTGATCATTATCTTATTCAAGCATAAGGGCTGGAATCAGTCATTTATGAAGAAAATAGGATAATTTTCATTAATATTGATATGAAATTTTAATCTATTCCACAATTTAATATTAATTTCAATATACTCGCTTCTTCTTGTGTGGAGTGATCATTGCCTTATTCAAGCATAAGGGCTGGAATCAGTCATTTATGAAGAAAATAGGATAATTTTCTTTAATATTGATATGAAATTTAAATCTATTCCACAATTTAATATTAATTTCAATATACTCGCTTCTTCTTGTGTGGAGTGATCATTGCCTTATTCAAGCATAAGTGCTGGAATCAGTCATTTATGAAGAAAATAGGATAATATTCTTTAATATTGATATGAAATTTAAATCTATTCCACAATTTAATATTAAATTCAATATACTCGCTTCTTCTTGTGTGGAGTGATCGATGCCTTATTCAAACCTAAAGGCTGGTAACAGTCATTTATGAAGAAAATAGAACATTTTTTTTTTTGAAATATTGATATGAAATTTAAGTCTAATCCACAATTTAATATTGAATTCATTATACTCGCTTTCTCTTGTGTGGAGTGCTCATAGCCTTATTCAAGCATAAGGGCTGGAATCAGTCATTTATGAAGAAAATAGGATAATTTTCTTTAATATTGATATGAAATTTAAATCTATTCCACAATTTAATATTAAATTCAATATACTCGCTTCTTCATGTGTGGAGTGATCATTGCCTTATCCAAGCATAAGGGCTGGAAACAGTCATTTATGAAGAAGATAGGATCATTGTTTCAGGAAATATTTATATGGAATTTAAAACTAATCCACAATTTAAAATTGAATTCATTATACTCGTTTTCTCTTGCGTGGAGTGACCATTGCCTTATTCAAGCATAAGGGCTGGAATCAATCATTTATGAAGAAAATAGGATAATTTTCTTTAATATTGATGTGAAATTTAAATCTAATCCACATTTTAATATTAGATTCAATATACACGCATCCTCTTGTGTGGAATGATCATTGCCTTATTCAAGCATAAGGGCTGGAATCAGTCATTTATGAGGAAAATAGGATAATTTTCATTAATATTGATATGAAATTTTAATCTATTCCACAATATAATATTAAATTCAATATACTCGCTTCTTCTTGTGTGGAGTGATCATTGCCTTATTCAAGCATAAGGGCTGGAATCAGTCATTTATGAAGAAAATAGGATAATTTTCTTTAATATTGTTATGAAATTTAAATCTATTCCACAATTTATTATTAATTTCAATATACTCGCTTCTTCTTGTGTGGAGTGATTATTGCCTTATTCAAGCATAAGGACTGGAAACAGTCATTTATGAAGAAAATAGGATAATTTTCATTAATATTGATATGAAATTTTAATCTACTCCACAATTTAATATTAAATTCATTATACTCGCTTTCTCTTGTGTGGAGTGATCATTATCTTATTCAAGCATAAGGGCTGGAATCAGTCATTTATGAAGAAAATAGGATAATTTTCATTAATATTGATATGAAATTTTAATCTATTCCACAATTTAATATTAATTTCAATATACTCGCTTCTTCTTGTGTGGAGTGATCATTGCCTTATTCAAGCATAAGGGCTGGAATCAGTCATTTATGAAGAAAATAGGATAATTTTCTTTAATATTGATATGAAATTTAAATCTATTCCACAATTTAATATTAATTTCAATATACTCGCTTCTTCTTGTGTGGAGTGATCATTGCCTTATTCAAGCATAAGTGCTGGAATCAGTCATTTATGAAGAAAATAGGATAATATTCTTTAATATTGATATGAAATTTAAATCTATTCCACAATTTAATATTAAATTCAATATACTCGCTTCTTCTTGTGTGGAGTGATCGATGCCTTATTCAAACCTAAAGGCTGGTAACAGTCATTTATGAAGAAAATAGAACATTTTTTTTTTTTGAAATATTGATATGAAATTTAAGTCTAATCCACAATTTAATATTGAATTCATTATACTCGCTTTCTCTTGTGTGGAGTGCTCATAGCCTTATTCAAGCATAAGGGCTGGAATCAGTCATTTATGAAGAAAATAGGATAATTTTCTTTAATATTGATATGAAATTTAAATCTATTCCACAATTTAATATTAAATTCAATATACTCGCTTCTTCATGTGTGGAGTGATCATTGCCTTATCCAAGCATAAGGGCTGGAAACAGTCATTTATGAAGAAGATAGGATCATTGTTTCAGGAAATATTTATATGGAATTTAAAACTAATCCACAATTTAAAATTGAATTCATTATACTCGTTTTCTCTTGCGTGGAGTGACCATTGCCTTATTCAAGCATAAGGGCTGGAATCAATCATTTATGAAGAAAATAGGATAATTTTCTTTAATATTGATGTGAAATTTAAATCTAATCCACATTTTAATATTAGATTCAATATACACGCATCCTCTTGTGTGGAATGATCATTGTCTTATTCAAGCATAAGGGCTGGAATCAGTCATTTATGAAGAAAATAGGATAGTTTTCTTTAATATTGTTATGAAATTTAAATCTATCCCACAATTTATTATTAAATTCAATATACTCGCTTCTTCTTGTGTGGAGTGATTATCGCCTTATTCAAGCATAAGGGCTGGAAACAGTCATTTATGAAGAAAATAGAAAAATTTTCTTGGAAATATTGATATGAAATTTAAATCTAATCCACAGTTTAATATTAAATTCATTATACTCGCTTCTTCTTGTGTGGAGTGATTATTGCCTTATTCAAGCATAAGGGCTGGAAACAGTCATTTATGAAGAAAATAGGATAATTTTCATTAATATTGATATGAAATTTTAATCTATTCCACAATTTAATATTAAATTCATTATACTCGCTTTCTCTTGTGGGGAGTGATCATTGTCTTATTCAAGCATAAGGGCTGGAATCAGTCATTTATGAGGAAAATAGGATAATTTTCATTAATATTGATATGAAATTTTAATCTATTCCACAATATAATATTAAATTCAATATACTCGCTTCTTCTTGTGTGGAGTGATCATTGCCTTATTCAAGCATAAGGGCTGGAATCAGTCATTTATGAAGAAAATAGGATAATTTTCTTTAATATTGTTATGAAATTTAAATCTATTCCACAATTTATTATTAATTTCAATATACTCGCTTCTTCTTGTGTGGAGTGATTATTGCCTTATTCAAGCATAAGGACTGGAAACAGTCATTTATGAAGAAAATAGGATAATTTTCATTAATATTGATATGAAATTTTAATCTACTCCACAATTTAATATTAAATTCATTATACTCGCTTTCTCTTGTGTGGAGTGATCATTATCTTATTCAAGCATAAGGGCTGGAATCAGTCATTTATGAAGAAAATAGGATAATTTTCATTAATATTGATATGAAATTTTAATCTATTCCACAATTTAATATTAATTTCAATATACTCGCTTCTTCTTGTGTGGAGTGATCATTGCCTTATTCAAGCATAAGGGCTGGAATCAGTCATTTATGAAGAAAATAGGATAATTTTCTTTAATATTGATATGAAATTTAAATCTATTCCACAATTTAATATTAATTTCAATATACTCGCTTCTTCTTGTGTGGAGTGATCATTGCCTTATTCAAGCATAAGGGCTGGAATCAGTCATTTATGAAGAAAATAGGATAATATTCTTTAATATTGATATGAAATTTAAATCTATTCCACAATTTAATATTAAATTCAATATACTCGCTTCTTCTTGTGTGGAGTGATCGATGCCTTATTCAAACCTAAAGGCTGGTAACAGTCATTTATGAAGAAAATAGAACATTTTTTTTTTTTTGAAATATTGATATGAAATTTAAGTCTAATCCACAATTTAATATTGAATTCATTATACTCGCTTTCTCTTGTGTGGAGTGCTCATAGCCTTATTCAAGCATAAGGGCTGGAATCAGTCATTTATGAAGAAAATAGGATAATTTTCTTTAATATTGATATGAAATTTAAATCTATTCCACAATTTAATATTAAATTCAATATACTCGCTTCTTCATGTGTGGAGTGATCATTGCCTTATCCAAGCATAAGGGCTGGAAACAGTCATTAATGAAGAAAATAGGATTTTTATTGGAAATATTGATATGAAATTTAAATCTAATCCACAGTTTAATATTAAATTCATTATACTCGCTTCCTCTTGTGTGGAGTGATCATTGCCTTATTCAAGCATAAGGGCTGGAAAAAGTCATTTATGAAGAAAATAGGATAATTTTTTCAGGAAATATTTATATGGAATTTAAATCTAATCCACAATTTAAAATTGAATTCATTATACTCGTTTTCACTTGTGTGGAGTGATCATTACCTTATTCAAGCATAAGGGCTGGAAACAGACATTTATGAAGAATATAGAATACTTTTTTTTGAAATATTGATATCAAATTTAAATCTATTCCACTATTTATTATTAAATTCAATATACTCGCTTCTTCTTGTGTGGAGTGATGCTTGCCTTATTCAAACCTAAGGGCTGGTAACAGTCATTTATGAAGAAAATAGAATGGTTTTTTTTGAAATATTGATATAAAATTTAAGTCTAATCCACAATTTAATATTGAATTCATTATACTCGTTTTCTCTTGTGTGTAGTGATCATTGCCTCATTCAAGCATAAGGGCTGGAAACAGTCATTTATGAAGAAAATAGGATAATTTTCTTTAATATTGTTATGAAATTTAAATCTATTCCACAATTTAATATTAAATTCAATATACTCGCTTCTTTTGTGTGGAGTGATCCTTGCCTTATTCAAACCTAAGAGCTGGTAACAGTCATTTATGAAGAAAATAGAATAGTTTTTTTTTGAAATATTGATATGAAATTTAATTCTAATCCACAATTTAATATTGAATTCATTATAGTCGCTTTCTCTTGTGTGGAGTGATCATTGCCTTATTCAAGCATAAGGGCTTGAGTCAATCATTTATGAAGAAAATAGGATAATTTTCTTTAATATTGATATGAAACTTAAATTTGTTCCACAATTTAATATTATATTCAATACACTCGCTTTCTCTTGCGTGGAGTGACCATTGCCTTATTCAAGCATAAGGGCTGGAATCAATCATTTATGAAGAAAATAGGATAATTTTCTTTAATATTGATGTGAAATTTAAATCTAATCCACATTTTAATATTAGATTCAATATACACGCATCCTCTTGTGTGGAGTGATCATTGCCTTATTCAAGCATAAGGGCTGGAATCAATCATTTATGAAGAAAATAGGATAATTTTCTTTAATATTGATATGAAATTTAAATCCAATCCACATTTTAATATAAGATTCAATATACAAGCATCCTCTTGTGTGGAGTGATCATTGCCTTATTCAAGCATAAGGGCTGGAATCAATCATTTATGAAGAAAATAGGATAATTTTCTTTAATAATGATATGAAATTTAAATCTATTCCATAATTTAATATTAAATTCAATATACTCGCTTCGTCTTGAGTGGAGTGATTATTGCCTTATTCAAGCTAAGCGCTGGAAACAGTCATTTATGAAGAAAATAGGAAAATTTTCTTGGAAATATTGATATGAAATTTAAATCTAATCCACGGTTTAATATTAAATTCATTATACTCGCTTCCTCTTGTGTGAAGTGATCATTGTCTTATTCATGCATAAGGGCTGGAATCAGTCATTTATGAAGAAAATAGGATAGTTTTCTTTAATATTGTTATGAAATTTAAATCTATTCCACAATTTATTATTACATTCAATATACTCGCTTCTTCTTGTGTGGAGTGATTATTGCCTTATTCAAGCATAAGGGCTGGAAACAGTCATTTATGAAGAAAATAGAAAAATTTTCTTGGAAATATCGATATGAAATTTAAATCTAATCCACAGTTTAATATTAAATTCATTATACTCGCTTCTTCTTGTGTGGAGTGATTATTGCCTTATTCATGCATAAGGGCTGGAAACAGTCATTTATGAAGAAAATAGGATAATTTTCATTAATATTGATATAAAATTTTAATCTATTCCACATTTTAATATTAAATTCATTATACTCGCTTTCTCTTGTGGGGAGTGATCATTGTCTTATTCAAGCATAAGGGCTGGAATCAGTCATTTATGAAGAAAATAGGATAATTTTCATTAATATTGATATGAAATTTTAATCTATTCCACAATTTAATATTAAATTCAATATACCCGCTTTTTCTTGTGTGGAGCGATCATTGCCTTATTCAAGCATAAGGGCTGGAATCAGTTATTTATGAAGAAAATAGGATAATTTTCTTTAATATTGATATGAAACTTAAATTTGTTCCACAATTTAATATTATATTCAATACACTCGCTTTCTCTTGCGTGGAGTGACCATTGCCTTATTCAAGCATAAGGGCTGGAATCAATCATTTATGAAGAAAATAGGATAATTTTCTTTAATATTGATGTGAAATATAAATCTAATCCACATTTTAATATTAGATTCAATATACACGCATCCTCTTGTGTGGAGTGATCATTGCCTTATTCAAGCATAAGGGCTGGAATCAATCATTTATGAAGAAAATAGGATAATTTTCTTTAATATTGATATGAAATTTAAATCCAATCCACATTTTAATATAAGATTCAATATACACGCATCCTCTTGTGTGGAGTGATCATTGCCTTATTCAAGCATAAGGGCTGGAATCAATCATTTATGAAGAAAATAGGATAATTTTCTTTAATATTGATATGAAATTTAAATCTATTCCATAATTTAATATTAAATTCAATATACTCGCTTCGTCTTGAGTGGAGTGATTATCGCCTTATTCAAGCATAAGGGCTGGAAACAGTCATTTATGAAGAAAATAGAAAAATTTTCTTGGAAATATTGATATGAAATTTAAATCTAATCCACAGTTTAATATTAAATTCATTATACTCGCTTCTTCTTGTGTGGAGTGATTATTGCCTTATTCAAGCATAAGGACTGGAAACAGTCATTTATGAAGAAAATAGGATAATTTTCATTAATATTGATATGAAATTTTAATCTATTCCACAATTTAATATTAAATTCATTATACTCGCTTTCTCTTGTGGGGAGTGATCATTGTCTTATTCAAGCATAAGGGCTGGAATCAGTCATTTATGAGGAAAATAGGATAATTTTCATTAATATTGATATGAAATTTTAATCTATTCCACAATATAATATTAAATTCAATATACTCGCTTCTTTTTGTGTGGAGTGATCATTGCCTTATTCAAGCATAAGGGCTGGAATCAGTCATTTATGAAGAAAATAGGATAATTTTCTTTAATATTGTTATGAAATTTAAATCTATTCCACAATTTATTATTAATTTCAATATACTCGCTTCTTCTTGTGTGGAGTGATTATTGCCTTATTCAAGCATAAGGACTGGAAACAGTCATTTATGAAGAAAATAGGATAATTTTCATTAATATTGATATGAAATTTTAATCTACTCCACAATTTAATATTAAATTCATTATACTCGCTTTCTTTTGTGTGGAGTGATCATTATCTTATTCAAGCATAAGGGCTGGAATCAGTCATTTATGAAGAAAATAGGATAATTTTCATTAATATTGATATGAAAATTTAATCTATTCCACAATTTAATATTAATTTCAATATACTCGCTTCTTCTTGTGTGGAGTGATCATTGCCTTATTCAAGCATAAGGGCTGGAATCAGTCATTTATGAAGAAAATAGGATAATTTTCTTTAATATTGATATGAAATTTAAATCTATTCCACAATTTAATATTAATTTCAATATACTCGCTTCTTCTTGTGTGGAGTGATCATTGCCTTATTCAAGCATAAGGGCTGGAATCAGTCATTTATGAAGAAAATAGGATAATATTCTTTAATATTGATATGAAATTTAAATCTATTCCACAATTTAATATTAAATTCAATATACTCGCTTCTTCTTGTGTGGAGTGATCGATGCCTTATTCAAACCTAAAGGCTGGTAACAGTCATTTATGAAGAAAATAGAACATTTTTTTTTTTTGAAATATTGATATGAAATTTAAGTCTAATCCACAATTTAATATTGAATTCATTATACTCGCTTTCTCTTGTGTGGAGTGCTCATAGCCTTATTCAAGCATAAGGGCTGGAATCAGTCATTTATGAAGAAAATAGGATAATTTTCTTTAATATTGATATGAAATTTAAATCTATTCCACAATTTAATATTAAATTCAATATACTCGCTTCTTCATGTGTGGAGTGATCATTGCCTTATCCAAGCATAAGGGCTGGAAACAGTCATTTATGAAGAAGATAGGATCATTGTTTCAGGAAATATTTATATGGAATTTAAAACTAATCCACAATTTAAAATTGAATTCATTATACTCGTTTTCTCTTGCGTGGAGTGACCATTGCCTTATTCAAGCATAAGGGCTGGAATCAATCATTTATGAAGAAAATAGGATAATTTTCTTTAATATTGATGTGAAATTTAAATCTAATCCACATTTTAATATTAGATTCAATATACACGCATCCTCTTGTGTGGAATGATCATTGTCTTATTCAAGCATAAGGGCTGGAATCAGTCATTTATGAAGAAAATAGGATAGTTTTCTTTAATATTGTTATGAAATTTAAATCTATCCCACAATTTATTATTAAATTCAATATACTCGCTTCTTCTTGTGTGGAGTGATTATCGCCTTATTCAAGCATAAGGGCTGGAAACAGTCATTTATGAAGAAAATAGAAAAATTTTCTTGGAAATATTGATATGAAATTTAAATCTAATCCACAGTTTAATATTAAATTCATTATACTCGCTTCTTCTTGTGTGGAGTGATTATTGCCTTATTCAAGCATAAGGGCTGGAAACAATCATTTATGAAGAAAATAGGATAATTTTCATTAATATTGATATGAAATTTTAATCTATTCCACAATTTAATATTAAATTCATTATACTCGCTTTCTCTTGTGGGGAGTGATCATTGTCTTATTCAAGCATAAGGGCTGGAATCAGTCATTTATGAGGAAAATAGGATAATTTTCATTAATATTGATATGAAATTTTAATCTATTCCACAATATAATATTAAATTCAATATACTCGCTTCTTCTTGTGTGGAGTGATCATTGCCTTATTCAAGCATAAGGGCTGGAATCAGTCATTTATGAAGAAAATAGGATAATTTTCTTTAATATTGTTATGAAATTTAAATCTATTCCACAATTTATTATTAATTTCAATATACTCGCTTCTTCTTGTGTGGAGTGATTATTGCCTTATTCAAGCATAAGGACTGGAAACAGTCATTTATGAAGAAAATAGGATAATTTTCATTAATATTGATATGAAATTTTAATCTACTCCACAATTTAATATTAAATTCATTATACTCGCTTTCTCTTGTGTGGAGTGATCATTATCTTATTCAAGCATAAGGGCTGGAATTAGTCATTTATGAAGAAAATAGGATAATTTTCTTTAATATTGATATGAAATTTAAATCTATTCCACAATTTAATATTAATTTCAATATACTCGCTTCTTCTTGTGTGGAGTGATCATTGCCTTATTCAAGCATAAGGGCTGGAATCAGTCATTTATGAAGAAAATAGGATAATATTCTTTAATATTGATATGAAATTTAAATCTATTCCACAATTTAATATTAAATTCAATATACTCGCTTCTTCTTGTGTGGAGTGATCGATGCCTTATTCAAACCTAAAGGCTGGTAACAGTCATTTATGAAGAAAATAGAACATTTTTTTTTTTGAAATATTGATATGAAATTTAAGTCTAATCCACAATTTAATATTGAATTCATTATACTCGCTTTCTCTTGTGTGGAGTGCTCATAGCCTTATTCAAGCATAAGGGCTGGAATCAGTCATTTATGAAGAAAATAGGATAATTTTCTTTAATATTGATATGAAATTTAAATCTATTCCACAATTTAATATTAAATTCAATATACTCGCTTCTTCATGTGTGGAGTGATCATTGCCTTATCCAAGCATAAGGGCTGGAAACAGTCATTAATGAAGAAAATAGGATTTTTATTGGAAATATTGATATGAAATTTAAATCTAATCCACAGTTTAATATTAAATTCATTATACTCGCTTCCTCTTGTGTGGAGTGATCATTGCCTTATTCAAGCATAAGGGCTGGAAAAAGTCATTTATGAAGAAAATAGGATAATTTTTTCAGGAAATATTTATATGGAATTTAAATCTAATCCACAATTTAAAATTGAATTCATTATACTCGTTTTCACTTGTGTGGAGTGATCATTACCTTATTCAAGCATAAGGGCTGGAAACAGACATTTATGAAGAATATAGAATACTTTTTTTTGAAATATTGATATCAAATTTAAATCTATTCCACTATTTATTATTAAATTCAATATACTCGCTTCTTCTTGTGTGGAGTGATGCTTGCCTTATTCAAACCTAAGGGCTGGTAACAGTCATTTATGAAGAAAATAGAATAGTTTTTTTTGAAATATTGATATAAAATTTAAGTCTAATCCACAATTTAATATTGAATTCATTATACTCGTTTTCTCTTGTGTGTAGTGATCATTGCCTCATTCAAGCATAAGGGCTGGAAACAGTCATTTATGAAGAAAATAGGATAATTTTCTTTAATATTGTTATGAAATTTAAATCTATTCCACAATTTAATATTAAATTCAATATACTCGCTTCTTTTGTGTGGAGTGATCCTTGCCTTATTCAAACCTAAGAGCTGGTAACAGTCATTTATGAAGAAAATAGAATAGTTTTTTTTTGAAATATTGATATGAAATTTAAGTCTAATCCACAATTTAATATTGAATTCATTATAGTCGCTTTCTCTTGTGTGGAGTGATCATTGCCTTATTCAAGCATAAGGGCTGGAATCAGTCATTTATGAAGAAAATAGGATAATTTTCTTTAATATTGATATGAAATTTAAATCTATTCCACAATTTAATATTAAATTCAATATACTCGCTTCTTCATGTGTTGAGTGATCATTGCCTTATCCAAGCATAAGGGCTGGAAACAGTCATTAATGAAGAAAATAGGATTTTTATTGGAAATATTGATATGAAATTTAAATCTAATCCACAGTTTAATATTAAATTCATTATACTCGCTTCCTCTTGTGTGGAGTGATCATTGCCTTATTCAAGCATAAGGGCTGGAAAAAGTCATTTATGAAGAAAATAGGATAATTTTTTCAGGAAATATTTATATGGAATTTAAATCTAATCCACAATTTAAAATTGAATTCATTATACTCGTTTTCACTTGTGTGGAGTGATCATTACCTTATTCAAGCATAAGGGCTGGAAACAGACATTTATGAAGAATATAGAATACTTTTTTTTGAAATATTGATATCAAATTTAAATCTATTCCACTATTTATTATTAAATTCAATATACTCGCTTCTTCTTGTATGGAGTGATGCTTGCCTTATTCAAACCTAAGGGCTGGTAACAGTCATTTATGAAGAAAATAGAATAGTTTTTTTTGAAATATTGATATAAAATTTAAGTCTAATCCACAATTTAATATTGAATTCATTATACTCGTTTTCTCTTGTGTGTAGTGATCATTGCCTCATTCAAGCATAAGGGCTGGAAACAGTCATTTATGAAGAAAATAGGATAATTTTCTTTAATATTGTTATGAAATTTAAATCTATTCCACAATTTAATATTAAATTCAATATACTCGCTTCTTTTGTGTGGAGTGATCCTTGCCTTATTCAAACCTAAGAGCTGGTAACAGTCATTTATGAAGAAAATAGAATAGTTTTTTTTTGAAATATTGATATGAAATTTAAGTCTAATCCACAATTTAATATTGAATTCATTATAGTCGCTTTCTCTTGTGTGGAGTGATCATTGCCTTATTCAAGCATAAGGGCTTGAGTCAATCATTTATGAAGAAAATAGGATAATTTTCTTTAATATTGATATGAAACTTAAATTTGTTCCACAATTTAATATTATATTCAATACACTCGCTTTCTCTTGCGTGGAGTGACCATTGCCTTATTCAAGCATAAGGGCTGGAATCAATCATTTATGAAGAAAATAGGATAATTTTCTTTAATATTGATGTGAAATTTAAATCTAATCCACATTTTAATATTAGATTCAATATACACGCATCCTCTTGTGTGGAGTGATCATTGCCTTATTCAAGCATAAGGGCTGGAATCAATCATTTATGAAGAAAATAGGATAATTTTCTTTAATATTGATATGAAATTTAAATCCAATCCACATTTTAATATAAGATTCAATATACAAGCATCCTCTTGTGTGGAGTGATCATTGCCTTATTCAAGCATAAGGGCTGGAATCAATCATTTATGAAGAAAATAGGATAATTTTCTTTATTAATGATATGAAATTTAAATCTATTCCATAATTTAATATTAAATTCAATATACTCGCTTCGTCTTGAGTGGAGTGATTATTGCCTTATTCAAGCTAAGGGCTGGAAACAGTCATTTATGAAGAAAATAGGAAAATTTTTTTGGAAATATTGATATGAAATTTAAATCTAATCCACGGTTTAATATTAAATTCATTATACTCGCTTCCTCTTGTGTGGAGTGATTATTGCCTAATTCATGCATAAGGGCTGGAAACAGTCATTTATGAAGAAAATAGGATAATTTTCATTAATATTGATATAAAATTTTAATCTATTCCACAATTTAATATTAAATTCAATATACCCGCTTCTTCTTGTGTGGAGCGATCATTGCCTTATTCAAGCATAAGGGCTGGAATCAGTTATTTATGAAGAAAATAGGATAATTTTCTTTAATATTGATATGAAACTTAAATTTGTTCCACAATTTAATATTATATTCAATACACTCGCTTTCTCTTGCGTGGAGTGACCATTGCCTTATTCAAGCATAAGGGCTGGAATCAATCATTTATGAAGAAAATAGGATAATTTTCTTTAATATTGATGTGAAATATAAATCTAATCCACATTTTAATATTAGATTCAATATACACGCATCCTCTTGTGTGGAGTGATCATTGCCTTATTCAAGCATAAGGGCTGGAATCAATCATTTATGAAGAAAATAGGATAATTTTCTTTAATATTGATATGAAATTTAAATCCAATCCACATTTTAATATAAGATTCAATATACACGCATCCTCTTGTGTGGAGTGATCATTGCCTTATTCAAGCATAAGGGCTGGAATCAATCATTTATGAAGAAAATAGGATAATTTTCTTTAATATTGATATGAAATTTAAATCTATTCCATAATTTAATATTAAATTCAATATACTCGCTTCGTCTTGAGTGGAGCGATTATTGCCTTATTCAAGCTAAGGGCTGGAAACAGTCATTTATGAAGAAAATAGGAAAATTTTCTTGGAAATATTGATATGAAATTTAAATCTAATCCACGGTTTAATATTAAATTCATTATACTCGCTTCCTCTTGTGTGAAGTGATCATTGTCTTATTCATGCATAAGGGCTGGAATCAGTCATTTATGAAGAAAATAGGATAGTTTTCTTTAATATTGTTATGAAATTTAAATCTATTCCACAATTTATTATTAAATTCAATATACTCGCTTCTTCTTGTGTGGAGTGATTATTGCCTTATTCAAGCATAAGGGCTGGAAACAGTCATTTATGAAGAAAATAGAAAAATTTTCTTGGAAATATCGATATGAAATTTAAATCTTATCCACAGTTTAATATTAAATTCATTATACTCGCTTCTTCTTGTGTGGAGTGATTATTGCCTTATTCTTGCATAAGGGCTGGAAACAGTCATTTATGAAGAAAATAGGATAATTTTCATTAATATTGATATAAAATTTTAATCTATTCCACATTTTAATATTAAATTCATTATACTCGCTTTCTCTTGTGGGGAGTGATCATTGTCTTATTCAAGCATAAGGGCTGGAATCAGTCATTTATGAAGAAAATAGGATAATTTTCATTAATATTGATATGAAATTTTAATCTATTCCACAATTTAATATTAAATTCAATATACCCGCTTCTTCTTGTGTGGAGCGATCATTGCCTTATTCAAGCATAAGGGCTGGAATCAGTTATTTATGAAGAAAATAGGATAATTTTCTTTAATATTGATATGAAACTTAAATTTGTTCCACAATTTAATATTATATTCAATACACTCGCTTTCTCTTGCGTGGAGTGACCATTGCCTTATTCAAGCATAAGGGCTGGAATCAATCATTTATGAAGAAAATAGGATAATTTTCTTTAAATTTATGTGAAATATAAATCTAATCCACATTTTAATATTAGATTCAATATACACGCATCCTCTTGCGTGGAGTGATCATTGCCTTATTCAAGCATAAGGGCTGGAATCAATCATTTATGAAGAAAATAGGATAATTTTCTTTAATATTGATATGAAATTTAAATCTATTCCAAAATTTAATATTAAATTCAATATACTCGCTTCGTCTTGAGTGGAGTGATTATTGCCTTATTCAAGCTAAGGGCTGAAAACAGTCATTTATGAAGAAAATAGGAAAATTTTCTTGGAAATATTGATATGAAATTTAAATCTAATCCACGGTTTAATATTAAATTCATTATACTCGCTTCCTCTTGTGTGAAGTGATCATTGTCTTATTCATGCATAAGGGCTGGAATCTGTCATTTATGAAGAAAATAGGATAGTTTTCTTTAATATTGTTATGAAATTTAAATCTATTCCACAATTTATTATTAAATTCAATATACTCGCTTCTTCTTGTGTGGAGTGATTATTGCCTTATTCAAGCATAAGGGCTGGAAACAGTCATTTATGAAGAGAATAGAAAAATTTTCTTGGAAATATTGATATGAAATTTAAATCTAATCCACAGTTTAATATTAAATTCATTATACTCGCTTCTTCTTGTGTGGAGTGATTATTGCCTTATTCATGCATAAGGGCTGGAAACAGTCATTTATGAAGAAAATAGGATAATTTTCATTAATATTGATATGAAATTTTAATCTATTCCACATTTTAATATTAAATTCATTATACTCGCTTTCTCTTGTGGGGAGTGATCATTGTCTTATTCAAGCATAAGGGCTGGAATCAGTCATTTATGTAGAAAATAGGATAATTTTCATTAATATTGATATGAAATTTTAATCTATTCCACAATTTAATATTAAATTCAATATACCCGCTTCTTCTTGTGTGGAGCGATCATTGCCTTATTCAAGCATAAGGGTTGGAATCAGTAATTTATGAAGAAAATAGGATAATTTTCTTTAATATTGTTATGAAATTTAAATCTATTCCACAATTTATTATTAATTTCAATATACTCGCTTCTTCTTGTGTGGAGTGATTATTGCCTTATTCAAGCATAAGGGCTGTAAACAGTCATTTATGAAGAAAATAGGATAATTTTCATTAATATTGATATGAAATTTTAATATATTCCACAATTTAATATTAAATTCATTATACTCGCTTTCTCTTGTGTGGAGTGATCATTGTCTTATTCAAGCATAAGGGCTGGAATCAGTCATTTATGAAGAAAATAGGATAATTTTCATTAATATTGATATGAAATTTTAATCTATTCCACAATTTAATATTAATTTCAATATACTTGCTTCTTCTTGTGTGGAGTGATCATTGCCTTATTCAAGCATAAGGGCTGGAATCAGTCATTTATGAAGAAAATAGGATAATTTTCTTTAATATTGATATGAAATTTAAATCTATTCCACAATTTAATATTAATTTCAATATACTCGCTTCTTCTTGTGTGGAGTGATCATTGCCTTATTCAAGCATAAGGGCTGGAATCAGTCATTTATGAAGAAAATAGGATAATTTTCTTTAATATTGATATGAAATTTAAATTTATTCCACAATTTAATATTAAATTCAATATACTCGCTTCTTCTTGTGTGCAGTGATCATTGCCTTATTCAAACCTAAAGGCTGGTAACAGTCATTTATGAAGAAAATAGAATAGTTTTTTTTTGAAATATTGATATGAAATTTAAGTCTAATCCACAATTTAATATTGAATTCAATATACTCGCTTCTTCATGTGTGGAGTGATCATTGCCTTATCCAAGCATAAGGGCTGGAAACAGTCATTAATGAAGAAAATAGGATTTTTTTTTGGAAATATTGATATGAAATTTAAATCTAATCCACAGTTTAATATTAAATTCATTATACTCGCTTCCTCTTGTGTGGAGTGATCATTGCCTTATTCAAGCATAAGGGCTGGAAAAAGTCATTTATGAAGAAAATAGGATATTTTTTTCAGGAAATATTTATATGGAATTTAAATCTAATCCACAATTTAAAATTGAATTCATTATACTCGTTTTCACTTGTGTGGAGTGATCATTACCTTATTCAAGCATAAGGGCTGGAAACAGACATTTATGAAGAAAATAGGATAATTTTCTTTAATATTGATATGAAATTTAAATCTTTTCCACAATTTAATATTAATTTCAATATACTCGCTTTTTCTTGTGTGGAGTGATCATTGCCTTATTCAAGCATAAGGACTGGAAACAGTCATTTATGAAGAAAATAGGATAATTTTCATTAATATTGATATGAAATTTTAATCTACTCCACAATTTAATATTAAATTCAATATACCCGCTTCTTCTTGTGTGGAGCGATCATTGCCTTATTCAAGCATAAGGGCTGGAAACAGTCATTTATGAAGAAAATAGAAAAATTTTCTTGGAAATATCGATATGAAATTTAAATCTAATCCACAGTTTAATATTAAATTCATTATACTCGCTTCTTCTTGTGTGGAGTGATTATTGCCTTATTCATGCATAAGGGCTGGAAACAGTCATTTATGAAGAAAATAGGATAATTTTCATTAATATTGATATAAAATTTTAATCTATTCCACATTTTAATATTAAATTCATTATACTCGCTTTCTCTTGTGGGGAGTGATCATTGTCTTATTCAAGCATAAGGGCTGGAATCAGTCATTTATGAAGAAAATAGGATAATTTTCATTAATATTGATATGAAATTTTAATCTATTCCACAATTTAATATTAAATTCAATATACCCGCTTCTTCTTGTGTGGAGCGATCATTGCCTTATTCAAGCATAAGGGCTGGAATCAGTTATTTATGAAGAAAATAGGATAATTTTCTTTAATATTGATATGAAACTTAAATTTGTTCCACAATTTAATATTATATTCAATACACTCGCTTTCTCTTGCGTGGAGTGACCATTGCCTTATTCAAGCATAAGGGCTGGAATCAATCATTTATGAAGAAAATAGGATAATTTTCTTTAATATTGATGTGAAATATAAATCTAATCCACATTTTAATATTAGATTCAATATACACGCATCCTCTTGTGTGGAGTGATCATTGCCTTATTCAAGCATAAGGGCTGGAATCAATCATTTATGAAGAAAATAGGATAATTTTCTTTAATATTGATATGAAATTTAAATCCAATCCACATTTTAATATAAGATTCAATATACACGCATCCTCTTGTGTGGAGTGATCATTGCCTTATTCAAGCATAAGGGCTGGAATCAATCATTTATGAAGAAAATAGGATAATTTTCTTTAATATTGATATGAAATTTAAATCTATTCCATAATTTAATATTAAATTCAATATACTCGCTTCGTCTTGAGTGGAGTGATTATCGCCTTATTCAAGCATAAGGGCTGGAAACAGTCATTTATGAAGAAAATAGAAAAATTTTCTTGGAAATATTGATATGAAATTTAAATCTAATCCACAGTTTAATATTAAATTCATTATACTCGCTTCTTCTTGTGTGGAGTGATTATTGCCTTATTCAAGCATAAGGACTGGAAACAGTCATTTATGAAGAAAATAGGATAATTTTCATTAATATTGATATGAAATTTTAATCTATTCCACAATTTAATATTAAATTCATTATACTCGCTTTCTCTTGTGGGGAGTGATCATTGTCTTATTCAAGCATAAGGGCTGGAATCAGTCATTTATGAGGAAAATAGGATAATTTTCATTAATATTGATATGAAATTTTAATCTATTCCACAATATAATATTAAATTCAATATACTCGCTTCTTCTTGTGTGGAGTGATTATTGCCTTATTCAAGCATAAGGGCTGGAAACAGTCATTTATGAAGAAAATAGGATAATTTTCATTAATATTGATATGAAATTTTAATCTACTCCACAATTTAATATTAAATTCATTATACTCGCTTTCTCTTGTGTGGAGTGATCATTATCTTATTCAAGCATAAGGGCTGGAATCAGTCATTTATGAAGAAAATAGGATAATTTTCATTAATATTGATATGAAATTTTAATCTATTCCACAATTTAATATTAATTTCAATATACTCGCTTCTTCTTGTGTGGAGTGATCATTGCCTTATTCAAGCATAAGGGCTGGAATCAGTCATTTATGAAGAAAATAGGATAATTTTCTTTAATATTGATATGAAATTTAAATCTATTCCACAATTTAATATTAATTTCAATATACTCGCTTCTTCTTGTGTGGAGTGATCATTGCCTTATTCAAGCATAAGGGCTGGAATCAGTCATTTATGAAGAAAATAGGATAATATTCTTTAATATTGATATGAAATTTAAATCTATTCCACAATTTAATATTAAATTCAATATACTCGCTTCTTCTTGTGTGGAGTGATCGATGCCTTATTCAAACCTAAAGGCTGGTAACAGTCATTTATGAAGAAAATAGAACATTTTTTTTTTTGAAATATTGATATGAAATTTAAGTCTAATCCACAATTTAATATTGAATTCATTATACTCGCTTTCTCTTGTGTGGAGTGCTCATAGCCTTATTCAAGCATAAGGGCTGGAATCAGTCATTTATGAAGAAAATAGGATAATTTTCTTTAATATTGATATGAAATTTAAATCTATTCCACAATTTAATATTAAATTCAATATACTCGCTTCTTCATGTGTGGAGTGATCATTGCCTTATCCAAGCATAAGGGCTGGAAACAGTCATTTATGAAGAAGATAGGATCATTGTTTCAGGAAATATTTATATGGAATTTAAAACTAATCCACAATTTAAAATTGAATTCATTATACTCGTTTTCTCTTGCGTGGAGTGACCATTGCCTTATTCAAGCATAAGGGCTGGAATCAATCATTTATGAAGAAAATAGGATAATTTTCTTTAATATTGATGTGAAATTTAAATCTAATCCACATTTTAATATTAGATTCAATATACACGCATCCTCTTGTGTGGAATGATCATTGTCTTATTCAAGCATAAGGGCTGGAATCAGTCATTTATGAAGAAAATAGAAAAATTTTCTTGGAAATATTGATATGAAATTTAAATCTAATCCACAGTTTAATATTAAATTCATTATACTCGCTTCTTCTTGTGTGGAGTGATTATCGCCTTATTCAAGCATAAGGGCTGGAAACAGTCATTTATGAAGAAAATAGAAAAATTTTCTTGGAAATATTGATATGAAATTTAAATCTAATCCACAGTTTATTATTAAATTCAATATACTCGCTTCTTCTTGTGTGGAGTGATTATCGCCTTATTCAAGCATAAGGGCTGGAAACAGTCATTTATGAAGAAAATAGAAAAATTTTCTTGGAAATATTGATATGATATTTAAATCTAATCCACAGTTTAATATTAAATTCATTATACTCGCTTCTTCTTGTGTGGAGTGATTATTGCCTTATTCAAGCATAAGGGCTGGAAACAATCATTTATGAAGAAAATAGGATAATTTTCATTAATATTGATATGAAATTTTAATCTATTCCACAATTTAATATTAAATTCATTATACTCGCTTTCTCTTGTGGGGAGTGATCATTGTCTTATTCAAGCATAAGGGCTGGAATCAGTCATTTATGAGGAAAATAGGATAATTTTCATTAATATTGATATGAAATTTAAATCTATTCCACAATATAATATTAAATTCAATATACTCGCTTCTTCTTGTGTGGAGTGATCATTGCCTTATTCAAGCATAAGGGCTGGAATCAGTCATTTATGAAGAAAATAGGATAATTTTCTTTAATATTGTTATGAAATTTAAATCTAGTCCACAATTTATTATTAATTTCAATATACTCGCTTCTTCTTGTGTGGAGTGATTATTGCCTTATTCAAGCATAAGGACTGGAAACAGTCATTTATGAAGAAAATAGGATAATTTTCATTAATATTGATATGAAATTTTAATCTACTCCACAATTTAATATTAAATTCATTATACTCGCTTTCTCTTGTGTGGAGTGATCATTATCTTATTCAAGCATAAGGGCTGGAATCAGTCATTTATGAAGAAAATAGGATAATTTTCATTAATATTGATATGAAATTTTAATCTATTCCACAATTTAATATTAATTTCAATATACTCGCTTCTTCTTGTGTGGAGTGATCATTGCCTTATTCAAGCATAAGGGCTGGAATCAGTCATTTATGAAGAAAATAGGATAATATTCTTTAATATTGATATGAAATTTAAATCTATTCCACAATTTAATATTAAATTCAATATACTCGCTTCTTCTTGTGTGGAGTGATCGATGCCTTATTCAAACCTAAAGGCTGGTAACAGTCATTTATGAAGAAAATAGAACATTTTTTTTTTTGAAATATTGATATGAAATTTAAGTCTAATCCACAATTTAATATTGAATTCATTATACTCGCTTTCTCTTGTGTGGAGTGCTCATAGCCTTATTCAAGCATAAGGGCTGGAATCAGTCATTTATGAAGAAAATAGGATAATTTTCTTTAATATTGATATGAAATTTAAATCTATTCCACAATTTAATATTAAATTCAATATACTCGCTTCTTCATGTGTGGAGTGATCATTGCCTTATCCAAGCATAAGGGCTGGAAACAGTCATTAATGAAGAAAATAGGATTTTTATTGGAAATATTGATATGAAATTTAAATCTAATCCACAGTTTAATATTAAATTCATTATACTCGCTTCCTCTTGTGTGGAGTGATCATTGCCTTATTCAAGCATAAGGGCTGGAAAAAGTCATTTATGAAGAAAATAGGATAATTTTTTCAGGAAATATTTATATGGAATTTAAATCTAATCCACAATTTAAAATTGAATTCATTATACTCGTTTTCACTTGTGTGGAGTGATCATTACCTTATTCAAGCATAAGGGCTGGAAACAGACATTTATGAAGAATATAGAATACTTTTTTTTGAAATATTGATATCAAATTTAAATCTATTCCACTATTTATTATTAAATTCAATATACTCGCTTCTTCTTGTGTGGAGTGATGCTTGCCTTATTCAAACCTAAGGGCTGGTAACAGTCATTTATGAAGAAAATAGAATAGTTTTTTTGAAATATTGATATAAAATTTAAGTCTAATCCACAATTTAATATTGAATTCATTATACTCGTTTTCTCTTGTGTGTAGTGATCATTGCCTCATTCAAGCATAAGGGCTGGAAACAGTCATTTATGAAGAAAATAGGATAATTTTCTTTAATATTGTTATGAAATTTAAATCTATTCCACAATTTAATATTAAATTCAATATACTCGCTTCTTTTGTGTGGAGTGATCCTTGCCTTATTCAAACCTAAGAGCTGGTAACAGTCATTTATGAAGAAAATAGAATAGTTTTTTTTTGAAATATTGATATGAAATTTAAGTCTAATCCACAATTTAATATTGAATTCATTATAGTCGCTTTCTCTTGTGTGGAGTGATCATTGCCTTATTCAAGCATAAGGGCTGGAATCAGTCATTTATGAAGAAAATAGGATAATTTTCTTTAATATTGATATGAAATTTAAATCTATTCCACAATTTAATATTAAATTCAATATACTCGCTTCTTCATGTGTTGAGTGATCATTGCCTTATCCAAGCATAAGGGCTGGAAACAGTCATTAATGAAGAAAATAGGATTTTTATTGGAAATATTGATATGAAATTTAAATCTAATCCACAGTTTAATATTAAATTCATTATACTCGCTTCCTCTTGTGTGGAGTGATCATTGCCTTATTCAAGCATAAGGGCTGGAAAAAGTCATTTATGAAGAAAATAGGATAATTTTTTCAGGAAATATTTATATGGAATTTAAATCTAATCCACAATTTAAAATTGAATTCATTATACTCGTTTTCACTTGTGTGGAGTGATCATTACCTTATTCAAGCATAAGGGCTGGAAACAGACATTTATGAAGAATATAGAATACTTTTTTTTGAAATATTGATATCAAATTTAAATCTATTCCACTATTTATTATTAAATTCAATATACTCGCTTCTTCTTGTATGGAGTGATGCTTGCCTTATTCAAACCTAAGGGCTGGTAACAGTCATTTATGAAGAAAATAGAATAGTTTTTTTTGAAATATTGATATAAAATTTAAGTCTAATCCACAATTTAATATTGAATTCATTATACTCGTTTTCTCTTGTGTGTAGTGATCATTGCCTCATTCAAGCATAAGGGCTGGAAACAGTCATTTATGAAGAAAATAGGATAATTTTCTTTAATATTGTTATGAAATTTAAATCTATTCCACAATTTAATATTAAATTCAATATACTCGCTTCTTTTGTGTGGAGTGATCCTTGCCTTATTCAAACCTAAGAGCTGGTAACAGTCATTTATGAAGAAAATAGAATAGTTTTTTTTTGAAATATTGATATGAAATTTAAGTCTAATCCACAATTTAATATTGAATTCATTATAGTCGCTTTCTCTTGTGTGGAGTGATCATTGCCTTATTCAAGCATAAGGGCTTGAGTCAATCATTTATGAAGAAAATAGGATAATTTTCTTTAATATTGATATGAAACTTAAATTTGTTCCACAATTTAATATTATATTCAATACACTCGCTTTCTCTTGCGTGGAGTGACCATTGCCTTATTCAAGCATAAGGGCTGGAATCAATCATTTATGAAGAAAATAGGATAATTTTCTTTAATATTGATGTGAAATTTAAATCTAATCCACATTTTAATATTAGATTCAATATACACGCATCCTCTTGTGTGGAGTGATCATTGCCTTATTCAAGCATAAGGGCTGGAATCAATCATTTATGAAGAAAATAGGATAATTTTCTTTAATATTGATATGAAATTTAAATCCAATCCACATTTTAATATAAGATTCAATATACAAGCATCCTCTTGTGTGGAGTGATCATTGCCTTATTCAAGCATAAGGGCTGGAATCAATCATTTATGAAGAAAATAGGATAATTTTCTTTAATAATGATATGAAATTTAAATCTATTCCATAATTTAATATTAAATTCAATATACTCGCTTCGTCTTGAGTGGAGTGATTATTGCCTTATTCAAGCTAAGGGCTGGAAACAGTCATTTATGAAGAAAATAGGAAAATTTTCTTGGAAATATTGATATGAAATTTAAATCTAATCCACGGTTTAATATTAAATTCATTATACTCGCTTCCTCTTGTGTGAAGTGATCATTGTCTTATTCATGCATAAGGGCTGGAATCAGTCATTTATGAAGAAAATAGGATAGTTTTCTTTAATATTGTTATGAAATTTAAATCTATTCCACAATTTATTATTACATTCAATATACTCGCTTCTTCTTGTGTGGAGTGATTATTGCCTTATTCAAGCATAAGGGCTGGAAACAGTCATTTATGAAGAAAATAGAAAAATTTTCTTGGAAATATCGATATGAAATTTAAATCTAATCCACAGTTTAATATTAAATTCATTATACTCGCTTCTTCTTGTGTGGAGTGATTATTGCCTTATTCATGCATAAGGGCTGGAAACAGTCATTTATGAAGAAAATAGGATAATTTTCATTAATATTGATATAAAATTTTAATCTATTCCACATTTTAATATTAAATTCATTATACTCGCTTTCTCTTGTGGGGAGTGATCATTGTCTTATTCAAGCATAAGGGCTGGAATCAGTCATTTATGAAGAAAATAGGATAATTTTCATTAATATTGATATGAAATTTTAATCTATTCCACAATTTAATATTAAATTCAATATACCCGCTTCTTCTTGTGTGGAGCGATCATTGCCTTATTCAAGCATAAGGGCTGGAATCAGTTATTTATGAAGAAAATAGGATAATTTTCTTTAATATTGATATGAAACTTAAATTTGTTCCACAATTTAATATTATATTCAATACACTCGCTTTCTCTTGCGTGGAGTGACCATTGCCTTATTCAAGCATAAGGGCTGGAATCAATCATTTATGAAGAAAATAGGATAATTTTCTTTAATATTGATGTGAAATATAAATCTAATCCACATTTTAATATTAGATTCAATATACACGCATCCTCTTGTGTGGAGTGATCATTGCCTTATTCAAGCATAAGGGCTGGAATCAATCATTTATGAAGAAAATAGGATAATTTTCTTTAATATTGATATGAAATTTAAATCCAATCCACATTTTAATATAAGATTCAATATACACGCATCCTCTTGTGTGGAGTGATCATTGCCTTATTCAAACATAAGGGCTGGAATCAATCATTTATGAAGAAAATAGGATAATTTTCTTTAATATTGATATGAAATTTAAATCTATTCCATAATTTAATATTAAATTCAATATACTCGCTTCGTCTTGAGTGGAGTGATTATCGCCTTATTCAAGCATAAGGGCTGGAAACAGTCATTTATGAAGAAAATAGAAAAATTTTCTTGGAAATATTGATATGAAATTTAAATCTAATCCACAGTTTAATATTAAATTCATTATACTCGCTTCTTCTTGTGTGGAGTGATTATTGCCTTATTCAAGCATAAGGACTGGAAACAGTCATTTATGAAGAAAATAGGATAATTTTCATTAATATTGATATGAAATTTTAATCTATTCCACAATTTAATATTAAATTCATTATACTCGCTTTCTCTTGTGGGGAGTGATCATTGTCTTATTCAAGCATAAGGGCTGGAATCAGTCATTTATGAGGAAAATAGGATAATTTTCATTAATATTGATATGAAATTTTAATCTATTCCACAATATAATATTAAATTCAATATACTCGCTTCTTTTTGTGTGGAGTGATCATTGCCTTATTCAAGCATAAGGGCTGGAATCAGTCATTTATGAAGAAAATAGGATAATTTTCTTTAATATTGTTATGAAATTTAAATCTATTCCACAATTTATTATTAATTTCAATATACTCGCTTCTTCTTGTGTGGAGTGATTATTGCCTTATTCAAGCATAAGGACTGGAAACAGTCATTTATGAAGAAAATAGGATAATTTTCATTAATATTGATATGAAATTTTAATCTACTCCACAATTTAATATTAAATTCATTATACTCGCTTTCTCTTGTGTGGAGTGATCATTATCTTATTCAAGCATAAGGGCTGGAATCAGTCATTTATGAAGAAAATAGGATAATTTTCATTAATATTGATATGAAATTTTAATCTATTCCACAATTTAATATTAATTTCAATATACTCGCTTCTTCTTGTGTGGAGTGATCATTGCCTTATTCAAGCATAAGGGCTGGAATCAGTCATTTATGAAGAAAATAGGATAATTTTCTTTAATATTGATATGAAATTTAAATCTATTCCACAATTTAATATTAATTTCAATATACTCGCTTCTTCTTGTGTGGAGTGATCATTGCCTTATTCAAGCATAAGGGCTGGAATCAGTCATTTATGAAGAAAATAGGATAATATTCTTTAATATTGATATGAAATTTAAATCTATTCCACATTTTAATATTAAATTCAATATACTCGCTTCTTCTTGTGTGGAGTGATCGATGCCTTATTCAAACCTAAAGGCTGGTAACAGTCATTTATGAAGAAAATAGAACATTTTTTTTTTTTGAAATATTGATATGAAATTTAAGTCTAATCCACAATTTAATATTGAATTCATTATACTCGCTTTCTCTTGTGTGGAGTGCTCATAGCCTTATTCAAGCATAAGGGCTGGAATCAGTCATTTATGAAGAAAATAGGATAATTTTCTTTAATATTGATATGAAATTTAAATCTATTCCACAATTTAATATTAAATTCAATATACTCGCTTCTTCATGTGTGGAGTGATCATTGCCTTATCCAAGCATAAGGGCTGGAAACAGTCATTTATGAAGAAGATAGGATCATTGTTTCAGGAAATATTTATATGGAATTTAAAACTAATCCACAATTTAAAATTGAATTCATTATACTCGTTTTCTCTTGCGTGGAGTGACCATTGCCTTATTCAAGCATAAGGGCTGGAATCAATCATTCATGAAGAAAATAGGATAATTTTCTTTAATATTGATGTGAAATTTAAATCTAATCCACATTTTAATATTAGATTCAATATACACGCATCCTCTTGTGTGGAATGATCATTGTCTTATTCAAGCATAAGGGCTGGAATCAGTCATTTATGAAGAAAATAGAAAAATTTTCTTGGAAATATTGATATGAAATTTAAATCTAATCCACAGTTTAATATTAAATTCATTATACTCGCTTCTTCTTGTGTGGAGTGATTATCGCCTTATTCAAGCATAAGGGCTGGAAACAGTCATTTATGAAGAAAATAGAAAAATTTTCTTGGAAATATTGATATGAAATTTAAATCTAATCCACAGTTTATTATTAAATTCAATATACTCGCTTCTTCTTGTGTGGAGTGATTATCGCCTTATTCAAGCATAAGGGCTGGAAACAGTCATTTATGAAGAAAATAGAAAAATTTTCTTGGAAATATTGATATGAAATTTAAATCTAATCCACAGTTTAATATTAAATTCATTATACTCGCTTCTTCTTGTGTGGAGTGATTATTGCCTTATTCAAGCATAAGGGCTGGAAACAATCATTTATGAAGAAAATAGGATAATTTTCATTAATATTGATATGAAATTTTAATCTATTCCACAATTTAATATTAAATTCATTATACTCGCTTTCTCTTGTGGGGAGTGATCATTGTCTTATTCAAGCATAAGGGCTGGAATCAGTCATTTATGAGGAAAATAGGATAATTTTCATTAATATTGATATGAAATTTAAATCTATTCCACAATATAATATTAAATTCAATATACTCGCTTCTTCTTGTGTGGAGTGATCATTGCCTTATTCAAGCATAAGGGCTGGAATCAGTCATTTATGAAGAAAATAGGATAATTTTCTTTAATATTGTTATGAAATTTAAATCTATTCCACAGTTTATTATTAATTTCAATATACTCGCTTCTTCTTGTGTGGAGTGATTATTGCCTTATTCAAGCATAAGGACTGGAAACAGTCATTTATGAAGAAAATAGGATAATTTTCATTAATATTGATATGAAATTTTAATCTACTCCACAATTTAATATTAAATTCATTATACTCGCTTTCTCTTGTGTGGAGTGATCATTATCTTATTCAAGCATAAGGGCTGGAATCAGTCATTTATGAAGAAAATAGGATAATTTTCATTAATATTGATATGAAATTTTAATCTATTCCACAATTTAATATTAATTTCAATATACTCGCTTCTTCTTGTGTGGAGTGATCATTGCCTTATTCAAGCATAAGGGCTGGAATCAGTCATTTATGAAGAAAATAGGATAATTTTCTTTAATATTGATATGAAATTTAAATCTATTCCACAATTTAATATTAATTTCAATATACTCGCTTCTTCTTGTGTGGAGTGATCATTGCCTTATTCAAGCATAAGGGCTGGAATCAGTCATTTATGAAGAAAATAGGATAATATTCTTTAATATTGATATGAAATTTAAATCTATTCCACAATTTAATATTAAATTCAATATACTCGCTTCTTCTTGTGTGGAGTGATCGATGCCTTATTCAAACCTAAAGGCTGGTAACAGTCATTTATGAAGAAAATAGAACATTTTTTTTTTGAAATATTGATATGAAATTTAAGTCTAATCCACAATTTAATATTGAATTCATTATACTCGCTTTCTCTTGTGTGGAGTGCTCATAGCCTTATTCAAGCATAAGGGCTGGAATCAGTCATTTATGAAGAAAATAGGATAATTTTCTTTAATATTGATATGAAATTTAAATCTATTCCACAATTTAATATTAAATTCAATATACTCGCTTCTTCATGTGTGGAGTGATCATTGCCTTATCCAAGCATAAGGGCTGGAAACAGTCATTAATGAAGAAAATAGGATTTTTATTGGAAATATTGATATGAAATTTAAATCTAATCCACAGTTTAATATTAAATTCATTATACTCGCTTCCTCTTGTGTGGAGTGATCATTGCCTTATTCAAGCATAAGGGCTGGAAAAAGTCATTTATGAAGAAAATAGGATAATTTTTTCAGGAAATATTTATATGGAATTTAAATCTAATCCACAATTTAAAATTGAATTCATTATACTCGTTTTCACTTGTGTGGAGTGATCATTACCTTATTCAAGCATAAGGGCTGGAAACAGACATTTATGAAGAATATAGAATACTTTTTTTTGAAATATTGATATCAAATTTAAATCTATTCCACTATTTATTATTAAATTCAATATACTCGCTTCTTCTTGTGTGGAGTGATGCTTGCCTTATTCAAACCTAAGGGCTGGTAACAGTCATTTATGAAGAAAATAGAATAGTTTTTTTTGAAATATTGATATAAAATTTAAGTCTAATCCACAATTTAATATTGAATTCATTATACTCGTTTTCTCTTGTGTGTAGTGATCATTGCCTCATTCAAGCATAAGGGCTGGAAACAGTCATTTATGAAGAAAATAGGATAATTTTCTTTAATATTGTTATGAAATTTAAATCTATTCCACAATTTAATATTAAATTCAATATACTCGCTTCTTTTGTGTGGAGTGATCCTTGCCTTATTCAAACCTAAGAGCTGGTAACAGTCATTTATGAAGAAAATAGAATAGTTTTTTTTTGAAATATTGATATGAAATTTAAGTCTAATCCACAATTTAATATTGAATTCATTATAGTCGCTTTCTCTTGTGTGGAGTGATCATTGCCTTATTCAAGCATAAGGGCTGGAATCAGTCATCTATGAAGAAAATAGGATAATTTTCTTTAATATTGATATGAAATTTAAATCTATTCCACAATTTAATATTAAATTCAATATACTCGCTTCTTCATGTGTTGAGTGATCATTGCCTTATCCAAGCATAAGGGCTGGAAACAGTCATTAATGAAGAAAATAGGATTTTTATAGGAAATATTGATATGAAATTTAAATCTAATCCACAGTTTAATATTAAATTCATTATACTCGCTTCCTCTTGTGTGGTGTGATCATTGCCTTATTCAAGCATAAGGGCTGGAAAAAGTCATTTATGAAGAAAATAGGATAATTTTTTCAGGAAATATTTATATGGAATTTAAATCTAATCCACAATTTAAAATTGAATTCATTATACTCGTTTTCACTTGTGTGGAGTGATCATTACCTTATTCAAGCATAAGGGCTGGAAACAGACATTTATGAAGAATATAGAATACTTTTTTTTGAAATATTGATATCAAATTTAAATCTATTCCACTATTTATTATTAAATTCAATATACTCGCTTCTTCTTGTATGGAGTGATGCTTGCCTTATTCAAACCTAAGGGCTGGTAACAGTCATTTATGAAGAAAATAGAATAGTTTTTTTTGAAATATTGATATAAAATTTAAGTCTAATCCACAATTTAATATTGAATTCATTATACTCGTTTTCTCTTGTGTGTAGTGATCATTGCCTCATTCAAGCATAAGGGCTGGAAACAGTCATTTATGAAGAAAATAGGATAATTTTCTTTAATATTGTTATGAAATTTAAATCTATTCCACAATTTAATATTAAATTCAATATACTCGCTTCTTTTGTGTGGAGTGATCCTTGCCTTATTCAAACCTAAGAGCTGGTAACAGTCATTTATGAAGAAAATAGAATAGTTTTTTTTTGAAATATTGATATGAAATTTAAGTCTAATCCACAATTTAATATTGAATTCATTATAGTCGCTTTCTCTTGTGTGGAGTGATCATTGCCTTATTCAAGCATAAGGGCTTGAGTCAATCATTTATGAAGAAAATAGGATAATTTTCTTTAATATTGATATGAAACTTAAATTTGTTCCACAATTTAATATTATATTCAATACACTCGCTTTCTCTTGCGTGGAGTGACCATTGCCTTATTCAAGCATAAGGGCTGGAATCAATCATTTATGAAGAAAATAGGATAATTTTCTTTAATATTGATGTGAAATTTAAATCTAATCCACATTTTAATATTAGATTCAATATACACGCATCCTCTTGTGTGGAGTGATCATTGCCTTATTCAAGCATAAGGGCTGGAATCAATCATTTATGAAGAAAATAGGATAATTTTCTTTAATATTGATATGAAATTTAAATCCAATCCACATTTTAATATAAGATTCAATATACAAGCATCCTCTTGTGTGGAGTGATCATTGCCTTATTCAAGCATAAGGGCTGGAATCAATCATTTATGAAGAAAATAGGATAATTTTCTTTAATAATGATATGAAATTTAAATCTATTCCATAATTTAATATTAAATTCAATATACTCGCTTCGTCTTGAGTGGAGTGATTATTGCCTTATTCAAGCTAAGGGCTGGAAACAGTCATTTATGAAGAAAATAGGAAAATTTTCTTGGAAATATTGATATGAAATTTAAATCTAATCCACGGTTTAATATTAAATTCATTATACTCGCTTCCTCTTGTGTGAAGTGGTCATTGTCTTATTCATGCATAAGGGCTGGAATCAGTCATTTATGAAGAAAATAGGATAGTTTTCTTTAATATTGTTATGAAATTTAAATCTATTCCACAATTTATTATTACATTCAATATACTCGCTTCTTCTTGTGTGGAGTGATTATTGCCTTATTCAAGCATAAGGGCTGGAAACAGTCATTTATGAAGAAAATAGAAAAATTTTCTTGGAAATATCGATATGAAATTTAAATCTAATCCACAGTTTAATATTAAATTCATTATACTCGCTTCTTCTTGTGTGGAGTGATTATTGCCTAATTCATGCATAAGGGCTGGAAACAGTCATTTATGAAGAAAATAGGATAATTTTCATTAATATTGATATAAAATTTTAATCTATTCCACAATTTAATATTAAATTCAATATACCCGCTTCTTCTTGTGTGGAGCGATCATTGCCTTATTCAAGCATAAGGGCTGGAATCAGTTATTTATGAAGAAAATAGGATAATTTTCTTTAATATTGATATGAAACTTAAATTTGTTCCACAATTTAATATTATATTCAATACACTCGCTTTCTCTTGCGTGGAGTGACCATTGCCTTATTCAAGCATAAGGGCTGGAATCAATCATTTATGAAGAAAATAGGATAGTTTTCTTTAATATTGTTATGAAATTTAAATCTATTCCACAATTTATTATTAAATTCAATATACTCGCTTCTTCTTGTGTGGAGTGATTATTGCCTTATTCAAGCATAAGGGCTGGAAACAGTCATTTATGAAGAAAATAGAAAAATTTTCTTGGAAATATCGATATGAAATTTAAATCTAATCCACAGTTTAATATTAAATTCATTATACTCGCTTCTTCTTGTGTGGAGTGATTATTGCCTTATTCTTGCATAAGGGCTGGAAACAGTCATTTATGAAGAAAATAGGATAATTTTCATTAATATTGATATAAAATTTTAATCTATTCCACATTTTAATATTAAATTCATTATACTCGCTTTCTCTTGTGGGGAGTGATCATTGTCTTATTCAAGCATAAGGGCTGGAATCAGTCATTTATGAAGAAAATAGGATAATTTTCATTAATATTGATATGAAATTTTAATCTATTCCACAATTTAATATTAAATTCAATATACCCGCTTTCTCTTGCGTGGAGTGACCATTGCCTTATTCAAGCATAAGGGCTGGAATCAATCATTTATGAAGAAAATAGGATAATTTTCTTTAAATTTATGTGAAATATAAATCTAATCCACATTTTAATATTAGATTCAATATACACGCATCCTCTTGCGTGGAGTGATCATTGCCTTATTCAAGCATAAGGGCTGGAATCAATCATTTATGAAGAAAATAGGATAATTTTCTTTAATATTGATATGAAATTTAAATCTATTCCAAAATTTAATATTAAATTCAATATACTCGCTTCGTCTTGAGTGGAGTGATTATTGCCTTATTCAAGCTAAGGGCTGAAAACAGTCATTTATGAAGAAAATAGGAAAATTTTCTTGGAAATATTGATATGAAATTTAAATCTAATCCACGGTTTAATATTAAATTCATTATACTCGCTTCCTCTTGTGTGAAGTGATCATTGTCTTATTCATGCATAAGGGCTGGAATCTGTCATTTATGAAGAAAATAGGATAGTTTTCTTTAATATTGTTATGAAATTTAAATCTATTCCACAATTTATTATTAAATTCAATATACTCGCTTCTTCTTGTGTGGAGTGATTATTGCCTTATTCAAGCATAAGGGCTGGAAACAGTCATTTATGAAGAGAATAGAAAAATTTTCTTGGAAATATTGATATGAAATTTAAATCTAATCCACAGTTTAATATTAAATTCATTATACTCGCTTCTTCTTGTGTGGAGTGATTATTGCCTTATTCATGCATAAGGGCTGGAAACAGTCATTTATGAAGAAAATAGGATAATTTTCATTAATATTGATATGAAATTTTAATCTATTCCACATTTTAATATTAAATTCATTATACTCGCTTTCTCTTGTGGGGAGTGATCATTGTCTTATTCAAGCATAAGGGCTGGAATCAGTCATTTATGTAGAAAATAGGATAATTTTCATTAATATTGATATGAAATTTTAATCTATTCCACAATTTAATATTAAATTCAATATACCCGCTTCTTCTTGTGTGGAGCGATCATTGCCTTATTCAAGCATAAGGGTTGGAATCAGTAATTTATGAAGAAAATAGGATAATTTTCTTTAATATTGTTATGAAATTTAAATCTATTCCACAATTTATTATTAATTTCAATATACTCGCTTCTTCTTGTGTGGAGTGATTATTGCCTTATTCAAGCATAAGGGCTGTAAACAGTCATTTATGAAGAAAATAGGATAATTTTCATTAATATTGATATGAAATTTTAATATATTCCACAATTTAATATTAAATTCATTATACTCGCTTTCTCTTGTGTGGAGTGATCATTGTCTTATTCAAGCATAAGGGCTGGAATCAGTCATTTATGAAGAAAATAGGATAATTTTCATTAATATTGATATGAAATTTTAATCTATTCCACAATTTAATATTAATTTCAATATACTTGCTTCTTCTTGTGTGGAGTGATCATTGCCTTATTCAAGCATAAGGGCTGGAATCAGTCATTTATGAAGAAAATAGGATAATTTTCTTTAATATTGATATGAAATTTAAATCTATTCCACAATTTAATATTAATTTCAATATACTCGCTTCTTCTTGTGTGGAGTGATCATTGCCTTATTCAAGCATAAGGGCTGGAATCAGTCATTTATGAAGAAAATAGGATAATTTTCTTTAATATTGATATGAAATTTAAATTTATTCCACAATTTAATATTAAATTCAATATACTCGCTTCTTCTTGTGTGCAGTGATCATTGCCTTATTCAAACCTAAAGGCTGGTAACAGTCATTTATGAAGAAAATAGAAAAATTTTCTTGGAAATATCGATATGAAATTTAAATCTAATCCACAGTTTAATATTAAATTCATTATACTCGCTTCTTCTTGTGTGGAGTGATTATTGCCTAATTCATGCATAAGGGCTGGAAACAGTCATTTATGAAGAAAATAGGATAATTTTCATTAATATTGATATAAAATTTTAATCTATTCCACAATTTAATATTAAATTCAATATACCCGCTTCTTCTTGTGTGGAGCGATCATTGCCTTATTCAAGCATAAGGGCTGGAATCAGTTATTTATGAAGAAAATAGGATAATTTTCTTTAATATTGATATGAAACTTAAATTTGTTCCACAATTTAATATTATATTCAATACACTCGCTTTCTCTTGCGTGGAGTGACCATTGCCTTATTCAAGCATAAGGGCTGGAATCAATCATTTATGAAGAAAATAGGATAGTTTTCTTTAATATTGTTATGAAATTTAAATCTATTCCACAATTTATTATTAAATTCAATATACTCGCTTCTTCTTGTGTGGAGTGATTATTGCCTTATTCAAGCATAAGGGCTGGAAACAGTCATTTATGAAGAAAATAGAAAAATTTTCTTGGAAATATCGATATGAAATTTAAATCTAATCCACAGTTTAATATTAAATTCATTATACTCGCTTCTTCTTGTGTGGAGTGATTATTGCCTTATTCTTGCATAAGGGCTGGAAACAGTCATTTATGAAGAAAATAGGATAATTTTCATTAATATTGATATAAAATTTTAATCTATTCCACATTTTAATATTAAATTCATTATACTCGCTTTCTCTTGTGGGGAGTGATCATTGTCTTATTCAAGCATAAGGGCTGGAATCAGTCATTTATGAAGAAAATAGGATAATTTTCATTAATATTGATATGAAATTTTAATCTATTCCACAATTTAATATTAAATTCAATATACCCGCTTTCTCTTGCGTGGAGTGACCATTGCCTTATTCAAGCATAAGGGCTGGAATCAATCATTTATGAAGAAAATAGGATAATTTCCTTTAAATTTATGTGAAATATAAATCTAATCCACATTTTAATATTAGATTCAATATACACGCATCCTCTTGCGTGGAGTGATCATTGCCTTATTCAAGCATAAGGGCTGGAATCAATCATTTATGAAGAAAATAGGATAATTTTCTTTAATATTGATATGAAATTTAAATCTATTCCAAAATTTAATATTAAATTCAATATACTCGCTTCGTCTTGAGTGGAGTGATTATTGCCTTATTCAAGCTAAGGGCTGAAAACAGTCATTTATGAAGAAAATAGGAAAATTTTCTTGGAAATATTGATATGAAATTTAAATCTAATCCACGGTTTAATATTAAATTCATTATACTCGCTTCCTCTTGTGTGAAGTGATCATTGTCTTATTCATGCATAAGGGCTGGAATCTGTCATTTATGAAGAAAATAGGATAGTTTTCTTTAATATTGTTATGAAATTTAAATCTATTCCACAATTTATTATTAAATTCAATATACTCGCTTCTTCTTGTGTGGAGTGATTATTGCCTTATTCAAGCATAAGGGCTGGAAACAGTCATTTATGAAGAGAATAGAAAAATTTTCTTGGAAATATTGATATGAAATTTAAATCTAATCCACAGTTTAATATTAAATTCATTATACTCGCTTCTTCTTGTGTGGAGTGATTATTGCCTTATTCATGCATAAGGGCTGGAAACAGTCATTTATGAAGAAAATAGGATAATTTTCATTAATATTGATATGAAATTTTAATCTATTCCACATTTTAATATTAAATTCATTATACTCGCTTTCTCTTGTGGGGAGTGATCATTGTCTTATTCAAGCATAAGGGCTGGAATCAGTCATTTATGTAGAAAATAGGATAATTTTCATTAATATTGATATGAAATTTTAATCTATTCCACAATTTAATATTAAATTCAATATACCCGCTTCTTCTTGTGTGGAGCGATCATTGCCTTATTCAAGCATAAGGGTTGGAATCAGTAATTTATGAAGAAAATAGGATAATTTTCTTTAATATTGTTATGAAATTTAAATCTATTCCAAAATTTATTATTAATTTCAATATACTCGCTTCTTCTTGTGTGGAGTGATTATTGCCTTATTCAAGCATAAGGGCTGTAAACAGTCATTTATGAAGAAAATAGGATAATTTTCATTAATATTGATATGAAATTTTAATATATTCCACAATTTAATATTAAATTCATTATACTCGCTTTCTCTTGTGTGGAGTGATCATTGTCTTATTCAAGCATAAGGGCTGGAATCAGTCATTTATGAAGAAAATAGGATAATTTTCATTATAAAACAAAAGTTTTATCATATAAAAGTACATTGCAATCTTTTGTGCTTAATAACACCACTATTGAGGCCGTTGAATCTGTGAAATTCTTGGGGCTTATTGTAGACAACCGCTTAAAATGGGACTTGCACATCGATGCTTTATCAAAAAGGTTAAGTTCTGCATGCTTTGCGCTGAGATCAGTTTCCAAGGAGCTCAACTTGTCTACTTCTAGAACAGTCTATTATGCCATTTTTGAGTCGCATCTCCGATACGCCCTTCCATTCTGGGGTACGTGTTGTGCAACTCAATTTGAACGTATTTTTAAACTGCAGAAGAGAGCTGTTCGGTATTCACTGAGACTAAGCAGTAGGACTCATTGCCAGGATTACTTTAAAAAAATCAAAATATTAACTCTTCCGTCCCTATTCATATTTGAATCTGTATCCTTAATCCGCAAGCACGTATCTTCTATTCCAGAGAGGCCATCTCACAACTATCCGCTTAGAAACACGGAGCATGATCTTTATCTGCCAACCCCTCGCTCAGAGTTGGTTAAAAGCTCTATACTGTACAATGCAAAAAAAATGCACAATCATCTACCATTTGAAATCAAATCCATAAGATCTTTTCCTGAATTTCGAAAGGTTTTGAAATCATACTTACTGGAGAGAGCCTTTTATGCAGTAAGCGAATTTTTTGTTCAAAATTGTTAATACTTAATATTAAGCTTCTTACACCCACTGGTTTAGTGAATATTATTTGATGTTTGATATCCTAAGGGTCTTTTGTAATGTAAAATCATCTGTCACACGAAATTAAATCTATAACGGCTTATCCCAGATTCAATTAAATACCTACTACCTAGGATAATGCCTTTTATGCAGTTAATGACTTTTTTCACTAAGGCACGTTTCTGCTCAGCTCACGCACTGGTTTATTGTTTGTACAAAATTTGTTATTGTTTTGTGATTTAGTTAGTGTTTACCTTCTGACTGAATTTACAGCTGTATGTTAACTTACTTTCTAACCGAATATACAGCTGTAGGTTTCATTCTGATATATATTTTTGTTTTATATTATATAAATTTGATTAATTTTAATTTAATTTTTAGTTTTGACTTTGTTTTGTTTTTGTATTGTTTGATTTTGATATTTTTATTTTGCTTTGTCTACAAAATTTATATTTTTTCGACAATAAAGCATTTCTCTCTCTCTCTCTCTTAATATTGATATGAAATTTTAATCTATTCCACAATTTAATATTAATTTCAATATACTTGCTTCTTCTTGTGTGGAGTGATCATTGCCTTATTCAAGCATAAGGGCTGGAATCAGTCATTTATGAAGAAAATAGGATAATTTTCTTTAATATTGATATGAAATTTAAATCTATTCCACAATTTAATATTAATTTCAATATACTCGCTTCTTCTTGTGTGGAGTGATCATTGCCTTATTCAAGCATAAGGGCTGGAATCAGTCATTTATGAAGAAAATAGGATAATTTTCTTTAATATTGATATGAAATTTAAATTTATTCCACAATTTAATATTAAATTCAATATACTCGCTTCTTCTTGTGTGCAGTGATCATTGCCTTATTCAAACCTAAAGGCTGGTAACAGTCATTTATGAAGAAAATAGAATAGTTTTTTTTTGAAATATTGATATGAAATTTAAGTCTAATCCACAATTTAATATTGAATTAAATATACTCGCTTCTTCATGTGTGGAGTGATCATTGCCTTATCCAAGCATAAGGGCTGGAAACAGTCATTAATGAAGAAAATAGGATTTTTTTTTGGAAATATTGATATGAAATTTAAATCTAATCCACAGTTTAATATTAAATTCATTATACTCGCTTCCTCTTGTGTGGAGTGATCATTGCCTTATTCAAGCATAAGGGCTGGAAAAAGTCATTTATGAAGAAAATAGGATAATTTTTTCAGGAAATATTTATATGGAATTTAAATCTAATCCACAATTTAAAATTGAATTCATTATACTCGTTTTCACTTGTGTGGAGTGATCATTACCTTATTCAAGCATAAGGGCTGGAAACAGACATTTATGAAGAAAATAGGATAATTTTCTTTAATATTGATATGAAATTTAAATCTTTTCCACAATTTAATATTAATTTCAATATACTCGCTTTTTCTTGTGTGGAGTTATCATTGCCTTATTCAAGCATAAGGGCTGGAATCAGTCATTTATGAAGAAAATAGGATAATTTTCTTTAATATTGATATGAAATTTAAATCTTTTCCACAATTTAATATTAATTTCAATATACTCGCTTTTTCTTGTGTGGAGTGATCATTGCCTCATTCAAGCATAAGGGCTGGAATCAATCATTTATGAAGAAAATAGGATAATTTTCTTTAATATTGATATGAAATTTAAATCTAATCCACATTCTAATATTAGATTCAATATACTCGCTTAATCTTGTGTGGAGTGATCATTGCCTTATTCAAGCATAAGGGCTGGAATCAATCATTTATGAAGAAAATAGGATAATTTTCTTTAATATTGATATGAAGTTTATATCTATTCCACAGTTTAATATGAGATTCAATATACTCGCTACCTCTTGTGTGGAGTGATCATTGCCTTATTCAAGCAAAAGGGATGGAATCAATCATTTATGAAGAAAATAGGATAATTTTCTTTAATATTGATATGAAATTTTAATTTGTTCCACAATTTAATATTATATTCAATACACTCGCATTCTCTTGCATGGAGTGATCATTGCCTTATTCAAGCATAAGGGCTGGAATCAATCATTTATGAAGAAAATAGGATAATTTTCGTTAATATTGATATGAAGTTTAAATCTAATCCACAATTTAATATTAGATTCAATATACTCGCTTCTTCTTGTGTGGAGTGATCATTGCCTTATTCAAGCATAAGGGCTGGAATCAGTCATTTATGAAGAAAATAGGATAATTTTCTTTAATATTGATATGAAATTCAAATCTGTTCCACAATTTAATATTATATTCAATACACTCGCTTTCTCTTGCGTGGAGTGATCATTGCCTTATTCAAGCATAAGGGCTGGAAACAGTCATTTATGAAGAAAATAGGATCATGTTTTCAGGAAATATTGATATGAAATTTAAATCTAATCCACAATTTAATATTAGATTCAACATACTCGCTTCTTCTTGTGTGGAGTGATCATTGCCATAGTCAAATCTAAGGGCTGGTAACAGTCATTTATGAAGAAAATAGGATAATTTTCTTTAATATTGATATGAAATTCAAATCTGTTCCACAATTTAATATTATATTCAATACACTCGCTTTCTCTTGCGTGGATTGATCATTGCCTTATTCATGCATAAGGGCTGGAATCAGTCATTTCTGAAGAAAATAGGATAATTTTCTTTAATATTGATATGAAATTTCAATCTAATCCACAATTTAATATTAGATTCAACATACTCGCTTCTTCTTGTGTGGAGTGATCATTGCCATAGTTAAACCTAAGGGCTGGTAACAGTCATTTATGAAGAAAATAGAATAGTTTTTTTTTAAATATTGATATGAAATTTAAGTCTAATCCAAAATTTAATATTGAATTCACTATACTCGCTTTCTCTTGTGTGGAGTGATCATTGCCTTATTCAAGCATAAGGGCTGGAAACAGTCATTTATGAAGAAAATAGGATAATTTTCTTTAATATTGATATGAAATTTGAATTTGTTCCACAATTTAATATTATATTCAATACACTCGCTTTCTCTTGCGTGGAGTGATCATTGCCTTATTCAAGCATAAGGGCTGGAATCTATCATTTATGAAGAAAATAGGATAATTTTCTTTAATATTGACATGAAATTTAAATCTAATCCACATTTTAATATTAGATTCAATATACTCGCTTCCTCTTGTGTGGAGTGATCATTGCCTTATTCAAGCATAAGGGCTGGAATAATCATTTATGAAGAGAATAGGATAATTTTCTTTAATATAGATATGAAATTTAAATTTGTTCCACAATTTAATATTATATTCAATACACTCGCTTTCTCTTGCGTGGAGTGATCATTGCCTTATTCAAGCATAAGGGCTGGAATCAATCATTTATGAAGAAAATAGGATAATTTTCTTTAATATTTATATGAAATTTAAATTTGTTCCACAATTTAATATTATATTCAATACACTCGCTTCCTCTTGTGTGGAGTGATCATTGCCTTATTCAAGCATAAGGGCTGGAATCAATCATTTATTCAGAAAATAGGATAATTTTCTTTAATATTGATATGAAGTTTAAATCTATTCCACAGTTTAATATTAAATTCATTATTCTCGCTTCCTCTTGTGTGGAGTGATCACTGCCTTATTCAAGCATAAAGGCTGGAAACAATCATTTATGAAAAAATTAAGATCATTTTTTCAGGAAATATTTATATGGAATTTAAATCTAACCCACAATTTAAAATTGAATTCATTATACTCGTTTTCTCTTGTGTGTAGTGATCATTGCCTTATTCAAGCATAAGGGCTGGAATCAATCATTTATGAAGAAAATAGGATAATTTTCTTTAATATTGATATGAAATTTAAATCTTATCCACAGTTGAGCATTGAATTCATTATACTCCCTTCCTCTTGTGTGGAGTGATCATTGCCTTATTCAAGCATAAGGGCTGGAAACAGTCTTTTATGAAGAGAATAGGAACATTTTTTTGGAAATATTGATATGAAATTTAAATCTAATCCAAAATTTAATATTAAATTCATTATACTCGCTTCCTCTTGTGTGGAGAGATCATTGCCTTATTCAAGCATTAGGGCTGGAAACAGTCATTTATGAAGAAAACATTATCATTTTTTCAGGAAATATTTATATGGAATTTAAATCTAATCCACAATTTAAAATTGAATGCATTATACTCGTTTTCTTTTGTGTGTAGTGATCATTGCCTCATTCAAGCATAAGGGCTAGAAACAGTCATTTATGAAGAAAATGGGATTAAAAAAATAAATTTAAATCTATTCCACAATTTAATATTTAATTCAATATTTTCATTTTCTCATGTCTGGAGTGATCAAAACCTTACTCAGGCATACAGCGCTGGAATAACCATTTATGACAAAATGGGAATAAAAACATTTGAAAAACATTGATATGAAATTTAAATCTACTCCACAATTTTATATTTATTTCAATATTTTCGAGATCTCATGTGTGGAGTGATCATAGCCTTATTCAGGCAAAAAGCGCTGGAAACAGCCATTTATGAAGCAAATGGGATTAAGAAAAATAAATTCAAATCTATTCCACAATTTAATATATAATCCAATATTCTCATTTTCTCATGTCTGGGGTGATCAAAACCTTATTCAGGCATAAAGCGCTGGAAACAGCCATTTATGACAAAATGGGATTAAGAAAAATTTGAAAAATTTTGATATGAATTCTAAAGCTACTCCACAATTTTATATTTATTTTAATATTCTCGAGATCTCATGTGTGGAGTGATCATAGCCTTATTCAGGCATAAAGTGCTGGAAACAGCCATTTATGACAAAATGGGATTAAAAAAAATTGAAAAATTTTGATATGAAATCTAAATCTACTCCACAATTTTATATTTATTTCAATATTCTCGAGATCTCATGTGTGGAGTGATCATAGCCTTATTCAGGCATAAAGTGCTGAAAATAGCCATTTATGAAGCAAATGGGATTAAAAAAAAAAATTCAAATCTATTCCACAATTTAATATTTAATCCAATATTCTCATTTTCTCATGTCTGGAGTGATCAAAATCTTATTCAGGCATAAAGCGCTGGAAACAGCCATTTATGACAAAATGAGATTAAAAAAAATTGTAAAATATTGATATGAAATTTAAATCTACTCCACAATTTTATATTTATTTCAATATTCTCGAGATCTCATGTGTGGAGTGATCATAGCCTTATTCAGGCATAAAGTGCTGGAAACAGCCATTTATGAAGCAAATGGGATTAAAAAAATAAATTCAAATCTATTCCACAATTTAATATTTAATCCAATATTCTCATTTTCTCATGTCTGGAGTGATCAAAACCTTATTCAGGCATAAAGCGCTGGAAACAGCCATTTATGACAAAATGGGATTAAAAAAATTTGAAAAATATTGATATGATATTTAAATCTACTCCACAATTTTATATTTATTTCAATATTCTCGAGATCTTATGTGAGGAGTGATCATAGCCTTATTCAGGCTTAAAGTGCTGGAAACAGCCATTTATGAAGCAAATGGGATTAAAAAATAAATTCAAATCTATTCCATAATTTAATATTTAATCCAATACTCTCATTTTCTCATGTCTGGAGTGATCAAAACCTTATTCAGGCATAAAGCGCTGGAAACAGCCATTTATGACAAAATGGGATTAAGAAAAATTTGAAAAATTTTGATATGAAATATTAATCTAATCCACAATTTTATATTTATTTCAATATTCTCGAGATCTCATGTGTGGAGTGATCATAGCCTTATTCAGGCATAAATTGCTGGAAACAGCCATTTATGAAGCAAATGGGATTAAAAAAAATAAATTCAAATTTATTCCACAATTTAATATTTAATCCAATATTCTCATTTTCTCATGTCTGGAGTGATCAAAACCTTATTCAGACATAAAGCGCTGGAAACAGCCATTTATGACAAAATGGGATTAAAAAAATTTGAAAAATATTGATATGAAATTTAAATCTACTCCACAATTTTATATTTATTTCAATATTCTCGATATCTCATGTGTGGAGTGATCATAGCCTTTTTCAGGCATAAAGTGCTGGAAACAGCCATTTATGAAGCAAATGGGATTAAAAAAAATAAATTCAAATCTATTCCACAATTTAATATTTAATCCAATATTCTCATTTTCTCATGTCTGGAGTAATCAAAACCTTATTCAGGCATAAAGCGCTGGAAACAGCCATTTATGAAACAAATGCGATTATATATATGTAAGAAATTCAATTCCTAGTTTTGGTTTTGCCTCGCTTAAGCTCCGGCAGTGTAGACTACGTAGACAGTGAAACTAGAAAGTAAATAATCAACTCTTCGTTGATATGATAATAATAATAATTATATGACAGGAGAAACTGTCAAAGTTTGTTTGATAAAAATTTGTGTTATAATAATTATTTAAAACTTGTATTTGGGAAACTGACATTGTAATTAAGGACATTAAATTTCGTTTCTTTGAATTACAGGTAGGGTTTATAGATACTTAATTTTTGTAATATGTTAATTAATAAATCATGTTCTTTGAATTACAGAGCAACACATGTTGTCATTATTGGTTTAATGTCATAATTCCCTTTAATAAGAAGAAAACGTAATAAAACATTATATATATGATATTTAAATCTATTCCACATTTTAATATTTAGTTCAATATTCTCATTTTCTCATGTCAGTAGTGATCAAAACCTTATCCAGGCATAAAGCGCAAGAATAAGCCATTTATGACAAAATGGGATTAATAAAAATTTTAAAAATGTTGATATGAAATTTAAATCTACTCCACAATTTTATATTTATTTCAATATTCTCGATATATCATGTGGAGTGTGATCATAGCCTAATTCAGGCATAAAGTGCTGGAAACAGCCATTTATGAAAAAAGGGATTAAAAGAAATTTAGAAAAGGTTGGTATGATATTCAAATCTATTCCTCAATCTAATATTTAACTCAACATTCTCGCTTTTACATTCCAAATTTTTCAAGTATTTCCTAAATGATTTATTTCAAGTCCCAAAAAATAATTTATTTTTCCCAGGATTTTAGTTTCAAATATTTTATTTATGCTGTCTTTAAAACTTTTGATCCAATTTTGATCAATGGATGCGATTATCATGTCATCGACATATACTATTATTATCATTAGCTCAGACCTCTTCTTGGCAATATATACACAAGAATCAGAATCCAGCTTTTCAAAACCTAAGTTTTTTAATTCATGTGATAGTTTCTTCTGCCACTCTCTGTTCACTTGTGAAGTTGGTGCCAAAATTTATCAATCAATCTACAACTCCACAACTTCAACAGTAACAGCACCAATAGAATTAATATTATTTTATACTTTTCAGTGCACAACTGATAACGTCGGTCCAATTTTTTGTAAAAAATATTTATTTCACACTTTTGAGTGTAACATTAGTCACGAAAATCGTTCAACATTCACTAATACCAATGAAGATAGTACTTAGCCTATTACCCACGTATATCCTTTGCTTGTAGTTGTAGTTATTGAGCAGAGACAACCACGAGACGTACAAGTTAATATGAAAATTGGTTCGGTAGGAGCGAAATCTTGTATCATTATTCTGCAATTGTTTAATCGTATTTCGTCATCCTTGTTTTTTGATTTGGCAGGCATTAACAGGGGGCACTACACTCAAAGTCACTAAATTACTAGTAATCTAGGGACTTGATGATTTATTTGATTGATTACTGTGTGACAGAAACAACCACCTGTGTGATTTCTTTTGTAAAGGGCTTGTGATCTATCAATAGTTTGTGTGAATATTTTGTTGCGTTAGTGTTAAGATTAGTGTGTAATTAAAACAATTGAGAAGATGCCTGAAAATCGGTGCCTCGTGTGTGGAGTGAATTTGAGGTTGAAAAATTACACTATTTTCCTAGAAATGAACTGAAGTAAGTGATGTTTTACGGACTTGAAAGATGTTTGTAACAACACGTTCTTGTTTTTATTAGGTCACAAAGGTGGCAGGAAGCCATGGGAGTTAAGTACAAGCCAGGTATGCGTAATTAACGAATCTGCAATCGGCATTTTACAGTTGAGTCATACATAGAAATTGCGACACACAAGCTGAACTCTTCTGCTGTGCCCACACTACACCCAGCTGAAATGGTAATCCAAGGTGTTGTTGTTGAAAGGCTTGTAGAGAGCAGAGGTAATACTGCTAACACATTCTTTCATTTCACAGTTGCACAAAGCACGGATCACGGAATCCTGGATTGTTCATAATGCTGTTGATTTTATGTGTGAATAACCCTAATCCGAGCTTTGTGCAAGCGGCTGTTAAATGTTCCTCTTTATGTCTACTTTCACTGTCTGTCACATCTCATTACTGTTAAGATTATGTCACTTGTTTATGCTCTTGTGTGTGCTATTGTCGTTGAGTTGGTACGCATAAATGGTGGTTGTTCAGTATGTATTTAACATGAACATTCTGTTGCATCGGAAGAAGAAATTGGGGAGCCTAGTTGTTCGGGTTTGCAAATGGAGCCACCCATGGACAAAACACCACGACGTTCTTTATTCCGTGGTATTCCGGGGTTAACTCGAGTGGATACAACACCAAGGAAAAAGCATCTGATGAGGATCGTGGAAAGTAAAGAAGCTCATGTAAGAAAGCTGAAGGCATTGTGTAAATCTAAAACCAGGGACATGAAAGCCTTAATGGATCTAGAAGACTCCACGGTAGTCCGAAATTTGTTTTGTGGAATGTCCAATACCACAGCGGATTTCTTAATTTCACATTTACGTTGTGTGAAACGGAGGCCCCATGGAAGACGATGGTCAGTGAGCCAGAATCTGTTAATTTCATTAGATTCTACCCAAAATAGTGACTGAAGAATGTGTAAATATATTCTCGCTAATATGAAAACCAAGAATGAAATCAAAAAAAATCTAACATTTCGATATAGCACGGAAATAAAAAACCCTTGAGTTCGATCGATAATGTACCATTCATTTCTGCTTAATAAATACTTATAGTTTCCGACATCTATATAAACATCCAAATTTTCCCACCCTGTATTGTCTATACAGTATTATTACAGAATTTTAGGCATCTTCATGGCTGGTTCTTTGTTTATACATATCTTATTTAATGTTTACATATTTTGATTGTTGCTATCGAATATTTGCTTTTCACATACCATAAACCGATGATCTTTGTTGCACATTATTTATATATTTCTACTTTGAAACTGTAAAATGTTCTCTGTATAGTGCTATAATATTATATTATTCATATTCTTATATATATATATATATATATATATATATATATATATATATATATATATATATATATATACTTTTTTTCTCAATAAACGGACTTACTTTCACGCTTACGTTTTTTTTTCAACGAGATAATATTATAAGTAATAATTAGACAGTAAAAGAAGACCCGCCAATTTTTAAATCGTTTGTAACAGAACGCGAACGCCCTCTACCAGTGCCTGCCAGTACAATAGAGCATTGGAATATTGCGAACTCTTTTTCACGGAGTTGGACGTCTCGTGGTTGTCTCTGTTATTGAGATCTCAAAACATCGCTGCGGAAATACGCTTAAGCGTATTAGTTGTTACCATCTTAACTTTGATTTAACCCGAAAACCGTAACTCTAAGGATAAAATGTTCAATATAAATTTTGCTACAAATAATTATGTCTTTCATGTACTGCAAACTGATTTTCAATATTCGACAGAAATCGCCCTCTCCACATAGCGAAAATAGGTATATTTGACAATTTAAAATGCCTCTATCTCGAAAACCGTAACTCTTTTGAAAAAATGTTCAATTTAAACATTTCCGGATATTGACCTATCCTTAATTATACCATCGCAGATTTTAAATTTTCGAAAAAATTTGCCTCCTCCACCCCCTGCGGGGGGAACGAGATGTCGGATTCCCGTTTTTATGAATATGGGACCATTTCTCAAACCTCTTCTGTCAAATGAATCAAAAATGATATCAAAATCGGAAAAGCACACAGTCGAATTGTATACCTCCTCCGTTTGGGGTTCGTCGGACAAAAATAGAATTTAGGAGTTACAAAGTTCACCGGATCATCTAGTGTAATTTAAAATAAAACAAAACAAATGACGAAGGTATGCAACTGGAAATACACAGTCGCGTATACTATTATCTGCTTTACAATATTCACCTCCACAAAAGTTAAACATTACAATAAAATATATAATCAAAACAAGATTTGTAACGATTTTAAACATAAATGCTGGTAGCTTTCAGAACAGTAGGTACATAGAATATGGCCTTAATCAGTAGGATGTTATTTTATTATCTAGAAACCAGAATACTATTCTTTTTTGACCGACTTCCCAAAAGGAGGAGGTATACAATTCGATTGTGTGCATTTTTATATATGCAATTGTCTTCGGTTCAAAACTCAAACCTCGTAAAATAGTTGATCGGTAGAGAATCTTCTGTTTTTAGGTTAAATGATTTCTAGAATTCTTCTTGGTACTGTATATAATGACAATGCCATAATTTGAGACTAACTCTACTTGAGGTCTATATACATGTTATATGAAGTTATAATTGCAATATTATTTAAAGTTATACAATAGTAACAAACTATTACTTTTTAATATTGTCTTTCATATTACATCTGCAAGGTACAGTTCTAAGAAGATAACAGAAGCGATAAGTATGCCTACGTGCCAGAGATGCCGACCAGTAGTCAGCAAGTTACCATAAAGACCATTTTTAGTTGTTTATCAAGTTTGGCCTCCAAAAAGACATTACTAAGTATTTACTTGTAATATATCTAGAGGTTTCGATTTAACCTTGTTTACTTCTTAAGAGAAAAGACCTATTGTAATTATTTACGTTCTTTTTAAATTTTTCATGATTAGACATTTTGGATTGTACAAATACTAGATCTCCGGCTAACGACTTCACTTGTGAATCTTCTGGTGAATTTTTCAGTCAACTTGTGAATCTGGATTCATACAGTCTAACATCCTTTCTAGTATAAATATTTTTTACAAAAAATTGGACCGACTTTATTAGTTGGTGCACTGAAAAGTATAAAATAATATTAATTCTATTGGTGCTGTTACTTTTGAAGTTGTGCAGTTGCAGGTAGATTGGTAACTTTTGGCACCAACTTCACAAGTACCAGCCCCAATAGAATTAATATTATTTTATACTTTTCAGTGCACCAACTAATAATGTCGGTCCAATTTTTTGTAAAAAATATTTATTTCACACTTTTGAGTGTAACATTAGTCACGAAAATCGTTGAACGTTCACTAATACCAATGAAGATAGTAGGTACTTATTCTATTACCCACGTATATTCCTTGCTTGTAGTTGTTATTATTGAGATCTCAGTACATCGCTGCGGAAATACGCTTGAATATTGTAGTTGTTACCATTTTAACACCGATTTTACTCGAAAACCGTAACTCTAAGGGGAAAATGTTCAGTATAAATGTTGCTACAAATAATTATGTCTTTCATGTACTGCAAACAGATTTTCAATTTTCGACAGAAATCGCCCTTTCCACATAGCGATAAATATTTTTTACAAAAAATTGGACCGACTTTATTAGTTGGTGCACTGAAAAGTATAAAATAATATTAATTCTATTGGTGCTGTTACTTTTGAAGTTGTGCAGTTGCAGGTAGATTGGTAACTTTTGGCACCAACTTCACAAGTACCAGCCCCAATAGAATTAATATTATTTTATACTTTTCAGTGCACCAACTAATAAAGTCGGTCCAATTTTTTGTAAAAAATATTTATTTCACACTTTTGAGTGTAACATTAGTCACGAAAATCGTTGAACGTTCACTAATACCAATGAAGATAGTACTTATTCTATTACCCACGTATATTCCTTGCTTGTAGTTGTTATTATTGAGATCTCATAACATCGCTGCGGAAATACGCTTGAATATTTTAGTTGTTACCATTTTAACACCGATTTTACTCGAAAACCGTAACTCTAAGGGGAAAATGTTCAGTATAAATGTTGCTACAAATAATTATGTCTTTCATGTACTGCAAACAAATTTTCAATTTTCGACAGAAATCGCCCTCTCCACATAGCGAAAATAGGTATATTTGAGAATTTAAAATGTCTCTATGTCGAAAACCGTTACTCTTTTGAGAAAATGTTCCATTTAAACGTTTCCGGATATTGTCCTATCTGTAATTATATCAACGCAGATTTTCAATTTTCGACAAAATTTGCCCCCTCCACCCCCTTCGGGGGCGGTTTTCGGAGGGAACGAGATGTCGGATTCCCGTTTTTATGAATATGGGACCATTTCTCAAGCCTCCTCTTTCAAATGAATCAAAAATCATCAAAATCGGAGTACGTTTACTATATGAAAGGCGCGCACAAACCAAAAAAAAAAAAAAAAAAAAAAAAAAAAAAAAAAAAAAAAAAAAAAATGCACACAATCGAATTGTATACCTCCTCCTTTTGGGAAGTCGGTCAAAAATACAGCGCGACACAGTGTGTCAAAGGCCTTTGCGAAGTCCGAGAATATTATTAAATATTTTTTGCCTGGATTAAGATTAAGATCTTCTCAGATATAGTCTGTCTGTGACGATGGCGTTTTCTGTATCCTTGCCTAAATCCATAAATCCATATTGGTTACATTATATCAAAAATTATGACTTTCTCAATATGAAATAAGTGTCAACTTTCTCATTTTTCGATAATTTTATTAATATTGCTACTACTGTTGAATTTTTTATTATATTTGTAAGTAAGTATATTCATTAAAAATTAAATTTACGATGTAAAGGTGTTGATAATACTTGATGCGAGTGTTTCAGGAACATTGAATTGATGCCATCAATTCTAGTGCTATTATTAAATGAGTTTATTTCTTCAATCAACTCCAAAATTCTAATGGGGGTTAAGAAATGGAAGCAACATTTTTGTAGCTATTTTCATTCATATTTACTCCATTACATAATCTCTGGCTAGGCTACCGCCCATTTTAAAGAAATGATTACTAAATTCATTAGATATATCCAATTGGTCATATAGATCCTGAGTATTCTTATACAAAATGCTTTCAATTTTCATGGTACCTATCAGTTTTATTTGCTTCAAATTGATGTTTATGATATTTCGATTTTGTTTAATTGATTATTTTTGTCAAAATTTTCCGGCATTGTCTATACTTCTCATTACTTGGATTTAATATACGTAAATAATTAATGCCCCGACAGACTCCTGGGTGAGAAGATTGTGTTTCTCTGTACACGACTAAATATATATCGTATACATAGCCTTCAAAAGGTGTGAAATAGTTAAATGAATAAAATTTTAAGAGTGGTGGTATGAGCATTGCACTCTTATGCCAATAAAAAAATGAAAAAATATTTGGAACTCTTGACAATATGAATTCAGCAGGTATTGTGTTATCGATGGTTTAATTCTCCATCTTTTATATACCAAATACTTTTTGTTGTACAACGATTTAAATAAAGTATAATTTCATGAATAAATAAAATAGTACATTACATGTTTTGACGTTCTCACAAATCAAAATATCACTACTTTACCTATAATATTTTATGTACTATCAAATAAAACAAAACAGGTGCTGAGGGTATGCAACTGTATATACACAATATTTATACCTACACTATTGAGCTGCTTTACAGTATACAGCCCCACAAAGTTGAACAACATATAATATCTAATGATATAAATTCATTCTTTCTGGAACCTGTTTGTTCCCAAGAGGTATCTGTTCTGCTGCTAATAATTAACTCAGCTCCTTTATAAAATATTTTTCATGACATGCAGATAATACGACTAAAATCTCTAAAGCAATACCAAAATTTAAAAGAGAAGACCAATCGGTAATAGATATATAACTATTGTCCAGACAGCATTATTCCTATGATATGCCCAATGACTGAAAGTATCGTAAACGAAAGATTGTAGACGCATTTCGAAAAGTGATTTAATTTCACAGTCACAGTATGGTCACGGATTATTATTATAATGTATAATCCCCAAAAAACATTCCCAATGTTAGACTTTTGGAGGTGAGAGCTATATTCTGCAAAACTCGACAAAAAAATCTCAAATCTTTCGCATACGCTCAGTAAGAGCTCCACACCCATTCAACTTTTTATGTTTCTTTGTATACGAATTTTGCTTTAATGGTACATTTTCATCAAGTGATTCTATCGCTTCTCATCGCCCTCAAAATTCCTTCCATGAAACTACAACTTGACGTATTATATTCATAACCCATTGTTCCACTAAATATGGACTAGCATTTCCAGTCACCTGCTCACTTTAAATGATAAAATAAAATAAAAATAAAAATACATACTTGAAATGAATGCACTATATTCCGTCATGGAAAAGAAGATGAAATAAAACAGAATTAATATGGCATTTGAACTTATATTCGTTTTTACGAACTCCATGTGTATATTTAACTATAAAAGTTCTAAAGAGTTCTATTGGGAGAAAAAATCAACTTTGTTAGTGGTCTACAATATTTTTGCACACATCAAAAACACAAAAGTGCAATACGATCTATTTCCTAATATACAGGGTGTTTCAAATATATTCACAGGACTTGAGGATGTGATAGTTCGTCCAAAAATAGGTTTATATTAACTTACAGTTTAAAATGCGTCATTTTCGAGATACCTACAGGGCGCTGAAATTAAACAGAAATCGTTGTTTGTGGCTATCTCCTGAACCGTTTATCGTATAAGTTTGGAGTCAGAACAACATTTTTGTCATAAATGGTGAAGATTTTGAAGGAGTAGTGGGTGTTTTTCTCCACAATTTCTACGCTAATGGAAAAAGTACGGTTTTGAGATGCCCATTGGAACCGCCAATGTTTTCTACACCAAAAAGGTACCGTTGGTCGTGACCTCTAATTATAAAATTGAATTTTCACGAAAACGGTCGAATTCAGAGCTCACGACCAATAGGTTTTTTTGTAGAAAACATTGGCGCTTCAAATGGGCATCTCAAAACTGTAATTTTTCCATTGGCGTAGGAAATGGGGAGAAAAACACGCAACGATATTCTAGAGGTTAAGTTAATATTTTTTTTTTCATTTTTTTGGACGAGCTATCACATCCTCAAGCCCTGCGCATATATTATGAAACATCCTGTATATTTAAACCTAATGAAAATAATTGCTAACACCGTATTAAGTCGTGGAGTATGAATAAAGCTTATTATGAGTTGAAAAAAAAGTGAACAATTTATGTTTCAACGTCATGGAAGGAATATTGGGGGCGGTGAGAAGCGATAGAATCACTTGATGAAAATGTACCATTAAAGCAAAATTCGTATACAAAGAAACATAAAAAGTTGTATGGGTGTGGAGCTCTTACTGAGCGTATGCGAAAGATTTGAGATTTTTTGTCGAGTTTTGCAGAATATAGCTCTCACCTCCAAAAGTCTTACATTGGGAATGTTTTTTGGGGAAACGGATTTGTTTTGGTCGCTTAACTGTCACGGACTAACTTTAATTTTCAATAATCATATTCATTGTAAATACAAATATATATGTATATACAAGGTGGCTCACGGTCGATGGTACCTTAGACGTTTACGGAGAATCGTTCTGAAAATTTGGTTGTTCAAGTAATTGCTCCTAATCTATCGATCTAAAATATTTTCATCGATGCAGCGTTGTCGCTTATACCAAAAAGTAGCAGCATCTTTGTTTTTTCAAATAGAACACCCTATATATTACTGCGTTTTGCATTTGTCCTCACTGTCTTAATATTTTTGCCACACTCACTTACACCTATCTCTAACGGTTCTCGAGATATTATTTTCCATATTTTTTATCCAAAACATAGCTCTAAAATTAAATGTTTATTTCTGCGTTATTTCAATTCCTAGGAATTTGTCCTGCGTTATACAGGGTCGTTCAAAATGTGTGATTTTACTGCTAGATACAAAAATGTTTAAAAATGCTTTTTTTTAAATGGAAGATTCTGTATATTATGAAATATCCTGAAGGATACCTAAATTTCCTTCGATTTGATGTATCATGTTCCTATAGTAGCCAGAATTCCGAGATAAGAGCAATTGTCTAAAAAAATCAAAATATATTTCTCATATTTATCTAGGTTGCTATTAAATGTCATCATAGTACATGACATGATGAAAATTTGACAATTAGTGCATTATTGATAATACATTTGAGTATTTCTCAACGTAAGTGATTTGAAATTAATCAAATAACAATTCAAACGAAGTTCTAATAAAATTGTTTATTCTTCATGGAAAATGTGTGGAAACTATCGCAACAACGTGCAGAAAATTAAATGAAACGTACTCTGATTTACATCCAATGAACAAGAGGAAGTTTGTACGATCACAAAATAATTTCATTAATTATCTGTTAAAATTTAGAAAAGGTTCATAATTAGTTTTCAAAATGCCGACCATTGGCTTCCAAACATTTCGATGTCCGTTTACTTGTAGATATAGTTGTAGCCCTCCTTATTTCACTGGCATCTAGTTCTTCAATGCAGTTAATTATCCATCCATAATGCGCCCGTACCAGTTTACTAAAGTTCTAGCTCTAGAACCAGAAGATCATCAAAGTAGGGTTTACTTTTGCAAAACAATCCTATTTCGCATCCAAGAAGATCCTGAACTCTTAAAAAAATTATTGAGACAGAAGAATCAAAATTTTCCAGAGAAGGAATTTTTATAGAAGGAACGGGCATTTCTGGGCTGATCGAAATCCAAATATTGTCAAGGAAATGGGATTTCAGGAGAAGTTTAGTTTCAACGTATTTTACCTTAAAAGGATCACCGAATAAGTTTTCTTATTTACGAATTTATGAATTCTGAGAAATATTTGGAAATTCTAAGGTCAGTTGTGAACGACTTCGTGGACAAACTGTCATTGGAAGGGTATCGATGCGATAGTTTCCACACATTGTTCCGTAACCCGCCCGCATGCTACGCCGCTGTCTTCTGTGAGTCCAATAACCACCGCTAGGGTCACCCAAAAAGATGCTACCAACAGTAACAGTACCAACTACCAACGCTTGTAATATTCAACACGAAAAACAAGAACCATCGTCAGCAGATTAACAAATTAACATATATATCAATTAAAGTGTACAATAAACTATTTGAATACAGTCCACATCTTTTCAATACGAAGAACATGGTCCATCAGAGCGGATATCATCTTCAGTGATCTACAATAATCAATAAATCATCAATACATCAACCTGCAGTTCTCAAGTTTCAACGGCCAAATTCAGCCATTAGACAAGGCAAGAGAGACGGAGCTGTCCAGTATCAGAGCAAGAAAGCAGACAATCTAACAGTGAGTTTCCTATTTTCCTTACATTTTATACATAACCACTCCCTTTCACAAGAGTGACGATATTTCACACAAAGATTGCTGTTACAATGACTGAAATGACTACATTAAACAGAAAACGAGGTAGCGTGAAACGTTCTCTTACGTCTTTCACTAAGCAATTAGATATTCATGAAACAAAGGAAACTTTATCTGAAATCGAAATATTTCAATTGAAAGATTGGCTAGACAATATTACAGCTATACTATCTGAATTTGATACTATCCAAAACGAGATTGAATCTACTTGTCATGAGAATCAGTTAGAGGATCAATATGTAGAAAGAGAAAACTTTCATCAAAAGTTTTACGAAGTTACAGGTAGGGCAAAATTACTGCTGAAGCAAAATAAGCAACATGATTCGGGTTCGGAAAAAGCGGTAGAGGTTGGCGATGCTGGCGCTTCTAGACACGAACCGATTGCTACAAAATTACCAGAAATTTCCTTGCCAAAATTCACCGGTAACTCTGAAGATTGGTTAGAATTTCGAGACACTTTCGAAATTTTAATTCATAAGAACGTGATGTTATCAGATATTCAAAAATTTTTCTATCTGCGCGGTAGTCTTGAAGGCAGTGCGGCATCTTGCATTAGGAAGGTACAATACGACGCTTCGAACTACATGGTAGCATGGAACACTTTGTGTTGTAGATTTAATAACGTTAAGAAATTATTACATGATCATTTAAGTTTTCTTCTTTTTTTCGAGCCTATTCAAAAGGGTTCGCACGAGAAACTACAATTTCTGGCTGACAATATTGCTAGGTGCAATTCAACAGCTAGGTCAATCCACAGATAATTGGGACACACTCTTAATATTTTGGATTTCACAAAAACTAGACAATGAAACTCTGTGCGACTGGGAGCGGCAAACGCGAAATAAAGAAGATTATTCTAATATCGATTACTTCCTTTCGTTTTTGCGCGAGCGAGCAAATTTCGTAGAAACTTTAAGTTACAAATGCCATAATTCTGAATCCAAATTCCAAAATAAGACCGCTTCAAAGGCCAATAGAGATCTCTCTAAATTCCCTCGTAGAGAAACTTCGAGAGTTCTGACTACAAGGCTATATTCTTGCTATTTTTGTAAAGGCGAACACGCAATTTATACGTGTAGAGGTTTCATGGATTTATCAATAAAAGAAAGGATTCAATTCATAAAGAAAAATCCTTCAATATGTTTCAATTGTCTACGAGAAGGACATTCTATATCAAAGTGCAAGCTTGGCCATGCAAAAAATGCAAATCCAAGCACAATACGCTTTTGCATGAAGATCAAGAAGCAAATCAATTGCAATCAACATCATATGCTAATGTCGATTCTACAACAAGCTGTAAGGCGATAGTTTCGAACAGTAGCATATCAGCTATAACAAACCAAGTCCTACTATCTACAGCGAATATATTAATCATGAACAAGGACAAACAATACGTGAAAATGCGAGCATTATTAGATTGCGGTTCACAAACGTCTTTCATCTCCGAAGATGCACTAGAAATGTTGCGGATTCCGAAAGAAAATGCAAATTTAAAGATATTCGGTATATCTAATGTGACTTCACAAGTTAATACAAAATGCAAAATTTATATTAAATCCATTTAAACAAATTTCAAAGCAGAAGTCACGTGCTATATTTTACCGACTATCACCAGCATTACGCCTCAATGTCGATTACAAGTCGATCATATCAATATACCGGAAGGGCTGCAATTAGCCGACTCCAATTTCAACAGTCCGGGGCCGATCGGAATGCTAATTGGTGCAGACTTATTTTGGCTTCTCCTAAAGTCAGGTAAAATCGTTTTAGGTAAAAATCTTCCAATACTCCAAGACACCGAATTAGGGTGGCTGGTCTCTGGGCCATTCGGCACTCCACAATTACGTTCAAATTCGACTTCTTGCAACTTAACCACAAATCAAGATCTGTTATTATCTATTTCAAAATTTTGGGAGATTGAGGAAGTACGCGATAAAAAAGTTGAATCGAAAGATGAAGTTTTATGTGAAAGAATTTTCTCGGAAACTACAACTCGACAATCCGATGGAAGATTTATCGTTAATATGCCTCTTAAACAAGAACCCAATGTGTTAGGAGAATCACGTCTGCAGGCAGAGCATCGATTCTTAGCATTGGAAAGGCGATTAATGAAAAATTCTGTCTTACGCTATACTTACAATAACTTCATGCGAGAATACGAAAAACTGAATCACATGTCACTTGTTACCGATTATAATTCAAATGAACAATCTCACATACATTACTATATGCCGCATCACGGTGTTCAAAAGGAAACGAGTCTCACGACAAAACTAAGGGTTGTTTTCGATGCCTCAGCTCAAACAACTAGTGGTCTGTCACTAAACAACATTCAGCTAGTTGGACCTGTCATACAAGATGATCTTTTTTCCATTATTTTAAGATTTAGATCATATAAATATGTAATTACGGCAGACATCGCGAAAATGTACCGACAAGTCATGATAAACCCTCAATATCGCTCATTACAAAGAGTTCTGTGGCGCTATGACACAAATGAACCAATCGAAGCGTATGAACTAAACACGGTCACATACGGTCAAGCTTCGGCAAGCTTTCTAGCAATCAGATGCTTGGTTGCTATAGCTAATGAAATCGAACACAAAAAACCCAATATCGCGAGAGTGATAAAGAAAGACTTTTATGTCGACGACATGCTTACAGGAGCTGATACCATAGAAGAAGCAACAACAATATGTTATGAAGTAGCTCAAGCGCTAAAAGGTGGCTGCTTCGAATTTGGCAAATGGTGTTCAAACGCACCGGAAGTTCTCCAAGGGATTGATCCTTCCAATCTAGACCACAGTATTCTAGAGTTTTCATCAAGCGATAATACAAATACTTTAGGCCTCACTTGGTCGTGTCAAAATGATAAATTACTGTTCAATATCAATAACTCAGGCTCTGCTGATTCTAGATGTACTAAGAGATCAATTTTGTCAACAATAGCAAAAATATTTGACCCATTGGGATTAGTCGCTCCATGTACAATTTTCGCTAAAATCTTCATGCAAATACTGTGGGCTAATAAGCTATCTTGGGATGAATACTTACCAGCAAATCATGAGATAAATTGGAGAAAATTCCAGTTCGAATTATCATTATTGAATAATCTATCGATCAGCCGTCATGTAATAATCAGAAACGCTGTTGACATTGAATTGCATGGATTCGCGGACTCTTCAGAACGAGCATACGGCGCATGTATATATTTGCGAAGTCGTGATGCTCAGAATTCTATAAAGGTAAGTTTGCTATGTGCGAAGTCAAAGGTAGCGCCGCTTAAAACTATAAGCATTCCGCGATTAGAATTGTGCGCAGCATTGTTGTTATCTCGCCTAACTGAAAAGATACGAACTTCTATGAACTTCAACTTTTCTAATCAGTTTTTATGGTCCGATTCTACGATAACTCTAGCCTGGATCAATACTAGCCCAAATCTATTGAAAACGTTCACCGCGAATCGAGTATCAGAAATTCAGTCCCTAACGGAAAACTGTCAGTGGAGGCATGTTCCTACGTCTGAAAATCCAGCCGATATTTTATCCAGAGGAGTATATCCGAGTGAAATATTAAAATTAGATCTGTGGTGGAGCGGTCCGTTATGGCTCAATCATTCAATGGACACATGGCCTAACGAAAAACCTGTTACATGCGACTTACCGGAAATGAAAGTTCAAACATTTCTGACACATAAAACCCGAGCCATAACATTAGATTTTCCATTTGCAAGATTTTCAAGTTATTCAAAATTGATTAACACTACAGCTTACATATTGCGTTTTAAAAACAATTGTTTCAGACCTAAACTTGAAAGGCTTACAGGCGTTTTAACATTACACGAAATCGATAAGGTAACGTCTACTCTAATCAGAATTGCACAATATCAATCTTTCCGACAAGAAATCGATGATTTATCAAAGAGTAATTGTGTAAACGACAAAAGTAAGCTTTCTGGTCTTGCACCTTTTCTAGACGAAAATCAAATCTTACGAGTCGGTGGTCGACTAAAGTATTCAAATTACGACTTCAACAAAAAACATCCGATATTACTTCATGGCAGTCATATTTTCACAAGATTACTATTCGAAAACGAGCATCAAAGGTCATTACATGCGGGACCACAGCTACTGCTGAGCCTTATAAGAAACATCTATTGGCCAATCAATGGGCGCAATTTGGCTCGTTCCATAGTAAAGAAATGTCTACGATGTTTCCGTTTTAATGCAGGAATTTCCCAACCTATAATGGGCAATTTACCAAACGATCGCGTCTCTATATCTAGTCCTTTTAGTATCGTCGGTGTGGATTACGCCGGTCCATTCAATATTCGCGATAGAAAGAGTCGTGGTTTCAAATTGAACAAAGCATATATTGCATTATTCGTTTGCTTCTCAACGAAAGCTTTACATCTCGAAGTAGTAACTAATCTTTCTTCAGAAGCGTTTATTCAAGCCTTGCATCGGTTTGTGTCTCGAAGGGGCAAACCAGCCAAGATTTATTCTGATAACGGTAGTAATTTTGTCGGAGCTCAAAGAGAACTCAAAGGTTTCTTTAAATCGCAATCCTTGAACGAGGATGTTCACAAATTTTCAATTTCAGAGTCGATAGAATGGCATTTTATTCCTGTCAGTTCGCCACATTTTGGTGGTCTGTGGGAAGCTGGTGTGAAAAGCTCCAAACATCATTTGAAGCGAGTGCTCTCTAACACACCGCTTCTCTTCGAAGAATTTTACACCCTTTGTGTGCAAATAGAGTCACTTTTGAACTCCCGACCTATCTCTCCTATGAGCAACGACCCTAATGACCTATCTCCCCTTACTCCTGCTCACTTCTTGATTGGACGTCCAATGCAGTCAGTACCAGAAGTCGATTTAATAGACTTACGGATGAATCGGCTTAATCGGTACCAGCTAATTCAGCAGATGATGCAGCATTTCTGGCGAAGATGGCAGCTAGAGTACATCTCAGAGCTGCAAAGGCGGTCCAAATGGAAGGAAAACAAGAGTGTATTGAAGGAGGGCGAGCTGGTCCTAATCAAGGAGCCCAATACCCGACCTACCCAGTGGCATCTAGGTAGAATTGCAACAATTCATCCTGGACTTGATGGTGTTGCCAGGGTTGCCACGGGGAAAACTGCAGCTGGACTCATCAAAAGAGGTTTTCAGAAGCTTTGTCCTTTACCCATTCAAAATTGAAAGGGAAGCCTTTCAAGGTGGGGGGCATGTTCCGTAACCCGCCCGCATGCTACGCCGCTGTCTTCTGTGAGTCCAATAACCACCGCTAGGGTCACCCAAAAAGATGCTACCAACAGTAACAGTACCAACTACCAACGCTTGTAATATTCAACACGAAAAACAAGAACCATCGTCAGCAGATTAACAAATTAACATATATATCAATTAAAGTGTACAATAAACTATTTGAATACAGTCCACATCTTTTCAATACGAAGAACACACATTTTCCATGAAGAATAAACAATTTTAATAGAACTTCGTTTAAATTGTTATTTCATTCATTTCAAATCACTTACGTTGAGAAATACTTGAAGATATAATTAATAATGCACTAATTGTCTAATTTTCATTATGTCATGTACTATGATGACATTTAATAGCAACCTAGATGAATATGAGAAATATAATGGGTGTTCCATTTAAAAAAACGCATTTTTAAACATTTTTGTATCTAGCAGTAAAATCACACATTTTGAACGACCCTGTATAACGCAGGACAAATTTCTCTATTCAGAATATATAAACATTATCTCGATGACCTACTAACCATCGACCATGAGCCACCCTATATATATACCGGGTGTCCCACTATGGTCAGCGAGGTAGGATAATAGGGAAACCGTAAACCCTACGACTTCGGGAAAAAAATTCATAAGTAAATCGGCTTAAAGAAATTCAGCTAAGATATTTTCACATTTCTGAAATGGCCGCTAGGTTGCGTAATTACCATGGTATAAATTAAATTTAACTTTTTCTCAAAAAATCGATGCATTAACGTATTGTTCTAGTACCAGAAATGGAAGTTCATGAAATTTTGCGTAATTTTGGTCTGCATACTTTTCCGTATGTTTGATTATAAGGGTGAAAGGAGCTGGGAGACAGTACTTTCTTAAACCGCTGTAATCTCCTAGACGCGTTATCCCAATTTAAAGACTTTAGTCTTGTCTGAAAGATAATTCAAGGCTTATTTCAAAAATAATGTCGGATGTGTACGCAAATTCACACTTTTACTCCTAGAGGGCACTGAATAACCAATATTCACTTTTCATCGTTTTTTGTAAAAAATTAAATAGCACGATACATTTTTCTCTTACTGGTATTAAAAGCCATATAAATAGCCACAGTTTGGCGACGCGATATCTTTACTCGTTTTGGAATTATTGTAAAATGTAATCTCGAACGAAACAAAAATACTTATAGACTGATTAGAAAGAAAATAAATAGAAATGTTTTTCTGCTTTTGTTAGAAAACAGCAAATCCGAAACCAGCACATAGTTGTTATCATTACTTGTTGTTATGAGCAGTGGCGTGCGGTGGAATCTTAAGTAAGCGAAGCACGTACAGTACACATTTACAAACACTTTTTACTTAATTGTCCAACGTTTTCAATGTTATCCCCAACAGCCGAAGCTGACGGTAGTTTTATGTCCATGTCCGAATTATTAAAATTATTAATTCACTCAAATAATTATTTTTATGTTTTACTTTACGTTGTTATTAATCCACCAATATTGCTTAAATAGATAATTATGGTTTTTTTCTCGTTTTTTCGTCGATCAAAAAACCATTTGGTTCTATGGCCCCAACTACTTTTTCATCAAAAATTAATTTTACGCTAACTTAAGAACGAATAAAAATAATCCAATGGTCTATCGGCAAAGTAAAATTGCGCAGGTATCAACATTTTTATGGTTATTATGATTAAAGTACCTAAAGAAATAGTTTTTTTTACTCAGTGGTAACCTAACCTAACCTAACTGAATAAGCAATAAGAAACTTATATCTTTAAATAGGTAGTGATAATGATTATTACTTTCTTAATAAAACAAAAATATCAATTTTACATTAACTCAAAAACGAGTAAAGATATCGAGTCGCGGTTTTCGCCAAAATGTAGCTAATTATGTGGCTCTCAATAGCAATGATAAATAAATGTATCGTGTCATTTAATTTTTTTACAAAAAAATATGAAAACTGAATATTGGTTTATCAGTGCCCTCTAGGAGTAAAGTTGTTAACTTGCGAACACATCCGACATTATTTTTAAAATAAGCGTCGAGTTATCTTTCAAACATGACTAAACTTATTAGATTTGGATAACGCGTCTAGGAGATTACAGCGGTTTAATAAGGTACTCCCCCCACCCATATAATCAAAAATACGGAAATAGTGTGAGGACCAAAATTACGCAGAATGTAATGAACTTTTCATTTCCGGTACCAAAAGAATACGTTAATATTTCGATTTTTTTAGAAAAAATTAATTTTAATTAATACCACGCTAATTACGCCACCTAGCGGCTCTTTTAGAAACTTGAAAATATTTTAGCTGAATTTCTTTTAGCCGATTTAATTATGAATTTTTTTCCCGAAGTCGTAGGGTTTACGGCTTCCCTATTATCCTACCTCGCTGACCTTAGTGGGACACCCGGTATATATATATATGCTGCATCTTTCTTTTCAGCGCTTGCCAAGAAATTAAATGTAATGTTACAGATCTTGAAGCATATTAGCACTAAATTGATAATGGTAGTAACATTACCATTATTGTTGGGGACATGAATATAGATATACTAAAAAAATTGTAAAATCGCGAATAACTACATACTGACTCTCTCATCCTTTAATTAATATCTCAAAAAATATTAGCTATAAAAATAAAATCATATTAATAAACTGACATTGTTTTTCCATTTTGATCTGAAAAATAAATTAAAATTATAAACATTCTATAAGAAAAAACAAAGTTGTGTAGAGTTCCAACTATTTAGAAACACCTGGTATAATTGAAAATATTTTTATGTTGTAGAATGTTTAAAATACGATTGGGTTAGTTATAGACATTTTCTCCTAATCTTTACCTTGTATTTCATAACTTCAAATGTAACTAGATATTTATCAACAGCGGGCCGCGTCTAATTATAAAAAAGCTATATCGTGTGATCTGAACCTGAAAGCTAAAACCAAAAAAATGTATGCACGAGTAGGCAATGTTAGAAGAAATATAACTAGGTATCAAATATTAATTAATTAATTAATAACCCACAGCATACGAAAACCATAGACTAATAAATAGAATAACGAAAACGTTTAATTGCTGATCGCTCTGCCATCTCTTAGTAAATAGATGTATTAAAATTAAGGATTGCAGTTCTATATACGTCTCTGTTCTCTGCTACTGCTACATCTACCTCATTGTTGCCATTTAATATAGTATAGTAGTAGTATACGTTCGACAAATATTTTTCGAATAAGGGCGAAGTAGTATGCACGCTTTTTAAATAATAAATGATTTTACAATCATGATCATAATTAATTTGTCAGTTTCACTTAGGTATTTTTCCGATATCTATATCAGTTAGGTATTTAACAACATGTAAAATTTTAGCACAGGCAACACCGTAGAGTCTTGAAAATAATAAATTGTAAAATCCGTCTATTTGGTTTTACATATATATATTGATAATATAATTATTACAGCCTTGTACGAGTTGAAAAGATTTTCAAATCATTACTTATCATTGAAGGATTGTATTAAATACAATATCGCGTTAATTTCAAGCCATATATTTAAATTAATCGGAAAAAACCATTACGTGACCTTGATAATCCAATATTTTTCTGTAAATAATGCTTCTGTACGCAGAAGTGAGAGATACCGCTCTCACCTCTGCAAACTACAGTTTGCATTGATGTATGTTACATGATTATATATTACATTCATTATACATTGATCAATTTGCACCACATATCAAATTAATTCACACATTGTATTTGTTATTATCCAGAACAATCTTCTACGTCTACGTCTTCTATAGAACCCTTATTTTGTAAAATCATCAAAAGGACACCTGCATTTTGTTTACTATAAAGATCCGAAACATAGTGATGTGGCAATCACAAAATAGAAGGTATAAATAAGGCATCTAGCTTACTTCGAGGACATTAATTAATTAACAGTCAGTTACAAACTCACTTTTTATAATAATTATATCAAACAAGTTATATACTTAAACAGTGAAATATTTTTCTTAAAGATTTTAAAAACTTTTAATTGTTACAAGACCCGTAACATGTATGGTGTTTCCTTATTTCTATGGTAACATGTATCATGAAAATAAAACAGGTGCTGAGGGTATGCAACTGTATATACACAATATAGTGTAGTGTACGCTGCCTTACAGTATACAGCCCCACAAAGTTGAACAATATATTATAATATAATATATATATATATATATATAATAATATAATGATATAAATTCTTTCTTTCTGGAACCTGTGGGTACCCAAGAGGTAGCTGCTGCTATTAATAAACTGAGCTTCTCTATAAAATAGTTCCACGACGTCGAGATACGCTCAAAATCTCTAAAGTAATACCAACATTTAAAAGAGGAGAAATCGTTAATGGATGGGTAACTATTGTCCAGTCAGCATTATTCCCATGTTATGCCAAATCATTGAATGTAGCCTAAGCGAAAGATTGTAGACGTATCTCGAGAAGCGATTTAATTTCACACAGTCACAGTATGGCCACGGATTATTAAAGTGTATAATCTGTGGTATGGTTTTCACAATAATAAATATACAACACAGGCTGCTTTAAAATCTTGATCAAAACAGACATACGTCTTCAATGACACTATGCGACTTGACTTTCTAGTGCCATATCGCCTGACATTCTATTAGAAAAACTAAGCCGCTATAAGAACAAGATGCATCACCTTAGATCTACTGTGTTTTTACATTTCATACAGATTTCAATTTGTAGAGTTGAACAATGTAAGGTCGGACTACAAAAAAAATCATGTGGTACAGCAGGGTTCATTCCTCGGGCCTTTTTTATTTATCGTTTATATTAATGAATTATGTTGCACCTAAATGGTTGTATTCGCTGATCATACATATATGAACTGAAAAATCGATTACTTATCTTACCGGCTTAATGTTTGAGTCTATATTAAGCCAGTTAATTGTCCCTTCCAATTAAACTTGAATGGAAGCAAAACTCAAAATATGATAATTTTTTTTATGCAAATTACCAAGAGAAAAAGAACGTTAAGTTTCTTGCTCTTATCATCGATAATGGATTGAGCTGGTCCAATCGCGTAGATCATGTTGCTTACAAATTATCTAGTATTCTTTTCTTACCGAGACTACTGAGGCATTTTACATATATTTATATTAAAAAAAAAATTACCGACTTTATTATTTGGTGTTCTGAAATATATACAAAATATTAATTCTATTGGTGCTGCTAATTTTGAATTTGTGCTGTTGTAGATAGATTGATAAATTTTGGCATCAACTTCAAAAGTACAAATAGAGTTGATATTAGTTTGTATTTTTGAATTTAATTGAATTGAATAATAATATTAATAATAATAATAACAGCTTTCCGCAGAAAACTACATGAAGCCTTCACTAGACAATATCCTGATATACCAATGACAGAACGGAGGGTTGCAGATCAAAGAAACGCGATTGTGTAAAAACAACTTCTAGCGCAGGAAATTCTACGGCAACTACAAGATGAAGTTCGAGAATCCTTAAGCCTGGAAAATATTAAAACTCCTGATCACAGCCCGCACCTGTGCAATTTAGTCAACCAAGTGAATCTAATCAAAACCTATTCCCCTTTAGTCAATCGAACACTAGGCTTAGAACCAGAAGTAACAGTAGTGGTACTCAAGACTTAACAACTCAACACACAAAACCTGCTCAGTTAGTAGAACAGACTGATTCTAAAGCTGCAGAAAATGGCACTCTAAAACCAGAGCCACAAGAAGAAGAAAATGGTAACAATGAATTTACTATACACCTAAAGAACCTCTTTAGAACTGTGCTTAAAAGTATACAGGAATGGACCCAATCAAAAACCATGGTTACTAACCTCAAAAAAAGACATCATGAAAGATTGCTAGATAGATTATGAATGCTCAATTACTACCACTCTTCCTTGAAGTAGAAACATACAGTGAGCTACATGATCTCATTTAATGCGCAGCATACACCGCCATGGAAGCCAATGGAGCCAAAATATACGAGCAGAATAGAAAGAAAACAAACAACCATCACACACTACCATGGAAGAAAATGTTAATGAGGAAAATTGAGATAAAACGAGCTGAAATGGCAAGAATAATAGAATACAGGAATGGAAACCTTAGTACCAAACTAAGAAAAAGAGTTCAAGAAATATTCCAATAGTACATGATCCAAACTCCAAGAGACATACCAAACACCATTCCAAATGATTTTTTTGGCACGCTCCAACAAAAGCTTATAGTTTCTAGAACAAGACTAAGAAGGTATTCAAAGAGCATTTAGAAGAAGCAACAAACCAGAGATTTCAACCATAGCGAAAAAAAGTTCTACAGAATGCTCAAACAAGGAACAGGGGGAGCAAGCGATAAAACAAGAATAGTAAACCTTCCCAGCCAAGACCAAATAACAACCTATTGGTCTCAGATATGGAGACCAGATGGTGGGTGCCAAATAGATTCGGACTGGTACCACAGAGAAAAAAAAAAGAGCAGTAACATAGCACTAATGGAGGAACCAATGATTGCAGAAAACATAGTGACAAAAGTGATCCAAGACACATGCAGTTGGAAAAGCCCAGGGAGTGACAAGAATCACAATTATTGGTGTAAGAAATTAACCTGCACCCACAAGAAACTGGCGGTGCTTATCAATGACTTAATCAAGAGCCCTGACAAAATGCCACTATTCCTCAATATGGGCATTACTTACCTACTGCCAAAGGGAAAAGTTTCTCAAGTCCCATCAAAATACCAGTCAATTACATGTCTTCAAACTGGATACAAGATTATCACTTCCTGCATTACTAAACTGCTCCTCACCACACACAAAGAAGAGCACAAGATAATGACAGAGGAGCAGAAAGGATGCCCAAAAGGAACCAAGGACTTCAAGGAACAGTTAGTGATAAACTCTATAATCCTCAATGAAGTCAAGAAGAAGAAACGAAAGCTTTTGTGCTGTTATATAAACTACCAGAAGGCGTATGACTCATTGACTCACTCTTGGCTAGCTAAAGTACTACAACTATACAGAATCCATCCACTTTATAACATTCCTTAAGAAGACAATGAATCAACGAACTTGATCAACCTCTTGTCGACAAGCTAGTGTCGAACGAATGGTGGCGAACGGGCGAATTCAGATTTAGATTCAGATTCAGATTCGTTCATTGTTTCTAAAAACATTTTATTTTATAACAATATGTTTGGCCTTCAACAAATACAGAGTAAATTAACTATTAACATTAGAGCTAGAGTAATATATCTACCTCATCTAGATTTATTTCTACCCGAGTAAGTTATTGTAATTTAGTAGGAATTAATTTTAAATGAGAATTAAATTAGGATTCTTAATAATCCAAGAATAAAAATAAGATAATTTTATGATTCAAGAATTGAGCAAAGGGAAATATGACGGTATGTATTCGAAGTGGACAGTTATTGTTGTTATTCTCCCATGCAAAATGATCGGTTCATGATGATATTCCACACCTGCTTGGATATAATGGTTGCACTTTCATAATTAATATTGTCAAGTTTCGATTTTAAATCATTCATTGAAATTAAGTGATTGTTTGCTATGTTTCTATTACCAACATTCACTGCACTCTCAAAAAGAACATGGTTTAATGTCTCTTTTACATGCATGTTGCAAACCGTACAATGTAAATCAGGATTTATTCGATATATTGAGCCCCTGTGAGTAAGTTTTATGATATATTTGATACTTACTCTCAACTGGGCTATAGTTCGTTGAATTTCGATGGGCAGTTTGAGCAGTAGGTAGTTTTGTACCCCGTTATTTTGCTTTAGTGAGGGATAAAGTGTTAGAAAGTTGGAAGCTGATGCTTGAGCTGTGTCTGCAGCTCTTAATTTGTTATAGAAAATAGTGAGAAATCTTTTTCGATGTTTTCTAAAAAAAGTACTTGAAATATTGATCGACCAGGGTATTTCTATCTCAAGAAATGCGAACAGTACTTTTACCTGATTAGCCCAATTGTACCTCAGTTCATTGCCGCTGAGTCGGAGTTGTCTGATAAAACAAACTTTAGGAAGACGATTATCTTCCATTTGAAGTACTTTAATCAGCCAATTTATCGTACTTTTAAATACGGTATATACAAGTTTAACTCTATTGGCTTCCAACCTAACGACAGAAGCGGGGGTATTTCTAGGCCATTGCAGCAATCATTTAAAGAAATTAGTTTGCATACTTTCCATGATGTCATAATAATTCTGGCCCAAATGAGAAGGCAGTTTGAAAGAGTGCTAATGACAAGTGAGTCTATCAGCTGTATTTTGGATGTCCATGAGTCCATTTTTGATTTAGAAATTATAGAAAGTATGCTGCAAGATGCCTGTTTAGCTTTGTCAGTCGAATTGATAGTCATTTGCCTGAAAAGACCTGAAGAGGAAAAGTGTATCCCTAAATATGTGTGCGAATTGACAAGTTCTATAGGATTATTTTTGTAAAGAAAGGAGTTGGAATGAATATGTGAGGAGCCTCTAGAAAATTGCACGATTTTTGTTTTGGTCACATTGACAGTGAGTAGGTTGGTGTCTGAGTATTTCTCCACAATTCTGATTTTTTTCTTTAAATCAACTAGCGAGTCAGAGAAAATAACTAGATCATCGCAATACAGCAAAAGCAAAAGGTCGGTCGTGTTGTTTAAGCTTATGCCCGAAGCACCATTTTTCTGAAAATACTCTTCCATATCGGCAATAAACAGAGAAAATATTAAAGGACTTAGGGACTCCCCCTGCAAAATTCCCTCGCTTATATCAATAGGCCAAGTAATGCCCTCAGTGCATTTCACTTCCATGAAAGCTTTTTGAAGAGGGATCTTAATATATTTATGTAGGAAGAAGCCAATCCAATGGAATAAAGTTTTTGCCAAATCAGACTGTGATTTGATGAGTCAAATGCTCTTTTGTAGTCAACAAAAAGAGCAAAAACTTTACATTTTGGTAACCTTAGGTGAAGCTGTATGACACTTGTAAGCGTAGAACCATTGTCTATACAACCTCTTGACTTCCGAAAACCGGATTGGCTCTCCGGGAGCAGAGAATGTTCTTCAATCCAAGAATTTAGCCGCACTAGTAAGACTTGAGTGAAAATTTTTGTTACACTATTAATTAAGGCAATACTGCGGTAATTAGCTGGGTCGTCAGTCCTTTTTAATGAATGTTAACTACTAACATTTGGTTCCAACTACGAGGTTTGAAGTGTTTGAGTTTAAAAAATCTTATTGAAAATACAAGTTATGTAAAGTATCCAGTTTTTTAGAAGGAACTTAAAAAATTCTAATGGGATACTATCTTTACCAGGGCTTTTATTGTTTTTACACTTTGCTAAGATATTTTAAATTTCTTCTGAGGTAATTGTGCTGTCTAAGTAAGGGTTTTTGGCGTCGAAAAACATCGTGTTATCAATGAGTCTGTGAGGATAAATATTGCCATAAAAAGTTTCCCAAGTGTTAGCTGGGAGCAGCAAGCAAGGATTTTGTTTCCTGAATTTATTGACAATTGTCCAGAAAGTTTTCGGGTCTCTGCTGTTTTTTAATTTTCGGTTTTTTAAGTCGGACTGAAAAGATTTCTTTTTGTTTCTAAGAACTTTTTTATACCGTCGTTTGGAGTTCAAGTATTCAAGATTTGATAGAGTAGAAAAGTTTGTAGACTTACACATTTTTAAAGCATCTCGAGTTGCTTTTTTTTGAAGAAAACAATCATAGTCAAACCAAACGGCATCTGGTTTTCTTGTGCGCTTTGGTGATTTTAAAGTTTTTAAAAGCCGTAGTTTGTCACCCGTTCTTCTGATGGCATCGTACAAGTTGCAACACGCATGCTCGATGTCTGGAATGAATACAAGTTTTGAAGACAAGCGTAAGTCTAGCTTATAGACATTGTATTTCTCACTCATCCAGCTGAATTTAACTATTTGGTTAGATACACAATGTGCATTTCTTGTTTTGGTAAACTGGTAACCGATCGGTTTCTTAAGCTCTAAATTTGATTGTTTAGTACTTTGAAATCGACAAAATCATTCAAAGCCGTGTTTGAAATCCAAGCATGGTCAATAACAGTACATCCCTTACTCGCATATTTAGGTATGTGAGTGAACTGTGCAGGCATATCCGAAGAAGATCTGCCATTTAAAACGTAAAATGAGTTGTTAGTCATGAATTCATTAATTGTACGTGTAACGTGGGCTTTACACCACGCTGCATACACGCCTTAAGCGTGAATGTCATGTCATACGTCATGTCATATATGTCATAGAAAACGATTAATCAGAATTAGAGTTGATTGTTATGTAGAAATAAATAAAAGTCGAAATATAATCTTTTATTATCAAACACTACATTACATGGTGTCAGAAGTCGTGTGACAAATTAATAAAAAGTGAAGAAATCTGCCAGATAAGGTTATAATAAATAAAAACCTAAACATGGGAGATGAAAGTGGCGTGGCCGGCATAAGACCGCCAAAACCTCTAACTTTCACTGAAAACATGTCAGCTAGTTGGAAAGGATGGAAACAACAATTCAATTGGTATGCTACTGCATCACAACTCAGCAAAAAATCACCTGAAGTGATCATTTGAAAGATACAACTTCTTCAAAATCGTGCAGAAAGAAGACGAGCCCTTCGAAGAATTTTTGAATACAATCAAAACACAGGCAAAAACATGCGAATTCGATAACTTAACAGATAGCCTGTTGAAGGACAAAATCGTTTTTGGAGTACAATCTGATGCGGTTAGAGAAAAACTACTCACTGAAGAAAATCTAGACCTGAACAAAGCAATCTCTATATGCCGAGCTAGCGAACAAGCAACAAAACAACTGAAAGAAATCAATGTTTCAGAAAATAGTCGAGTACACTTAGTGAAAGTCAAGAATAAAGAATACAGCAAAGACACTTTCATGAGCAAAAGATGTGGCACAAGACACAAAAAACAAAGTTGTCCAGCATATCAAAACAAATGCAATAGCTGTAACAAAATTGGACATTTTGAAAGCCAGTGTTGGTCTAAAAACAAAAAGAAAGTAACAAAAGGTACAAAAATGCATTCCGTTGGAGAAATCTAATGGACGGGTCAGAAGCTGAACAAGAAATTCTTTACATAAGAAGGTTGATCCAGAATGAAGAAGAAGACTGGCATGAAATCATTCAGATTGGTAAAAAGAAAGTAAAAGTTAAATTAGACACAGGTGCACAGTGTAACGTTCTACCAAAATGGATAAGTGATAAACTCGAGTGCAAAGTAATACAATCAAAAACAAAAAGACTAGTAAGTTTCACAGATGATAAAATAACAGTGCTAGGTGAGGCTAATCTAAACTGCAAACTGAAAGGACTGCACCAAAAAAATAACCTTCAAAATCGTTGAAAAAGATGTTCCCCCCATTCTAGGAAGAAAGTCATGTGAAAACTTAGGCCTGGTAGTAAGAGTTCATGAGCTGAAATTCACTAATAAAGATGAGGATATCTTCAAAGGATTGGGATGTCTAAAAAACTATGAATATGATATTGATTTAGTTGAAAATCCACAGTTTAGAATACAACCCACAAGAAGAATTCCATACTACATTAAAAACCAAGTACGCAAAGAACTTGATAAAATGGTTAACTTGGGTGTAATAAAACCTATAAGGGAACCTACTCCAGTAGTTAGCCCTATGGTAGTTGTAAAACAGAAAGACAAGTTGAGAATCTGTCTCGACCCCACCGATGTAAACAAAAATATTTTAAGAAGGCACTATCCATTAAAAACAATTGAAGAATTGACAGCGGAAATCAATGAAGCAAAATACTTCACATTATTGGACTGTAAACGAGGATTCTGGCAAATCAAAGTAACTGATCGTACACAGAAATTCCTTACTTTTTCCACTCCATGGGGTCGATACTGTTGCACTAGATTACCATTCGGGATATCAGCAGCGCCAGAGGTGTTCCAGGAAGCCATAAATTTTGTACTAGGAGACATTCCAAATGTTCAATGCTACATGGATGACATATTGATATATGCAGACAGTGTAGAAAAAATAGAAAAGTTAACAGAAAAAGTCATAAGAAAATTAAAAGAAGCTGGCTTAAAGTTAAACTATGAAAAATGCATTTTCACTGCAAAATCAGTCAAGTTCATGGGTCACATATTCACAGCTAATGGCATTTCATTAGATCCATCAAAAGTGGAGGTAATTCAAAATCTGAATACACCCAGAAATGTGACAGAAATTCAAAGACTTTTGGGTATGGTTACTTATCTAAACAAATTCATACCAAATATGTCTGAACTTACAGAACCATTAAGAAAGCTTTTACAAAAGAACGTCATATATCAGTGGAATTTTGAACAAGAAGAAGCGTTTCAGAAAATAAAGAAAATACTGACAACTCCACCAGTTCTCAGGTATTATGACGTGAACAAAGACATCACACTCTCGGTGGACGCCAGTTCAAAAAGCCTACGAGCAACTATACTCCAAGAAAATCAACCCATAGCATATGCAACCAAAGCATTAACAACTTCACAACAAAATTGGCCACAAATTGAAAAAGAAGCATTTGCCATCAAATTTGGTTGTCATAAATTCCATGACTATGTATTTGGAAAAAAACTAACCATTGAAACTGACCACAAACCACTGGAAACTATATTCAAAAAACCAATTCAATCCGCACCAGCTAGACTTCAAAGAATACTACTAGATGTGTTGGTGTATTCTCCAAAAATTATATACAAAAAAGGAAACGAAATACCAATCGCTGATCTGTTAAGCCGAGACATAAAATCAGACAACAATCATGAAGAAACAGATGAAGAAGAATTGGTAGTACAAATAATCTTAGCTATGTCTGAAAATGCTAGGAAATCTCTCGTAAATGCTACAGAAGAAGATAGAGAACTTCAAATTCTCATAATCTACATAAATAACGGTTTCCCATATGATAGACTCAGTTTACCAGAAATAGTGAGACATTACCATAATTTTAGAGAAGAACTTTCCACCTATGAAGGATTAGCATTCAAAGGAGAAAAAGTGATAGTACCTAAATCTAAAATTAAAGAGATGTTAACTCAAATACACACAGGACATCTCGGAATACAAAGTTGCTTGAAACGAGCAAGGCAATTGTTATATTGGAAAGGACAGTACGACGATATTGTCGAATTTGTAAAAAAATGTGTAATTTGTGAGTCAACCCAAAGAAACAATCCCAAAGAATCTATACAGATGAAAGAAATTCCTAACCGGCCTTGGCAGAGAGTAGCCACAGATCTGTTTACACATAAAGGAAAATGTTATATATCCATCATTGACAGCTATTCAGGGTATGTCGATTTTAAACAATTAAGAACAACTACATCAAATGAAATCATAGAGATTATGAAAGACTGGTTTTCCACACATGGTATAGCCGAAGTAGTCGAATCAGATAATGGACCACAATACTCGAGCAGACAATTCAAACAATTTACAAAAGAGTGGGATTTTGAACACCAAACAAGTAGCCCGTACCACTCTCAAGGAAATGGACTAGCGGAAAGAGGCGTACAGATAGCAAAAAACATTATACGAAAGTGCTCCATGGATAAGTCTGATGTTAAACTAGCACTACTAAACTACAGAGATACACCTAGAAACCAAATCCTTGGAACACCAAGTCAAAGACTTTTTAGTCGAATAACACGATCCACTGTACCAACAGCTACAGAAAACCTAAAACCAAAAATAGTCGAAAATGTTAAAGAAGAACTGCAAGAACTAAGGTTGAAACAAAAACAATATGGAGATCAACATAGAAAGAACAAAGAAGAGTTACAAGAGGGAGAGAGAATAAGATACAGAGTTGATCATCGAAACTGGAAAGGAGGAGAAATAAAAAAAAAAAATGAAAACCCAAGATCAATTACAATACAAACAGACAATGGTAAACAGATAAGAAGAAACTCAGGTATTATCCAGAAATCCAACACCAGAATCCCTGCCGAAAAAGAAATTGTCATATCTCCCAACAGCCAATCAAAAATACCTCCTCCACCAGTAGAAGTACATGAACAAAATACTTCCCAATCCCAAGAATCAAGACCTCAGAGCTACATTCCAGAATCGTCTAAGTCTCAAGATAAACAAGTAATCCCAGAAAATGTTTATAGAACAAAATCAGGAAGATTTGTAAAACCTATAGATAGGCTTGATTTATAAATAATATATATATTACAATTTCAATAAAGTATAGGGGATGTAACGTGGGCTTTACACCACGCTGCATACACGCCTTAAGCGTGAATGTCATGTCATACGTCATGTCATATATGTCATAGAAAACGAGGAATCAGAATTAGAGTTGATTGTTATGTAGAAATAAATAAAAGTCGAAATATAATCTTTTATTATCAAACACTACATTACAGTACGTCCCCTAGTATTAGCTGTTTGATCTAGCGAAATCCTGCATTCGTAAATGTTAACCCCTGCGAGTACCTCTGTTGGAATTGTGTTCGAATTAGCAATTCTACTATTAAAATCTCCACCTATGGTTTGTTTCCATAATTTTCCTGCAGTTCCGACAGATAGTCCTGGAAGGAACCAAGTAAAATGTTTAGGTTAGAGTCAGACTTAAAATATATAAAACAGACAATTAGACTATATTTATCATATGACAATAGAGTGATAATCCACCATTGCGATTTATACAGGACGCGATGGGAAAGACGCTTATTCAAGAACATAGAGAGACCCCCGCTTGCCCTGCCTCGTGATTTTTCTTTAATGGAAAGGCAAGCAGGCGACTCTACCAGTTCATGAGATAACCATGTTTCGCTAATACATAAAACAGAAAACTGGTTGTTATAAATTTCAGCAAAGTCATTTATATTAGAGAAGCCTTCGGAGTTCCAAAAAATAATTGAGAATGGTTGCTATTGCTCTCGTGTTGATACTGTAGAAGCTGAATGTAAACCTGGAACTTGATCCTGCTTGTTTACTTTGAAGCCGTTTTCTCTCACTGGTGAATCGTCTGATGCAGCTGTTTGCCTTTTGTTCCTTAATTCATTTTTCGGTATGATTTGCGGTTTCTTATTAATATATTTAATAATATGGTTGTTTTCACCATTCTGATGTCGTGTGTCTAACTCAGCACGTAGAGATTTTAAGTGATTGATTTGTATTTCTGTAAGGTCTGATCTTATTTTTATTCCAGAGAAATCAGTGTTTGCTAGCTTAGCTTTTTTGCTACGGTTTCAAAAGCTTCTTGGGGGTAATTCATGATTATTTTGAGCAGACGAATTTTTCCAGCTGATTGAGCTCCGAGACGCAAAATTTTGAACGGCCTATTTGCGTTGGGATTCAGAATTCGTGATAACATTGGTCAAATCGTCGTTATTCTTAAAATTCTCTGGAAGGCCAGACATAATAATATTTCTTTCTCTCCGAATTCTTTCTGTTATTTGGTTCTACATCTGTTCAGGGGAGCCAAGTAACTTTGAGTTTCCCTCGAGCGCCGCAATTCTGTTTTTAAGTGTATTATTCTCAGTTTTAAGATGATCTATATCCTTTATGCAAGCATTAATGAGATCGGACTGGGCCGATATTAATTTATTTACAGATTCAATGTTGATGTTGCATGTATCAATTTTAGTTGTACAATTTTCAATATTTGCGTTGCAGGACTCGATTTTCTCATTGCAACTGTCTACTTTAGAGTGACAGATACCGATGTTCGTGTTACAAGCTTCAATTTCGGCACCACAAACTGAAAGAAGTTGTGACAAGGCCGATAGTTCCTTCATTATCGCCTTGAATCGTTGCTCTTCAATATTTTCGGATTGTGTAGTTTTCTCCCCATCTATGCAGGTGACACATCGGAGGGAACCTCGCTTATCATTCACTGCGATGATTCTGGTGCAGGTTGTACACGTCTGCTTGGAGGGGGACATGTCATGTAGGCTTACTCGTTCCTTGGTATTTGGTATTTTGGTATATTATAGACCAGATGGGCCCAAAAACAACGCCAATAACTATCAAGATTTTTCGAGATGAATTTTCGATGATACGATGGAAATATCTCTAGAAACTTGAATCTAATTTCTAATGGGATTAATTTTGTTTAATATTGATATGAAATTTGAATCTATTCCACAATTCAATATTAAATTCAATATACTCCTTTTCTCTTACGTGGAGTGATCATTGCCTTATTCAAGCATAAAGGGCTGGAAACAGTCACTTATGAAGAAAATGGGATTAATTTTTCTTTGGAAATATTGATATGAATTTTAAATCTAGCTCACAATTTAATATTAAATTCAATATATTCGCTTTCTCTTGTTTGGAGTGATCATTGCCTTATTCAAACATAAAGGGCTGGAAACAGTCACTTATTAAGAAAATGGGATGATTTTCTTAATATTGATATGAGATTTAAATTTTTTTCATAAGTGACTGTTTCCAGCCCTTTATGCTTGAATAAGGTAATGATCACTCCACAAAAGTGATATTTTTTTACTATTGATAAGAAGTTTGAATCTATTCCACAATTTAATATTGAATTCAATATACTCGCTTTCATTGAGTGGAGTGATCATTGCCTTCTTCACGCATAAAAGGCTGGAAACAGTCACTTATGAAGAAATAGGGATTAATTTTGTTTAATATTGATATGAAATTTGAATCTAATCCACAATTTAATATTAAATTCAATATACTCGCTTTCATTGAGTGGAGTGATCATTGCCTTCTTCACGCATAAAAGGCTGGAAACAGTCACTTATGAAGAAATAGGGATTAATTTTGTTTAATATTGATATGAAATTTGAATCTATTCCACAATTTAATATTAAATTCAATATACTCGCTTTCATTGAGTGGAGTGATCATTGCCTTCTTCACGCATAAAAGGCTGGAAACAGTCACTTATGAAGAAATGGGGATTAGTTTTGTTCAATATTGATATGAAATTTGAATCTATTCCACAATTTAATATTAAATTCAATATACTCGCTTTCATTGAGTGGAGTGATCATTGCCTTCTTCACGCATAAAAGGCTGGAAGCAGTCACTTATGAAGAAATAGGGATTAATTTTGTTTAATATTGATATGAAATTTGAATCTAATCCACAATTTAATATTAAATTCAATATACTCGCTTTCATTGAGTGGAGTGATCATTGCCTTCTTCACGCATAAAAGGCTGGAAACAGTCACTTATGAAGAAATGGGGATTAATTTTGTTTAATATTCATATGAAATTTGAATCTATTCCACAATTTAATATTAAATTCAATATACTCGCTTTCATTGAGTGGAGTGATCATTGCCTTCTTCACGCATAAAAGGCTGGAAACAGTCACTTATGAAGAAATAGGGATTAATTTTGTTTAATATTGATATAAAATTTGAATCTAATCCACAATTTAATATTAAATTCAATATACTCGCTTTCATTGAGTGGAGTGATCATTGCCTTCTTCACGCATAAAAGGCTGGAAACAGTCACTTATGAAGAAATGGGGATTAGTTTTGTTCAATATTGATATGAAATTTGAATCTATTCCACAATTTAATATTAAATTCAATATACTCGCTTTCATTGAGTGGAGTAATCATTGCCTTCTTCACGCATAAAAGGCTGGAAACAGTCACTTATGAAGAAATGGGGATTAGTTTTGTTCAATATTGATATGAAATTTGAATCTATTCCACAATTTAATATTAAATTCAATATACTCGCTTTCATTGAGTGGAGTGATCATTGCCTTCTTCACGCATAAAAGGCTGGAAACAGTCACTTATGAAGAAATGGGGATTAATTTTGTTTAATATTCATATGAAATTTGAATCTATTCCACAATTTAATATTAAATTCAATATACTCGCTTTCATTGAGTGGAGTGATCATTGCCTTCTTCACGCATAAAAGGCTGGAAACAGTCACTTATGAAGAAATAGGGATTAATTTTGTTTAATATTGATATGAAATTTGAATCTAATCCACAATTTAATATTAAATTCAATATACTCGCTTTCATTGAGTGGAGTGATCATTGCCTTCTTCACGCATAAAAGGCTGGAAACAGTCACTTATGAAGAAATGGGGATTAATTTTGTTCAATATTGATATGAAATTTGAATCTATTCCACAATTTAATATTAAATTCAATATACTCGCTTTCATTGAGTGGAGTGATCATTGCCTTCTTCACGCATAAAAGGCTGGAAACAGTCACTTATGAAGAAATGAGGATTAATTTTGTTTAATATTGATATGAAATTTGAATCTATTCCACAATTTAATATTAAATTCAATATACTCGCTTTCATTGAGTGGAGTGATCATTGCCTTATTCAAGCATAAGAGGCTGGAAACAGTCACTTATGAAGAAAATGGAATTTTTTTTAATATTAATATGAAATTTAAATCGATTCCACAATTTAATATTTAATTTAAAATTCTCGTTTTCTCATGTGTGGAGTGATCCTAACCTTATTAAGGCATAGAGCGCTGGAAACAGCCATTTATGCAAAAGATAGGATTAAAATAAATTTAAATAAATATTTTTTACAATAAATTGGACCGACGTTATAGTTGATGCACTGAAAAGTATAAAATAATATTACTTCTATTGGTGATGGTACTTTTGAAGTTGTGCAGTTGCAGTTAGATTGATAGCTTTTGGCACCAACTTCACAAGTACCATCACCAATAGAAGTAATATTATTTTATACTTTTCAGTGCATCAACTATAACGTCGGTCCAATTTTTTGTAAAAAATATTTATTTCACACTTTTGACTGTAACATTAGTCCCGAAAATCGTTGAATGTTTACTATACCATATCAATGAAGATAATACTTATCCTATTGCCCACGTATATTCCTTGCTTGTAGTGGTTTTTATTGAGATCTCAGAACATCGCAGCGGAAATACGCTTGAATATTTTAGTTGTTACCATTTAACACCGATTTAACTCGAAAACCGTAATTCTAAGGAAAAAATGTTCATTATAAATGTTGCTACAAATAATTATATCTTTCATGTAGTATCGAAACATTTTCAATTTTCGAAAGAAATTGCCCTCTCCACATAGCAAAAATACATATTTAACATGCGTCTATCTCGAAAACCGTAGCACTTTTGAAAAAATGTTCAATTTAAACGTTTCCGGATATTATCCTATCTTTAATTATACCAACTCAGATTTTCGATTTTCGAGAAAATTCGCCCCCACCACCCCTTCGGGGGCGGTTTTCGGAGGGAAGGAGATTTCGGATTTGCGTTTTTATGAATATGGGACCATTTCTCAATCCCCTTCTTTCAAATGAATCCAAAATCATCAAAATCGGAGATCGTCTACTATATAAAAGGCGCGCACGAATCAAAAAAAAAATAAAGCAGACAGTCGAATTGTATACCTCCTCCGTTCGGGGTTCGTCGGTCAAAAATGATATGAAATTTATATCGATTTGACAATTTAATATTTAATTTAATATTCTCGCTTTCTCATGTGTGGAGTGAACCTAACCTTATTCAGGCATAAAGCGCTGGAAATAGCCATTTATGAAAAAGATGGGATTAAAACTAATTTTAAGATAATGGATGTGAAATTTAAATAGATTCCACAATTTAATATTTAATTTAAAATTCTCGCTTTCCCATGTGTGAATTGATTCTATCCTTATTCATGCATAGAGCGCTGGAAACAGCCATTTATGAAAAAGATGCTATTGAAATAAATTTAAAAAAAACTGCAATGAAATTTAAATCGACTCCACAATTTAATATTTAATTTAATATTCTCACTTTATCTTGTGTTGAGTGATCCTAACCTTATTCAGGCATAAAGAGCTGGAATGAGCCATTTATGAAAAAGATGGGATTAAAATAGATTTAAAAAATGGATATGAAATTTTAGTAGATTCCACAATTTAATATTCTCGCTTTCTCATGTGTGGAGTGATCCTAACCTTATTCAGGCACGGAGCGCTGGAAACAGGCATTAATGAAAATGATGGGATTAAAATAAATTTTAAGAAAATGGATATGAAATTTAAATAAATTCCACAATTTAATATTTAATTTGATATTCTCGCTTTCTCATGTGTGGAGTGATCCTAACATTATTCAGGCGTAATGCGCTGGAAACAGACATTTATAAAAAGATTGGATTAAAATAAATATAAAAAAATGATGAAATTTAAATAGATTCCACAATTTAATATTTAATATAAAATTCTCGCTTTCTCATGTGTGGAGTGATCCGAACATTATTCAGGCGTAATGCGCTGGAAACAGACATTTATGAAAAAGATGGGATTAAAATAAATTAAAAAAAACTTATATGAAATTTAAATAGATTCCACAATTTAATATTTAATTTAAAATTCTCGCTTTCTCATGTGTGGAGTGATTCTAACCTTAATCAGGTATAGAGCGCTGGAAACAGCCATTTATGAAAAAGATGGAATTTAAATAGATTAAAAAAAACGATATGAAATTTGAATCGATTCCACAATTTAATATTTAATTTAATATTCTCGCTTTCTCATGTGTGGAGTGATCCTAACCTTATTCAGGCATAAAGCGCTGGAAACAGCCATTTATGAAAAAGATGGGATTAAAATAAATTTAAAAAAATGGATATGAAATTCAAATCGATTCCACAATTTAATATTTAATTTAATATTCTCGCTTTTTCATGTGTGGAGTGATCCTAACCTTATTCAGGCATAGAGCGCTGGAAACAGCCATTTATGAAAAAGATTGGATTAAAATAAATTTAAAAAAATGGATATGAAATTTAAATCGATTCCACAATTTAATATTTAATTTAATATTCTCGCTTTTTCATGTGTGGTGTGATCCTAAACTTATTCAGGCACAAAGCGCTGGAAACTGCCATTTAAAGAAAAGATGGGATTAAAATAAATTGTAAAAATATTGATATGAAATTTGAATCGATTCCTCAATTTTATATTTAATTTAATATTCTCGCTTTCTCATGTGTGGATTGATCCTAACCTTAATCAGGCATAGAGCGCTGGAAACAACCACTTATGAAAAAGATGGGATTTAAATAGATTTAAAAAAAAACGATATGAAATTTGAATCGATTCCACAATTTAATATTTAATTTAAAATTCTCGCTTTCTCATGTGTGAATTGATTCTATCCTTATTCATGCATAGAGCGCTGGAAACAGCCATTTATGAAAAAGAAGGGATTAAAATAAATTAAAAAAAAAATTGATATGAAATTTAAATAGATTCCACAAGTTAATATTTAATTTAAAGTTCTCGCTTTCTCATGTGTGGAGTGAATCTAAACTTATTCAGGCATAGTGCGCTGGAAACAGCCATTTATGAAAAAGATGGTATTGAAATAAATTTAAAAAAACTGCAATGAAATTTAAATCGACCCCACAATTTAATATTCTCACTTTATCTTGTGTTGAGTGATCCTAACCTTATTCAGTCAAAAAGCGGTTGAATGAGCCATTTATGAAAAAGATGGGATTAAAATAAATTTAAAAAATGGATATGAAATTTTAATAGATTCCACAATTTAATATTCTCGCTTTCTCATGTGTGGAGTGATCCTAACCTTATTCAGGCACGGAGCGCTGGAAACAGCCATTAATGAAAATGATGGGAATCAAATAAATTTTAAAAAAATTATATGAAATTAAAATCGATTCTACAATTTAATATTTAATTTAATATTCTCGCTTTCTTATGTGTGGAATGATCCTAACCTTATTTAGGCGTAAGGCACTGGAAACAGCAATTTATGAAAAAGAAGGGATTAAAATAAATTTAAAAAAAATTATATGAAATTTAAATAGATTCCACAATTTAATATTTAATTTAAAATTCTCGCTTTCTTATGTGTGGAGTGGATCTAACCTTATTCATGCATAGTGTGCTGGAACAAGCCATTAATGAAAAAGATGAGATTAAAATAAATAAAAAAAAAATGATATGAAATTTAAATAGATTCCACTGTTTAATATTTAATTTAAAATTCTCGCTTTCGCATGTGCGGATTGATCCTAACCTTATTCAGGCATAAAGCGCTGGAAATAGCCATTTATGAAAAAGATGGGAATAAAATAAATTTAAAAAAATGGGTATGAAACTTAAATGGATTCCACAATTTAATATTTAATATAAAATTCTCGCTTTCTCATGTGTGGAGTGATCCGAACATTATTCAGGCGTAATGCGCTGGAAACAGACATTTATGAAAAAGATGGGATTAAAATAAATTAAAAAAAAATGGATATGAAATTTAAATCGATTCCACAATTTAATATTTAATATAAAATTCTCGCTTTCTCATGTGTGGGGTGATCCTAACCTTATTCAGGCATAAATTGCAGGAAATAGCCGTTTATGAAAAAGATGGGATTAAAATAAATAAAAAAAATATTTTAAATTTAAATCGATTCCACAATTTAATATTTAATTTAAAATTCTCGCTTTCTCATGTATGTAGTGATCCTAATCTTATTTAGGCATAAAATGCTGGAAACAGCAATTTATGAAAAAGATGAAATTAAAATAAATTAAAAAAAATTATATGAAATTTAAAAAGATTCCACAATTTAATATTTAATTTAAAATTCTCGCTTTCTCATGTGCGGGGTGATCCTAACCTTATTCAGGCATAAAGCGCTGGAAATAGCCATTTATGAAATAGATGGGATTAAAATAAATTAAAAGAAAATGATATGAAATTGAAGTCGATTCCACAATTTAATATTTAATTTAATATTCTCGCTTTCTCATGTGTCGAGTTATCCTAACCTTATTCAGGCATAAAGCGCTGGAAACAGTCATTTATGAAAAAGATAGGATTAAAATAAATTTAAAAAAAATTGATATGAAATTTAAATAGATTCCACAATATATTATTTAATTTAAAACTCTCGCTTTCTCATGTGTGGAGTGATTCTAACCTTAATCAGGTATAGAGCGCTGGAAACAGCCATTTATGAAAAAGATGGAATTCAAATAGATTTAAAAAAAAACGATATGAAATTTGAATCGATTCCACAATTTAATATTTAATTTAATATTCTCGCTTTCTCATGTGTGGAGTGATCCTAACCTTATTCAGGCATAAAGCGCTGGAAACAGCCATTTATGAAAAAGATGGGATTAAAATAAATTTAAAAGATGGGTATGAAACTTAAATCGATTCCACAATTGATTATTTAATATAAAATTCTCGCTTTCTCATGTGTGGAGTGATCCGAACATTATTCAGGCGTAATGCGCTGGAAACAGACATTTATGAAAAAGATGGGATTAAAATAAATTTAAAAAAAACTTATATGAAATTTAAATAGATTCCACAATTTAATATTTAATTTAAAATTCTCGATTTCTCATGTGTGGAGTGATTCTAACCTTAATCAGGTATAGAGCGCTGGAAACAGCCATTTATGAAGAAGATGGAATTTAAATAGATTTAAAAAAAACGTTATGAAATTTGAATCGATTCCACAATTTAATATTTAATTTAATATTCTCGCTTTCTCATGTGTGGAGTGATCCTAACCTTATTCAGGCATAAAGCGCTGGAAACAGCCATTTATGAAAAAGATGGTATTAAAATAAATTTAAAAAAATGGATATGAAATTCAAATCGATTCCACAATTGAATATTTAATTTAATATTCTCGCTTTTTCATGTGTGGAGTGATCCTAAACTTATTCAGGCATAGAGCGCTGGAAACAGCCATTTATGAAAAAGATTGGACTAAAATAAATTTAAAAAAATGGATATGAAATTTAAATCGATTCCACAATTTAATATTTAATTTAATATTCTCGCTTTTTCATGTGTGGTGTGATCCTAAACTTATTCAGGCACAAAGCGCTGGAAACTGCCATTTAAAGAAAAGATGGTATTAAAATAAATTTTGAAAATATTGATATGAAATTTGAATCGATTCCTCAATTTTATATTTAATTTAATATTCTCGCTTTCTCATGTGTGGATTGATCCTAACCTTAATCAGGCATAGAGCGCTGGAAACAGCCACTTATGAAAAAGATGGGATTTAAATAGATTTAAAAAAAAAACGATATGAAATTAGAATCGATTCCACAATTTAATTAATATTCTCGCTTTCTCATGTGTGGAGTGATCCTAACCTTATTCAGGCATAAAGCGCTGGAAACAGCCATTTATGAAAAAGATGGGATTAAAATAAATTTAAAAAAATGGATATGAAATTCAAATCGATTCCACAATTGAATATTTAATTTAATATTCTCGCTTTATCATGTGTGGAGTGATCCTAAACTTATTCAGGCATAGAGCGCTGGAAACAGCCATTTATGAAAAAGATTGGACTAAAATAAATTTAAAAAAATGGATATGAAATTTAAATCGATTCCACAATTTAATATTTAATTTAATATTCTCGCTTTTTCATGTGTGGTGTGATCCTAAACTTATTCAGGCACAAAGCGCTGGAAACTGCCATTTAAAGAAAAGATGGGATTAAAATAAATTTTAAAAATATTGATATGAAATTTGAATCGATTCCTCAATTTTATATTTAATTTAATATTCTCGCTTTCTCATGTGTGGATTGATCCTAACCTTAATCAGGCATAGAGCGCTGGAAACAGCCACTTATGAAAAAGATGGGATTTAAATAGATTTAAAAAAAACGATATGAAATTTGAATCGATTCCACAATTTAATATTTAAATTAATATTCTCGCTTTCTCATGTGTGGAGTGATCCTAACCTTATTCAGGCATAAAGCGCTGGAAACAGCCATTTATGAAAAAGATGGGATTAAAATAAATTTAGAAAAATGGATATGAAATTTAAATCGATTCCACAATTTAATATTTAATTTAATATTCTCGCTTTTTCATGTGTGGAGTGATCCTAACCTTATTCAGGCATATAGCGCTGGAAACAGCCATTTATGAAAAAGATGGGATTAAAATAAATTCTTAAAAATGGATAGGACATTTGAATCGATTCCACAATTTAATGTTTAATTGATTATTCTCGCTTTTTTCTGTGTGGAGTGATTCTAACCTTATAGAGCGCTGTAAACAGCCATTTATGAAAAAGATGGGATTAAAATAAATTAAAAAAAATGGATATGAAATTTTAATAGATTCCACAATTTAATATTCTCGCTTTCTCATGCGTGGAGTGATCCTAACCTTATTCAGGCATGGAGCGCTGGAAACAGCCATTTATGAAAACAAAGGGATTAAAGCTAATTTTAAGAAAATGGATGTGAAATTTAAATAGATTCCACAATTTAATATTTAATTTAAAATTCTCGCTTTCTCATGTGTGAATTGATTCTATCCTTATTCATGCATAGAGCGCTGGAAACAGCCATTTATGAAAAAGAAGGGATTAAAATAAATTTAAAAAAAAATTGATATGAAATTTAAATAGATTCCACAAGTTAATATTTAATTTAAAGTTCTCGCTTTCTCATGTGTGGAGTGAATCTAAACTTATTCTGGCATAGTGCGCTGGAAACAGCCATTTATGAAAAAGATGGTATTGAAATAAATTTAAAAAAACTGCAATGAAATTTAAATCGACTCCACAATTTAATATTTAATTTAATATTCTCACTTTATCTTGTGTTGAGTGATCCTAACCTTATTCAGGCATAAAGCGCTGGAATGAGCCATTTATGAAAAAGATGGGATTAAAATAAATTTAAGAAATGGATATGAAATTTTAATAGATTCCACAATTTAATATTCTCGCTTTCTCATGTGTGGAGTGATACTAACCTTATTCAGGCACGGAGCGCTGGAATCAGCCATTAATGAAAATGATGGGAATCAAATAAATTTTAAAAAAATTATATGAAATTAAAATCGATTCTACAATTTAATATTTAATTTAATATTCTCGCATTCTTATGTGTGGAATGATCCTAACCTTATTTAGGCGTAAGGCGCTGGAAACAGCAATTTATGAAAAAGAAGGGATTAAAATAAATTTAAAAAAAATTATATGAATTTTAAATAGATTCCACAATTTAATATTTAATTTAAAATTCTCGCTTTCTTATGTGTGGAGTGGATCTAACCTTATTCATGCATAGTGTGCTGGAACAAGCCATTTATGAAAAAGATGGGATTAAAATAAATTTTAAGAAAATGGATATGAAATTTAAATAAATTCCACAATTTAATATTTAATTTAATATTCTCGCTTTCTCATGTGTGGTGTGATCCAAACATTATTCAGGCGTATTGCGCTGGAAACAGACATTTATAAAAAGATGGGATTAAAATAAATATAAAAAAATGATGAAATTTAAATAGATTCCACAATTTAATATTTAATTTAAAATTCTGGCTTTCTCATGTATGGAGTGATCCTAACCTTATTTAGGCATAAAGCGCTGGAAACAACAATTTATGAAAAAGATGAGATTAAAATAAATAAAAAAAAAAATGATATGAAATTTAAATAGATTCCACTGTTTAATATTTAATTTAAAATTCTCGCTTTCGCATGTGCGGATTGATCCTAACCTTATTCAGGCATAAAGCGCTGGAAATAGCCATTTATGAAAAAGATGGGAATAAATTAAATTTTAAAAAATGGGTATGAAACTTAAATGGATTCCACAATTTAATATTTAATATAAAATTCTCGCTTTCTCATGTGTGGAGTGATCCGAACATTATTCAGGCGTAATGCGCTGGAAACAGACATTTATGAAAAAGATGGGATTAAAATAAATTTAAATAAATGGATATGAAATTTAAATCGATTCCACAATTTAATATTTAATATAAAATTCTCGCTTTCTCATGTGTGGGGTGATCCTAACCTTATTCAGGCATAAATTGCAGGAAATAGCCGTTTATGAAAAAGATGGGATTAAAATACATCAAAAAATTATTTTAAATTTAAATCGATTCCACAATTTAATATTTAATTTAAAATTCTCGCTTTCTCATATATGGAGTGATCCTAATCTTATTTAGGCATAAAATGCTGGAAACAACAATTTATGAAAAAGATGAAATTAAAATAAATTAAAAAAAATATATGAAATTTAAATAGATTCCACAATTTAATATTTAATTCAAAATTCTCGCTTTCTCATGTGCGGAGTGATCCTAACCTTATTCAGGCATAAAGCGCTGGAAATAGCCATTTATGAAAAAGAAGGGATTAAAATAAATTAAAAGAAAATGATATGAAGATATGAAATTTAAGTCGATTCCACAATTTAATATTTAATTTAATATTCTCGCTTTCTCATGTGTCGAGTTATCCTAACCTTATTCAGGCATAAAGCGCTGGAAACAGTCATTTATGAAAAAGATAGGATTAAAATAAATTTAAAAAAAATTGATATGAAATTTAAATAGATTCCACAATTTATTATTTAATTTAAAATTCTCGCTTTCTCATGTGTGGAGTGATCCTAACCTTAATCAGGCATAGAGCGCTGGAAACAGCCATTTATGAAGAAAATGTGATTAATGTTTTTTTAATATTGATATGAAATGTAAATTTATTCCACAATTTAATAATAAATTCAATATACTTGCTATCTCTTTTGTGGAGTGATCCTTGCCTTATTCAAGCATAAATGGATGGAAACAGTCAATTTATGAAGAAAATGGGATGATTTTTTTAATATTGATATGAAATTTAAATATATTCCACAATTTTTAATATTATATTCAATATACTCGCTGCCTTTTTCTTGGAGTGATCATAGCCTTATTCAACCATAAAGGGCTGGAAACAGTCACTTATGATGAAAATGTGATTAATGTTTTTTAATATTGATATGAAATGTAAATTTATTGCACAATTTAATATTAAATTCAATATACTCGCTTTCTCTTGCGTGGAGTGATCATTGCCTTATTCAAGCATAAAAGGCTGGAAACAGTCACTTATGAAGAAATGTGATTAATGTATTTTAATATTGATATGAAATGTATATTTATTCCACAATTTAATATTAAATTCAATATACTTGCTATCTCTTTTGTGGAGTGATCATTGCCTTATTCAAGCATACATGGCTGGAAACGGTCATTTAATAAGAATATGGGATTCTTTTTTTGGAAATATTGATATGAAAATTAAATCTAATCCACAATTTAATATTCAATTCAATATACTCGCTTTCTCTTGCGTGGAGTGATCATTGCCTCATTCAAGCATAAAGGGCTGGAAACAGTCATTTATGAAGAACATGGGATTCATTTTTTTAAAATATTGATATGAAATTTAAATCTTATCCACAATTTAATTTTAAATTCAATATACTCGCTTTCTCTTGTTTGGAGTGATCATTTCTTTATTCAAGCATAAAAGCTGGACATAGTCACTTTTGAAGAGAAAGGGATTAATTTTGTTTAATATTGATATGAAATTTGAATCTATTCCACAATTTAATATTAAATTCAATATACTCGCTATCTCTTTTGTGGAGTGATCATTGCCTTATTCAAGCATAAAAGGCTGGAAACAGTCACTTATGAAAGAAATGGGATAATTTTTATGGAAATATTGATATGAAATTTAAATCTATTTCACAATTTAATAATAAATTCAATATACTCGCTTTCTCTTGTGTGGAGTGATCATTGCCTTATTCAAGCATAAATGGCTGGAAACAGTCATTTATGAAGAAAATGGAATTCATTATTTTTTGGAAATATTGAAATGAAATTAAGATTTAATCTACAATTTAATATTAAATTCAATATACTTGCTTACTCTTGAGTGGAGTGATTTTGCCTTATTCAACCATAAAGGGCTGGAAACAGTCACTTATGAAGAAAATGTGATTGATGTTTTTTAATATTGATATGAAATGTAAATTTATTCCACAATTTAATATTGAATTCAATATACTTGCTATCTCTTTTGTGGAGTAATCATTGCCTTATTCAAGCATAAATGGCTGGAAACAGTCATTTACGAAGAAAAGGGGATGATTTTTCTAATATTGATATGAAATTTAAATATATTCCACAATTTTTAATATTATATTCAATATACTCGCTGCCTTTTTCTTGGAGTGATCATAGCCTTATTCAAGCATAAAGGTCTGGAAACAGTCACTTATGAAGAAAATGTGATTAATGTTTTTTAATATTGATATGAAATGTAAAGTTATTCCACAATTTAATATTAAATTCAATATACTTGCTATCTCTATTGTGGAGTGATCATTGCCTTATTCAAGCATAAATGGCTGGAAACAGTCATTTATGAAGAAAATGGGATGATTTTTTTTAATATTGATATGAAATTTAAATATATTCCACAATTTTTAATATTATATTCAATATACTCGCTGCCTTTTTCTTGGAGTGATCATAGCCTTATTCAAGCAAAAAGGGCTGGAAACCGTCACTTATGAAGAAAATGTGATTAATGTTTTTTAATATTGATATGAAATGTAAATTTATTCCACAATTTAATATTAAATTCAATATACTTGCTATCTCTTTTGTGGAGTGATCATTGCCTTATTCAAGCATAAATGGCTGGAGACAGTCATTTATGAAGAAAATGTGATGATTTTTTTTTAATATTGATATGAAATTTGAATCTATTCCACTATTTAATATTAAATTGAATATACTCGCTTTCTCTTGCGTGGAGTGATCATTGCCTTATTCAAGCATAAAGGGCTGGAAACATTCACATATGAAGAGAATGGGATTAATTTTGTTCAATATTGATATAAAATTTGAATCTATTCCACAATTTATTATAAAAATCAATATACTCGCTTTCTCTTGCGCGGAGTGATCCTAACCTTATACAGGCATAGAGCGCTGGCAACAGCCATTTATGAAAAAAAAGGGAATAAAATAAATAAATAAAAAATGATATGAAATTTAAATAGATTCCACAATTTAATATTTAATTTAAAACTCTCGCTTTCTCATGTGTGGAGTGATCCTAACCTTATTCAGGCATAAAGCGCTGGAAACAGCCATTTATGAAAAAGATAGGATTATAATAAATTAAAAAAAATGATATGAAATTTAAATAGATTCCACAATTTAATATTTAATTTAAAATTCTCGCTTTCTCATGTGTGGAGTGAATCTAACCTTAATCAGGCATAGAGCGCTGGAAACAGCCATTTATGAAAAAGATGGGATTTAAATTGATTTAAAAAAAAACGATATGAAATTTGAATCGATTCCACAATTTAATATTTAATTTAATATTCTCGCTTTCTCATGTGTGGAGTGATCCTAACCTTATTCAGGCATAAAGCGCTGGAAACAGCCATTTATGAAAAATATGGGATTAAAATAAATTTAAAAAAATGGATATGAAATTTAAATCGATTCCACAATTTAATATTTAATTGATTATTCTCGCTTTTTCATGTGTGGAATGATCCTAACCTTATTCTGGCATAGAGCGCTGGAAACAGCCATTTATAAAAAAGATGGGATTAAAATAAATTAAAAAAAATGGATATGAAATTCAAATCGATTCCACAATTTAATATTTAATTTAATATTCTCGCTTTCTCATGTGTGGAGTGATCCTAACCTTATTCAGGCATAAAGCGCTGGAAACAGCCATTTATGAAAATGATGGGATTAAAATAAATTTAAAAAAATGGATATGAAATTTAAATCGATTCCACAATTTAATGTTTAATTGATTATTCTCGCTTTTTCCTGTGTGGAGTGATCCTAACCTTATTCAGGCATAGAGCGCTGGAAACAGCCATTTATGAAAAAGATGGGATTGAAATAAATTCAAAAAAATGGATATGAAATTCAAATCGATTCCAAAATTTAATATTTAATTTAATATTCTCGCTTTTTCATGTGTGGAGTGATCCTAACCTTATTCAGGCATAGAGCGCTGGAAACAGCCATTTATGAAAAAGATGGGATTAAAATAAATTTAAAAAAATGGATATGAAATTTAAATCGATTCCACAATTTAATATTTAATTGAATATTCTCGCTTTTTCATGTATGGAGTGATCCTAACCTTATTCAGGCATAGAGCGCTGGAAACAGCCATTTATGAAAAAGATGGGATTAAAATAAATTTAAAAAAATGGATATGAAATTTAAATCGATTCGTTAATTTAATATTTAATTGAATATTCTCGCTTTTTCATGTGTGGAGTGATCCTAAGCTTATTCAGGCATAGAGCGCTGGAAACAGCCATTTATGAAAAAGATGGCATTAAAATAAATTTAAAAAATTGGAAATGAAATTCAAATCGATTCCACAATTTAATATTTAATTTAATATTCTCGCTTTTTCATGTGTGGAGTGATCCTAACCTTATTGAGGCATAGAGCGCTGGAAACAGCCATTTATGAAAAAGATAGGATTAAAATAAATTTTTAAAAAAATTATATGAAATTTAAATAGATTCCACAATTTAATATTTAATTTAAAATTCTCGCTTTCTCGTGTGTGGAGTGATCCTAACCTTATTCAGGCATAGAGCGCTGGAAACAGCCATTTATGAAAAAAAAGGGAATAAAATAAATAAATAAAAAATGATATGAAATTTAAATAGATTCCACAATTTAATATTTAATTTAAAACTCTCGCTTTCTCATGTGTGGGGTGATCCTAACCTTATTCAGGCATAAAGCGCTGGAAACAGCCATTTATGAAAAAGATAGGATTATAATAAATTAAAAAAAATGATATGAAATTTAAATAGATTCCACAATTTAATATTTAATTTAAAATTCTCGCTTTCTCATGTGTGGAGTGATTCTAACCTTAATCAGGCATAGAGCGCTGGAAACAGCCATTTATGAAAAAGATGGGATTTAAATTGATTTAAAAAAAAACGATATGAAATTTGAATCGATTCCACAATTTAATATTTAATTTAATATTCTCGCTTTCTCATGTGTGGAGTGATCCTAACCTTATTCAGGCATAAAGCGCTGGAAACAGCCATTTATGAAAAATATGGGATTAAAATAAATTTAAAAAAATGGATATGAAATTTAAATCGATTCCACAATTTAATATTTAATTTAATATTCTCGCTTTTTCATGTGTGGAGTGATCCTAACCTTATTCTGGCATAGAGCGCTGGAAACAGCCATTTATGAAAAAGATGGGATTAAAATAAATTTTAAAAAATGGATATGAAATTCAAATCGATTCCACAATTTAATATTTAATTGATTATTCTCGCTTTTTCATGTGTGGAATGATCCTAACCTTATTCTGGCATAGAGCGCTGGAAACAGCCATTTATGAAAAAGATGGGATTAAAATAAATTAAAAAAAATGGATATGAAATTCAAATCGATTCCACAATTTAATATTTAATTTAATATTCTCGCTTTCTCATGTGTGGAGTGATCCTAACCTTATTCAGGCATAAAGCGCTGGAAACAGCCATTTATGAAAATGATGGGATTAAAATAAATTTAAAAAAATGGATATGAAATTTAAATCGATTCCACAATTTAATGTTTAATTGATTATTCTCGCTTTTTCCTGTGTGGAGTGATCCTAACCTTATTCAGGCATAGAGCGCTGGAAACAGCCATTTATGAAAAAGATGGGATTGAAATAAATTCAAAAAAATGGATATGAAATTCAAATCGATTCCAAAATTTAATATTTAATTTAATATTCTCGCTTTTTCATGTGTGGAGTGATCCTAACCTTATTCAGGCATAGAGCGCTGGAAACAGCCATTTATGAAAAAGATGGGATTAAAATAAATTTAAAAATATGGATATGAAATTTGAATCGATTCCACAATTTAATATTTAATTGAATATTCTCGCTTTTTCATGTATGGAGTGATCCTAACCTTATTCAGGCATAGAGCGCTGGAAACAGCCATTTATGAAAAAGATGGGATTAAAATAAATTTATAAAAATGGATATGAAATTTAAATCGATTCGACAATTTAATATTTAATTGAATATTCTCGCTTTTTCATGTGTGGAGTGATCCTAAGCTTATTCAGGCATAGAGCGCTGGAAACAGCCATTTATGAAAAAGATGGCATTAAAATAAATTTAAAAAATTGGAAATGAAATTCAAATCGATTCCACAATTTAATATTTAATTTAATATTCTCGCTTTTTCATGTGTGGAGTGATCCTAACCTTATTGAGGCATAGAGCGCTGGAAACAGCCATTTATGAAAAAGATAGGATTAAAATAAATTTTTAAAAAAATTATATGAAATTTAAATAGATTCCGCAATTTAATATTTAATTTAATATTCTCGCTTTCTCATGTGTGGAGTGATCCTAACCTTATTCAGGCATAAAGCGCTGGAAACAGCCATTTATGAAAATGATGGGATTAAAATAAATTTAAAAAAATGGATATGAAATTTAAATCGATTCCACAATTTAATGTTTAATTGATTATTCTCGCTTTTTCCTGTGTGGAGTGATCCTAACCTTATTCAGGCATAGAGCGCTGGAAACAGCCATTTATGAAAAAGATGGGATTGAAATAAATTCAAAAAAATGGATATGAAATTCAAATCGATTCCAAAATTTAATATTTAATTTAATATTCTCGCTTTTTCATGTGTGGAGTGATCCTAACCTTATTCAGGCATAGAGCGCTGGAAACAGCCATTTATGAAAAAGATGGGATTAAAATAAATTTAAAAAAATGGATATGAAATTTAAATCGATTCCACAATTTAATATTTAATTGAATATTCTCGCTTTTTCATGTATGGAGTGATCCTAACCTTATTCAGGCATAGAGCGCTGGAAACAGCCATTTATGAAAAAGATGGGATTAAAATAAATTTATAAAAATGGATATGAAATTTAAATCGATTCGACAATTTAATATTTAATTGAATATTCTCGCTTTTTCATGTGTGGAGTGATCCTAAGCTTATTCAGGCATAGAGCGCTGGAAACAGCCATTTATGAAAAAGATGGCATTAAAATAAATTTTAAAAATTGGAAATGAAATTCAAATCGATTCCACAATTTAATATTTAATTTAATATTCTCGCTTTTTCATGTGTGGAGTGATCCTAACCTTATTGAGGCATAGAGCGCTGGAAACAGCCATTTATGAAAAAGATAGGATTAAAATAAATTTTTAAAAAAATTATATGAAATTTAAATAGATTCCACAATTTAATATTTAATTTAAAATTCTCGCTTTCTCGTGTGTGGAGTGATCCTAACCTTATTCAGGCATAAAGCGCTGGAAACAGCCATTTATGAAAAAGATGGGATTAAAATAAATCTAAAAAAATGGATATGAAATTTAAATCGATTCCACAATTTAATATTTAATTTAATATTCTCGCTTTTTCATGTGTGGAGTGATCCTAATCTTATTGAGGCTTAGAGCGCTGGAAACAGCCATTTATGAAAAAGATGGGATTAAAATATATTTAAAAAAATGGATATCAAATTCAAATCGATTCCACAATTTAATATTTAATTTAATATTCTCGCTTTTTCATGTGTGGAGTGATCCTAAACTTATTCAGTCATAAAGCGCTGGAAACAGCCATTTATGAAAAAGATGGGATTAAAATAAATTTAAAAAAATGGATATGAAATTTAAATCGAATCCACAATTTAATATTTAATTTAATATTCTCGCTTTTTCATGTGTGGAGTGATCCTAACCTTATTCAGGCATAGAGCGCTGGAAACAGCCATTTATGAAAAAATGGGATTAAAATAAATTTAAAAAAATGGATATGAAATTCAAATCGATTCCACAATTTAATATTTAATTTAATATTCTCGCTTTTTCATGTGTGGAGTGATCCTAACCTTATTCAGGCATAAAGCGCTGGAAACAGCCATTTATGAAAAAGATGGGATTAAAATAAATTTAAAAAAATGGATATGAAATTTAAATCGATTCCACAATTTATTATTTAATTTAATATTCTCGCTTTTTCATATGTGGAGTGATCCTAACCTTATTCAGGCATAGAGCGCTGGAAACAGCCATTTATGAAAAAGATGATATTGAAATAAATTTAAGAAAATGATATGAAATTCAAATCGATTCCACAATTCAGTATTAAATTTGATATTCTCGCTTTTTCATTAGAGGAGTGATCCTAACCTTATTCAGACATAAAGCGCTTGAAACAGCCACTTATGAAAAAGATGAGATTAAAATAAATTTGAAAAAAATGGATATGAAATTTAAATCGATAACACCATTTAATATTTTATTTAAAATTCTCGCTTACTCATGTGTGGAGTGAACCTAACCTTATTCAGGCATAGCGCTAGAAACAGCCAATTATGAAAGAGATGGGATTAAAATAACGTTTTAAAAAAATTATATGAAATTTAAATCGATTCTACAATTTATTATTTAATTTGAAGTTCTCGCTTTCTCATGTGTGGAGTGATCCTAACCTTATTCAGGCATAGAGCGCTGGAAACAGCCATTTATGAAAAAGATGGGAATAAAATAAATTGAATGAGAATGATATGAATTATAAATCGATTCCACAATTTAATATTTAATTTAATATTCTCGCTTTCTCATGTGTGGAGAGATCCTAACCTTATTCTGGCATAAAGCGCTGGAATGAGCCATTTATGTAAAAGATGGGATTAAAATAAATTTAAAAAAATGGATATGATATTTAGATCGAATCCACAATTTAATATTTATGAAAAAGATGAGATTAAAATAAATTTAAAAAATGGATATGAAATTTAAATCGATTCCACAATTTATTATTTAATTTAATATTCTCGCTTTTTCATATGTGGAGTGATCCTAACCTTATTCAGGCATAGAGCGCTGGAAACAGCCATTTATGAAAAAGATGGGATTGAAATAAATTTAAAAAAATGATCTGAAATTTAAATCGATTCCACAATTCAGTATTAAATTTGCTATTCTTGCTTTTTCATTAGAGGAGTGATCCTAGCCTTATTCAGGCATAAAGCGCTTGAAACAGCCATTTATGAAAAAGATAATATTAAAATAAATTTAAAAAAATGGATATGAAATTTAAATCGATTCCACAATTTATTATTTAATTTAATATTCTCGCTTTTTCATATGTGGAGTGATCCTAACCTTATTCAGGCATAGAGCGCTGGAAGCAGCCATTTATGAAAAAGATGGGATTGAAATAAATTTAAAAAAATGATCTGAAATTTAAATCGATTCCACAATTCAGTATTAAATTTGCTATTCTTGCTTTTTCATTAGAGGAGTGATCCTAAACTTATTCAGGCATAAAGCGCTTGAGACAGCCATTTATGAAAAAGATGAGATTAAAATAAATTTGAAAAAAATGGATATGAAATTTAAATCGATAACACAATTTAATATTTTATTTAAAATTCACGCTTACTCATGTGTGGAGTGAACCTAACCTTATTCAGTCATAGAGCGCTGGAAACAGCCATTTATGAAAAAGATGGGATTTGAATAGATTTAAAAAAAACGATATGAAATTGGAATCGATTCCACAATTTAATATTTAATTTAATATTCTCTATTTCTCATGTGTGGAGTGATCCCAACCTTATTCAGGCATAAAGCGCTGGAAACAGCCATTTATGAAAAAGATGGGATTAAAATAAATTTAAAAAAATGGATATGAAATTTAAATCGATTCCACAATTTAATATTTAATTTAATATTCTCGCTTTTTCATGTGTGGAGTGATCCTAACCTTATTCAGGCATAGAGCGCTGGAAACAGCCATTTATGGAAAATATGGGATTAAAATAAATTAAAAAAAATGGATATCAAATTCAAATCGATTCCACAATTTAATATTTAATTTAATATTCTCGCTTTCTCATGTGTGGAGTGATCTTAAGCTTATTCAGGCATAAAGCGCTGGAAACAGCCATTTATGAAAAAGATGGGATTAAAATAAATTTAAAAAAATGGATTTGAAATTTAAATCGATTCCACAATTTATTATTTAATTTAATATTCTCGCTTTTTCATATGTGGAGTGATCCTAACCTTATTCAGGCATAGAGCGCTGGAAACAGCCATTTATGAAAAAGATGGGATTGAAATAAATTTAAGAAAATGATATGAAATTCAAATCGATTCCACAATTCAGTATTAAATTTGATATTCTCGCTTTTTCATTAGAGGAGTGATCCTAACCTTATTCAGGCATAAAGCGCTTGAAACAGCCATTTATGAAAAAGATGAGATTAAAATAAATTTGAAAAAATGGATATGAAATTTAAATCGATAACACAATTTAATATTTTATTTAAAATTCTCGCTTACTCATGTGTGGAGTGAACCTAACCTTATTCAGGCACAGCGCTAGAAACAGCCAATTATGAAAGAGATGGGATTAAAATAACGTTTTAAAAAAATTATATGAAATTTAAATCGATTCTACAATTTATTATTTAATTTGAAGTTCTCGCTTTCTCATGTGTGGAGTGATCCTAACCTTATTCAGGCATAGAGCGCTGGAAACAGCCATTTATGAAAAAGATGGGATTAAAATAAATTGAATGAGAATGATATGAAATATAAATCGATTCCACAATTTAATATTTAATTTAATATTCTCGCTTTCTCATGTGTGGAGAGATCCTAACCTTATTCTGGCATAAAGCGCTGGAATGAGCCATTTATGTAAAAGATGGGATTAAAATAAATTTAAAAAAATGGATATGAAATTTAGATCGAATCCACAATTTAATATTTATGAAAAAGATGAGATTAAAATAAATTTAAAAAATGGATATGAAATTTAAATCGATTCCACAATTTTTTATTTAATTTAATATTCTCGCTTTTTCATATGTGGAGTATTCCTAACCTTATTCAGGCATAGAGCGCTGGAAACAGCCATTTATGAAAAAGATGGGATTGAAATAAATTTAAAAAAATGATATGAAATTTAAATCGATTCCACAATTCAGTATTAAATTTGCTATTCTTGCTTTTTCATTAGAGGAGTGATCCTAACCTTATTCAGGCATAAAGCGCTTGAAACAGCCATTTATGAAAAAGATAATATTAAAATAAATTTTAAAAAATGGATATGAAATTTAAATCGATTCCACAATTTATTATTTAATTTAATATTCTCGCTTTTTCATATGTGGAGTGATCCTAACCTTATTCAGGCATAGAGCGCTGGAAACAGCCATTTATGAAAAAGATGGGATTGAAATAAAATTAAAAAAATGATCTGAAATTTAAATCGATTCCACAATTCAGTATTAAATTTGCTATTCTTGCTTTTTCATTAGAGGAGTGATCCTAACCTTATTCAGGCATAAAGCGCTTGAGACAGCCATTTATGAAAAAGATGAGATTAAAATAAATTTGAAAAAAATGGATATGAAATTTAAATCGATAACACAATTTAATATTTTATTTAAAATTCACGCTTACTCATGTGTGGAGTGAACCTAACCTTATTCAGTCATAGAGCGCTGGAAACAGCCATTTATGAAAAAGATGGGATTTGAATAGATTTAAAAAAAAACGATATGAAATTGGAATCGATTCCACAATTTAATATTTAATTTAATATTCTCTATTTCTCATGTGTGGAGTGATCCCAACCTTATTCAGGCATAAAGCGCTGGAAACAGCCATTTATGAAAAAGATGGGATTAAAATAAATTTAAAAAAATGGATATGAAATTTAAATCGATTCCACAATTTAATATTTAATTTAATATTCTCGCTTTTTCATGTGTGGAGTGATCCTAACCTTATTCAGGCATAGAGCGCTGGAAACAGCCATTTATGGAAAATATGGGATTAAAAATTTAAAAAAATGGATATCAAATTCAAATCGATTCCACAATTTAATATTTAATTTAATATTCTCGCTTTCTCATGTGTGGAGTGATCTTAAGCTTATTCAGGCATAAAGCGCTGGAAACAGCCATTTATGAAAAAGATGGGATTAAAATAAATTAAAAAAAATGGATATGAAATTTAAATCGATTCCACAATTTAATATTTAATTTAATATTCTCGCTTTTTCATGTGTGGAGTGATCCTAACCTTATTCAGGCATAGAGCGCTGGAAACAGTCATTTATGGAAAATATGGGATTAAAATAAATTTAAAAAATGGATATCAATTTCAAATCGATTCCACAATTTAATATTTAATTTAATATTCTCGCTTTTTCATGTGTGGAGTGATCCTAAGCTTATTCATGCATAAAGCGCTGGAAACAGACATTTATGAAAAAGATGGGATTAAAATAAATTTAAAAAATGGATATGAAATTTAAATCGAATCCACAATTTAATATTTAATTTAATATTCTGGCCTTTTCATATGTGGAGTGATCCTAACCTTATTCAGGCATAAAGCGCTGGAAACAGCCATTTATGAAAAAGATGGGATTAAAATAAATTTAAAAAAATGGATCTAAAATTTAAATCGCTTCCACAATTTAGTATTTAATTTAATATTCTCGCTTTTTCATGTGTGGAGTGATCCTAACCTTATTCAGGCATAGAGCGCTGGAAACAGCCATTTATGAAAAAGATGGGATTGAAATAAATTAAAAAAAATGATATGAAATTTAAATCGATTCCACAATTCAGTATTAAATTTGCTATTCTTGCTTTTTCATTAGAGGAGTGATCCTAACCTTATTCAGGCATAAAGCGCTTGAAACAGCCATTTATGAAAATAATGAGATTAAAATAAATTTGAAAAAAATGAATATGAAATTTAAATCGATAACACAATTTAATATTTTATTTAAAATTCTCGCTTACTCATGTGTGGAGTGAACCTACCCTTATTCAGGCATAGATATGATGGATATGAAATTCAAATCGATTCCACAATTTAATATTTAATTTAATATTCTCGCTTTCTCATGTGTGGAGTGATCCTAACCTTATTCAGGCATAAAGCGCTGGAAATAGCCATTTATGAAAAGGATGGGATTAAAGTAAATTTGAAAAAAATGGATATGAATTTAAATCGATAACACAATTTAATATTTTATTTAAAATTCACGCTTACTCATGTGTGGAGTGAACCTAACCTTATTCAGGCATAGAGCGCTGGAAACAGCCATTTATGAAAAAGATGGGATTTGAATAGATTTAAAAAAAACGATATGAAATTGGAATCGATTCCACAATTTAATATTTAATTTAATATTCTCGCTTTTTCATGGGTGGAGTGATTCTAACCTTATTCAGGCATAGAGCGCTGGAAACAGCCTTTTATGAAAAAGATGGGATTAAAATAAATTTTAAAAAATGGATATGAAATTTAAATCGATTCCACAATTTAATATTCAATTTAATATCATCGCTTTTTCATGTGTGGAGTGATCCTAAGCTTATTCAGGCATAAAGCGCTGGAAACAGCCATTTATGAAAAAGATGGGATTAAAATAAATTTAAAAAAATGGATATGAAATTTAAATCGAATCCACAATTTAATATTTAATTTAATATTCTCGCTTTTTCATGTGTGGAGTGATCCTAACCTTATTCAGGCATAGAGCGCTAGAAACAGCCATTTATGGAAAAGATGGGATTAAAATAAATTTAAAAAATGGATATGAAATTTAAATCGATAACACAATTTAATATTTTATTTAAAATTCACGCTTACTCATGTGTGGAGTGAACCTAACCTTATTCAGGCATAGAGCGCTGGAAACAGCCATTTATGAAAAAGATGGGATTTGAATAGATTTAAAAAAAACGATATGAAATTGGAATCGATTCCACAATTTAATATTTAATTTAATATTCTCGCTTTTTCATGGGTGGAGTGATTCTAACCTTATTCAGGCATAGAGCGCTGGAAACAGCCTTTTATGAAAAAGATGGGATTAAAATAAATTTAAAAAAATGGATATGAAATTCAAATATATTCAACAATTTAATATATAATTTAATATTCTCGCTTTCTCATGTGTGGAGTGATCCTAACCTTATTCAGGCATAGAGCGCTGGAAACAGCCATTTATGAAAAAGATGGGATTAAAATAAATTTTAAAAAATGGATATGAAATTTAAATCGATTCCACAATTTAATATTCAATTTAATATTCTCGCTTTCTCATGTGTGGAGTGATCCTAACCTTATTCAGGCATAAAGCGCTGGAAATAGCCATTTATGAAAAAGATGGGATTAAAGTAAATTTAAAAAAATGGATATGAAATTCAAATCGATTCCACAATTTAATATTTAATTTAATATTCTCGCTTTTTCATGTGTGGAGTGATCCTAACCTTATTCAGGCATAAAGCGCTGGAAACAGCCATTTATGAAAAAGATGGGATTAAAATAATTTTAAAAAAATGGATATGAAATTTAAATCGATTCCACAATTTATTATTTAATTTAATATTCTCGCTTTTTCATATGTGGAGTGATCCTAACCTTATTCAGGCATAGAGCGCTGGAAACAGCCATTTATGAAAAAGATAGGATTGAAATAAATTTAAGAAAATGATATGAAATTCAAATCGATTCCACAATTCAGTATTAAATTTGATATTCTCGCTTTTTCATTAGAGGAGTGATCCTAACCTTATTCAGGCATAAAGCGCTTGAAACAGCCATTTATGAAAAATATGAGATTAAAATAAATTTGAAAAAAATGGATATGACATTTAAATCGATAACACAATTTAATATTTTATTTAAAATTCTCGCTTACTCATGTGTGGAGTGAACCTAACCTTATTCAGGCATAGCGCTAGAAACTGCCAATTATGAAAGAGATGGGATTAAAATAACGTTTTAAAAAAATTATATGAAATTTAAATCGATTCTTTAATTTATTATTTAATTTGAAGTTCTCGCTTTCTCATGTGTGGAGTGATCCTAACCTTATTCAGGCATAGAGCGCTGGAAACAGCCATTTATGAAAAAGATGGGATTAAAATAAATTGAATGAGAATGATATGAAATATAAATCGATTCCACAATTTAAAATTTAATTTAATATTCTCGCTTTCTCATGTGTGGAGAGATCCTAACCTTATTCTGGCATAAAGCGCTGGAATGAGCCATTTATGTAAAAGATGGGATTAAAATAAATTTAAAAAAATGGATATGAAATTTAGATCGAATCCACAATTTAATATTTATGAAAAAGATGTGATTAAAATAAATTTAAAAAATGGATATGAAATTTAAATCGATTCCACAATTTATTATTTAATTTAATATTCTCGCTTTTTCATATGTGGAGTATTCCTAACCTTATTCAGGCATAGAGCGCTGGAAACAGCCATTTATGAAAAAGATGGGATTGAAATAAATTTAAAAAAATGATATGAAATTTAAATCGATTCCACAATTCAGTATTAAATTTGCTATTCTTGCTTTTTCATTAGAGGAGTGATCCTAACCTTATTCAGGCATAAAGCGCTTGAAACAGCCATTTATGAAAAAGATAATATTAAAATAAATTTTAAAAAATGGATATGAAATTTAAATCGATTCCACAATTTATTATTTAATTTAATATTCTCGCTTTTTCATATGTGGAGTGATCCTAACCTTATTCAGGCATAGAGCGCTGGAAACAGCCATTTATGAAAAAGATGGGATTAAAATAAATTTAAAAAATGGATATGAAATTTAAATCGATAACACAATTTAATATTTTATTTAAAATTCACGCTTACTCATGTGTGGAGTGAACCTAACCTTATTCAGGCATAGAGCGCTGGAAACAGCCATTTATGAAAAAGATGGGATTTGAATAGATTTAAAAAAAACGATATGAAATTGGAATCGATTCCACAATTTAATATTTAATTTAATATTCTCGCTTTTTCATGGGTGGAGTGATTCTAACCTTATTCAGGCATAGAGCGCTGGAAACAGCCTTTTATGAAAAAGATGGGATTAAAATAAATTTAAAAAAATGGATATGAAATTCAAATATATTCAACAATTTAATATATAATTTAATATTCTCGCTTTCTCATGTGTGGAGTGATCCTAACCTTATTCAGGCATAGAGCGCTGGAAACAGCCATTTATGAAAAAGATGGGATTAAAATAAATTTTAAAAAATGGATATGAAATTTAAATCGATTCCACAATTTAATATTCAATTTGATATCATCGCTTTTTCATGTGTGGAGTGATCCTAAGCTTATTCAGGCATAAAGCGCTGGAAACAGCCATTTATGAAAAAGATGGGATTAAAATAAATTTAAAAAAATGGATATGAAATTTAAATCGAATCCACAATTTAATATTTAATTTAATATTCTCGCTTTTTCATGTGTGGAGTGATCCTAACCTTATTCAGGCATAGAGCGCTAGAAACAGCCATTTATGGAAAAGATGGGATTAAAATAAATTTAAAAAATGGATATGAAATTCAAATCGATTCCACAATCTAATATTTAATTTAATATTCTGGCATTCTCATGTGTGGAGTGATCCTAACCTTATTCAGGCATAAAGCGCTGGAAACAGCCATTTATGAAAATGATGGGATTAAAGTAAATTTAAAAAAATGGATATGAAATTCAAATCGATTCCACAATTTAATATTTAATTTAATATTCTGGCTCTTTCATATGTGGAGTGATCCTAACCTTATTCAGGCATAAAGCGCTTGAAACAGCCATTTATGAAAAAGATGAGATTAAAATAAATTTCAAAAAAAAATGGATATGAAACTTAAATCGATAACAAAATTTAGTATTTTATTTAAAATTCTCGCTTACTCATGTGTGGAGTGAACCTAACCTTATTCAGGCATAGAGCGCTGGAAACAGCCAATTATGAAAGAGATGGGATTAAAATAACGCTTTAAAAAAATTTTATGAAATTTAAATCACTTCTACAATTTATTATTTAATTTGAAGTTCTCACTTTCTCATGTGTGGAGTGATCCTAATCTTAGTCAGGCATAGAGCGCTGGAAAAAGCCATTTATTAAAAAGATGGGATTAAAATAAATTGAATGAGAATGATATAAAATATAAATCGATTCCACAATTTAATATTTAATTTAATATTCTCGCTTTATCATATGTGGAGAGATCCTAACCTTATTCTGGCATAAAGCGCTGGAATAAGCCATTTATGAAAAAGATGGGATTAAAATAAATTTAAAAAAATGGAGATGAAATTTAGATCGAATCCACAATTTAATATTTAATTTAATATTCTCGCTCTTTCATGTGTGGAGTGATCCTAACCTCATTCAGGCATAGAGCGCTGGAAACACCCATTTATGAAAAAGATGGGATTAAAATAAATTTAAAAAAATGGATATGAAATTCAAATCGATTCAACAATTTAATATATAATTTAATATTCTCGCTTTCTCATGTGTGGAGTGAACCTAACCTTATTCAGGCATAAAGCGCTGGAAAGAGCCATTTATGAAAAAGATGGGATTAAAATAAATTTAAAAAATGGATATGAAATTTAAATCGATTCCACAATTTAATATTTAATTTAATATTCTCGCTTTTTCATGTGTGGAGTGATCCTAACCTTATTCAGGCATAGAGCGCTGGAAACAGCCATTTATGAAAAAGATGGGATTAAAATAAATTCAAAAAAATGCATATGAAATTCAAATCGATTCCACAATTTAATATTTAATTTAATATTCTCGCTTTTTCATGTGTGGAGTGATCCTAACCTTATTCAGGCATAAAGCGCTGGAAACAGCCATTTATGAAATTGATGGGATTAAAATAAATTTTAAAAAATGGATATGAAATTTAAATCGATTCCACAATTTAATATTTAATTGATTATTCTTGCTTCTTCCTGTGTGGAGTGATCCTAACCTTATTCAGGCATAGAGCGCTGGAAACAGCCATTTATGAAAAAGATGGGATTAAAATAAATTTGAAAAAATGGATATGAAATTCAAATCGATTCCACAATTTAATATTAAATTTAATATTCTCGCTTCTTCATGTGTGGAGTGATCCTAACTTTATTCAGGCATAGAGCGCTGGAAACAGCCATTTATGAAAATGATGGGATTAAAATAAATTTAAAAAATGGATATGAAATTCAAATCGATTCCACAATTTAATATTTAATTTAATATTCTCGCTTTTTCATGTGTGGAGTGATCCTAACCTTATTCAGGCATAGAGCGCTGGAAACAGCCATTTATGAAAAAGATAGGATTAAAATAAATTTTAAAAAAATTGATAGCAAATTTAAATAGATTCCACAATTTAATATTTAATTTAAAATTCTTGCTTTCTCATGTGTGGAGTGATCCCAACCTTAATCAGGCATAGAGCGCTGGAAACAGCCATTTATGAAAAAGATGGGATTTGAATAGATTTAAAAAAACGATATGAAATTGGAGTCGATTCCACAATTTAATATTTAATTTAATATTCTCGATTTCTCATGTGTGGAGTAATCCTAACCTTATTCAGGCATAAAGCGCTGGAAACAGCCATTTATGAAAAAGATGGGATTAAAATAAATTTAAAAAAAAGGATATGAAATTTAAATCGATTCCACAATTTAATATTTAATTTAATATTCTCGCTTTTTCATGTGTGGAGTGATCCTAACCTTATTCAGTCATAGAGCGCTGGAAACAGCCATTTATGGAAAAGATGGGATTAAAATAAATTTAAAAAAATGGATATCAAATTCAAATCGATTCCACAATTTAATATTTAATTAAATATTCTCGCTTTCTCATGTGAGGAGTGATCCTAAGCTTATTCAAGCATAAAGCGCTGGAAACAGCCATTTAGGAAAAAGATGGGATTAAAATAAATTTAAAAAAATGGATATGAAATTTAAATCGAATCCACAATTTAATATTTAATTTAATATTCTCGCTTTTTCATGTGTGGAGTGATCCTAACCTTATTCAGGCATAGAGCATTAGAAACAGCCATTTATGAAAAAGATGGGATTAAAATAAATTTAAAAAAATGGATATGAAATTCGAATCGATTCCACAATTTAATATTCTCGCTTTTTCATGTGTGGAGAGTTCCTAACCTTATTCAGGCATAAAGCGCTGGAAACAGCCATTTATGAAAAAGATGGGATTAAAATAAATTTAAAAAAATGGATATGAAATTTAAATCGCTTCCACAATTTATTATTTAATTTAATATTCTCGCTTTCTCATATGTGGAGTGATCCTAACCTTATTCAGGCATAGAGCGCTGGAAACAGCCATTTATGAAAAAGATGGGATTAAAATAAATTTGAAAAAAATGGATATGAAATTTAAATCGATTACACAATTTAATATTTTATTTAAAATTCTCGCTCAATCATGTGTGGAGTGAACCTAACTTTATTCAAGCATAGAGCGCTGGAAACAGCCAATTATGAAAGAGATGGGATTAAAATAACGTTTTAAAAAAATTATATGAAATTTAAATCGATTTCACAATTTATTATTTAATTTGAGGTTCTCGCTTTCTCATGTGTGGAGTGATCCTAACCTTATTCAGGCATAGAGCGCTGGAAACAGCCATTTATGGAAATTATGGGATTAAAATAAATTTTAAAAAATGGATATCAATTTCAAATCGATTCCACAATTTAATATTTAATTTAATATTCTCGCTTTTTCATGTGTGGAGTGATCCTAACCTTATTCAGGCATAAAGCGCTGGAAACAGCCATTTATGAAAAAGATGGGATTAAAATAAATTTAAAAAATGGATATGAAATTTAAATCGAATCCACAATTCAGTATTAAATTTGATATTCTCGCTTTTTCATTAGAGGAGTGATCCTAACCTTATTCAGGCATAAAGCGCTTGAAACAGCCATTTATGAAAAAGATGAGATTAAAATAAATTTGAAAAAAATGGATATGAAATTTAAATCGAATCCACAATTTAATATTTAATTTAATATTATCGCTTTTTCATGTGTGGATTGATCCTAACCTTATTCAGGCATAGAGCGCTAGAAACAGCCATTTATGAAAAAGATGGGATTAAAATAAATTTAAAAAATGGATATGAAATTCAAATAGATTCCACAATTTAATATTTAATTTAATATTCTCGCTTTCTCAAGTGTGGAGTGATCCTAACATTATTCAGGCATAAAGCGCTGGAAACAGCCATTTATGAAAAAGATGGGATTAAAGTAAATTTAAAAAAATGGATATGAAATTCAAATCGATTCCACAATTTAATATTTAATTTAATATTCTGGCTTTTTCATATGTGGAGTGATCCTAACCTTATTCAGGCATAAAGCGCTGGAAACAGCCATTTATGAAAAAGATGGGATTAAAATAAATTAAAAAAATGGATATGAATTTTAAATCGCTTCCACAATTTAATATTTAATTTAATATTCTCGCTTTTTCATGTGTGGAGTGATCCTAACCTTATTCAGTCATAGAGCGCTGGAAACAGCCATTTATGGAAAATATGGGATTAAAATAAATTTAAAAAAATGGATATCAAATTCAAATCGATTCCACAATTTAATATTTAATTAAATATTCTCGCTTTTTCATGTGTGGAGTTATCCTAAGCTTATTCAGGCATAAAGCGCTGGAAACAGCCATTTATGAAAAAGATGGGATTAAAATAAATTTAAGAAAATGGATATGAAATTTAAATCGAATCCACAATTTAATATTTAATTTAATATTCTCTCTTTTTCATGTGTGGAGTGATCCTAACCTTATTCAGGCATAGAGCGCTAGAAACAGCCATTTATGAAAAAGATGGGATTAAAATAAATTTAAAAAATGGATATGAAATTCAAATCGATTCCACAATTTAATATTTAATTTAATATTCTGGCTTTATCATATGTGGAGTGATCCTAACCTTATTCAGGCATAAGGCGCTGGAAACAGCCATTTATGAAAAAGATGGGATTAAAGTAAATTTAAAAAAATGGATATGAAATTCAAATCGATTCCACAATTTAATATTTCATTTAATATTCTGGCTTTATCATATGTGGAGTGATCCTAACCTTATTCAGGCATAAAGCGCTGGAAACAGCCATTTATGAAAAAGATGGGATTGAAATAAATTTAAAAAAATGATATGAAATTTAAATCGATTCCACAATTCAGTATTAAATTTGATATTCTCGCTTTTTCATTAGAGTTGTGATCCTAAACTTATTCAGGCATAAAGCGCTTGAAACAGCCATTTATGAAAAAGATGAGATTAAAATAAATTTAAAAAAATGGATATGAAATTTAAATCGATTCCACAATTCAGTATTAAATTTGATATTCTCGCTTTTTCATTAGAGTTGTGATCCTAACCTTATTCAGGCATAAAGCGCTTGAAACAGCCATTTATGAAAAAGATGAGATTAAAATAAATTTAAAAAAATGGATATGAAATTTAAATCGATTCCACAATTTATTATTTAATTTAATATTCTCGCTTTTTCATATGTGGAGTGATCCTAACCTTATTCAGGCATAAAGCGCTGGAAACAGCCATTTATGAAAAAGATGGGATTAAAGTAAATTTAAAAAAATGGATATGAAATTCAAATCGATTCCACAATTTAATATTTAATTTAAAATTCTCGCTTAATCATGTGTGGAGTGAACCTAACCTTATTCAGGCATAGAGCGCTGGAAACAGCCAATTATGAAAGAGAATGGATTAGAATAACATTTTAAAAAAATTATATGAAATTTAAATCGATTCCACAATTTATTATTTAATTTGAGGTTCTCGCTTTTTCATGTATGGAGTGATCCTAAGCTTATTCAGGCATAAAGCGCTGGAAACAGCCATTTATGAAAAAGATGGGATTGAAATAAATTTAAAAAAATGATATGAAATTTAAATCGATTCCACAATTCAGTATTAAATTTGATATTTTCGCTTTTTCATTTGAGTTGTGATCCTAACCTTATTCAGGCATAAAGCGCTTGAAACAGCCATTTATGAAAAAGATGAGATTAAAATAAATTTAAAAAAATGGATATGAAATTTAAATCGATTCCACAATTTATTATTTAATTTAATATTCTCGCTTTTTCATATGTGGAGTGATCCTAACCTTATTCAGGCATAGAGCGCTGGAAACAGCCATTTATGAAAAAGATGGGATTAAAATAAATTTAAAAAATGGATATGAAATTTAAATCGATTCCACAATTTAATATTTAATTTAATATTCTCGCTTTTTCATGTGTGGAGTGATCCTAACCTTATTCAGGTATAGAGCGCTGGAAACAGCCATTTATGAAAAAGATGGGATTAAAATAAATTTAAAAAAATGGATATGAAATTCAAATCGATTCTACAATTTAATATTTAATTTAATATTCTCGCTTTTTCATGTGTGGAGTGATCCTAACCTTATTCAGGCATAGAACGCTGGAAACAGCCATTTATGAAAAAGATGGGATTAAAATAAATTTAAAAAAATGGATATGAAATTCAAATCGATTCCACAATTTAATATTTAATTTAATATTCTCGCTTTCTCATGTGTGGAGTGATCCTAACCTTAATCAGGCATAGAGCGCTGGAAACAGCCATTTATGAAAAAGATGGGATTAAAATAAATTTAAAAAAATGGATATGAAATTTAAATCGATTCCACAATTTAATATTTAATTTAATATTCTCGCTTTTTCATGTGTGGAGTGATCCTAACCTTATTCAGTCATAGAGCGCTGGAAACAGCCATTTATGGAAAATATGGGATTAAAATAAATTTAAAAAAATGGATATCAAATTCAAATCGATTCCACAATTTAATATTTAATTAAATATTCTCGCTTTTTCATGTGTGGAGTGATCCTAAGCTTATTCAGGTATAAAGCGCTGGAAACAGCCATTTATGAAATAGATGGGAATAAAATAAATTTTGAAAAAATGGATATGAAATTTAAATCGAATCCACAATTTAATATTTAATTTAATATTCTCGCTTTTTCATGTGTGGAGTGATCCTAACCTTATTCAGGCATAGAGCGCTAGAAACAGCCATTTATGAAAAAGATGGGATTAAAATAAATTTAAAAAATGGATATGAAATTCAAATCGATTCCACAATTTAATATTTAATTTAATATTCTCGCTTTCTCATGTGTGGAGTGATCCTAACCTTATTCAGGCATAAAGCGCTGGAAACAGCCATTTATGAAAAAGATGGGATTAAAGTAAATTAAAAAAAATGGATATGAAATTCAAATCGATTCCACAATTTAATATTTAATTTAATATTCTGGCTTTATCATATGTGGAGTGATCCTAACCTTATTCAGGCATAAAGCGCTGGAAACAGCCATTTATGAAAAAGATGGGATTAAAATAAATTTTAAAAAATGGATATGAAATTTAAATCGCTTCCACAATTTATTATTTAATTTAATATTCTCGCTTTCTCATATGTGGAGTGATCCTAACCTTATTCAGGCATAGAGCGCTGGAAACAGCCATTTATGAAAAAGATGGGATTAAAATAAATTTGAAAAAAATGGATATGAAATTTAAATCGATTACACAATTTAAGATTTTATTTAAAATTCTCGCTTAAACATGTGTGGAGTGAACCTAACCTTATTCAGGCATAGAGCGCTGGAAACAGCCAATTATGAAAGAGATGGGATTAAAATAACGTTTTAAAAAAATTATATGAAATTTAAATCGATTCCACAATTTATTATTTAATTTGAGGTTCTCGCTTTCTCATGTGTGGAGTGATCCTAACCTTATTAAGGCATAGAGCGCTGGAAACAGCCATTTATGGAAAATATGGGATTAAAATAAATTTAAAAAAATGGATATGAAATTTAAATCGAATCCACAATTCAGTATTAAATTTGATATTCTCGCTTTTTCATTAGAGGAGTGATCCTAACCTTATTCAGGCATAAAGCGCTTGAAACAGCCATTTATGAAAAAGATGAGATTAAAATAAATTTGAAAAAAATGGATATGAAATTTAAATCGATTACACAATTTAATATTTTATTTAAAATTCTCGCTTAATCATGTGTGGAGTGATCCTAAGCTTATTCAGGCATAAAGCGCTGGAAACAGCCATTTATGAAAAAGATGGGATTAAAATAAATTTAAAAAAATGGATATGAAATTTAAATCGAATCCACAATTCAGTATTAAATTTGATATTCTCGCTTTTTCATTAGAGGAGTGATCCTAACCTTATTCAGGCATAAAGCGCTTGAAACAGCCATTTATGAAAAAGATGAGATTAAAATAAATTTGAAAAAAATGGATATGAAATTTAAATCGATTACACAATTTAATATTTTATTTAAAATTCTCGCTTAATCATGTGTGGAGTGAACCTAACCTTATTCAGGCATAGAGCGCTGGGAACAGCCAATTATGGAAGAGATGGGATTAAAATAACGTTTTAAAAAAAATATATGAAATTTAAATCGATTCCACAATTTATTATTTAATTTGAGGTTCTCGCTTCCTCATGTGTGGAGTGATCCTAACCTTATTCAGGCATAGAGCGCTGGAAACAGCTATTTATGGAAAATATGGGATTAAAATAAATTTTAAAAAATGGATATCAATTTCAAATCGATTCCACAATTTAATATTTAATTTAATATTCTCGCTTTTTCATGTGTGGAGTGATCCTATGTTTATTCAGGCATAAAGCGCTGGAAACAGCCATTTATGAAAAAGATGTGATTAAAATAAATTTGAAAAAAATGGATATGAAATTTAAATCGATTACACAATTTAATATTTTATTTAAAATTCTCGCTTAAACATGTGTGGAGTGAACCTAACCTTATTCAGGCATAGAGCGCTGGAAACAGCCAATTATGAAAGAGATGGGATTAAAATAACGTTTTAAAAAAATTATATGAAATTTAAATCGATTCCACAATTTATTATTTAATTTGAGGTTCTCGCTTTCTCATGTGTGGAGTGATCCTAAGCTTATTCAGGCATAAAGCGCTGGAAACAGCCATTTATGAAAAAGATGGGATTAAAATAAATTTAAAAAAATGGATATGAAATTTAAATCGAATCCACAATTTAATATTTAATTTAATATTCTCGCTTTTTCATGTGTGGATTGATCCTAACCTTATTCAGGCATATAGCGCTGGAAACAGCCATTTATGAAAAAGATGGGATTGAAATAAATTTAAAAAAATGATATGAAATTTAAATCGATTCCACAATTCAGTATTAAATTTGATATTCTCGCTTTTTCATTTGAGTTGTGATCCTAACCTTATTCAGGCATAAAGCGCTTGAAACAGCCATTTATGAAAAAGATGAGATTAAAATAAATTTAAAAAAATGGATATGAAATTTAAATCGATTCCACAATTTATTATTTAATTTAATATTCTCGCTTTCTCATATGTGGAGTGATCCTAACCTTATTCAGGCATAGAGCGCTGGAAACAGCCATTTATGAAAAAGATGGGATTAAAATAAATTTGAAAAAAATGGATATGAAATTTAAATCGATTACACAATTTAAGATTTTATTTAAAATTCTCGCTTAAACATGTGTGGAGTGAACCTAACCTTATTCAGGCATAGAGCGCTGGAAACAGCCAATTATGAAAGAGATGGGATTAAAATAACGTTTTAAAAAAATTATATGAAATTTAAATCGATTCCACAATTTATTATTTAATTTGAGGTTCTCGCTTTCTCATGTGTGGAGTGATCCTAACCTTATTCAGGCATAGAGCGCTGGAAACAGCTATTTATGGAAAATATGGGATTAAAATAAATTTTAAAAAATGGATATCAATTTCAAATCGATTCCACAATTTAATATTTAATTTAATATTCTCGCTTTTTCATGTGTGGAGTGATCCTAAGCTTATTCAGGCATAAAGCGCTGGAAACAGCCATTTATGAAAAAGATGGGATTAAAATAAATTTAAAAAAATGGATATGAAATTTAAATCGAATCCACAATTCAGTATTAAATTTGATATTATCGCTTTTTCATTAGAGGAGTGATCCTAACCTTATTCAGGCATAAAGCGCTTGAAACAGCCATTTATGAAAAAGATGAGATTAAAATAAATTTGAAAAAAATGGATATACACAATTTAATATTTTATTTAAAATTCTCGCTTAATCATGTGTGGAGTGAACCTAACCTTATTCAGGCATAGAGCGCTGGAAACAGCCAATTATGAAAGAGATGGGATTAAAATAACGTTTTAAAAAAATTATATGAAATTTAAATCGATTCCACAATTTATTATTTAATTTGAGGTTCTCGCTTCCTCATGTGTGGATTGATCCTAACCTTATTCAGGCATAGAGCGCTAGAAACAGCCATTTATGAAAAAGATGGGATTAAAATAAATTTTAAAAATGGATATGAAATTCAAATCGATTCCACAATTTAATATTTAATTAAATATTCTTCATTTTCATGTGTGGAGTGATCCTAACCTTATTCAGGCATAAAGCGCTGGAAACAGCCGTTTATGAAAAAGATGGGATTAAAGTAAATTTAAAAAAATGGATATGAAATTCAAATCGATTCCACAATTTAATATTTAATTTAATATTCTGGCTTTTTCATATGTGGAGTGATCCTAACCTTATTCAGGCATAAAGCGCTGGAAACAGCCATTTATGAAAAAGATGGGATTAAAATAAATTAAAAAAAATGGATATGAAATTTAAATCGCTTCCACAATTTATTATTTAATTTAATATTCTCGCTTTTTCATATGTGGAGTGATCCTAACCTTATTCAGGCATAGAGCGCTGGAAACAGCCATTTATGAAAAAGATGGGATTGAAATAAATTTAAAAAAATGATATGAAATTTAAATCGATTCCACAATTTAATATTTAATTTAATATTCTGGCTTTATCATATGTGGAGTGATCCTAACCTTATTCAGGCATAAAGCGCTGGAAACAGCCATTTATGAAAAAGATGGGATTAAAATAAATTTAAAAAAATGGATATGAAATTTATATCGCTTCCACAATTTATTATTTAATTTAATATTCTCGCTTTCTCATATGTGGAGTGATCCTAACCTTATTCAGGCATAGAGCGCTGGAAACAGCCATTTATGAAAAAGATGGGATTAAAATAAATTTGAAAAAAATGGATATGAAATTTAAATCGATTACACTATTTAAGATTTTATTTAAAATTCTCGCTTAAACATGTGTGGAGTGAACCTAACCTTATTCAGGCATAGAGCGCTGGAAACAGCCATTTATGGAAAATATGGGATTAAAATAAATTTAAAAAAATGGATATCAATTTCAAATCGATTCCACAATTTAATATTTAATTTAATATTCTCGCTTTTTCATGTGTGGAGTGATCCTAAGCTTATTCAGGCATAAAGCGCTGGAAACAGCCATTTATGAAAAAGATGGGATTAAAATAAATTTAAAAAAATGGATATGAAATTTAAATCCAATCCACAATTCAGAATTAAATTTGATATTCTCGCTTTTTCATTAGAGGAGTGATCCTAACCTTATTCAGGCATAAAGCGCTTGAAACAGCCATTTATGAAAAAGATGAGATTAAAATAAATTTGAAAAAAATGGATATGAAATTTAAATCGATTACACAATTTAATATTATATTTAAAATTCTCGCTTAATCATGTGTGGAGTGAACCTAACCTTATTCAGGCATAGAGCGCTGGAAACAGCCAATTATGAAAGAGATGGGATTAAAATAACGTTTTAAAAAAATTATATGAAATTTAAATCGATTCCACAATTTATTATTTAATTTGAGGTTCTCGCTTTCTCATGTGTGGAGTGATCCTAACCTTATTCAGGCATAGAGCGCTGGAAACAGCCATTTATGGAAAATATGGGATTAAAATAAATTTAAAAAAATGGATATCAATTTCAAATCGATTCCACAATTTAATATTTAATTTAATATTCTCGTTTTTTCATGTGTGGATTGATCCTAACCTTATTCAGGCATAGAGCGCTGGAAACAGCCATTTATGAAAAAGATGGGATTGAAATAAATTTAAAAAAATGATATGAAATTTAAATCGATTCCACAATTCAGTATTAAATTTGATATTCTCGCTTTTTCATTTGAGTTGTGATCCTAACCTTATTCAGGTATAAAGCGCTTGAAACAGCCATTTATGAAAAAGATGAGATTAAAATAAATTTAAAAAAATGGATATGAAATTTAAATCGATTCCACAATTTATTATTTAATTTAATATTCTCGCTTTTTCATATGTGGAGTGATCCTAACCTTATTCAGGTATAGAGCGCTGGAAACAGCCATTTATGAAAAAGATGGGATTAAAATAAATTTAAAAAAATGGATATGAAATTTAAATCGATTCCACAATTTAATATTTAATTTAATATTCTCGCTTTTTCATGTGTGGAGTGATCCTAACCTTTTTCAGGCATAAAGCGCTGTAAACAGCCATTTATGAAAAAGATGGGATTAAAATAAATTATAAAAAATGGATATGAAATTCAAATCGATTCCACAATTTAATATTTAATTGATTATTCTCGCTTTTTCCTGTGTGGAGTGATCCTAACCTTATTCAGGCATAGAGCGCTGGAAACAGCCATTTATGAAAAAGATGGGATTAAAATAAATTTAAAAAAATGGATATGAAATTCGAATCGATTCCACAATTTAATATTCTCGCTTTTTCATGTGTGGAGTGATCCTAACCTTATTCAGGCATAGAGCGCTGGAAACAGCCATTTATGAAAATGATGGAATTAAAATAAATTAAAAAAATGGATATGAAATTCAAATCGATTCCACAATTTAATATTCTCGCTTTTTCATGTGTGGAGTGATCCTAACCTTATGCAGGCATAGAGCGCTGGAAACAGCCATTTATGAAAAAGATAGGATTAAAATAAATTTTAAAAAAATTGATATGAAATTTAAATAGATTCCACAATTTAATATTTAATTTAAAATTCTCGCTTTCTCATGTGTGGAGTGATCCTAACCTTAATCAGGCATAGAGCGCTGGAAACAGCCATTTATGAAAAAGATGGGATTTGAATAGATTAAAAAAAAACGATATGAAATTGGAATCGATTCCACAATTTAATATTTAATTTAATATTCTCGCTTTTTCATGTGTGGAGTGATCCTAACCTTATTCAGGCATAGAGCGCTAGAAACAGCCATTTATGAAAAAGATGGGATTAAAATAAATTTAAAAAATGGATAAGAAATTCAAATCGATTCCACAATTTAATATTTAATTTAATATTCTCGCTTTCTCATGTGTGGAGTGATCCTAACCTTATTCAGGCATAAAGCGCTGGAAACAGCCATTTATGAAAAAGAAGGGATTAAAGTAAATTTAAAAAAATGGATATGAAATTTAAATCGCTTCCACAATTTATTATTTAATTTAATATTCTCGCTTTTCCATATGTGGAGTGATCCTAACCTTATTCAGGCATAGAGCGCTGGAAACAGCCATTTATGAGAAAGATGGGATTGAAATAAATTTAAAAAAATGATATGAAATTTAAATCGATTCCACAATTCAGTATTAAATTTGATATTCTCGCTTTTTCATTAGAGGAGTGATCCCAACCTTATTCAGGCATAAAGCGCTTGAAACAGCCATTTATGAAAAAGATGGGATTTAAATAGATTTTAACAAAAAACGATATGAAATTTGAATCGATTCCACAATTTAATATTTAATTTAATATTCTCGCTTTCTCATGTGTGGTGTGATCCTAACCTTATCCAGGCATAAAGCGCTGGAAACAGCCATTTATGAAAAAGATGGGATTAAAATAAATTTTAAAAAATGGATATGAAATTTAAATCGATTCCACAATTTAATATTTAATTTAATATTCTCGCTTTTTCATGTGTGGAGTGATCCTAACCTTATTCAGGCATAGAGCGCTGGAAACAGCCATTTGTGAAAAAGATGGGATTAAAATAAATTTAAAAAAATGGATATGAAAATCAAATCGATTCCACAATTTAATATTTAATTTAATATTCTCGCTTTTTCATGTGTGGAGTGATCCTAACCTTATTCAGGCATAGAACGCTGGAAACAGCCATTTATGAAAAAGATGGGATTAAAATAAATTTAAAAAAATGGATATGAAACTCAAATCGAATCCACAATTTAATATTTAATTTAATATTCTCGCTTTCTCATGTGTGGAGTGATCCTAACCTTATTCAGGCATAAAGCGCTGGAAACAGCCATTTATGAAAATGATGGGATTAAAATAAATTTTAAAAAATGGATATGAAATTTAAATCGATTCCACAATTTAATGTTTAATTGACTATTCTCGCTTTTTCCTGTGTGGAGTGATCCTAACCTTATTCAGGCATAGAGCGCTGGAAACAGCCATTTATAAAAAAGATGGGATTAAAATAAATTTAAAAAAATTAATATGAAATTCAAATCGATTCCACAATTTAATATTTAATTTAATATTCTCGCTTTTTCATGTGTGGAGTGATCCTAACCTTATTCAGGCATAGAGCGCTGGAAACAGCAATTTATGAAAAAGATGGGATTTAAATAGATTTAAAAAAAACGATATGAAATTTGAATCGATTCCACAATTTAATATTTAATTTAATATTCTCGCTTTCTCATGTGTGGTGTGATCCTAACCTTATTCAGGCATAAAGTGCTGGAAACAGCCATTTATCAAAAAGATGGGATTAAAATAAATTTAAAAAAATTGATATGAAATTTAAATCGATTTCACAATTTAATATTTAATTTAATATTCTCGCTTTTTCATGTGTGGAGTGATCCTAACCTTATTCAGGCATAGAGCGCTGGAAACAGCCATTTATGAAAAAGATGGGATTAAAATAAATTTAAAAAAATGAATATGAAATTCAAATAGATTCCACAATTTAATATTTAATTTAATATTCTCGCTTTTTCACGTGTGGAGTGATCCTAACCTTATTCAGGCATAGAGCGCTGGAAACAGCCATTTATGAAAAAGATGGGATTTAAATAGATTTTAACAAAAAACGATATGAAATTTGAATCGATTCCACAATTTAATATTTAATTTAATATTCTCGCTTTCTCATGTGTGGTGTGATCCTAACCTTATTCAGGCATAAAGCGCTGGAAACAGCCATTTATGAAAAAGATGGGATTAAAATAAATTTAAAAAATGGATATGAAATATAAATCGATTTCACAATTTCATATTTAATTTAATATTCTCGCTTTTTCATGTGTGGAGTGATCCTAACCTTATTCAGGCATAGAGCGCTGGAAACAGCCATTTATGAAAAAGATGGGATTAAAATAAATTCAAAAAAATGGATATGAAATTCAAATCGATTCCACAATTTAATATTTAATTTAATATTCTCGCTTTTTCATGTGTGGAGTGATCCTAACCTTATTCAGGTATAAAGCGCTAGAAACAGCCATTTATGAAAAAGATGGGATTAAAATAAATTTAAAAAAATGGATATGAAACTTAAATCGATACCACAATTTAATATTTAAATTAATATTCTCGCTTTTTCATGTGTGGAATGATCCTAACCTTATTCAGGCATAGAACGCTGGAAACAGCCATTTATGAAAAAGATGGGATTAAAATAAATTTCAAAAAATGGATATGAAATATAAATCGATTTCACAATTTAATATTCTCGCTTTTTGACCGACTTCCCAAAAGGAGGAGGTATACAATTCGATTGTGTGCTTTTTTTATTATTTTTTTTTTTTTGGTTTGTGCGCGCCTTTCAGATAGTAAACGTACTCCGATTTTGATGATTTTTGATTCATTTGAAAGAGGAGGCTTGAGAAATGGTCCCATATTCATAAAAACGGGAATCCGACATCTCGTTCCCTCCGAAAACCGCCCCCGAAGGGGGTGGAGGGGGCAAATTTTGTCGAAAATTGAAAATCTGAGTTGATATAATTACAGATAGGACAATATCCGGAAACGTTTAAATGGAACATTTTTTCAAAAGAGTAACGGTTTTCGACATAGAGACATTTTAAATTCTCAAATATACCTATTTTCGCTATGTGGAGAGGGCGATTTCTGTCGAAAATTGAAAATCTGTTTGCAGTACATGAAAGACATAATTATTTGTAGCAACATTTATACTGAACATTTTCCCCTTAGAGTTACGGTTTTCGAGTAAAATCGGTGTTAAAATGATAACAACTAAAATATTCAAGCGTATTTCCGCAGCGATGTTCTGAGATCTCAATAATAACAACTACAAGCAAGGAATATACGTGGGTAATAGAATAAGTACTATCTTCATTGGTATTAGTGAACGTTCAACGATTTTCGTGACTAATGTTACACTCAAAAGTGTGAAATAAATATTTTTTACAAAAAATTGGACCGACTTTATTAGTTGGTGCACTGAAAAGTATAAAATAATATTAATTCTATTGGGGCTGGTACTTGTGAAGTTGGTGCCAAAAGTTACCAATCTACCTGCAACTGCACAACTTCAAAAGTACCAGCACCAATAGAATTAATATTATTTTATACTTTTCAGTGCACCAACTAATAAAGTCGGTCCAATTTTTTGTAAAAAATATTTATTCATGTGTGGAGTGATCCTAACCTTATTCAGGCATAGAGCGCTGGAAACAGCCATTTATGAAAAATATGGGATTAAAATAAATTTAAAAAAATGGATATGAAACTTAAATCGATTCCACAATTTAATATTTAATTTAATATTCTCGCTTTTTCATGTGTGGAGTGATCCTAACCTTATTCAGGCATAGAGCGCTGGAAACAGCCATTTATGAAAAAGATGGGATTAAAATAAATTTAAAAAAATGGATATGAAATTCAAATCGATTCCACAATTTAATATTTAATTTAATATTCTCGCTTTTTCATGTGTGGAGTGATCCTAACCTTATTCAGGCATAGAACGCTGGAAACAGCCATTTATGAATAAGATGGGATTAAAATAAATTTTAAAAAATGGATATGAAACTCAAATCGAATCCACAATTTAATATTTAATTTAATATTCTCGCTTTCTCATGTGTGGAGTGATCCTAACCTTATTCAGGCATAAAGCGCTGGAAACAGCCATTTATGAAAATGATGGGATTAAAATAAATTTTAAAAAATGGATATGAAATTTAAATCGATTCCATAATTTAATGTTTATTGACTATTCTCGCTTTTTCCTGTGTGGAGTGATCCTAACCTTATTCAGGCATAGAGCGCTGGAAACAGCCATTTATGAAAAAGATGGGATTAAAATAAATTTAAAAAAATTAATATGAAATTCAAATCGATTCCACAATTTAATATTTAATTTAATATTCTCGCTTTTTCATGTGTGGAGTGATCCTAACCTTATTCAGGCATAGAGCGCTGGAAACAGCAATTTATGAAAAAGATGGGATTTAAATAGATTTAAAAAAAACGATATGAAATTTGAATCGATTCCACAATTTAATATTTAATTTAATATTCTCGCTTTCTCATGTGTGGTGTGATCCTAACCTTATTCAGGCATAAAGTGCTGGAAACAGCCATTTATCAAAAAGATGGGATTAAAATAAATTTAAAAAAATTGATATGAAATTTAAATCGATTTCACAATTTAATATTTAATTTAATATTCTCGCTTTTTCATGTGTGGAGTGATCCTAACCTTATTCAGGCATAGAGCGCTGGAAACAGCCATTTATGAAAAAGATGGCATTAAAATAAATTTAAAAAATGGATATGAAATTCAAATCGATTCCACAATTTAATATTTAATTCAATATTCTCGCTTTTTCATGTGTGGAGTGATCCTAACCTTATTCAGGCATAGAGCGCTGGAAACAGCCATTTATGAAAAGATGGGATTGAAATAAATTTTAAAAAATGATATGAAATTTAAATCGATTCCACAATTCAGTATTAAATTTGATATTCTCGCTTTTTCATTAGAGGAGTGATCCTAACCTTATTCAGGCATAAAGCGCTTGAAACAGCCATTTATGAAAAAGATGAGATTAAAATAAATTTGAAAAAATGGATATGAAATTTAGATCGAAACCACAATTTAATATTTAATTTAATATTCTCGCTTTTTCATGTGTGGAGTGATCCTAACCTTATTCAGGCATAGAGCGCTGGAAACAGCCATTTATGAAAAAGATGGGATTAAATTAAATTGAATGAGGATGATATGAAATATAAATCGATTCCACAATTTAATATTTAATTTAATATTCTCGCTCTATCATATGTGGAGAGATCCTTACCTTATTCTGGCATAAAGCGCTGGAATGAGCCATTTATGAAAAAGATGGGATTAAAATAAATTTAAAAAAATGGATATGAAATTTAGATCGAAACCACAATTTAATATTTAATTTAATATTCTCGCTTTTTTATGTGTGGAGTGATCCTAACCTTATTCAGGCATAGAGCGCTGGAAACAGCCATTTATGAAAAAGATGGGATTAAAGTAAATTTAAAAAAATGGATATGAAATTCAAATCGATTCAACAATTTAATATATAATTTAATATTCTCGCTTTCTCATGTGTGGAGTGATCCTAACCTTATTCAGGCATAAAGCGCTTGAAACAGCCATTTATGAAAAAGATGAGATTAAAATAAATTTGAAAAAAATGGATATGAAATTTAAATCGATAACACAATTTAATATTTTATTTAAAATTCTCGATTACTCATGTGTGGAGTGAACCTAACCTTATTCAGGCATAGAGCGCTGGAAACAGCCAATTATGAAAGAGATGGGATTAAAATAACGTTTTAAAAAAATTATATGAAATTTAAATCGACTCTACAATTTATTATTTAATTTGAAGTTTTCGCTTTCTCATGTGTGGAGTGATCCTAAACTTATTCAGGCATAGAGCGCTGGAAACAGCCATTTATGAAAAAGATGGGATTAAAATAAATTGAATGAGAATGATATGAAATATAAATCGATTCCACAATTTAATATTTAATTTAATATTCTCGCTTCATCATATGTGGAGAGATTCTAACCTTATTCTGGCATAAAGCGCTGGAATGAGACATTTATGAAAAAGATGGGATTAAAATAAATTTAAAAAAATGGATATGAAATTTAGATCGAATCCACAATTTAATATTTAATTTAATATTCTCGCTTTTTCATGTGTGGAGTGATCCTAACCTTATTCAGGCATAGAGCGCTGGAAACAGCCATTTATGAAAAAGATGGGATTAAAATAAATTTAAAAAAATGGATATGAAATTCAAATCGATTCAACAATTTAATATATAATTTAATATTCTCGCTTTCTCATGTGTGGAGTGATCCTAACCTTATTCAGGAATAAAGCGCTGGAAACCGCCATTTATGAAAAAGATGGGATTAAAATAAATTTAAAAAATGGATATGAAATATAAATCGATTTCACAATTTCATATTTAATTTAATATTCTCGCTTTTTCATGTGTGGAGTGATCCTAACCTTATTCAGGCATAGAGCGCTGGAAACAGCCATTTATGAAAAAGATGGGATTAAAATAAATTCAAAAAAATGGATATGAAATTCAAATCGATTCCACAATTTAATATTTAATTTAATATTCTCGCTTTTTCATGTGTGGAGTGATCCTAACCTTATTCAGGTATAAAGCGCTAGAAACAGCCATTTATGAAAAAGATGGGATTAAAATAAATTTAAAAAAATGGATATGAAACTTAAATCGATACCACAATTTAATATTTAAATTAATATTCTCGCTTTTTCATGTGTGGAATGATCCTAACCTTATTCAGGCATAGAACGCTGGAAACAGCCATTTATGAAAAAGATGGGATTAAAATAAATTTCAAAAAATGGATATGAAATATAAATCGATTTCACAATTTAATATTCTCGCTTTTTGACCGACTTCCCAAAAGGAGGAGGTATACAATTCGATTGTGTGCTTTTTTTATTATTTTTTTTTTTTTTGGTTTGTGCGCGCCTTTCAGATAGTAAACGTACTCCGATTTTGATGATTTTTGATTCATTTGAAAGAGGAGGCTTGAGAAATGGTCCCATATTCATAAAAACGGGAATCCGACATCTCGTTCCCTCCGAAAACCGCCCCCGAAGGGGGTGGAGGGGGCAAATTTTGTCGAAAATTGAAAATCTGAGTTGATATAATTACAGATAGGACAATATCCGGAAACGTTTAAATGGAACATTTTTTCAAAAGAGTAACGGTTTTCGACATAGAGACATTTTAAATTCTCAAATATACCTATTTTCGCTATGTGGAGAGGGCGATTTCTGTCGAAAATTGAAAATCTGTTTGCAGTACATGAAAGACATAATTATTTGTAGCAACATTTATACTGAACATTTTCCCCTTAGAGTTACGGTTTTCGAGTAAAATCGGTGTTAAAATGATAACAACTAAAATATTCAAGCGTATTTCCGCAGCGATGTTCTGAGATCTCAATAATAACAACTACAAGCAAGGAATATACGTGGGTAATAGAATAAGTACTATCTTCATTGGTATTAGTGAACGTTCAACGATTTTCGTGACTAATGTTACACTCAAAAGTGTGAAATAAATATTTTTTACAAAAAATTGGACCGACTTTATTAGTTGGTGCACTGAAAAGTATAAAATAATATTAATTCTATTGGGGCTGGTACTTGTGAAGTTGGTGCCAAAAGTTACCAATCTACCTGCAACTGCACAACTTCAAAAGTACCAGCACCAATAGAATTAATATTATTTTATACTTTTCAGTGCACCAACTAATAAAGTCGGTCCAATTTTTTGTAAAAAATATTTATTCATGTGTGGAGTGATCCTAACCTTATTCAGGCATAGAGCGCTGGAAACAGCCATTTATGAAAAATATGGGATTAAAATAAATTTAAAAAAATGGATATGAAACTTAAATCGATTCCACAATTTAATATTTAATTTAATATTCTCGCTTTTTCATGTGTGGAGTGATCCTAACCTTATTCAGGCATAGAGCGCTGGAAACAGCCATTTATGAAAAAGATGGGATTAAAATAAATTTAAAAAAATGGATATGAAATTCAAATCGATTCCACAATTTAATATTTAATTTAATATTCTCGCTTTTTCATGTGTGGAGTGATCCTAACCTTATTCAGGCATAGAACGCTGGAAACAGCCATTTATGAATAAGATGGGATTAAAATAAATTTTAAAAAATGGATATGAAACTCAAATCGAATCCACAATTTAATATTTAATTTAATATTCTCGCTTTCTCATGTGTGGAGTGATCCTAACCTTATTCAGGCATAAAGCGCTGGAAACAGCCATTTATGAAAATGATGGGATTAAAATAAATTTTAAAAAATGGATATGAAATTTAAATCGATTCCATAATTTAATGTTTATTGACTATTCTCGCTTTTTCCTGTGTGGAGTGATCCTAACCTTATTCAGGCATAGAGCGCTGGAAACAGCCATTTATGAAAAAGATGGGATTAAAATAAATTTAAAAAAATTAATATGAAATTCAAATCGATTCCACAATTTAATATTTAATTTAATATTCTCGCTTTTTCATGTGTGGAGTGATCCTAACCTTATTCAGGCATAGAGCGCTGGAAACAGCAATTTATGAAAAAGATGGGATTTAAATAGATTTAAAAAAAACGATATGAAATTTGAATCGATTCCACAATTTAATATTTAATTTAATATTCTCGCTTTCTCATGTGTGGTGTGATCCTAACCTTATTCAGGCATAAAGTGCTGGAAACAGCCATTTATCAAAAAGATGGGATTAAAATAAATTTAAAAAAAATGATATGAAATTTAAATCGATTTCACAATTTAATATTTAATTTAATATTCTCGCTTTTTCATGTGTGGAGTGATCCTAACCTTATTCAGGCATAGAGCGCTGGAAACTGCCATTTATGAAAAAGATGGGATTAAAATAAATTTTAAAAAATGAATATGAAATTCAAATAGATTCCACAATTTAATATTTAATTTAATATTCTCGCTTTTTCACGTGTGGGGTGATCCTAACCTTATTCAGGCATAGAGCGCTGGAAACAGCCATTTATGAAAAAGATGGGATTTAAATAGATTTTAACAAAAAACGATATGAAATTTGAATCGATTCCACAATTTAATATTTAATTTAATATTCTCGCTTTCTCATGTGTGGTGTGATCCTAACCTTATTCAGGCATAAAGCGCTGGAAACAGCCATTTATGAAAAAGATGGGATTAAAATAAATTTTAAAAAATGGATATGAAATTTAAATCGATTCCAAATTTAATATTTAATTTAATATTCTCGCTTTTTCATGTGTGGAGTGATCCTAACCTTATTCAGGCATAGAGCGCTGGAAACAGCCATTTATGAAAAAGATGGGATTAAAATAAATTTAAAAAAATGGATATGAAAATCAAATCGATTTCACAATTTAATATTTTATTTAATATTCTCGCTTTTTCATGTGTGGAGTGATCCTAACCTTATTCAGGCATAGAACGCTGGAAACAGCCATTTATGAAAAAGATGGGATTAAAATAAATTTAAAAAAATGGATATGAAACTCAAATCGAATCCACAATTTAATATTTAATTTAATATTCTCGCTTTCTCATGTGTGGAGTGATCCTAACCTTATTCAGGCATAAAGCGCTGGAAACAGCCATTTATGAAAATGATGGGATTAAAATAAATTTCAAAAAATGGATATGAAATTTAAATCGATTCCACAATTTAATATTTAATTTAATATTCTCGCTTTTTTGACCGACGAACCCCGAACGGAGGAGGTATACAATTCGACTGTCTGCTTTTTTTTTTTTTTTTGGTTCGTGCGCGCCTTTTATATAGTAGACGATCTCCGATTTTGATGATTTTGGATTCATTTGAAAGAAGGGGATTGAGAAATGGTCCCATATTCATAAAAACGCAAATCCGAAATCTCCTTCCCTCCGAAAACCGCCCCCAAAGGGGTGGTGGGGGCGAATTTTCTCGAAAATCGAAAATCTGAGTTGGTATAATTAAAGATAGGACAATATCCGGAAACGTTTAAATTGAACATTTTTTCAAAAGTGTTACGGTTTTCGAGATAGACGCATGTTAAATATGTATTATTGCTATGTGGAGAGGACAATTTCTTTCGAAAATTGAAAATTTTTCGATACTACATGAAAGATATAATTATTTGTAGCAACATTTATAATGAACATTTTTTCCTAAGAATTACGGTTTTCGAGTTAAATCGGTGTTAAATGGTTACAACTAAAATATTCAAGCGTATTTCCGCCGCGATGTTCTGAGATCTCAATAATAACCACTACATGCAAGGAATATACGTGGGTAATAGGATAAGTATTATCTTCATTGATATGGTATAGTGAACGTTCAACGATTTTCGGGACTAATGTTACACTCAAAAGTGTGAAATAAATATTTTTTACAAAAAATTGGACCGACGTTATAGTTGATGCACTGAAAAGTATAAAATAATATTACTTCTATTGGTGATGGTACTTGTGAAGTTGGTGCCAAAAGCTATCAATCTACCTGCAACTGCACAACTTCAAAAGTAACAGCACCAATAGAATTAATATTATTTTATACTTTTCAGTGCATCAACTATAACGTCGGTCCAATTTTTTGTAAAAAATATTTATCATGTGTGGAGTGATCCTAACCTTATTCAGGCATAGAGCGCTGGAAACAGCCATTTATGAAAAAGATGGCATTAAAATAAATTTAAAAAATGGATATGAAATTCAAATCGATTCCACAATTTAATATTTAATTCAATATTCTCGCTTTTTCATGTGTGGAGTGATCCTAACCTTATTCAGGCATAGAGCGCTGGAAACAGCCATTTATGAAAAGACGGGATTGAAATAAATTTTAAAAAATGATATGAAATTTAAATCGATTCCACAATTCAGTATTAAATTTGATATTCTCGCTTTTTCATTAGAGGAGTGATCCTAACCTTATTCAGGCATAAAGCGCTTGAAACAGCCATTTATGAAAAAGATGAGATTAAAATAAATTTGAAAAAATGGATATGAAATTTAGATCGAAACCACAATTTAATATTTAATTTAATATTCTCGCTTTTTCATGTGTGGAGTGATCCTAACCTTATTCAGGCATAGAGCGCTGGAAACAGCCATTTATGAAAAAGATGGGATTAAATTAAATTGAATGAGAATGATATGAAATATAAATCGATTCCACAATTTAATATTTAATTTAATATTCTCGCTTTCTCATGTGTGGAGTGATCCTAACCTTATTCAGGCATAAAGCGCTTGAAACAGCCATTTATGAAAAAGATGAGATTAAAATAAATTTGAAAAAAATGGATATGAAATTTAAATCGATAACACAATTTAATATTTTATTTAAAATTCTCGATTACTCATGTGTGGAGTGAACCTAACCTTATTCAGGCATAGAGCGCTGGAAACAGCCAATTATGAAAGAGATGGGATTAAAATAACGTTTTAAAAAAATTATATGAAATTTAAATCGACTCTACAATTTATTATTTAATTTGAAGTTTTCGCTTTCTCATGTGTGGAGTGATCCTAAACTTATTCAGGCATAGAGCGCTGGAAACAGCCATTTATGAAAAAGATGGGATTAAAATAAATTGAATGAGAATGATATGAAATATAAATCGATTCCACAATTTAATATTTAATTTAATATTCTCGCTTCATCATATGTGGAGAGATTCTAACCTTATTCTGGCATAAAGCGCTGGAATGAGACATTTATGAAAAAGATGGGATTAAAATAAATTTAAAAAAATGGATATGAAATTTAGATCGAATCCACAATTTAATATTTAATTTAATATTCTCGCTTTTTCATGTGTGGAGTGATCCTAACCTTATTCAGGCATAGAGCGCTGGAAACAGCCATTTATGAAAAAGATGGGATTAAAATAAATTTAAAAAAATGGATATGAAATTCAAATCGATTCAACAATTTAATATATAATTTAATATTCTCGCTTTCTCATGTGTGGAGTGATCCTAACCTTATTCAGGAATAAAGCGCTGGAAACCGCCATTTATGAAAAAGATGGGATTAAAATAAATTTAAAAAATGGATATGAAATATAAATCGATTTCACAATTTCATATTTAATTTAATATTCTCGCTTTTTCATGTGTGGAGTGATCCTAACCTTATTCAGGCATAGAGCGCTGGAAACAGCCATTTATGAAAAAGATGGGATTAAAATAAATTCAAAAAATAGATATGAAATTCAAATCGATTCCACAATTTAATATTTAATTTAATATTCTCGCTTTTTCATGTGTGGAGTGATCCTAACCTTATTCAGGTATAAAGCGCTGGAAACAGCCATTTATGAAAAAGATGGGATTAAAATAAATTTAAAAAAATGGATATGAAACTTAAATCGATACCACAATTTAATATTTAAATTAATATTCTCGCTTTTTCATGTGTGGAATGATCCTAACCTTATTCAGGCATAGAACGCTGGAAACAGCCATTTATGAAAAAGATGGGATTAAAATAAATTAATAAAAATGGATATGATATTCAAATCGAATCCACAATTTAATATTTTCGCTTTCTCATGTGTGGAGTGATCCTAACCTTATTCAGGCATAAAGCGCTGAATACAGCCATTTATGAAAATGATGGGATTAAAATAAATTTAAAAAAATGGATATGAAATTTATATCGATTCCACAATTTAATATTTAATTGATTATTCTCGCTTTTTCCTGTGTGGAGTGATCCTAACCTTATTCAGGCATAGAGCGCTGGAAACAGCCATTTATGAAAAAGATGGGATTAAAATAAATTTAAAAAAATGGATATGAAATATAAATCGATTTCACAATTAAATATTCTCGCTTTTTCATGTGTGGAGTGATCCTAACCTTATTCAGACATAGAGCGCTGGAAACAGCCATTTATGAAAAAGATGGGATTAAAATAAATTCAAAAAAATGGATATGAAATTCAAATCGATTCCACAATTTAATATTTAATTTGATATTCTTGCTTTTTCATGTGTGGAGTGATCCTAACCTTATTCAGGTATAAAGCTCTGGAAACAGCCATTTATGAAAAAGATGGGATTAAAATAAATTTAAAAAATGGATATGAAACTTAAATCGATTCCACAATTTAATATTTTAATTAATATTCTCGCTTTTTCATGTGTGGAGTGATCCTAACCTTATTCAGGCATAGAACGCTGGAAACAGCCATTTATGAAAAAGATGTGATTAAAATAAATTTAAAAAAATGGATATGAAATTCAAATCGAATCCACAATTTAATATTTAATTTAATATTCTCGCTTTCTCATGTGTGGAGTGATCCTAACCTTATTCAGGCATAAAGCGCTGGAAACAGCCATTTATGAAAATGATGGGATTAAAATAAATTTAAAAAAATGGATATGAAATTTAAATCTATTCCACAATTTAATATTTAATTGATTATTCTCGCTTTTTCCTGTGTGGAGTGATCCTAACCTTATTCAGGCATAGAGCGCTGGAAACAGCCATTTATGAAAAAGATGGGATTAAAATAAATTTAAAAAAATGGATATGAAATTCAAATCGATTCCACAATTTAATATTTAATTTAATATTCTCGCTTTTTCATGTGTGGAGTGATCCTAACCTTATTCAGGCATAGAGCGCTGGAAACAGCCATTTATGAAAATGATGGGAATAAAATAAATTTAAAAAAATGGATATGAAATTTAAATCGATTCCATAATTTAATATTTAATTGATTATTCTCGCTTTTTCCTGTGTGGAGTGATCCTAACCTTTTTCAGGCATAGAGCGCTGGAAACAGCCATTTATGAAAAAGATGGGATTAAAATAAATTTAAAAAAATGGATATGAAATTCAAATCGATTCCACAATTTAATATTTAATTTAATATTCTCGCTTTTTCATGTGTGGAGTGATCCTAACCTTATTCCGGCATAGAGCGCTGGAAACAGCCATTTATGAAAAAGATGGGAATAAAATAAATTTAAAAAATGGATATGAAATTTAAATCGATTCCACAATTTAATATTTAATTTAATATTCTCGCTTTTTCATGTGTGGAGTGATCCTAACCTTATTCAGGCATAGAGCGCTGGAAACAGCCATTTATGAAAAAGATGGCATTAAAATAAATTTAAAAAATGGATATGAAATTCAAATCGATTCCACAATTTAATATTTAATTCAATATTCTCGCTTTTTCATGTGTGGAGTGATCCTAACCTTATTCAGGCATAGAGCGCTGGAAACAGCCATTTATGAAAAAGATGGGATTGAAATAAATTTTAAAAAATGATATGAAATTTAAATCGATTCCACAATTCAGTATTAAATTTGATATTCTCGCTTTTTCATTAGAGGAGTGATCCTAACCTTATTCAGGCATAAAGCGCTTGAAACAGCCATTTATGAAAAAGATGAGATTAAAATAAATTTGAAAAAATGGATATTAAATTTAAATCGATAACACAATTTAATATTTTATTTAAAATTCTCGCTTACTCATGTGTGGAGTGAACCTAACCTTATTCAGGCATAGAGCGCTGGAAACAGCCAATTATGAAAGAGATGGGATAAAAATAACGTTTTAAAAAAATTATATGAAATTTAAATCGATTCTACAATTTATTATTTAATTTGAAGTTCTCGCTTTCTCATGTGTGGAGTGATCCTAACCTTATTCAGGCATAGAGCGCTGGAAACAGCCATTTATGAAAAAGATGGGATTAAATTAAATTGAATGAGAATGATATGAAATATAAATCGATTCCACAATTTAATATTTAATTTAATATTCTCGCTTTATCATATGTGGAGAGATCCTAACCTTATTCTGGCATAAAGCGCTGGAATGAGCCATTTATGAAAAAGATGGAATTAAAATAAATTCAAAAAATGGATATGAAATTTAGATCGAATCCACAATTTAATATTTAATTTAATATTCTCGCTTTTTCATGTGTGGAGTGATCCTAACCTTATTCAGGCATAGAGCGCTGGAAACAGCCATTTATGAAAAAGATGGGATTAAAGTAAATTTAAAAAAATGGATATGAAATTCAAATCGATTCAACAATTTAATATATAATTTAATATTCTCGCTTTCTCATGTGTGGTGTGATGCTAACCTTATTCAGGCATAAAGCGCTTGAAACAGCCATTTATGAAAAAGATGAGATTAAAATAAATTTTAAAAAAATGGATATGAAATTTAAATCGATAACACAATTTAATATTTTATTTAAAATTCTCGATTACTCATGTGTGGAGTGATCCTAAACTTATTCAGGCATAGAGCGCTGGAAACAGCCATTTATGAAAAAGATGGGATTAAAATAAATTGAATGAGAATGATATAAAATATAAATCGATTCCACAATTTAATATTTAATTTAATATTCTCGCTTTATCGTATGTGGAGAGATCCTAACCTTATTCTGGCATAAAGCGCTGGAATGAGACATTTATGAAAAAGATGGGATTAAAATAAATTTAAAAAAATGGATATGAAATTTAAATTGAATCCACAATTTAATATTTAATTTAATATTCTCGCTTTTTCATGTGTGGAGTGATCCTAACCTTATTCAGGCATAGAGCGCTGGAAACAGCCATTTATGAAAAAGATTGGAATAAAATAAATTAAAAAAATGGATATGAAATTCAAATCGATTCAACAATTTAATATATAATTTAATATTCTCGCTTTCCAATGTGTGGAGTGATCCTAATCTTATTCAGGAATAAAGCGCTGGAAACAGCCATTTATGAAAAAGATTGGATTAAAATAAATTAAAAAAAATGGATATGAAATTTAAATCGATTTCACAATTTAATATTTAATTTAATATTCTCGCTTTTTCATGTGTGGAGTGATCCTAACCTTATTCAGGCATAGAGCGCTGGAAACAGACATTTATGAAAAAGATGGGATTAAAATAAATTCAAAAAAATGGATATGAAATTCAAATCGATTCCACAATTTAATATTTAATTTAATATTCTCGCTTTTTCATGTGTGGAGTGATCCTAACCTAATTCAGGTATAAAGCGCTGGAAACAGCCATTTATGAAAAAGATGAGTTTAAAATAAATTTAAAAAAATAGATATGAAACTTAAATCGATTCCACAATTCAATATTTAAATTAATATTCTCGCTTTTTCATGTGTGGAGTGATCCTAACCTTATTCAGGCATAGAACGCTGGAAACAGCCATTTATGAAAAAGATGGGATTAAAATAAATTTAAAAAAATGGATATGAAATTCAAATCGAATCCACAATTTAATATTTGATTTAATATTCTCGCTTTCTCATGTGTGGAGTGATCCTAACCTTATTCAGGCATAAAGCGCTGGAAACAGCCATTTATGAAAATGATGGGATTAAAATAAATTTAAAAAAATGGATATGAAATTTAAATCGATTCCACAATTTAATATTTAATTGATTATTCTCGCTTTTTCCTGTGTGGAGTGATCCTAACCTAATTCAGGCATAGAGCGCTGGAAACAGCCATTTATGAAAAAGATGGGATTAAGATAAATTAAAAAAATGGATATGAAATTTAAATCGATTCCACAATTTAATATTTAATTTAATATTCTTGCTTTTTCATGTGTGGAGTGATCCTATCCTTATTCAGGCATAGAGCGCTGGAAACAGCCATTTATGAAAAAGTTGGCATTAAAATAAATTTAAAAAATGGATATGAAATTCAAATCGATTCCACAATTTAATATTTAATTCAATATTCTCGCTTTTTCATGTGTGGAGTGATCCTAACCTTATTCAGACATAGAGCGCTGGAAATAGCCATTTATGAAAAAGATAGGATTAAAATAACTTTTTAAAAAATTGATATGAAATTTAAATAGATTCCACAATTTAATATTTAATTTAAAATTCTCGCTTTCTCATGTGTGGAGTGATCCTAACCTTAATCAGGCATAGAGCGCTGGAAACAGCCATTTATGAGAAAAGATGGGATTTAAATAGATTAAAAAAAAACGATATGAAATTGGAATCGATTCCACAATTTAATATTTAATTTAATATTCTCGCTTTTTCATGTGTGGAGTGATCCTAAGCTTATTCAGGCATAAAGCGCTGGAAACAGCCATTTATGAAAAAGATGGGATTAAAATAAATTTAAAAAAATGGATATGAAATTTAAATCGAATCCACAATTTAATATTTAATTTAATATTCTCGCTTTTTCATGTGTGGAGTGATCCTAACCTTATTCAGGCATAGAGCGCTGGAAACAGCCATTTATGAAAAAGATGGGATTAAAATAAATTTAAGAAAATGGATATGAAATTCAAATCGATTCCACAATTTAATATTTAATTTAATATTCTCACTTTCTCATGTGTGGAGTGATCCTAACCTTATTCAGGCATAAAGCGCTGGAAGCAGCCATTTATGAAAAAGATGGGATTAAAGTAAATTTAAAAAAATGTATATGAAATTCAAATCGATTCCACAGTTTAATATTTAATTTAATATTCGGGTTTTGCATGTGTGGAGTGATCCTAACCTTATTCAGGCATAAAGCGCTGGAAACAGCCATTCATGAAAAAGATGGGATTAAAATAAATTTTAAAAAATGGATATGAAATTTAAAACGCTTCCACAATTTATTATTTAATTTAATATTCTCGCTTTTTCATATGTGGAGTGATCCTAACCTTATTCAGGCATAGAGCGCTGGAAACAGCCATTTATGGAAAAGATGGGATTGAAATAAATTTATAAAAATTATATGAAATTTAAATCGATTCCACAATTCAGTATTAAATTTGATATTCTCGCTTTTTCATTAGAGGAGTGATCCTAACCTTATTCAGGCATAAAGCGCTTGAAACAGCCATTTATGAAAAAGATGAGATTAAAATAAATTTGAAAAAAATGGATATGAAATTTAAATCGATTACACAATTTAATATTTTATTTAAAATTCTCGCTTACTCATGTGTGGAGTGAACCTAACCTTATTCAGGCATAGAGCGCTGGAAACAGCCAATTATGAAAGAAATGGGATTAAAATAACGTTTTAAAAAAATTATATGAAATTTAAATCGATTCCACAATTTATTATTTAATTTGAGGTTCTCGCTTTCTCATGTGTGGAGTGATCCTAAACTTATTCAGGCATAGAACGCTGGAAACAGCCATTTATGAAAAAGATGGGATTAAAATAAATTTAAAAAAATGGATATGAAATTCAAATCGAATCCACAATTTAATATTTAATTTAATATTCTCGCTTTCTCATGTGTGGAGTGATCCTAACCTTATTCAGGCATAAAGCGCTGGAAACAGCCATTTATGAAAATGATGGGATTAAAATAAATTTAAAAAAATGGATATGAAATTTAAATCGATTCCACAATTTAATATTTAATTGATTATTCTCGCTTTTTCCTCTGTGGAGTGATCCTAACCTAATTCAGGCATAGAGCGCTGGAAACAGCCATTTATGAAAAAGATGGGATTAAGATAAATTAAAAAAATGGATATGAAATTTAAATCGATTCCACAATTTAATATTTAATTTAATATTCTCGCTTTTTCATGTGTGGAGTGATCCTATCCTTATTCAGGCATAGAGCGCTGGAAACAGCCATTTATGAAAAAGTTGGCATTAAAATAAATTTAAAAAATGGATATGAAATTCAAATCGATTCCACAATTTAATATTTAATTCAATATTCTCGCTTTTTCATGTGTGGAGTGATCCTAACCTTATTCAGACATAGAGCGCTGGAAATAGCCATTTATGAAAAAGATAGGATTAAAATAACTTTTTAAAAAATTGATATGAAATTTAAATAGATTCCACAATTTAATATTTAATTTAAAATTCTCGCTTTCTCATGTGTGGAGTGATCCTAACCTTAATCAGGCATAGAGCGCTGGAAACAGCCATTTATGAGAAAAGATGGGATTTAAATAGATTAAAAAAAAACGATATGAAATTGGAATCGATTCCACAATTTAATATTTAATTTAATATTCTCGCTTTCTCATGTGTGGAGTGATCCTAACCTTATTCAGGCATAAAGCGCTGGAAACAGCAATTTATGAAAAAGATGGGATTAAAATAAATTTAAAAAAATGGATATGAAATTTAAATCAATTCCACAATTGATTATTTAATTTAATATTCTCGCTTTTTCATGTATGGAGTGATCCTAACCTTATTCAGGCATAAAGCGCTGGAAACAGCCATTTATGAAAAATATGGGATTAAAAGAAATTTAAAAAAATGGATATCAAATTCAAATCGATTCCACAATTTAATATTTAATTTAATATTCTCGCTTTTTCATGTGTGGAGTGATCCTAAGCTTATTCAGGCATAAAGCGCTGGAAACAGCCATTTATGAAAAAGATGGGATTAAAATAAATTTAAAAAAATGGATATGAAATTTAAATCGAATCCACAATTTAATATTCAATTTAATATTCTCGCTTTTTCATGTGTGGAGTGATCCTAACCTTATTCAGGCATAGAGCGCTGGAAACAGCCATTTATGAAAAAGATGGGATTAAAATAAATTTAAGAAAATGGATATGAAATTCAAATCGATTCCACAATTTAATATTTAATTTAATATTCTCACTTTCTCATGTGTGGAGTGATCCTAACCTTATTCAGGCATAAAGCGCTGGAAGCAGCCATTTATGAAAAAGATGGGATTAAAGTAAATTTAAAAAAATGTATATGAAATTCAAATCGATTCCACAGTTTAATATTTAATTTAATATTCGGGTTTTGCATGTGTGGAGTGATCCTAACCTTATTCAGGCATAAAGCGCTGGAAACAGCCATTCATGAAAAAGATGGGATTAAAATAAATTTAAAAAAATGGATATGAAATTTAAAACGCTTCCACAATTTATTATTTAATTTAATATTCTCGCTTTTTCATATGTGGAGTGATCCTAACCTTATTCAGGCATAGAGCGCTGGAAACAGCCATTTATGGAAAAGATGGGATTGAAATAAATTTATAAAAATTATATGAAATTTAAATCGATTCCACAATTCAGTATTAAATTTGATATTCTCGCTTTTTCATTAGAGGAGTGATCCTAACCTTATTCAGGCATAAAGCGCTTGAAACAGCCATTTATGAAAAAGATGAGATTAAAATAAATTTGAAAAAAATGGATATGAAATTTAAATCGATTACACAATTTAATATTTTATTTAAAATTCTCGCTTACTCATGTGTGGAGTGAACCTAACCTTATTCAGGCATAGAGCGCTGGAAACAGCCAATTATGAAAGAGATGGGATTAAAATAACGTTTTAAAAAAATTATATGAAATTTAAATCGATTCCACAATTTATTATTTAATTTGAGGTTCTCGCTTTCTCATGTGAGGAGTGATCCTAAACTTATTCATGCATAGAGCGCTGGAAGCAGCCATTTATGAAAAAGATGGGATTAAAATAAATTTCAAAAAATGTATATGAAATTTACATCGAATCCACAATTTAATATTTAATTTAATATTCTCGCTTTTTCATGTGTGGAGTGATCCTAACCTTATTCAGGCATAGAGCGCTGGAAACAGCCATTTATAAAAAAGATGGGATTAAAATAAATTTAAAAAAATGGATATGAAATTCAAATCGATTCCACAATTTAATATTTAATTTAATATTCTCGCTTTCTCATGTGTGGAGTGATCCTAAACTTATTCAGGCATAAAGCGCTGAAAACAGCCATTTATGAAAAAGATGGGATTAAAATAAATTTTAAAAAAATGGATATAAAATTTAAATCGATTCCACAATTTAATATTTAATTTATTATTCTCGCTTTTTACTGTGTGGAGTGATCCTAACCTTATTCAGTCATAGAGCGCTGGAAACAGCCTTTTATGAAAAAGATGGGATTAAAATAAATTTAAAAAAATGGATATTTAATTTAAATCAATTCCACAATTTAATATTCAATTTATTATTCTCGCTTTTTTCTGTGTGGAGTGATCCTAACCTTACTCAGGCATAAAGCGCTGGAAACAGCCATTTATGAAAAAGATGGGATCAAAATAAATTTTAAAAAATGGATATGAAATTTAAATCGATTCCACAATTCACTATTAAATTTGATATTCTCGCTTTTTCATGTATGGAGTGATCCTAACCTTATTCAGGCATAAAGCGCCTGAAACAGCCATTTATGAAAAAGATGAGATTAAAATAAATTTAACAAAATGTATATGAAATTTAAATCGATTCCACAATTGATTTTTTAATTTAATATTCTCGCTTTTTCATGTGTTGAGTGATCCTAACCTTATTCAGGCATAGAGCGCTGGAAACAGCCATTTATGAAAAAGATGGGATTAAAATAAATTTAAAAAAATGGATATCAGATCAAATCGATTCCACAATTTAATATTTAATTGAATATTCTCGCTTTTTCATGTGTGGAGTGATCCTAAGCTTATCCAGGCATAAAGCGCTGGAAACAGCCATTTATGAAAAAGATGTTATTAAAATAAATAAAAAAAAAATGGATATGAAATTTAAATCGAATCCACAATTTGATATTTAATTTAATATTCTCGCTTTTTCATGTGTGGAGTGATCCTAACCTTATTCAGGCATAGAGCGCTGGAAACAGCCATTTATGAAAAAGATGGAATTAAAATAAATTTAAGAAAATGGATATGAAATTCATATCGATTCCACAATTTAATATTTAATTGATTATTCTCGCTTTTTCCTGTGTGGAGTGATCCTAAGCTTATAGAGCGCTGGAAACAGCCATTTATGAAAAAGATGGGATTGAAATAAATTTTAAAAAATGATATGAAATTTAAATCGATTCCACAATTCGGTATTAAATTTGATATTCTCGCTTTTTCATTAAAAGAGCGATCCTAACCTTATTCAGGCATAAAGCGCTTGAAACAGCTATTTATGAAAAAGATGAGATTAGAATAAATTTGAAAAAAATGGATATGAAATTTAAATCGATTACACAATTTAATATTTTATTTAAAATTCTCGCTTACTCATGTGTGGAGTGAACCTAACCTTATTCAAGCATAGAGCGCTGGAAACAGCCAATTATGAAAGAGATGGGATTAAAATAACGGTTTAAAAAAATTATATGAAATTTAAATCGATTCCACAATTTATTTTTTAATTTGAGGTTCTCCCTTTCTCATGTGTGGAGAGATCCTAAACTTATTCAGGCATAGAGCGCTGGAAGCAGCCATTTTTGAAAAAGATGGGATTAAAATAAATTGAATGAGAATGATATGAAATATAAATCAATTCCACAATTTAATATTTAATTTAATATTCTCGCTTTATCATATGTGGAGTGATCCTAACCGTATTCTGGCATAAAGCGCGGAATGAGCCATTTATAAAAAAGATGGGATTAAATAAATTTAAAAAAATGTATATGAAATTTAGATCGAATCCACAATTTAATATTTAATTTAATATTCTCGCATTTTCATGTGTGGAGTGATCCTAATCTTATTCAGGCATAGAGCGCTGGAAACAGCCATTAATGAAAAAGATGGGATTAAAATAAATTTAAAAAAATGGATATGAAATTCAAATCGATTCCACAATTTAATATTTAATTTAATATTCTCGCTTTCTCATGTGTGGAGTGATCCTAACCTTATTCAGGCATAAAGCGCTGGAAACAGCCATTTATGAAAAAGATGGGATTAAAATAAATTTTAAAAAAATGGATATGAAATTTAAATCGAATCCACAATTTAATATTTAATTTATTATTCTCGCTTTTTCCTGTGTGGAGTGATCCTAACCTTATTCAGGCAGAGAGCGCTGGTAACAGCCATTTATGAAAAAGATGGGATTAAAATAAATTTAAAAAAATGGATATGAAATTTAAATCAATTCCACAATTTAATATTCAATTTATTATTCTCGCTTTTTCCTGCGTGGAGTGATCCTAACCTTATTCAGGCATAGAGCGCTGGAAACAGCCATTTATGAAAAAGATGGGATTAAAATAAATTTTAAAAAATGGATATGAAATTTAAATCGATTCCACAATCTATTATTTAATTTGAAGTTCTCGCTTTCTCATGTGTGGAGTGATCCTAACCTTATTCAGGCATAGAGCGCTGGAAACAGCCATTTATAAAAAAGATGGGATTAAAATAAATTGAATGAGAATGATATGAAATATAAATCGATTTCACAATTTAATATTTAATTTAATATCCTCGCTTTATCATATGTGGAGTGATCCTAACCTTATTCTGGCATAAAGCGCTGGAATGAGCTATTTATGAAAAAGATGGGATTAAAATAAATTGAAAAAAATGGATATGAAATTCAAATCGATTCAACAATTTAATATTTAATTTAATATTCTCGCTTTCTCATGTGTGGAGTGATCCTAACCTTATTCAGGCATAAAGCGCTGGAAACAGCCATTTATGAAAAAGATGGGATTAGAATAAATTTGAAAAATGGATATGAAATTCAAATCGATTCCACAATTTAATATTTATTCTAATATTCTCGCTTTTTCATGTGTGGAGTTATCCTAACCTTATTTAGGCATAAAGCGCTGGAAACAGCCATTTATGAAAAAGATGGGATTAAAATAAATTTATAAAAATGGATATGAAATTCAAATCGATTCAACAATTTAATATTTAATTTAATATTCTCGCTTTCTCATGTGTGGAGTGATCCTAACCTTATTCAGGCATAAAGCGCTGGAAACAGCCATTTATGAAAAAGATGGGATTAGAATAAATTTAAAAAAATGGATATGAAATTCAAATCGATTCCACAATTTAATATTTAATCTAATATTCTCGCTTTTTCATGTGTGGAGTTATCCTAACCTTATTCAGGCATAAAGCGCTGGAAACAGCCATTTATGAAAAAGATGGGATTAAAATAAATTTGATAAAATGGATATAAAGTTTAAATCGATTTCACAATTTAATATTTATTTTAATATTCTCGCTTTGTCATGTGTGGAGTGATCCTAATCTTATTCAGGCATAGAGCGCTGGAAACAGCCATTTATGAAGAAGATGGGATTAAAATAAATTAAAAAAAAATGGATATGAAATTTAAATCGATTCCACAATGTATTATTTAATTTAATATTTTCGCTTTTTCATGTGTGGAGTGATCCTAACCTTATTCAGGCACAGAGCGCTGGAAACAGCCATTTATGAAAAAGATGGGATTAAAATAAATTTAAAAAAATGGATATCAGATTCAAATCGATTCCACAATTTAATATTTAATTGAATATTCTCGCTTTTTCATGTGTGGAGTGATCCTAAGCTTATCCAGGCATAAAGCGCTGGAAACAGCCATTTATGAAAAAGATGTTATTAAAATAAATAAAAAAAAAAATGGATATGAAATTTAAATCGAATCCACAATTTAATATTTAATTTAATATTCTCGCTTTTTCATGTGTGGAGTGATCCTAACCTTATTCAGGCATAGAGCGCTGGAAACAGCCATTTATGAAAAAGATGGGATTAAAATAAATTTAAGAAAATGGATATGAAATTCAAATCGATTCCACAATTTAATATTTAATTGATTATTCTCGCTTTTTCCTGTGTGGAGTGATCCTAAACTTATAGAGCGCTGGAAACAGCCATTTATGAAAAAGATGGGATTGAAATAAATTTAAAAAAATGATATGAAATTTAAATCGATTCCACAATTCGGTATTAAATTTGATATTCTCGCTTTTTCATTAGAAGAGCGATCCTAACCTTATTCAGGCATAAAGCGCTTGAAACAGCTATTTATGAAAAAGATGAGATTAGAATAAATTTGAAAAAAATGGATATGAAATTTAAATCGATTACATAATTTAATATTTTATTTAAAATTCTCGCTTACTCATGTGTGGAGTGAACCTAACCTTATTCAAGCATAGAGCGCTGGAAACAGCCAATTATGAAAGAGATGGGATTAAAATAACGGTTTAAAAAATTATATGAAATTTAAATCGATTCCACAATTTATTATTTAATTTGAGGTTCTCCCTTTCTCATGTGTGGAGAGATCCTAAACTTATTCAGGAATAGAGCGCTGGAAGCAGCCATTTTTGAAAAAGATGGGATTAAAATAAATTGAATGAGAATGATATGAAATATAAATCAATTCCACAATTTAATATTTAATTTAATATTCTCGCTTTATCATATGTGGAGTGATCCTAACCGTATTCTGGCATAAAGCGCGGAATGAGCCATTTATAAAAAAGATGGGATTAAATAAATTTTAAAAAATGTATATGAAATTTAGATCGAATCCACAATTTAATATTTAATTTAATATTCTCGCATTTTCATGTGTGGAGTGATCCTAATCTTATTCAGGCATAGAGCGCTTGAAACAGCCATTAATGAAAAAGATGGGATTAAAATAAATTTAAAAAAATGGATATGAAATTCAAATCGATTCCACAATTTAATATTTAATTTAATATTCTCGCTTTCTCATGTGTGGAGTGATCCTAACCTTATTCAGGCATAAAGCGCTGGAAACAGCCATTTATGAAAAAGATGGGATTAAAATAAATTTAAAAAAAATGGATATGAAATTTAAATCGAATCCACAATTTAATATTTAATTTATTATTCTCGCTTTTTCCTGTGTGGAGTGATCCTAACCTTATTCAGGCAGAGAGCGCTGGTAACAGCCATTTATGAAAAAGATGGGATTAAAATAAATTTAAAAAAATGGATATGAAATTTAAATCAATTCCACAATTTAATATTCAATTTATTATTCTCGCTTTTTCCTGCGTGGAGTGATCCTAACCTTATTCAGGCATAGAGCGCTGGAAACAGCCATTTATGAAAAAGATGGGATTAAAATAAATTTTAAAAAATGGATATGAAATTTAAGTCGATTCCACAATCTATTATTTAATTTGAAGTTCTCGCTTTCTCATGTGTGGAGTGATCCTAACCTTATTCAAGCATAGAGCGCTGGAAACAGCCATTTATAAAAAAGATGGGATTAAAATAAATTGAATGAGAATGATATGAAATATAAATCGATTTCACAATTTAATATTTAATTTAATATTCTCGCTTTATCATATGTGGAGTGATCCTAACCGTATTCTGGCATAAAGCGCGGAATGAGCCATTTATAAAAAAGATGGGATTAAATAAATTTAAAAAAATGTATATGAAATTTAGATCGAATCCACAATTTAATATTTAATTTAATATTCTCGCATTTTCATGTGTGGAGTGATCCTAATCTTATTCAGGCATAGAGCGCTTGAAACAGCCATTAATGAAAAAGATGGGATTAAAATAAATTTAAAAAAATGGATATGAAATTCAAATCGATTCCACAATTTAATATTTAATTTAATATTCTCTCTTTCTCATGTGTGGAGTGATCCTAACCTTATTCAGGCATAAAGCGCTGGAAACAGCCATTTATGAAAAAGATGGGATTAAAATAAATTTAAAAAAAATGGATATGAAATTTAAATCGAATCCACAATTTAATATTTAATTTATTATTCTCGCTTTTTCCTGTGTGGAGTGATCCTAACCTTATTCAGGCAGAGAGCGCTGGTAACAGCCATTTATGAAAAAGATGGGATTAAAATAAATTTAAAAAAATGGATATGAAATTTAAATTAATTCCACAATTTAATATTCAATTTATTATTCTCGCTTTTTCCTGCGTGGAGTGATCCTAACCTTATTCAGGCATAGAGCGCTGGAAACAGCCATTTATGAAAAAGATGGGATTAAAATAAATTTTAAAAAATGGAAATGAAATTTAAATCGATTTCACAATCTATTATTTAATTTGAAGTTCTCGCTTTCTCATGTGTGGAGTGATCCTAACCTTATTCAGGCATAGAGCGCTGGAAACAGCCATTTATAAAAAAGATGGGATTAAAATAAATTGAATGAGAATGATATGAAATATAAATCGATTTCACAATTTAATATTTAATTTAATATTCTCGCTTTATCATATGTGGAGTGATCCTAACCTTATTCTGGCATAAAGCGCTGGAATGAGCTATTTATGAAAAAGATGGGATTAAAATAAATTGAAAAAAATGGATATGAAATTCAAATCGATTCAACAATTTAATATTTAATTTAATATTCTCGCTTTCTCATGTGTGGAGTGATCCTAACCTTCTTCAGGCATAAAGCGCTGGAAACAGCCATTTATGAAAAAGATGGGATTAGAATAAATTTAAAAAAATGGATATGAAATTCAAATCGATTCCACAATTTAATATTTATTCTAATATTCTCGCTTTTTCATGTGTGGAGTTATCCTAACCTTATTTAGGCATAAAGCGCTGGAAACAGCCATTTATGAAAAAGATGGGATTAAAATAAATTTATAAAAATGGATATGAAATTCAAATCGATTCAACAATTGAATATTTAATTTAATATTCTCGCTTTCTCATGTGTGGAGTGATCCTAATCTTATTCAGGCATAAAGCGCTGGAAACAGCCATTTATGAAAAAGATGGGATTAGAATAAATTTAAAAAAATGGATATGAAATTCAAATCGATTCCACAATTTAATATTTAATCTAATATTCTCGCTTTTTCATGTGTGGAGTTATCCTATCCTTATTCAGGCATAAAGCGCTGGAAACAGCCATTTATGAAAAAGATGGGATTAAAATAAATTTAATAAAATGGATATAAAGTTTAAATCGATTTCACAATTTAATATTTATTTTAATATTCTCGCTTTGTCATGTGTGGAGTGATCCTAATCTTATTCAGGCATAGAGCGCTGGAAACAGCCATTTATGAAGAAGATGGGATTAAAATAAATTAAAAAAAAATGGATATGAAATTTAAATCGATTCCACAATGTATTATTTAATTTAATATTTTCGCTTTTTCATGTGTGGAGTGATCCTAACCTTATTCAGGCACAGAGCGCTGGAAACAGCCATTTATGAAAAAGATGGGATTGAAATAAATTTAAAAAAATGATATGAAATTTAAATCGTTTCCACAATTCAGTATTAAATTTGATATTCTCGCTTTTTCATTAGAGGAGTGATCCTAATCTTATTCAGGCATAAAGTGCTGGAATGAGCCATTTATGAAAAAGATGGGAATAAAATAAATTTAAAAAAATGGATATAAAATTTAAATCGATTCCACAATTTAATATTTAATTTAATATTCTGGCTTTTTCATGTGTGGAGTGATCCTAACCTTATTCAGGCATAGAGCGCTGGAAACAGCCATATATGAAAAAGATGGGATTAAAATAAATTTTAAAAAATGGATATGAAATACAAATCGATTCCACAATTTAATATTTAATTTAATATTCTCGCTTTCTCATGTGTGGAGTTATCCTAACCTTATTCAGGCATAAAGCGCTGGAAACAGCCAATTATGAAAGAGATGGGATTAAAATAACGGTTTAAAAAAATTATATGAAATTTAAATCGATTCCACAATTTATTATTTAATTTGAGGTTCTCGCTTTCTCATGTGTGGAGTGATCCTAAACTTATTCAGGCATAGAGCGCTGGAAGCAGCCATTTTTGAAAAAGATGGGATTAAAATAAATTGAATGAGAATGATATGAAATATAAATCAATTCCACAATTTAATATTTAATTTAATATTCTCGCTTTATCATATGTGGAGTGATCCTAACCTTATTCTGGCATAAAGCGCTGGAATGAGCCATTTATAAAAAAGATGGGATTAAATAAATTTAAAAAAATGTATATGAAATTTAGATCGAATCCACAATTTAATATTTAATTTAATATTCTCGCTTTCTCATGTGTGGAGTGATCCTAACCTTATTCAGGCATAAAGCGCTGGAAACAGCCATTTATGAAAAAGATGGGATTAAAATAAATTTAAAAAAATGGATATAAAGTTTAAATCGATTTCACAATTTAATATTTATTTTAATATTCTCGCTTTGTCATGTGTGGAGTGATCCTAATCTTATTCAGGCATAGAGCGCTGGAAACAGCCATTTATGAAGAAGATGGGATTAAAATAAATTTTAAAAAAATGGATATGAAATTTAAATCGATTCCACAATGAATTATTTAATTTAATATTTTCGCTTTTTCATGTGTGGAGTGATCCTAACCTTATTCAGGCACAGAGCGCTGGAAACAGCCATTTATGAAAAAGATGGGATTGAAATAAATTTAAAAAAATGATATGAAATTTAAATCGTTTCCACAATTCAGTATTAAATTTGATATTCTCGCTTTTTCATTAGAGGAGTGATCCTAATCTTATTCAGGCATAAAGTGCTGGAATGAGCCATTTATGAAAAAGATGGGAATAAAACAAATTTAAAAAAATGGATATAAAATTTAAATCGATTCCACAATTTAATATTTAATTTAATATTCTGGCTTTTTCATGTGTGGAGTGATCCTAACCTTATTCAGGCATAGAGCGCTGGAAACAGCCATTTATGAAAAAGATGGGATTAAAATAAATTTTAAAAAATGGATATGAAATACAAATCGATTCCACAATTTAATATTTAATTTAATATTCTCGCTTTCTCATGTGTGGAGTTATCCTAACCTTATTCAGGCATAAAGCGCTGGAAACAGCCAATTATGAAAGAGATGGGATTAAAATAACGTTTTAAAAAAATTATATGAAATTTAAATCGATTCCACAATTTATTATTTAATTTGAGGTTCTCGCTTTCTCATGTGTGGAGTGATCCTAAACTTATTCAGGCATAGAGCGCTGGAAGCAGCCATTTTTGAAAAAGATGGGATTAAAATAAATTGAATGAGAATGATATGAAATATAAATCAATTCCACAATTTAATATTTAATTTAATATTCTCGCTTTATCATATGTGGAGTGATCCTAACCTTATTCTGGCATAAAGCGCTGGAATGAGCCATTTATAAAAAAGATGGGATTAAATAAATTTAAAAAAATGTATATGAAATTTAGATCGAATCCACAATTTAATATTTAATTTAATATTCTCGCTTTTTCATGTTTGGAGTGATCCTAACCTTATTCAGGCATAGAGCGCTGGAAACAGCCATTAATGAAAAAGATGGGATTAAAATAAATTTATAAAAATGGATAAGAAATTCAAATCGATTCCACAATTTAATATTTAATTTAATATTCTCGCATTCTCATGTGTGGAGTGATCCTAACCTTATTCAGGCATAAAGCGCTGGAAACAGCCATTTATGAAAAAGATGGGATTAAAATAAATTTAAAAAAAATGGATATGAAATTTAAATCGATTCCACAATTTAATATTTAATTTATTATTCTCGCTTTTTCCTGTGTGGAGTGATCCTAACCTTATTCAGGCAGAGAGCGCTGGAAACAGCCATTTATGAAAAAGATGGGATTAAAATAAATTTAAAAAAAAGGATATGAAATTTAAATCAATTCCACAATTTAATATTCAATTTATTATTCTCGCTTTTGCCTGCGTGGAGTGATCCTAACCTTATTCAGGCATAGAGCGCTTGAAACAGCCATTTATGAAAAAGATGGGACTAAAATAAATTTTAAAAATGGATATGAAATTTAAATCGATTTCACAATTTATTATTTAATTTGAAGTTCTCGCTTTCTCATGTGTGGAGTGATCCTAACCTTATTCAGGCATAGAGCGCTGGAAACAGCCATTTATGAAAAAGATGGGATTAAAATAAATTGAATGAGAATGATATGAAATATAAATCGATTCCACAATTTAATATTTAATTTAATATTCTCGCTTTATCATATGTGGAGTGATCCTAACCTTATTCTGGCATAAAGCGCTGGAATGAGCTATTTATGAAAAAGATGGGGTTAAAATAAATTGAAAAAAATGGATATGAAATTCAAATCGATTCAACAATTTAATATTTAATTTAATATTCTCGCTTTCTCATGTGTGGAGTGATTCTAACCTTATTCAGGCATAAAGCGCTGGAAACAGCCATATATGAAAAAGATGGGATTAAAATAAATTTTAAAAAATGGATATGAAACACAAATCGATTCCACAATTTAATATTTAATTTAATATTCTCGCTTTCTCATGTGTGGAGTTATCCTAACCTTATTCAGTCATAAAGCGCTGGAAACAGCCATTTATGAAAAAGATGATATTAAAATAAATTTGAAAAAAATGGATATGAAATTTCAATCGATAACACAATTTAATATTTTATTTAAAATTCTCGATTACTCATGTGAGGAGTGAACCTAACCTTATTCAGGCATAGAGCGCTGGAAACAGCCAATTATGATAGAGATGGGATTAAAATAACGTTTTAAAAAAATTATATGAAATTTAAATCGATTCTACAATTTATTATTTAATTTGAAGTTCTCGCTCTCTCATGTGTGGAGTGATCCTAACCTTATTCAGGCATAGAGCGCTGGAAACAGCCATTTATGAAAAAGATGGGATTAAAATAAATTGAATGAGAATGATATGAAATATAAATCGATTCCACAATTTAATATTTAATTTAATATTCTCGCTTTATCATATGTGGAGCGATCCTAACCTTATTCTGGCATAAAGCGCTGGAATGAGACATTTATGAAAAAGATGGGATTAAAATAAATTTAAAAAAATGGATATGAAATTCAAATCGATTCAACAATTTAATATATAATTTAATATTCTCGCTTTCTCATGTGTGGAGTGATCCTAACCTTATTCAGGAATAAAGCGCTGGAAACAGCCATTTATGAAAAAGATGGGATTAAAATAAATTAAAAAAATGGATATGAAATATAAATCGATTTCACAATTTAATATTTAATTTAATATTCTCGCTTTTTCATGTGTGGAGTGATCCTAACCTTATTCAGGCATAGAGCGCTGGAAACAGCCATTTATGAAAAAGATGGGATTAAAATAAATTCAAAAAAATGGATATGAAATTCAAATCGATTCCACAATTTAATATATAATTTAATATTCTCGCTTTTTCATATGTGGAGTGATCCTAACCTTATTCAGGTATAAAGCGCTGGAAACAGCCATTTATGATAAAGATGGGATTAGAATAAATTTAAAAAAATGGATATGAAATTCAAATCGAATCCACAATTTAATATTTAATTTAATATTCTCGCTTTCTCATGTGTGGAGTGATCCTAACCTTATTCAGGCATAAAGCGCTGGAAACAGCCATTTATGAAAATGATGGGATTAAAATAAATTTAAAAAAATGGATATGAAATTTAAATCGATTCCACAATTTAATATTTAATTGATTATTCTCGCTTTTTCCTGTGTGGAGTGATCCTAACCTTATTCAGGCATAGAGCGCTGGAAACAGCCATTTATGAAAAAGATGGGATTAAAATAAATTTAAAAAAATGGATATGAAATATAAATCGATTTCACAATTAAATATTCTCGCTTTTTCATGTGTGGAGTGATCCTAACCTTATTCAGACATAGAGCGCTGGAAACAGCCATTTATGAAAAAGATGGGATTAAAATAAATTCAAAAAAATGGATATGAAATTCAAATCGACTCCACAATTCAGTATTAAATTTGATATTCTCGCTTTTTCATTAGAGGAGTGATCCTAACCTTATTCAGGCATAAAGCGCTTGAAACAGCCATTTATGAAAAAGATGAGATTAAAATAAATTTGAAAAAATGGATATTAAATTTAAATCGATAACACAATTTAATATTTTATTTAAAATTCTCGCTTACTCATGTGTGGAGTGAACCTAACCTTATTCAGGCATAGAGCGCTGGAAACAGCCAATTATGAAAGAGATGGGATAAAAATAACGTTTTAAAAAAATTATATGAAATTTAAATCGATTCTACAATTTATTATTTAATTTGAAGTTCTCGCTTTCTCATGTGTGGAGTGATCCTAACCTTATTCAGGCATAGAGCGCTGGAAACAGCCATTTATGAAAAAGATCGGATTAAATTAAATTGAATGAGAATGATATGAAATATAAATCGATTCCACAATTTAATATTTAATTTAATATTCTCGCTTTATCATATGTGGAGAGATCCTAACCTTATTCTGGCATAAAGCGCTGGAATGAGCCATTTATGAAAAAGATGGAATTAAAATAAATTCAAAAAATGGATATGAAATTTAGATCGAATCCACAATTTAATATTTAATTTAATATTCTTGCTTTTTCATGTGTGGAGTGATCCTAACCTTATTCAGGTATAAAGCGCTGGAAACAGCCATTTATGAAAAAGATGGGATTAAAATAAATTTAAAAAATGGATATGAAACTTAAATCGATTCCACAATTTAATATTTTAATTAATATTCTCGCTTTTTCATGTGTGGAGTGATCCTAACCTTATTCAGGCATAGAACGCTGGAAACAGCCATTTATGAAAAAGATGGGATTAAAATAAATTTAAAAAAATGGATATGAAATTCAAATCGATTCCACAATTTAATATTTAATTTAATATTCTCGCTTTTTCCTGTGTGGAGTGATCCTAACCTTATTCAGGCATAGAGCGCTGGAAACAGCCATTTATGAAAAAGATGGGATTAAAATAAATTTAAAAAAATGGATATGAAATTCAAATCGATTCCACAATTTAATATTTAATTTAATATTCTCGCTTTTTCATGTGTGGAGTGATCCTAACCTTATTCAGGCATAGAGCGCTGGAAACAGCCATTTATGAAAATGATGGGAATAAAATAAATTTAAAAAAATGGATATGAAATTTAAATCGATTCCATAATTTAATATTTAATTGATTATTCTCGCTTTTTCCTGTGTGGAGTGATCCTAACCTTTTTCAGGCATAGAGCGCTGGAAACAGCCATTTATGAAAAAGATGGGATTAAAATAAATTTAAAAAAATGGATATGAAATTCAAATCGATTCCACAATTTAATATTTAATTTAATATTCTCGCTTTTTCATGTGTGGAGTGATCCTAACCTTATTCAGGCATAGAGCGCTGGAAACAGCCATTTATGAAAAAGATGGGAATAAAATAAATTTAAAAAATGGATATGAAATTTAAATCGATTCCACAATTTAATATTTAATTTAATATTCTCGCTTTTTCATGTGTGGAGTGATCCTAACCTTATTCAGGCATAGAGCGCTGGAAACAGCCATTTATGAAAAAGATGGGATTGAAATAAATTTTAAAAAATGATATGAAATTTAAATCGACTCCACAATTCAGTATTAAATTTGATATTCTCGCTTTTTCATTAGAGGAGTGATCCTAACCTTATTCAGGCATAAAGCGCTTGAAACAGCCATTTATGAAAAAGATGAGATTAAAATAAATTTGAAAAAATGGATATTAAATTTAAATCGATAACACAATTTAATATTTTATTTAAAATTCTCGCTTACTCATGTGTGGAGTGAACCTAACCTTATTCAGGCATAGAGCGCTGGAAACAGCCAATTATGAAAGAGATGGGATAAAAATAACGTTTTAAAAAAATTATATGAAATTTAAATCGATTCTACAATTTATTATTTAATTTGAAGTTCTCGCTTTCTCATGTGTGGAGTGATCCTAACCTTATTCAGGCATAGAGCGCTGGAAACAGCCATTTATGAAAAAGATGGGATTAAATTAAATTGAATGAGAATGATATGAAATATAAATCGATTCCACAATTTAATATTTAATTTAATATTCTCGCTTTATCATATGTGGAGAGATCCTAACCTTATTCTGGCATAAAGCGCTGGAATGAGCCATTTATGAAAAAGATGGAATTAAAATAAATTCAAAAAATGGATATGAAATTTAGATCGAATCCACAATTTAATATTTAATTTAATATTCTCGCTTTTTCATGTGTGGAGTGATCCTAACCTTATTCAGGCATAGAGCGCTGGAAACAGCCATTTATGAAAAAGATGGGATTAAAGTAAATTTAAAAAAATGGATATGAAATTCAAATCGATTCAACAATTTAATATATAATTTAATATTCTCGCTTTCTCATGTGTGGTGTGATGCTAACCTTATTCAGGCATAAAGCGCTTGAAACAGCCATTTATGAAAAAGATGAGATTAAAATAAATTTAAAAAAAATGGATATGAAATTCAAATCGATTCCACAATTTAATATTTAATTTGATATTCTTGCTTTTTCATGTGTGGAGTGATCCTAACCTTATTCAGGCATAGAGCGCTGGAAACAGCCATTTATGAAAAAGATGGGATTAAAATAAATTTAAAAAAATGGATATGAAATTCAAATCGATTCCACAATTTAATATTTAATTTAATATTCTCGCTTTTTCATGTGTGGAGTGATCCTAACCTTATTCAGGCATAGAGCGCTGGAAACAGCCATTTATGAAAATGATGGGAATAAAATAAATTTAAAAAAATGGATATGAAATTTAAATCGATTCCATAATTTAATATTTAATTGATTATTCTCGCTTTTTCCTGTGTGGAGTGATCCTAACCTTTTTCAGGCATAGAGCGCTGGAAACAGCCATTTATGAAAAAGATGGGATTAAAATAAATTTAAAAAAATGGATATGAAATTCAAATCGATTCCACAATTTAATATTTAATTTAATATTCTCGCTTTTTCATGTGTGGAGTGATCCTAACCTTATTCAGGCATAGAGCGCTGGAAACAGCCATTTATGAAAAAGATGGGAATAAAATAAATTTAAAAAATGGATATGAAATTTAAATCGATTCCACAATTTAATATTTAATTTAATATTCTCGCTTTTTCATGTGTGGAGTGATCCTAACCTTATTCAGGCATAGAGCGCTGGAAACAGCCATTTATGAAAAAGATGGGATTGAAATAAATTTTAAAAAATGATATGAAATTTAAATCGACTCCACAATTCAGTATTAAATTTGATATTCTCGCTTTTTCATTAGAGGAGTGATCCTAACCTTATTCAGGCATAAAGCGCTTGAAACAGCCATTTATGAAAAAGATGAGATTAAAATAAATTTGAAAAAATGGATATTAAATTTAAATCGATAACACAATTTAATATTTTATTTAAAATTCTCGCTTACTCATGTGTGGAGTGAACCTAACCTTATTCAGGCATAGAGCGCTGGAAACAGCCAATTATGAAAGAGATGGGATAAAAATAACGTTTTAAAAAAATTATATGAAATTTAAATCGATTCTACAATTTATTATTTAATTTGAAGTTCTCGCTTTCTCATGTGTGGAGTGATCCTAACCTTATTCAGGCATAGAGCGCTGGAAACAGCCATTTATGAAAAAGATGGGATTAAATTAAATTGAATGAGAATGATATGAAATATAAATCGATTCCACAATTTAATATTTAATTTAATATTCTCGCTTTATCATATGTGGAGAGATCCTAACCTTATTCTGGCATAAAGCGCTGGAATGAGCCATTTATGAAAAAGATGGAATTAAAATAAATTCAAAAAATGGATATGAAATTTAGATCGAATCCACAATTTAATATTTAATTTAATATTCTCGCTTTTTCATGTGTGGAGTGATCCTAACCTTATTCAGGCATAGAGCGCTGGAAACAGCCATTTATGAAAAAGATGGGATTAAAGTAAATTTAAAAAAATGGATATGAAATTCAAATCGATTCAACAATTTAATATATAATTTAATATTCTCGCTTTCTCATGTGTGGTGTGATGCTAACCTTATTCAGGCATAAAGCGCTTGAAACAGCCATTTATGAAAAAGATGAGATTAAAATAAATTTAAAAAAAATGGATATGAAATTCAAATCGATTCCACAATTTAATATTTAATTTGATATTCTTGCTTTTTCATGTGTGGAGTGATCCTAACCTTATTCAGGTATAAAGCGCTGGAAACAGCCATTTATGAAAAAGATGGGATTAAAATAAATTTAAAAAAATGGATATGAAATTCAAATCGAATCCACAATTTAATATTTAATTTAATATTCTCGCTTTCTCATGTGTGGAGTGATCCTAACCTTATTCAGGCATAAAGCGCTGGAAACAGCCATTTATGAAAATGATGGGATTAAAATAAATTTAAAAAAATGGATATGAAATTTAAATCTATTCCACAATTTAATATTTAATTGATTATTCTCGCTTTTTCCTGTGTGGAGTGATCCTAACCTTATTCAGGCATAGAGCGCTGGAAACAGCCATTTATGAAAAAGATGGGATTAAAATAAATTTAAAAAAATGGATATGAAATTCAAATCGATTCCACAATTTAATATTTAATTTAATATTCTCGCTTTTTCATGTGTGGAGTGATCCTAACCTTATTCAGGCATAGAGCGCTGGAAACAGCCATTTATGAAAATGATGGGAATAAAATAAATTTAAAAAAATGGATATGAAATTTAAATCGATTCCATAATTTAATATTTAATTGATTATTCTCGCTTTTTCCTGTGTGGAGTGATCCTAACCTTTTTCAGGCATAGAGCGCTGGAAACAGCCATTTATGAAAAAGATGGGATTAAAATAAATTTAAAAAAATGGATATGAAATTCAAATCGATTCCACAATTTAATATTTAATTTAATATTCTCGCTTTTTCATGTGTGGAGTGATCCTAACCTTATTCAGGCATAGAGCGCTGGAAACAGCCATTTATGAAAAAGATGGGAATAAAATAAATTTAAAAAATGGATATGAAATTTAAATCGATTCCACAATTTAATATTTAATTTAATATTCTCGCTTTTTCATGTGTGGAGTGATCCTAACCTTATTCAGGCATAGAGCGCTGGAAACAGCCATTTATGAAAAAGATGGGATTGAAATAAATTTTAAAAAATGATATGAAATTTAAATCGACTCCACAATTCAGTATTAAATTTGATATTCTCGCTTTTTCATTAGAGGAGTGATCCTAACCTTATTCAGGCATAAAGCGCTTGAAACAGCCATTTATGAAAAAGATGAGATTAAAATAAATTTGAAAAAATGGATATTAAATTTAAATCGATAACACAATTTAATAATTTATTTAAAATTCTCGCTTACTCATGTGTGGAGTGAACCTAACCTTATTCAGGCATAGAGCGCTGGAAACAGCCAATTATGAAAGAGATGGGATAAAAATAACGTTTTAAAAAAATTATATGAAATTTAAATCGATTCTACAATTTATTATTTAATTTGAAGTTCTCGCTTTCTCATGTGTGGAGTGATCCTAACCTTATTCAGGCATAGAGCGCTGGAAACAGCCATTTATGAAAAAGATGGGATTAAATTAAATTGAATGAGAATGATATGAAATATAAATCGATTCCACAATTTAATATTTAATTTAATATTCTCGCTTTATCATATGTGGAGAGATCCTAACCTTATTCTGGCATAAAGCGCTGGAATGAGCCATTTATGAAAAAGATGGAATTAAAATAAATTCAAAAAATGGATATGAAATTTAGATCGAATCCACAATTTAATATTTAATTTAATATTCTCGCTTTTTCATGTGTGGAGTGATCCTAACCTTATTCAGGCATAGAGCGCTGGAAACAGCCATTTATGAAAAAGATGGGATTAAAGTAAATTTAAAAAAATGGATATGAAATTCAAATCGATTCAACAATTTAATATATAATTTAATATTCTCGCTTTCTCATGTGTGGTGTGATGCTAACCTTATTCAGGCATAAAGCGCTTGAAACAGCCATTTATGAAAAAGATGAGATTAAAATAAATTTAAAAAAAATGGATATGAAATTCAAATCGATTCCACAATTTAATATTTAATTTGATATTCTTGCTTTTTCATGTGTGGAGTGATCCTAACCTTATTCAGGTATAAAGCGCTGGAAACAGCCATTTATGAAAAAGATGGGATTAAAATAAATTTAAAAAAATGGATATGAAATTCAAATCGAATCCACAATTTAATATTTAATTTAATATTCTCGCTTTCTCATGTGTGGAGTGATCCTAACCTTATTCAGGCATAAAGCGCTGGAAACAGCCATTTATGAAAATGATGGGATTAAAATAAATTTAAAAAAATGGATATGAAATTTAAATCTATTCCACAATTTAATATTTAATTGATTATTCTCGCTTTTTCTTGTGTGGAGTGATCCTAACCTTATTCAGGCATAGAGCGCTGGAAACAGCCATTTATGAAAAAGATGGGATTAAAATAAATTTAAAAAAATGGATATGAAATTCAAATTGATTCCACAATTTAATATTTAATTTAATATTCTCGCTTTTTCATGTGTGGAGTGATCCTAACCTTATTCAGGCATAGAGCGCTGGAAACAGCCATTTATGAAAATGATGGGAATAAAATAAATTTAAAAAAATGGATATGAAATTTAAATCGATTCCATAATTTAATATTTAATTGATTATTCTCGCTTTTTCCTGTGTGGAGTGATCCTAACCTTTTTCAGGCATAGAGCGCTGGAAACAGCCATTTATGAAAAAGATGGGATTAAAATAAATTTAAAAAAATGGATATGAAATTCAAATCGATTCCACAATTTAATATTTAATTTAATATTCTCGCTTTTTCGTGTGTGGAGTGATCCTAACCTTATTCAGGCATAGAGCGCTGGAAACAGCCATTTATGAAAAAGATGGGAATAAAATAAATTTAAAAAATGGATATGAAATTTAAATCGATTCCACAATTTAATATTTAATTTAATATTCTCGCTTTTTCACGTGTGGAGTGATCCTAACCTTATTCAGGCATAGAGCGCTGGAAACAGCCATTTATGAAAAAGATGGGATTGAAATAAATTTTAAAAAATGATATGAAATTTTAATCGATTCCACAATTCAGTATTAAATTTGATATTCTCGCTTTTTCATTAGAGGAGTGATCCTAACCTTATTCAGGCATAAAGCGCTTGAAACAGCCATTTATGAAAAAGATGAGATTAAAATAAATTTGAAAAAATGGATATTAAATTTAAATCGATAACACAATTTAATATTTTATTTAAAATTCTCGCTTACTTATGTGTGAAGTGAACCTAACCTTATTCAGGCATAGAGCGCTGGAAACAGCCAATTATGAAAGAGATGGGATAAAAATAACGTTTTAAAAAAATTATATGAAATTTAAATCGATTCTACAATTTATTATTTAATTTGAAGTTCTCGCTTTCTCATGTGTGGAGTGATCCTAACCTTATTCAGGCATAGAGCGCTGGAAACAGCCATTTATGAAAAAGATGGGATTAAAGTAAATTTAAAAAAATGGATATGAAATTCAAATCGATTCAACAATTTAATATATAATTTAATATTCTCGCTTTCTCATGTGTGGTGTGATGCTAACCTTATTCAGGCATAAAGCGCTTGAAACAGCCATTTATGAAAAAGATGAGATTAAAATAAATTTAAAAAAAATGGATATGAAATTTAAATCGATAACACAATTTAATATTTTATTTAAAATTCTCGATTACTCATGTGTGGAGTGATCCTAAACTTATTCAGGCATAGAGCGCTGGAAACAGCCATTTATGAAAAAGATGGGATTAAAATAAATTGAATGAGAATGATATGAAATATAAATCGATTCCACAATTTAATATTTAATTTAATATTCTCGCTTTATCGTATGTGGAGAGATCCTAACCTTATTCTGGCATAAAGCGCTGGAATGAGACATTTATGAAAAAGATGGGATTAAAATAAATTTAAAAAAATGGATATGAAATTTAAATTGAATCCACAATTTAATATTTAATTTAATATTCTCGCTTTTTCATGTGTGGAGTGATCCTAACCTTATTCAGGCATAGAGCGCTGGAAACAGCCATTTATGAAAAAGATTGGAATAAAATAAATTAAAAAAAATGGATATGAAATTCAAATCGATTCAACAATTTAATATATAATTTAATATTCTCGCTTTCCAATGTGTGGAGTGATCCTAATCTTATTCAGGAATAAAGCGCTGGAAACAGCCATTTATGAAAAAGATTGGATTAAAATAAATTAAAAAAAATGGATATGAAATTTAAATCGATTTCACAATTTAATATTTAATTTAATATTTTCGCTTTTTCATGTGTGGAGTGATCCTAACCTTATTCAGGCATAAAGCGCTGGAAACAGCCATTCATGAAAAAGATGGGATTAATATAAATTTAAAAAAATGGATATGAAATTTAAAACGCTTCCACAATTTATTATTTAATTTAATATTCTCGCTTTTTCATATGTGGAGTGATCCTAACCTTATTCAGGCATAGAGCGCTGGAAACAGCCATTTATGGAAAAGATGGGATTGAAATAAATTTATAAAAATTATATGAAATTTAAATCGATTCCACAATTCAGTATTAAATTTGATATTCTCGCTTTTTCATTAGAGGAGTGATCCTAACCTTATTCAGGCATAAAGCGCTTGAAACAGCCATTTATGAAAAAGATGAGATTAAAATAAATTTGAAAAAAATGGATATGAAATTTAAATCGATTACACAATTTAATATTTTATTTAAAATTCTCGCTTACTCATGTGTGGAGTGAACCTAACCTTATTCAGGCATAGAGCGCTGGAAACAGCCAATTATGAAAGAGATGGGATTAAAATAACGTTTTAAAAAAATTATATGAAATTTAAATCGATTCCACAATTTATTATTTAATTTGAGGTTTTCGCTTTCTCATGTGTGGAGTGATCCTAAACTTATTCATGCATAGAGCGCTGGAAGCAGCCATTTATGAAAAAGATGGGATTAAAATAAATTTCAAAAAATGTATATGAAATTTACATCGAATCCACAATTTAATATTTAATTTAATATTCTCGCTTTTTCATGTGTGGAGTGATCCTAACCTTATTCAGGCATAGAGCGCTGGAAACAGCCATTTATAAAAAAGATGGGATTAAAATAAATTTAAAAAATGGATATGAAATTCAAATCGATTCCACAATTTAATATTTAAATTAATATTCTCGCTTTCTCATGTGTGGAGTGATCCTAAACTTATTCAGGCATAAAGCGCTGAAAACAGCCATTTATGAAAAAGATGGGATTAAAATAAATTTTAAAAAAATGGATATAAAATTTAAATCGATTCCACAATTTAATATTTAATTTATTATTCTCGCTTTTTACTGTGTGGAGTGATCCTAACCTTATTCAGGCATAGAGCGCTGGAAACAGCCTTTTATGAAAAAGATGGGATTAAAATAAATTTAAAAAAATGGATATTTAATTTAAATCAATTCCACAATTTGATATTCAATTTATTATTCTCGCTTTTTTCTGTGTGGAGTGATCCTAACCTTATTCAGGCATAAAGCGCTGGAAACAGCCATTTATGAAAAAGATGGGATCAAAATAAATTTTAAAAAATGGATATGAAATTTAAATCGATTCCACAATTCAGTATTAAATTTGATATTCTCGCTTTTTCATTAGAGGAGTGATCCTAACCTTATTCAGGCATAAAGCGCCTGAAACAGCCATTTATGAAAAAGATGAGATTAAAATAAATTTAACAAAATGTATATGAAATTTAAATCGATTCCACAATTGATTTTTTAATTTAATATTCTCGCTTTTTCATGTGTTGAGTGATCCTAACCTTATTCAGGCATAGAGCGCTGGAAACAGCCATTTATGAAAAAGATGGGATTAAAATAAATTTAAAAAAATGGATATCAGATCAAATCGATTCCACAATTTAATATTTTATTGAATATTCTCGCTTTTTCATGTGTGGAGTGATCCTAAGCTTATCCAGGCATAAAGCGCTGGAAACAGCCATTTATGAAAAAGATGTTATTAAAATAAATAAAAAAAAATGGATATGAAATTTAAATCGAATCCACAATTTGATATTTAATTTAATATTCTCGCTTTTTCATGTGTGGAGTGATCCTAACCTTATTCAGGCATAGAGCGCTGGAAACAGCCATTTATGAAAAAGATGGGATTAAAATAAATTTAAGAAAATGGATATGAAATTCATATCGATTCCACAATTTAATATTTAATTGATTATTCTCGCTTTTTCCTGTGTGGAGTGATCCTAAACTTATAGAGCGCTGGAAACAGCCATTTATGAAAAAGATGGGATTGAAATAAATTTTATAAAATGATATGAAATTTAAATCGATTCCACAATTCGGTATTAAATTTGATATTCTCGCTTTTTCATTAAAAGAGCGATCCTAACCTTATTCAGGCATAAAGCGCTTGAAACAGCTATTTATGAAAAAGATGAGATTAGAATAAATTTGAAAAAAATGGATATGAAATTTAAATCGATTACACAATTTAATATTTTATTTAAAATTCTCGCTTACTCATGTGTGGAGTGAACCTAACCTTATTCAAGCATAGAGCGCTGGAAACAGCCAATTATGAAAGAGATGGGATTAAAATAACGGTTTAAAAAAATTATATGAAATTTAAATCGATTCCACAATTTATTTTTTAATTTGAGGTTCTCCCTTTCTCATGTGTGGAGAGATCCTAAACTTATTCAGGCATAGAGCGCTGGAAGCAGCCATTTTTGAAACAGATGGGATTAAAATAAATTGAATGAGAATGATATGAAATATAAATCAATTCCACAATTTAATATTTAATTTAATATTCTCGCTTTATCATATGTGGAGTGATCCTAACCGTATTCTGGCATAAAGCGCGGAATGAGCCATTTATAAAAAAGATGGGATTAAATAAATTTAAAAAAATGTATATGAAATTTAGATCGAATCCACAATTTAATATTTAATTTAATATTCTCGCATTTTCATGTGTGGAGTGATCCTAATCTTATTCAGGCATAGAGCGCTGGAAACAGCCATTAATGAAAAAGATGGGATTAAAATAAATTTAAAAAAATGGATATGAAATTCAAATCGATTCCACAATTTAATATTTAATTTAATATTCTCGCTTTCTCATGTGTGGAGTGATCCTAACCTTATTCAGGCATAAAGCGCTGGAAACAGCCATTTATGAAAAAGATGGGAGTAAAATAAATTTTAAAAAAATGGATATGAAATTTAAATCGAATCCACAATTTAATATTTAATTTATTATTCTCGCTTTTTCCTGTGTGGAGTGATCCTAACCTTATTCAGGCAGAGAGCGCTGGTAACAGCCATTTATGAAAAAGATGGGATTAAAATAAATTTAAAAAAATGGATATGAAATTTAAATCAATTCCACAATTTAATATTCAATTTATTATTCTCGCTTTTTCCTGCGTGGAGTGATCCTAACCTTATTCAGGCATAGAGCGCTGGAAACAGCCATTTATGAAAAAGATGGGATTAAAATAAATTTTAAAAAATGGATATGAAATTTAAATCGATTCCACAATCTATTATTTAATTTGAAGTTCTCGCTTTCTCATGTGTGGAGTGATCCTAACCTTATTCAGGCATAGAGCGCTGGAAACAGCCATTTATAAAAAAGATGGGATTAAAATAAATTGAATGAGAATGATATGAAATATAAATCGATTTCACAATTTAATATTTAATTTAATATTCTCGCTTTATCATATGTGGAGTGATCCTAACCTTATTCTGGCATAAAGCGCTGGAATGAGCTATTTATGAAAAAGATGGGATTAAAATAAATTGAAAAAAATGGATATGAAATTCAAATCGATTCAACAATTTAATATTTAATTTAATATTCTCGCTTTCTCATGTGTGGAGTGATCCTAACCTTATTCAGGCATAAAGCGCTGGAAACAGCCATTTATGAAAAAGATGGGATTAGAATAAGTTTAAAAAAATGGATATGAAATTCAAATCGATTCCACAATTTAATATTTATTCTAATATTCTCGCTTTTTCATGTGTGGAGTTATCCTAACCTTATTTAGGCATAAAGCGCTGGAAACAGCCATTTATGAAAAAGATGGGATTAAAATAAATTTATAAAAATGGATATGAAATTCAAATCGATTCAACAATTTAATATTTAATTTAATATTCTCGCTTTCTCATGTGTGGAGTGATCCTAACCTTATTCAGGCATAAAGCGCTGGAAACAGCCATTTATGAAAAAGATGGGATTAGAATAAATTTAAAAAAATGGATATGAAATTCAAATCGATTCCACAATTTAATATTTAATCTAATATTCTCGCTTTTTCATGTGTGGAGTTATCCTAACCTTATTCAGGCATAAAGCGCTGGAAACAGCCATTTATGAAAAAGATGGGATTAAAATAAATTTGATAAAATGGATATAAAGTTTAAATCGATTTCACAATTTAATATTTATTTTAATATTCTCGCTTTGTCATGTGTGGAGTGATCCTAATCTTATTCAGGCATAGAGCGCTAGAAACAGCCATTTATGAAGAAGATGGGATTAAAATAAATTTAAAAAAAATGGATATGAAATTTAAATCGATTCCACAATGTATTATTTAATTTAATATTTTCGCTTTTTCATGTGTGGAGTGATCCTAACCTTATTCAGGCACAGAGCGCTGGAAACAGCCATTTATGAAAAAGATGGGATTAAAATAAATTTAAAAAAATGGATATCAGATTCAAATCGATTCCACAATTTAATATTTAATTGAATATTCTCGCTTTTTCATGTGTGGAGTGATCCTAAGCTTATCCAGGCATAAAGCGCTGGAAACAGCCATTTATGAAAAAGATGTTATTAAAATAAATAAAAAAAAAATGGATATGAAATTTAAATCGAATCCACAATTTAATATTTAATTTAATATTCTCGCTTTTTCATGTGTGGAGTGATCCTAACCTTATTCAGGCATAGAGCGCTGGAAACAGCCATTTATGAAAAAGATGGGATTAAAATAAATTTAAGAAAATGGATATGAAATTCAAATCGATTCCACAATTTAATATTTAATTGATTATTCTCGCTTTTTCCTGTGTGGAGTGATCCTAAACTTATAGAGCGCTGGAAACAGCCATTTATGAAAAAGATGGGATTGAAATAAATTTAAAAAAATGATATGAAATTTAAATCGATTCCACAATTCGGTATTAAATTTGATATTCTCGCTTTTTCATTAGAAGAGCGATCCTAACCTTATTCAGGCATAAAGCGCTTGAAACAGCTATTTATGAAAAAGATGAGATTAGAATAAATTTGAAAAAAATGGATATGAAATTTAAATCGATTACATAATTTAATATTTTATTTAAAATTCTCGCTTACTCATGTGTGGAGTGAACCTAACCTTATTCAAGCATAGAACGCTGGAAACAGCCAATTATGAAAGAGATGGGATTAAAATAACGGTTTAAAAAATTATATGAAATTTAAATCGATTCCACAATTTATTATTTAATTTGAGGTTCTCCCTTTCTCATGTGTGGAGAGATCCTAAACTTATTCAGGCATAGAGCGCTGGAAGCAGCCATTTTTGAAAAAGATGGGATTAAAATAAATTGAATGAGAATGATATGAAATATAAATCAATTCCACAATTTAATATTTAATTTAATATTCTCGCTTTATCATATGTGGAGTGATCCTAACCGTATTCTGGCATAAAGCGCGGAATGAGCCATTTATAAAAAAGATGGGATTAAATAAATTTTAAAAAATGTATATGAAATTTAGATCGAATCCACAATTTAATATTTAATTTAATATTCTCGCATTTTCATGTGTGGAGTGATCCTAATCTTATTCAGGCATAGAGCGCTTGAAACAGCCATTAATGAAAAAGATGGGATTAAAATAAATTTAAAAAATGGATATGAAATTCAAATCGATTCCACAATTTAATATTTAATTTAATATTCTCGCTTTCTCATGTGTGGAGTGATCCTAACCTTATTCAGGCATAAAGCGCTGGAAACAGCCATTTATGAAAAAGATGGGATTAAAATAAATTTAAAAAAAATGGATATGAAATTTAAATCAAATCCACAATTTAATTTTTAATTTATTATTCTCGCTTTTTCCTGTGTGGAGTGATCCTAACCTTATTCAGGCAGAGAGCGCTGGTAACAGCCATTTATGAAAAAGATGGGATTAAAATAAATTTAAAAAAATGGATATGAAATTTAAATCAATTCCACAATTTAATATTCAATTTATTATTCTCGCTTTTTCCTGCGTGGAGTGATCCTAACCTTATTCAGGCATAGAGCGCTGGAAACAGCCATTTATGAAAAAGATGGGATTAAAATAAATTTTAAAAAATGGATATGAAATTTAAATCGATTCCACAATCTATTATTTAATTTGAAGTTCTCGCTTTCTCATGTGTGGAGTGATCCTAACCTTATTCAGGCATAGAGCGCTGGAAACAGCCATTTATAAAAAAGATGGGATTAAAATAAATTGAATGAGAATGATATGAAATATAAATCGATTTCACAATTTAATATTTAATTTAATATTCTCGCTTTATCATATGTGGAAAGATCCTAACTGTATTCTGGCATAAAGCGCGGAATGAGCCATTTATAAAAAAGATGGGATTAAATAAATTTAAAAAAATGTATATGAAATTTAGATCGAATCCACAATTTAATATTTAATTTAATATTCTCGCTTTCTCATGTGTGGAGTGATCCTAACCTTATTCAGGCATAAAGCGCTGGAAACAGCCATTTATGAAAAAGATGGGATTAGAATAAGTTTAAAAAAATGGATATGAAATTCAAATCGATTCCACAATTTAATATTTATTCTAATATTCTCGCTTTTTCATGTGTGGAGTTATCCTAACCTTATTTAGGCATAAAGCGCTGGAAACAGCCATTTATGAAAAAGATGGGATTAAAATAAATTTATAAAAATGGATATGAAATTCAAATCGATTCAACAATTTAATATTTAATTTAATATTCTCGCTTTCTCATGTGTGGAGTGATCCTAACCTTATTCAGGCATAAAGCGCTGGAAACAGCCATTTATGAAAAAGATGGGATTAGAATAAATTTAAAAAAATGGATATGAAATTCAAATCGATTCCACAATTTAATATTTAATCTAATATTCTCGCTTTTTCATGTGTGGAGTTATCCTAACCTTATTCAGGCATAAAGCGCTGGAAACAGCCATTTATGAAAAAGATGGGATTAAAATAAATTTGATAAAATGGATATAAAGTTTAAATCGATTTCACAATTTAATATTTATTTTAATATTCTCGCTTTGTCATGTGTGGAGTGATCCTAATCTTATTCAGGCATAGAGCGCTAGAAACAGCCATTTATGAAGAAGATGGGATTAAAATAAATTTAAAAAAAATGGATATGAAATTTAAATCGATTCCACAATGTATTATTTAATTTAATATTTTCGCTTTTTCATGTGTGGAGTGATCCTAACCTTATTCAGGCACAGAGCGCTGGAAACAGCCATTTATGAAAAAGATGGGATTAAAATAAATTTAAAAAAATGGATATCAGATTCAAATCGATTCCACAATTTAATATTTAATTGAATATTCTCGCTTTTTCATGTGTGGAGTGATCCTAAGCTTATCCAGGCATAAAGCGCTGGAAACAGCCATTTATGAAAAAGATGTTATTAAAATAAATAAAAAAAAAATGGATATGAAATTTAAATCGAATCCACAATTTAATATTTAATTTAATATTCTCGCTTTTTCATGTGTGGAGTGATCCTAACCTTATTCAGGCATAGAGCGCTGGAAACAGCCATTTATGAAAAAGATGGGATTAAAATAAATTTAAGAAAATGGATATGAAATTCAAATCGATTCCACAATTTAATATTTAATTGATTATTCTCGCTTTTTCCTGTGTGGAGTGATCCTAAACTTATAGAGCGCTGGAAACAGCCATTTATGAAAAAGATGGGATTGAAATAAATTTAAAAAAATGATATGAAATTTAAATCGATTCCACAATTCGGTATTAAATTTGATATTCTCGCTTTTTCATTAGAAGAGCGATCCTAACCTTATTCAGGCATAAAGCGCTTGAAACAGCTATTTATGAAAAAGATGAGATTAGAATAAATTTGAAAAAAATGGATATGAAATTTAAATCGATTACATAATTTAATATTTTATTTAAAATTCTCGCTTACTCATGTGTGGAGTGAACCTAACCTTATTCAAGCATAGAACGCTGGAAACAGCCAATTATGAAAGAGATGGGATTAAAATAACGGTTTAAAAAATTATATGAAATTTAAATCGATTCCACAATTTATTATTTAATTTGAGGTTCTCCCTTTCTCATGTGTGGAGAGATCCTAAACTTATTCAGGCATAGAGCGCTGGAAGCAGCCATTTTTGAAAAAGATGGGATTAAAATAAATTGAATGAGAATGATATGAAATATAAATCAATTCCACAATTTAATATTTAATTTAATATTCTCGCTTTATCATATGTGGAGTGATCCTAACCGTATTCTGGCATAAAGCGCGGAATGAGCCATTTATAAAAAAGATGGGATTAAATAAATTTTAAAAAATGTATATGAAATTTAGATCGAATCCACAATTTAATATTTAATTTAATATTCTCGCATTTTCATGTGTGGAGTGATCCTAATCTTATTCAGGCATAGAGCGCTTGAAACAGCCATTAATGAAAAAGATGGGATTAAAATAAATTTAAAAAATGGATATGAAATTCAAATCGATTCCACAATTTAATATTTAATTTAATATTCTCGCTTTCTCATGTGTGGAGTGATCCTAACCTTATTCAGGCATAAAGCGCTGGAAACAGCCATTTATGAAAAAGATGGGATTAAAATAAATTTAAAAAAAATGGATATGAAATTTAAATCAAATCCACAATTTAATTTTTAATTTATTATTCTCGCTTTTTCCTGTGTGGAGTGATCCTAACCTTATTCAGGCAGAGAGCGCTGGTAACAGCCATTTATGAAAAAGATGGGATTAAAATAAATTTAAAAAAATGGATATGAAATTTAAATCAATTCCACAATTTAATATTCAATTTATTATTCTCGCTTTTTCCTGCGTGGAGTGATCCTAACCTTATTCAGGCATAGAGCGCTGGAAACAGCCATTTATGAAAAAGATGGGATTAAAATAAATTTTAAAAAATGGATATGAAATTTAAATCGATTCCACAATCTATTATTTAATTTGAAGTTCTCGCTTTCTCATGTGTGGAGTGATCCTAACCTTATTCAGGCATAGAGCGCTGGAAACAGCCATTTATAAAAAAGATGGGATTAAAATAAATTGAATGAGAATGATATGAAATATAAATCGATTTCACAATTTAATATTTAATTTAATATTCTCGCTTTATCATATGTGGAAAGATCCTAACTGTATTCTGGCATAAAGCGCGGAATGAGCCATTTATAAAAAAGATGGGATTAAATAAATTTAAAAAAATGTATATGAAATTTAGATCGAATCCACAATTTAATATTTAATTTAATATTCTCGCATTTTCATGTGTGGAGTGATCCTAATCTTATTCAGGCATAGAGCGCTTGAAACAGCCATTAATGAAAAAGATGGGATTAAAATAAATTTAAAAAAATGGATATGAAATTCAAATCGATTCCACAATTTAATATTTAATTTAATATTCTCGCTTTCTCATGTGTGGAGTGATCCTAAACTTATTCAGGCATAAAGCGCTGGAAACAGCCATTTATGAAAAAGATGGGATTAAAATAAATTTTAAAAAATGGATATGAAATTTAAATCGAATCCACAATTTAATATTTAATTTATTATTCTCGCTTTTTCCTGTGTGGAGTGATCCTAACCTTATTCAGGCAGAGAGCGCTGGTAACAGCCATTTATGAAAAAGATGGGATTAAAATAAATTTAAAAAAATGGATATGAAATTTAAATCAATTCCACAATTTAATATTCAATTTATTATTCTCGCTTTTTCCTGCGTGGAGTGATCCTAACCTTATTCAGGCATAGAGCGCTGGAAACAGCCATTTATGAAAAAGATGGGATTAAAATAAATTTTAAAAAATGGATATGAAATTTAAATCGATTTCACAATCTATTATTTAATTTGAAGTTCTCGCTTTCTCATGTGTGGAGTGATCCTAACCTTATTCAGGCATAGAGCGCTGGAAACAGCCATTTATAAAAAAGATGGGATTAAAATAAATTGAATGAGAATGATATGAAATATAAATCGATTTCACAATTTAATATTTAATTTAATATTCTCGCTTTATCATATGTGGAGTGATCCTAACCTTATTCTGGCATAAAGCGCTGGAATGAGCTATTTATGAAAAAGATGGGATTAAAATAAATTGAAAAAAATGGATATGAAATTCAAATCGATTCAACAATTTAATATTTAATTTAATATTCTCGCTTTCTCATGTGTGGAGTGATCCTAACCTTCTTCAGGCATAAAGCGCTGGAAACAGCCATTTATGAAAAAGATGGGATTAGAATAAATTTAAAAAAATGGATATGAAATTCAAATCGATTCCACAATTTAATATTTATTCTAATATTCTCGCTTTTTCATGTGTGGAGTTATCCTAGCCTTATTTAGGCATAAAGCGCTGGAAACAGCCATTTATGAAAAAGATGGGATTAAAATAAATTTATAAAAATGGATATGAAATTCAAATCGATTCAACAATTTAATATTTAATTTAATATTCTCGCTTTCTCATGTGTGGAGTGATCCTAACCTTATTCAGGCATAAAGCGCTGGAAACAGCCATTTATGAAAAAGATGGGATTAGAATAAATTTAAAAAAATGGATATGAAATTCAAATCGATTCCACAATTTAATATTTAATCTAATATTCTCGCTTTTTCATGTGTGGAGTTATCCTAACCTTATTCAGGCATAAAGCGCTGGAAACAGCCATTTATGAAAAAGATGGGATTAAAATAAATTTGATAAAATGGATATAAAGTTTAAATCGATTTCACAATTTAATATTTATTTTAATATTCTCGCTTTGTCATGTGTGGAGTGATCCTAATCTTATTCAGGCATAGAGCGCTGGAAACAGCCATTTATGAAGAAGATGGGATTAGAATAAATTAAAAAAAATGGATATGAAATTTAAATCGATTCCACAATGTATTATTTAATTTAATATTTTCGCTTTTTCATGTGTGGAGTGATCCTAACCTTATTCAGGCACAGAGCGCTGGAAACAGCCATTTATGAAAAAGATGGGATTGGAATAAATTTAAAAAAATGATATGAAATTTAAATCGTTTCCACAATTCAGTATTAAATTTGATATTCTCGCTTTTTCATTAGAGGAGTGATCCTAATCTTATTCAGGCATAAAGTGCTGGAATGAGCCATTTATGAAAAAGATGGGAATAAAATAAATTTAAAAAAATGGATATAAAATTTAAATCGATTCCACAATTTAATATTTAATTTAATATTCTGGCTTTTTCATGTGTGGAGTGATCCTAACCTTATTCAGGCATAGAGCGCTGGAAACAGCCATATATGAAAAAGATGGGATTAAAATAAATTTTAAAAAATGGATATGAAATACAAATCGATTCCACAATTTAATATTTAATTTAATATTCTCGCTTTCTCATGTGTGGAGTTATCCTAACCTTATTCAGTCATAAAGCGCTGGAAACAGCCAATTATGAAAGAGATGGGATTAAAATAACGTTTTAAAAAAATTATATGAAATTTAAATCGATTCCACAATTTATTATTTAATTTGAGGTTCTCGCTTTCTCATGTGTGGAGTGATCCTAAACTTATTCAGGCATAGAGCGCTGGAAGCAGCCATTTTTGAAAAAGATGGGATTAAAATAAATTGAATGAGAATGATATGAAATATAAATCAATTCCACAATTTAATATTTAATTTAATATTCTCGCTTTATCATATGTGGAGTGATCCTAACCTTATTCTGGCATAAAGCGCTGGAATGAGCTATTTATGAAAAAGATGGGATTAAAATAAATTGAAAAAAATGGATATTAAATTCAAATCGATTCAACAATTTAATATTTAATTTAATATTCTCGCTTTCTCATGTGTGGAGTGATCCTAACCTTATTCAGGCATAAAGCGCTGGAAACAGCCATTTATGAAAAAGATGGGATTAGAATAAATTTAAAAAAATGGATATGAAATTCAAATCGATTCCACAATTTAATATTTATTCTAATATTCTCGCTTTTTCATGTGTGGAGTTATCCTAACCTTATTTAGGCATAAAGCGCTGGAAACAGCCATTTATGAAAAAGATGGGATTAAAATAAATTTATAAAAATGGATATGAAATTCAAATCGATTCAACAATTTAATATTTAATTTAATATTCTCGCTTTCTCATGTGTGGAGTGATCCTAACCTTATTCAGGCATAAAGCGCTGGAAACAGCCATTTATGAAAAAGATGGGATTAGAATAAATTTAAAAAAATGGATATGAAATTCAAATCGATTCCACAATTTAATATTTATTCTAATATTCTCGCTTTTTCATGTGTGGAGTTATCCTAACCTTATTTAGGCATAAAGCGCTGGAAACAGCCATTTATGAAAAAGATGGGATTAAAATAAATTTATAAAAATGGATATGAAATTCAAATCGATTCAACAATTTAATATTTAATTTAATATTCTCGCTTTCTCATGTGTGGAGTGATCCTAACCTTATTCAGGCATAAAGCGCTGGAAACAGCCATTTATGAAAAAGATGGGATTAGAATAAATTTAAAAAAATGGATATGAAATTCAAATCGATTCCACAATTTAATATTTAATCTAATATTCTCGCTTTTTCATGTGTGGAGTTATCCTATCCTTATTCAGGCATAAAGCGCTGGAAACAGCCATTTATGAAAAAGATGGGATTAAAATAAATTTAATAAAATGGATATAAAGTTTAAATCGATTTCACAATTTAATATTTATTTTAATATTCTCGCTTTGTCATGTGTGGAGTGATCCTAATCTTATTCAGGCATAGAGCGCTGGAAACAGCCATTTATGAAGAAGATGGGATTAAAATAAATTAAAAAAAAATGGATATGAAATTTAAATCGATTCCACAATGTATTATTTAATTTAATATTTTCGCTTTTTCATGTGTGGAGTGATCCTAACCTTATTCAGGCACAGAGCGCTGGAAACAGCCATTTATGAAAAAGATGGGATTGAAATAAATTTAAAAAAATGATATGAAATTTAAATCGTTTCCACAATTCAGTATTAAATTTGATATTCTCGCTTTTTCATTAGAGGAGTGATCCTAATCTTATTCAGGCATAAAGTGCTGGAATGAGCCATTTATGAAAAAGATGGGAATAAAATAAATTTAAAAAAATGGATATAAAATTTAAATCGATTCCACAATTTAATATTTAATTTAATATTCTGGCTTTTTCATGTGTGGAGTGATCCTAACCTTATTCAGGCATAGAGCGCTGGAAACAGCCATATATGAAAAAGATGGGATTAAAATAAATTTTAAAAAATGGATATGAAATACAAATCGATTCCACAATTTAATATTTAATTTAATATTCTCGCTTTCCCATGTGTGGAGTTATCCTAACCTTATTCAGGCATAAAGCGCTGGAAACAGCCAATTATGAAAGAGATGGGATTAAAATAACGGTTTAAAAAAATTATATGAAATTTAAATCGATTCCACAATTTATTATTTAATTTGAGGTTCTCGCTTTCTCATGTGTGGAGTGATCCTAAACTTATTCAGGCATAGAGCGCTGGAAGCAGCCATTTTTGAAAAAGATGGGATTACAATAAATTGAATGAGAATGATATGAAATATAAATCAATTCCACAATTTAATATTTAATTTAATATTCTCGCTTTATCATATGTGGAGTGATCCTAACCTTATTCTGGCATAAAGCGCTGGAATGAGCCATTTATAAAAAAGATGGGATTAAATAAATTTAAAAAAATGTATATGAAATTTAGATCGAATCCACAATTTAATATTTAATTTAATATTCTCGCTTTCTCATGTGTGGAGTGATCCTAACCTTATTCAGGCATAAAGCGCTGGAAACAGCCATTTATGAAAAAGATGGGATTAAAATAAATTTAAAAAAATGGATATAAAGTTTAAATCGATTTCACAATTTAATATTTATTTTAATATTCTCGCTTTGTCATGTGTGGAGTGATCCTAATCTTATTCAGGCATAGAGCGCTGGAAACAGCCATTTATGAAGAAGATGGGATTAAAATAAATTTTAAAAAAATGGATATGAAATTTAAATCGATTCCACAATGTATTATTTAATTTAATATTTTCGCTTTTTCATGTGTGGAGTGATCCTAACCTTATTCAGGCACAGAGCGCTGGAAACAGCCATTTATGAAAAAGATGGGATTGAAATAAATTTAAAAAAATGATATGAAATTTAAATCGTTTCCACAATTCAGTATTAAATTTGATATTCTCGCTTTTTCATTAGAGGAGTGATCCTAATCTTATTCAGGCATAAAGTGCTGGAATGAGCCATTTATGAAAAAGATGGGAATAAAAGAAATTTAAAAAAATGGATATAAAATTTAAATCGATTCCACAATTTAATATTTAATTTAATATTCTGGCTTTTTCATGTGTGGAGTGATCCTAACCTTTTTCAGGCATAGAGCGCTGGAAACAGCCATTTATGAAAAAGATGGGATTAAAATAAATTTTAAAAAATGGATATGAAATACAAATCGATTCCACAATTTAATATTTAATTTAATATTCTCGCTTTCTCATGTGTGGAGTTATCCTAACCTTATTCAGGCATAAAGCGATGGAAACAGCCAATTATAAAAGAGATGGGATTAAAATAACGTTTTAAAAAAATTATATGAAATTTAAATCGATTCCACAATTTATTATTTAATTTGAGGTTCTCACTTTCTCATGTGTGGAGTGATCCTAAACTTATTCAGGCATAGAGCGCTGGAAGCAGCCATTTTTGAAAAAGATGGGATTAAAATAAATTGAATGAGAATGATATGAAATATAAATCAATTCCACAATTTAATATTTAATTTAATATTCTCGCTTTATCATATGTGGAGTGATCCTAACCTTATTCTGGCATAAAGCGCTGGAATGAGCCATTTATAAAAAAGATGGGATTAAATAAATTTAAAAAAATGTATATGAAATTTAGATCGAATCCACAATTTAATATTTAATTTAATATTCTCGCTTTTTCATGTTTGGAGTGATCCTAACCTTATTCAGGCATAGAGCGCTGGAAACAGCCATTAATGAAAAAGATGGGATTAAAATAAATTTATAAAAATGGATATGAAATTCAAATCGATTCCACAATTTAATATTTAATTTAATATTCTCGCTTTCTCATGTGTGGAGTGATCCTAACCTTATTCAGGCATAAAGCGCTGGAAACAGCCATTTATGAAAAAGATGGGATTAAAATAAATTTAAAAAAAATGGATATGAAATTTAAATCGATTCCACAATTTAATATTTAATTTATTATTCTCGCTTTTTCCTGTGTGGAGTGATCCTAACCTTATTCAGGCAGAGAGCGCTGGAAACAGCCATTTATGAAAAAGATGGGATTAAAATAAATTTAAAAAAATGGATATGAAATTTAAATCAATTCCACAATTTAATATTCAATTTATTATTCTCGCTTTTGCCTGCGTGGAGTGATCCTAACCTTATTCAGGCATAGAGCGCTTGCAACAGCCATTTATGAAAAAGATGGGACTAAAATAAATTTTAAAAATGGATATGAAATTTAAATCGATTCCACAATTTATTATTTAATTTGAAGTTCTCGCTTTCTCATGTGTGGAGTGATCCTAACCTTATTCAGGCATAGAGCGCTGGAAACAGAAATTTATGAAAAAGATGGGATTAAAATAAATTGAATGAGAATGATATGAAATATAAATCGATTCCACAATTTAATATTTAATTTAATATTCTCGCTTTATCATATGTGGAGTGATCCTAACCTTATTCTGGCATAAAGCGCTGGAATGAGCTATTTATGAAAAAGATGGGGTTAAAATAAATTGAAAAAAATGGATATGAAATTCAAATCGATTCAACAATTTAATATTTAATTTTATATTCTCGCTTTCTCATGTGTGGAGTGATTCTAACCTTATTCAGGCATAAAGCGCTGGAAACAGCCATATATGAAAAAGATGGGATTAAAATAAATTTTAAAAAATGGATATGAAACACAAATCGATTCCACAATTTAATATTTAATTTAATATTCTCACTTTCTCATGTGTGGAGTTATCCTAACCTTATTCAGTCATAAAGCGCTGGAAACAGCCAATTATGAAAGAGATGGGATTAAAATAACGTTTTAAAAAAATTATATGAAATTTAAATCGATTCCACAATTTATTATTTAATTTGAGGTTCTCGCTTTCTCATGTGTGGAGTGATCCTAAACTTATTCAGGCATAGAGCGCTGGAAGCAGCCATTTTTGAAAAAGATGGGATTAAAATAAATTGAATGAGAATGATATGAAATATAAATCAATTCCACAATTTAATATTTAATTTAATATTCTCGCTTTATCATATGTGGAGTGATCCTAACCTTATTCTGGCATAAAGCGCTGGAATGAGCTATTTATGAAAAAGATGGGATTAAAATAAATTGAAAAAAATGGATATGAAATTCAAATCGATTCAACAATTTAATATTTAATTTAATATTCTCGCTTTCTCATGTGTGGAGTGATCCTAACCTTATTCAGGCATAAAGCGCTGGAAACAGCCATTTATGAAAAAGATGGGATTAGAATAAATTTAAAAAAATGGATATGAAATTCAAATCGATTCCACAATTTAATATTTATTCTAATATTCTCGCTTTTTCATGTGTGGAGTTATCCTAACCTTATTTAGGCATAAAGCGCTGGAAACAGCCATTTATGAAAAAGATGGGATTAAAATAAATTTATAAAAATGGATATGAAATTCAAATCGATTCAACAATTTAATATTTAATTTAATATTCTCGCTTTCTCATGTGTGGAGTGATCCTAACCTTATTCAGGCATAAAGCGCTGGAAACAGCCATTTATGAAAAAGATGGGATTAGAATAAATTTAAAAAAATGGATATGAAATTCAAATCGATTCCACAATTTAATATTTAATCTAATATTCTCGCTTTTTCATGTGTGGAGTTATCCTATCCTTATTCAGGCATAAAGCGCTGGAAACAGCCATTTATGAAAAAGATGGGATTAAAATAAATTTAATAAAATGGATATAAAGTTTAAATCGATTTCACAATTTAATATTTATTTTAATATTCTCGCTTTGTCATGTGTGGAGTGATCCTAATCTTATTCAGGCATAGAGCGCTGGAAACAGCCATTTATGAAGAAGATGGGATTAAAATAAATTAAAAAAAAATGGATATGAAATTTAAATCGATTCCACAATGTATTATTTAATTTAATATTTTCGCTTTTTCATGTGTGGAGTGATCCTAACCTTATTCAGGCACAGAGCGCTGGAAACAGCCATTTATGAAAAAGATGGGATTGAAATAAATTTAAAGAAATGATATGAAATTTAAATCGTTTCCACAATTCAGTATTAAATTTGATATTCTCGCTTTTTCATTAGAGGAGTGATCCTAATCTTATTCAGGCATAAAGTGCTGGAATGAGCCATTTATGAAAAAGATGGGAATAAAATAAATTTAAAAAAATGGATATAAAATTTAAATCGATTCCACAATTTAATATTTAATTTAATATTCTGGCTTTTTCATGTGTGGAGTGATCCTAACCTTATTCAGGCATAGAGCGCTGGAAACAGCCATATATGAAAAAGATGGGATTAAAATAAATTTTAAAAAATGGATATGAAATACAAATCGATTCCACAATTTAATATTTAATTTAATATTCTCGCTTTCTCATGTGTGGAGTTATCCTAACCTTATTCAGGCATAAAGCGCTGGAAACAGCCAATTATGAAAGAGATGGGATTAAAATAACGGTTTAAAAAAATTATATGAAATTTAAATCGATTCCACAATAATTATTTAATTTGAGGTTCTCGCTTTCTCATGTGTGGAGTGATCCTAAACTTATTCAGGCATAGAGCGCTGGAAGCAGCCATTTTTGAAAAAGATGGGATTAAAATAAATTGAATGAGAATGATATGAAATATAAATCAATTCCACAATTTAATATTTAATTTAATATTCTCGCTTTATCATATGTGGAGTGATCCTAACCTTATTCTAGCATAAAGCGCTGGAATGAGCCATTTATAAAAAAGATGGGATTAAATAAATTTAAAAAAATGTATATGAAATTTAGATCGAATCCACAATTTAATATTTAATTTAATATTCTCGCTTTCTCATGTGTGGAGTGATCCTAACCTTATTCAGGCATAAAGCGCTGGAAACAGCCATTTATGAAAAAGATGGGATTAAAATAAATTTAAAAAAATGGATATAAAGTTTAAATCGATTTCACAATTTAATATTTATTTTAATATTCTCGCTTTGTCATGTGTGGAGTGATCCTAATCTTATTCAGGCATAGAGCGCTGGAAACAGCCATTTATGAAGAAGATGGGATTAAAATAAATAAAAAAAAATGGATATGAAATTTAAATCGATTCCACAATGTATTATTTAATTTAATATTTTCGCTTTTTCATGTGTGGAGTGATCCTAACCTTATTCAGGCACAGAGCGCTGGAAACAGCCATTTATGAAAAAGATGGGATTGAAATAAATTTAAAAAAATGATATGAAATTTAAATCGTTTCCACAATTCAGTATTAAATTTGATATTCTCGCTTTTTCATTAGAGGAGTGATCCTAATCTTATTCAGGCATAAAGTGCTGGAATGAGCCATTTATGAAAAAGATGGGAATAAAATAAATTTAAAAAAATGGATATAAAATTTAAATCGATTCCACAATTTAATATTTAATTTAATATTCTGGCTTTTTCATGTGTGGAGTGATCCTAACCTTATTCAGGCATAGAGCGCTGGAAACAGCCATTTATGAAAAAGATGGGATTAAAATAAATTTTAAAAAATGGATATGAAATACAAATCGATTCCACAATTTAATATTTAATTTAATATTCTCGCTTTCTCATGTGTGGAGTTATCCTAACCTTATTCAGGCATAAAGCGCTGGAAACAGCCAATTATGAAAGAGATGGGATTAAAATAACGTTTTAAAAAAATTATATGAAATTTAAATCGATTCCACAATTTATTATTTAATTTGAGGTTCTCGCTTTCTCATGTGTGGAGTGATCCTAAACTTATTCAGGCATAGAGCGCTGGAAGCAGCCATTTTTGAAAAAGATGGGATTAAAATGAATTGAATGAGAATGATATGAAATATAAATCAATTCCACAATTTAATATTTAATTTAATATTCTCGCTTTATCATATGTGGAGTGATCCTAACCTTATTCTGGCAGGCATAAAGCGCTGGAATGAGCCATTTATAAAAAAGATGAGATTAAATAAATTTAAAAAAATGTATATGAAATTTAGATCGAATCCACAATTTAATATTTAATTTAATATTCTCGCTTTTTCATGTTTGGAGTGATCCTAACCTTATTCAGGCATAGAGCGCTGGAAACAGCCATTAATGAAAAAGATGGGATTAAAATAAATTTTAAAAAAATGGATATGAAATTTAAATCGATTCCACAATTTAATATTTAATTTATTATTCTCGCTTTTTCCTGTGTGGAGTGATCCTAACCTTATTCAGGCATAGAGCGCTTGAAACAGCCATTTATGAAAAAGATGGGACTAAAATAAATTTTAAAAATGGATATGAAATTTAAATCGATTCCACAATTTATTATTTAATTTGAAGTTCTCGCTTCCTCATGTGTGGAGTGATCCTAACCTTATTCAGGCATAGAGCGCTGGAAACAGCCATTTATGAAAAAGATGGGATTAAAATGAATTGAATGAGAATGATATGAAATATAAATCAATTCCACAATTTAATATTTAATTTAATATTCTCGCTTTATCATATGTGGAGTGATCCTAACCTTATTCTGGCATAAAGCGCTGGAATGAGCCATTTATAAAAAAGATGGGATTAAATAAATTTAAAAAAATGGATATGAAATTCAAATCGATTCCACAATTTAATATTTAATTTAATATTCTCGCTTTCTCATGTGTGGAGTGATCCTAACCTTATTCAGGCATAAAGCGCTGGAAACAGCCATTTATGAAAAAGATGGGATTAAAATAAATTTTAAAAAAATGGATATGAAATTTAAATCGATTCCACAATTTAATATTTAATTTATTATTCTCGCTTTTTCCTGTGTGGAGTGATCCTAACCTTATTCAGGCATAGAGCGCTTGAAACAGCCATTTATGAAAAAGATGGGACTAAAATAAATTTTAAAAATGGATATGAAATTTAAATCGATTCCACAATTTATTATTTAATTTGAAGTTCTCGCTTTCTCATGTGTGGAGTGATCCTAACCTTATTCAGGCATAGAGCGCTGGAAACAGCCATTTATGAAAAAGATGGGATTAAAATAAATTGAATGAGAATGATATGAAATATAAATCGATTCCACAATTTAATATTTAATTTAATATTCTCGCTTTATCATATGTGGAGTGATCCTAACCTTATTCTGGCATAAAGCGCTGGAATGAGCTATTTATGAAAAAGATGGGGTTAAAATAAATTGAAAAAAATGGATATGAAATTCAAATCGATTCAACAATTTAATATTTAATTTAATATTCTCGCTTTCTCATGTGTGGAGTGATTCTAACCTTATTCAGGCATAAAGCGCTGGAAACAGCCATTTATGAAAAAGATGGGATTAGAATAAATTTAAAAAAATGGATATGAAATTCAAATCGATTCCACAATTTAATATTTATTCTAATATTCTCGCTTTTTCATGTGTGGAGTTATCCTAACCTTATTTAGGCATAAAGCGCTGGAAACAGCCATTTATGAAAAAGATGGGATTAAAATAAATTTATAAAAATGGATATGAAATTCAAATCGATTCAACAATTTAATATTTAATTTAATATTCTCGCTTTCTCATGTGTGGAGTGATCCTAACCTTATTCAGGCATAAAGCGCTGGAAACAGCCATTTATGAAAAAGATGGGATTAGAATAAATTTAAAAAAATGGATATGAAATTCAAATCGATTCCACAATTTAATATTTAATCTAATATTCTCGCTTTTTCATGTGTGGAGTTATCCTAACCTTATTCAGGCATAAAGCGCTGGAAAAAGCCATTTATGAAAAAGATGGGATTAAAATAAATTTAAAAAAATGGATATAAAGTTTAAATCGATTTCACAATTTAATATTTATTTTAATATTCTCGCTTTGTCATGTGTGGAGTGATCCTAATCTTTTTCAGGCATAGAGCGCTGGAAACAGCCATTTATGAAAAAGATGGGAATAAAATAAATTAAAAAAAAATGGATATGAAATTTAAATCGATTTCACAATGTATTATTTAATTTAATATTTTCGCTTTTTCATGTGTGGAGTGATCCTAACCTTATTCAGGCACAGAGCGCTGGAAACAGCCATTTATGAAAAAGATGGGATTGAAATAAATTTAAAAAAATGATATGAAATTTAAATCGTTTCCACAATTCAGTATTAAATTTGATATTCTCGCTTTTTCATTAGAGGAGTGATCCTAATCTTATTCAGGCATAAAGTGCTGGAATGAGCCATTTATGAAAAAGATGGGAATAAAATAAATTTAAAAAAATGGATATAAAATTTAAATCGATTCCACAATTTAATATTTAATTTAATATTCTGGCTTTTTCATGTGTGGAGTGATCCTAACCTTATTCAGGCATAGAGCGCTGGAAACAGCCATTTATGAAAAAGATGGGATTAAAATAAATTTTAAAAAATGGATATGAAATACAAATCGATTCCACAATTTAATATTTAATTTAATATTCTCGCTTTCTCATGTGTGGAGTTATCCTAACCTTATTCAGGCATAAAGCGCTGGAAACAGCCAATTATGAAAGAGATGGGATTAAAATAACGTTTTAAAGAAATTATATGAAATTTAAATCGATTCCACAATTTATTATTTAATTTGAGAATCTCGCTTTCTCATGTGTGGAGTGATCCTAAACTTATTCAGGCATAGAGCGCTGGAAGCAGCCATTTTTGAAAAAGATGGGATTAAAATAAATTGAATGAGAATGATATGAAATATAAATCAATTCCACAATTTAATATTTAATTTAATATTCTCGCTTTATCATATGTGGAGTGGTCCTAACCTTATTCTGGCATAAAGCGCTGGAATGAGCCATTTATAAAAATGATGGGATTAAATAAATTTAAAAAAATGTATATGAAATTTAGATCGACTCCACAAATTTAATATTTAATTTAATATTCTCGCTTTTTCATGTGTGGAGTGATCCTAACCTTATTCAGGCATAGAGCGCTGGAAACAGCCATTAATGAAAAAGATGGGATTAAAATAAATTTATAAAAATGGATATGAAATTCAAATCGATTCCACAATTTAATATTTAATTTAATATTCTCGCTTTCTCATGTGTGGAGTGATCCTAACCTTATTCAGGCATAAAGCGCTGGAAACAGCCATTTATGAAAAAGATGGAATTAAAATAAATTTTAAAAAAATGGATATGAAATTTAAATCGATTCCACAATTTGATATTTAATTTATTATTCTCGCTTTTTCCTGTGTGGATTGATCCTAACCTTATTCAGGCAGAGAGCGCTGGAAACAGCCATTTATGAAAAAGATGGGATTGAAATAAATTTAAAAAAATGATATGAAATTTAAATCGTTTCCACAATTCAGTATTAAATTTGATATTCTCGCTTTTTCATTAGAGGAGTGATCCTAATCTTATTCAGGCATAAAGTGCTGGAATGAGCCATTTATGAAAAAGATGGGAATAAAATAAATTTAAAAAAATGGATATAAAATTTAAATCGATTCCACAATTTAATATTTAATTTAATATTCTGGCTTTTTCATGTGAGGAGTGATCCTAACCTTATTCAGGCATAGAGCGCTGGAAACAGCCATTTATGAAAAAGATGGGATTAAAATAAATTTTAAAAAATGGATATGAAATACAAATCGATTCCACAATTTAATATTTAATTTAATATTCTCGCTTTCTCATGTGTGGAGTTATCCTAACCTTATTCAGGCATAAAGCGCTGGAAACAGCCAATTATGAAAGAGATGGGATTAAAATAACGTTTTAAAAAAATTATATGAAATTTAAATCGATTCCACAATTTATTATTTAATTTGAGGTTCTCGCTTTCTCATGTGTGGAGTGATCCTAAACTTATTCAGGCATAGAGCGCTGGAAGCAGCCATTTTTGAAAAAGATGGGATTAAAATGAATTGAATGAGAATGATATGAAATATAAATCAATTCCACAATTTAATATTTAATTTAATATTCTCGCTTTATCATATGTGGAGTGATCCTAACCTTATTCTGGCATAAAGCGCTGGAATGAGCCATTTATAAAAAAGATGGGATTAAATAAATTTAAAAAAATGTATATGAAATTTAGATCGAATCCACAATTTAATATTTAATTTAATATTCTCGCTTTTTCATGTTTGGAGTGATCCTAACCTTATTCAGGCATAGAGCGCTGGAAACAGCCATTAATGAAAAAGATGGGATTAAAATAAATTTATAAAAATGGATATGAAATTCAAATCGATTCCACAATTTAATATTTAATTTAATATTCTCGCTTTCTCATGTGTGGAGTGATCCTAACCTTATTCAGGCATAAAGCGCTGGAAACAGCCATTTATGAAAAAGATGGGATTAAAATAAATTTTAAAAAAATGGATATGAAATTTAAATCGATTCCACAATTTAATATTTAATTTATTATTCTCGCTTTTTCCTGTGTGGAGTGATCCTAACCTTATTCAGGCATAGAGCGCTTGAAACAGCCATTTATGAAAAAGATGGGACTAAAATAAATTTTAAAAATGGATATGAAATTTAAATCGATTCCACAATTTATTATTTAATTTGAAGTTCTCGCTTTCTCATGTGTGGAGTGATCCTAACCTTATTCAGGCATAGAGCGCTGGAAACAGCCATTTATGAAAAAGATGGGATTAAAATAAATTGAATGAGAATGATATGAAATATAAATCGATTCCACAATTTAATATTTAATTTAATATTCTCGCTTTATCATATGTGGAGTGATCCTAACCTTATTCTGGCATAAAGCGCTGGAATGAGCTATTTATGAAAAAGATGGGGTTAAAATAAATTGAAAAAAATGGATATGAAATTCAAATCGATTCAACAATTTAATATTTAATTTAATATTCTCGCTTTCTCATGTGTGGAGTGATTCTAACCTTATTCAGGCATAGAGCGCTGGAAGCAGCCATTTTTGAAAAAGATGGGATTAAAATGAATTGAATGAGAATGATATGAAATATAAATCAATTCCACAATTTAATATTTAATTTAATATTCTCGCTTTATCATATGTGGAGTGATCCTAACCTTATTCTGGCATAAAGCGCTGGAATGAGCCATTTATAAAAAAGATGGGATTAAATAAATTTAAAAAAATGTATATGAAATTTAGATCGAATCCACAATTTAATATTTAATTTAATATTCTCGCTTTTTCATGTTTGGAGTGATCCTAACCTTATTCAGGCATAGAGCGCTGGAAACAGCCATTAATGAAAAAGATGGGATTAAAATAAATTTATAAAAATGGATATGAAATTCAAATCGATTCCACAATTTAATATTTAATTTAATATTCTCGCTTTCTCATGTGTGGAGTGATCCTAACCTTATTCAGGCATAAAGCGCTGGAAACAGCCATTTATGAAAAAGATGGGATTAAAATAAATTTTAAAAAAATGGATATGAAATTTAAATCGATTCCACAATTTAATATTTAATTTATTATTCTCGCTTTTTCCTGTGTGGAGTGATCCTAACCTTATTCAGGCATAGAGCGCTTGAAACAGCCATTTATGAAAAAGATGGGACTAAAATAAATTTTAAAAATGGATATGAAATTTAAATCGATTCCACAATTTATTATTTAATTTGAAGTTCTCGCTTTCTCATGTGTGGAGTGATCCTAACCTTATTCAGGCATAGAGCGCTGGAAACAGCCATTTATGAAAAAGATGGGATTAAAATAAATTGAAAGAGAATGATATGAAATATAAATCGATTCCACAATTTAATATTTAATTTAATATTCTCGCTTTATCATATGTGGAGTGATCCTAACCTTATTCTGGCATAAAGCGCTGGAATGAGCTATTTATGAAAAAGATGGGGTTAAAATAAATTGAAAAAAATGGATATGAAATTCAAATCGATTCAACAATTTAATATTTAATTTAATATTCTCGCTTTCTCATGTGTGGAGTGATTCTAACCTTATTCAGGCATAAAGCGCTGGAAACAGCCATTTATGAAAAAGATGGGATTAGAATAAATTTAAAAAAATGGATATGAAATTCAAATCGATTCCACAATTTAATATTTATTCTAATATTCTCGCTTTTTCATGTGTGGAGTTATCCTAACCTTATTTAGGCATAAAGCGCTGGAAACAGCCATTTATGAAAAAGATGGGATTAAAATAAATTTATAAAAATGGATATGAAATTCAAATCGATTCAACAATTTAATATTTAATTTAATATTCTCGCTTTCTCATGTGTGGAGTGATCCTAACCTTATTCAGGCATAAAGCGCTGGAAACAGCCATTTATGAAAAAGATGGGATTAGAATAAATTTAAAAAAATGGATATGAAATTCAAATCGATTCCACAATTTAATATTTAATCTAATATTCTCGCTTTTTCATGTGTGGAGTTATCCTAACCTTATTCAGGCATAAAGCGCTGGAAAAAGCCATTTATGAAAAAGATGGGATTAAAATAAATTTAAAAAAATGGATATAAAGTTTAAATCGATTTCACAATTTAATATTTATTTTAATATTCTCGCTTTGTCATGTGTGGAGTGATCCTAATCTTTTTCAGGCATAGAGCGCTGGAAACAGCCATTTATGAAAAAGATGGGAATAAAATAAATTAAAAAAAAATGGATATGAAATTTAAATCGATTTCACAATGTATTATTTAATTTAATATTTTCGCTTTTTCATGTGTGGAGTGATCCTAACCTTATTCAGGCACAGAGCGCTGGAAACAGCCATTTATGAAAAAGATGGGATTGAAATAAATTTAAAAAAATGATATGAAATTTAAATCGTTTCCACAATTCAGTATTAAATTTGATATTCTCGCTTTTTCATTAGAGGAGTGATCCTAATCTTATTCAGGCATAAAGTGCTGGAATGAGCCATTTATGAAAAAGATGGGAATAAAATAAATTTAAAAAAATGGATATAAAATTTAAATCGATTCCACAATTTAATATTTAATTTAATATTCTGGCTTTTTCATGTGTGGAGTGATCCTAACCTTATTCAGGCATAGAGCTCTGGAAACAGCCATTTATGAAAAAGATGGGATTAAAATAAATTTTAAAAAATGGATATGAAATTCAAATCGATTCCACAATTTAATATTTAATTTAATATTCTCGCTTTCTCATGTGTGGAGTGATCCTAACCTTATTCAGGCATAAAGCGCTGGAAACAGCCATTAATGAAAAAGATGGGATTAAAATAAATTTATAAAAATGGATATGAAATTCAAATCGATTCCACAATTTATTATTTAATTTGAAGTTCTCGCTTTCTCATGTGTGGAGTGATCCTAACCTTATTCAGGCATAGAGCGCTGGAAACAGCCATTTATGAAAAAGATGGGATTAAAATAAATTTTAAAAATGGATATGAAATTTAAATCGATTCCACAATTTATTATTTAATTTGAAGTTCTCGCTTTCTCATGTGTGGAGTGATCCTAACCTTATTCAGGCATAGAGCGCTGGAAACAGCCATTTATGAAAAAGATGGGATTAAAATAAATTTTAAAAATGGATATGAAATTTAAATCGATTCCACAATTTATTATTTAATTTGAAGTTCTCGCTTTCTCATGTGTGGAGTGATCCTAACCTTATTCAGGCATAGAGCGCTGGAAACAGCCATTTATGAAAAAGATGGGATTAAAATAAATTGAATGAGAATGATATGAAATATAAATCGATTCCACAATTTAATATTTAATTTAATATTCTCGCTTTATCATATGTGGAGTGATCCTAACCTTATTCTGGCATAAAGCGCTGGAATGAGCTATTTATGAAAAAGATGGGATTAAAATAAATTGAAAAAAATGGATATGAAATTCAAATCGATTCAACAATTTAATATTTAATTTAATATTCTCGCATTATCATGTGTGGAGTGACCCTAACCTTATTCACACAAATGGATATGAAATTTAAATCGATTCCACAATTGATTATTTAATTTAATATTCTCGCTTTTTCATGTGTGGAGTGATCCTAACCTAATTCAGGCATAAAGCGCTGGAAACAGCCATTTATGAAAATGATGGGATTAAAATAAATTTAAAAAAATGGATATGAAATTTAAATCGATTCCACAATTTAATATTTAATTGATTATTCTCGCTTTTTCCTGCGTGGAGTGATCCTAACCTAATTCAGGCATAGAGCGCTGGAAACAGCCATTTATGAAAAAGATGGGATTAAAATAAATTTAAAAAATGGATATGAAATTTAAATCGATTCCACAATTTAATATTTAATTTAATATTCTCGCTTTTTCATGTGTGGAGTTATCCTATCCTTATTCAGGCATAGAGCGCTGGAAACAGCCATTTATGAAAAAGTTGGCATTAAAATAAATTTAAAAAATGAATATGAAATTCAAATCGATTCCACAATTTAATATTTAATTCAATATTCTCGCTTTTTCATGTGTGGAGTGATCCTAACCTTATTTAGACATAGAGCGCTGGAAACAGCCATTTATGAAAAATATAGGATTAAAATAATTTTTTAAAAAATTGATATGAAATTTAAATAGATTCCACAATTTAATATTTAATTTAAAATTCTCGCTTTCTCATGTGTGGAGTGATCCTAACCTTAATCAGGCATAGAGCGCTGGAAACAGCCATTTATGAGAAAAGATGGGATTTAAATAGATTTAAAAAAAACGATATGAAATTGGAATCGATTCCACAATTTAATATTTAATTTAATATTCTCGCTTTCTCATGTGTGGAGTGATCCTAACCTTATTCAGGCATAAAGCGCTGGAAACAGCAATTTATGAAAAAGATGGGATCAAAATAAATTTAAAAAAATGGATATGAAATTTAAATCGATTCCACAATTGATTATTTAATTTAATATTCTTGCTTTTTCATGTATGGAGTGATCCTAACCTTATTCAGGCATAAAGCGCTGGAAACAGCCATTTATGAAAAATATGGGATTAAAAGAAATTTAAAAAAATGGATATCAAATTTAAATCGATTCCACAATTTAATATTTAATTTAATATTCTCGCTTTTTCATGTGTGGAGTGATCCTAATCTTATTCAGGCATAAAGCGCTGGAAACAGCCATTTATGAAAAAGATGGGATTAAAATAAATTTAAAAAAATGGATATGAAATTTAAATCGAATCCACAATTTAATATTTAATTTAATATTCTCGCTTTTTCATGTGTGGAGTGATCCTAACCTTATTCAGGCATAGAGCGCTGGAAACAGCCATTTATGAAAAAGATGGGATTAAAATAAATTTAAGAAAATGGATATGAAATTCAAATCGATTCCACAATTTAATATTTAATTTAATATTCTCACTTTCTCATGTGTGGAGTGATCCTAACCTTATTCAGGCATAAAGCGCTGGAAGCAGCCATTTATGAAAAAGATGGGATTAAAGTAAATTTAAAAAATGTATATGAAATTCAAATCGATTCCACAGTTTAATATTTAATTTAATATTCGGGTTTTTCATGTGTGGAGTGATCCTAACCTTATTCAGGCATAAAGCGCTGGAAACAGCCATTCATGAAAAAGATGGGATTAAAATAAATTTAAAAAAATGGATATGAAATTTAAAACGCTTCCACAATTTATTATTTAATTTAATATTCTCGCTTTTTCATATGTGGAGTGATCCTAACCTTATTCAAGCATAAAGCGCTTGAAACAGCCATTTATGAAAAAGATGAGATTAAAATAAATTAAAAAAATGGATATGAAATTTAAATCGATTACACAATTTAATATTTTATTTAGAATTCTCGCTTACTCATGTGTCGAGTGAACCTAATCTTATTCAGACATAGAGCGCTGGAAACAGCCAATTATGAAGAAGATGGGATTAAAATAAATTTATAAAAATGGATATGAAATTTAAAACGATTCCACAATTTATTATTTAATTTAATATTTTCGCTTTTTCATGTGTGGAGTGATCCTAACCTTATTAAGGCATAGAGCGCTGGAAACAGCCATTTATGAAAAAGATGGGATTGAAATAAATTTAAAAAAATTATATGAAATTTAAATCGTTTCCACAATTCAGTATTAAATTTGATATTCTCGCTTTTTCATTAGAGGAGTGATCCTAATCTTATTCAGGCATAAAGTGCTGGAATGAGCCATTTATGAAAAAGATGGGATTAAAATAAATTTAAAAAAATGGATATGAAATTCAAATCGATTCAACAATTTAATATTTAATTTAATATTCTCGCTTTCTCATGTGTGGAGTGATCCTAACCTTATTCCAGGCATAAAGCGCTGGAAACAGCCATTTATAAAAAAGATGGGATTAGAATAAATTTAAAAAATGGATATGAAATTCAAATCGATTCCACAATTTAATATTTAATTTAATATTCTCGCTTTTTCATGTGTGGAGGGATCCTAACCTTATTCAAGCATAAAGCGCTGGAAACAGCCATTTATGAAAAAGATGGGATTAGAATAAATTTAAAGAAATGGATATGAAATTCAAATCGATTCCACAATTTAATATTTAATTTAATATTCTCGCTTTCTCATGTGTGGAGTTATCCTAACCTTATTCAGGCATAAAGCGCTGGAAACAGCCATTTATGAAAATGATGGGATTAAAACAAATTCTAAAAAATGGATATGAAATTCAAATCGATTCCACAATTTAATATTTAATTTAATATTCTCGCTTTTTCATGTGTGGTGTGATCCTAACATTATTCAGGCATAGAGCGCTGGAAACAGCCATTTATGAAAAAGATGGGATTGAAATAAATTTAAAAAAATGATATGAAATTTAAATCGATTCCACAATTCAGTATTGAATTTGATATTCTCGCTTTTTCATTAGAGGAGTGATCCTAACCTTATTCAGGCATAAAGCGCTTGAAACAGCCATTTATGAAAAAGATGAGATTAAAATGAATTTTAAAAAATGGATATGAAATTTAAATCGATTACACAATTTAATATTTTATTTAAAATTCTCGCTTACTCATGTGTGGAGTGAACCTAATCTTATTCAGGTATAGAGCGCTGGAAACAGCCAATTATGAAAGAGATGGGATTAAAATAAATTTAAAAAAATGGATATGAAATTTAAATCGATTCCACAATTTATTATTTAATTTAATATTTCCGTTTTTTCATGTGTGGAGTGATCCTAACCTTATTCAGGCATAGAGCGCTGGAAACAGCCATTTATGAAAAAGATGGGATTAAAATAAATTTAAAAAAATGGATATGAAATTTAAATCGATTCCACAATTTATTATTTAACTTAATATTTTTGCTTTTTCATGTGTGGAGTGATCCTAACATTATTCAGGCATAGAGCGCTGGAAACAGCCATTTATGAAAAAGATGGGATTGAAATAAATTTAAAAAAATGATATGAAATTTAAATCGATTCCACAATTCAGTATTAAATTTGATATTCTCGCTTTTTCATTAGAGGAGTGATCCTAACCTTATTCAGGCATAAAGCGCTTGAAACAGCCATTTATGAAAAAGATGAGATTAAAATAAATTTTAAAAAATGGAAATCAAATTCAAATCGATTCCACAATTTAATATTTAATTTAATATTCTCGCTTTCTCATGTGTGGAGTGATCCTAACCTTATTCAGGCATAGAGCGCTGGAAACAGCCATTTATAAAAAAGATGGGATTAAAATAAATAAAAAAAATGGATATGAAATTTAAATCGATTGCACAATTTATTATTTAATTTAATATTTTCGCTTTTTCATGTGTGGAGTGATCCTAACCTTATTCAGGCATAGAGCGCTGGAAACAGCCATTTATGAAAAAGATGGGATTAAAATAAATTTAAAAAAATGGATATAAAATTTAAATCGATTCCACAATTTAATATTTAATTTAATATTCTCGCTTTTTCATATGTGGAGTGATCCTAACCTTATTCAGGCATAGAGCGCTGGAAACAGCCATTTATGAAAAAGATGGGATTAAAATAAATTTTAAAAAATGGATATGAAATTCAAATCGATTCCACAATTTATTATTTAATTTAATATTCTCACTTTCTCATGTGTGGAGTTATCCTAACTTTATTCAGGCATAAAGCGCTGGAAACAGCCATTTATGAAAATGATGGGATTAAAATAAATTCTAAAAAATGGATATGAAATTCAAATCGATTCCACAATTTAATATTTAATTTAATATTCTCGCTTTTTCATGTGTGGTGTGATCCTAACCTTATTCAGGCATAGAGCGCTGGAAACAGCCATTTATGAAAAAGATGGGATTAAAATAAATTTAAAAAAATGGATATGAAATTTAAATCGATTCCACAATTTATTATTTAACTTAATATTTTTGCTTTTTCATGTGTGGAGTGATCCTAACATTATTCAGGCATAGAGCGCTGGAAACAGCCATTTATGAAAAAGATGGGATTGAAATAAATTTAAAAAAATGATATGAAATTCAAATCGATTCCACAATTCAGTATTAAATTTGATATTCTCGCTTTTTCATTAGAGGAGTGATCCTAACCTTATTCAGGCATAAAGCGCTTGAAACAGCCATTTATGAAAAAGATGAGATTAAAATAAATTAAAAAAAATGGATATGAAATTTAAATCGATTACACAATTTAATATTTTATTTAAAATTCTCGCTTACTCATGTTTGGAGTGAACCTAATCTTATTCAGGCATAGAGCGCTGGAAACAGCCAATTATTAAAGAGATGGGATTAAAATAAATTTAAAAAAATGGATATGAAATATAAATCGATTCCACAATTTATTATTTAATTTAATATTATCGCTTTTTCATGTGTGGAGTGATCCTAACCTTATTCAGGCATAGAGCGCTGGAAACAGCCATTTATGAAAAAGATGGGATTGAAATAAATTTAAAAAAATGATATGAAATTTAAATCGTTTCCACAATTCAGTATTAAATTTGATATTCTCGCTTTTTCATTAGAGGAGTGATCCTAATCTTATTCAGGAATAAAGTGCTGGAATGAGCCATTTATGAAAAAGATGGGATTAAAATAAATTTAAAAAAATGGATATGAAATTCAAATCGATTCAACAATTTAATATTTAATTTAATATTCTCGCTTTCTCATGTGTGGAGTGATCCTAACCTTATTCAGGCATAGAGCGCTGGAAACAGCCATTTATAAAAAAGTTGGGATTAAAATAAATAAAAAAAAATGGATATGAAATTTAAATCGATTCCACAATTTATTATTTAATTTAATATATTCGCTTTTTCATGTGTGGAGTGATCCTAAACTTATTCAGGCATAGAGCGCTGGAAACAGCCATTTATGAAAAAGATGGGATTAAAATAAATTTTAAAAAATGGAAATGAAATTCAAATCGATTCCACAATTTAATATTTAATTTAATATTCTCGCTTTCTCATGTGTGGAGTGATCCTAACCTTATTCAGGCATAGAGCGCTGGAAACAGCCATTTATAAAAAAGATGGGATTAAAATAAATAAAAAAAAATGGATATGAAATTTAAATCGATTCCACAATTTATTATTTAATTTAATATTTTCGCTTTTTCATGTGTGGAGTGATCCTAACCTTATTCAGGCATAGAGCGCTGGAAACAGCCATTTATGAAAAAGATGGGATTAAAATAAATTTAAAAAAATGGATATAAAATTTAAATCGATTCCACAATTTAGTATTTAATTTAATATTCTCGCTTTTTCATATGTGGAGTGATCCTAACCTTATTCAGACATAGAGCGCTGGAAACAGCCATTTATGAAAAAGATGGGATTAAAATAAATTTTAAAAAATGGATATGAAATTCAAATCGATTCCACAATTTAATATTTAATTTAATATTCTCACTTTCTCATGTGTGGAGTTATCCTAACCTTATTCAGGCATAAAGCGCTGGAAACAGCCATTTATGAAAATGATGGGATTAAAATAAATTCTAAAAAATGGATATGAAATTCAAATCGATTCCACAATTTAATATTTAATTTAATATTCTCGCTTTTTCATGTGTGGTGTGATCCTAACCTTATTCAGGCATAGAGCGCTGGAAACAGCCATTTATGAAAAAGATGGGATTAAAATAAATTTAAAAAAATGGATATGAAATTTAAATCGATTCCACAATTTATTATTTAACTTAATATTTTTGCTTTTTCATGTGTGGAGTGATCCTAACATTATTCAGGCATAGAGCGCTGGAAACAGCCATTTATGAAAAAGATGGGATTGAAATAAATTTAAAAAAATGATATGAAATTTAAATCGATTCCACAATTCAGTATTAAATTTGATATTCTCGCTTTTTCATTAGAGGAGTGATCCTAACCTTATTCAGGCATAAAGCGCTTGAAACAGCAATTTATGAAAAAGATGAGATTAAAATAAATTTAAAAAAATGGATATGAAATTTAAATCGATTACACAATTTAATATTTTATTTAAAATTCTCGCTTACTCATGTTTGGAGTGAACCTAATCTTATTCAGGCATAGAGCGCTGGAAACAGCCAATTATGAAAGAGATGGGATTAAAATAAATTTAAAAAAATGGATATGAAATTTAAATCGATTCCACAATTTATTATTTAATTTAATATTTTCGCTTTTTCATGTGTGGAGTGATCCTAAGCTTATTCAGGCATAGAGCGCTGGAAACAGCCATTTATGAAAAAGATGGGATTGAAATAAATTTAAAAAAATGATATGAAATTTAAATCGTTTCCACAATTCAGTATTAAATTTGATATTCTCGCTTTTTCATTAGAGGAGTGATCCTAATCTTATTCAGGAATAAAGTGCTGGAATGAGCCATTTATGAAAAAGATGGGATTAAAATAAATTAAAAAAATGGATATGAAATTCAAATCGATTCAACAATTTAATATTTAATTTAATATTCTCGCTTTCTCATGTGTGGAGTGATCCTAAACTTATTCAGGCATAAAGCGCTGGAACCAGCCATTTATGAAAAAGATGGGATTAGAATAAATTTAAAAAAATGGATATGAAATTTAAATCGATTTCACAATTTAATATTTAATTTATTATTCTCGCTTTTTCATGTGTGGAGGGATCCTAACCTTATTCAAGCATAAAACGCTGGAAACAGCCATTTATGAAAAAGATGGGATGAAAATAAATTAAAAAAAATGGATATAAAATTTAAATCGATTCCACAATTTAATATTTAATTCAATATTCTCGCTTTTTCATGTGTGGAGTGATCCTAAACTTATTCAGGCATAGAGCGCTGGAAACAGCAATTTATGAAAAAGATGGGATTAAAATAAATTTTAAAAAATGGATATGAAATTCAAATCGATTCCACAATTTAATATTTAATTTAATATTCTCGCTTTCTCATGTGTGGAGTGATCCTAACCTTATTCAGGCATAGAGCGCTGGAAACAGCCATTTATGAAAAAGATGGGATTGAAATAAATTTAAAAAAATGATATGAAATTTAGATCGTTTCCAGAATTCAGTATTAAATTTGATATTCTCGCTTTTTCATTAGAGGAGTGATCCTAATCTTATTCAGGCATAAAGTGCTGGAATGAGCCATTTATGAAAAAGATGGGATTAAAATAAATTTTAAAATATGGATATGAAATTCAAATCGATTCCACAATTTAATATTTAATTTAATATTCTCGCTTTCCCATGTGTGGAGTTATCCTAACCTTATTCAGGCATAAAGCGCTGGAAACATCCATTTATGAAAATGATGGGATTAAAATAAATTCTAAGAAATGGATATGAAATTCAAATGGATTCCACAATTTAATATTTAATTTAATATTCTCGCTTTCTCATGTGTGGAGTTATCCTAACCTTATTCAGGCATAAAGCGCTGGAAAAATCCATTTATGAAAATGATGGGATTAAAATAAATTCTAAAAAATGGATATGAAATTCAAATCGATTCCACAATTTAATATTTAATTTAATATTCTTGCTTTCTCATGTGTGGAGTGATCCTAACCTTATTGAGGCATAAAGCGCTGGAAACAGCCATTTATGAAAAAGATGAGATTAAAATAAATTGAATGAAAATGATATGAAATATAAATCGATTCCACAAATTAATATTTAATTTATTATTCTCGCTTTATCATATGTGGAGTGATCCTAACCTTATTCTGGCATAAAGCGCTGGTATGAGCCAGTTATGAAAAAGATGGGATTAAAATAAATTAAAAAAATGGATATGAAATTTAAAACGAATCCACAATTTAATATTTAATTTAATATTCTTGCTTTTTCATGTGTGGAGTGATCCTAACCTTATTCAGGCATAGAGCGCTGGAAACAGCCATTAATGAAAAAGATGGGATTAAAATAAATTTTAAAAAATGGATATGACATTCAAATCGATTCCACAATTTAATATTTAATTTAATATTCTCGCTTTCTCATGTGTGGAGTGATCCTAACCTTATTCAGGCATAAAGCGCTGGAAACAGCCATTTATGAAAAAGATGGGATTAAAATAAATTTAAAAAAAATGAATATGAAATTTAAATCGATTCCACAATTTAATATTTAATTTATTATTCTCGCTTTTTCCTGTGTGGAGTGATCCTAACCTTATTCAGCCATAGAGCGCTGGAAACAGCCATTTATGAAAAAGATGGGATTAAAATAATTTTAAAAAAATGGATATGAAGTTCAAATCGATTCCACAATTTATTATTTAATTTCATACTCTCGCTTTCTCATGTGTGGAGTGATCCTAGCCTTATTCAGGCATAAAGCGCTGGAAACAGCCATTTATGAAAATGATGGTTTTAAAATAAATTTAAAAAAATGGATATGAAATTTAAATCGATTCCACAATTTAATATTTAATTGATTATTCTCGCTTTTTCCTGTGTGGAGTGATCCTAACCTTATTCATCCATAGAGCGCTGGAAACAGCCATTCATGAAAAAGATGGGATTAAAATAAATTTAAAAAAATGGATATGAAATTCAAATCGATTCCACAATCTAATATTTAATTTAATATTCTCGCTTTTTCATGTGTCGAGTGATCCTAACCTTATTCAGGCATAGAGCGCTGGAAACAGCCATTTATGAAAAAGATGGGATTAAAATAAATTTAAAAAAATTGATATTGTAACGTTTAACCCTGTGCTAAACGTTGTGGGGTGAGTTCACTTGCGTAAGACTCAAAGTTCGCAGATTGCTTCCAATGATTTATTTCCAAACACTCAGTACACGAGCTTCTATTATGGTACAACTGTCACCACTTGTCACCTTGACAATCTATACTATCACTGTCTTCACCGACAGAACTACTATTAACCTCTGACTCCACAGACTGGCTGTTATCAACTGACTTGACTCAATGACTTCACAAGACTGACTCTGTCCCGTGATCGACACGGCCTTATATACCTGAATCATGACATGACATTCATCGAGAATGTTCTATGATTATCTAGACGAACATAATTAATGTTCTAGATCCTTGTCAAACTGACAATAGTATGACAAATTGTACCTCACATATAGTTTCTGGAAGGATCCAGAATAAATATTCTATAATTCTAGAACTACATAAAGAAATATACATGCAATAACTACTGTAAGAAATATAGTAGCATAAATAACTAATAAACGAATATCAACCGTAAGTACATGAATACCTATCCACGTTACAATATGAAATTTAAATAGATTCCACAATTTAATATTTAATTTAAAATTCTCACTTTCTCATGTGTGGAGTGATCCTAACCTTAATCAGGCATAGAGCGCTGGAAACAGCCATTTATGAAAAAGATGGGATTTAAATAGATTTAAAAAAAAACGATATGAAACTTGAATCGATTCCACAATTTAATATTTAATTTATTATTCTCGCTTTCTCATGTGTGGAGTGATCCTAACCTTATTCAGGCATAGAGCGCTGGAAAAAGCCATTTATGAAAAAGATGGGATTAAAATAAATTTAAAAAAATGGATATCAAATTCAAATCGATTCCACAATTTAATATTTAATTAAATATTCTCGCTTTTTCATGTGTGGAGTGATCCTAAGCTTATTCAGGCATAAAGCGCTGGAAACAGCCATTTATGAAAAAGATGGGTTTAAAATAAATTTAAAAAAATGGATATGAAATTTAAATCGAATCCACAATTTAATATTTAATTTAAAATTCTCGCTTTTTCATGTGTGGAGTGATCCTAACCTTATTCAGGCATAGAGCGCTGGAAACAGCCATTTATGAAAAAGATGGCATTAAAATAAATTTAAAAAAATGGATATGAAATTCAAATCGATCAACAATTTAATATTTAATTTAATATTCTCGCTTTTTCATGTGTGGAGTGAACCTAACCTTATTCAGGCATAGAGCGCTGGAAACAGCCATTTATGAAAAAGATAGGATTAAAATAAGTTTTAAAAAAATTGATATGAAATTTAAATAGATTCCACAATTTAATATTTAATTTAAAATTCTCGCTATCTCATGTGTGGAGTGATCATAACCTTAATCAGGCATAGAGCGCTGGAAACAGCCATTTATGAAAAAAATAGGATTTAAATAGATTTAAAAAAACTATATGAAATTTGAATCGATTCCACAATTTAATATTTAATTTAATATTCTCGCTTTCTCATGTGAAGAGTGATCCTAACCTTATTCAGGCATAGAGCGTTGGAAACAGCCATTTATGAAAAAGATGGGATTAAAGTAAATTTAAAAAAATGGATATGAAATTCAAATCGATTCCACAATTTAATATTTAATTTAATATTCTCGCTTTTTCATGTGTGGAGTTATCCTAACCTTATTCAGGCATAAAGCGCTGGAAACAGCCATTAATGAAAATGATGGGATTAAAATAAATTTAAAAAAATGAATATAAAATTTAAATCGATTCCACAATTTAATATTTAATTTAATATTCTCGCTTTTTCATGTGTGGAGTGATCCTAACCTTATTCAGGCATAGAGCGCTGGAAACAGCCATTTATGAAAAAGATGGGATTAAAATAAATTTTAAAAAATTGATATGATATTCAAATCGATTCCACAATTTAATATTTAATTTAATATTCTCGCTTTCTCATGTGTGGAGTGATCCTAACATTATTCAGGCATAAAGCGCTGGAAACAGCCATTTATGAAAAAGATGGGATTAAAATAAATTTAAAAAAATGGATATGAAATTTAAATCGTTTCCAAAATTCAGTATTAAATTTGATATTCTCGCTTTTTCATTAGAGGAGTGATCCTAACCTTATTCAGGCATAAAGCGCTTGAAACAGCCATTTATGAAAAAGATGAGATTAAAATAAATTTAAAAAAATGGATATGAAATTTAAATCGATTCCACAATTTAATATTTAATTTAATATTCTCGCTTTTTCATGTGTGGAGTTATCCTAACCTTATTCAGGCATAAAGCGCTGGAAACAGCCATTAATGAAAATGATGGGATTAAAATAAATTTAAAAAAATGAATATAAAATTTAAATCGATTCCACAATTTAATATTTAATTTAATATTCTCGCTTTTTCATGTGTGGAGTGATCCTAACCTTATTCAGGCCTAGAGCACTGGAAACAGCCATTTATGAAAAAGATGGGATTAAAATAAATTTAAAAAAATGGATATGAAATTCAAATCGATTCAACAATTTAATATTTAATTTAATATTCTCGCTTTCTCATGTGTGGAGTGATCCTAACCTTATTCAGGCATAAAGCGCTGGAAACAGCCATTTATGAAAAAGATGGGATTAGAATAAATTTAAAAAAATGGATATGATATTCAAATCGATTCCACAATTTAATATTTAATTTAATATTCTCGCTTTTTCATGTGTGGAGTGATCCTAACCTTATTCAAGCATAAAGCGCTGGAAACAGCCATTTATGAAAAATATGGGATTAAAATAAATTTAAAATAAAATCCCGATGGCCTGTAGTCAGCGGAAAGGTAAATTTTTCAAAATTCATTGAATTTAAATTTTAACAACCTTTTCATTGGTATACCTACATGTTATTAAATAAAATTGTCATAGCCTTGCGGTTAGAGGTTTTTGTTTTGGCTGTTGAATATAAAGCAGACAAGGTTCGAGTCCACTTCAAGGCAGATTTTTTTTTTCGTCTATTTCTTTTCAATAAATATACTATATATTTTTTTAATCAGGGTCTATATTAAGCTCTCCAGAAAATGTACAATTACATCAAATTTATATTGAGTGTTCATGTTTTATCAGTATTTGTTATTTTTATTTATTAATTTTTATTTTTTTACCTGTGTATTTTATGAAAAATTGCTTTGAACAAAAGTTGTAGGTACTGATTATATCTATAACCTAATATTATTTTTCATAATATTTACACTACTGCTCTTTTTTGATAAATTTTTTTTAAATTTTTGAATGGTCGCCATTTTGAAACTACTTACCCGCTATTGCCCAATAACGAACTCGACTGAGATATTTTAGAGATTGATTTTTGTAGCAAATTTGAACTTGATACCTTCAAAACTGCGACCTCTATCGTGTTAACAAATTTCGTAATATCCCATATTTATATATATATATATATATATATATATATATATATATATATATATATATATAAACTTTTGAACCAAAAGTTTTTTTGGACTAACTTATAGACATATAACAACATGCCGTTGAAATTTTTTTGAAATTCAAAAGTGTGAACGATCGCAATAGGTATATTTCTATAAGAAATTTACCTAAAAATGGATATAAAATTTAAATCGATTCCAAAATTTAATATTTAATTTAAAATTCCTTAAAATTTTAATTTAATTAATTAATTTAATTTAATTTTAAAATTTGTTTTCATGTGTGGAGTGATCCTAACCTTATTCAGGCATAGAGCGCTGGAAACAGCCATTTATGAAAAAGATGGGATTAAAATAAATTTTAAAGAATGGATATGAAATTCAAATCGATTCCACAATTTAATATTTAATTTAATATTCTCGCTTTTTCATGTGTGGAGTGATCCTAACCTTATTCAGGCATAGAGCGCTGGAAACAGCCATTTATGAGAAAGATGGGATTAAAATAAATTTAAAAAAATGGATATGAAATTTAAATCGATTCCACAATTTATTATTTGATTTAATATTTTCGCTTTTTCATGTGTGGAGTGATCCTAACATTATTCAGGCATAGAGCGCTGGAAACAGCCATTTATGAAAAAGATGAGATTAAAATAAATTAAAAAAAATGGATATGAAATTTAAATCGATTACAAAATTTAATATTTTATTTAAAATTCTCGCTTACTCATGTGTGGAGTGAATCTAATCTTATTCACGCATAGAGCGCTGGAAAAAGCCAATTATGAAAGAGATGGGATTAAAATAAGTTTTTAAAAAAATTATTTGAAGTTTAAATCGATTCCACAATTTATTATTTAATTTGAAGTTCTCGTTTTCTCATGTGTGGAGTGATGCTAACCTTATTCAGGCATAGAGCGCTGGAAACATCCAATTATGAAAGAGATGGGATTAAAATAAGTTTTTAAAAAAATTATATGAAACTTAAATCGATTCCACAATTTATTATTTAATTTGATGTTCTCGCTTTCTCATGTGTGGACTGATCCTAACCTTATTCAGGCATAGAGCGCTGGAAACAGCCATTTATGAAAAAGATGGGATTAAAATAAATTGAAAAAAATGGATATGAAATTCAAATCGATTCAACAATTTAATATTTAATTTAATATTCTCGCTTTCTCATGTGTGGAGTGATCCTAACTTTATTCAGGCACAGAAAGCTGGAAACAGCCATTTATGAAAAATATGGGATTAAAATAAATTTTAAAAAATGGATATGAAATTCAAATCGATTCCACAATTTAATATTTAATTTAATTTTCTCGCTTTCTCATATGTGGAGTTATCCTAACCTTATTCAGGCATAAAGCGCTGGAAACAGCCATTTATGAAAAATATGGGATTAAAATAAATTTTAAAAAATGGATATGAAATTCAAATCGATTCAACAATTTAATATTTAATTTAATATTCTCGCTTTCTCATGTGTGGAGTGATCCTAACTTTATTCAGGCACAGAAAGCTGGAAACAGCCATTTATGAAAAATATGGGATTAAAATAAATTTAAAAAAATGAATATAAAATTTAAATCGATTCCACAATTTAATATTTAATTTAATATTCTCGCTTTTCATGTGTGGAGTGATCCTAACCTTATTCAGGCATAGAGCGCTGGAAACAGCCATTTATGAAAAAGATGGGATTAAAATAAATTTTAAAAAATGGATATGATATTCAAATCGATTCCACAATTTAATATTTAATTTAATATTCTCGCTTTCTCATGTGTGGAGTGATCCTAACATTATTCAGGCATAAAGCGCTGGAAACAGCCATTTATGAAAAAGATGGGATTAAAATAAATTTAAAAAAATGGATATGAAATTTAAATCGTTTCCACAATTCAGTATTAAATTTGATATTCTCGCTTTTTCATTAGAGGAGTGATCCTAACCTTATTCAGGCATAAAGCGCTTGAAACAGCCATTTATGAAAAAGATGAGATTAAAATAAATAAAAAAAAATGGATATGAAATTAAAATCGATTCCACAATTTAATATTTAATTTAATATTCTCGCTTTTTCATGTGTGGAGTTATCCTAACCTTATTCAGGCATAAAGCGCTGGAAACAGCCATTAATGAAAATGATGGGATTAAAATAAATTTAAAAAAATGAATATAAAATTTAAATCGATTCCACAATTTAATATTTAATTTAATATTCTCGCTTTTTCATGTGTGGAGTGATCCTAACCTTATTCAGGCATAGAGCACTGGAAACAGCCATTTATGAAAAAGATGGGATTAAAATAAATTTAAAAAAATGGATATGAAATTCAAATCGATTAAACAATTTAATATTTAATTTAATATTCTCGCTTTCTCATGTGTGGAGTGATCCTATCCTTATTCAGGGATAAAGCGCTGGAAACAGCCATTTATGAAAAAGATGGGATTAGAATAAATTTAAAAAAATGGATATGAAATTCAAATCGATTCCACAATTTAATATTTAATTTAATATTCTCGCTTTTTCATGTGTGGAGTGATCCTAACCTTATTCAAGCATAAAGCGCTGGAAACAGCCATTTATGAAAAATATGGGATTAAAATAAATTTAAAATAAAATCCCGATGGCCTGTAGTCAGCGGAAAGGTAAATTTTTCAAAATTCATTGAATTTAAATTTTAACAACCTTTTCATTGGTATACCTACATGTTATTAAATAAAATTGTCAGCCTTGCGGTTAGAGGTTTTTGTTTTGGCTGTTGAATATAAAGCAGACAAGGTTCGAGTCCACTTCAAGGCAGATTTTTTTTTCGTCTATTTCTTTTCAATAAATATACTATATATTTTTTTAATCAGGGTCTATATTAAGCTCTCCAGAAAATGTACAATTACATCAAATTTATATTGAGTGTTCATGTTTTATCAGTATTTGTTATTTTTATTTATTAATTTTTATTTTTTTACCTGTGTATTTTATGAAAAATTGCTTTGAACAAAAGTTGTAGGTTCTGATTATATCTATAACCTAAAATTATTTTTCATAACATTTACACTACTGCTCTTTTTTGATAGTTTTTTTAAATTTTTGAATGGTCGCCATTTTGAAACTACTTACCCGATATTGCCCAATAACGAACTCGACTGAGATATTTTAGAGATTGATTATTGTAGCAAATTTGAACTTGATACCTTCAAAACTGCGACCTCTATCGTGTTAACAAATTTCGTAATATCCCATATATATATATATATATATATATATATATATAATGATGAATTTTTAATGATTGGGGTTGCAGTCAAAATGCCAATAAAATTAAAACTCTTTAATCAATGTCGAGCTTTCGGTAACGCTTGTTACCTTCATCGGGACAAACTAAAATAACGAACAAATTAATTATAACAAAAAATATTAATAATATGAACTACTTACAATCGTGAGATTAATGAAATTTACCAGCTACAAACATTTGTTATTATGCATTTAACTTTATGATTGAACTTTTATGTTTCATAATTAAAAGTTACTATGGAATTACGCATACTAAGATCAATCTATGTATGTAGCTAATAAAAATGGAACACACTTCAGAAGTTAATCACAGGATATATCATTTAAAAAATGGATATAATATAAAAATATGGCATTATCTTGTATAATATGAAACTATATATTAATTTAGAGAAACATCAGATGGCACACTATGATAATTATCATTATATAATTTTAAAATATATGAGTAAATGGAACTAAGTCCATTTATATCCGAACGTTTATTCATAACATTTGTTTCTTTTTGAATATGAAAAAAAAGAAACAAATGTTATGAATAAACGTTCGGATATAAATGGACTTAGTTCCATTTACTCATATATTTTAAAATTATATAATGATAATTATCATAGTGTGCCATCTGATGTTTCTCTAAATTAATATATAGTTTCATATTATACAAGATAATGCCATATTTTTATATTATATCCATTTTTTAAATGATATATCCTGTGATTAACTTCTGAAGTGTGTTCCATTTTTATTAGCTACATACATAGATTGATCTTAGTATGCGTAATTCCATAGTAACTTTTAATTATGAAACATAAAAGTTCAATCATAAAGTTAAATGCATAATAACAAATGTTTGTAGCTGGTAAATTTCATTAATCTCACGATTGTAAGTAGTTCATATTATTAATATTTTTTGTTATAATTAATTTGTTCGTTATTTTAGTTTGTCCCGATGAAGGTAACAAGCGTTACCGAAAGCTCGACATTGATTAAAGAGTTTTAATTTTATTGGCATTTTGACTGCAACCCCAATCATTAAAAATTCATCATTAATTAGACAGTCAAGAATTTACAATTCATTTTATATATATATATATATATATATATATATATATATATATATATATATATATACATAAACTTTTGAACCAAAAGTTTTTTTGGACTAACTTATAGACATATAACAACATGCCGTTGAAATTTTTTCGAAATTCAAAAGTGTGAACGATAGCAATAGGTATATTTCTATAAGAAATTTACCTAAAAATGGATATAAAATTTAAATCGATTCCAAAATTTAATATTTAATTTAAAATTTTTTAAAATTTTAATTTAATTAATTAATTTAATTTAATTTTAAAATTTGTTTTCATGTGTGGAGTGATCCTAACCTTATTCAGGCATAGAGCGCTGGAAACAGCCATTTATGAAAAAGATGGGATTAAAATAAATTTTAAAGAATGGATATGAAATTCAAATCGATTCCACAATTTAATATTTAATTTAATATTCTCGCTTTTTCATGTGTGGAGTGATCCTAACCTTATTCAGGCATAGAGCGCTGGAAACAGCCATTTATGAGAAAGATGGGATTAAAATAAATTTTAAAAAATGGATATGAAATTTAAATCGATTCCACAATTTATAATTTTATTTAATATTTTCGCTTTTTCATGTGTGGAGTGATCCTAACATTATTCAGGCATAGAGCGCTGGAAACAGCCATTTATGAAAAAGATGAGATTAAAATAAATAAAAAAAATGGATATGAAATTTAAATCGATTACACAATTTAATATTTTATTTAAAATTCTCGCTTACTCATGTGTGGAGTGAACCTAATCTTATTCACGCATAGAGCGCTGGAAACAGCCAATTATGAAAGAGATGGGATTAAAATAAGTTTTTAAAAAAATTATTTGAAGTTTAAATCGATTCCACAATTTATTATTTAATTTGAAGTTCTCGTTTTCTCATGTGTGGAGTGATGCTAGCCTTATTCAGGCATAGAGCGCTGGAAACATCCAATTATGAAAGAGATGGGATTAAAATAAGTTTTTAAAAAAATTATATGAAACTTGAATCGATTCCACAATTTATTATTTAATTTGAAGTTCTCGTTTTCTCATGTGTGGAGTGATCCTAACCTTATTCAGGCATAGAGCGCTGGAAACAGCCATTTATAAAAAAAATGGGATTTAAATAGATTTAAAAAAAACGATATGAAATTCAAATCGATTCCACAATTTAATATTTAATTTAATTTTCTCGCTTTCTCATATGTGGAGTGATCCTAACCTTATTCAGGCATAAAGCGCTGGAAACAGCCATTTATGAAAAAGATAGGATTAAAATAAATTTTAAAAAATGGATATGAAATTCAAATCGATTCCACAATTTAATATTTAATTTAATTTTCTCGCTTTCTCATGTGTGGAGTGATCCTAACCTTATTCAGGCATAGAGCGCTGGAAACAGCCATTTATGAAAAAGATGGGATTAAAATAAATTTTAAAAAATGGATATGAAATTTAAATCGATTCCACAATTTATTATTTAATTTAATATTTTCGCTTTTTCATGTGTAGAGTGATCCTAACCTTATTCAGGAATAGAGCGCTGGAAACAGCCATTTATGAAAAAGATGGGATTGAAATAAATTTTAAAAAATGATGTGAAATTTAAATCGTTTCCACAATTCAGTATTATATTTGATATTCTCGCTTTTTCATTAGAGGAGTCATCCTAATCTTATTCAGGCATAAAGCGCTTGAAACAGCCATTCATGAAAGAGATGGGATTAAAATAAGTTTTTAAAAAAATTATATAAAATTTAAATCGATTCCACAATTTATTATTTAATTCGAAGTTCTCGCTTTCTCATGTGTGGAGTGATCCTAAATTTATTTAGGCATAGAGCGCTGGAAACAGCCATTTATGAAAAAAATGGGATTAAAATAAATTGAATGAAAACGATATGAAATATAAATCGATTCCACAAATTAATATTTAATTTAATATTCTCGCTTTATCATATGTGGAGTGATCCTAACCTTATTCTGGCATAAAGAGCTGGTATGAGCCAGTTATGAAAAAGATGGGATTAAAATAAATTAAAAAAATGGATATGAAATTTAAATCGAATCCACAATTAAATATTTAATTTAATATTCTTGCTTTTTCATGTGTGGAGTGATCCTAACCTTATTCAGGCATAGAGCGCTGGAAACAGTCATTTATGAAAAAGATGGGATTAAAATAAATTTTAAAAAATGGATATGATATTCAAATCGATTCCACAATTTAATATTTAATTTAATATTCTCGCTTTCTCATGTGTGGAGTGATCCTAACCTTATTCAGGCATAAAGCGCTGGAAACAGCCATTTATGAAAAAGATGGGATTAAAATAAATTTTAAAAAATGGATATGAAATTTAAATCGATTCCAGAATTTAATATTCAATTTATTATTCTCGCTTTTCCTGTGTGGAGTGATCCTAACCTTATTCAGGCATAGAGCGCTGGAAACAGCCATTTATGAAAAAGATGGGATTAAAATAAATTTAAAAAAATGGATATGAAATTCAAATCGATTCCACAATTTAATATTTAATTTAATATTCTCGCTTTTTCATGTGTGGAGTGATCCTAACCTTATTCAGGCATAGAGCGCTGGAAACAGCCATTTATGAAAAAGATGGGATTAAAATAAATTTAAAAAAATTGATATGAAATTTAAATAGATTCCACAATTTAATATTTAATTTAATATTCTCGCTTTCTCATGTTTGGAGTGATCCTAACCTTAATCAGGCATAGAGCGCTGGAAACAGCCATTTATGAAAAAGATAGGATTAAAATAAATTTTAAAAAAATTGATATGAAATTTAAATAGATTCCACAATTTAATATTTAATTTAAAATTCTCGCTATCTCATGTGTGGAGTGATCATAACCTTAATCAGGCATAGAGCGCTGGAAACAGCCATTTATGAAAAAAATAGGATTTAAATAGATTTAAAAAAACTATATGAAATTTGAATCGATTCCACAATTTAATATTTAATTTAATATTCTCGCTTTCTCATGTGAAGAGTGATCCTAACCTTATTCAGGCATAGAGCGTTGGAAACAGCCATTTATGAAAAAGATGGGATTAAAGTAAATTTAAAAAAATGGATATGAAATTCAAATCGATTCCACAATTTAATATTTAATTTAATATTCTCGCTTTTTCATGTGTGGAGTTATCCTAACCTTATTCAGGCATAAAGCGCTGGAAACAGCCATTAATGAAAAAGATGGGATTAAAATAAATTTAAAAAAATGAATATAAAATTTAAATCGATTCCACAATTTAATATTTAATTTAATATTCTCGCTTTTTCATGTGTGGAGTGATCCTAACCTTATTCAGGCATAGAGCGCTGGAAACAGCCATTTATGAAAAAGATGGGATTAAAATAAATTTTAAAAAATGGATATGATATTCAAATCGATTCCACAATTTAATATTTAATTTAATATTCTCGCTTTCTCATGTGTGGAGTGATCCTAACATTATTCAGGCATAAAGCGCTGGAAACAGCCATTTATGAAAAAGATGGGATTAAAATAAATTTAAAAAAATGGATATGAAATTTAAATCGTTTCCACAATTCCGTATTAAATTTGATATTCTCGCTCTTTCATTAGAGGAGTGATCCTAACCTTATTCAGGCATAAAGCGCTTGAAACAGCCATTTATGAAAAAGATGAGATTAAAATAAATTTAAAAAAATGGATATGAAATTTAAATCGATTCCACAATTTATTATTTAATTTGAAGTTCTCGCTATCTCATGTGTGGAGTGATCCTAACCTTATTCAAGCATAGAGCACTGGAAACAGCCATTTATGAAAAAGATGGGATTAAAATAAATTGAATAAGAATGATATGAAATATAAATCGATTCCACAATTTAATATTTAATTTAATATTCTCGATTTATCATATGTGGAGTGATCCTAACCTTATTCTGGCATAAAGCGCTGGAATGAGACATTTATGAAAAAGATGGGATTAAAATAAATTTAAAAAAATGGATATGAAATTCAAATCGATTCAATAATTTAATATTTAATTTAATATTCTTGCTTTCTCATGTGTGGAGTGATCCTAACCTTATTCAGGCATAAAGCGCTGGAAACAGCCATTTATGAAAAAGATGGGATTAGAATAAATTTAAAAAAATGGATATGAAATTCAAATCGATTCCACAATTTAATATTTAATTTAATATTCTCGCTTTTTCATGTGTGGAGTGATCCTAACCTTATTCAAGCATAAAGCGCTGGAAACAGCCATTTATGAAAAATATGGGATTAAAATAAATTTAAAATAAAATCCCGATGGCCTGTAGTCAGCGGAAAGGTAAATTTTTCAGAATTCATTGAATTTAAATTTTAACAACCTTTTCATTGGTATACCTACATGTTATTAAATAAAATTGTCATAGCCTTGCGGTTAGAGGTTTTTGTTTTGGCTGTTGAATATAAAGCAGACAAGGTTCGAGTCCACTTCAAGGCAGATTTTTTTTTTCGTCTATTTCTTTTCAATAAATATACTATATATTTTTTTATTCAGGGTCTATATTAAGCTCTCCAGAAAATGTACAATTACATCAAATTTATATTGAGTGTTCATGTTTTATCAGTATTTGTTATTTTTCTTTATTAATTTTTATTTTTTTACCTGTGTATTTTATGAAAAATTGCTTTGAACAAAAGTTGGAGGTACTGATTATATCTATAACCTAAAATTATTTTTCATAATATTTACACTACTGCTCTTTTTTGATAATTTTTTTAAATTTTTGAATGGTCGCCATTTTGGAACTACTTACCCGATATTGCCCAATAACGAAATCGACTGAGATATTTTAGAGATTGATTTTTGTAGCAAATTTGAACTTGATACCTTCAAAACTGCGACCTCTATCGTGTTAACAAATTTCGTAATATCCCATATTTATATATATACATATATATATATATATAAACTTTTGAACCAAAAGTTTTTTTGGACTAACTTATAGACATATAACAACATGCCGTTGAAATTTTTTCGAAATTCAAAAGTGTGAACGATCGCAATAGGTATATTTCTATAAGAAATTTACCTAAAAATGGATATAAAATTTAAATCGACTCCAAAATTTAATATTTAATTTAATATTCTTTTAAATTTTAATTTAATTAATTAATTTAATTTAATTTTAAAAATTTTTTTCATGTGTGGAGTGATCCTAATCTTATTCAGGCATAGAACGCTGGAAACAGCCATTTATGAAAAAGATGGGATTAAAATAAATTTTAAAGAATGGATATGAAATTCAAATCGATTCCACAATTTAATATTTAATTTAATATTCTCGCTTTTTCATGTGTGGAGTGATCCTAACCTTATTCAGGCATAGAGCGCTGGAAACAGCCATTTATTAAAAAGATGAGATTAAAATAATTTAAAAAAAATGGATATGAAATTTAAATCGATTACACAATTTAATATTTTATTTAAAATTCTCGCTTACTCATGTGTGGAGTGAACCTAATCTTATTCACGCATAGAGCGCTGGAAACAGCCAATTATGAAAGAGATGGGATCAAAAAAAGTTTTTAAAAAAATTATATGAAGTTTAAATCGATTCCACAATTTATTATTTAATTTGAAGTTCTCGTTTTCTCATGTGTGGAGTGATGCTAACCTTATTCAGGCATAGAGCGCTGGAAACATCCAATTATGAAAGAGATGGGATTAAAATAAGTTTTTAAAAAAATTATATGAAACTTAAATCGATTCCACAATTTATTATTTAATTTGAAGTTCTCGTTTTCTCATGTGTGGAGTGATCCTAACCTTATTCAGGCATAGAGCGCTGGAAACAGCCATTTATAAAAAAAATGGGTTTTAAATAGATTCAAAAAAAAACGATATGAAATTTGAATCGATTCCACAATTTAATATTTAATTTAATATTCTCGCTTTCTCATGTGTGGAGTGATCCTAACCTTATTCAGGTATAGAGCGTTGGAAACAGCCATTTATGAAAAAGATGGGAATAAAATAAATTTTAAAAAATGGATATCAAATTCAAATCGATTCCACAGTTTAATATTTAATTTAATATTCTCGCTTTCTCATGTGTGGAGTGATCCTAACCTTATTCAGGCATAAAGCGCTGGAAACAGCCATTTATGAAAGAGATGGGATTAAAGTAAATTTAAAAAAATGGATATGAAATTCAAATCGATTCCACAATTTAATATTTAATTTAATATTCTCGCTTTTTCATGTGTGGAGTGATCCTAACCTTATTCAGACATAAAGCGCTGGAAACAGCCATTTATGAAAAAGATGGGAATAAAATAAATTTAAATAAATGGATATGAAATTTAAATCGATTCCACAATTTATTATTTAATTTAATATTCTCGCTTTTTCATGTGTGGAGTGATCCTAAACTTATTCAGTCATAGAGCGCTGGAAACAGCCATTTATGAAAAAGATGGGATTGAAATAAATTTAAAAAAATTATATGAAATTTAAATCGATTCCACAATTCAGTATTAAATTTGATATTCTTGCTTTTTCATTAGAGGAGTGATCCTAACCTTATTCAGGCATAAAGCGCTTGAAACAGCCATTTATGAAAAAGATGAGATTAAAATAAATTTAAAAAAATCCCGATGGCCTGTAGTCAGCGGAAAGGTAAATTTTTCAAAATTCATTGAATTGAAATTTTAACAACCTTTTCATTGGTATACCTACATGTTATTAAATAAAATTGTCATAGCCTTGCGGTTAGAGGTTTTTGTTTTGGCTGTTGAATATAAAGCAGACAGGGTTCGAGTCCACTTCAAGGCAGATTTTTTTTTCGTCTATTTCTTTTCAATAAATATACTATATATTTTTTTAATCAGGGTCTATATTAAGATCTCCAGAAAATGTACAATTACATCAAATTTATATTGAGTGTTCATGTTTTATCAATATTTGTTATTTTTCTTTATTAATTTTTATTTTTTTACCTGTGTATTTTATGAAAAAATGTTCTGTACAAAAGTTGTAGGTACTCATTATATCTATAACCTAAAATTATTTTTAATAATATTTACACTACTGCTCTTTTTTGATAATTTTTTTAAATGTTTGAATGGTCGCCATTTTGAAACTACATACCCGATATTGCCCTATAACGAACTCGACCGAGATATTTGAGAGATTGATTTTTGTAGCAAATTTGAACTTGATACCTTCAAAACTGCGACCTCTATCGTGTTAATAAATTTCGTAATATCCCATACATATGTATATATATATATATATATATATATATATATATATATATATATATATATATATATATATATAAACTTTTGAACCAAATGTTTTTTTGGACTAACTTATAGACATATAACAACATGCCGTTGAAATTTTTTCGAAATTCAAAAGTGTGAACGATCGCAATAGGTATATTTCTATAAGAAATTTACCTAAAAATGGATATGAAATTTAAATCGATTACACAATTTAATATTTTATTTAAAATTCTCGCTTACTCATGTGTGGAGTGAACCTAATCTTATCCACGCATAGAGCGCTGGAAACAGCCAATTATGAAAGAGATGGGATTAAAATAAGTTTTTAAAAAAATTATATGAAATTTAAATCGATTCCACAATTTATTATTTAATTTGAAGTTCTCGTTTTCTCATGTGTGGAGTGATGCTAACCTTATTCAGGCATAGAGCGCTGGAAACAGCCATTTATGAAAAAAATGGGATTTAAATAGATTAAAAAAAACGATATGAAATTTGAATCGATTCCACAATTTAATATTTAATTTAATATTCTCGCTTTCTCATGTGTGGAGTGATCCTAACCTTATTCAGGTATAGAGCGTTGGAAACAGCCATTTATGAAAAAGATGGGATTAAAATAAATTTAAAAAAATGGATATCAAATTCAAATCGATTCCACAATTTAATATTTAATTTAATATTCTCGCTTTCTCATGTGTGGAGTGATCCTAACCTTATTCAGGCATAAAGCGCTGGAAACAGCCATTTATGAAAAAGATGGGATTAAAGTAAATTTAAAAAAATGGATATGAATTTCAAATCGATTCCACAATTTAATATTTAATTTAATATTCTCGCTTTTTCATGTGTGGAGTTATCCTAACCTTATTCAGGCATAAAGCGCTGAAAACAGCCATTAATGAAAAAGATGGGATTAAAATAAATTTAAAAAAATGAATATAAAATTTAAATGGATTCCACAATTTAATATTTAATTTAATATTCTCGCTTTTTCATGTGTGGAGTGATCCTAACCTTATTCAGGCATAGAGCGCTGGAAACAGCCATTTATGAAAAAGATGGGATTAAAATCAATTAAAAAAAATTATATGAAATTTATATCGATTCTTCAATTTAATATTTGATTTAATTATCTCGTTTTCTCATGTGTGGAGTTATCCTAACCTTATTCAGAAATAAAGCGCTGGAAACAGCCATTTATGAAAAAGGTGGAAGTAAAATAAATTTAAAAAAAATTGATATGAATTTTAAATCGATTCTACAATTTAATATATAATTTTATTTTCTCAATTTAATATTTAATTTAATATTCTCGCTCTCTCATGTGTGGATTGATCCTAACCTTATCCAGGCATAAAGCATTGGAAACAGCTATTTATGAAAAAGATGGTATTAAAATAAATTTCAAAAAATTATATGAATTTTAAATCGATTCCACAATTTAATATTTAATTTAATATGCTCGCTTTCTCTTGTGTGGAGTGATCCTAAGCTTATTCAGGCATAAAGCGCTGGAAACAGCCATTTATGAAAAAGATGGAATAAAAATATATTAAAAAAAAATTGATATGAAATTTAAATCGATTCCACAATTTAATTTTTAATTTAAAATTCTCGCTTTTCATGTATGAAGTGATCCTAAGCTTATTCAGGCATGAAGCGCTGGAAAAAGCCATTTTTGAAAAAGATGGGATAAAAATAAATTTGAAACTTATTGATACGAAATTTAAATCGATTCCAAAAATTAATATTTAATTTAATATTCTCGCTTTCTCATGTGTGGATTGATCCTAATCTAATTCAGGCATAAAGCGCTGGAAGCAGTAATTTATGAAAAAGATGGAAGTAAACTAAATAAAAAAAAATATATGAAATTTAAATCGATTCCACATATTAATTTTTAATTTAATATTCTCGCTTTCTCATGTGTAGAGTGATCCTAACCTTATTCAGGCATAGAGCGCTGGAAACAGCCATTTATGAAAAAGATGGGATTAAAATAAATGAATAAAAATTTATATGAAATTTAAATCGATTCCTCAATTTAATATTTCAGTTAATATTCTCTCTTTGTCATGTGTGGATTGATCCTAATCTTACTCAGGCATAAAGAGCTGGAAACAGCCATTTATGTAAAAGACGGCAGTAAAATATATTAAAAAAGAATTATATGAAATTTAAATCGATTCCACATATTAATTTTTAATTTAATATTCTCTCTTTCTCATGTGTGGAGTGATCCTAACCTTATTCAGGCATAAAGCGCTGGAAACAGCCATTTATGAAAAAGATGGGATTAAGACAAATAAAAAAAAATTATATGAAATTTGAATCGATTCCACAATTTAATATTTAATTTAATATTCTCGCTTTCTCATGTGTGGAGTGTTCCTAAACTTCTTCAGGCATAAAGCGCGGGAAACAGCCACTTATGAGAAAGTTGGTATTAAAATAAATTAAAATAAAATTATATGATACTTAAATCGATACCAGAATTTAATTTAAAATTCTCGCTTTCTCAAGTGTGAAGTGATCCTAACCTTATTCAGGCATAAGGCACTGGAAACAGACATTTATGAAAAAAGATGGGATTAAAACAAATTTGAAAATTATTGATTTGAAATTTAAATCGATTCCTCAATTTAATGAAAAATGATTCCACAATTTAATATTTAATTTAATATTCTCGCTTTCTCATGTGTGGTGTGATCCTAAACTTATTCAGGCACAAAGCGCTGGAAACTGCCATTTAAAGAAAAGATGGGATTAAAATAAATTTTAAAAATATTGATATGAAATTTGAATCGATTCCTCAATTTAATATTTAATTTAATATTCTCGCTTTCTCATGTGTGGATTGATCCTAACCTGATTCAGGCATAAAGCGCTGGAAACAGCCATTTATGAAAAAGATGGGATTAAAATCAATTAAAATAAAATTATATGAAATTTATGTCGATTCCACAATTAAATATTTGATTTAGTTATCTCGTTTTCGCATGTGTGGAGTGATCCTAACCTTATTCAGGCATAAAGCGCTGGAAACAACCATTTATGAAAAAGATGGGATAAAAATAAATTAAAAGAAAATTGATATGAAATTTAAAATGATTCCACAATTTAATATTTAATTTAATATTCTCGATTTCTCATGTGTGGTGTGATCCTAAACTTATTCAGGCACAAAGCGCTGGAAACTGTGATTTAAAAAAAAGATGGGATTAAAATAAATTTAAAAAATATTGATATGAAATTTGAGTCAATTCCTCAATTTAATATTTAATTTAATATTCTCGCTTTCTCAAGTGTGGATTGATCCTAACCTGATTCAGGCATAAAGCGTTGGAAACAGACATTTATGAAAAAGATGGGATTAAAATCAATTAAAAAAAATTATATGAAATTTATGTCGATTCTTCAATTTAATATTTGATTTAATTATCTCGTTTTCTCATGTGTGGAGTTATCCTAACCTTATTCAGAAATAAAGCGCTGGAAACAGCCATTTATGAATAATATGGTATTAAAATAAATGAAAAATAAATATATGAAATTTAAATGGATTCCAAAATTTAATATTTAATTTAATATTCTCGCTTTCTCATGTGTGGAGTGATCCTAAACTTATTCAGGCATAAAGCGCTGGAAACAGCCATTTATGAAAAAGATGGGATAAAAATAAATTAAAAGAAAATTGATATGAAATTTAAAATGATTCCACAATTTAATATTTAATTTAATATTCTCGATTTCTCATGTGTGGTGTGATCCTAAACTTATTCAGGCACAAAGCGCTGGAAACTGTGATTTAAAAGAAAGATGGGATTAAAATAAATTTAAAAAATATTCATATGAAATTTGAGTCAATTCCTCAATTTAATATTTAATTTAATATTCTCGCTTTCTCAAGTGTGGATTGATCCTAACCTGATTCAGGCATAAAGCGTTGGAAACAGACATTTATGAAAAAGATGGGATTAAAATCAATTAAAAAAATTATATGAAATTTATGACGATTCTTCAATTTAATATTTGATTTAATTATCTCGTTTTCTCATGTGTGGAGTTATCCTAACCTTATTCAGAAATAAAGCGCTGGAAACAGCCATTTATGAAAAAGGTGGAAGTAAAATAAATTTAAAAAAAATTGATATGAATTTTAAATCGATTCTACAATTTAATATATAATTTTATTTTCTCAATTTAATATTTAATTTAATATTCTCGCTCTCTCATGTGTGGATTGATCCTAACCTTATCCAGGCATAAAGCATTGGAAACAGCTATTTATGAAAAAGATGGTATTAAAATAAATTTCAAAAAATTATATGAATTTTAAATCGATTCCATAATTTAATATTTAATTTAATATTCTCGCTTTCTCATGCGTGGATTGATCCTAACCTTTTTCAGGCATAAAGCGCTGGAAACAACCATTTATGAAAAAGATGGGATAAAAACAAATTAAAAGAAAATTGATATGAAATTTAAAATGATTCCACAATTGATTATTCAATTTAATATTCTCGCTCTCTCATGTGTGGTGTGATCCTAAACTTATTCCGACATAAAGCGCTGGAAACTGCCATTTATGAAAAAGATGGGATTAAAATAAATTTAAAAAAATTGATATTAAATTTAAATCGATTCCTCAAATTAATATTTAATTTAATATTCTCGCTTTCTCATGTGAGGATTGATCCTAACCTTCATGCATAAAGCGCTGGAAACTGCCATTTATGTAATATGGGATTAAAATAAATAAAAAAAAAATTGATATGAAATTAAAGTCGATTCCACAATTTAATATTTAATTTAATATGCTCGCTTTCTCTTGTGTGGAGTGATCCTAACCTTATTCAGGCATAAAGCGCTGGAAACAGCCATTTATGAAAAAGATGGAATAAAAATATATTAAAAAAAAATTGATATGAAATTTAAATCGATTCCACAATTTAATTTTTAATTTAAAATTCTCGCTTTTCATGTATGAAGTGATCCTAAGCTTATTCAGGCATGAAGCGCTGGAAAAAGCCATTTTTGAAAAAGATGGGATAAAAATAAATTTGAAACTTATTGATACGAAATTTAAATCGATTCCAAAAATTAATATTTAATTTAATATTCTCGCTTTCTCATGTGTGGATTGATCCTAATCTAATTCAGGCATAAAGCGCTGGAAGCAGTAATTTATGAAAAAGATGGAAGTAAACTAAATAAAAAAAAATATATGAAATTTAAATCGATTCCACATATTAATTTTTAATTTAATATTCTCGCTTTCTCATGTGTAGAGTGATCCTAACCTTATTCAGGCATAGAGCGCTGGAAACAGCCATTTATGAAAAAGATGGGATTAAAATAAATGAATAAAAATTTATATGAAATTTAAATCGATTCCTCAATTTAATATTTCAGTTAATATTCTCTCTTTGTCATGTGTGGATTGATCCTAATCTTACTCAGGCATAAAGAGCTGGAAACAGCCATTTATGTAAAAGACGGCAGTAAAATATATTAAAAAAGAATTATATGAAATTTAAATCGATTCCACATATTAATTTTTAATTTAATATTCTCTCTTTCTCATGTGTGGAGTGATCCTAACCTTATTCAGGCATAAAGCGCTGGAAACAGCCATTTATGAAAAAGATGGGATTAAGACAAATAAAAAAAAAATATATGAAATTTGAATCGATTCCACAATTTAATATTTAATTTAATATTCTCGCTTTCTCATGTGTGGAGTGTTCCTAAACTTCTTCAGGCATAAAGCGCGGGAAACAGCCACTTATGAGAAAGTTGGTATTAAAATAAATTAAAATAAAATTATATGATACTTAAATCGATACCAAAATTTAATTTAAAATTCTCGCTTTCTCATGTGTGAAGTGATCCTAACCTTATTCAGGCATAAGGCACTGGAATGAGACATTTATGAAAAAAGATGGGATTAAAACAAATTTGAAAATTATTGATTTGAAATTTAAATCGATTCCTCAATTTAATGAAAAATGATTCCACAATTTAATATTTAATTTAATATTCTCGCTTTCTCATGTGTGGTGTGATCCTAAACTTATTCAGGCACAAAGCGCTGGAAACTGCCATTTAAAGAAAAGATGGGATTAAAATAAATTTTAAAAATATTGATATGAAATTTTAATCGGTTCCTCAATTTAATATTTAATTTAATATTCTCGCTTTCTCATGTGTGGATTGATCCTAACCTGATTCAGGCATAAAGCGCTGGAAACAGCCATTTATGAAAAAGATGGAATTAAAATCAATTAAAATAAAATTATATGAAATTTATGTCGATTCCACAATTAAATATTTGATTTAGTTATCTCGTTTTCGCATGTGTGGAGTGATCCTAACCTTATTCAGGCATAAAGCGCTGGAAACAACCATTTATGAAAAAGATGGGATAAAAATAAATTAAAAGAAAATTGATATGAAATTTAAAATGATTCCACAATTTAATATTTAATTTAATATTCTCGATTTCTCATGTGTGGTGTGATCCTAAACTTATTCAGGCACAAAGCGCTGGAAACTGTGATTTAAAAGAAAGATGGGATTAAAATAAATTTAAAAAATATTGATATGAAATTTGAGTCAATTCCTCAATTTAATATTTAATTTAATATTCTCGCTTTCTCAAGTGTGGATTGATCCTAACCTGATTCAGGCATAACGCGTTGGAAACAGACATTTATGAAAAAGATGGGATTAAAATCAATTAAAAAAAATTATATGAAATTTATGTCGATTCTTCAATTTAATATTTGATTTAATTATCTCGTTTTCTCATGTGTGGAGTTATCCTAACCTTATTCAGAAATAAAGCGCTGGAAACAGCCATTTATGAATAATATGGTATTAAAATAAATGAAAAATAAATATATGAAATTTAAATGGATTCCAAAATTTAATATTTAATTTAATATTCTCGCTTTCTCATGTGTGGAGTGATCCTAAACTTATTCAGGCATAAAGCGCTGGAAACAGCCATTTATGAAAAAGATGGGATTAAAATAAATTTAAATATAAAAAAATGGATATGAAATTTAAATCGAATCCACAATTTAATATTTTATTTAATATTCTCGCTTTCTCATGTGAGGAGTTATCCTAACTTTATTCAGGCATAAAGCGCTGGAACCAGCCATTTATGAAAAAATGGAATTAAAATAAATTTAAAAAAAAATTATATGAAATTTAAATCGATTCAACAATTTAATATTTTATTCAATACTCTCGCTTTCTCATGTGTGGAGTGATCCTAACCTTATTCAGGCATAGAGCGCTGGAAACAGCCATTTATGAAAAAGATGGGATTAAAATAAACTTAAAAAAATGATATGAACTCTAAATCGATTCCACTATTTAATATTTAGTTTAATATTCTTGCTTTCTCATGTATGGAGTGATCCTAACCTTAGGCAGGCACAAAGCGCTGGAGACTGCCATTTATGAAAAAGATGAGATTAAAATAAATTTTAAAAATATTGATATGATATTTGAATCGATTCCTCATTTAATATTCAATTTAATGTTCTCGCTCTCTCATGTGTGGATAGATCCTAACCTTATCCGGGCATAAAGCATTGGAAACAGCCATTTATGAAAAAGATGGAATTAAAATAAATTAAAATAAAATTGATATGAGATTTAAAATGATTCCACAGTTTAATATTTAATTTAATATTCTCGCTTTCTCATGTGTGGTGTGATCCTAAACTTATTCAGGCACAAAGCGCTGGAAACTGTAATTTAAAAAAAAGATGGGATTAAAATAAATTTTAAAAATATTGATATGAAATTTGAATCAATTCCTCAATTTAATATATAATTTAATATTCTCGCTTTCTCATGTGTGGATTGATCCTAAACTGATTCAGGCATAAAGCGCTGGAAACAGCCATTTATGAAAAAGGTGGAGGTAAAATAAATTTAAAAAAAATTGATATGAAGCTTAAATCGATTCCACAATTTAATATATAGTTTTATATTCTCAATTTAATATTTAATTTAACATTCTCGCTCTCTCATGTGTGGATTGATCCTAGCCTTATCCAGGCATAAAGCATAGGAAACAGGTATTTATGAAAAAGATGGAATTAAAATAAATTTCAAAAAATTATATGAATTTTAAATCGATTCCATAATTTAATATTTAATTTAATATTCTCGCTTTATCATGTGTGGAATGATCCTAACCTTTTTCAGGCATAAAGCGCTGGAAACAACCATTTATGAAAAAGATGGGATAAAAATAAATTAAAAAAAAATATGAATTTTATATCGATTCCACCATTTAATACATAATTTAACATTCTCGCTTTCTCATGTGTGGAGTGATCCTAAACATATTCAGGCATAATGCGCTGGAAACAGCCATTAATGATAAAGATGGGATTAAAATAAAATTAAAACAAATTGATATGAAATAAAAATCGATTCCACAATTTAATAATTAATTTAATATTCTCTCTTTTTCATGTGAGGAGTGATCCTAACCTTATTCAGGCATAAAGCACTGGAAACAGCCATTTATGAAAAAGATGGGATTAAAATATATTTAAAAAAAATTGATATGAAATTTAAATGGATTCAACAATTTAACATTTATTTTAATATTCTCGCTTTCTCATGTGTGGAGTGATCCTAACATTATTCAGCTATAAAGCGCTGGAAACAGCCATTTATTAAAAAGATGGCATTAAAATAAATTTAAAACAAATTGATGACATTTAAATCGATTCCACAATTTAATATTTAATTTGATATTCCCGCTTTCTCATGTGTGGAATGATCCTAACTTTATTCAGGCACAAAGCGCTGGAAACTGCCATTTATCAAAAAGATGGTATTGAAATAAATTTTAAAAAATTGTTATGAAATTTTAATCGATTCCTCATTTTAATATTTAATTTATTATTCTCGCTTTCTGATGTGTGGATTGATCCTAACCTTATTCTGGCAAAAAGCGCTGAAAACTGCCATTTATTAAAAAGATGGGATTAAAATAAATTTTAAAAAATTGATATTAAATTTAAATCGATTCCACAATTTAATATTCTCGCTTTCTCATGTGTAGAGTGATCCTAAACTTCTTCACGCATAAAGGGGTGGAAATAGCCATTTATGAAAAAGATGGGATTAAAATAATTTAAAAAAATTGATATGAAACTTGAATCGATTCCACAATTTAATATTTAATTTAAAATTCTCGCTTTCTCATGTGTGAAGTGATCCTAACCTTATTCAGGCATAATGCGCTGGAAACATCCATTTATGAAGAATAAGGGATTAAAATAAATTTTAAAAAAATATTAAATTTAAATGGATTCCACAATTTAATATTTAATTTAATATCCTGGCTCTCTCATGTGTGGAGCGATCCTAAATTTATTCATTCATAAAGCGCTGGAAACAGCCATTTATGAAAAAGATGGGATTAAAATAGATTACAAAAATTTATATGAAATTTTAATAGATTCCACAATTTAATATTTAATTTGATATTTCCGCTTTCTCATGTGTGGAATGATCCTAACTTTATTCAGGCACAAAGCGCTGGAAACTGCCATTTATCAAAAAGATGGTATTGAAATAAATTTTAAGAAATTGTTATGAAATTTTAATCAATTCCTCATTTTAATATTTAATTTATTATTCTCGCTTTCTGATGTGTGGATTGATCCTAACATTATTCAGGCAAAAAGCGCTGGAAAATGCCATTTATGAAATAGATGGGATTAAAGTAAATTTTAATATCTTGATAAGAAATTTAAATCGATTCCTCAATTTAATATTTAATTTAGTATTCTCGCTTTCTCATGTGTGGAGTGATCCTAACCTTATTCAGGCATAACGCGCTGGAAACTGCAAATAATAAAAAAGAAGGGATTAAAATAAATTTTAAAAAAATTGATATGAAATTTAAAGTGATTCCACAATTTAATATTTAATTTAATATTCTCGCTTTCTCATGTGTGGAGTGATCCTAAAGTTATTCATTCATAAAGCGCTGGAAACAGTTATTTATGAAAAAGATGGGATTAAAATAGATTAAAAAAAATGATATGAAATTTAAATTGATTCCACAATTTAATATTTGATTTAATATTCTCGCTTTCTCATGTGTGGAGAGATCCTAAACTTATTCATTCATAAAGCGCTGGAATCTGTCGTTTATGAAAAAATGGGATTAAAATAAATTAAAAAAAATTGATATGAAATTTAAGTCGATTCCACAATATAATATTCTCGCTCTCTCTTGTGTGGAGTGATCCTAAACTTATTCAGGCATAAAGCGCTGGAAACAGCCATTTATGAAAAAGATGGGATAAAAATAAATTTGAAAAAAATTGATATGAAATTTAAGTCGATTCCACAATTTAATATTCTCGCTCTCTCTTGTGTGGAGTGATCCTAAACTTATTCAGGCACAAAGCGCTAGAAACTGCTATTTATGAAAAAGATGGGATTAAAATAAATTTTAAGATCTTGATATGAAATTTAAATCGATTCCACAATTTAATATTCTATTTAATATTCTCGCTTTCTCATGTATGGAGTTATCCTAACCTTATTCAGGCATAAAGCACTGAAAACAGCCATGTATGAAAAAGATGGGATTAGAATAAATTAAAAAAAATTGATATGAAATTTAAATGGATTCAACAATTTAACATTTAATTTAACATTCTCGCTTTCTCATGTGTGGCGTGATCTCAAACTTATTCAGGCACAAAGTGCTAGATACTGCTATTTATGAAAAAGATGGGATAAAAATAAATAAAAAAAAATTGATATGATATTCAAATCGACTCCACAATTTATTATTTAATTTAATATTCTCGCTTTCTCATGTATGGAGTGATCCTAAACATATTCATGTATAATGCGCTGTAAACAGCTATTTATGATAAATATGGGATTAAAATAAATTTAAAACAAATTAATATGAAATTAAAATCGATTCCACAATTTAATATTTAATTTAATATTCTCGCTTTCTTATGTGTGGAGTGTTCCTAACCTTATTCAGGCATAAAGCGCTGGAAATAGCCATTTATGAAAAAGATGGGAATAAAATAAATAAAAAAAAATTGATATGAAATTTAAATCGATTCCACAATTTATTATTTAATTTAATATTCTCGCTTTCTCATGTGTGGAGTGATCCTAACATTATTCAGCTATAAAGCGCTGGAAGCAGCTGCTTATGAAAAAGATGGGATTAAAATAAATTTAAAACAAATTAATATGAAATTAAAATCGATTCCACAATTTAATATTTAATTTAATATTCTCGCTTTCTCATGTGTGGAGTGATCCTAACCTTATTCAGGCATAAAGCACTGAAAACAGCCATTTATGAAAAAGATGGGATTACAATAAATTAAAAAAAATTGATATGAAATTTAAATGAATTCAACAATTTAACATTTAATTTAATATTCTCGCTTTCTCATGTGTGGAGTGATCCTAACATTATTCAGCTATAAAGCGCTGGAAGCAGCTGCTTATGAAAAAGATGGGATTAAAATAAATTTAAAAAAATTGATATGAAATTTTAATTGATTCCACAATTTAATATTTTATTTATTATTCTCGCTTTCTCATGTGTGAAGTGATCGTAGTCTTATTCCGGTATAAAGCGCAGGAAACAGCCATTTATGAAAAGTATGGGATTAAAATAAATTTAATAAATATTGATATGAAGTTTAAATCGATTCCACAATTTAATAATCAATTCAATATTCTAGCATTCTCATGTTTGGAGTGATCCTAACCTTATTCAGTCATAAAGCGCTGGAAAGAGCCATTAATGAAAGAGATGGGATTAAAATAAATTTAAAAAAATGGATATGAAATTTATATCGATTCCACAATTTAATATTTAATTTATTATTCTCGCTTTTTCATGTGTGGAGTGATCCTTACCTTATTCAGGCATAGAGCGCTAGAAACAGCCATTTATGAAAAAGATGGGATTAAAATAAATTAAAAAAATGGATATGAAATTCAAATCGATTCCACAATTTAATATTTAATTTAATATTCTCGCTTTCTCATGTGTGGAGTGATCCTAACCTTATTCAGTCATAAAGCGCTGGAAACAGCCATTTATGAAAAAGATAGGATAAAAATAAATTTAAAAAAATTGATATGAAATTTAAATAGATTCCACAATTTAATATTTAATTTAAAATTCTCGCTTTCTCATGTGTGGAGTGATTCTAACCTTAATCAGGCATAGAGCGCTGGAAACAGACATTTATGAAAAAGATGGGATTTAAATAGATTTTAAAAAAAACGATATGAAATTTGAATCGAATCCACAATTTAATATTTAATTTAATATTCTCGCTTTCTCATGTGTGGATTGATCCTAACCTTATTCAGGCATAAAGCGCTGGAAACAGCCATTTATGAAAAAGATGGGATGAAAATAAATTTAAAGAAAATGATATGAAATTTAAATAGATTCTACAATTTAATATTCTCGCTTATTCATGTGTGGAGTGATCCTAACCTTATTCAGGCATAAAGCGCTGGAAGCAGCCATTTATGAAAAAGATGGGATTGAAAAAATTTAAAAAAACCTAACCTAACCTAACCTAACCTAACCTAATCTAACCTTATTCAGGCATAAAGCGCTGAAAGCAGCCATTTATGAAAAAGATGGGATTAGAATAAATTTAAAAAAAACGGATATCAAATTTAAATCGATTCCACAATTTAAAATTTAATTTAAAATTCTCGCATTCTCATGTGTGGAATGATCCTAACCTTATTCAGGCAAAGAGCGCTGGAAACAGCCATTTATGAAAAAGATGGGATTAAAATAAATTAAAAAAAAAGATATGGAACTTAAATCGATTCAACAATATAATATTTAACTTAATATACTCGCTTCCTCATGTGTGGAGTGATCCTAACCTTAATCAGACATAAAGCGCTGGAAACAGCCATTTATGAAAAATATGAGAAAAAAACAAATAAAAAAAATGGATATGAAATTTAAATCGATTCCACAATTTAATATTTAATTTAAAATTCTCGCGTTCTCATGTGTAGAGTGATCCTAACCTTCTTTAGGCATAGAGCGCTGGAAACAGCCAATTGTGAAAAAGATGGGATTAAAATAAATTTAAAAAAAAATGATATGAAATATAAATAGTTTCCACAATTTAATATTTAAAATAAATTAAAAAAAAATGATATGAAATTTAAATCTATTCCACAATTTAATATTTAATTTAATATTCTCGCTTTCTCATGTGTGGAGTGATTCCAACCTTATTCAGGCATAAAGCACTGAAAACAGCCATTTATGAAAAAGATGGGATTAGAATAAATTAAAAAACATTGATATGAAATTTAAATGGATTCAACAATTTAACATTTAATTTAATATTCTCGCTTTCTCATGTGTGGAGTGATCCTAACATTATTAAGCTATAAAGCGCTGGAAACAGCCGTTTATGAAAAAGATGGGATTAAAATAAATTTAAAAAAATTGATATGAAATTTAAATTGATTCCACATTTTAATATTTAATTTAATATTCTCGCTTTCTCATATGTGGAGTGATCCTAGTCTTATTCCGGTATAAAGCGCAGGAAACAGCCATTTATGAAAAATATGGGATTAAAATAAATTTAAAAAATATTGATATGAAGTTTAAATCGATTCCACAATTTAATAATCAATTCAATATTCTAGCATTCTCATGTTTGGAGTGATCCTAACCTTATTCAGTCATAAAGCGCTGGAAAGAGCCATTAATGAAAGAGATGGGATTAAAATAATTTTAAAAAAATGGATATGAAATTTATATCGATTCCACAATTTAATATTTCATTTATTATTCTCGCTTTCTGATGTGTGGATTGATCCTAACATTATTCAGGCAAAAAGCGCTGGAAACAGCCATTTATGAAAAAGATAGGATAAAAATAAATTAAAAAAAATTGATATGAAATTTAAATAGATTCCACAGTTTGATATTAAATTTAAAATTCTCGCTTTCTCATGTGTGGAGTGATTCTAACCATAATCAGGCATAGAGCGCTGGAAACAGACATTTATGAAAAAGATGGGATAAAAATAAATTTAAAAAATGGATATGAAATTCAAATCGATTCCACAATTTAATATTTAATTTAATATTCTCGCTTTCTCATGTGTGGAGTGATCCTAACCTTATTCAGTCATAAAGCGCTGGAAACAGCCATTTATGAAAAAGATAGGATAAAAATAAATTTAAAAAAATTGATATGAAATTTAAATAGATTCCACAGTTTGATATTTAATTTAAAATTCTCGCTTTCTCATGTGTGGAGTGATTCTAACCTTAATCAGGCATAGAGCGCTGGAAACAGACATTTATGAAAAAGATGGGATTTAAATAGATTTAAAAAAAATGATATGAAATTTGAATCGATTCCACAATTTAATATTTAATTTAATATTCTCGCTTTCTCATGTGTGGAGTGATCCTAACCTTATTCAGGCATAAAGCGCTGGAAGCAGCCATTTATGAAAAAGATGGGATTAAAATAAATTTAAAAAAACCTCACCTAACCTAACCTAACCTAACCTAATCTAACCTTATTCAGGCATAAAGCGCTGAAAGCAGCCATTTATGAAAAAGATGGGATTAGAATAAATTTAAAAAAAAAACGGATATCAAATTTAAATCGATTCCACAATTTAATATTTAATTTAAAATTCTCGCTTTCTCATGTGTGGAATGATCCTAACTTTATTCAGGCACAAAGCGCTGGAAACTGCCATTTATCAAAAAGATGGTATTGAAATAAATTTTAAAAAATTGTTATGAAATTTTAATCGATTCTTCATTTTAATATTTAATTTATTATTCTCGCTTTCTGATGTGTGGATTGATCCTAACCTTATTCAGGCAAAGAGCGCTGGAAACAGCCATTTATGAAAAAGATGGGATTAAAATAAATTTAAAAAAAAGATATGAAACTTAAATCGATTCAACAATATAATATTTAACTTAATATTCTCGCTTCATCATGTGTGGAGTGATCCTAACCTTAATCAGACATAAAGCGCTGGAAACAGCCATTTATAAAAAATATGAGAAAAAACAAATAAAAAAAAATGGATATGAAATTTAAATCGATTCCACAATTTAATATTTAATTTAAAATTCTCGCTTTCTCATGTGTGGAGTGATCCTAACCTTCTTTAGTCATAGAGCGCTGGAAACAGCCAATTGTGAAAAAGATGGGATTAAAATAAATTTCAAAAAAAATGATATAAAATTTAAATCATTTCCACAATTTAATATTTAAAATAAATTTTAAAAAATGATATGAAATTTAAATCTATTCCACAATTTAATATTTAATTCATTATTCTCGCTTTCTCATGTGTGGAGTGATCCTAACATTATTCAGGCGTAAAGCGCTGAAAACAGCCATTTTTGAAAAAGATGGGATTAGAATAAATTTAAAAAAATGGATATGAAATTCAAATCGATTCCACAATTTAATATTTAATCTAATATTCTCGCTCTCTCATGTGTGGAGTTATCCTAACCTTATTCAGGCAAAAAGCGCTGGAACCAGCCATTTATGAAAAAGATGGAATTAAAATAAATTTAAAAAAAATTTATATGAAATTTAAATCCATTCAATAATTTAATATTTTATTTAATACTCTCGCTTTCTCATGTGTGGAGTGATCCTAACCTTATTCAGGCATAGAGCGCTGGAAACAGCCATTTATGAAAAAGATGGGATTAAAATAAACTTAAAAAAATTATATAAAATTTAAATCGATTCCACTATTTAATATTTAATTTAATTCGCTTTCTCATGTATGGAGTGATCTTAACCTTATTCAGGCATCAAGCGCTCGAAAAAGCCATCTATGAAAAAGATGGGAATAAAATGAATTTTTAAGAAATTGATATGAAATTTGAATCGATTCCTCAATTCAATATTTAATTTAATATTCTCGCTCTCTCATGTGTGGATTGACCCTAACTTTCTCAGGCATAAAGCGCTGGAAACCACCATTTATGAAAAAGATGGGATAAAAATAATTTAAAAGAAAATTGATATAAAATTTAAAATGATTCCACAATTTAATATTTAATTTAATATTCTCGCTTTCTCATGTGTGGTGTGATCCTAAACTTATTCAGGCACAAAGCGCTGGAAACTGCCATTTATGAAAAAGATGGGATTGAAATAAATGAATAAAAATTTATATGAAATTTAAATCGATTCCTCAATTTAATATTTCAGTTAATATTCTCTCTTTGTCATGTGTGGATTGATCCTAATCTTACTCAGGCATAAAGAGCTGGAAACAGCCATTTATGTAAAAGACGGCAGTAAAATATATTAAAAAAGAATTATATGAAATTTAAATCGATTCCACATATTAATTTTTAATTTAATATTCTCTCTTTCTCATGTGTGGAGTGATCCTAACCTTATTCAGGCATAGAGCGCTGGAAACAGCCATTTATGAAAAAGATGGGATTAAGACAAATAAAAAAAATGATATGAAATTTGAATCGATTCCACAATTTAATATTTAATTTAATATTCTCGCTTTCTCATGTGTGGAGTGTTCCTAAACTTCTTCAGGCATAAAGCGCGGGAAACAGCCACTTATGAGAAAGTTGTTATTAGAATAAATTAAAAAAAAATTATATGATACTTAAATCGATACCAAAATTTAAAATTTAATTCAAAATTCTCGCTTTCTCATGTGTGAAGTGATCCTAACCTTATTCAGGCATAAGGCACTGGAAACAGACATTTATGAAAAAAGATGGGATTAAAACAAATTTGAAAATTATTGATTTGAAATTTAAATCGATTCCTCAATTTAATGAAAAATGATTCCACAATTTAATATTTAATTTAATATTCTCGCTTTCTCATGTGTGGTGTGATCCTAAACTTATTCAGGCACAAAGCGCTGGAAACTGCCATTTAAAGAAAAGATGGGATTAAAATGAATTTTAAAAATATTGATATGAAATTTGAATCGATTCCTCAATTTAATATTTAATTTAATATTCTCGCTTTCTCATGTGTGGATTGATCCTAACCTGATTCAGGCATAAAGCGCTGGAAACAGCCATTTATGAAAAAGATGGGATTAAAATCAATTAAAATAAAATTATATGAAATTTATGTCGATTCCACAATTAAATATTTGATTTAGTTATCTCGTTTTCGCATGTGTGGAGTGATCCTAACCTTATTCAGGCATAAATCGCTGGAAACAGCCATTTATGAAAAATATGGGATTAAAATAAATTAAAAGAAAATTGATATGAAATTTAAAATGATTCCACAATTTAATATTTAATTTAATATTCTCGATTTCTCATGTGTGGTGTGATCCTAAACTTATTCAAACACAAAGCGCTGGAAACTGTGATTTAAAAGAAAGATGGGATTAAAATAAATTTAAAAAATATTGATATGAAATTTGAGTCAATTCCTCAATTTAATATTTAATTTAATATTCTCGCTTTCTCAAGTGTGGATTGATCCTAACCTTATTCAGGCATAAAGCGTTGGAAACAGACATTTATGAAAAAGATGGGATTAAAATCAATTAAAAAAAATTATATGAAATTTATGTCGATTCTTCAATTTAATATTTGATTTAATTATCTCGTTTTCTCATGTGTGGAGTTATCCTAACCTTATTCAGAAATAAAGCGCTGGAAACAGCCATTTATGAAAAAGGTGGAAGTAAAATAAATTTAAAAAAAATTGATATGAATTTTAAATCGATTCTACAATTTAATATATAATTTTATTTTCTCAATTTAATATTTAATTTAATATTCTCGCTCTCTCATGTGTGGATTGATCCTAACCTTATCCAGGCATAAAGCATTGGAAACAGCTATTTATGAAAAAGATGGTATTAAAATAAATTTCAAAAAATTATATGAATTTTAAATCGATTCCATAATTTAATATTTAATTTAATGTTCTCGCTTTCTCATGTGTGGATTGATCCTAACCTTTTTCAGGCATAAAGCGCTGGAAACAACCATTTATGAAAAAGATGGGATAAAAACAAATTAAAAGAAAATTGATATGAAATTTAAAATGATTCCACAATTTAATATTCAATTTAATATTCTCGCTTTCTCATGTGTGGTGTGATCCTAAACTTATTCCGACATAAAGCGCTGGAAACTGCCATTTATGAAAAAGATGGGATTAAAATAAATTTAAAAAAATTGATATTAAATTTAAATCGATTCCTCAAATTAATATTTAATTTAATATTCTCGCTTTCTCATGTGAGGATTGATCCTAACCTTATTCAGGCATAAAGCGCTGGAAACTGCCATTTATGTAATATGGGATTAAAATAAATTAAAAAAAAATTGATATGAAATTAAAGTCGATTCCACAATTTAATATTTAATTTAATATGCTCGCTTTCTCTTGTGTGGAGTGATCCTAACCTTATTCAGGCATAAAGCGCTGGAAACAGCCATTTATGAAAAAGATGGAATAAAAATATATTAAAAAAAATTGATATGAAATTTAAATCGATTCCACAATTTAATTTTTAATTTAAAATTCTCGCTTTTCATGTATGAAGTGATCCTAAGCTTACTCAGGCATGAAGCGCTGGAAAAAGCCATTTTTGAAAAAGATGGGATAAAAATAAATTTGAAACTTATTGATACGAAATTTATCGATACCAAAAATTAATATTTAATTTAATATTCTCGCTTTCTCATGTGTGGATTGATCCTAATCTAATTCAGGCATAAAGCGCTGGAAGCAGTAATTTATGAAAAAGATGGAAGTAAACTAAATAAAAAAAAATATATGAAATTTAAATCGATTCCACATATTAATTTTTAATTTAATATTCTCGCTTTCTCATGTGTAGAGTGATCCTAAACTTATTCAGGCATAAAGCGCTGGAAACAGCCATTTATGAAAAAGATGGGATTAAAATAAATTTAAAAATTAAAAAAATGGATATGAAATTTAAATCGAATCCACAATTTAATATTTTATTTAATATTCTCGCTCTCTCATGTGTGGAGTTATCCTAACCTTATTCAGGCAAAAAGCGCTGGAACCAGCCATTTATGAAAAAGATGGAATTAAAATAAATTTTAAAAAAAATTATATGAAATTTAAATCCATTCAATAATTTAATATTTTATTTAATACTCTCGCTTTCTCATGTGTGGAGTGATCCTAACCTTATTCAGGCATAGAGCGCTGGAAACAGCCATTTATGAAAAAGATGGGATTAAATTAAACTTAAAAAAATTATATAAAATTTAAATCGATTCCACTATTTAATATTTAATTTAATTCGCTTTCTCATGTATGGAGTGATCTTAACCTTATTCAGGCATCAAGCGCTCGAAAAAGCCATCTATGAAAAAGATGGGAATAAAATGAATTTTTAAGAAATTGATATGAAATTTGAATCGATTCCTCAATTCAATATTTAATTTAATATTCTCGCTTTCTCATGTGTGGAGTGTTCCTAAATTTCTTCAGGCTTAAAGCGCGGGAAACAGCCACTTATGAGAAAGTTGGTATTAAAATAAATTAAAAAAAAATTATATGATACTTAAATCGATACCAAAATTTAATTTAAAATTCTCGCTTTCTCATGTGTGAAGTGATCCTAAACTTATTCAGGCACAAAGCGCTGGAAACTGCCATTTATGAAAAAGATGGGATTAAAATAAATGAATAAAAATTTATATGAAATTTAAATCGATTCCTCAATTTAATATTTCAGTTAATATTCTCTCTTTGTCATGTGTGGATTGATCCTAATCTTACTCAGACATAAAGAGCTGGAAACAGCCATTTATGTAAAAGACGGCAGTAAAATATATTAAAAAAGAATTATATGAAATTTAAATCGATTCCACATATTAATTTTTAATTTAATATTCTCTCTTTCTCATGTGTGGAGTGATCCTAACCTTATTCAGGCATAAAGCGCTGGAAACAGCCATTTATGAAAAAGATGGGATTAAGACAAATAAAAAAAATGATATGAAATTTGAATCGATTCCACAATTTAATATTTAATTTAATATTTTCGCTTTCTCATGTGTGGAGTGTTCCTAAACTTCTTCAGGCATAAAGCGCGGGAAACAGCCACTTATGAGAAAGTTGGTATTAAAATAAATTAAAAAAAAATTATATGATACTTTAATCGATACCAAAATTTAATTTAAAATTCTCGCTTTCTCATGTGTGAAGTGATCCTAACCTTATTCAGGCATAAGGCACTGGAAACAGACATTTATGAAAAAAGATGGGATTAAAACAAATTTGAAAATTATTGATTTGAAATTTAAATCGATTCCTCAATTTAATGAAAAATGATTCCACAATTTAATATTTAATTTAATATTCTCGCTTTCTCATGTGTGGTGTGATCCTAAACTTATTCAGGCACAAAGCGCTGGAAACTGCCATTTAAAGAAAAGATGGGATTAAAATAAATTTTAAATATATTGATATGAAATTTGAATCGATTCCTCAATTTAATATTTAATTTAATATTCTCGCTTTCTCATGTGTGGATTGATCCTAACCTGATTCAGGCATAAAGCGCTGGAAACAGCCATTTATGAAAAAGATGGGATTAAAATCAATTAAAATAAAATTATATGAAATTTATGTCGATTCCACAATTAAATATTTGATTTAGTTATCTCGTTTTCGCATGTGTGGAGTGATCCTAACCTTATTCAGGCATAAAGCGCTGGAAACAACCATTTATGAAAAAGATGGGATAAAAATAAATTAAAAGAAAATTGATATGAAATTTAAAATGATTCCACAATTTAATATTTAATTTAATATTCTCGATTTCTCATGTGTGGTGTGATCCTAAACTTATTCAGGCATAAAGCGTTGGAAACAGACATTTATGAAAAAGGTGGAAGTAAAATAAATTTTAAAAAAATTGATATGAATTTTAAATCGATTCTACAATTTAATGTATAATTTTATTTTCTCAATTTAATATTTAATTTAATATTCTCGCTCTCTCATGTGTGGATTGATCCTAACCTTATCCAGGCATAAAGCATTGGAAACAGCTATTTATGAAAAAGATGGTATTAAAATAAATTCCAAAAAATTATATGAATTTTAAATCGATTCCATAATTTAATATTTAATTTAATATTCTCGCTTTCTCATGTGTGGATTGATCCTAACCTTTTTCAGGCATAAAGCGCTGGAAACAACCATTTATGAAAAAGATGGGATAAAAACAAATTAAAAGAAAATTGATATGAAATTTAAAATGATTCCACAATTTAATATTCAATTTAATATTCTCGCTTTCTCATGTGTGGTGTGATCCTAAACTTATTCAGGCACAAAGCGCTGGAAACTGCCATTTAAAGAAAAGATAGGATTAAAATAAATTTTAAAAATATTGATATGAAATTTGAATCGATTCCTCAATTTAATATTTAATTTAATATTCTCGTTTTCTCATGTGTGGAGTGATCCTAACCTTATTCAGGCATAAAGCGCTGGAAACAGCCATTTATGAAAAAGGTGGAAGTAGAATAAGCTTAAAAAATATTGATATGATATTTAAATCGATTCCACAATTTATTATTAAACTTAATATTCTCGCTTTCTCATGTGTGGTGTGATCCTAAACATATTCAGGCATAATGCGCTGGAAACTGCAATTTATGAAAAAGATGGGATTAAAATAAATTAAAAAAAAATATATATAATCTATATCGATTCCTCAATTTATTATTTCATTTAATATTCTCTCTTTCTCATGTGGTCATCGATCCTAATCTAATTCAGGCATAAAGCACTGGAAGCAGTAATTTATAAAAAAAATGGAAGTAAAATAAATTAAAAAAAAATATATATGAAATTTAAATCGATTCCATTAATTTTTAGTTTAATATTCTCGCTTTCTCATGTGTAGAGTGATCCTAAACTTATTCAGGCATAAAGCGCTGGAAACAGCCATTTATGAAAAAGATGGGATTAAAATAAATTTAAATCTAAAACAACTGAAATTAAAAAAAAAAGAATAGTTTTTATTGGGCATTTAAGATTTAAACCGTACCGATGAGTACCTACTATTGCTATCCTTTTCTCGATTTTAACTATACTTATGTATATGTGTTTGCCAGCAACAGCAATTCCATAACAAATTACTGTTTGTCTACCACAACACAAAATTAAACTTTAAATTAACAATAACGTCTGACGTCTGACAATTGCGACATAACCATAGACGATCTTCCAGAAAGTACCTATATACCAGAGAACGTGACGTATATATACGCTCCATGCTCGTGCGTAATTCCAGTGACGGATCCCATTGTCGTTCCATGTCGACAAAATAATGATCTTGATTGAATGAGATTGAATGAGATAATTATAATTACCAATATTGGATCACACTTGGAGCTTAACAGGCGGCGAGATGTCTGCGATCTAAGTTCGAATTCGAAATTTCAAGTCTCTAGACCGTATGGGGCCTGAGAAATCGCTGCGGAGTCCATTGATACAAGAACCGAAAGTAATAAAAACTATTTAAAAAAATGGATATGAAATTTAAATCGAATACACAATTTAATATTTTATTTAATATCCTCCCTTTCACATGTGTGTAGTTATCCTAACCTTACTCAGGCATAAAGCGCTGGAAACAGCCATTTATGAAAAAGATGGGACTAAAATAAATTAAAAAAAAATATGAATTTTAAATCGATTCCACCATTTAATACATAATTTAATATTCTCGCTTTCTCATGTGTGGAGTGATCCTAAACTTATTCATTCAAAAAGCGCTGGAAACAACCATTTATGAAAAAGGTGGGATTAAAATAGAATAAAAAAATTGATATGAAATTTAAATTGATTCCACAATTTAATATTTAATTTGATATTCCCGCTTTCTCATGTGCGGAATGATCCTAACTTTATTAAGGCACAAAGCGCTGGAAACTGCCATTTATCAAAAAGATGGTATTGAAATAAATTTAAAAAAATTGTTATGAAATTTTAATCGATTCCTCATTTTAATATTTAATTTATTATTCTCGCTTTCTGATGTGTGGATTGATCCTAACCTTATTCAGGCAAAAAGCGCTGGAAACTGCCATTTATGAAAAAGATGAGATTAAAATAAATTTTAAATAATTGATATTAAATTTAAATCGATTCCACAATTTAATATTTAATTTAATATTCTTGCTTTCTCATGTGTGGAGTGATCTTCTTCAGGCATAAAGGGGTGGAAATAGCCATTTATGAAAAAGATTGGATTAAAATAAATAAAAAAAAATTGATATGAAACTTGAATCGATTCCACAATTTAATATTTAATTTAAAATTCTCGCTTTCTCATGTGTGAAGTGATCCTGACCTTATTCAGGCAAAAGGCGCTGGAAACAGCCATTTATGAAAAGGATGGGATAAAAATAAATTTTAAAAAAATTAATATGAAATTTAAATCGATTCCACAATTTAGTTTTTAATTAAAAATTCTCGCTTTTCATATATGAAGTGATCGTAAGCTTATTAGGGCATGAAGCGCTGCAATCAGCCATTTTTGAAAAAGATGGGATTAAAATAAATTAAAAAATTATTGATACGAAATTTAAATCGATTCCACAAATTAATATTTAATTTAATATTATCGCTTTCTCATGTTTGGAGTGATCCTAACCTTATTTAGGCACAAAGCGCTGGAAACTGCCATTTATGAAAAATATGGGATTAAAATAAATTTAAATATAAAACAAGTGAAATTTAAAAAAAAGAATAGTTTTTATTGGGCATTTAAGATTTAAACCGTACCGATGAGTACCTACTATTGCTATCCTTTTCTCGATTTTAACTATACTTATGTATATGTGTTTGCCAGCAACAGCAATTCCATAACAACTTACTGTTTGTCTACCACAACACAAAATTAAACTTTAAATTAACAATAACGTCTGACGTCTGACAATTGCGACATAACCATAGACGATCTTCCAGAAAATACCTATATACCAGAGAACGAGACGTATATATACGCTCCATGCTCGTGCGTAATTCCAGTGACGGATCCCATTGTCGTTCCATGTCGAAAAAATAATGATCTTGATTGAATGAGATTGAATGAGATAATTATAATTACCAATATTGGATCACACTTGGAGCTTAACAGGCGGCGAGATGTCTGCGATCTAAGTTCGAATTCGAAATTTCAAGTCTCTAGACCGTATGGGGTCTGAGAAATCGCTGCGGAGTCCATTGATACAAGAACCGAAAGTAATAAAAACTATTTAAAAAAATGGATATGAAATTTAAATCGAATACACAATTTAATATTTTATTTAATATCATCGCTTTCACATGTGTGGAGTTCTCCTAACCTTACTCAGGCATAAAGCGCTGGAAACAGCCATTTATGAAAAAGATGGGACTAAAATAAATTTAAAAAAATATGAATTTTAAATCGATTCCACCATTTAATACATAATTTAATATTCTCGATTTCTCATGTGTGGATTGATCCTAAGCTTAGTCAGGCATAAAGCGCTGGAAACAGCCTATCATGAAAAATATGGGATAAAAATAAATTAAAAAAAAATTGATATGAAATTTAAATCGACTCCACAATTTAATATTTAATTTAATATTCTCGCTTTCTCATGTGTGGTGTGATCCTAAACATATTCAGGCATAATGCGCTGGAAACAGCCATTTATGATAAAGATGGGATTAAAATAAATTTAAAACAAATTGATATGAAATTAAAATCGGTTCTACAATTTAATATTTAATTTAATATTCTCGCTTTCTCATGTGAGGAGTGATCCTAACCTTATTCAGGCGTAAAGCACTGGAAACAGCCATTTATGAAAAAGATGGGATTAAAATAAATAAAAAAAAAATTGATATGAAATTTAAATGGATTCAACAATTTATCATTTAATTTAATATTCTCGCTTTCTCATGTGTGGAGTGATCCTAACATTATTCAGCTATAAAGCGCTGGAAACAGCCGTTTATGAAAAAGATGGGATTAAAATAAATTTAAAACAAATTGATATGAAATTTAAATTGATTCCACAATTTAAAATTTAATTTAATATTCTCGCTTTCTCATGTGTGAAGTGATCCTAGCCTTATTCCGGCATAAAGCGCAGGAAACAGCCATTTATGAGAAATATGGGATAAAAATAAATTTTTAAAAAAATATATGAATTTTAAATGGATTCCACAATTTAATATTTAATTTAATATTCCCGCTTTCTCATGTGTGGAGTGATCCTAAACTTATTCATTCAAAAAGCGCTGGAAACAGCCATTTATCAAAAAGATGGTATTGAAATAAATTTTAAAAAATTGTTATGAAATTTTAATCGATTCCTCATTTTAATATTTAATTTATTATTCTCGCTTTCTGATGTGTGGATTGATCCTAACCTTATTCAGGCACAAAGCGCTGGAAACTGCCATTTATCAAAAAGATGGTATTGAAATAAATTTTAAAAAATTGTTATGAAATTTTAATCGATTCCTCATTTTAATATTTAATTTATTATTCTCGCTTTCTGATGTGTGGATTGATCCTAACCTTATTCAGGCAAAAAGCGCTGGAAACTGCCATTTATGAAAAAGATGGGATTAAAATAAATTTTAAAGAATTGATATTAAATTTAAATCGATTCCACAATTTAACATTTAATTTAATATTCTCGCTTTCTCATGTGTGGAGTGATCCTTACTTTATTAAGGCACAAAGCGCTGGAAACTGCCATTTATCAAAAAGATGGTATTGAAATAAATTTTAAAAAATTGTTATGAAATTTGAATCGATTCCTCATTTTAATATTTAATTTATTATTCTCGCTTTCTCATGTGTGGAGTGATCCTAATCTTCTTCAGGCATAAAGGGTCGGAAATAGCCATTTATGAAAAAGATGGGATTAAAATAAATAAAAAAAAATTGATATGAAACTTGAATCGATTCCACAATTTAATATTTAATTTAAAATTCTCGCTTTCTCATATGTGAAGTGATCCTGACCTTATTCAGGCATAAAGCGCTGGAAACAGCCATTTATGAAAAGGATGGGATAAAAATAAATTAAAAAAAAATTGAAATGAAATTTAAATCGATTCCACAATTTAGTTTTTAATTAAAAATTATCGCTTTTCATGTATGGAGTGATCGTAAGCTTATTAGGGCATGAAGCGCTGCAAACAGCCATTTTTGAAAAAGATGGGATTAAAATAAATCAAAAAATTATTGATACGAAATTTAAATCGATTCCACAAATTAATATTTAATTTAATATTATCGCTTTCTCATGTTTGGAGTGATCCTAACCTTATTCAGGCACAAAGCGCTGGAAACTGCCATTTATGAAAAAGATGGGATTAAAATAAATTTTATAATTAAAAAAATGCATATGAAATTTAAATCGAATCCATAATTTAATATTTTATTTAATACTCTCGCTTTCTCATATGTGGAGTGATCCTAACCTTATTCAGGCATAGAGCGCTGGAAACAGCCATTTATGAAAAAGATGGAATTAAAATAGACTTAAAAAATGATATAAAATTTAAATCGATTCCACTTTTTAATATTTAATTTTATATTCTCGCTTTCTCATGTATGGAGTGATCTTAACTTTATTCAGGCACAAAGCGCTGGAAACTGCCATTTATCAAAAAGATGGGATTAAAATAAATTTTAAAAATATTGATATGAAATTTGAATCGATTCCTCATTTTAATACTTATTTTATTATTCTCGCTTTCTGATGTGTGGATTGATCTTAACCTTATTCAGGCAAAAAGCGCTGGAAACTGCCATTTATGAAAAAGATGGGACTTAAATAAATTTAAGAAAAATTGATATGATATTTAAATGGATTCAACAAATTAATATTTAATTTATTATTCTCGCTTTCTCATGTTTGGAGTGATCCTAACCTTATTCAGGCACAAAGCGCTGGAAACAGCCATTTATGAAAAAGATGGGATTAAAATAAATTTAAAAATAAAAAAAATGGATATATAATTTAAATAGAATCCACAGTTTAATATTTTATTTAATACTCTCGCTTTCTCATGTGTTAAGTGATCCTAACCTCATTCAGGCATAATGCGCTGGAAACAGCCATTTATGAAAAAGATGGGATTAAAATAAATTTTGAAAAAATTGATATGATATTTAAATGGATTCAACAAATTAATATTTAATTTATTATTCTCGCTTTCTCATGTGTGGATTGATCCTTACATTATTCAGCTATAAAGCGCTGGAAAGAGCCGTTTATGAAAAAGATGGGATTAAAATAATTTTAAAACAAATTGATATGAAGTTTAAATTGATTCCACACTTTAATATTTAATTTAATATTCTCGCTTTCTCATGTCTGAAGTGATCCTAATCTTATTCCGGCATAAAGCGCTGGAAACAGCTATTTATGAAAAATATGGGATTAAAATAAAGGAAAAAAAATATATTAAATTTAAATGGATTCCAAAATTTCATATTTAATTTAATATTCTCGCTTTCTCATGTGTGGAATGATCCTAACTTTATTCAGGCACAAAGCGCTGGAGACTGCCATTTATCAAAAAGATGGGATTAAAATAAATTTTAAAAATATTGATATTAAATTTGAATCGATTCCTCACTTCAATACTTATTTTATTATTCTCGCTTTCTGATGTATGGATTGATCTTAACCTTATTCAGGCAAAAAGCGCTGGAAACTGCCATTTATGAAAAAGATGGGATTAAAATAAATTTCAAAAAATTATATGAATTTTAAATCGATTCCATAATTTAATATTTAATTTAATATTCTCGCTTTCTCATGTTTGGATTGATCCCAACCTTTTTCAGGCATAAAGCGCTGGAAACAACCATTTATGAAAAAGATGGGATAAAATTAAATTAAAAGAAAATTGATATGAAATTTAAAATGATTCCACAATTTAAAATTTAATTTAATATTCTCGCTTTCTCATGTGTGGTGTGATCCTAAACTTATTCAGGCACAAAGCGCTGGAAACAGCCATTTAAAGAAAAGATGGGATTAAAATAAATTTTAAAAATATTGATATGAAATTAGAATCGATTCCTCAATGTAATATTTAATTTAATATTCTCGCTTTCTCATGTGTGGATTGATCCTAACCTGATTCAGGCATAAAGCGCTGGAAACAGCCATTTATGAAAAAGATGGGATTAAAATCAATAAAAAAAATTTTTTATGAAATTTATGTGGACTCCACAATTTAATATTTGATTTAGTTATCTCGTTTTCTTATGTGTGGAGTGATCCTAACCTTATTCAGGCATAATGCGCTGGAAACTACAATTTATGAAAAAAATGGGATTAAAATAAATGAATAAAAATTTATATGAAATTTAAATCGATTTCTCAATTTAATATTTCAGTTAATATTCTCTCTTTGTCATGTGTGGATTGATCCTAATCTTACTCAGGCATAAAGCGCTGGAAACAGCCATTTATGAAAAAGATGGGATTAAATAAATTTAAAAAAATGATATGAAATTTGAATCGATTCCACAGATTAATATTTAATTTAATATTCTCGCTTTCTCATGTGTGGAGTGATTCTAACCTTATTCAGGCATAAAGCGCTGGAAACAGCCATTTATGAAAAAGATGGGATTAAGATAAATTAAAAAAAATGATATGAAATTTGAATCGACTCCACAGATTAATAGTTAATTTAATATTCTCGATTTCTCATGTGTGGAGTGTTAATAACCTTTTTCAGGCATAAAACAGCGGAAACAGCCATTTATGAAAAAGATGGGATTAAAATAATTTAAAAAAAAAATGATATGAAATTTGAATCAATTCCACAATTTAATATTTAATTTAATATTCTCGCTTCCTCATGTGTGGAGTGATAATAATCTTATTCAGGAATAAAACAGTGGAAACAGCCATTTATGAAAAAGATGCGATTAAAATAAATTTAAAAAAATTGATATGAAATATAAATCGATTTCACAATTTAATATTTAATTTAATATTCTCTTTTTCTCATGTGTGGAGTGATCCTAACCTTATTCAGGCATAAAGCGCTGGAAACAGCCATTTATGAAAAAGATGGGATTAAGATAAATTAAAAAAAATTATATGAAATTTGAATCGATTCCACAATTTAATATTTAATTTAATATTCTTGATTTCTCATGTGTGGAGTGATAATAACCTTATTCAGGCATAAAATAGTGGAAACAGCCATTTATGAAAAAGATGGGAATAAAATAAATGAAAAAAAATTGCTATGAAACTTAAATCGATTCCACAAATTAATATTTAATTTAAAATTCTCGCTTTCTCATGTGTGAAGTGATCTTTACCTTATTCAGGCATAATGCGCTGGAAACAGCCATTTATGATAAAGATGGGATTAAAATAAATTTAAAACAAATTGATAAGAAATTTAAATCGATTCCACAATTTAATATTTAATTTAATATTCACGCTTTCTCATGTGTGGAGTGATCCAAACCTTATTCAGGCATAAAGCGCTGGAAACAGCCATTTCTGAAAAAGATGGGATTAAAATAAATTTTGAAAAAATTGCTATGAAATTTAAATGGATTCAACAATTTAATATTTAATTTATTATTCTCGCTTTCTCATGTGTGGAGTGATCCTAACATTATTCAGCTATAAAGCGCTGGAAACAGCCGTTTATGAAAAAGATGGGATTAAAATAAATTAAAAAAATGATTTGAAATTTGAATCGATTCCACAATTTAATATTTAATTTAATATTCTCGCTTTCTCATGTGTGGAGTGATAATAACCTTATTCAGGCATAAAATAGTGGAAACAGCCATTTATGAAAAAGATGGGAATAAAATAAATAAAAAAAATTGCTATGAAACTTAAATCGATTCCACAAATTAATATTTAATTTAAAATTCTCGCTTTCTCATGTGTGAAGTGATCTTAACCTTATTCAGGCATAATGCGCTGGAAACAGCCATTTATGAAAAAGATGGGATTAAAATAAATTTAAAAAAATTTATATAAAATTTAAATTGATTCCACAATTTAATATTTAATTTGATATTCCCGCTTTCTCATGTGTGGAATGATCCTAACTTTATTCAGGCACAAAGCGCTGGAAACTGCCATTTATCAAAAAGATGGTATTGAAATAAATTTTAAAAAATTGTTATGAAATTTTAATCGATACCTCATTTAAATATTCAATTTAATATTCTCGCTTTCTCATGTGTAGATTGATCCTAACCTTCTTCAGGCATAAAGCGCTGGAAAAAACCATTTATGAAAAAGATGGGATAAAAATAAATAAAAAAAAATTGATATGAAATTTAAAATGATTCCACAATTTAATATTTAATTTAATATTCTCGCTTTCTCTTGTGTGGTGTGATCCTAAACTTATTCAGGCACAAAGCGCTGGAAACTGTAATTAAAAAAAAAGATGGGATTAAAATAAATTTTTAAAAAATTGATATGAAATTTGAATCAATTCCTCAGTTTAATATTAATTTAATATTCTCGCTTTCTCATGTGTGGATTGATCCTAACCTGATTCAGGCATAAAGCGCTGGAAACAGCCATTTATGAAAAAGATGGGATTAAAATCAATTAAAAAATTTTTTTATGAAATTTATGTCGATTCCGCAATTTAATATTTGATTTAGTTATCTCGTTTTCTTATGTGTAGTGATCCTAACCTTATTCAGGCACAATGCGCTGGAAACTGCAATTTATGAAAAAAATGGGATTAAAATAAATGAATAAAAATTTATATGAAATTTAAATCGATTCCACAGATTAATATTTAATTTAATATTCTCGATTTCTCATGTGTGGTGTGATAATAACCTTATTCAGGAATAAAACAGTGGAAACAGCCATTTATGAAAAAGATGGGACTAAAATAAATTTAAAAAAATTTATATGAAATATAAATCGATTTCACAATTTAATATTTAATTTAATATTCTCTTTTTCTCATGTGTGGAGTGATCCTAACCTTATTCAGGCATAAAGCGCTGGAAACAGCCATTTATGAAAAAGATGGGATTAAGATAAATTAAAAAAAATGATATGAAATTTGAATCGACTCCACAGAATAATATTTAATTTAATATTCTCGATTTCTCATGTGTGGAGTGATAATAACCTTTTTCAGGCATAAAATAGTGGAAACAGCCATTTATGAAAAAGATGGGATTAAAATAAATTAACAAAAAATGATATGAAATTTGAATCGATTCCACAATTTAATATTTAATTCAATATTCTCGCTTTCTCATGTGTGGAGTGATAATAACCTTATTCAGGAATAAAACAGTGGAAACAGCCATTTATGAAAAAGATGGGATTAAAATAAATTAAAAAAAAATTGATATGAAATATAAATCGATTTCACAATTTAATATTTAATTTAATATTCTCTTTTTCTCATGTGTGGACTGATCCTAACCTTATTCAGGCATAAAGCGCTGGAAACATCCATTTATGAAAAAGATGGGATTGAGATAAATTTAAAAAAATGATATGAAATTTGAATCGATTCCACAATTTAATATTTAATTTAATATTCTCGATTTCTTATGTGTGGAGTGATAATAACCTTATTCAGGCGTAAAATAGTGGAAACAGCCATTTATGAAAAAGATGGGAATAAAATAAATAAAAAAAAATTGCTATGAAACTTAAATCGATTCCACAAATTAATATTTAATTTAAAATTCTCTCTTTCTCATGTGTGAAGTGATCATAACCTTATTCAGGCATAATGCGCTGGAAACAGCCATTTATGATAAAGATGGGATTAAAATAAATTTAAAACAAATTGATAAGAAATTAAAATCGATTCCACAATTTAATATTTAATTTAATATTCTCGCTTTCTCATGTATGGAGTGATCTTAACATTATTCAGGCACAAAGCGCTGGAAACTGCCATTTATCAAAAAGATGGGATTAAAATAAATTTTAAAAATATTGATATGAAATTTGAATCGATTCCTCATTTTAATACTTATTTTATTATTCTCGCTTTCTGATGTGTGGATTGATCTTAACCTTATTCAGGCATGAAGCGCTGCAAACAGCCATTTTTGAAAAAGATGGGATTAAAATAAATTTAAAAATTATTGATACGAAATTTAAATCGATTCCACAAATTAATATTTAATATAATATTCTCGCTTTCTCATGTTTGGAGTGATCCTAACCTTATTCAGGCACAAAGCGCTGGAAACAGCCATTTATGAAAAAGATGGGATTAAAATAAATTTAAAAATTAAAAAATGGATATATAATTTAAATCGAATCCACAATTTAATATTTTATTTAATACTCTCGCTTTCTCATGTGTGAAGTGATCCTAACCTTATTCAGCTATAAAGCGCTGGAAAGAGCCGTTTATGAAAAAAATAGGATTAAAATAAATTTAAAACAAATTGATATGAAGTTTAAATTGATTCCACAATTTAATATTTAATTTAATATTCTCGCTTTCTCATGTCTGAATTGATCCTAACCTTATTCCGGCATAAAGCGCTGGAAACAGCTATTTATGAAAAATATGGGATTAAAATAAATTTTTAAAAAATTGATATGATATTTAAATGGATTCAACAAATTAATATTTAATTTATTATTCTCGTTTTCTCATGTGTGGAGTGATCCTAACATTATTCAGCTATAAAGCGCTGGAAAGAGCCGTTTATGAAAAAGATGGGATTAAAATAAATTTAAAACAAATTGATATGAAGTTTAAATTGATTCCACAATTTAATATTTAATTTAATATTCTCGCTATCTCATGTCTGAAGTGATCCTAACCTTATTCCGGCATAAAGCGCTGGAAACAGCTATTTATGAAAAATATGGGATTAAAATAAATGAAGAAAAATATATTAAATTTAAATGGATTCCAAAATTTCATATTTAATTTAATATTCTCGCTTTCTCATGTGTGGAGTGATCTTAAATTTATTCATTCTTAAAGCGCTGGAAACAGCCATTTATGAAAAAGATGGGATTAAAATAGATTGAAAAAATTGATATGAAATTTCAATTGATTCCACAATTTATTATTTAATTTAATATTCTCGCTTTCTCATGTGTGGAATGATCCTAACTTTATTCAGGCACAAAGCGCTTGAAAATGCCATTTATCAAACAGATGGGATTAAAATAAATTTTAAAAATATTGATATTAAATTTGAATTGATTCCTCTTTTTATTACTTATTTTATTATTCTCGCTTTCTGATGTATGGATTGATCTTAACCTTATTCAGGCAAAAAGCGCTGGAAACTGCCATTTATGAAAAAGATGGGATTAAAATAAATTTCAAAAAATTATATGAATTTTAAATCGATCCCATAATTTAATATTTAATTTAATATTCTCGCTTTCTCATGTGTGGTGTGATCCTAAACTTATTCAGGCACAAAGCGCTGGAAACTGCCATTTAAAGAAAAGATGGGATTAAAATAAATTTTAAAAATATTGATATGAAAATTGAATCGATTCCTCAATGTAATATTTAATTTAATATTCTCGCTTTCTCATGTGTGGATTGATCCTAACCTGATTCAGGCATAAAGCGCTGGAAACAGCCATTTATGAAAAAGATGGGATTAAAATCAATTAAAAATTTTTTTTATGAAATTTATGTGGATTCCACAATTTAATATTTGATTTAGTTATCTCGTTTTCTTATGTGTGGAGTGATCCTAACCTTATTCAGGCATAATGCGCTGGAAACTGCAATTTATGAAAAAAATGGGATTAAAATAAATGAATAAAAATTTATATGAAATTTAAATCGATTTCTCAATTTAATATTTCAGTGAATATTCTCTCTTTGACATGTGTGGATTGATCCTAATCTTACTCAGGCATAAAGCGCCGGAAACAGCCATTTATGAAAAAGATGGGATTAAGATAAATTTAAAAAAATGATATGAAATTTGAATCGATTCCACAGATTAATATTTAATTTAATATTCTCACTTTCTCATGTGTGGAGTGATCCTAACCTTATTCAGGCATAAAGCGCTGGAAACAGCCATTTATGAAGAAGATGGGATAAAAATAAATAAAAAAAAAATTGATATGAAATTTAAAATGATTTCACAATTTAATATTTAATTTAATATTCTCGCTTTCTCTTGTGTGGTGTGATCCTAAACTTATTCAGGCACAAAGCGCTGGAAACTGTAATTTAAAAAAAAATGGGATTAAAATAAATTTTAAAAATATTGAAATGAAATTTGAATCAATTCCTCAGTTAAATATTAATTTAATATTCTCGCTTTGTCATGTGTGGTGTGATCCTAAACTTATTCAGGCACAAAGCGCTGGAAACTGCCATTTAAAGAAAAGATGGGATTAAAATAAATTTTAAAAATATTGATATGAAAATTGAATCGATTCCTCAATGTAATATTTAATTTAATATTCTCGCTTTCTCATGTGTGGATTGATCCTAACCTGATTCAGGCATAAAGCGCTGGAAACAGCCATTTATGAAAAAGATGGGATTAAAATCAATTAAAAATTTTTTTATGAAATTTATGTCGATTCCGCAATTTAATATTTGATTTAGTTATCTCGTTTTCTTATGTGTGGAGTGATCCTAACCTTATTCAGGCACAATGCGCTGGAAACTGCAATTTATGAAAAAAATGGGATTAAAATAAATGAATAAAAATTTATATGAAATTTAAATCGATTCCTCAATTTAATATTTCAGTTAATATTCTCTCTTTGTCATGTGTGGATTGATCCTTATTTTACTCAGGCATAAAGCGCTGGAAACAGCCATTTATGAAAAAGATGGGATTAAGATAAATTTAAAAAAATGATATGAAATTAGAATCGATTCCACAGATTAATATTTAATTTAATATTCTCGCTTTCTCATGTGTGGAGTGATAATAACCTTTTTCAGGCATAAAACAGTGGAAACAGCCATTTATGAAAAAGATGGGATTAAAATAAATTTAAAAAAATGATATGAAATTTGAATCGATTCCACAATTTAATATTTAATTTAATATTCTCGCTTTCGCATGTGTGGAATGATAATAACCTTATTCAGGAATAAAACAGTGGAAACAGCCATTTATGAAAAAGATGGGGTTAAAATAAATTAAAAAAAATTGATATGAAATATAAATCGATTTCACAATTTAATATTTAATTTAATATTCTCGATTTCTCATGTGTGGAGTGATAATAACCTTTTTCAGGCATGAAACAGTGGAAACAGCCATTTATGAAAAAGATGGGATTAAAATAAATTAAAAAAAATGATATGAAATTTGAATCGATTCCACAATTTAATATTCTCGCTTTCGCATGTGTGGAGTGATAATAACCTTATTCAGGAATAGAACAGTGGAAACAGCAATTTATGAAAAAGATGGGATTAAAATAAATTAAGAAAAATTGATATGAAATATAAATCGATTTCACAATTTAATATTTAATTTAATATTCTCTTTTTCTCATGTGTGGAGTGATCCTAACCTTATTCAGGCATAAAGCGCTGGAAACATCCATTTATGAAAAAGATGGGATTGAGATAAATTTAAAAAAATTATATGAAATTTGAATCGATTCCACAATTTAATATTTAATTTAATATTCTCGATTTCTTATGTGTGGAGTGATAATAACCTTATTCAGGCGTAAAATAGTGGAAACAGCCATTTATGAAAAAGATGGGAATAAAATAAATAAAAAAAAAATGCTATGAAACTTAAATCGATTTCACAAATTATTATTTAATTTAAAATTCTCGCTTTCTCATGTGTGAAGTGATCTTAACCTTATTCAGGAATAATGCGCTGGAAACAGCCATTTATGATAAAGATGGGATTAAATTAAATTTAAAACAAATTGATAAGAAATTAAAATCGATTCCACAACTTAATATTTAATTTAATATTCTCGCTTTCTCATGTGTGGAGTGATCCAAACCTTAATCAGGCATAAAGCGCTGGAAACAGCCATTTATGAAATAGATGGGATTAAAATAAATTTAAAAAAATTATATGAAATTTGAATCGATTCCACAATTTAATATTTAATTATTATTCTCGCTTTCTCATGTGTGGAGTGATAATAACCTTATTCAGGCATACAACAGTCAAAACAGCCATTTATGAAAAATTTGGGATTAAAATAAATTAAAAAAAATTTATATGAAATTTAAATTGATTCCACAATTTAATATTTAATTTGATATTCCCGCTTTCTCATGTGTGGAATGATCCTATCTTTATTCAGGCACAAAGCGCTGGAAACTGCCATTTATCAAAAAGATGGTATTGAAATAAATTTTAAAAAATTGTTATGAAATTTTAATCGATTCCTCATTTTAATATTCAATTTAATATTCTCGCTTTCTCATGTGTAGATTGATCCTAACCTTTTTCAGGCATAAAGCGCTGGAAACAACCATTTATGAAAAAGATGGGAAAAAAATAATTAAAAGTTTGATATGAAATTTAAAATGATTCCACAATTTAATATTTAATTTAATATTCTCGCTTTCTCTTGTGTGGTGTGATCCTAAACTTATTCAGGCACAAAGCGCTGGAAACTGTAATCTAAAAAAAAGATGGGATTAAAATAAATTTTAAAAATATTGATATGAAATTTGAATCAATTCCTCAGTTTAATATTTAATTTAATATTCTCACTTTCTCATGTGTGGATTGATCCTAACCTGATTCAGGCATAAAGCGCTGGAAACAGCCATTTATGAAAAATATGGGAATAAAATAAATAAAAAAAAATTGCTATGAAACATAAATCGATTCCACAAATTAATATTTAATTTAAAATTCTCGCTTTCTCATGTGTGAAGTGATCTTAACCTTATTCAGGCATAATGCGCTGGAAACAGCCATTTATGAAAAAGATGGGATTAAAATAAATTTTAAAAAAATTATATGAAATTTAAATTGATTCCACAATTTAATATTTAATTTGATATTCTCGCTTTCTCATGTGTGGAATGATCCTAACTTTATTCAGGCACAAAGCGCTGGAAACTGCCATTTATCAAAAAGATGGTATTGAAATAAATTTCAAAAAATTGTTATGAAATTTTAATCGATTCCACAATTTAATATTTAATTTAATATTCTCGCTTTCGCATGTGTGGAATGATAATAACCTTATTCAGGAATAAAACAGTGGAAACAGCCATTTATGAAAAATATGGGATTATAATAAATTAAAAAAAATTGATATGAAATATAAATCGATTTCACAATTTAATATTTAATTTAATATTCTCGATTTCTCATGTGTGAAGTGATAATAACCTTTTTCAGGCATAAAACAGTGGAAACAGCCATTTATGAAAAAGATGGGATTAAAATAAATTAAAAAAAATGATATGAAATTTGAATCGAACCCACAATTTAATATTTAATTTAATATTCTCGCTTTCGCATGTGTGGAGTGATGATAACCTTATTCAGGAATAAAACAGTGGAAACAGCCATTTATGAAAAAGATGGGATTAAAATAAATTGAGAAAAATTGATATGAAATATAAATCGATTTCACAATTTAATATTTAATTTAATATTCTCTTTTTCTCATGTGTGGAGTGATCCTAACCTTATTCAGGCATAAAGCGCTGGAAACATCCATTTATGAAAAAGATGGGATTGAGATAAATTTAAAAAAATTATATGAAATTTGAATCGATTCCACAATTTAATATTTAATTTAATATTCTCGATTTCTTATGTGTGGAGTGATAATAACCTTATTCAGGCGTAAAATAGTGGAAACAGCCATTTATGAAAACAGATGGGAATAAAATAAATAAAAAAAAATTGCTATGAAACTTAAATCGATTTCACAAATTATTATTTAATTTAAAATTCTCGCTTTCTCATGTGTGAAGTGATCTTAACCTTATTCAGGAATAATACGCTGGAAACAGCCATTTATGATAAAGATGGGATTAAAATAAATTTAAAACAAATTGATAAGAAATTAAAATCGATTCCACAACTTAATATTTAATTTAATATTCTCGCTTTCGCATGTGTGGAGTGATGATAACCTTATTCAGGAATAAAACAGTGGAAACAGCCATTTATGAAAAAGATGGGATTAAAATAAATTAAGAAAAATTGATATGAAATATAAATCGATTTCACAATTTAATATTTAATTTAATATTCTCTTTTTCTCATGTGTGGAGTGATCCAAACCTTATTCAGGCATAAAGCGCTGGAAACTGCCATTTATGAAAAAGATGGGATTAAAATAAATTTAAAAAATTATATGAAATTTGAATCGATTCCACAATTTAATATTTAATTTAATATTCTCGCTTTCTCATATGTGGAGTGATAATAACCTTATTCAGGCATACAACAGTCAAAACAGCCATTTATGAAAAAGATAGGATTAAAATAAATTAAAAAAAATTTATATGAAATTTAAATTGATTCCACAATTTAATATTTAATTTGATATTCCCGCTTTCTCATGTGTGGAATGATCCTATCTTTATTCAGGCACAAAGCGCTGGAAACTGCCATTTATCAAAAAGATGGTATTGAAATAAATTTTAAAAAATTGTTAATGAAATTTTGATCGATTCCTCATTTTAATATTCAATTTAATATTCTCGCTTTCTCATGTGTAGATTGATCCTAACCTTTTTCAGGCATAAAGCGCTGGAAACAACCATTTATGAAAAAGATGGGAAAAAAATAAATAAAAAAAATTGATATGAAATTTAAATTGATTCCACAATTTAATATTTAATTTAATATTCTCGCTTTCTCTTGTGTGGTGTGATCCTAAACTTATTCAGTCACAAAGCGCTGGAAACTGTAATCTAAAAAAAAGATGGGATTAAAATAAATTTTAAAAATATTGATATGAAATTTGAATCAATTCCTCAGTTTAATATTTAATTTAATATTCTCGCTTTCTCATGTGTGGATTGATCCTAACCTGATTCAGGCATAAAGCGCTGGAAACAGCCATTTATGAAAAAGATGGGAATAAAATAAATAAAAAAAATTGCTATGAAACTTAAATCGATTCCACAAATTAATATTTAATTTAAAATTCTCGCTTTCTCATGTGTGAAGTGATCTTAACCTTATTCAGGCATAATGCGCTGGAAACAGCCATTTATGAAAAAGATGGGATTAAAATAAATTTAAAAAAATTTATATGAAATTTAAATTGATTCCACAATTTTATATTTAATTTGATATTCCCGCTTTCTCATGTGTGGAATGATCCTAACTTTATTCAGGAACAAAGCGCTGGAAACTGCCATTTATCAAAAAGATGGTATTGAAATAAATTTCAAAAAATTGTTATGAAATTTTAATCGATTCCTCATTTTAATATTCAATTTAATATTCTCGCTTTCTCATGTGTAGATTGATCCTAACCTTTTTCAGGCATAAAGCGCTGGAAACAACCATTTATGAAAAAGATGGGATAAAAATAAATAAAAAAAAAATTGATATGAAATTTAAAATGATTTCACAATTTAATATTTAATTTAATATTATCGCTTTCTCTTGTGTGGTGTGATCCTAAACTTATTCAGGCACAAAGCGCTGGAAACTGTAATTTAAAAAAAAGATGGGATTAAAATAAATTTTAAAAATATTGATATGAAATTTGAATCAATTCCTCAGTTTAATATTAATTTAATATTCTCGCTTTGTCATGTGTGGATTGATCCAAACCTGATTCAGGCATAAATCGCTGGAAACAGCCATTTATGAAAAAGATGGGATTAAAATCAATTAATTTTTTTTTTATGAAATTTATGTCGATTCCGCAATTTAATATTTGATTTAGTTATCTCGTTTTCTTATGTGTGGAGTGATCCTAACCTTATTCAGGCACAATGCGCTGGAAACTGCAATTTATGAAAAAAATGGGATTAAAATAAATGAATAAAAATTTATATGAAATTTAAATCGATTCCTCAATTTAATATTTCAGTTAATATTCTCTCTTTGTCATGTGTGGATTGATCCTAATTTTACTCAGGCATAAAGCGCTGGAAACAGCCATTTATGAAAAAGATGGGATTAAGATAAATTTAAAAAAATGATATGAAATTTGAATCGATTCCACATATTAATATTTAATTTAATATTCTCGCTTTCTCATGTGTGGAGTGATCCTAACCTTATTCTGGCATAAAGCGCTGGAAACAGCCATTTATGAAAAAGATGGGATTTAGATAAATTAAAAAAAAATTATATGAAATTTGAATCGACTCCACAGATTAATATTTAATTTAATATTCTCGATTTCTCTTGTGTGGTGTGATCCTAAACTTATTCAGGCACAAAGCGCTGGAAACTGTAATTTAAAAAAAAGATGGGATTAAAATAAATTTTAAAAATATTGATATGAAATTTGAATCAATTCCTCAGTTTAATATTTAATTTCATTTTCTCGCTTTCTCATGTGTGGATTGATCCTAACCTGATTCAGGCATAAAGCGCTGGAAACAGCCATTTATGAAAAACATGGGATTTAGATAAATTAAAAAAAAATGATATGAAATTTAAATCGACTCCACAGATTAATATTTAATTTAATATTCTCGATTTTTCATGTGTGGAGTGATAATAACCTTTTTCAGGCATAAAACAGTGGAAACAGCCATTTATGAAAAAGATGGGATTAAAATAAATTTAAAAAAATGATATGAAATTTGAATCGATTCCACAATTTAATATTTAATTTAATATTCTCGATTTCTTATGTGTGGAGTGATAATAACCTTATTCAGGCGTAAAATAGTGGAAACAGCCATTTATGAAAACAGATGGGAATAAAATAAATAAAAAAAAATTGCTATGAAACTTAAATCGATTTCACAAATTATTATTTAATTTAAAATTCTCGCTTTCTCATGTGTGAAGTGATCTTAACCTTATTCAGGAATAATACGCTGGAAACAGCCATTTATGATAAAGATGGGATTAAAATAAATTTAAAACAAATTGATAAGAAATTAAAATCGATTCCACAACTTAATATTTAATTTAATATTCTCGCTTTCGCATGTGTGGAGTGATGATAACCTTATTCAGGAATAAAACAGTGGAAACAGCCATTTATGAAAAAGATGGGATTAAAATAAATTAAGAAAAATTGATATGAAATATAAATCGATTTCACAATTTAATATTTAATTTAATATTCTCTTTTTCTCATGTGTGGAGTGATCCAAACCTTATTCAGGCATAAAGCGCTGGAAACAGCCATTTATGAAAAAGATGGGATTAAAATAAATTTAAAAAATTATATGAAATTTGAATCGATTCCACAATTTAATATTTAATTTAATATTCTCGCTTTCTCATATGTGGAGTGATAATAACCTTATTCAGGCATACAACAGTCAAAACAGCCATTTATGAAAAAGATAGGATTAAAATAAATTAAAAAAAATTTATATGAAATTTAAATTGATTCCACAATTTAATATTTAATTTGATATTCCCGCTTTCTCATGTGTGGAATGATCCTATCTTTATTCAGGCACAAAGCGCTGGAAACTGCCATTTATCAAAAAGATGGTATTGAAATAAATTTTAAAAAATTGTTAATGAAATTTTGATCGATTCCTCATTTTAATATTCAATTTAATATTCTCGCTTTCTCATGTGTAGATTGATCCTAACCTTTTTCAGGCATAAAGCGCTGGAAACAACCATTTATGAAAAAGATGGGAAAAAAATAAATAAAAAAAATTGATATGAAATTTAAATTGATTCCACAATTTAATATTTAATTTAATATTCTCGCTTTCTCTTGTGTGGTGTGATCCTAAACTTATTCAGTCACAAAGCGCTGGAAACTGTAATCTAAAAAAAAGATGGGATTAAAATAAATTTTAAAAATATTGATATGAAATTTGAATCAATTCCTCAGTTTAATATTTAATTTAATATTCTCGCTTTCTCATGTGTGGATTGATCCTAACCTGATTCAGGCATAAAGCGCTGGAAACAGCCATTTATGAAAAAGATGGGAATAAAATAAATAAAAAAAATTGCTATGAAACTTAAATCGATTCCACAAATTAATATTTAATTTAAAATTCTCGCTTTCTCATGTGTGAAGTGATCTTAACCTTATTCAGGCATAATGCGCTGGAAACAGCCATTTATGAAAAAGATGGGATTAAAATAAATTTAAAAAAATTTATATGAAATTTAAATTGATTCCACAATTTTATATTTAATTTGATATTCCCGCTTTCTCATGTGTGGAATGATCCTAACTTTATTCAGGAACAAAGCGCTGGAAACTGCCATTTATCAAAAAGATGGTATTGAAATAAATTTCAAAAAATTGTTATGAAATTTTAATCGATTCCTCATTTTAATATTCAATTTAATATTCTCGCTTTCTCATGTGTAGATTGATCCTAACCTTTTTCAGGCATAAAGCGCTGGAAACAACCATTTATGAAAAAGATGGGATAAAAATAAATAAAAAAAAAATTGATATGAAATTTAAAATGATTTCACAATTTAATATTTAATTTAATATTCTCGCTTTCTCTTGTGTGGTGTGATCCTAAACTTATTCAGGCACAAAGCGCTGGAAACTGTAATTTAAAAAAAAGATGGGATTAAAATAAATTTTAAAAATATTGATATGAAATTTGAATCAATTCCTCAGTTTAATATTAATTTAATATTCTCGCTTTGTCATGTGTGGATTGATCCAAACCTGATTCAGGCATAAATCGCTGGAAACAGCCATTTATGAAAAAGATGGGATTAAAATCAATTAATTTTTTTTTTATGAAATTTATGTCGATTCCGCAATTTAATATTTGATTTAGTTATCTCGTTTTCTTATGTGTGGAGTGATCCTAACCTTATTCAGGCACAATGCGCTGGAAACTGCAATTTATGAAAAAAATGGGATTAAAATAAATGAATAAAAATTTATATGAAATTTAAATCGATTCCTCAATTTAATATTTCAGTTAATATTCTCTCTTTGTCATGTGTGGATTGATCCTAATTTTACTCAGGCATAAAGCGCTGGAAACAGCCATTTATGAAAAAGATGGGATTAAGATAAATTTAAAAAAATGATATGAAATTTGAATCGATTCCACATATTAATATTTAATTTAATATTCTCGCTTTCTCATGTGTGGAGTGATCCTAACCTTATTCTGGCATAAAGCGCTGGAAACAGCCATTTATGAAAAAGATGGGATTTAGATAAATTAAAAAAAAATTATATGAAATTTGAATCGACTCCACAGATTAATATTTAATTTAATATTCTCGATTTCTCTTGTGTGGTGTGATCCTAAACTTATTCAGGCACAAAGCGCTGGAAACTGTAATTTAAAAAAAAGATGGGATTAAAATAAATTTTAAAAATATTGATATGAAATTTGAATCAATTCCTCAGTTTAATATTTAATTTCATTTTCTCGCTTTCTCATGTGTGGATTGATCCTAACCTGATTCAGGCATAAAGCGCTGGAAACAGCCATTTATGAAAAACATGGGATTTAGATAAATTAAAAAAAAATGATATGAAATTTAAATCGACTCCACAGATTAATATTTAATTTAATATTCTCGATTTCTCATGTGTGGAGTGATAATAACCTTTTTCAGGCATAAAACAGTGGAAACAGCCATTTATGAAAAAGATGGGATTAAAATAAATTTAAAAAAATGATATGAAATTTGAATCGATTCCACAATTTAATATTTAATTTAATATTCTCGCTTTCGCATGTGTGGAATGATAATAACCTTATTCAGGAATAAAACAGTGGAAACAGCCATTTATGAAAAAGATGGGATCAAAATAAATAAAAAAAAATTGATATGAAATATAAATCGATTTCACAATTTAATATTTAATTTAATATTCTCGATTTCTCATGTGTGGAGAGATAATAAACTTTTCAGGCATAAAACAGTGGAAACAGCCATTTATGAAAAAGATGGGATTAAAATAAATTAAAAAAATGATATGAAATTTGAATCGATTCCACAATTTAATATATAATTTAATATTCTCGCTTTCGCATGTGTGGAGTGATAATAACCTTATTCAGGAATAAAACAGTGGAAACAGCCATTTATGAAAAAGATGGGATTAAAATAAATTAAGAAAAATTGATATGAAATATAAATCGATTTCACAATTTAATATTTAATTTAATATTCTCTTTTTCTCATGTGTGGAGTATCCTAACCTTATTCAGGCATAAAGCGCTGGAAACATCCATTTATGAAAAAGATGGGATTGAGATAAATTTAAAAAAAATATATGAAATTTGAATCGATTCCACAATTTAATATTTAATTTAATTTTCTCGCTTTCTCATGTGTGGAGTGATAACAACCTTATTCAGGCATACAACAGTGGAAACAGCCATTTATGAAAAAGATGGGATTAAAATAAATTTAAAAAAATTTATATGAAATTTTGAATTGATTCCACAATTTAATATTTAATTTGATATTCCCGCTTTCTCATGTGTGGAATGATCCTAACTTTATTCAGGCACAAAGCGCTGGAAACTGCCATTTATCAAAAAGATGGTATTGAAATAAATTTTAAAAAATTGTTATGAAATTTTAATCGATTCCTCATTTTAATATTTAATTTAATATTCCCGCTTTCTCATGTGTAGGTTGATCCTAACCTTTTTCAGGCATAAAGCGCTAGAAACAACCATTTATGAAAAAGATGGGAAAAAAATAATTAAAAAGAAAATTGATATGAAATTTAAAATGATTCCACAATTTAATATTTAATTTAATATTCTCGCTTTCTCATGTGTGGTGTGATCCTAAACTTATTCAGGCACAAAGCACTGGAAACTGTGATTCAAAAAAAAGATGGGATTAAAATAAATTTTAAAAATATTGATATGAAATTTGAATCAATTCCTCAATTTAATATTTAATTTAATATTCTCGCTTTCTCATGTGTAGATTGATCCTAACCTGATTCAGGCATAAAGCGCTGGAAACAGACATTTATAAAAAAATGGGATTAAAATCAATAAAAAAAAATTATATGAAATTTATGTCGATTCCGCAATTTAATATTTGATTTAGTTATCTCGTTTTCTTATGTGTGGAGTGATCCTAACCTTATTCAGGCACAATGCGCTGTAAACTGCAATTTATGAAAAAAATGGGATTAAAATAAATGAATAAAAATTTATATGAAATTTAAATCGATTCCTCAATTTAATATTTCAGTTAATATTCTCTCTTTGTCATGTGTGGATTGATCCTAATCTTACTCAGGCATAAAGCGCTGGAAACAGCCATTTATGAAAAAGATGGGATTAAGATAAATTTTAAAAAATGATATGAAATTTGAATCGATTCCAGAGATTAATATTTAATTTAATATTCTCGCTTTCTCATGTGTGGAGTGATAATAACCTTTTTCAGGCATAAAACAGTGGAAACAGCCATTTATGAAAAAGATAGGATTAAAATAAATTAAAAAAAAATGATATGAAATTTGAATCGATTCCACAATTTAATATTCTCGCTTTCTCATGTGTGGAGTGATAATAACCTTATTCAGGAATAAAACAGTGGAAACAGCCGTTTATGAAAAAGATGGGATTAAAATAAATTTAAAAAAATTGATATGAAATATAAATCGATTTCACAATTTAATATTTAATTTAATATTCTCTTTTTCTCATGTGTGGAGTGATCCTAACCTTATTCCGGCATAAAGCGCTGGAAACATCCATTTATGAATAAGATGGGATTGAGATATATTTAAAATAAATATTTTTTACAAAGAATTGGACCGACGTTATTAGTTGGTGCACTGAAAAGTACGAAATAATAATTAATTCTATTGATGCTGGTGCTTGTGAAGTTGGTGCCAAAAGTTATCAATCCAACTGCAACTGCACAACTTCAAAAGTACCAGCACCAATAGAATTATTGATTATTTCTACTTTTCAGTGCACCAACTAATAACGTCGGTCCAATTCTTTGTAAAAAATATTTTTGGTATACTCACTGACGACCGATTGATCTTGTCAAGCCATACCGAATATGTACTTCGTAAGTTATCTAGTGTTCTGTTTGTAATTAGACAACTCAAACATGTTACGAATCTAAGTGTAATCAAAATTACTTTTCATTATTTCACTCGGTACTATCCTACGGCATTCTACTTTGGGACAACTCGAGCTATGCAAAAGCTGTATTTAGATAGCAAATGACAGCAAAAGCTATAAGATGAATGGCATTTTCAACAACATTTTATTCAATTTGGCATTATGCAGCTTCCAACCCTATATATTTTCCTTCTGGAAATACATAAAAATGCGAACGATTTCCAAAAACATTCGGATATACATGGTTACAACTGTACAACACAAGATTTGCAAACCTATTTAATCCCCAACGACACAGATTGATTGTCACTAGACAGAACTGCTTAGATTTGAACATATACAATGTCTTGGATAGTTCGGTAAAATCACTGGAGTTCAAAAAAAGATCAAAGTTAAGAAATTCCTACTGAAAAGCTGTTTCTATAACATATCCGAATACCTCAAGATAGCAAATTCAATTATTAAAACCTAAATTTATATTAAGTATGGCATAATTTATATTTCCTCAAAATTTTCAAACCTTAGTCATATTTTGTTTTTTTTTCAGCTGAATATGTATCTTATTTAATTCTGATTTTATTCCAGTGTTCTTCTAATTTTCTACATATTATTCTTTTGAATTTTCGACTTCCCATGAATATTCATGTGTAATAATATTGTAACGTTTAACCCTGTGCTAAACGTTGTGGGGTGAGTTCACTTGCGTAAAACTCAAAGTTCGCAGATTGCTTCCAATGGTTTACTTCCAAACACTCTGTACACGACCTTCTGTTGTAGTACAACTGTCACCACTTGTCACCTTGACAAACTATACTGTCACTGCCTTCACCGACAGAACTACTATTAACACAGACTGACTGTTACTGACTTTATAAGACTGACTGACTCAACTCAACTGACTCTGTCCCGTGATCGTGATCGACACGGCTTTATATACCTGAATCATGACATGACATTCACACATGTCATGTTCCAGAGCCTTGTCAAACTGACAATAGTATGACAAATTGTACCTCACCTATAGTTTCTGGAAGGATCGAGAATAAATCTACTATAATTCTAGAACTACATAATGGAAACTACAAGCAACAACTATTGTAAACAAGGTAGTAGAATAAATAGCTAATAAAGGAATAATAACCATAAGTACATGTCTACCTATCTACGTTACACTGCCCCCTTCTTAGCTTTGGTCGTCCCGATCAAACATCAACCCAATGCATTCTTCAATCTCGTCTGGGGGAGCTCCTTGCATCCTCTGGTCCAATCCTCGCTCTCGCCTCCCGAGGAAGACAGGTTACTTGATGGTACTTGTGATCCTCTTCTTCGGTCAACAAAATGTTTCACCGGAGTACAACTAACTCCTTCTATAGATGAACATCTTCGAGCAGGTGATCAGCTTCTACACAAGCTAACACTAAACCTTGTGTTGCCATGGTATGTGGCAAGATGTCAATTTACTACAGTACATTTCAATATTGCGTGAACTATTGCGATTGCGCCTACTGTCTCGGTCACTGCGTCGCCCATGCGCTTTCTTCTATTGCGGCTAGTGATGCGCAAAGCAAGACCAAGACCAAGACCGATATGGTCTTGGTATTGGTCTTGGTCTTGCACCCTTGGTATTGGTCTTGGTCTTGCATCAAATCTTTAGTCTTGGTCTTGGGTCTTGGTCTTGCATATACGGTCTTGGTATTGGTCTTGGTCTTGCTGCAAGACTTGCAAGACTTCGCAAGACTCTTGCAAAAATTTTGATCTTTTTATAAGTGTGAAAAGTTGTTGCGATTCTAAACCGTAATTGCTTAATCCAAATGAAGAAGAGCCCTGCATATATATGGGAAGTATGTAATTCAAAATCTTATAAGATTGCCTATAATTATATTATCATTCGAAATGGTTAAATATCGACCGTATGAAAAAATTGTCATTGTCCAGAACAAACACGCCTGGTAATGTAGAATAAGTAATGAGAATAAAACTAGGTGCCTAGAATTAAGTTAGGGCCAGTGAGATGCGTAAAAGTTTATAGATTAATAATCACCATTCACATATGAGAATCGTATCTTACTAGCGCGACTTGGTCTGCTTGTGCTTTCTTGGTATCATCCGTCCCAACTGAGCACTCATTTTACTACATACTTCTACTTCATACTTCTATTTCATAACTCATTCTCTTGCTCATTCTACAATGGTTTTGTACCATTTTCTTTAATAAAATAGAAAGAATCTCTGAAAGCGATCAAAAGTATTTCTGATAAAACTAACTTCAATTTTTGTAGAAAGCTTTTTCCAAAAAATGAAAATTAAAAACAGTTAGAGATTTAATACGCACATTTATAAAACGTGTATCTATTTAAAAAGTCAGTCGTGTGAATATCTTAGTTGAGTTAGTTAATGAGCATGATCGAAAAAATAGTTTCAAAATAAGGGCAAAATAAAATTTCAAATATCTCCAAAAGTGGCCACTAGATAAATGTCATCAAAAAAAATCAGATTTATTGATGATTTTTAACGTTTGCTTAAAACATTCTGCGCGATAGAAAAAATAATAAAAAACCGTGTACTTAGTTTACCTTCCCCTGGCTACGAACTGTCGGGATTCTTTGAAAACAGCTCGGTAAGGGAATTTAAGAATTTCTTGAAATCCGCAAATCCTAGAAGGGTAAAATGAACTCGCTTTTCACCCAACAACTTTTAATTCAATATTTTTAGAATATGTAAAATAAAGATCGATCATAAGGGAGTTCAAAGATTAAATTAATTAGGTTATTTATTAGCGTTTCTTATCTAATCATTGAGTAAAATAATATGTTTCCTACCAATTTGGTGTTTGGTTACGGAACTGCAAGAGTCTTGCAAGTCTCGCAAATCTTGCAGCAAGACCAAGACCAAGACCAGGTTAGTCTTGGTATTGGTCTTGCATCCCAGTATTGGTCTTGGTTTTGGGTCTTGGTCTTGCATAGAAGGTCTTGGTCTCGGTCTTGGTCTTGCAAAATTGCAATAAAAAACGAAATAATGCTAATTCTATTGGTGCTGGTACTTTTGAAGTTGTGGTAAAAGTCTTCTATTTAACTAAGTACAACTGCAACAGTTTTAATTACCAGCACCCAGCACCAATAGAATATAATTCTTCGTACACCAACTAACAGAGTTGGTACTATTTTTGTAATCTATATTTATTACATTACAAGTGTTTTCTGTAAATACATTTTGTTTGCACATATTATTTAATGCTGCTCAATAAAACACCTAATAAAATAGACCCTATCAAATACTGGAGGTAGCCAGCAAAAACTAATTGGTCTGGTGCGATAGCCGCTGCTATTGTAAAACGAAAACATTTCTGAATATGTTGATAAAACTTAATCACTTCATGAAAAGTCCTCCCTCTCCCATTAAAATTCATTAGATCTGCTTTGTGAGGGTTGATCTGGACAAACAAACCGAACGGATCAGTCTTGACAAACTATTTTTAATAAAAAAAAACTTTTACTCAGCAATGAGTTATATTTCCTCTATGTGATGTGATCTTTATATTTTTATCCAAGATTTTCCATAAAAATATTTATATACAGGATGGCCAATTAGTGTGACAAAGCAGAATAACTTCTCTATTTTCAATTATTATAAAATGATGTAAATAGAATTGTAGGAGAATACAAGCCCCACATTTTAAAATTATTTGGGACTATACTAGACTATTCCACATAAAATATCGAGTACAATGGTGTATCACTTGTCACTTTCAATTATTTATTTAGGAGCTATAAACAATTGAAAATCGACATTTTAGCCTCATTGACAGCTATTTGTGCCAAAACGGTTCACATTTCTTTTTTAGATTTTTAAGACCTATCTGACAGAGGTTCCATAAATGGTACCATATTTGGTACCACGTCCGGTACCATTTCTAAGAACTCTATTCAATAGGTCCTAAGAAACTAAGATAGGAATATGAAACCTATTTTTCTCTTTTACCGTTGTGGTACAAATAGTTGTCGAAGGGGCCAAAAGGTCGATTTTTTGACCGACGAATCCCGAACAGAGGAGGTATACAATTCGACTGTCTGCTTCATTTTTTTGGTTTGTTCGCGCGTTGTATATAGTAAACGTACTCCGATTTTGATGATTTTTGATTTATTTGAAAGAGGAAGCTTGAAATTTGGTCCCATATTCATAGAAACATAAACCGAAATCTCCTTCCCTCCTAAGACCGCAAATTTTCTCGAAATTCAAAGGTGATATAATAAAAGATAGGACAATATCCAGAAACGTTTAAATTGAACATTTTTTAGAGTTACGGTTTTCGAGATAGAGGCATGTTCAATTCTCAAATATATGTATTTTTGCTATGTGGAGAGGGCGATTTCTTTCGAAAATTGAAAATCTGTGGGTACTACATGAAAGAAATAATTATTTGTAGCAACATTTATAAAGAAAATTTTGTTCCTTAAAGTTACGGTTTTCGAGTTAAATCGGTCTTAAAATGGTAACATCTAAAATACCAAAGCGTATTTCAGTGCACCAACTAATAACGTCGGTCCAATTTTTTTTCAATATTTTGTTTTGAGCTCCTGAACCAACAATTGAAAGTTGAAAAGTGATACATCGTTGTACTTGTTATTTTATGTAGAATACAAAAATATAAAAATATATAGGGAGATTCATTTAAAAAACGCAACTTTCTGCTGTTCCAGTTTTTGGGACACCCTGTATAATCCTACCTAATTTTAAAATATGACGATTGTCACTAGTTTTTTCCTCAAAATTCAAGTACATGCCATCTCTTGCTTGCTTTTAACCGCTACAGCAAGTTTATTTTATTCATCTCATTTTGATAACAGTTTCCCAAGCGATTACACAATTCCTAATACAAAATCGATTCCAGTATGCCGAGAATAGAGTGGTAAGAAGAAGTTGAACTTCATTGCAGTCCAAACTTTCAGCTTATTTTAGAGGCTTTGATTATGCAAAAGATGAGTTGTATCAGTTGCAACATAAGTTATTAGACAGATAGTGGTACATAAAAATAATAGTATTTTTTAACTCATCTTCAGATAGAGTTCTTCTTGAAGTTCCCTATGAACTCTCGTGTATATTTGTGAAAGGCGTAATTTCACTAATATATGGGATCTACAGTAGATCCGAATGGCATTATTTGAGAGACATTACTAGCCATTATCACTCGTGGTAGGTAGCCCGTGCTTTCCACGAGATGGCCGCCGTATAGCTTCGTGGAAATCTTCTCGCCTTAGCAGATCTAATGCATCGCAGTCGGACGTAAAAACCACTACGCCACGGTTACCACCTTCAAATAATAAAAAATATTAAATATAAACATTTTCAGGTTTCTTGATTTGATGGCCGTCAAAGAAGTTCATCTGAGAGGAAGAGACTCTGAGAAAGATGCTGAATTAGCAGCAGTAGCTAGAACCACGATCCTGGAAACGAATGTGCTCTTACTATTTTATACGGGTATGGTTTGAGTGACAATCGATTAATGTACATCGTTTGTCCACCTGTAGTGTGTCGGTGAGTACATACAGAAAATAAAAAATATTAGAAATTTGAAGAAACCATCTTCATGCATATTTTTTTCTGTGATCATGTTGGCCTGGAAGATAAATTAATTTTGAGATTTTATACAACAAACGAGCTTAGACAACCATAAAAATACAATAGGAAACAATAAAAAAAATAGACAATAAAAAATGGTTGATCTATCTGCCTTTAAATAAATATGTCATAGGTTTTTGCATCTTCCTTATTCAGGATAGATCCGATTTAGGGTGTTTCATGATTTGAGAACTAAAAAGCGTTTAAAGTAGGCAAAGCAAAGATATTGTTCAAAAGTCGAAGGTGGATTCGCCATATGTTCAAGATTTAATAAATGGTCGACTCTAACGCCGGCTGAATACCTCGATTTCAAGTTTCAACTCATCTCCTATGTTAATATCTACTTCTTCTGTGGCGATTGCTCTTCTTACTTGTGGTGTGTGTGACGTGGTGTTGAAATTTAAAGTATGATCGATGCATTTGACCAACCCCCCCTTGGAATTTCCGATCAGGTGATCTGCAAAGTTGACAGATCCGTGTTTTCTCTTACAGTCACCCAACAGCTTTTCCATTATATTCCATGATTTTTACTAGACCTTTTAGAATACAATGTTTACTATTTTTCTGATTTTTTTATGTTTTGAAACTACTTTTCTTGCATTGTCTCAAACTTCTCCAACTGGTCTGGTACGAGTAATCTCGGGAAATAATTTAACTCCTTGAATCTGTACTATATTCGAGAGATTATGAATCTTGGAAGTAATACGTTGAATTGTTGCCTCTGCTAGTTCAGTTAAACCTGACCAGTTTCTTTTTTGAGATTCCATCTAGCGAAAGGGGATGTTGGGCAAGCAGGATATGTGTTCCGCTTCATCACCAGCCTCTGAGATATCCTCCGAAATACATGGTTGAGGCGAGACAATTTATTGAACTTTATGTACTTATGTTGCGATAAAAGAATTTAGTCTTGTGCTTATGATCGAACTACAGTGCTTATGATAGTAAAACTTTTTTGTAAGTGACAGCTTTAACGTTTTTGGAAATATCTCCAGACATGACAGGTAGCAAGTATTTTTCCTTCAGAATGATATACGTCCCCCTCCTCACTTTCAATTTAATAAGCAGCGATTTTTCTTTAACAGGTATCTTCTTGATAGGAAACTGGTAACAATGTTCGATGGCCTGCTGTTAATAAACTCTTAGACAGTTAGATACCTAGAGTGTACGACGTGGACTATTCGATACACTCAATTACGGAGATATTATTCCATGATTTATTATATACATTAAAAATAACTAGGTAAACAAATATCAAAAATGTTTACAGCGTGTGGTTCAGTGGTCTATGTTGGTTAATAAAGGGCATCTCGAGACAACAAACTCTCTGTGATAGACGATTAATATGGTTAAGAGAACAGTATATGCAGTTGTACCATGAAGACGGCTACTGTTGTGGTCCTCTTGCTGCCGATGCTATTCGAGTGAGTTGTATCCCGTTCTCTTTTATCGATTGTTCTCCAACTAAATGTTATTTTCAGTCTTTCGGTGGAAGAGATTGGTCACTGGCTGGCATGAATGCTCCAACCGGACAAGGCGGTGAATCTTCTGGCGCTCTAAGAAGAGAAGTCTCAATGAAGATAAAGAAGAAACAATTGCTAAGTAATCAAACATTTAAGGTAAGCAACCATATTTGAATTGGAGACAACTATATGATAAACTGAATATTTGAATCGCACAACTAGACATTTAGAAAGTGTCAGGAATCTAGTGTGTTGAAAACCAGTCCATCTCAAATACTGTCTAAGAAGTAATAACTATACTCAGATAATCTACATACCACAAAGTGAGTCATCTCCCCGCGCTCAAATGGTATTGCTCAGTTGGTACCCTGATAGGATCCAGAGCGTCGATTCAGCAATAAATTTGATAGTACAAACTGACTGACTTTGCGGTATTCTTAGCAGACATTGAGAAATTTATACCTACCAAACTTGATTTAGGATCGCAGTTTACGTTCTCAGTTTGTTGAACCGACAACGATGTGTATGGAAAGCAGTTACTGGCGGAATCCAACACATCATAGGCAATCTACACCGACAACCTTTGCTGAACACCAACACGATGTATCGAGGCATCACAGTCTTGGGCAGTTGGCGTATAACTGCTCCCAGCCTAAATTCGAGAGGTAAAAATTGCTAATATAGAAACAATTCTTACATATTTTATTAGAAATCTAAATTCTAGAGATAGACATGGATCGACTGAACAATTATGGCATGGCAGACATCCTAGAGTTGGATCAATATTATATGATACTCAATTGGACTTCGTTGATTTTGTTACCCTTTTTCGTTCCTTTAGGTAAAATAATTTTACACCTCTTGTAGCCCAGTCCTCCATAATTAATTCTATTTTCTGGCTTACTAATTCGGAAAGATCTGCGAGATCTGTTCGAACAACTAGCAATATCTTATAGAAGTATGGCTGTGAATACTACTAAGATTAATGGCGTCAAATCAAAAGTTGACCAACCGAAAAAAACACAAAAATTAGGTACGTTATATTTGTCACATGATTACTTCGTAAAGGTGCAGTGAATTGTTATACAATATAGGTTTGCTGACAAGGAATAGTCGAGCGGAGCTAGAAGGTACTGTTGTGAATTCCCAAAAGAAAATTTTTGATGCCATTGCAGCAAGTATCTTCACCAACTGTGCTGGTATCGATACTAATAATTCTCAAGTGATAACTATGTCCACTTTCACGAAATTTTTGGAGACCAGACAAATGGAAGTTTGGACAGAAGAACAAATTAAGGCATTAATTTACGTATGTATCTTCTCTTTTGAATCGCATTTATTAGAAAACAAAAATATATATTTTTAGAGACATGAACCGGATGCAACATTAAGGTCGCAAAATTGTCTGTCGTTTGAAGGCTTCGCTAGGTACCTAATGGACAAAAATAATTTTGCCTTTGTTCCTGAAACAGAGGTGCCGATTGAAAGTGATATGATAAGACCGATGTCGACCTATTATATTGCCTCATCTCATAATACCTATTTGACAGGTCATCAACTTAAAGGAGAATCATCTGTGGAACTTTATAGTCAGGTTCGTAATTAATATAAATTATACAGAAGAGGCTTCTTATTCTATTTAAAGGTATATATTTCAGTAATTATTTTAATTATTAGCGAAGTAACCACCAGTTGACAAAAAATACTTTTTGTGATCCCTTTCAAAAAACAACCTAATTTCTAGATTTGTTATTTTTATTTATTTTTAATAAGAATTATAAATTTATCTCCAAGTAGTACGAATGTACATCTGACTGTTTACGAACATAATAGCGTGCGATATCGCTCGAGATGCAATAGTAGGAAGGGGAAACATTTCACAGATGTCATGTCAATGACAATGTCATGCATCGCGTAATAACTGTAACATTTTGTCCTACCCTGATCGACTATACTAACCATGAAGAATAACAAATAGTCTCCATAAACCTAATTTTGGTAGAGATATTGTTCAGAGGGTGAAGGGAGCAATGTTTACTTCTGATGTTGGTGCCAAAAGACGTTAAGAATTACCAGTACCAAAGTAATTGATATTATTTTGTACTTTTCAGTATAGCATGTAATAAAATCGATCCAAGTAATTAAAAAAATATTGCTATAATTCGGGATATGTGATCGCAGTAGTCTTTTGTATGTGTAGTTTGGAAGAGCAGTAAGTTGGAATTTTGATTAACGGAGTTTGGAGGAGAAGTAGTTTAATAATTTTGCATAAACATATAGGGGTCGTGATAGAAGAAAGCTAGACTTTGGTTTTCACGTTTTACTTAAGAATTATCTAAGAGAAGTTTTAGGTTTACCTACAGGGGGTTGTGAGATAAGATCTCCTCTAGTGTTAGAACTTTGGCGAATATGGGGTATGGAATATCGTATTAGAGTTTTGTTCCATACATTACTTGTGTAAAAAATGTGGAAAGTTGAAATGTTTGTGTTTACGGGGCACATGAGAGATGCTTATTGATATATTTGCGTATACAAAGTGTAAAAGAGAACTAAGTTCGATTTTCAGTGTTTACGGAGCTGTTGCAGAAGTAAATGTGAATTTAGATTCTTTATTGCTAAAATCCTACCTGTAGGTAAGCTCTCTAAGTCACTCATATAGAGTAGGTTTGGTCGAATCCCTGATAACTATCTAGAATTTAGATAGAAGGCTGCAATTGTGAATAAACATCATCATCGTCAATCATGTCCAATAAACTCGACCTTGATTTTTGGCTACGATTATGAATATCTATTTATAAATACCGACATTTATATATTTATTGACAAAAAACTGGTACACAGATTTTGATTAAAGTCTTACACATATACTATAGCTCAAATATTATGTTTTTATAATTCAATTTCCTTAACCATTGTTATATTTTATTAGGAGTTCTTATTATTTTCTAGGTTCTACTGACAGGCTGCAGATGTGTTGAGTTAGACTGTTGGGATGGAGATGATGGATATCCGATGATATATCATGGCCACACATTCACCACCAAAATACCTTTTAGTGCTGTTGTCGATACCATCGACCGTAATGCCTTTGTGACATCTCCTTATCCTATTATCTTGTCCATAGAAAACCACTGTTCCCTACAGCAACAAACACGAATGGCCCATATTTTTCAAGTAAGTTTAAGATTGAGCATGACCTTTAATTAATGTCCCTGAAGATGGCGGAACAAAGTGAGCAGTTTTAGAAAAATATTTGTTATTTATAGGCACTAGCGTAGCTAGGGAAGATAGCATCCGGGGCGGATGATAAGGTGTCAGCTCCCTTTTAGATGAATACACTTTGTTTATCAAAGGTATTTTCATAAATAAGAAAAAATAACTCATTGCATCAAAATAATTGTTGTGTGCCACTAGCAATATAATAAGTACATTACACTGAAAGTCTGAATGAAAATTAAGGATTGGTTAATTTGAGTATTTTTTGAATGAAATTAGAATTCTAGAATACACCTTTTCTGGCCTTGTGAAAGTGAAAGTGAAGTTATTAATAACTTGTTCGAAGTAGACTTTTTAGCCCCGTGATCAACAGTCAACTTCACATAATTGCCAAAATGCCTAAAATTAATCTATCGAATATTTTTCATTGTATCCCGTCATTTCACAAGAGGCTACGGTCACATAGAAAACGTATAGTGATAACATTAGGATGTTGTATTCGTATGTTTTCTAGAATATCTGTTTCATTATATGTATTGCATCAGTTGTCGATTTACCTCGACTAAATCCTTTTTGGTATTGTCCTACACTGTTAATATCCTCTTAGTCTTTGTTGTATTAGAGATGACAATACTTTGTATACATTATTCAATAGTGTAATGCCCCTGTAGTTACTATATTGCGATCGACTTCCCTGCTTATATAAAAGCACGATCGCTCCTTGTGTCCATTCTTTCGAGATTTTTTCTTTACCCACACATTCTTCAATAGTTTTTGTATTTTCTTCTAATATGTCTCACCTCCTTATTTAATTAGCCCTGCGTTTATGTCATCCGATCTTGGGCTTTTTCCATTTTTAAGATGACTTGTCCAACTTCGTGTAATTTTGGTTCATCTATATCACTAGTATTTGCCTCATATTAATAATCTTCGTATTCTTCATATTTTGGCTCTTATAACCACTGATTATTTTTTTGACTCTGCTCACTTTGCTCTGCAGCTATAGGGACCTTGAAAAAATTGGTTGCAAATAAAAGACTTGTTGGTTGATAAGAAAACATATAACTATCTAAAGAAGTTTTGCCCCTAGTTGAAATTGATTTTCTTTTAGAGGATATTCGGAGAGAAACTAGTTACTAGCTTTCTATTTGAAGCGGACTACAGTGATGAACCATCGTTGCCTTCACCGGAACAATTAAAATATAGGATCTTGATTAAAAATAAGAAGTTAGTGATGGAAGTGCCTGCTCCGTTGAGTTTCTCAGTGGTAACTACAACACCTGTACGTCCTGGTAGTGGTATGAGACATTCGGTACCTGGTCGTACGAGCTCTATTATCAGTAACACTAGCAGTAGTTCATTTAATGACGACTTCAGCGATGATGATTATGACGATGAAGACGACGAAGACAATATAGATGGTAAGCTTTTGGAATATACAAGATGCATCTAAAAGATCCAAATGCTACCACCACCTCCTGATATCAAAATAAAAATATTGTTCATCTAAGCAAACTTACCTTTATACATCGTTGGGTGTATTAGGCTCCTGAACTTATAATTTTAAAATCTATATTAGAAATTCCTAATGATACATGAGATTTTACTAGACTTTAGAGTGTCATATTCTTAAATAAATAATCAATATTATGGAAAATCCATAGGCTTTTATTTTTCTATTCTCCATTTTTCACGCCAATGGAAGAAATTTTTGTATTAAATTTGGATGAACCAGTTCATTCACTATAGGTATTCGGTTTTATAAGAATCGATATAGCTTCAGGACCAAATAGCACCCAAAATACGCTACTTTGTACTGAGGGAAGTATCAACTTAACAATTGTAATTTTTAATCACATTGTTTGAAGTGATGAAGTGGACGAAGCAAATCTATAGGTATATATTTTTCGGATAGTAACAAACCAAAAAATATTTTCAGAAAAACCAATCCACACGATAAATATTACGTACTCTCCACGTAGCTATGGTGTAGCACATGCAGTATCGAAAACATGTTCACAAAAAAGAGCAGCTCCAGACGATAAACTCAAAAAGAAAAGTAGCCAAATATCAAAAGAGTTATCTGATATGGTTGTCTATGTTCAGGTAATAAAAAAAACTTCGTCCTATATAATCGTGAGCTAAAATAAGCAAGTATTTTTTATATACAGGGTGGTTCCCTGGAAGAGACATCGATCGATTGTGGACAAACTATAACTACAAACAATCTGAAAATATGGTGACATACTTATGTCACTGGGGGACAAACGCTTAAAATATTTTCATGTTTGTCGCATTGTCGGAAGTAGAAGCCGACTTTGTTATTTTGAATAGAATACCCTCTATATTACCGCATTTTTAGATTTCTTGTATAATTTTGAAAATATTTTATGTATAATGACCCATACCTAAGTCTAACCGTTTTTGACATAATTCAAATTTTATGTCAAAAACTAAGTTTGCAGTCCAAAACATAATTATCAACCTTTCCTATGAGGAAGCCATTAATGTTTAATTTTGGTTGATTTTCTTGTAAAAGAAGATCTACTTTATCAGTATTCTTATGATATTTTGATAATAATTTATACAGAATGATCAAAAAAGAAACTTTATAACTAGATACAAAAAAACGTCAAAAGTCTTTTTTTTAATGGAAACCCCCGTTTTTATTATTTTATTGTATTAGGCAGCAAAAATAATAATACCAAAAATTAGTAGTTTTTAAAATAATTGGCATTTTTCCATTTTTCTCTGTAAAAATGCTACACATCTTTAAAGTTGTATTAGAAAATGTCAATATAATTCAAACAAGCGCCAAAAACATAATAATTTTTATTTGCAAATTTTGAGTAATTAAGTATAATGCCGAGAAGAACTCTTCGTGGGAAATAACTCTTTTTCATATGCTGAACTGCCGAAAATGAGTATGGATGAAACTTGTGTAAATCCTTAGAAATTGATATTCCTAATTCATGCTTATTACCTTGTAGAAATTATTGGATATGCGGCTAAATTTCCAAAATTGCGATTTCAATATTTTCATTGTTGACAATTGGTTTATTTTTACGTACGTTAGGCTTTATAGTTTCAATGTTCTTGAAGTCTTCTATAATTTTCTTAAGAGATTTTGGTGTTGGTTTGTGATTCTGTAGATATAGCGTTGCGACTGTATTACATGTTCTTGAAATAACTTTATGACACTGTCCATAAATAATAAACAAATTCACATAATCTTCATTTGTATGATTAAGTATTCTCGGCATGATAATTACTCAAAGTTTGCGAATGAAAAGTATTATATTGACTTTTTAACGCATATTTGACTTTTATTGGCATTTTTAATTATTTTCTAATGCAATCATGGCCCATTTCTAACACAACTAATGTGTAGCATTTTTACATAAAAAATGGAATATTTCCAATTATTTTAAAAACTACTAATTCCTGGTATAGACAACCTTATACAAAGTTCACCTTATTTTTGCTGCTTAATACAATAAAACAATAAAAAATGGCGGTTTCCATTTGAAAAAAATGACTTTTGACATTTCTTTGGATCTAGTTTTCAATCATATTTTTTGATCGCTCTGTACAAATTTTTATCAAAATATCATAAAAATACTGATAAATTAGATCTTCTTCTACAAGATCAAATTAAATATTAAAAGCTTCGTCATAGAAAAGATTGATAATTATGTTTTGGACTGCAAACTTAGTTTTTGACATAAAATTTGAAATATGTCAAAAACTATAAAACTTAGGTATATATATATATATACACATTAAATGTTTTCAAAATTTTACAAGAAATCCAAAAATGTGGTAATATAGTGAGAATTCCATTAGAAATAACAAAGTTCCGATATAACCGGAAGTGCCACTAATATGAAAATATTTTAGACGTATGTCCCCCAGTTATTTTAGTAAGTCACCAAATTTTCAGTGTTTGTCGATCGATGTCTTTCCCGGAGAACCTCCCTGTATATATAAATACACGTATTGACGATCAAATGCTTCGATATTTTTGATTCTAGGCTATCAAATTTAGAGGCCTAAACACTATTTCCCCAAGCAGTTCCGTTAAGCAGCGACAAAAGGCTATAGCTTGTTCTGTGAGTTCAAGTGCCACTTCTGGAATAAGTTCAGCATCTAATATCAGCTCAGGAACCGCAAGTGAATCAGAAAGTACTATCTTTGAAACTGAAATGCAAAAATCTCGACCCAATGTTCAGCTACCTTGTTATCAGTGTTCTTCTATAAATGAAAATACAGCTAAGAAACTTTGCAGGTATGATATAGGCTCAAAAACTACATTTTTTGCTAAATTATTTCCTTTTCTTCACAGAAAACAACCTCTAGCATTAGTAGCTCATACTCAAACTCAAATGATGCGTACCTACCCAGCAGGTATGAGAATCGATTCTTCAAATTTCAATCCTGTAATATTTTGGTCATTTGGTATTCAAATGACCGCTTTAAATTACCAAACTGAGGATACGGCTATGCAGCTAAACACTGCACTTTTCGAAACTAATGGCAAATGTGGATATGTCAGCAAGCCTTGTGTCATGTGGGACAGATCACATGTAATGTATCGTAGATTCAATCCATGGGATAAGGTAAATTCACTAGTCTAGAATCCATTTTTTTAAGTTTAATTATGTTTATATTCTAGGAGTTTGATGGCATACATTCCTCACAAATTGTCATAAACATCGTATCGGGGCAGTATGTTGGCCAAAATAATGTTAACCTCAGTACTTATGTAGAAGTAGAAATTATTGGTATTCAAGTAGATTGCAATAAGCAGAAGACCAAGATCGTCCAGAAGAACTCTTTGAATCCCATCTGGAATGACACATTCAACTTCAAAGTAATGTTCCAGGATCTAGCTTTCTTACGATTTACAGTTATGGATGCATCAAGCAATCATTTGTTAGCACAAAGAATAATACCATTGAAGTGTCTAAGACCAGGCTATAGACATCTGAGATTACGATCTCTCAATAATAGGAACCTCAATATGTCTACATTGTTCCTCTATTCAAGAGTAGAAGAAGAAAGCCTTGAGAATACAGAGACTGGAGATGGAATGGTCGAGAGACCTCCACCACCAGAGGCAGAAATAACTGAGCCGACAGGTTCAGACAACACAATTGTTGGTGAGTATATTTACTTCATATTTTGATCGACGTTTGACTTTGTTCTCAAATTTATTCGCAAGGAATATCTGGAACACCTCTTTGTGTGAAACGACGTATGTTTTTCCTAATGGTCTATGGAGTTGTTACGGAAGAGCCATATACAATTCTCAAGATTACACAAGAAAGTACAACTCAAGATGTGCTTCTTCTTTGTTTGCAAAAAGCCAGTGTAAATCCTAATAGAATCAATGACTACATTTTGGTCGAAGAAGTAGCTCGAGGGTGGGAAAAGAAAGATCATAATCTACCTTCTACTCAAAGAATTCTTGATTTACATGAAAGACCTTTACAGGTTAGTATTGTAACCGTTTTGTATGTATGTACTGATGTTTTCCATTTTAAAGGCTCAATCTCAGTGGAAAGGCGAAGGAAGATTCATTCTAAAGAGAATGGGTGACGATCCAAGTAGTCGAGCTTGGTTGTCATCAATAAGAAGTGTTGCCAATCGTGAGCGCGAAGCAAGAAAATCAGATGGGGCACCTTGCAATGCTTGGGAGGAGAATGACACATTTCTTGTCTGCATCTACAATGTATCTCCAGAAATACCTTATGCTATACTGAAGGTAAGTTTTAACTTCTATTCACAGATACCATTTTACTATACTACATAATTTCTAGGTACCTTTAAATGCTTGTGCTCAAGACGTCTTAGCTCAAGCGCTTGTGAAAGCTCGTCGCTTGGAGGACCCTATGAACTTTGTGATTGTGGAGGAACTCGAATGGGGAGGCGCAAGTCATAACATACAACAACGTGCGCTGGCAGACTATGAAAATGTTTACAGTGCTCAATCTCACTGGCAAACAATAGGTCGCTTTATAATGCAAGAAAGGGCGAATGCTACCCCTACGAGTCTACGTAAAAATCGTATTACATCTAGTCTGCGATTAGCTACATTAGATCGCATAAGCGAAAATACAATGCGAGAAGTACATTCTGAAGGTGAAACGTTGAGCGATGACGAAACAAAAGATACAGACATTATGTCGACAGTATCAAGATTTAAAAAAGTTTCGCTAAGAAAATTCAAAGAGTGGAAGTCGTGACTCCTGGAATAAACTGAAGACCTGTTCAGTATTTTCCCACTGTAAATGAGAATAGGTATTAATTTCTTGCGAAATATTTAAAGTACTATGACAGCTTTAACATTATATTATTATTGATTAGTTTGAATTGTAAGGCACGATCACAAGATACATTTTAATTAGAATAATACTACGTATGTAGTTACACTATGGCTATAAATTCCAATCTAAATCTATACAGTATCGCCTTGTGATTCAATGTCATAAAGTTTTAGCAGTAGATATAGCAATATAGCTATGATAATGATTATCCAACAATCTATTTTGCTACTTGCCCTTAGTTGGAGTTCTAAAATTGTTCACAAGACATAATATTATCATACAAACCATATCACAATAATTGTATTACTCTCACAGTATTTGTTTAAAATGATATATTTCTTACATAAACAGGGTTTGATATATATGAACTTCGATTGGGCGGGAAAATTTGATAAATTTTAGTTCGATTTTGGTGTTTATGAGGATCATATAAATTTAAAATCGCAGACATTGTGAATGTTTTTTTTATATTTACGTACCTGTCTAGAATTTTATACTTTTTATATAACTGTAATGGAAGCGCTTCGATTTTATTTTGCCTACCTATACTCCGAAAAACTCAGTTGGTGGAATATGTCAAAATTTTATAACCCCAAGAATTGGAAATATTTGCAATCCGTACATCATTTTGTTATTTGTCAACATCTTATAGATGTTTCTCTCATAATTAAAAAAATATATTTTTGAATATGAAAAAAGAAATATAATTAATTAATTGAATGAGAAATAATGATTGACCAAATCACAGTTGACTTGAAAGAAATTTTGTGGTGTTGACATAAATTTTGTTGATTCTATGTTATTTATTATATTTTGTATTTTTATCGCTGTTAATAAAACTAGTAAAATATAAAGTATATAAATATATATTAAATAAATCAAATATTACATAACATACTTATTGAAACTGTACTTATATAACATAGGAATGTATACTACCACCAATACCATATCTATGCATTTTATGTCATTTTCATTATGTAACATATCGTCATCTGAATCAGATTTTAACAGTTTACAAGTTTGAATGGATATCGCTCCTATACAGGGTGATAAAGCATTTGAAGTCCATCATCCATTATATGAAAATAAGGATGAAGTTTCTTCCATTTTCTAATTTATGTATTTCAAAAATAAATAAATTAATCACATATTTCGTAAAAGAATTATATGTTGGTATATTAATGTTTCTATACATATCTAATGTGAATGAATATATGAACAAAATGCTATATACCTAACAGTTAATTTACAGTACAAATTTCATTGTTTTTACGTAACATTGTTATAATTAACGATTTATAAATATATTGAATTAAAAATTGTTGTTGCATTCTCTTAATACGCTCTATTTTCATCACCAACTCTAGTATTCACTAATGCTTTTCTATTATTATTGAGAGGTATTTTGTAATCTTTCAAAATTTACATGAGATGATACATTCAAGTATTGTTTGTAAGAATGAATATTGAATATAGTCATATGAATTTAAAAAAATAGATGACTCGCAATATATAAGAAAGGATAAGGCTAGAAAAGCATTGATAAAATGTTTCTAGTAGCGAATAATAAGTTAGAAGGGCTTGATTGATTGATGAAAAATTATATTTGAAACCTAAAGTTGCCATCAATCACAGATTCACAAGAATAATCTCAAAAATTTACCCTGATCCTAATTTCTTTCTTATAAGATCATCTATCCAACAATACTAGTAGCTCCTCGCAGAGCCAAATACCCAGCGGTTATATCCATTGGCAAATCAATAATGGTGGCATATTCTTCTTTATTTGCGAAGCGTAGTCTAGTCTGGGGATCATTGTAAGGTGCCGGTAGGCCAGATAAGTCTGAATTTTTTTCAGCTGGCTTAAATGAAGGCGGAGCATTGATAGAACTATAATGAACTACATCTTCAGGCCAAGGGAGAACTTTCTCTGAAGAAACAATCTGTTTAAGACTTTTCCACACATTTTTTTTCTTCGTTGTTTTATTTATTTGAAACGAAGATGCTTTAAATATTGCTTTTGGTTCGGGTTTCTGTTCTTCCGAACTCATAACAGATAAAAAGACCAAAACTGAAAAAAATTAAATAAATATAACATATAACCAGAGCATAACCAATAACCACTGTCACCGTCACTCTGTCTGTCACCTGTCACTCTTGTAGTCATAGAGTATAGAGTAGAGAAAACATACCTCCAAGTATAGAGTAATAGATGGGTATTGTCATCTGAACCAGATAACTCATAGACCACGCATAGCCTCTTTCAGAGCCAAGGAGGATAGAAGATAAATATTTTTTACAAAAAATTGAACCGACGTTATAGTTGATGCACTGAAAAGTATAAAATAATATTACTTCTATTGGTGATGGTACTTTTGAAGTTGTGCAGTTGCAATTAGATTGATAGCTTTTGGCACCAACTTCACAAGTACCGTCACCAATAGAAGTAATATTATTTTATACTTTTCAGTGCATCAACTATAACGTCGATCCAATTTTTTGTAAAAAATATTTATTTCACACATTTGAGTGTAACATTAGTCCCGAAAATCGTTGAACGTTCACTATACCATATCAATGAAGATAATACTTATCAAGTGTTAATCTAATTACGATACGAGAATTTATACGCTTAAAGTATATATATTATAAAATAAATTGTTGATTTGTTTGTGTTGATGAAGTGATCTCTCATAATTGTGATAGTGTCGTTCAGGTTCCTCAACAATTATATGTGAGTAATCTCCATACATTCATTAAATACTCAAATCATCCTGAACGTAAACAAGACAACCGCGGTCGTCCATTGCTCAGCCGTCAGCCAGTAACGAACACATCGCTGCGTGACAGGACCGTAATTAGGACCTGAACCAAACCACACACAGCACCCAAGTCGCATCCAGGCAGTAGAGTCGAAAATTCAATGCGATATGGCTAACAGTCAAGATGCGCTTTCGCAGTTCTCTACAAATTTTTCCTTCAAATGCTGTAAATCAAAAATTTTCAGTCATTATGTATGTGTAAATTGTTTGGGCATTCTGCATAAGAGCTGTTTAGCAAAAAATAAGAGTAAAATACATTTTTTAAGTGGAAATAAAGTTGAGTGTTGTGAGGTATCTAACATTAGTCATAATAATTCTTGTTTACAAGAAATAAATGAACTCGAAAAATCTATTAGTGACCTAAATGAAGGAAGATTAATTTGGGACAATCACATCAAAAAACTGAAACGCGAACATGAAATATTTGTACAAGAAGCAACGAACACAGAAAATGAAATGAGTCATGCGCTGGAAAAACAAAAATCTCTGATAAGTGAACTTCAAGATAAGATTAATTTCCTTCAAAAAGAAATGAACAAAAACCGAACGGAGCAAAATAATATAGCCATACAAACGGATGAAATAAAGCGATGTGATATTTCTATTTCAACCGATCCACTAGTCAATATGCCCGTCGGTGCAGAAGATGATTTTGTAAAGGACAATTCAACGCAAATACACAATGCATATGAACCAGAATGTAATAGAATATTACATGATATGATTACAAACCCTGTAAATGGGGAAATAAGAAAAAGGAGAATTGCTTTTATTTCTGATCACAAGGGTAAGGGTATGGCCAGTTACATAATGAGTCTAGCAAAAGAAGAATTTATCATTGAATCTACTATAAAACCCGGTGCAAGCGTCAGAGAACTAGCTGACACTGTATTGAATAATACGAAGAATTATAACAAAAATGACTTTGTTATATTTTGGCCCAATTTACATAACAGGAGGATAACCACAGAATTGATGACGAAATTGTTGAAGCCCCAGCTCATTGTCATAACAAATCCATTTAAATATGGCAGTAATAGTGATAATGATTTTGTATATAATAATAATCTAGAATTAAAGAAACATATGTTTGAAGCCAAGAAATGTAGCAATGTATTTGAGTGTAATACTACTCTGAAAAGATGGCACTATAGACGAGATGGGTACGGATTTACAGGCTCAGCGAAATGGCTTATGTCCAAGGCGTTAGTAAGGCACATCCATAATTATTTTCAGCCAGTCTTTACTTTAGCACCTGATAACTTACCAAAATTGAATACAAAATCAAATCCATCTATGAATGTATCATTAATGTCAGAATTACGAGATGCAGAACGAAATACGAAGACAAAACCCAGTTCAACTGGTACTTTTTTATATCCCCGACTCTCCCAAGTAGGTCCAGACCTCTAATGACAGTTAACTACAGTACAACTACAAGACGGTCATGTATCACTAAAGTCTGTCATGTGAATGTTAGGGGATTGTTAAATAATTTGAATTTGGTTGAGTTGTATTTGAAAAGTAATGATATTGATATTGTATGCTTATCTGAACATTAGGTAACTAGTGACTGCTTGAGAGATGTTTATTTCTGTGACTACCGTGTGGCAACAATGTTTTGTAGAGAGAAGCATATTCGTGGTGGTTCAGGTATTATTGTCAAAAGTTCCACTGATGTTACTGAAATAATAGCAATAAATAAATTATCCAGAGAATGTGAGATTGAAATCTGTGCGATTTGCTGTAGAGTAGATTCCTCGAAAATTGTAATTATAACTGCATATAGACCTCCAAATGGAAATGTCAACATATTTCTCGATTGTTTAGTGCAGGCTCTTAATATTGCCGTAACAAAGTCCCAAAATATTATTTTGTGTGAGGACTTCAATATTGACTATTTATCGAAAGATTTGAACACTAAATCTCTTATGGATCGTTTCAGTTCGTTTCGACTGAATGTCAATATGCAGGGCCCAACTAGAATTTTCACAAATGCGAATGGTCATACAAGTCGAACCTGTATAGATTATATGGTGACTGCTTTCTCGAATCAAACTTACGACTGTCAATTGATCCAACCCAATATTGCGGATCATCTATCCCATTTATTAACCTTCAGCAAAGAAATATGTGTATTTAACAATAAACAAAATATTATAGCTAGAAAACGACAAGTGAATCGGGGTAATATTAACGAACTCAGAACTAGATTGAGCTATATCAATTGGTTTCCGACTTTGTACGACATGTGCATAAGCGAAGCCTTTTCTTATTTTCTGGAGTCGCTTTATTGGTGCTTTGATGTATCCTGCCCATTAAAACCTGTTATCTCAAAAAAGCCTAAAAATGGTTGGATTTCAGAAGAAATTATCCAAGAGGGAAATTATCTTAGAGAATTTTTCAAATTAACGACAAATTCTGGGAAAGTCGATCCAGAACATAGACAAATATACAAAAATAAGTTAAAGGAACACAAGACTGTAATAAGAAAAGTAAAAACCGTATACTTCTCCAATAAAATAAAAAACGCTCAAAATAAAATAAAAGAGACATGGAACATAATTCACTCTGAGTTACGAAAAAAGAAAGCATCTTGTGACGGGGATGTCATCACTCTTAAGCACAACTTCAATATTGTTGAAGATCCATATGAGGTAGCGGAATTATTTGCTGATCACTTTTCTAGGGCTGCAGAATCAACATTGGCTGATCACTTCGGTCAAAACCTGACTCTGCCCTGTACCACCAGTTTGTATGTTAATGTCATTCACCCATTTCAGAATGGACATATAACAGAAACAGAAATAATTGACTCACTAAATATGATAAAAAATAAAAAATCATCTGGTATAGATGAATTTTCTATAATTACTATTAAGAATGTAATAGATTTGATAAAATATCCTCTCACTTACCTTATGAACCAGTCCTACATCCAAGGATATTTTCCCACTGAGTTCAAAAAGGCACTAGTAATTCCCTTATTCAAAAAAGGAGATAAGACAGAGTTAGACAACTATAGACAGATTTCCCTACTCTGCTCACTCTCGAAGTTGTATGAGAAAGTAGTGACTGCTAGGATAATGAGTTATTTAGAAATTAACTATTTGATACGTGGCAACCAGCATGGTTTTAGGAAAAATCATTCTGTGGAAACGGCATCATTCCAATTTCTCAATTTTGTTTACTCGGAAATAGATTCCAACAATTGTGTAATTAGCCTGTTTTTCGATTTGTCAAAGGCATTTGACACGGTGTCATCCGAATTTCTGAATAATAAGTTGAAAATGCTCGCTTTTCCAAACAATGTATTGAATTGGTTGAAATCATATATGTATGGACGTAGTATGACCGTGAGAAACAACATTTTTACGTCAAGTGAGCGTGATGTTAACTTAGGAGTACCGCAAGGGTCAGTCTTAGGACCCCTACTATTCGTGATATTTATCAACGACTTGCCCGAACACGTAACTGATTGTTACATCACCATGTTTGCTGATGACACAACAATTACAGTTGCTAGTCCTGATCCAGATGTTTTATTAACAAATGTCGGCAGAATCATTGATTCATTCACATCTTGGTGTGACAGAAATCAACTGATTTTAAACACAACAAAGTCAGTTTCAATGAAATTTTATAACAGGAAGGATAATATCCCTGGTGTAACAAACGCTATTGATAAAATAGTTATGTCGCAAGATGTAAAATTCTTGGGAACATTTCTAGATGAGAGGTTAGACTGGGATCTACATATCAATAACGTATGCAAGAAACTGAACTCAGCATTCTTTGCAATTAAGCAGATGAAAACATGTGTAGCCAAGGAGAGTTTATTAAGCATTTATTATGCAATGGTATACTCACACATTTCTTTCAACACAATTTCATGGGGATGTGGTAGAGATGTTAGTAGAGTATTTATAGGGCAGAAACGTATAGTAAGATTAATATTTGATCTGGACTATCGAGATAGTTGCAAACCAATATTCATAAGAGAGAAATTGTTAACTGCTCCATCCATCTATATTTTGAAATGTTTGAAATACATTAGAAGCAACTTGAAATCCTTTGATACCAATGCTTCTTTGCATGCTTACAACACACGACATGGTGGTCACCTAAAAATACCAAACCACAAAACCACGAAATTCCAAAATTCTCCTCTCTACAAAGCATTGAGTTTCTACAACAAACTGCCACTGGCAATAAAAAAATCTGAATGTGACAGAATATTTTTTAACAAAATAAAATGTTTGCTGACTGAAAAAAGTTACTATTCCTATCAAGAATATTTGGATGATCCAACATTATTGTAAATTATTTTACTTTTAATATGTTACTTGTTCCGTAGTTTCAATTAAATATGTATATTGTGTTGTGCTATCGTCTTATCCGTATGATTTTATTTAAACCTATGATCGTTATTTACTTTATTTATTCTCAATGACCTACAATATGGTTTTATTATATCATTTTATTTATATATTGTATGACTTACCATATGTACACACTGTACCTAAATGGCTAATAAAACTTATTATTATTATTATTATTATTATATTATCCTATTACCCACATATATTCCTTGCTTGTAGTGGTTATTATTGAGATCTCAGAACATCGCGGCGGAAATACGCTTGAATATTTTAGTTGTTACCATTTAACACCGATTTAACTCGAAAACCGTAATTCTAAGGAAAAAATGTTCAGTATAAATGTTGCTACAAATAATTATATCTTTCATGTAGTATCGAAAAATTTTCAATTTTCGAAAGAAATTGTCCTCTCCACATAGCAAAAATACATATTTAACATGCGTCTATCTCGAAAACCGTAACACTTTTGAAAAAATGTTCAATTTAAACGTTTCCGGATATTGTGATATCTTTAATTATACCAACTCAGATTTTCGATTTTCGAGAAAATTCGCCCCCACCACCCCTTCGGGGGCGGTTTTCGGAGGGAAGGAGATTTCGGATTTGCGTTTTTATGAATATGGGACCATTTCTCAATCCCCTTCTTTCAAATGAATCCAAAATCATCAAAATCGGAGATCGTCTACTATATAAAAGACGCGCACGAACAAAAAAAAAAAAAAAATAAAGCAGACAGTCGAATTGTATACCTCCTCCGTTCGGGGTTCGTCGGTCAAAAATGATATGAAATTTGAATCGATTCTACAATTTAATATTTAATTTAATATTCTCGATTTCTTATCTGTGGAGTGATAATAACCTTATTCAGGCGTAAAATAGTGGAAACAGCCATTTATGAAAAAGATGGGAATAAAATAAATAAAAAAAAATTGCTATGAAACTTAAATCGATTTCACAAATTATTATTTAATTTAAAATTCTCGCTTTCTCATGTGTGAAGTGATCTTAACCTTATTCAGGCATAATGCGCTGGAAACAGCCATTTATGATAAAGATGGGATTAAAATAAATTTAAAACAAGTTGATAAGATATTAAAATCGATTCCACAATTTAATATTTAATTTAATATTCTCGCTTTCTCATGTGTGGAGTGATCCAAACCTTATTCAGGCATAAAGCGCTGGAAACAGCCGTTTATGAAAAAGATGGGATTAAAATAAATAAAAAAAAAATATATGAAATTTGAATCGATTCCACAATTTAATATTTAATTTAGTATTCTCGCTTTCTCATGTGTGGAGTGATAATAACCTTATTCAGGCATACAACAGTGGAAACAGCCATTTATGAAAAAGGTGGGATTAAAATAAATTTAAAAATATTTATATGAAATTTTGAATTGATTCCACAATTTAATATTTAATTTGATATTCCCGCTTTCTCATGTGTGGAATGATCCTAACTTTATTCAGGCACAAAGCGCTGGAAACAGACATTTATGAAAAAATGGGATTAAAATCAATAAAAAAAAATTATATGAAATTTATGTCGATTCCACAATTTAATATTTGATTTAATTATCTCCTTTTCTCATGTGTGGAGTTATCCTAACTTTATTCAGGCATAAAGCGCTGGAAACAGCCATTTATGAAAAAGGTGGAAGTAAAATAAAAAAATTTATATGAAGTTTAAATCGATTCCACAATTTAATATATAGTTTCATATTCTCAATTTAATATTTAATTTAATATTCTCGCTCTCTCATGTGTGGATTGATCCTAACCTTATCCAGGCATAAAGCATTGGAAACAGCTATTTATGAAAAAGATGGAATTAAAATAAATTTCTAAAAAATTATATGAAATTTAAATCGATTCCATAATTTAATATTTAATTTAATAATCTCGCTTTCTCATGTGTGGATTGATCCTAACCTTTTTCAGGCATAAAGCGCTGGAAACAATCATTTATGAAAAAGATGGGATAAAAATAAATTAAAAGAAAATTGATATGAAATTTAAAGTGATTCCACAATTTAATATTTAATTTAATATTCTCGCTTTCTCATGTGTGGTGTGATCCTAAACATATTCAGGCATAATGCGCTGGAAACTGCCATTTAAAGAAAAGATGGGATTAAAATAAATTTTCAAAATACTGATATGAAATTTGAATCGATTCCTCAATTTAATATTTAATTTAATATTCTCGCTTTCTCATGTGTGGATTGATCCTTACCTGATTCAGGCATAAAGCGCTGGAAACAGCCATTTATGAAAAAGATGGGATTAAAATCAGTTAAAAAAAAATTATATGAAATTTATGTCGATTCCACAATTTAATATTTGATTTAGTTATCTCGTTTTCTCATGTGTGGAGTGATAATAACCTTATTCAGGCATAAAGCGCTGGAAACAGTCATTTATGAAAAAGGTGGAAGTAAAATAAGCTTAAAAAATATTGATATGATATTTAAATCGATTCCACAATTTATTATTTAATTTAATATTCTCGCTTTCTCATGTGTAGAGTGATCCTAAACATATTCAGGCATAATGCGCTGGAAACTGCAATTCATGAAAAAAATGGGATTAAAATAAATGAATAAAGATTTATATGAAATTTAAATCGATTCCTCAATTTAATATTTCAGTTAATATTCTCTCTTTGTCATGTGTGGAGTTATCCTAACTTTATTCAGGCATAAAGCGCTGGAAACAGCCATTTATGAAAAAGGTGGAAGTAAAATAAATTTAAAAAAATGTATATGAAGTTTAAATCGATTCCACAATTTAATATATAGTTTCATATTCTCAATTTAATATTTAATTTAATATTCTCGCTCTCTCATGTGTGGATTGATCCTAACCTTATCCAGGCATAAAGCATTGGAAACAGCTATTTATGAAAAAGATGGAATTAAAATAAATTTCAAAAAATGATATGAATTTTAAATCGTTTCCATAATTTAATATTTAATTTAATAATCTCGCTTTCTCATGTGTGGATTGATCCTAACCTTTTTCAGGCATAAAGCGCTGGAAACAACCATTTATGAAAAAGATGGGATAAAAATAAATTAAAAGAAAATTGATATGAAATTTAAAATGATTCCACAATTTAATATTTAATTTAATATTCTCGCTTTCTCATGTGTGGTGTGATCCTAAACTTATTCAGGCACAAAGCGCTGGAAACTGCCATTTAAGGAAAAGATGGGATTAAAATAAATTTTCAAAATACTGATATGAAATTTGAATCGATTCCTCAATTTAATATTTAATTTAATATTCTCGCTTTCTCATGTGTGGATTGATCCTTACCTGATTCAGGCATAAAGCGCTGGAAACAGCCATTTATGAAAAAGATGGGATTAAAATCAATTAAAAAAAATTATATGAAATTTATGTCGATTCCACAATTTAATATTTGATTTTGTTATCTCGTTTTCTCATGTGTGGAGTGATAATAACCTTATTCAGGCATAAGGCGCTGGAAACAGCCATTTATGAAAAAGGTGGAAGTAAAATAAGCTTAAGAATATTGATATGATATTTAAATCGATTCCACAATTTATTATTTAATTTAATATTCTCGCTTTCTCATGTGTAGAGTGATCCTAAACATATTCAGGCATAATGCGCTGGAAACTGCAATTTATGAAAAAAATGGGATTAAAATAAATGAATAAAAATTTATATGAAATTTAAATCGATTCCTCAATTTAATATTTCAGTTAATATTCTCTCTATGTCATGTGTGGATTGATCCTAATCTTACTCAGGCATAAAGCTCTGGAAACAGCCATTTATGAAAAAGATGGTAGTAAAATATATTAAAAAAGAATTATATGAACTTTAAATCGATTCCACATATTAATTTTTAATTTATTATTCTCGCTTTCTCATGTGTGGAGTGATCTTAACCTTATTCAGGCATAAAGCGCTGGAAATAGCCATTTATGAAAAAGATGGGATTAAGATAAATTTAAAAAAATGATATGAAATTTGAATCGATTCCACAGATTAATATTTAATTTAATATTCTCGATTTCTCAGGTGTGGAGTGATAATAACCTTATTCAGGCATAAAACAGTGGAAACAGCCATTTATGAAAAAGATGGGATTAAAATAAATTTAAAAAAATGATATGAAATTTGAATCGATTCCACAATTTAATATTTAATTTAATATTCTCGTTTCCTCATGTATGGAGTGATCCTAACCTTATTCAGTCATAAAGCGCTGGAAACAGCCATTTATGAAAAAGATTGGATTAAAATAAATTTAAAAAAATTGATATGAAATTTAAAGCGATTCCACAATTTAATATTTAATTTATTATACTCGCTTTCTCATGTTCGGAGTGATCCTAAACTTATTCAGTCATAAACCGCGGGAAACAGCCATTTATGAAAAAAATGGGAATAAGATAAATTAAAAAAAATGATATGAAATTTGAATCGATTCCACAATTTAATATTTAATTTAATATTCTCGATTTCTCATGTGTGGAGTGCTAATAACCTTATTCAGTCATAAAACAGTGGAAACAGCCATTTATGAAAAAGATGGGATTAAAATAAATAAAAAAAATTGATATGGAACTTAAATCGATTCCACAATTTAATATTTAATTTAAAATTCTCGCTTTCTCATGTGTGAAGTGATCCTAAACTTATTCAGGCATAATGCGCTGGAAACAGCCATTTATGATAAAGATGGGATTAAAATAAATTTAAAACAAATTGATAAGAAATTAAAATCGATTCCACAATTTAATATTTAATTTAATATTCTCGCTTTCTCATGTGTGGAGTGATCCAAACCTTATTCAGGCATAAAACGCTGGAAACAGCCATTTATGAAAAATATGGGATTAAAATAAATTTTGAAAAAATTGATATGAAATTTAAATGGATTCAACAATTTAATATTTAATTTATTATTTTCGCTTTTACATGTGAGGAGTGATCCTAACATTATTCTGCTATAAAGCGGTGGAAACAGCCGTTTATGAAAAAGATGCGATTAAAATAAATTTAAAAAAATGATATGAAATTTGAATCGATTCCCCAATTTAATATTTAATTTAATATTCTCGCTTTCGCATGTGTTGAATGATAATAAACTTATTCAGGCATAAAGCGCTGGAAACAGCAATTTATGAAAAGATGGAAGTAAAATAAATTTTAAAAAAATTTATATGAAGTTTAAATCGATTCCACAAATTTTATATTTAATTTAATATTCTCGCTTTCTCATGTGTGGTGTGATCCTAAACATATTCAGGCATAATGCACAGGAAACTGCCATTTATGATAAAGATGGGATTAAAATAAATTTAAAACAAATTGATATGAAATTAAAATCGATTCCACAATTTAATATTTAATTTAATATTCTCGCTTCCTCATGTGTGGAGTGATCCAAACCTTATTCAGGCATTAAGCGCTGGAAACAGCCATTTATGAAAAAGATGGGATTAAAATAAATTTTGAAAAAATTGATATGAAATTTAAATGGATTCAACCATTTAATATTTAATTTATTATTCTCGCTTTCTCATGTGTGGAGTGATCCAAACCTTATTCAGGCATCAAGCGCTGGAAAAAGCCATCTATGAAAAAGATGGGATTAAAATAAATTTTTAAGAAATTTAAATCGATTCCACAATTTAATATTTTATTTAATATTCTCGCTTTCTCATGTGTGGAGTTATCCTAACCTTACTCAGGCATAAAGCGCTGGAAGCAGTAATTTATGAAAAAGATGGAAGTAAAATAAATAAAAAAAAAAATATATGAAATTTAAATCGATTCCACGTATTAATTTTTAGTTTAATATTCTCGCTTTCTCATGTCTAGAGTAATCCAAAACTTATACAGGCAAAATGCGCTGGAAACAGCCATTTATGAAAAAGATGGAATAAAAATCAATTAAAAAAAAATTATATGAAATTTATGTCGATTCCACAATTTAATATTTGATTTAATTATCTCGTTTTCTCATGTGTGGAGTGATCCTAACCTTATTCAGGCATAAAGCGCTGGAAACAGCCATGTATGAAAAAAATGGGACAAAAATAAATAAAAAAAAATTATATGAATTTTAAATCGATTCCACCATTTAATACATAATTTAATATTCTCGATTTCTCATGTGTGGATTGATCCTAACCTTATTCAGGCATAAAGCGCTGGAAACAGCCTATTATGAAAAAGATGTGATAAAAATAAATATTATAAAAATTTATATGAAATTTAAATCGACTCCACAATTTAATATTTAATTTAATATTCTCGCTTTCTCATGTGTGGAGTGATCCTAAACTTCTTCAGGCATAAAGCGCTGGAAACAGCCAATTATGAGAAAGTTGGTATTAAAATAAATTTGAAAAAAATGAATATGATACTTAAATCGATACCAAAATTAAATATTTAATTTAATATTCTCGCTTTCTTATGTGTGGAGAGATCCTAAACTTATTCAGGCATAAAGTGCTGGAAACAGCCATTTATGAAAAAGATGGGATAAAAATAAATTTAAAAAAAATTGATATGAAATTTATGTCGATTCCACAATTTAATATTCTCGCTTTCTCTTGTGTGGAGTGATCCTAAACTTATTCAGGCACAAAGCGCTAGAAACTGCTATTTATGAAAAAGATGGGATTAAAATAAATTTTAAGATCTTGATACGAAATTTAAATCGATTCCACAATTTAATATTCTATTTAATATTCTCGCTTTCTCATGTGTGGAGTGATCCTAACCTTATTCAGGCATAAAGCGCTGGAAATAGCCATTTATGAAAAAGATGGGATTAAGATAAATTTAAAAAAATGATATGAAAATTGAATCGATTCCACAGATTAATATTTAATTTAATATTCTCGATTTCTCAGGTGTGGAGTGATAATAACCTTATTCAGGCATAAAACAGTGGAAACAGCCATTTATGAAAAAGATGGGATTAATATAAATAAAAAAAAATGATATGAAATTTGAATCGACTCCACAATTTAATATTTAATTTAATATTCTCGCTTTCTCATGTGTGGAGTGATAATAAACTTATTCAGGCATAAAACAGTGGAAACAGCCATTTATGAAAAAGATGGGATTAAAATAAATTTAAAAAAATTGATATGAAATATAAATCGATTTCACAATTTAATATTTAATTTAATATTCTCGCTTTCTCATGTATGGAGTGATCCTAACCTTATACAGTCATAAAGCGCTGGAAACAGCCATTTATGAAAAAAATGGGAATAAGATAAATTTAAAAAAATGATATGAAATTTGAATCGATTCCACAATTTAATATTTAATTTAATATTCTCGATTTCTCATGTGTGGAGTGCTAATAACCTTATTCAGTCATAAAACAGTGGAAACAGCCATTTATGAAAAAGATGGGATTAAAATAAATAAAAAAAATTGATATGGAACTTAAATCGATTCCACAATTTAATATTTAATTTAAAATTCTCGCTTTCTCATGTGTGAAGTGATCCTAAACTTATTCAGGCATAATGCGCTGGAAACAGCCATTTATGAAAAAGATGGGAATAAAATAAATTTTGAAAAAATTGATATGAAATTAAAATGGATTCAACAATTTAATATTTAATCTATTATTCTCGCTTTCTCATGTGTGGAGTGATCCTAACATTATTCAGCTATAAAGCGCTGGAAACAGCCGTTTATGAAAAAGATGCGATTAAAATAAATTTAAAAAAATGATATGAAATTTGAATCGATTCCACAATTTAATATTTAATTTAATATTCTCGCTTTCTCATGTGTTGAATGATAATAAACTTATTCAGGCATAAAGCGCTGGAAACAGCCATTTATGAAAAAGATGGGATTAAAATAAATTTTGAAAAAATTGATATGAAATTTAAATGGATTCAACCATTTAATATTTAATTTATTATTCTCGCTTTCTCATGTGTGGAGTGATCCAAACCTTATTCAGGCATCAAGCGCTGGAAAAAGCCATCTATGAAAAAGATTGGATTAAAATAAATTTTTAAGAAATTTAAATCAATTCCACAATTTAATATTTTATTTAATATTGGGGATTGGGGATGGGATTAAAATCAATTAAAAAAAATTATATGAAATTTAGTTCGATTCCACAATTTAATATTTGATTTAATTATCTCGTTTTCTCATGTGTGGAGTGATCCTAACCTTATTCAGGCATAAAGCGCTGGAAACAGCCATGTATGAAAAAAATGGGACTAAAATAAATTTTAAAAAAATGATATGAATTTTAAATCGATTCCACCATTTAATATTTTATTTGATATTCTCGCTTTTCCATGTGTGGAGTTATACTAACCTTACTCAGGCATAAAGCGCTGGAAACAGCCAGTTATGAAAAAATGGGACTAAAATAAATTAAAAAAAAATGATATGAATTTTAAATCGATTCCACCATTTAATACATAATTTAATATTCTCGATTTCTCATGTGTGGATTGATCCTAACCTTATTCAGGCATAAAGCGCTGGAAACAGCCTATTATGAAAAAGATGTGATAAAAATAAATATTAAAAAAATTTATATGAAATTTAAATCGACTCCACAATTTAATATTTAATTTAATATTCTCGCTTTCTCATGTGTGGAGTGATCCTAAACTTCTTCAGGCATAAAGCGCTGGAAACAGCCAATTATGAGAAAGTTGGTATTAAAATAAATTTTAAAAAAATGTATACGATACTTAAATCGATACCAAAATTAAATATTTAATTTAATATTCTCGCTTTCTTATGTGTGGAGAGATCCTAAACTTATTCATTCATAAAGTGCTGGAAACAGCCATTTATGAAAAAGATGGGATAAAAATAAATTTAAAAAAAATTGATATGAAATTAAAGTCGATTCCACAATTTAATATTCTTGCTCTCTCTTGTGTGGAGTAATCCTAAACTTATTCAGGCATAAAGTGCTGGAAACAGCCATTTATGAAAAAGATGGGATTAAAATAAATTTTAAGATCTTGATACGAAATTTAAATCGATTCCACAATTTAATATTCTATTTAATATTCTCGCTTTCTCATGTATGGAGTTATCCTAACCTTATTCAGGCATAAAGCACTGAAAACAGCCTTTTATGAAAAAGATGGGATTAGAATAAATTAAAAAAAATTGATATGAAATTTAAATGGATTCAAAAATTTAACATTTAATTTAATTTTCTCGCTTTCTCATGTGTGGAGTGATCCTAAACTTATTCAGGCACAAAGGGCTAGAAACTGCTATTTATGAAAAAGATGGGATTAAAATATATTAAAAAATATGATATGAATTTTAAATCGATTCCACCATTTAATACATTATTTAATATTCTCGATCTCTCATGTGTGGATTGATCCTAACCTTATTCATTCATAAAGCACTGGAAACAGCCATTTATGAAAAAGATGGGAATAAAATAAATTTAAAAAAATTCATATGAAATTTAAATTGATTCCACAATTTAATATTAAATTTAATATTCTCGCTTTCTCATGTGTGAAGTGATCCTAACCTTATTCAGACATAAAGCGCTGAACACAGCCATTTATGAAAAATATGGGATTAAAATAAATTTAAAAAATATTGATATGAAGTTTGAATCGATTCCACAATTTAATAATCAATTCAATATTCTAGCATTCTCATGTTTGGAGTGATCCAAACCTTATTCAGGCATAGAGCGGTGGAAACAGCCATTTATGAAAAAGATGGGATTAAAATAAATTTAAAAAAACCTTACCTAACCTAACCTAACCTAACCTAACCTAACCTAACCTAATCTAACCTTATTCAGGCATAAAGCGCTGGAAGCAGCCAATTATGAAAAAGATGGGATTAGAATAAATTTTAAAAAAATGGATATCAAATTTAAATCGATTCCACAATTTAATATTTAATTTGAAATTCTCGCTTTCTCATGTGTGGAGTGATCCTAAACTTATTCAGGCACAAAGGGCTAGAAACTGCTATTTATGAAAAAGATGGGATTAAAATATATTAAAAAATATGATATGAATTTTAAATCGATTTCACCATTTAATACATTATTTAATATTCTCGATCTCTCATGTGTGGATTGATCCTAACCTTATTCATTCATAAAGCACTGGAAACAGCCATTTATGAAAAAGATGGGATTAAAATAGATTAAAAAAAATCATATGAAATTTAAATTGATTCCACATTTTAATATTTAATTTGATATTCCCGCTTTCTCATGTGTGGAATGATCCTAACTTTATTCAGGCACAAAGCGCTGGAAACTGCCATTTATCAAAAAGATGGTATTGAAATAAATTTTAAGAAATTGTTATGAAATTTTAATCAATTCCTCATTTTAATATTTAATTTATTATTCTCGCTTTCTGATGTGTGGATTGATCCTAACCTTATTCAGGCAAAAAGCGCTGGAAACTGCCATTTATGAAATAGATGGGATTAAAATAAATTTTAAGATCTTGATATGAAATTTAAATAGATTCCTCAATTTAATATTTAATTTAGTATTCTCGCTTTCTCATGTATGGATTGATCCTAACCTTATTCAGGCATAAAGCGCTGGAACTGCAATTAATGAGAAAGAAGGAATTAAAATAAATTTAAAAAAAATTGATATGAAATTTAAAGTGATTCCACAATTTATTATTTAATTTAATATTCTCGCTTTCTCATATGTGGAGTGATCCTAAACATATTCAGGTATAATGCGCTGGAAACAGCCATTTATGATAAAGATGGGATTAAAATAAATTTAAAACAAATTGATATGAAATTAAAATCGATTCCACAACTTAATTTTTAATTGATTATTCTCGCTTTCTCATGTGTGGAGTGATCCTAACCTTATTCAGGCATAAAGCACTGAAAACAGCCATTTATGAAAAAGATGGGATTAAAATAAATTAAAAAAAATTGACATGAAATTTAAATGGATTCAACAATTTAACATTTAATTTAATATTCTCGCTTTCTCATGTGTGGAGTGATCCTAACATTATTCAGCTATAAAGCGCTGGAAACAGCGGTTTATGAAAAAGATGGGAATAAAATAAATTTAAAAAAATTCATATGAAATTTAAATTGATTCCACAATTTAATATTAAATTTAATATTCTCGCTTTCTCATGTGTGAAGTGATCCTAACCTTATTCAGACATAAAGCGCTGAACACAGCCATTTATGAAAAATATGGGATTAAAATAAATTTAAAAAATATTGATATGAAGTTTGAATCGATTCCACAATTCAATAATCAATTCAATATTCTAGCATTCTCATGTTTGGAGTGATCCAAACCTTATTCAGGCATAGAGCGGTGGAAACAGCCATTTATGAAAAAGATGGGATTAAAATAAATTTAAAAAAACCTTACCTAACCTAACCTAACCTAACCTAACCTAACCTAACCTAATCTAACCTTATTCAGGCATAAAGCGCTGGAAGCAGCCAATTATGAAAAAGATGGGATTAGAATAAATTTAAAAAAAATGGATATCAAATTTAAATCGATTCCACAATTTAATATTTAATTTGAAATTCTCGCTTTCTCATGTGTGGAGTGATCCTTACCTTATTCAGGCATAGAGCGGTGGAAACAGCCATTTATGAAAAAGATGGGATTAAAATAAATTTAAAAAAAAGATATGAAGCTTAAATCGATTCAACAATATAATATTTAACTTAATATTCTCGCTTCCGCATGTGTGAAGTGATCCTAACCTTAATCAGGCATAAAGCGCTGGAAACAGCCATTTATGAAAAAGATGAGATAAAAACAAATTAAAAAAATGGATATGAAATTTAAATTGATTCCACAATTTAATATTTAATTTAAAATTCTCGCTTTCTCATGTGTGGAGTGATCCTAACCTTCTTTAGGCATAGAGCGCTGGAAACAGCCAATTGTGAAAAAGATGGGATTAAAATATTTTTTTAAAAAAATGATATGAAATTTAAATCGTTTCCAAAATTTAATATTTAAAATAAATAAAAAAAAATTATATGAAATTTAAATCTATTCCACAATTTAATATTTAATTTATTATTCTCGCTTTCTCATGTGTGAAGTGATCCCAACATTATTCAGGCATAAAGCGCTGAAAACTGTCATTTTTGAAAAAGATGGGATTAAAATAAATCAACAAAAAAAGGATATGAAATATAAATCGATTCCACAATCTATTATTTAATTTAATATTCTCACTTTCTCATGTGTGAAGTGATCCTAACCTTATTCAGACATAAAGCGCTGAACACAGCCATTTATGGAAAAGACAGGATTCAAATAAATTTTAAAAAATTGATATGAAATTTAAATCGACTCCAGAATTTAATATCTAATTTAATATTCTCGCTTCCTCATGTGTGGAGTAATCCTAAACTTAATCAGGCATAAAGCGATGGAAATAGCCATTTATAAAAAAGATTGTTTTAAAAAATATTGATATGAAGTTTAAATCGATTCCACAATTTAATAATCAATTCAATATTCTAGCATTCTCATGTTTGGAGTGATCCTAACCTTATTGCAGGCATAAAGCGCTGGAAAGAGCCAATAATAAAAAAGATGGGATTAAAATAAATTTAATAAAAATGATTTGAAATTTAAATGAATTCCACAATTCAATATTTAATTGATTATTCTCGCTTTCTCATGTGTGGAGTGATAATAACCTTATTCAGGCACAAATCGGTGGAAACAGCCATTTATGAAAAAGATTGTATTAAAACAAATTTAAAAAATATTGATATGAAGTTTAAATCGATTCCACAATTTAATAATCAATTCAATATTCTAGCATTCTCATGTTTGGAGTGATCCTAACCTTATTCAGGTATAAACCGCTGGAAAGAGCCATTAATGATAAAGATGGGGTTAAAATAAATTTAATAAATATGATTTTAAATTGAAATCGATTCCACAGCTCAATATTTAATTTAATATTCTCGCTTTCTCATGTGTGGAGTGATCCTAACCTTATTCAGGCATCGAGCGCTGGAAACAGCCATTTATGAAAAAGACGGCAGTAAAATATATTAAAAAAGAATTATCTGAACTTTAAATCGATTCCACATATTAATTTTTAATTTAATACTCTCGCTTTCTCATGTGTGGAGTGATCCTAAACTTATTCAGTCATAAACCGCGGGAAACAGTCATTTATGAAAAACATGGGATGAAAATAAATTTAAAAAAAATTATATGAAATTTAAAGCGATTCCACAATTTAATTTTTAAAAAATTATTCTCGCTTTCTCATGTGTGGATTGATCCTAACCTTGTTCAGGCATAAAGCGCTGGAAACAGTCAATTATGAAATAGATGGGATTAAAATAAATTTGAAAAAAAAATGATATGAAATTTAAATAGATTCCTCAATTCAATGTTTAATTTAATATTCTCGCTATCTCATGTGGGGATTGATCCTAACCTTATTCAGGCATAAAGCGCTGGAAACAGCAATTTATGAAAAATATGGGATTCAAATAAATAAAAAAAAAAGTTATATGAAATTTAAGTCGATTCCACAATTTAATATTTAATTTGATATTCTGGGTTTCCCATGTATGGAGTGATCCTACCCTTATTCAGGCATAAACCGCTGGAAACAGCCATTTATGAAAAAGATGGAATTAAAATAAATTTTAAAAAATGATATGAATTCTAAATCGATTCCACAATTTAATAATTAATTTAATATTCTCGCTTTCTCATGTGTGGAATGATCCTAACCTTTTTCAGGCACAAAGCGCTGGAAACTGAAATTTAAAAAAAAGATGGGATTAAAATAAATTTTAAAAATATTGATATGAAATTTGAATCAATACCTCAATTTAATATTTAATTTAATATTCTCGCTTTCTCATCTGTGGATTGATCCTAACCTGATTCAGGCATAAAGCGCTGGAAACAGACATTTATGAAAAAGATGGGATTAAAATCAATAAAAAAAAAATTATATGAAATTTATGTCGATTCCACAATTTAATATTTGATTTAATTATCTCGTTTTCTCATGTGTGGAGTTATCCTAACCTTATTCAGGCATAAAGCGCTGAAAACAGACATTTATGAAAAAGCTGGAAGTAAAATAAATAAAAAAAAATTGATATGAAATTTAAATCGATTCCACAATTTAATATATAATTTTATATTATCGCTTTCTGATGTGTGGAGTGATCCTAAACTTATTCAGGCACAAAGCGCTGGAAACTGCCATTTATGAAAAAAAGGGATTAAAATAAATTAATAAAAATTTATATGAAATTTAAATCGATTCCTCAATTTAATATTTCAGTTAATATTCTCTCTTTGTCATGTCTGGATTGATCCTAATCTTACTCAGGCATAAAGCGCTGGAAACAGCCATTTATGAAAAATATGGAAGTAAAATATATTAAAAAAGAATTATATGAAATTTAAATCGATTCCACAATTTAATATATAATTTTATATTATCGCTTTCTGATGTGTGGAGTGATCCTAACCTTATTCAGGCATAAAACACTGGAAACAGCCATTTATGAAATATATGGGAATAAAATAATGCTGGAGAATATTGATATAGAATTTAAATCGATGCCACAATTTAATATTTAATTTAATATTCTCGATTTCTCATGTGTGGAGTGATAATATCCTTATTCAGTCATAAAACAGTGGAAACAGCCATTTAAGAAAAAGATGGGATTAAAATAAATTAAAAATAATTCATATGAAATATAAATCGATTTCACAATTTAATATTTAATTTAATATTCTCGCTTTCTCATGTGTTGAATGATAATAACCTTATTCAGGCATACAACAGTGGAAACAGCCATTTATGAAAAAGATGGGATTAAAATAAATTAAAAATAATTCATATGAAATATAAATCGATTTCACAATTTAATATTTAATTTAATATTCTCGCTTTCTCATGTGTTGAATGATAATAAACTTATTCAGGCATAAAGCGCTGGAAACAGACATTTATGAAAAGATGGAATTAAAATATATTAAAAAAGAATTATATGGAATTTAAATCGATTCCACATATTAATTTTTAATTTATTATTCTCGCTTTCACATGTGTGGAGTGATCCTAACCTTATTCAGGCATAAAACACTGGAAACAGCCATTTATGAAATATATGGGATTAAAATAATGCTGGAGAATATTGATATAGAATTTAAATCGATTCCACAATTCAATATTTAATTTAAAATTCTCGTTTTCTCATGTGTGGAGTGATCCTAACCTTATTCAGGCATAAAGCGCTGGAAACAGCCATTTATGAAAAATACGGGATTAAAATAAATTTTAAAAAAATTGATGTGAAATTTGAGTCAACTCCACGATTTAAAATTTAATTTAATATTCTTGCTTTCTCATGTGAGGAATGATCCTAACCTTATTCAGACATAAAGCGCTGGAAACAGCTATTTATGAAAAAGATGGGTTTAAAATAAATTTTAAAAAAAATGATATGAAATTTAAATCGATTCAACAATTTAATATTTAATTTAATATTCTTCCTGTCTCATGTGTGGTGTCATACTAACATTATTCAGGCATAAAGCGCTGGAAACAGCCATTTATGAAAAAGATGGGATTCAAATAAATTTAAGAAAATTGATATGAAATTTAAATTGATTCCACAATTTAATATTTAGTTTAATATTCTCGCTTTTTCATGTGTTGATTGATCCTAACCTTATTCAGGCAAAAAGCGCTAGAAACTGCTATTTATGAAAAAGATGGGATTAGAATAAATTTTAAGATCTTGATATGAAATTTAAATCGATTCCACAATTTAATATTTAATTCAACATTCTCGCTTTCTCATGTGTGGATTGATCCAAACCTTATTCAGGCATAAAGCGCTGGAAACTGCAATTAATTAAAAAGAAGGGATTGAAATAAATTAAAAAAAAAATGATATGAAATTTAAAGCGAGTCCACAATTTAATATTTAATTTAATATTCTCGCTTTCTCATGTGTGGAGTGATCCTAAACTTATTCATTCATAAAGCGCTGGAAACAACTATTTATGAAAAAGATGGGATTACAATATATTAAAAAAATTGATATGAAATTTAAATTGATTCCACAATTTAATATTTAATTTAATATTCTCGCTTTCTCATCTGTGGAGTGATCCTAAACTTATTCATTCATAAAGCGCTGGAAACAGCCATTTATGAAAAAGATGGGATTAAAATAGATTAAAAAAATAGATATGAAATTTAAATTGATTCTACAATTTAATATTTAATTTAATATTTTCGCTTTCTCATTTGTTGAGTGATCCTAAACTTATTCATTCATAAAGCGCTGGAAACAGCCATTCATGAAAGAGATGGGAATAAAATGAATAGAAAAAGTTAATATGAAATTTAAATCGATTCCACAATTTAATATTTAATTTAAAATTCTCGTTTTCTCATGTGTGGAGTGATCCTAACCTTATTCAGGCATAAAGCGCTGGAAACAGCCATTTATGAAAAATACGGGATTAAAATAAATTTTAAAAAAATTGATGTGAAATTTGAGTCAACTCCACAATTTAAAATTTAATATAATATTCTCGCTTTCTCATGTGAGGAATGATCCTAGCCTTATTCAGACATAAAGCGCTGGAAACAGCTATTTATGAAAAAGATGGGTTTAAAATAAATTTTAAAAAAATGATATGAAATTTAAATCGATTCAACAATTTAATATTTAATTTATTATTCTTCCTTTCTCATGTGTGGTGTCATCCTAACCTTATTCAGGCATAAAGCGCTGGAAACAGCCATTTATGAAAAAGATGGGATTTTAATAAATTAAAAAAAATTGATATGAAATTTAAATTGATTCCACAATTTAATATTTAGTTTAATATTCTCGCTTTTTCATGTGTGGATTGATCCTAACCTTATTCAGGCACAAAGCGCTAGAAACTGCTATTTATGAAAAATATGGGATTAAAATAAATTTTAAGATCTTGATATGAAATTCAAATAGATTCCTCAAGTTAATATTTAATTTAATATTAAATTTAATATTCTCGCTTTCTCATGTGTGGATTGATCCTATCCTTATTCAGGCATAAAGCGCTGGAAACTGCCATTTATGAAAAGATGGGATTAAAATAAATTTTAAAAAATTGATATTAAACTTAAATCGATTCCTCAATTTAATATTTAATTTAATATTCTCGCTTTCTCATGTGTGGATTGAACCTAACCTTATTCAGGCATAAAGCGCTGGAAACAGCCATTTATGAAAAAGATGGGATTTTAATAAATAAAAAAAAATTGATATGAAATTTAAATTGCTTCCTCAATTTAACATTTTGTTTAATATTCTCGCTTTTTCATGTTTGGATTGATCCTAACCTTATTCAGGCACAAAGCGCTAGAAACTGCTATTTATGAAAAAGATGGGATTAAAATAAATTTTAAGATCTTGATATGAAATTTAAATCGATTCCTCAATTTAATATTTAATTTAATAATAAATTTAATATTCTCGCTTTCTCATGTGTGGAATGATCCTAACCTTATTCAGGCATAAAGCGATGGAAACTGCAATTAATGAAGAAGAAGGGATTAAAATAAATTTAAAAAAATTTATATGAAATTTAAAGCGATTCCACAATCTAATATTTAATTTAATATTCTCGCTTTCTCATGTGTGGAGTGATCCTAAACTTATTCATTCACAAAGCGCTGGAAAATGCCATGTATGAAAAAATGGGATTAAAATAAATTAAAAAAAATGTATATGAAATTTAAATCGATTCCACAATTTAATATTTAATTCAACATTCACGCTTTCTCATGTGTGGATTGATCCAAACCTTATTCAGGCATAAAGCGCTGGAAACTGCAATTAATTAAAAAGAAGGGATTGAAATAAATTTAAAAAAAAAATGATATGAAATTTAAAGCGAGTCCACAATTTAATATTTAATTTAATATTCTCGCTTTCTCATGTGTGGAGTGATCCTAAACTTATTCATTCATAAAGCGCTGGAAACAACTATTTATGAAAAAGATGGGATTACAATATATTAAAAAAATTGATATGAAATTTAAATTGATTCCACAATTTAATATTTAATTTAATATTCTCGCTTTCTCATCTGTGGAGTGATCCTAAACTTATTCATTCATAAAGCGCTGGAAACAGCCATTTATGAAAAAGATGGGATTAAAATAGATTAAAAAAATAGATATGAAATTTAAATTGATTCTACAATTTAATATTTAATTTAATATTTTCGCTTTCTCATGTGTTGAGTGATCCTAAACTTATTCATTCATAAAGCGCTGGAAACAGCCATTCATGAAAGAGATGGGAATAAAATGAATAGAAAAAGTTAATATGAAATTTAAATCGATTCCACAATTTAATATTTAATTTAACATTCTCGTTTTCTCATGTGTGGAGTGATCCTAACCTTATTCAGGCATAAAGCGCTGGAAACAGCCATTTATGAAAAATACGGGATTAAAATAAATTTTAAAAAAATTGATGTGAAATTTGAGTCAACTCCACAATTTAAAATTTAATATAATATTCTCGCTTTCTCATGTGAGGAATGATCCTAGCCTTATTCAGACATAAAGCGCTGGAAACAGCTATTTATGAAAAAGATGGGTTTAAAATAAATTTTAAAAAAATGATATGAAATTTAAATCGATTCAACAATTTAATATTTAATTTATTATTCTTCCTTTCTCATGTGTGGTGTCATCCTAACCTTATTCAGGCATAAAGCGCTGGAAACAGCCATTTATGAAAAAGATGGGATTTTAATAAATTAAAAAAAATTGATATGAAATTTAAATTGATTCCACAATTTAATATTTAGTTTAATATTCTCGCTTTTTCATGTGTGGATTGATCCTAACCTTATTCAGGCACAAAGCGCTAGAAACTGCTATTTATGAAAAATATGGGATTAAAATAAATTTTAAGATCTTGATATGAAATTCAAATAGATTCCTCAAGTTAATATTTAATTTAATATTAAATTTAATATTCTCGCTTTCTCATGTGTGGATTGATCCTATCCTTATTCAGGCATAAAGCGCTGGAAACTGCCATTTATGAAAAGATGGGATTAAAATAAATTTTAAAAAATTGATATTAAACTTAAATCGATTCCTCAATTTAATATTTAATTTAATATTCTCGCTTTCTCATGTGTGGATTGAACCTAACCTTATTCAGGCATAAAGCGCTGGAAACAGCCATTTATGAAAAAGATGGGATTTAATAAATAAAAAAAAATTGATATGAAATTTAAATTGCTTCCTCAATTTAACATTTTGTTTAATATTCTCGCTTTTTCATGTTTGGATTGATCCTAACCTTATTCAGGCACAAAGCGCTAGAAACTGCTATTTATGAAAAAGATGGGATTAAAATAAATTTTAAGATCTTGATATGAAATTTAAATCGATTCCTCAATTTAATATTTAATTTAATAATAAATTTAATATTCTCGCTTTCTCATGTGTGGAATGATCCTAACCTTATTCAGGCATAAAGCGATGGAAACTGCAATTAATGAAGAAGAAGGGATTAAAATAAATTTAAAAAAATTTATATGAAATTTAAAGCGATTCCACAATCTAATATTTAATTTAATATTCTCGCTTTCTCATGTGTGGAGTGATCCTAAACTTATTCATTCACAAAGCGCTGGAAAATGCCATGTATGAAAAAATGGGATTAAAATAAATTAAAAAAAATGTATATGAAATTTAAGTCGATTCCACAGTTTAATATTTAATTTAATATTCTCGCTTTCTCATGTGTGGATTGATCCTAACCTTATTCAGGCATAAAGCGCTGGAAACTGCAATTAATAAAAAAGAAGGGATTAAAATAAATTTAAAAAAAATTGATATGAAATTTAAAGTTATTTCCCAATTTAATATTTAATTTAATATTCTCGCTTTCTCATGTGTGGAGTGATCCTAAACTTATTCATTCATAAAGCGCTAGAAACAGCTATTTATGAAAAAGATGGGTTTAAAATAGATTAATAAAATTTATATGAAATTTAAAATGATTCCACAATTTAATATTTAATTTAATATTCTCGCTTTCTCATGTGTGGATTGATCCTAACCTTATTCAGGCATAAAGCGCTGGAAACTGCAATTAATAAAAAAGAAGGGATTAAAATAAATTAAAAAAAAATTGATATGAAATTTAAAGTTATTTCCCAATTTAATATTTATTTCAATATTCTCGCTTTCTCATGTGTGGAGTGATCCTAAACTTATTCATTCATAAAGCGCTGGAAACAGCTATTTATGAAAAAGATGGGTTTAAAATAGATTAATAAAATTTATATGAAATTTAAAATGATTCCACAATTTAATATTTAATTTAATATACTCGCTTTCTCATGTGTGGAGAGATCCTAAACTTATTCATTCATAAAGCGCTGGAAACTGCCTCTTATGAAAAAATGGGATTAAAATAAATTAAAAAAAAATTGATATGAAAATTAAGTCGATTCCACAATTTAATATTCTCGCTCTCTCTTGTGTGGAGTGATCCTAAACTTATTTAGGCATAAAGCGCTGGAAAGAGCCATTTATGAAAAAGATGGGTTAAAAATAAATTTAAAAAAATTGATATGAAATTTAAATCGATTCCCCAAATTAATATTTAATTTAATATTCTTGCTTTCTCATGTGTTGATTGATCCTAACCTTATTCAGGCAAAAGGCGCTAGAAACTGCTATTTATGAAAAAGATGGGATTAGAATAAATTTTAAGATCTTGATATGAAATTTAAATCGATTCCACAATTTAATATTTAATTTAATATTCTCGCTTTCTCATGTGTGGATTGAACCTAACCTTATTCAGGCATAAAGCGCTGGAAACAGCCATTTATGAAAAAGATGGGATTTTAATATATAAAAAAAATTGATATGAAATTTAAATTGCTTCCTCAATTTAACATTTTGTTTAATATTCTCGCTTTTTCATGTTTGGATTGATCCTAACCTTATTCAGGCACAAAGCGCTAGAAACTGCTATTTATGAAAAAGATGGGATTAAAATAAATTTTAAGATCTTGATATGAAATTTAAATCGATTCCTCAATTTAATATTTAATTTAATAATAAATTTAATATTCTCGCTTTCTCATGTGTGGAATGATCCTAACCTTATTCAGGCATAAAGCGATGGAAACTGCAATTAATGAAGAAGAAGGGATTAAAATAAATTTAAAAAAATTTATATGAAATTTAAAGCGATTCCACAATCTAATATTTAATTTAATATTCTCGCTTTCTCATGTGTGGAGTGATCCTAAACTTATTCATTCACAAAGCGCTGGAAAATGCCATGTATGAAAAAATGGGATTAAAATAAATTAAAAAAAATGTATATGAAATTTAAGTCGATTCCACAGTTTAATATTTAATTTAATATTCTCGCTTTCTCATGTGTGGATTGATCCTAACCTTATTCAGGCATAAAGCGCTGGAAACTGCAATTAATAAAAAAGAAGGGATTAAAATAAATTTAAAAAAAATTGATATGAAATTTAAAGTTATTTCCCAATTTAATATTTAATTTAATATTCTCGCTTTCTCATGTGTGGAGTGATCCTAAACTTATTCATTCATAAAGCGCTGGAAACAGCTATTTATGAAAAAGATGGGTTTAAAATAGATTAATAAAATTTATATGAAATTTAAAATGATTCCACAATTTAATATTTAATTTAATATTCTCGCTTTCTCATGTGTGGATTGATCCTAACCTTATTCAGGCATAAAGCGCTGGAAACTGCAATTAATAAAAAAGAAGGGATTAAAATAAATTAAAAAAAAATTGATATGAAATTTAAAGTTATTTCCCAATTTAATATTTATTTTAATATTCTCGCTTTCTCATGTGTGGAGTGATCCTAAACTTATTCATTCATAAAGCGCTGGAAACAGCTATTTATGAAAAAGATGGGTTTAAAATAGATTAATAAAATTTATATGAAATTTAAAATGATTCCACAATTTAATATTTAATTTAATATACTCGCTTTCTCATGTGTGGAGAGATCCTAAACTTATTCATTCATAAAGCGCTGGAAACTGCCTCTTATGAAAAAATGGGATTAAAATAAATTAAAAAAAAATTGATATGAAAATTAAGTCGATTCCACAATTTAATATTCTCGCTCTCTCTTGTGTGGAGTGATCCTAAACTTATTTAGGCATAAAGCGCTGGAAAGAGCCATTTATGAAAAAGATGGGTTAAAAATAAATTTAAAAAAATTGATATGAAATTTAAATCGATTCCCCAAATTAATATTTAATTTAATATTCTTGCTTTCTCATGTGTTGATTGATCCTAACCTTATTCAGGCAAAAGGCGCTAGAAACTGCTATTTATGAAAAAGATGGGATTAGAATAAATTTTAAGATCTTGATATGAAATTTAAATCGATTCCACAATTTAATATTTAATTTAATATTCTCGCTTTCTCATGTGTGGATTGATCCAAACCTTATTCAGGCATAAAGCGCTGGAAACTGCAATTAATTAAAAAAAAGGGATTAAAATAAATTTAAAAAAAATTGATATGAAATTTAAAGCGATTCCACAATTTAATATTTAATTTAATATTCTCGCTTTCTCATGTTTGGAGTGATCCTAAACTTATTCATTCATAAAGCGCTGGAAACAACTATTTATGAAAAAGATGGGATTAAAATATATTAAAAAAATTGATATGAAATTTAAATTGATTCCACAATTTAATATTTAATTTAATATTCTCGCTTTCTCATCTGTGGAGTGATCCTAAACTTATTCATTCATAAAGCACTGGAAACAGCCATTTATGAAAAAGATGGGATTAAAATAGTTTAAAAAAATAGATATGATATTTAAATTGATTCTACAATTTAATATTTAATTTAATATTCTCGCTTTCTCATGTGTGGAGTGATCCTAAACTTATTCATTCATAAAGCGCTGGAAACAGCCATTCATGAAAGAGATGGGAATAAAATGAATAGAAAAATTTAATATGAAATTTAAATCGATTCCACAATTTAATATTTAATTTAAAATTCTCGTTTTCTCATGTGTGGAGTGATCCTAACCTTATTCAGGCATAAAGCGCTGGAAACAGCCATTTATGAAAAATGCGGGATTAAAATAAATTTTAAAAAAATTGATGTGAAATTTGGGTCAACTCCACAATTTAAAATTTAATTTAATATTCTCGGTTTCTCATGTGAGGAATGATCCTAACCTTATTCAGACATAAAGCACTGGAAACAGCTATTTATGAAAAAGATGGATTTAAAATAAATAAAAAAAAAATGATATGAAATTTAAATCGATTCAGCAATTTAATATTTAATTTAATATTCTTGCTTTCTCATGTGTGGTGTCATCCTAACCTTATTCAGGAATAAAGCGCTGGAAACAGCCATTTATGAAAAAGATGGGATTTTAATAAATTAAAAAAATTGATATGAAATTTATATTGATTCCACAATTTAATATTTAGTTTAATATTCTCGCTTTTTCATATGAGGAATGATCCTAACCTTATTCAGACATAAAGCGCTGGAAACAGCTATTTATGAAAAAGATGGATTTAAAATAAATAAAAAAAAATGATATGAAATTTAAATCTATTCAGCAATTTAATATTTAATTTAATATTCTTGCTTTCTCATGTGTGGTGTCATCCTAACCTTATTCAGGAATAAAGCGCTGGAAACAGCCATTTATGAAAAAGATGGGATTTTAATAAATTAAAAAAATTGATATGAAATTTAAATTGATTCCACAATTTAATATTTAATTTGATATTCTCGCTTTTTCATGTGTGGAATGATCCTAAGTTTATTCAGGTACAAAGCGCTGGAAACTGCTATTTATCCAAAAGATGGTATTGAAATAAATTTTAAGAAATTGTTATGAAATTTTAATCGATTCCTCATGTTAATATTTAATTTATTATTCTCGCTTTCTGATGTGTGGATTGATCCTAACCTTATTCAGGCAAAAAGCGCTGGAAACTGCCATTTATGAGAAAGATGAGATTAAAATAAATTTAAAAAAATTTATATTAATTTTAAATCGATTCCTCAATTTAATATTTAATTTAATATTCTCGCTTTCTCATGTGTGGATTGATCCTAACCTTATTCAGCCATAAAGCGCTGGAAACTGCCATTTATCAAAAAATGGGATCAAAATAAATATTAAAGAAATTGATATGAAATTTGAGTCGATTCCACAATTTAATATTTAATTTAATATTCTCGATCTCCCTTGTGTGGAGTGATCCTAACCTTATTCAGGCATAAAGCGCTGGAAACAGCCATTTATGAAAAAGATGGGATAAAAATAAATTTAAAAAAAATTGATATGAAATTTAAATCGATTCCACAATTTAATTTTTAATAAAAAGTTCTCGCTTTTCATGTATGAAAAGATCCTAACCTTATTCAGGCATGAAACGCTGGAAACAGCCATTTTTGAAAAAGATGGGATTAAAATAAATTTAAAAAAATTGATACGAAATTTAAATTGACTCCACAAATTAGTATTTAATTTAATATTCTTGCTTTCTCATGTGTGGTGTCATCCTAACCTTATTCAGGCATAAAGTGCTGGAAACAGCCAATTATGAAAAAGATCGGATTTTAATAAATTAAAAAAAAATTGATATGAAATTTAAATTGATTCCACAATTTATTATTTAGTTTAATATTCTCGCTTTTTCATGTGTGGATTGATTCTAACCTTATTCAGACACAAAGCGCTAGAAACTGCTATTTATGAAAAAGATGGGATTAAAATAAATTTTAAGATCTTGATATGAAATTTAAATCGATTCCTCAATTTAATATTTAATTTAATATTAAATTTAATATTCTCGCTTTCCCATGTGTGGAATGATCGTAACCTTATTCAGGCATAAAGCGCTGGAAACTGCAATTAATGAAAAAGAAGGGATTAAAATAAATTTTAAAAAAATTGATATGAAATTTAAAGCGATTCCACAATTTAATATTTAATTTATTTTGTCGCTTTCTCATGTGTGGAGTGATCCTAAACTTATTCATTCATAAAGCGCTGGAAACAGCTATTTATAAAAAAGATGGGATTAAAATAGATTAAAAGAATTGATATGAAATTTAAATTGATTCCACAATGTAATATTAAATTTAATATTCTCGCTTTCTCATGTGTGGTGTGATCCTAAACTTATTCATTCATAAAGCGCTGGAAACTGCCACTTATGAAAAAATGGGATTAAAATAAATTTTAAAAAAATTTATATGAAATTTAAATCGATTCCACAATTAATTTTTTAATTTAAAATTCTCGCTTTCTCATATATGAAGTGATTCTAACCTTTTTCAGGCATGAAGCGCTGGAAACAGGCATTTTATTAAAAGATGGAATTAAAATAAATTTAAAATTATTGATATGAAATTTAAATCGATTCCACAATTAATTATTTAATTTAATATTCTCGCTTTCTCATGTGTGGTTTGATTCTAACCTTATTCAGGCATAAAGCGCTGGAAACAGCCATTTATGAAAAAGATGGGATTAAAATAAATTTAGAAAAATTGATATGAAATTTAAATTGATTCCACAATTTAATATTTAGTTTAATAATCACGCTTTTTCATGTGTGGTGTGATCCTAACCGTATTCGGGCACAAAGCACTGGAAACTGCCATCTATGAAAAAGATGGGATTAAAACAAATTTAGAAAAATTGATATGAAATTTGAATTGATTCCTCAATTTAATATTTAATTTAATATTCTCGCTCTCTCATGTGTGGATTGATCCTAATCTTATTCAGGCATAAAGCACAGGAAACTGCAAATAATGAAAAAGAAGGGATTAAAATGAATTTAAAAAAATGATATGAAATTTATAGCGATTCCACAATTTAATATTTAATTTAATATTCTTGCTTTCTCATGTGTGGAGTGATCCTAACATTATTCAGGCATAGAGCGCTGGAAACAGCCATTTATGAAAAAGATTTGATTAAAATAATTTATAAAAAATTAAATGAAATCTATATCAATTCCAGAATTTAATATTTAATTTAATATTCTCGCTTCCTCCTGTGGGGAGTGATCCTAACCTTATTCAGGCATAAAGCGCTGGAAACAGCCATTAATGAAAAACATGGGATGAAAATAAATTTTCCAAAAAATTATATGAAATTTAACTCGATTCTACAATTTAAATATTTAATTTGATATTTTCGCTTCCTCCTGTGTGCAGTGATCCTAATCTTATTCAGGCATAGAGCGCTTGAAACAGCCAATTATGCAAAAGATGGGATGAAAATAAATTAAAAAAAAATGATATGAAATTTAAATCGATTCCACAATTTAATATTTAATTCAATATTATCGCTTCCTCCTGTGTGGAGTGATCCTAACCTTATTCAGTCATAAACCGCGGGAAACAGTAATTTATGAAAAAGATGTAATTAAATTAATTTAAAAAAAATTTATATGAAATTTAAAGCGATTCCACAATTTAATTTTTAAATTATTATTATCGCTTTCTCATGTCTGGATTGATCCTAACCTTATTCAGGCATAAAGCGCTGGAAACAGTCATTTAAGAAATAGATGGGATTAAAATAAATCTGAAAAAAATTTATATGAAATTTAAATCGATTCCTCAATTTAATATTTAATTGAATATTCTCGCTATCTCATGTGTGGATTGATCCTAACCTTATTCAGGCATAAAGCGATGGAAACAGCCATTTATGAAAAAGATTTGATTAAAATAATTTATAAAAAATGAAATGAAATTTATATCAATTCCACAATTTAATATTTAATTTAATATTCTCGCTTCCTCCTGTGGGAAGTGATCCTAACCTTATTCAGGCATAAAGCGCTGGAAATAGCCATTTATGAAAAACATGGGATGAAAATAAATTTTTAAAAAATTATATGAAATTTAACTCGATTCTACAATTTAAATATTTAATTTAATATTCTCGCTTCCTCCTGTGTGCAGTGATCCTAATCTTATTCAGGCATAGAGCACTTGAAACAGCCATTTATGAAAAAGATTGTATTAAAATAAATTTAAAAAAAATTGGTATGAAATTTAAAGCGATTCCACAATTTAATATTTATTTTGATATTCTCGCTTTCTCATGTGTGGAGTGATCCTAAATTTATTCAGTCATAAACCGCGGGAAACAGCCATTTATAAAAAAGATGGGATGAAAATAAATTTAAAAAAAAAATATATGAAATTTAAAGCAATTCCACAATTTAATTTAAAGAAAATTATTCTCGCTTTCTCATGTGTGGATTGATCCTAACCTTATTCAGGCATAAAGCGCTGGATACAGCCATTTATGAAAAATATGGGAATCAAATAAATTAAAAAAAAGTTATATGAAATTTAAGTCGATTCCACAATTTAATATTTAATTTGATATTCTGGCTTTCCCATGTATGGAGTGATCCTACACTTATTCAGGCATAAACCGCTGGAAACAGCCATTCATGAAAAAGATGGGATTAAAATAAATTTGAAAAAAAATTGATATGAAATTTAAATAGATTCCACAATTCAATGTTTAATTGAATATTCTCGCTATCTCATGTGGGGATTGATCCTAACCTTATTCAGGCATAAAGCGCTGGAAACAGCCATTTATGAAAAATATGGGAATGAAATAAATTCAAAAAAAAGTTATATGAAATTTAAGTCGATTCCACAATTTAATATTTAATTTGATATTCTGGCTTTCCCATGTATGGAGTGATCTTACACTTATTCAGGCATAAACCGCTGGAAACAACCATTCATGAAAAAGATGGGATTAAAATAAATTTTAAAAATTGATGTGAAATTTGAGTCAACTCCACAATTTAAAATATAATTTAATATTCTCGCTTTCTCATGTGTGGAGTGATCCTAACCTTATTCAGGCATAAATCACTGAAAACAGCCATTTATGAAAAAGATGGGATTAAAATAATTTTTTAAAAAAATTATATGAAATTTAAATCGATTCTACAAATTAAATATTTAATTTAATATTCTCGCTTCCTCCTGTGTGCAGTGATCCTAATCTTATTCAGGCATAGAGCGCTTGAAACAGCCATTTATGAAAAAGATTGGATTAAAATAAATTTTAAAAAAATTGATATGAAACTTAAAGCGATTCCACAATTTAATAATTAATTTAATATTCTCGCTTTCTCATGTGTGGAGTGATCCTAAGCTTATTCAGTCATAAACCGCGGGAAACAGCCATTTATGAAAAAGATGGGATGAAAATAAATTTTAAAAAAATTATATGAAAGCGATTCCACAATTTAATTTCTAAAATATTATTCTCGCTTTCTCATGTGTGGATTGATCCTAACCTTATTCAGGCATAAAGCGCTGGAAACAGCCGTTTATGATAAAGATGGGATTAAAATAAATTTAAAACAAATTGATATGAAATTAAAATCGATTCCACAATTTAATATTTAATTGATTATTCTCGCTTTCTCATGTGTGGAGTGATCCTAATCTTATTCGGGCACAAAGCGCAGGAAACAGCCATTTATGAGAAAGATGGGATTAAAATAAATTTTAAAAAAATTTATATAAAATTTAAATGGATTCCACAATTTAATATTTATTTTAATATTCTCGCTTTATCATGTGTGGAGTGATCCTAACCTTATTCAGGCATAAAGCGCTGGAAACAGCCGTTTCTGAAAAAGATGGGATTAAAATAAATTTAAAACAAATTGATATGAAATTTAAATTGATTCCACAAATTAATATTTAATTTAATATTCTCGGTTTCTCATGTGTGGAATGATCCTAACTTTATTCAGGCACAAAACGCTGGAAACTGCCATTTATCAAAAAGATGGTATTGAAATAAATTTTAAATTTTTTTTATGAAATTCAAATCGATTCCTCAATTTTATATTTAATTTATTATTCTCACTTTCTGATGTGTGGATTGATCCTAAACTTATTCAGGCAAAAAGCGCTGGAAAATGCCATTTATGAAAAAGATGGGATTAAAATAAATTTAAAACAAATGGATATGAAATTAAAATCGATTCCACAATTTAATATTTAGTTTAATATTCTCGCTTTCTCATGTGTGGAGTGATCCTAACCTTATTCAGGCATAAAGCGCTGGACACAGCCATTTTTGAAGAATATGAGGTTAAAATAAATTTAAAAAAAAATTATATGAAATTCAAATGGATTCCAAATTTGATATTTAATTTAATATTCTCGCTTTCTCATGTGTGAAGTGATCCTAACCTTATTCCGGCATAAAGCGCTGGACACAGCCGTTTATGAAAAAGATGGGATTAAAATAAATTTAAAACAAATTGATATGAAATTTAAATTGATTCCACAAATTAATATTTAATTTAATATTCTCGGTTTCTCATTTGTGGAATGATCCTAACTTTATTCAGGAAAAAAACGCTGGAAACTGCCATTTATCAAAAAGATGGTATTGAAATAAATTTTAATTTTTTTTTATGAAATTCAAATCGATTCCTCAATTTTATATTTAATTTATTATTCTCACTTTCTGATGTGTGGATTGATCCTAAACTTATTCAGGCAAAAAGCGCTGGAAAATGCCATTTTTGAAAAAGATGGGATTAAAATAAATTTAAAACAAATTGATATGAAATTAAAATCGATTCCACATTTTAATATTTAGTTTAATATTCTCGCTTTCTCATGTGTGGAGTGATCCTAACCTTATTCAGGCATAAAGCGCTGGACACAGCCATTTTTGAAAAATATGGGGTTAAAATAAATTTAAAAAAAAATTATATGAAATTTAAATGGATTCCAAATTTGATATTTAATTTAATATTCTCGCTTTCTCATGTGTGAAGTGATCCTAACCTTATTCCGGCATAAAGCGCTGGACACAGCCATTTTTGAAAAAGATGGGATTAAAATAAATTAAAAAATATATATTAAATTTAGATGGATTTTACAATTTAATATTTAATTTAATATTCTCGCTTTCTGATGTGTGGATTGATCCTAACCTTATTCAGGCAAAAAGCGCTGGAAACTGCCATTCATGAAAAAGATGGGATTAAAATAAATTTTAAGATCTTGATATGAAATTTAAATTGATTCCACAATTTAATAATTAATTTAATATTCACGCTTTCTCATGTGTGAAGTGATCCTAGCCTTATTCCGGCATAAAGCGCAGGAAGCAGCCATTTATGAAAAATATGGGAATAAAATAAATAAAAAAAAAATTATTAAATTTAAATGGATTTTACAATTTAATATTTAATTTAATATTTTCGCTTTCTCAGGTGTGGAGCGATCCTAAACTTATTCTTTCATAAAGTGCTGGAAACAGCCATTTATGAAAAAGATGGGATTAAAATAGATTTAAAATATTGATATGAAATTTAAATTGATTCCACAATTTAATATTCAATTTGATATTCCCGCTTTCTCATGTGTGGAATGATCCTAACCTTATTCAGGCATAAAGCGCTGGAAAATGCAATTAATGAAAAAGAAGAGATTAAAATAAATTTAAAAAAAATTTATATGAAATTTAAATTGATTCCACAATTTAATATTTAATTTAATATTCTCGCTTTCTCATGTGTGGTGTGATCCTAAACTTATTCATTCATAAAGCGCTGGAAACTGCCATTTACGAAAAAATGGGATTAAAATAAATTTAAAAAAAATTGATATGAAATTTAAGTCGGTTCCACAATTTAATATTTAATTTAATATTCCCGCGTTCTCATGTGTGGAGTGATCCTAAATTTATTCATTCATAAAGCCCTGGAAATAGCTATCTATGAAAAAGATGGGATTAAAATAGAATAAAAAAATTCATATGATATTTAAATTGATTCCACAATTTAATATTTAATCTAATATTCTCGCTTTCTCATGTGTGGAGTGATCCTAAGCTTATTCATTCATAAAGCGCTGGAAACAGCTATTTATGAAAAAGATGGGATAAAAATAAATTTTAAAAAATGATATGAAATTTAAATCGATTCCTCAATTTAATTTTTAATTTAATATTATCGCTATCTCATGTGTGGATTGATCCTAACCTTATTCAGGCATACAGCGCTGGAAACAGCCATTTATGAAAAATATGGGATTCAGATAAATTAAAAAAAAAGTTATATGAAATTTAAGTCGATTCCACAATTTAATATTTAATTTGATATTCTCACTTTCCCATGTATGGAGTGATCCTACCCTTATTCAGGCATAAAGCGCTCGAGACAGCCATTCATGAAAGAGATGGGAATAAAATGAATAGAGAAAATTAATATGAAATTTAAAACGATACCACAATTTAATATTTAATTTAAAATTCTCGCTTTCTCATGTGAGGAATGATCCTAACCTTATTCAGACATAAAGCGCTGGAAACTGCCATTTATGAAAAAATGGGATCAAAATAGATATTAAAAAAATTGATATGAAATTTGAGTCGATTCCACAATTTAATATTTAATTTAATATTCTCGCTTCCTCCTGTGTACAGTGATCCTAATCTTATTCAGGCATAGAGAACTTGAAACAGCCATTATGCAAAAGATGGGATGAAAATAAATTTTAAAAAAATGATATGAAATTTAAATCGATTCCACAATTTAATATTTATTTTGATATTCTCGCTTTCTCTTGTGTGGAGTGATCCTAAACTTATTCAGTCATAAACCGCGGGAAACAGCCATTTATGAAAAAGATGGGATGAAAATAAATTTTAAAAAAAATTATATGAAATTTAAAGCGATTCCACAATTTAATTTGAAAAAATTATTCTCGCTTTCTCATGTGTGGATTGATCCTAACCTTGTTCAGGCATAAAACGCTGGAAACAGTCATTTATGAAATAGATGGGATTAAAATAAATTTGAAAAAAAATTGATATGAAATTTAAATAGATTCCACAATTCAATGTTTAATTTAATATTCTCGCTATCTCATGTGTTGATTGATCCTAACCTTATTCAGGCATAAAGCGCTGGAAACAGCCATTCATGAAAAATATGGGAATCAAATAAATTTAAAAAAAAAGTTATATGAAATTTAAGTCGATGCCACAATTTAATATTTAATTTGATATTCTGGCTTTCCCGTGTATGGAGTGATCCTACACTTATTCAGGCATAAACCGCTGGAAACAGCCATTCATGAAAAAGATGGGATTAAAATAAATTTTAAAAATTGATGTGAAATTTGAGTCAACTCCACAATTTAAAATATAATTTAATATTCTCGCTTTCTCATGTGAGGAATGATCCTAAACTTATTCAGACATAAAGCGCTGGAAAAAGTCATTTATGAAGTAGATGGGATTAAAATAAATTTGAAAAAAATTTATATGAAATATAAATCGATTCCTCAATTTAATATTTAATTTAATATTTTCGCTTTCTCATGTTTGGTGTGATAATTAGCTTATTCAGGCACAAATCGGTGGAAGCAGCCATTTATGAAAAAGATTCTATTAAAACAAATTTGAAAAATATTGATATGAAGTTCAAATCGATTCCACAATTTAATAATCAATTCAATATTCTAGCATTCTCATGTTTGGAGTGATCCTAAACTTATTCAGGCATAAAGCGCTGGAAAGAGCCATTTATGAAAAAAATGGGATTCAAATAAATTAACAAAAAGTTATATGAAATTTAAGTCGATTCCAAAATTTAATATTTCATTTGATATTCTCGTTTCTCCATGTATGGAGTGATCCTACCCTTATTCAGGCATAAAGCGCTGGAAACAGCCATTCATGAAAGAGATGGGAATAAAATGAATAGAAAAAATTAATATGAAATTTAAATCGATTCCACAATTTAATATTTAATTTAAAATTCTCGCTTTCTCATGTGTGGAGTGCTCCTAACCTTATTCAGACATAAAGCGCTGGAAACAGCCATTTATGAAAAATATGGGATTAAAATAAATCTAAAAAAAATGATCTGAAATTTGAGTCAACTCCACAATTTAAAATTTAATTTAATATTCTTGCTTTCTCATGTGTGGAGTGATCCTAAACATATTCAGGCATAATGCGCTGGAAACAGCCATTTATGATAAAGATGGGATTAAAATAAATTTAAAACAAATTGATATGAAATTAAAATCGATTCCACAATTTAATATTTAATTTAATATTCTCGCTTTCTCATGTGTGGAGTGATCCTAACCTTATTCAGGCATAAAGCGATGGAATCAGCCATTTATGAAAAATATGGGGTTAAAATAAATAAAAAAAAAAATTATATGATATTTAAATGGATTCAACAATTTAATATTTAATTTAATATTCTCGATTTCTCATGTGTGGAATGATCCTAAACTTATTCAGGCAAAAAGCCCTGGAAAATGCCATTTTTGAAAAAGATGGGATTAAAATAGATTAAAAATTTGATATGAAACTTAAATTGATTCCACAATTTAATATTAAGTTTAATATTCTCGCTTTTTCATGTGTGGAGTGATCCTAACCTTATTCAGGCACAAAGCGCTGGAAACTGCCATCTATGAACAAGATGGGATTAAAATAAATTTTAAGAACATGATAAGAAATTTAAATCGATTCCTCAATTTAATATTTAATTTAATATTCTCGCTCTCTCATATGTGGATTGACCCTAACCTTATTCAGGCATAAAGCACTGGAAACTGCAATTAATGAAAAGAAGTGATTAAAATAAAAAAAAAAATGTATATGAAATTTAAAGCGATTCCACAATTTAATATTTAATTTAATATTCTTGCTTTCTCATGTGTGGAGTGATCCTAACCTTATTCAGTCATAATCCGCGGGAAACCGCCATTTACGAGAATGATGGAATTAAAATAAATTTAAAAAGAATTTATATGAAATTTATAGCGATACCACAATTTAATTTTTAAATTATTATTCTCGCTTTCTCATGTCTGGATTGATCCTAACCTTATTCAGGCATAAAGCGCTGAAAACAGCCATTTATGAAAAACATGGGATGAAAATAATTTTTTAAAAAAATTATATGAAATTTAAATCGATTCTACAAATTAAATATTTAATTTAATATTCTCGCTTCCTCCTGTGTGCAGTGATCCTAATCTTATTCAGGCATAGAGCGCTTGAAACAGCCAATTATGCAAAAGATGGGATAAAAATAAATTTTAAAAAAATGAAATGAAATTTAAATCGATTCCACAATTTAATATTTAATTTAATATTCTCGCTTCCTTCTGTGTGGAGTGATCCTAACTTTATTCAGGCATAAAGCGCTGGAAACAGCCATTTATGAAAAAGATTGGATTAAAATAAATTTTAAAAAATTGATATGAAATTTAAAGCGATTCCACAATTTAATATTTAATTTATTATACTCGCTTTCTCATGTTCGGAGTGATCCTAAACTTATTCAGTCATAAACCGCGGGAAACAGCCATTTATGAAAAAGATGGGATAAAAATAAATTTTAAAAAAAGTTATATGAAATTTAAAGCGATTCCACAATTTAATTTTTAAAATATTTTTCTTGCTTTCTCATGTGTGGATTGATCCTAACCTTATTCAGGCATAAAGCGCTGGAAACAGCCATTTATGAAAAAGATTGGATTAGAATAAATTTTAAAAAATTGATATGAAATTTAAAGCGATTCCACAATTTAATATTTAATTTAATATTCTCGCTTTCTCATGTGTGGAGTGATCCTAAACTTATTCAGTCATAAACCGCGGGAAACAGCCATTTATGAAAAAGATGGGATGGAAATAAATTCTAAAAAAAATTATATGAAATTTAAAGTGATTCCACAATTTAATTTTTAAAATATTTTTCTCGCTTTCTCATGTGTGGATTGATTCTAACCTTATTCAGGCATAAAGCGCTGGAAACAGCCATTTATGAAAAAATGGGATTCAAATAAATTTAAAAAAAAGTTATATGAAATTTAAGTCGATTCCTCAATTTAATATTTAATTTAATATTCTCGCTTTATCATGTGTGGATTGATCCTAGCCTTATTCAGGAATAAAGCGCTGGAAACTGCCATTTATGGAAAAGATGGGATTAGAATAAATTTAAAAAATATCGATATGAAATTTAAATTTATTTCACAATTTAGTATTTAATTTAATATTCTCGCTTTCTCATGTGTGGAGTCATCCTAACATTATTCAGGCATAAAGCGCTGTAAGCAGCCATTAATGAAAAAGGTGGGATTAAAATAAATTTAAAAAATATTGACATGAAGTTTAATCGATTCCATAATTTAATACTTATTTCAATTTACTCGCTTTCTCTTGTGTGGAGTGATTTAAATCCTACTCAGGCATAAACCGCTGGAAACAGCCATTTATGAAAATGATGGGATTAAAATAAATTTATTAAATATTGATATGAAATTTAAATTGATTTAACAATTAAATATTTAATTTAATATTCTCGCTTTCTCATGTGTGGTCATTCTAACATTATTCAGGCATAAAGCGCTGGAAACAGCCATTTATGAATATGACGGGATTAAAATAAACTTATTAAATATTGATATGAAATTTAAATTGATTTCACAATTTAATATTTAATTCAATTTTCTCGCATTCTCAAGTGTGGAGTGATCCTAACCATATTCAGGCATAAAGCGCTGGAAACAGCCATTTATGAAAATGACGGGATTAAAATAAATTTATTAAATATTGATATGAAATTTAAATTGATTTCACAATTTAATATTTAATTCAATTTTCTCGCATTCTCATATGTAGAGTGATCCTAGCCTTAGTCAGGCAAAAAGCGCTGGATACAGCCATTTATAAAAAAGATGGGATTAAACTAAATTAAAAAAATATTGATATGAAATTGAATTCGATCCCACTATCTAATATTTAATTCAATATTCTCGCATTCTGATGTGTGGAGTGTTCCTAACCTTATTCAGGCATAAAGCGCTGGCAGCAGCCAATTATGAAAAAGATGGGATTAATATAAATTTAGAAAATATTCATATGAAATTTAAATCGATTCCACAATTTAATATTTAATTCAATATTCTCGCGTGTGGTGATATCCTAATCTTATTCAGGCAAATAGCGCTCGAATTAACCAAATATGAAAATGATGGGAGTAAAATAAATTTAAAAAATATGGATAGTAGTTTTAAATCGATTCCAAAATTTAATATTTAATTCAATATTCTCGCATTCTTATGTGTGGTGTGATCATATCCATATTCAGGCATAAAGCGCTGGAAGCAGCCATTTATGACAAAGATGGGATAAAATAAATTAAAAAATATTGATATGAAATTTAAATCGATTCCCCAATTTAATATTTAATTCAATATTCCCGTATTCACAGGTGTGGAGTTATCCTAACCATATTCAGGCATAAAGCGCAGGAAACAGCCATTTATGAAAAAGATGGGATTAAAATAAATTTAAAAAATATTGATATGAAATTTAAATTGATTTCACAATTTAGTATTTAATTTAATATTCTCGCTTTCTCATGTGTGGTCATCCTAACATTATTCAGACATAAAGCGCTGGAAACAGCCATTTATGAAAATAACGGGATTAAAATAAATTTATTAAATATTGATATGAAATTTAAATTGATTTCACAATTTAATATTTAATTCAATTTTCTCGCATTCTCAAGTGTGGAGTGATCCTAACCATATTCCGGCATAAAGCGCTGGAAACAGCCATTTATGAAAATGACGGGATTAAAATAAATTTAATAAATATTGATATGAAATTTAAATTGATCTCACAATTTAATATTTAATTCAATATTCTCGCTTTCTCATGTGTGGAGTGTTTCTTACCTTATTTAGGCATAAAGCGCTGACAGCAGCCAATTATGAAAAAGATGGGTTTAAAATAAATTTAGAAAATATTCATATGAAATTAAAATCGATTCCACAATTTAATATTTAGTTCAATATTCTCGCGTGTGGTGAGATCCTAATCTTTTTCAGGCATATAGCGTTCGAATTAACCTAATATGAAAATGATGGGATTAAAATAAATTTAAAAAATATTGATAGGAGATTTAAATCGATTCCAAAATTTAATATTCAATTCAATATTCTCGCATTCATATGTGTGGTGTGATCATATCCATATTCAGGCATAAAGCGCTGGACGCAGCCATTTATGAAAATGATGGGATTAAAATAAACTCAAAACATATTGATTTAAAATATAAATCAATTCCATAATTGATTAGTTGATTCAATAATCTCGCATTCTCATGTGTGGAGTGATCCTAACGTTATTCAGGCATAAAGCGCTGGAAACAGCCATTTATGAAAAAGATGGGATTAAAATAAATTAAAAAAATATTGATATGAAATTTTAATCGAATCCACAATCTAATATGCAATTCAATATTCTCGCATTCTAATGTATGGAGTGATCCTAAACATATTTAGGCATAAAGCGCTGAAAACAGCCATTTATGAAAAAGATGGGATTAAAATAAGCTTAAAAAATATTGATATGATATTTAAATCGATTCCACAATTTAATATTTAAATTAATATTCTCCTTTTCTCATGTGTGGAGTAATCCTTACCTTATTCAGGCATAAAGCGCTGGAAGCAGCCATTTTTTAAAATGATGGGATTAAAATAAATTTAAAAAATTTTGATATTAAATTTAAACCGATTCCGCAATTTAATATTAGTTTAATATTCTCGCTTTCTTATGTGTGGAGTGATCCTAACCTTATTCAGGCATAAGCGCTGGGAGCAGCCATTTATGAAAAAAATGGGATTAATAAAATAAATAAAAAATATTGATATGATATTTAAATCGATTCCACAATTTAATATTTAAATTAATATTCTCCTTTTCTCATGTGTGGAGTAATCCTTACCTTATTCAGGCATAAAGCGCTGGAAGCATCCATTTTTTAAAATGATGGGATTAAAATAAATTTAAAAAAATTTGATATTAAATTTAAACCGATTCCGCAATTTAATATTAGTTTAATATTCTCGCTTTCTTATGTGTGGAGTGATCCTAACCTTATTCAGGCATAAGCGCTGGGAGCAGCCATTTATGAAAAAAATGGGATTAATAAAATAAATAAAAAATATTGATATGAAATTTAAATTGATTCCACAATTTAATATTAAAATTAATATTCTCCTTTTCTCATGTGTGGAGTAATCCTTACCTTATTCAGGCATAAAGCGCTGGAAGCAGCCTTTTTTGAAAATGATGGGATTAAAATAAATTTAAAAAATATTGATATGCAATTTAAATTGATTCCACAATTTAATATTTAGTTCAATATTCTCGCATTCTCATGTGTGGAGTGATCCTAACCATATTCAGGCATAAAGCGCTGAAAACAGCCATTTATGAAAGAGATGGGATTAAAATAAATTAGAAAAATATTGATATGATATTTAAATCGATTCCACAATTTAATATTTAATTCAATATTCTCGCTTTCTCATGTGTGGCGTAATCCTAACCTTATTTAGGCATAAACCGCTGGAGACAGCCATTGACGAAAAAAAATGGGAATTTATTTTTTTGAATATTGATATGAACTTTAAATTGATTCCACAATTTAATATTTAGTTCAATATTCTCGCATTCTCATGTGTGGAGTGATCCTAACCATATTCAGGCATAAAGCGCTGAAAAAAGCCATTTATGAAAGAGATGGGATCAAAATAAATTAGAAAAATATTGATATGATATTTAAATCGATTCCACAATTTAATATTTAATTCAATATTCTCGCTCTCTCATGTGTAGAGTGATCCTAACCTTATTCAGACATAAAGCGCTGGAAAAAGCCATTTATGAAAAAGATGGGATTAAAATTAATTTAAAAAATATTGATATGCAATTTAAATTGATTCCACAATTTAATATTTAGTTCAATATTCTCGCATTCTCATGTGTGGAGTGATCCTAACTATATTCAGGCATAAAGCGCTGAAAACAGCCATTTATGAAAGAGATGGGATTAAAATAAATTAGAAAAATATTGATATGATATTTAAATCGATTCCACAATTTAATATTTAATTCAATATTCTCGCTCTCTCATGTGTAGAGTGATCCTAACCTTATTCAGGCGTAAAGCGCTGGAAAAAGCCATTTATGAAAAAGATGGGATTAAAATTAATTTAAAAAATATTGATATGAAATCTAAACCGATTCCACAATTTAATATTTAATGCAATATTATGACATTCTCATATGTAGAGTGATCCTAACCTTAGTCAGGCATAAAGCGCTGGAAGCAGCCATTTTTGAAAATGATGGGATGAAAATAAATTAAAAAAATTTTGATATTAAATTTAAACCGATTCCGCAATTTAATATTAGTTTAATATTCTCGATTTCTTATGTGTGGAGTGATCCTAACCTTATTCAGGCATAAGCGCTGGGAGCAGCCATTTATGAAAAAAATGGGATTAATAAAAGAAATAAAAAATATTGATATGAAATTTAAATTGATTCCACAGTTTAATATTTAGTTCAATATTCTCGCATTCTCATGTGTGGAGTGATCCTAACCATATTCAGGCATAAAGAGCTGGAAACAGCCATTTATGAAAAAGATGGGATTAAAATGAATTAAGAAAATATTGATATGAATTTTAAATTGATTTCACAATTTAATATTTAATTTAATATTCTCGCTTTCTCATGTGTGGTGTCATCCTAACATTATTCAGGCATAAAGCGCTGGAAACAGCCATTAATGTAAAAGATGGGATTAAAATAAATTTAAAAAATTTTGACATGAAGTTTAAATCGATTCCATAATTTAATACTTATTTCAATTTACTCGCTTTCTCTTGTGTGGAGTGATTTTAATCCTACTCAGGCATAAACCGCTGGAAACAGCCATTGACGAAAAAAAATGGGAATTTATTTTTTTGAATATTGATATGAAATTGAAATCTATACCATAATTTATTATTTAATTTAATATTCTCGCTCTCTCATGTGTAGAGTGATCATATCCTTATTCAGGCATAAAGCGCTGGAAGCTGCATTTATGAAAAAGATGGGATTAAAATTAATTTAAAAAATATTGATATGATATTTAAACCGCTTCCACAATTTAATATTTAATGCAATATTATCGCATTCTCATATATAGAGTGATCCTAACCTTAGTCAGGCATAAAGCGCTGGATACAGCCATTTATAAAAAAGATGGGAATAAAATAAATTAAAAATATATTGATATGAAATTTTAATCGATTCCACAATATAATATTTAATTCAATATTCTCGCTTTCTGATGTATGGAGTGATCCTAACCATATTTATGCATAAAGCGCTGGAAGCAGCCACTTTTGAAAATGATGGGATTAAAATAAACTTAAAAAATATTGATATGCAATTTAAATTGATTCCACAATTTAATATTCTGTACAATATTCTCCCATTCTCATGTGTGGAGTGATCCTAACCATATTCAGGCATAAAGCGCTGAAAACAGCCATTTATGAAAAAGATGGAATTAAAATAAATTTTTAAAATATTGATATAAAAATTAAATCGATTCCACAATTTAATATTGAATTCAATATTCTCGCGTTCTCATGTGTGGAATGATCCCAACCTTATTCAGGCATTAAGCCCTGGAAACAGCCATATATGAAAAAGATGGGATTAAAATAAACTTAAAACATATTGATTTAAATTTTAAATCGATTCCACAATTTAATATTTAATTCAATAATCTCGCATTCACATGTATGGAGTGATCCTAACTTTATTTAGGCATACAGCGCTGGAAACAGTCATTTATGAAAAAGATGCGATTAAAATAAATTAAATAAATATTGATTTGTAATTTAAATCGATTCCGCAATTTAATATTTAATTCAATATTTTCGTATTCACAGGTGTGGAGTGATCCTAACCATATTCAGGCATAAAGCGCTGGAAACAGCCATTTATGAAAAAGATGAGATTAAAATAAATTAAAAAAATATTGATATGAAATTTAAATTGATTTCACAATTTTTATATTTAATTTAATATTCTCGCTTTCTCATGTGTGGTGTCATCCTAACATTATTCAGGCATAGAGCGCTGGAAACAGCCATTAATGTAAAAGATGGGATTAAACTAAATTTAAAAAATTTTGACATGAAGTTTAAATCGATTCCATAATTTAATACTTATTTCAATTTACTCGCTTTCTCTTGTGTGGAGTGATTTTAATCCTACTCAGGCATAAACCGCTGGAAACAGTTATTGACGAAAAAAAATGGGAATTTATTTTTTGAATATTGATATGAAATTGAAATCTATACCATAATTTATTATTTAATTTAATATTCTCGCTCTCTCATGTGTAGAGTGATCCTAACCTTATTGAGGCATAAAGCGCTGGAAAATGCATTTATGAAAAAGATGGGATTAAAATTAATTTAAAAAATATTGATATGATATTTAAACCGCTTCCACAATTTAATATTTAATGCAATATTATCGCATTCTCATATGTAGAGTGATCCTAACCTTAGTCAGGCATAAAGCGCTGGATACAGCCATTTATAAAAAAGATGGGATTAAAATAAATTAAAAATATATTGATATGAAATTTTAATCGATTCCACAATATAATATTTAATTCAATATTCTCGCTTTCTGATGTATGGAGTGATCCTAACCATATTTAGGCATAAAGCGCTCTAAGCAGCTTTTGAAAATGATGGGATTAAAATAAATTTAAAAAATATTGATATGCAATTTAAATTGATTCCACAATTTAATATTCAGTACAATATTCTCCCATTCTCATGTGTGGAGTGATCCTAACCATATTCAGGCATAAAGCGCTGAAAACAGCCATTTATGAAAAAGATGGAATTAAAATAAATTTTTAAAATATTGATATAAAAATTAAATCGATTCCACAATTTAATATTGAATTCAATATTCTCGCGTTCTCATGTGTGGAGTGATCCCAACCTTATTCAGGCATTAAGCCCTGGAAACAGCCATATATGAAAAAGATGGGATTAAAATAAACTTAAAACATATTGATTTAAATTTTAAATCGATTCCACAATTTAATATTTAATTCAATAATCTCGCATTCACATGTATGGAGTGATCCTAACCTTATTTAGGCATACAGCGCTGGAAACAGTCATTTATGAAAAACATGCGATTAAAATAAATTAAATAAATATTGATTTGTAATTTAAATCGATTCCGCAATTTAATATTTAATTCAATATTTTCGTATTCACAGGTGTGCAGTGATCCTAACCATATTCAGGCATAAAGCGCTGGAAACAGCCATTTATGAAAAAGATGAGATTAAAATAAATTTAAAAAATATTGATATGAAATTTAAATTGATTTCACAATTTTATATTTAATTTAATATTCTCGCTTTCTCATGTGTGGTGTCATCCTTACATTATTCAGACATAAATCGCTGTAAACAGCCATTAATGAAAAAGATCGGATTAAAATAAATTTAAAAAATATTGACATGAAGTTTAAATCGATTCCATAATTTAATACTTATTTCAATTTACTCGCTTTCTCTTGTGTGGAGTGATTTAAATCCTACTCAGGCATAAACCGCTGGAAACAGCCATTGACGAAAAAAATGGGAATTTATTTTTTTGAATATTGATATGAAATTTAAATCTATACCATAACTTAATATTTAATTCAATATTCTCGCTCTCTCATGTGTAGAGTGATCCTAACCTTATTCAGGCATAAAGCGCTGGAAAAAGCCATTTATGAAAAAGATGGGAATAAAATTAAGTTAAAAAATATTGATATGAAATTTAAACCGCTTCCACAATTTAATATTTAATGCAATATTATCGCATTCTCATATGTAGAGTGATCCTAACCTTACTCAGGCATAAAGCGCTGGATACAGCCATTTATAAAAAGATGGGATTAAAATAAATTAGAAAAATATTGATATGAAATTTTAATCGATTCCACAATCTAATATTTAATTCAATATTCTCGCATTCTGATGTATGGAGTGATCCTAACCATATTTAGGCATAAAGCGCTGAAAACAGCCATTTATGAAAAAGATGGGATTAAAATAAGCTTAAAAAATATTGATATGATATTTAAATCGATTCCACAGTTTGATATTTAAATTATTATTCTCATTTTCTCATGTGTGGAGTAATGCTTACCTTATTCAGGCATAAAGCGCTGGAAGCAGCCATTTTTGAAAATGATGGGATTAAAATAAATTTAAAAAATATTGATATGCAATTTAAATTGATTCCACAATTTAATATTTAGTTCAATATTCTCGCATTCTCATGTGTGGAGTGATCCTAACCATATTCAGGCATAAAGCCCTGAAAACACTCATTTATGAAAAAAATGGAATTAAAATAAGTTTTTAAAATATTGATATTGTATTCGAACAATAGAAATGTACAATGTGATAACAGGAAGATATCTAAACCTTTTTACATGAATCACTTTTATACTATAAAGATTATAAGTATGCTGAATAGGTGAAATAGGATCTTTTGTCTAGTAGATATATGTTGTGTAGCGACGGTATGGCTACATTACACCTCTTCTCTTCGATTTTTGCACGTCCTAGTGCTTTGTTGTCTGCATGGATTCGGGAAGATAACGGTCTCTTATGGAATTCGGATGGTATCAGGATTGGTTCTTCGTATTGAGGCACTATCTTTGTTGGATCATCTAAATGTAACGGTTTTATGTTATCTTTATATAAAGTTTTGATGGGTTCTTGAAAATTGGACCTCTCTTGGGAGAATGTTTTGTTGGAACCAGTCCAGTATATTTTTGACCGACGAACCCCGAACGGAGGAGGTATACAATTCGACTGTCTGCTTTATTTTTTTTTTTTGGTTCGTGCGCGCCTTTTATATAGTAAACGTGCTCCGATTTTGATGATTTTAGATTCATTTGAAAGAAGGGGATTGACACTGCCCCCGAAGGGGTGGTGGGGGCGAATTTTCTCGAAAATCGAAAATCGGAGTTGGTATAATTAAAGATAGGATAATATCCGGAAACGTTTAAATTGAACATTTTTTCAAATGTGCTACGGTTTTCGAGATAGACGCATGGTAAATATGTATTTTTGCTATGTGGAGAGGACAATTTTTCTCGAAAATTGAAAATTTTTCGATACTTCATGAAAGATATAATTATTTGTAGCAACATTTATAATGAACATTTTTTCCTTAGAGTTACGGTTTTCGAGTTAAATCGGTGTTAAAGTGGTAACAACTAAAATATTTAAGCGTATTTCCGCAGCGATGTTCTGAGATCTCAATAATAATAACGACTACAAGCAAGGAATATACGTGGGTAATAGGATAAGTATTATCTTCATTGATATGGTATAGTGAACGTTCAACGATTTTCGGGACTAATGTTACACTCAAAAGTGAAATAAATATTTTTTACAAAAAATTGGACCGACGTTATTAGTTGGTGCACTGAAAAGTATAAAATAATATTAATTCTGTTGGTGGTGGTACTTGTGAAGTTGGTGCCAAAAGTTATCAATCTACCTGCAACTGCACAACTTCAAAAGTAACAGCACCAACAGAATTAATATTATTTTATACTTTTCAGTGCACCAACTAATAACGTCGGTCCAATTTTATGTAAAAAATATTTATTGGAATCAATAAATACAGTTGGCTTTCCCTAGAACTGTATTACATTTTGTGATTTTTGTAGATTTGAAAGATTGTAAACAGTCTTCGTTGACGTCTTCCGGGTTTTTTGTACAGATAATAGTCTGCTTGTTCATAGTTGGGTAAACAATGAGAAATTGTTATTGGCTCTGGCAAAGTTACACTGAGACAGGTCATCAAGGTTGCAAAGTTCTTCATGTGGTAGATGTTGGCAATACCAGAATGAAAAGGTTTTCTTGCAGTCTTCATTTGTCCATTTAGTTAATCCTTTGGCATTCAGTGAAAAGGCGTGGGGTTGAATAAGGATATTATTATGGTTACTTGGAATAGGGATCATTTTGGATAGGTGATATAATTCATTGGCTAAAAGTGGTATTTTTAATTTACAAGACATAGTTTTTGGAGTGAATATAAGATTAGCTTTTGTGATTTCAAATAGAGTAGGTATATCTGGTGCAATTTCGTTATGAGAATGAATTGAATGTAAATAGTTAAATATCTCTTGTAATTCTTGTTGTTCAATTAGTTCTATATTTAAAATGTCTTCATTACTAAATGAAATGGTTCTCAAAAAGGTTTGAATATAATTTTTTAAATTTCTAATCTGCTCTAATTGAATATGAATTGCGATTTCACTATTCAGTCTATCTTCTAAATTCACTAGTTCTTTATAAACATTTTCTGCAAATGATGAATTTTTTGTAGGTCTGAGTGCCATCTCTGAGTTATTTGGCCTGCTAGTGTGTGCAATTTCGAAATTTCTGTCATTAATTTCTCTTCATTCAAGTTAGTTTTCTGGAAATTGTTTTTTATTTCAATTAGGTCGGTCTGATCTAGATTTCCAGATATGTACCTTATTACAGACCCTAAGCCATCAACTAGTCCTCTTTTATCAATTTTTGTGGGGCGGGAATATATTCTAAGCTTATTGATATCTTCAGATAGGAGGTCAATGTCTCTTTTGTAAACGCTGGCTAAGTTGAAATGGTCTTGATCAATTTTATTGAGAATAGGTATTTGGTTCAATGATAATTTTGCGTATAGAGTTTCTATGTTCTCTATATTAATCGTAAAATAAATCTTATGATAATTAATCTTATATTTAGTTTAGAGTTAGTTCTTTCATGTGTCTACTATCTTTTTTGCCATTGTGAGTCACTAGCTTCGTGTTGTCTGAGTCTTTTGAATTTATTAGAGTCTTTTTATATTTTGGTTTAATCTAATCCCTGGGTTCTAGATTTATATAAGCAACGTTAGTTTTATGGAGCTCGTCAGAACGTTTGGAGTTTACCTTTTCCAGTTGTTCTGTCCGTTTCCCTAATTCGTTTTGATACAATTCACTGAAGAACCTCCTGTGTTCGTTGTAGTTTTGGAACACTTGTTTGTCTGGATCGATTTCGTGAAGGTTAAGTTTTTCATAAGGGCCGTAAAGAAGAGAGAAGGGTGTGAAATTTGTAACAGAGTGGACAGATTGATTGTATATTAAAATAGCTTTTGTAATTAGCTCAGTCATACTGTCTTTAGATTTTTGTCTAAGAATTCGTAACTTTTCAACGAGAGTAGAGTGGGCTCGTTCGATAGGTGAATTACCAGTGTGTGACTGAGGTGTAGTGTAGTGGATGTTAATTTGGAACATAGACATAAATTCTTTAAATGTTTCACTAGAAAATTCTCTTGCCTTATCACAAGTTATTTGGGATGGATAGTTGTGGTGGGCGAAATAGTGACGTAGTTTATCCAAAATTGTTATTGAATTGGTTTCGGAAAGTTCAAATGCTTGTAGATATCTACTGAATAAATCTAGGATGGTTAAAAAACTTTTGTTTTCTATAAAAAATACGTCAATATGTAGTATTTCAAATGACCTTTTTGCAATTAGTGGTTCAGAAAATGGGAATCGTCCAGGATTACGATCGTATTCTGATGTTAAACATAGTTCGCACTTGTTGATGTTATTAGTAACTTGTTCTTGTACTTTAGAAAAGTAATATAGAGATTGGAGATGTTTCACAGTTTCTGTGATTCCGTTGTAAGTCTGCGAATGATAGTCAGAAATGATCCTGATTTGTTCTTCTTTGGAAATAACATATTTTAAAAAGATATTAACTTGATAATTTTTAAGTTTGCTTCGAAAATTTTTGAACATTTTTTGTAAGCTAAAACCATCAAATCTTCTTATTTAGAAAATATATAATATGTTTTTGAGGGGTCTATTATTTCATGGAAAATATTTCTCAATAAGTTCTCGTCAGTTCCAGTTCTGAATGTATGTATCTATTTTTGCCAAATGGTCATTTTTTTACCAAAAAAAGGAGAAGGTATACAATTCGGTTGTAAGATTGCTTTTGTTTATGGCTGTTCGCGCGTTTTGCATAGTAAACGTACTCCGATTTAGACGATTTTTGTTTCATTCGAAAGAGGAGAGTTGGGAAATCGTCCCATATTGAGAAAAATCAAATCCAGAATCTCCCCCAAAGGGGGTGGAGGGAACAATTATTCTCGAAAATTGAAAATCCGAGACGACAGAATTAATTAAAATTCCATATCCGGAAATTTTTAAATTGAACATTTTTTGAAACGAGTCACGGTTTCCGTGTTTCGCAATGATGAAGTCTGAAATATGTGATATGCGCATTTCCGCTATGTAAAAGCTAAACCTACCTATATCTTTTTGGGTATTAGTGAACGTTGAACAATTTCCATGCCTAATGTTACACTCAAAAATGTGAAATAAATAATTTTTACAAAAAATTGGACCGACTTTTAGTTGTTGCACTGAAAAATACAAAATAATATTAATTCTATTGGTGCTGGTAATTGTGAAGTTGTGCCGTTGTAGTTTGTTGTTGTAGGCACCAATTCCAAAATTACCAGCACCAATAGAATTAATATTATTTTGTATTTTTCGGTGCAACTCCTGATAAAGTCGGTCCAATTTTTTGTAAAAAATATTTATTATCACCATATTTTAATACTATTTGATAATGGGCTGAGTTTAATGACTTGTATGATATCGGAAAATTAAAAGATGGATTTTCATGTGCCGTATGTCTGGTCTCGCCTGAGTCGTTGCTTTCATGGTCGTTGTCGTGTGGAACGGCAGATTGTTGTGAGTATGGGTTACTTTTCAAAATATCGTCGGCTTCGCTGGGAGTAATAGATAGATTTGATTCGGAGCCGGATGTTGGTAAAACAGATAATAAATCGATGTCTTTATTTGAATCGTTTTTTAGTAAATCTAATTTTTTGCTTTTAGTATGTCTTGGTGGGACTACAACGATATCGCTGATAATATTTATTTTTGATTTCTTTTTCGCCGCTTTTATGAGTGCTATTTTTTTACCACGTCTGTTGGGGATAGTTTCATCTATGGCATTAATTTCAATTCTAGATAAAGCATCGGCTACGTAGTTTTCTATACATTTTTTGTACCTTATGTCGAAATTGAATGCTTCAAGTTTTAGTTTTAAGTCCCTGATTTGGTTCTTTTAAGGAATGTAGCCAAATAAGAGGTTTGTTATCTGTTTCGATAACAAATTTTCAACTATCGATGATTGATAAAAGTTCCTTTTCAACGGTGCCATAGTTTCTCTTGGCAGAATTTAAAGTCCTTGAATGAAATGCAATAGAATGGGAATTCTGTGATAATACGCTACCAATGGCTATATTACTCGCATCTGTTGTGAGTGTAAATGGTTTGAAAAAATCAGGGTAAGGACTGGGGCATTGCAAATTATTTGTTTGCATTTCTCGAAGGCATCTAGATATTCGGGGTCGTTTATATTAATTTTTCTTAAGGTACTTGTTGATTGGATGGGAAATAACAGCAAAGTTTTTAATAAATTTTCGATGGTATGATATCATGCCAAGAAAGGATCGGATTTGTTTCTCAGTTTTTGGCAAGGGGAATGACTGTATAGCTTAAATTTTATCGGGATTAGGTTTTATACCATGGGGGGTAATGAGGTGTCCTAGAAATGTTACTTCCTTTCTCAGGAATTCGGACTTATCTAATTGAATTTTGAGGTTATATTTTTGAAGTTGTGTGAATATTTGTCGAAGATGTAAAATATGATCTTGAAGAGATCTGGAGAAGATAACTATATCATCCATATAAACAAAACAAAATTTATGAAGATATGGGCGAAGGATTGTGTCCATGACTGTTTGAAATGTGGCCGAAGCATTCTTAAGGCCAAATGGCATACGAGTATATTCGTAGTGTCCATTATCTACAGTAAATGCTGTTTTTTCGGCAGAGTCAGGGTGGATCTCTATCTGGTGAAAGCCTTGTGCGAGGTCTAGGGTTGAAAAATATGTACATCTTCCGAGATTGTCGAGAATTTCATCGATTCTAGGGAGGGGATATTTGTGCGCTCGTTCAACTTTCGATAATCGATCACCATTCGGAATTTTCGTTTTCCACTGGAATCTAACTTTTTCGGGACAATCCATACAGGTGAACTATATGGGGAGATGCTGGGTTTTATGATTCTATTGTCTAATATCTTCTTTATTTGGTTTTGGATTTCTTGTTTCAGATGCTATGGGTATCGATATGGTTTTTGGTACATTGGTTGATCATCAATAGTTCTAATGTGGTATTTGACAGCGTGACAAATATGTCAAATACGTGATCTATACCAAACTCATTTAAAATGGGATATTGGCAACTTAGTGAACCATTGTAATTTGTTTTGATAGATTTAACGGAAAAATTAGACTTATAAATATAGTTACGAAATAATATCAAAGCTGGTTCTGGATGGATAATTGAATTAGTTGCGCCTGGGTCTAATAATATTTTGAGATCAAAAGATGGGATGTAAATAAATGGTAGCTTCGGCGATGAACTTGTATTATTTATGTCTATTCCGAGGCTTGTGATCAAAATTTTTGAGTCTCTCCATTATCATCAATTGATATATTCTGATATTCATCTTCAATATTTTGATATTCCGGAGATGTGTAGTTGTCTGAAATTTCATCTTGGTATTCGTTAAATTGTTCGTCATCGTAGTTTTCGCTTTCTACATTAAACAATTCTTCAACTTGAACTCTTGGAGGTCAGGTTTGTTTAAAATAATTTGGAGGTTTATTTTTAGGTCTAAATGTGTGAGCTGTCGTTACACTCATTGGAGTAGGTTTGTAGCTGTTTTGTATCCTATTTTGCTGCTTACTAAAAACTTGAGAGTTCGTTGGAAATTGTCTTGGGGGAATCGGATTACTGTAACTTGTAAATTTTGGTGGCAGCTGTGGTTTGCTCAAATGAGGGTGTGGAATTTGGGGTCGAAATGGTTGGCTTGGATCTTGGGATTGAAATGGTTGGCTTGAAATTTGTTGCCTAAATGGAGGATTTGGAATTTGAGAAAAATTTTGAATTTTGGGCTAATTATTAGTTATTGTGTGTGCTTTTAGAGAGGTATATGAATAAGGTGGTCACGATATGGGTTTAAGAGACCTGCCTTGAATACAGCGAGGGCTTGTCCAGTATACATGGTTTTTTTTAAATTTCGAACATTAGCATTTTTGGAGTTATTGGCTAGATGCTCTTTCAGAATTTGAAGTTTAAAAGTAATTTCTTCATAAAAAACGACAAAGTATTGAGGATGGATTTGAATAGAAGTATTCAAATCATGTGCCAGTAGTTCTTCAGATTTAGGGTCACCAAATCGTTCGGTAAGGGCTTTTTTGAGATTTTCCCAACTATCGAATGATCTATTGACTACAACATCTCTGACAGGGCCGGAAAGTTTAGCTTTGGGTTGTTCTAATATAAGAATGTTAAATAAAGGATTATTAGTTTGCCCAATTAATTCAATATACTTCTCAGATTATCTAATAAAAAAAGTCAGATCTTTTGAGCCACCTGTATATACTGGTAAAATCTTATTTGCCATTGACATTTCCAGTTGAGTTATAAGATTCGCCATAGTGTCTTTTTGTATGCCTTGTACTTCGTCAGAAATAGGTACAGTATCAAGATTATTGGATCTTGAAATTGTAAATCTAGATCGACTACGACTGGGACTTTGACTCATCAAATAATCAAATATGTGTATATATAAATATGTAATTAGAGGAGAAATCAATCACGAATATCAAAATTATAGGGTAAAACGCCAGTAATTGACCGTCAGCCAGTATTTGACCGTTTTCGTGAAAAAATTAAACAAATAAGAATCCTAGGAATATTTCAATAAATATAAAACTATCTATATATATATATATATATATATATATATATATATATATATATATATATATATATATATATATATAGCCTCAAGTCTTTTTTCTACATCCTACTACACAAAACTTTCGCTTATAATACCATTTCCGCCTTTTCGTTAGATATTTTGGTCTTATATAAATACTGATGTACATTTTTGTTTCTTTTCTATTCTATAAAGCATCCCCTATGACGACAAAAGTAATTGACCGCTGTCAAAAATAAATAATAAATATTTGGTCAAACACTAGCCCCTACAGTGGTCATATACTAATAAACTGAAAATATATGTGTAAAATTTAGGAGATTTGAATCAGGATTCTGTTTTTTCAGTCAATTGGTAAGTCAAATAAGCCTAAATTTAAACATAGTGAAGATCTTCAAGTGACGCTCGATGCAAGAAGTAAGGTATATCTAATGAAAAAGCAGCCAAGATGTTTAATGTACCAAAGTCAATTCTTATTTATAAATTAAAAAAAAGCACCAATGAACAGAAAAATGGACCCACCACCAGTTTCAAATTGAAGGGAAACTATTGGTTGAATCTTAGTTCCATTCAGTAGATAGAGGTTTACCCCTTACAAAAACCCAGTTATTGGATAGTGCTCAACATCTGGCAAAAGAGTTAAAATGGGATAATATCTATAAATTAAAGGATGGAAGGCCAGGGAATACTTGGTTTGAGGGATTTTGTCGCTATATTCTAAAATATCTATTCGATTATCTGAAAATCTAACTGCATCCAGAATTCTCGTTGAAACGTTGATTTGCAGAAGTTAAATCCTATTTGGTAACCAAAAATTTATTGCATATATTAAATGATCCGAGAAGAGTTTTCATCTCCGATGAAAGTGCTTTTCTAACCCAAAAAAGGAACAATTTCTTCAGAAAAATGGCGGAGGAAATATTTTTTTAAGACAAAATGAAATGAAAAAATAATAAGTATTCCTAGCTATGTTTTTTTTAAGAATGGTCAAACACCCACAGTTTTAAGGTCAAAGACTAGATAATTTCGGTCAACTAATATAATCAAAGTGGTCAAAGACTAAATGACAAATACCGTCTTCTTATTTAGACATACTACTTTATGATGGTATATTTAAATGTGCTGTGAGTATCTTTTAAAAGAATTTCGTGTATATTTCCTTGTATTTTTGATTAATTTATTTAAATGTTAAATTATCTAAAACACAATCAATATGGCTCGGTCAAACACTGGCCGTAAAAATTCTTTAACTGATCAATTACTGGCGTTTTACCCTAGTATCAAATAATATATAAATCAATAAATGTTAAATCAATGCGAAGTTACACCTATATATACATATATATGTATTTCTTAATTGGTAAAATATAATGAGTACTTAAATTCAAAATCAATCTTATATAAAATATTCGCTCTCTGAAGGAACGCTTATTTGTCTATATTTTACGTATGAAAATTAGCCAATAAATTAAGATAAGGGAAAAAATAACTTACATAAGGATGATGCACTGAAGGATCATTTGCAATCGACTTCCATGTCTCTTGGTTCACTGAAGGAACGGAGCCTTTTTGACGACCTGTTCTTCGTTGAAGGATGAAATATTGGGCCGGAGATACTTCTGTCTCAATTGCACTTGGATCACAGTTTCGAAAATGTTTTTGAAAGTTTCTTGAGAGAAAAAGTAAATCGGTTATCGCACTGAAGGGATTTTCACGAATTTACCGACGGTAATACTGTTCGCAGCGCCAGTAAAATTTTATTAGTTGAAAAATGTCTTTTTAAAAATATTTATTCGAACAATAGAAATGTACAATGTGATAACTGGAAGATATCTAAACCTTTTTACATCATTAACAAGTTTTTATACTATAAAGATTACAAGTATGCTGAATAGGTGAAATATGTCTAGTAGTTATATGTTGTTTAGCGACGGTATGGCTACATCACCAGCGCTAGAAATAGCCTTATATGAAAAAAATAGATTTAAAATAATTTAAAAAATAATGATATAAAATTTAAAACTATTCCACAATTTAGTATTTAATTTATTATTCTCCCTCTCTCATTTGTGGATTGATCCTAATCTTACTCCGTCATAAACAGCCATTAATGAAAAAGATGGGATTTAAATAATGTCAAAAAATATTGATATAAAATTTAAATCGACTCCACAATTTAATATTTAATTCAATATTCTCGCTTTCTCCTGTGAAGAGTGATCATATCCTTATTCAGGCATAAAGCGCTGGAAGCTGCCATTTATTAAAAAATGGGTTTGAGAAAATAAATAAAAAATATTCATAGGATATTTAAATCGATTCCACAATTTAATATTTAATTCAATATTCTCGCATTCTCATGTGTGGAGTGATCCTAACCATAATCAGCGTATAATGCTAGTGATGCGCAAAGCAAGACCAAGACCAAGACCGACATGGTCTTGGTATTGGTCTTGGTCTTGCATCAAATTCTTAGTCTTGGTCTTGGGTCATGGTCTTGCATATACGGTCTTGGTCTTGCATATACGGTCTTGGTATTGGTCTTGGTCTTGCTGTAAAACTTGCAAGACTTCGCAAGACTCTTGGAAATATTTTGATCTTTTTACGAGTTTGAAATGTTGGCGCGATTCTAAACCGTAATTGCGTAATTCACATGAAGAAGAACCCTGCAATATGGTTCGGAAGTATCTAATCCATAATCTTATAAGATTGCCTATAATTCTATTATCATTTTCCACAACAAACACGCCTGGTATTGTAATGATAACAAACCATCCTAGAATAAGTACTGAGAATAAAACTAGGTGCGTAGAATTAAGTTAAGGCAATGGAGATGTGTAATTAAGTAATAAGTTTTATAAATTATTATTCACCAATCACTCATGAGAATCATATCTTACTAGCGCGACTTAGTCTGCTTGTGCTTTCTTGGTTATCTTCCGTCGCAACTGAGCATTCATTTTACTACATTCCAGCCATATTTTCATATAATATAGGTAACGGTTTCCCTGGCCCTGTTCTATGTTGGTGCATCATACTTCTATTTCATAACTCATTCTACAATGGTTTTGTATAATTTTCTTTAATAAAATAGAAATAATCTCTCAGAGTGAATATTGAATGAAAGCGTTTAAAAGTATTTCTGGTTTAAAAAAATAACTTCAACTTTTGTATAAAGCTGTTTCCTAAAAAATAATGAAAATTAAAAACAGGTAGAGATTTGTTAATACGCGCATTTATAAAACTAGGTATCTATTTCAAAAGTCAGTCGTGTGAATATCTCAATGAGTTTGTTAATAGGCATGATCAAAAAAATAGTTTCAAAATAAGGTCAATCTAAAATTTCAAAAATCTCCAAAAGTGACTATTGGATAAATGTCATCAAATTTACAGATGATTTGTAACGTTTGCTTAAAACATTCTGCGCGATATAAAAAATAATAAAAATAACAACACGTGTAGTTTACCTCCCTTGGCTACGTACTGTCGGAATTCTTTGAAAACAGCTCGTTAAGAGAAATCCTAGAAGGGTTGAAATTACTGTATACGGTATTTCAGAAATTTTTGAAATCAGGAAATCCTAGAAGGGTAAGATGAACTCGCTTTTCACCCAACAACTCTTAATGCAATATTTCTAGAATCTGTAAAACGAAGATCGATAATAAGGGAGTTCAAAGATTAAATTAATTAGGTTATTTACTAGCGTTTCTTATAGAATCATTGAGCAAAAACATATGTTTTTTTCAGTTTTTTTTCGGTTACGGAACTACGAGAGTCTTGCAAGTCTCGCAAGTCTTGCAGCAAGAACAAGACCAAGACCAGATTAGTCTTGGTATTGGTCTTGCATCCCAGTATTGGTCTTGGTCTTGGGTCTTGGTCTTGCAAAGACGGTCTTGGTCTCGGTCTTGGTCTTGCTATTTTGCAAGACCAAGACCAAGACCAGTTTCGCAGCATCACTACATAATGCGCTGGAAGCTGCCATTTATGAAAAAATTGGATTGAGAATATAAATAAAAAATATTGATATAAGAGGAGACAAACGCTGGGGAAATAGTAGATATTATTATGTCAATGAAAAATAAGAAGGTAGGTGGGATTGATGGAATTACCATCGGTGTTTTAAAATGTATTGCTTTGGATATAGCTGAACCCTTGGCAAAAATAATTAATAAATGTATGCTATCTGGTATTTGGCCTAATCATTTTAAGAGAGCAGAGGTTGTACCAATATATAAAGCTGGTGATCATAAATCAACAAGTAATTATAGACCAATATCCTTATTATCAAATTTGGCTAAAATATCTGAAAAAGTGATACACAAAAGACTTAATGATTTTCTAGAGGGAGAGGGAATGATAAATGGGTGACAATTCGGATTCAGAAAGAATAAATCGACTAATGATGCCTTAAATTATGTCAATAACTTCATATGTAACCAACTTGACAATAGCAGATCGGTAATAGCAATATTTCTCGATCTAGCGAAGGCTTTTGATACGGTAGTACATGAACTTCTATTGATTATATTGAATGATATAGGTATAAGAGGGATTGTTAATGATTTGATGCGTAACTATCTATCAAATAGATTTCAGTGTGTTCTCATTAATGGTGTTAAAAGTTCTTACAGCTTAGTTACTTGTGGAGTCCCTCAAGGTTCAATTTTGGGTCCATTATTATTTAATGCCTATATTAATGGGTTATTGAATCTTAATTTACCGGGTGTTATTGTATCTTTTGCGGATGACACAGTCATTATTTGTAGTGGTGAGAGTTGGGATGAAGTTACAGCCAATGCTAAACATTCTTTAAAAATTATAAGGAAATGGTTTAATTATCACAAAGTGTCTTTAAATATGTCAAAATCCAGTGTTTTATATGTGTCTCTATATGCGGATAAGCTCCCTGTTACAGACGGACTCACAATACATGATGATGTTTGTTATAATAACTTAAACTGTGGATGTGATAAAATAAAAAGGGTAAATGAAGTTAAATACCTTGGTGTTATACTAGATGAAAATTGGAATTGGAAGAAAAATATTTTTAGTATTGTTAAAAAAGTAAGATACCTTCTTTTTGTTTTCTATAAAATGAGATATATTCTTGAAAAAAATGATTTATTAAAATTATACCATGCCTTGTTCTGTAGCGTCCTATTTTATGGAATTATTTGTTGGGGTTCAGCTTATTCAAATACATTAGGGCCGATAGTAAGAATACAAAAGCGTGCTATCAAAATTTTAACTTTTGGTAAACAACACAACCTTTTTAGTGAGACACGATTGCTGAACATCAATCAAAAATATATTTTGGAAGCACTAATAAATAATTATTGTAATCTACGGGAAGAGTATACTATTGCTGAAGCATGTTTATTTTCTAGACACAAATCGCTTACAGTAAGTAAAACTAAATTAAATATTGGTCAAAAAACTAGTTTATATCGATCCAAACTTGTCTACAATAGATTAGATAACAATCTAAAAAAATTAAACTTCTCTAGAGGGCGTATTAAATTTCATATTAAGAGTTGGATTTTAAATAATTTGAAGTTATAATATACATAGATATTGTTATGTTACTTAAAAAATCTGTTTTAATATTTAATACTTCCTATATCATGTGTCTTTCTTTACATTTGTAGTTGTATTTATAGTTTTGTTGCATTTTAATTTTATTATTTGTTTATTTATTGTATATTAATATGTATATTTAGATTATGTTAAGCTTGTAGATTTTAATACATTATTAAGTTCAGGTCTACACACAGATGCTATTTGCATCTCGGTAGGGGATTGTTGGACTTTATTAAGTCAGACAATCTATTAGCATACTATTTTTTAATCAAGATTTGTATGTTAACCTGAATAAAGATTATTATTATTATTATTATTAATTTAAATCGATTCCACAATTTAATATTTAATTCAATATTCTCGCTATCTCATGTGTGGAGTGATCATATCCTTATTCAGGCATAAAGCGCTGGAAGCTGCCATTTATGAAAAAATGGGATTGAGAAAATAAATAAAAAATATTGATGGGATATTTAAATCGATTCCACAATTTAATATTTAATTCAATATTCTTGCATTCTCATGTGTGGAGTGATCCTAACCATATTCAGGTATAAAGCGCTGGAAGCTGCCATTTATGAATAAATGGGGTTAAGAAAATAAATAAAAAATATTTATAGGAAATTTAAATCGATTCCACAATTTAATATTTAATTCAATATTCTTGCTATCTCATGTGTGGAGTGATCATATCCTTATTCAGGCATAAAGCGCTGGAAGCTGCCATTTATGAATAAATGGGGTTAAGAAAATAAATAAAAAATATTTATAGGAAATTTAAATCGATTCCACAATTTAATATTTAATTCAATATTCTTGCATTCTCATGTATGGACTGATCCTAACCATATTCAGGCATAAAGCGCTGGAAACAGCCATTTATGAAAAAGATGGGATTATGATAAATTTTAAAAATATTGATATGAAATTTAAACCCATTCCACAATTTAATATTTAATTTGGTATTCTTGCTTTCTCATGTATGGATTGATCCTAACCTTATTCAGACATAAAGCGCTGGAAGCAGCCATTTATGAAAATGATGGGATAAAATAAATTTAAAAAATAATGATATGAAATTTAAATCGATTCCACAATTTAATATTTAATTCAATATTCTCGCTTTCTCATGTGTGGAGTGATCATATCCTTATTCAGGCATAATGCGCTGGAAGCAGCCATTCATGAAAAAAATGGAATTAAGAAAATAAATAAAAAATATTGATTTGAAATTCAATTTGATTCCACAATTTAATATTTCATTTAATATTCTCGCTGTCTCATGTGTAGCGTGATCATAAACTTATTCAGGCATAAAGTGCAGGAAACAGCCATTTATGTAAAAGATGGGAATAAAATAAATTTAAAAAAAATATTCATATGAAATTTAAACCGATTCCACAATTTAATATTAAATTCGAGATTCTCGCATTTTCATGCGTCGAGTGATCCAAATCTTATTCAGGTATAAAGCGCTGGAAATAGCCATTGATGAAAAAAATGGGATTAAGAAAATAAATAAAAAATATTGATATGAAATTGAAATCGATTCCACATTTTAATATTCAATTTAATATTCTCGCTTTCTCATGTGTGGCGTGATCCAAACCTTATTCAGGCATAAAGCGCTTAACACAGCCATTTCTGAAAAAGATGCGAGTAAAATAATATTAAAAAATATTGATATGAAATTTAAATCGATTCCACAATTTTATATTTAATTTATTATTCTCGCTTCTTCATGTGTGTTGTGATTCTAACCATATTCAGGCATAAAGTGCTGGAAACAGCCATTTATGAAAAAGATGGGTTTAAAATAAATTTAAAAAATATTGATATGAAACTTCAATAGATTCCAGAATTCAATATTTAATTCAATATTCTCGCATTCTCATGTGAAAAAAAAATCAAATCCAGTCCAAATACAGTCTGAAATATGTGTTTCAGCAATGAGGAAGAGCATTTTTTTTCGAAAATTGAAAATATGACACAGCTTTATTAAAGAAAAGATTATATGTACAACATTTAAATTTAGTTACGGTTTTCGAGTTGCAGCAGTAAAGTCTGAAATATGTAAATTTGCGATGCTATGTTTTAAGATTTCTGAATAATAAATAACAAGTACAAGCTAAACCTACCTATAACTTTTTGGGTATAAGTGAACGTTCAACAATTTTCCTGACTAATGTTACACTCAAAAATGTGAAATAAATATTTTTTACAAAAAATTGGACCGACTTTATCAGTTGTTGCACTGGAAAATACAAAATAATATTAATTTCTAATGGTGCTGGTAAGTTGTGTCGTTGTAGTTTGTTGTTGTAGGCACCAACTCCAAAAGAACCAGCACCAATAGAATTATTATTATTTTATATTTTTCAGTGCAACAACTAATAAAATCGGTCTAATTTTTTCTAAAAAATATTTATTGCTCATACAGTAAGTCGACAAATAAAACATATTTAAAAATATTTTGATTAGTATATAGGTTTTTCCAAAGTAAGATACACAATTATGTTCTCTTTTTTAAATGGCAGCCCCATATTTTTGTTAAATTTTAAGATTTTCCTGAACATTTTTGACCGACGAACCCCGAACGGAGGAGGTATACAATTCGACTGTCTGCTTTATTTTATTTTTTTTTTGGTTCGTGCGCGCCTTTTATACAGTAGACGATCTCCGATTTTGATGATTTTGAATTCATTTGAAAGAAGGGGATTGAGAAATGGTCCCATATTCATAAAAACGCAAATCCGAAATCTCCTTCCCTCCGAAAACCGCCCCCGAAGGGGTGGTGGGGGCGAATTTTCTCGAAAATCGAAAATCTGAGTTGGTATAATTAAAGATAGGACAATATCCGGAAACGTTTAAATTGAACATTTTTTCAAAAGTATTACGGTTTTCGAGATAGACGCATGTTAAATATGTATTTTTGCTATGTGGAGAGGACAATTTCTTTCGAAAATTGAAAATTTTTCGATACTACATGAACGATATAATTATTTGTAGCAACATTTATAATGAACATTTTTTCCTTAGAATTACGGTTTTCGAGTTAAATCGGTGTTAAATGGTAACAACTAAAATATTCAAGCGTATTTCCGCCGCGATGTTCTGAGATCTCAATAATAATAACGACTACAAGCAAAGAATATACGTGGGTAATAGGAAAGTATTATCTTCATTGATATGGTATAGTGAACGTTCAACGATTTTCGGGACTAATGTTACACTCAAAAGTGTGAAATAAATATTTTTTACAAAAAATTGGACCGACGTTATAGTTGATGCACTGAAAAGTATAAAATAATATTACTTCTATTGGTGATGGTACTTTTGAAGTTGTGCAGTTGCAGTTAGATTGATAGCTTTTGGCACCAACTTCACAAGTACCATCACCAATAGAAGTAATATTATTTTATACTTTTCAGTGCATCAACTATAACGTCGGTCCAATTTTTTGTAAAAGATATTTTCAATATAATGCAATAAATATCATAGACATATCTGCAATAAGGCTTTTCCACCTGACATCAGCGCCATTTGAACTAGTGTCAAAATCAGCTGTTCTGGAGGGCAACAAATCGCAAGTTTGAATTTTAAGATTGTACTTTTTACTTTATTTTAGTTGTTTTATACAGTTGCAAAACACTCGGGTTAATAATAAGATATTTTAACACTAATAGAATTGCTTTAAAGTGATTATATGTTTGAGAAAACTAGAGTTTGTAATTAATTATTTAAAAAGAAGGTACTCACCGAAGATGCAATCCCTTCAATTACATTATTTTTATGTTCAATTGCCACATTTTTGTGGAGTTGTGGGTTGTGAAAACAACAGTAAACGCAACCAATGATAAAAATGTATTTATATTACAATCGGAAAAAATCCCGATGGCCTGTAGTCAGCGGAAAGGTAAATTTTTCAAAATTCATTGAATTGAAATTTTAACAACCTTTTCATTGGTATACCTACAAGTTATTACAAAAATTTGTCGTATGTGTCATAGCCTTGCGGTTAGAGGTTTTTGTTTTGGCTGTTGAATATAAAGCAGACAGGGTTCGAGTCCACTTCAAGGCAGATTTTTTTTTCGCCTATTTCTTTTCAGTAAATATGCTATATTTTTTTTTAATCAGGGTCTATATTATGATCTCCAGAGAATGTACAATTACATCAAATTTATATTGAGTGTTCATGTTTTATCAATATTTGTTTTTTTCTTTATTAATTTTTATTTTTTTTCTGTGTATTTTATGAAAAATTTCTTTAAACAAAAGTTGTAGGTAGTAATTATATCTATAACCTTAAATTATTTTTAATAATATTTACACTACGGCTCTTTTTTGATAATTTTTTTAAATGTTTGAGAGGTCGCCATTTTGAAAATACTTACCCGATATTGCCCAATAACGAACTCGACCGAGATATTTAAGAGATTGATTTTTGTAGCAAATTTGAACTTGATACCTTCAAAACTGCGACCTCTATCGTGTTAACAAATTTCGTAATATCCCATATATATATATATATATATATATATATATATATATATATATATATATATATATATATATATATATATATAAACTTTTGAACCAAATGTTTTTTTGGACTAACTTATAGACATATAACAACATGCCGTTGAAATTTTTTCGAAATTCAAAAGTGTGAACGATCGCAATAGGTATATTTCTATAAGAAATTTACCTAAAAGGCACTAGAGGTAGATTGATTCAAGAACGTGCAGCTCGTCGGCAATCTTGGATCCAGGCCTTATATAGAGATTATTTAACAGAAAGCAAAATCAAATGGCAAAAAATTTGTAGTTACCATTTTATTTCAGATAGATTTATCTTATTTTGTTTCTAATGAATGCATTTCTTATTACATACATAATGTGTTTCAATCAATTTAAATAAATATAGTTAGTTATTACAATTACTTATATAAATAGCCGTGTAATTTGTTTTCACCAAATATATCTCAAGAAAAGCCAGCAAATTTTGAAAACAAGGAGATCCCGGATTACATCCCATTAGTACATACGGGTTACACCCGATCCAAATTAAAAACAACCCCTAAAGTAGCGAGAGAGAGGTATACTAGGGCAAAAGAACGTTTAAAAAAGAAGGAATATAGTTCAAAGATTCCATTTATATTACATTTATTTTTCATTTCACAAAATATATAAGAATTCATCGAAACAATAAAATTTTATCGTTGTTATCCATAAGGATAAATACTAATATCAGAATCAGTTTTCCACAATAAAATAATCAATTTCCATCAAGTACAGACCAACTCAATCCAGAAATCAATATAATTTTATTTTATTTGTATATAATCAATGGGTGGTGGGGTAGTTAGCTTTAAAGCTTAATTAGCTTTTAAAGATGCTATGTAATAGTAATTTAGTACCTCCATATTTTCATCTGAAAAAAAAATCTGGTGGCAGTCGATTTGTGAGAAAAATAGCTGCTCGAAAATGTCCACTAATTCGTTAACATATTATAATGTTCATATGTTCATAATCGATTGGCATCATGTTCGTTGTTGCATCGAAATTTGTATTCTTTAATTGACCGACGAACCCCAACCGGAGGAGGTATACAATTCGAATGTGTGCTTTTTTTTTTCTTGGTTTGTGCGCGCCTTTCATATAGTAATTGTAGTGATTCATTTGAAAGAGGAGCCTTGAGAAATGGTCCCATATTCATAAAAACGGGAATCCGACATCTCCTTCCCTCCGAAAACCGCTCCCGAAGGGGCTGGAGGGGGCAAATTTTCTCGAAAATTGAAAATCTGAGGTGGTATAATTATAGATAGGACAATATCCGGAAACGTTTAAATTGAACATTTTTTCAAAAGAGTTACGGTTTTCGAGATAGACGCATGTATAATTCTCAAATGTGCAATGTGGAGAGGGCGATTTCTGTCGAAAATTGAAAATCTTTGGGCAGTACACGAAGGACATAATTATTTCTAGCAACATTTATAATGAACATTTTTCCCTTATAGTTACTGTTTTCGAGTAAAATCGATGTTTAAAAGGTAACAACTAAAATATTCAAGCGTATTTCCGCAGCGATGTTCTGAGATTTCAATAATAACAACTACAAGCAAGGAATATACGTGGGTAATAGGATAAGTACTATCTTCATTGGTATTAGTGAACGTTCAACGATTTTCGTGACTAATGTTACACTCAAAAGTGTGAAATAAATATTTTTTACAAAAAATTGGACCGACGTTATTAGTTGGTGCACTGAAAAGTATAAAATAATATTAATTCTATTGGTGGTGGTACTTGTGAAGTTGGTGCCAAAAGTTATCAATCTACCTACAACTGCACAACTTCAAAAGTAACAGCACCAATAGTGTGCACCAACTAATAACGTCGGTCCAATTTTTTGTAAAAAATATTTATATATTATAAGAATCAACATTTCCAGGCAGTTCTATTTTCTGAAGATATCTTCTTTCGTCTTCAAAATCCAGTCCTTCAAAATATCTTCTTACATTGGACATCTGAAATTAAAACATTTTTTAAGCATTCTCATCTTACTATAAATACTTTTGTTGTATTTTATCAATAAAACAAAATATAATCTGTTTTTTATTACAAATAGAATTCATATTGCCATTTTAAATGATTATTATGTCTGTAGAGGTCTTTCAAAATAAAAATAAAATAAAAATCTTAAGTATTTCTACTTAAATTTCAAATGCTTACCTTCAGGATTACTTGAATTAAGAATTTTATGGTTTTGTTGTAAATATATAGTAGTAAAATCTTCAAAATTTGTTGGCTTTGTTGACCTCCAGAACAGCTGTTTGCGGCCATATCTGTGACGTCGGTGGAAAAGCTCTATAGTATTTGACTTATGTCAATGTATGTGTCAGAATAGCATCGTGGATCTACCTAATAAAAATCATAACTTTAATACCATTCAAGATAACTTAACAAACTTTTTCTCAAAAGATTTAAATGGGAATTTTTCATTAAAACCCTTTTTATTTGCATTGGTAAAATAATGATATGAAAAATATGAAGAGTACCTAACCAAGCAGTTATCAAAGTAATATTCGAGGTTTCTGGAGGATCCCACAAAATTGAAAAATTTTAAATAACGAAGAAAAGATATAACACCGAACAAAAGCAAAAAAACAGGCATATGATGAATATATTATACACTCTCCAAATTTATCAGATGTGTGTTGGAATTATGGAATTTAATAAATTCCAAGGAAAACGGAATATGTTATTACCAAAAGACCATAAAATATTTTTTTAAAGTAACTTCAATGCATTTTTCTGCACAATTGCTGAGAAAACTATAAAATCTATTCGAATGCTGGAGTTTCATAGCATAATATAATGTTGGCATTAATTAGCCGGTGAAATAAAAGCATGATTTTGTAGTGAGAATATGTTTAATATTTCTATCGATATGAATCGGACTACTACTACAAACAGTGTTTTGCACCGATTTTAACTCGAGTGCCAACTTTGGCAGCTTTAAAACAGGTGACGATGGTATGCAACTGTAAATACACAATAGCAGGTACTAGCAGCTGCTTTACAATCTAAAGCCCCCAAAACATAAACATCGCAATATAATATTTTTAAATACAAGTTAGTTATTTTTTTTGGTGCTTATGTGTTCACAAGAGGTATTTGTTGCTATTAATAGACTGAGCTTCTCTATAAAATAATTCCCACGACGTCCAGGTACATTCAAAATCTCTAAAGTAATATGTCCAAAAATCATTGAATATATTCTTGGATAAGATTGTACACGTATTTCTAAAGGGATTCTATTCCAACGAGTTCCAGTATGGTCCCAAAATAATAAGTCCATAACACAGGGAATTTTGTTCTAAGCAGATATACTTCACATATACTATGCGACTTAACTTTCCAGTGCATATCGCATGATATACGACTTGAACAACTAAACCACTATAAGAATAAGAGGCATCACCTTAGATCTGCTTTGCTCTAACATTTCAAACAAATTTCATTGTGCAGAGTTGAGCAATGTAAGGTTTTTCTACAAAAAAAAAATCGCACTCTCCACATAGCAAAAATACACATATTTGAAAATTTAACATGCCTCTTACTTGAAAACCATAACTCTTTTGAAAAAATGTTTAGTTTAAACGTTTTCGGATATTACTATATCATAAATTATAATACTTCAGATTTTCGATTTTCGAGAAAATTTGCAATACCAACCCACTTCGGGGGCAGTTTTTTTTTGGAGAGAAGGAGATTTCGGGTTCTCGTTTCTATAAATATGGGATCAAGGGGTAAAAATTCGACTGAAACCTCCTCATTTTGATTGGAAAATATCCTGGGCGAATTACCTTCTACATTTCGAAGCAGCAGCCATTTTCTTTACGAGGATTAGCGACAGATATCTTGCAAACTTTGACACCGGCGGAACAAGGTAATTATGAGCAACTTGTCAGACGTTTAGAAATGGAGTATGGCCAGGCTCACCTTGAACACGTTTTCCATTCTCAATTGCGGAGTCGCTGCCAGCTGTCGAATGAAAAATAGCATATATAGCTCGGCTGTCTCGTCTGGCACATCCAACGGTGTGGAGTGATTGGCAGTCCAAGCATTCTTGGACGAGCTTCGTGACGAAGCAAGCCCTAATACATGCACTTCCATATCGCTTAACGGATGCACTGGCTTTTGCACTAGAATACGAGGTCACGAAAAAGAGCTGCAAGATTCAAACTCGCATACGGTGGATAGAAGAGGGCCAGTCTAAGGAACCAGTCAAATAAACAATAAGGCGAGTAGTGAACAAATATTTGGCGAAGAAGAAAGATATTCGATGTTGGAATTGTGGTCAGCCTTTTCAAGTCCGAAGTCGCTGTTAGGAAAAGAAGGATATGGAACCGCAATATGAGGCCGAAAAACGATGTGGGATCGAATAGAAGACATCATCATCTACCCGCGTCTGGAATGCCTCAACAAAAGAAGATCTTACATACAGCTGTTGAGTTTAAAAATCATGGAGTATTTATCACTGCAGAGGCGCAATCGCAGAATTCCTACAACACCGGAAGAACAGGGAGGCCGAAAATGTGATGATGATGATGAAAGTAACCGGCTGGTGTTCCAAGGCAAAGGACCGAGCGATGTGGAGGCTTATAGTAGAGGAGGTCAAGGCCCATCCCGGGCTGTAGTGCCATTTGGATGGATGGATAGATGGAGAGGTGCAATCGACGGGAAGCACGTAACAATAAAGGCGCCTCCAAAGACAGGCTCTTCATTTTTCAATCACAAAAAGACATTTTGTATTATTGGTACTCATGGCATTTGTGGATGCCAATCATATTTTTTTGTCAATGTGGCCTTAGGCGGATTTAGTGAACGTTCAAAATCAGGAAAAAATGTCAACAGATGAGCCATTGTACAATGGAGAAATAATAATGCCGTTTTTGGCTGTTGGAGATGAGGATATCCGCTACTGAAACATTTAATGCAAAGATTTAACTGTATTGGCTGATATTCAATGGCAATCTATATTAGACAGGAATTAAAACAATACATTAAATTTCCACTATTATATATTTTAAAGATACATAACAATTGTTTCGGCACACTGTACCATTATCAATATTATTTATTATAATATTAATATCCCTTGCAGAAAGATTTTTTTTCATTTACGGGATAACCCCATTAACTTTTAATAAACAACAAATTTTTTGTTAGGTACATAATCAACTTAAAACTCAATATTCTAACGAAAATAGAAAACAATGAATAAATTTGTTCATATGCAAATGCTTCAAATATAATGCATTGTTAAATTAAGAAAGTACAGAACATAATCCCTATCTACAAATTATTTTAAAACTATTATATCAGAAAATCACTCTTAAGTGAAAGTAAAGTTAAATTAAATATGTCAATATCCACAATTTTCATTATAAAAACAGAGCCGAACATATTTCGGCGTTTACTTAAGGGAGGTAAAAAAAGTTGTTGCTCAATATCCCTATAGGCATGGTCAACAAATCTATATCCATAATTACTTCTAAAAGTACCTGCAAGAATTAATGCTGCACTCTTTCCATTGAATCAGAGTGAACCTGATAGAATGGCGACCACACAACTGAACAGTACTCTAAGATTGATCTAACCAAAGAACAATACACCACTCAAGTGGACTCAATTGAGAAATAACAGCAATTTCTAATAATAAACCCTATCATTTTTGAGCCCTTCATAGAAATCGCATTAATATGCTCAATGAAGGACAGTTTCTCATCAAAGATAGCACCAAGATCCTTGACAGAAGACACATATTTAAGCTGCTGATCATTTATGGTAAAGCTGGAGACAAATTCATTTGACTTTCTGGAAAAGCCTATAAAACAACATTTGCTTACATTTAAATATAATTTGTTTGTCTGACACCATTTTGCTAGGCGATTTAAATCTTCCTGTAAAAGATCCTGATCAGAAAAGCTTTCAACTGCCCTCCAGATCTTTAGATCATTCGCGAACATTGAACACTTACTATTTATGAAACAATATACAATTTCTTTCACAAAAATATCAAACAGCAACGGTGAACAATGTTCGCCCTGGGGCACGCCGGATGACATCTGAATAGTCTCGGACACAGATAATCCAATTTTAAGATATTGGTCACGATTATCAACCCGATCAAAAGCTTTAGAGAAATCTGTATACTTATATAGAGTCTGTCTGCTTTTTGGCTTCCATATTTTCTAAAATATCTGACTGATAAACTATTAACTTGGTTGTAGTGGATTTATTTAGAGAGAACCCATGTTGTTCTTGAGAAATAAGACCTTTACATTGCCATGCTGTTTGCTTGCTAAGGGAAGGGAATGCAGATTACTTTAAAGATTTATTAAACAAGATATATAATGGTAAAACAACAGTGCGTATATATCTCTTCAAGAAGAAGTTGGGTATGCCATCGGGCTCTGATGTAAGTTTATTAGGCAGTTTACAAATTTCGTTGAAAATATCAGTTTTTGAGCACTATGTGACCGCCCTCTGCAACTGTCACACGTAATTATTATTTTTTCATCAGCCCCCAAATCAAGCGAGCGGACTGTGCAGTTATTTTGCGGCATGCTCAAATTCCAACCTCCAAACGAAATACTCAAAATTTGCAGCACCAAAGCTGTCTCTTATGTTTCACCGAAACACACTGGTCTTAAAGTATTGCAACTCAGTGATAGAATATTAAAACATAGATTTTGTAGTTAAATACGAAAAACTTTGAACTCAGAACAAAATGTTTGGATACAAGGTAGCAGTTGTAGTTTGTTGTTGTAGGCACCAACTCCAAAAGAACCAGCACCAATAGAGTTAATATTATTTTGTATTTTTATATATTTTTATTGATATAGATATCAGATAAGTTAGTACAGTTGTTGACGTCCTCACAGTTCATAAATATTTTTTACAAAAAATTGGACCGACTTTATCAGTTTTTGCACTGAAAAATACAAAATAATATTAATTCTATTAGTACCGGTTCTTTTGGAGTTGGTGCCTACAATAACAAACAACAACGGAATTTTCATTAATTCTGTCGTCTCGGATTTTAAATTTTCGAGAAAAATTGCCCCCTTCACCCCTTTGGCGGCGGTTTTTTGGAGGGAAGGAGCTGTTGGATTTGATTTTTCTCATTATGGGACCATTTCCCAACTCTCCTCTTTCAAATAAAACCAAAATCGTCTAAATCGGAGTTCGTTTACTATGCAAAAGGCGCGACGAGCCATAAAAAAAATAATAAAAAAGCGTATACCTTCGCCTTTTTTTCAAGTCGGTCAAAAATATCACTGCATTGTTAATTTGCTTAGATATGATACTTTATAATATTTTATGTATTATAAAATTAAACAAAACAGTTAATGAGGGTATGCAACTGCAAATACACATTAACAGCGAGTACTATCAGCTGCTCTTCAATATAAAACTCCACAAAAGTTAAACATTGCAATACGTATAATATTTTAACATAAATTATAATTCAGAAGCGGGGGATTGTCATTTTGAAAAGTTTATTCACTATAAACTATAAAGTTTCTGCATAATATGCTGATATAGATTGACTCAAAGGGCAAATACATTATACATATATTTATATTATTATGATTATGTTGAATCAGATAAATTTTAAAGACTTGTAAGGGTGACATAGCTCATTATAATTTCTTTCTTTTTGGAATCTGTGTGTTGGCAAGATCTATTTGATGCTATTTATAAGCTCCTCTATAAATATTTTCTTACAAAAAATTGGACCGACTTTATTATTAGGTGCAGTGGATAATACAAAATAATATTAATTCTATTGGTTATCAATCTGCTGCACAACTTCAAAAGTAACAACACAAATATAATTGATATTATTTTGTATTATCCAGTGCACCAACTAAGAGCGTCGGTCGATTTTTTTGTAAAAAATATTTTTTCACATTTTTGAGTGTAACATCAGTCACGAAAATCGTTGAACGTTCACTAATACCAATAAAGATAGTTCTTATCTTATTACCCTCGTATATCCTTTGCTTGTACTTATTATTAAGTGATCTCAAAACATCGCGGCGCAAATATCTATGCATAAGTAATCATTTTACCACCTGTGTAACTCGAAAACAATAACTCTTAGGGAATAATTTTCAATTTAAAAGTTTCCGGATATTTTCCTGTCTTTAATTATGCCACTTCAGATTTTCGATTTTGTGTATACTTCCTCCGTTTGGGTTTGTTGGTCAAAAAAAAACATGGTGGGCCAGCGTAAATTATTGAGGATACCTGTACCCGTACGAATCGACAGGGTGTTATCAGTACAGCGAACCACTCTGGTATCCAATAATATTAATTATATTGGTGTTGGTAATTTTGGACTTGTGCATTTGTAGAAGAACATTTTTGGCACCAACTTGTAAAGTAGAGATTTCAAAACATTGCTAAAATACACATATTTCAAACATTATCACTGCTGTAACTCGGAAGCCGTATTTTTTTAAAAGTATCCAATTTAAACGTTCAATTTTTTCGCCTCAAATTTTTGAACAAAATTGTCTACTCCTCCCCCATTGGGAGAAGTTCTTGAGGGTAAGGACATGTTGAATGTTAATTTCTTTTCAATGGGACCAAGTCTCAATAGTTCTTTATAAAATAAGAAAGAATTATGAAAATCGGAGCACGTTTTCTATTTATAAGGCGCGAACATCCATACAAAAAAACATGCAGACGATCAATCGAATTGTATACGTCCTCCGTATGGTTCGTGGGTCAAAAACAAAATCATAGATAAAATATTTATTGAACCAAATGATAGCCTGATAAAGGACGAGGAAAGTACAGGAGCATTTCTTTTAATACCGGTGGTGACATCTAGCAGTGAGAAAGTATATTACGTTTATCATTTGCTCGGAACAAGACCTTTCATTTGATTATTTAATTAAGATTGAATTTCATTTAGGTAAGTTCGTTTAATCATTTAATTCTTAAATCATTCAATAAAGCTCATTCAGAAATTGATCAGAATTCAAGAATGTTAATGAAAAGGAAAAATGATTGGAATTTTGTAAACGAGAAGTAAGATTTTGTACAGGTAATGCAAACGAGTTTTTGAAAGACTCAAAACTAAAAAATATTATTGTGCTCCTTATGGCGACTTTGAAAATGACTTCATGTCAAATTTTTCACACTATCCAAATTTAAATCAGTTATACAGTCATGTGGCTGATCTGCAGCCTTATTAGACTATAAGGAAGTCTCAACCTGCATTGATTCAAGCAGTCATTACTTTGAAGTAGTTATACCTACTTGAACCTTGCCTTTCTGACATTTAAGGGCAATCTTTGAACATGCATAAAACTCACTCTTACCGTAATGAAAAATCCGTTAAATATGTGTAACACAATCAGGATTGGATAAATTCAAATCTATTCTCTTTCAAATAAATTGCAGTATTTTTTAATCGGGTGGTGATGATGACCTCAGCTTTAATCATTAATAGTCTTTTAAATTGCATTGGTATACCTAACAATGATCTGAAAAATAAGAAGCCTTTGAAGTGATATATGTGATTTCTATAGTATCCCACAAATAGAAGCATATAAACTAATGAAGTATACATTTTATACTCCCCAGATCTCTCATATTTCCTGCACCATTCTGAATTCTATTTACTGGATTATTACGTGCTGTTACTCATATCTTGTAACCCTTTTGTACTATATCCATAAAGCATGTTATTTATTGACCGACGAACCCCGAACGGAGGAGGTATACAATTCGACTGTCTGCTTTATTTTTTTTTTTTTTTTTTGGTTCGTGCGCGCCTTTTATATAGTAGACAATCTCCGATTTTGATGATTTTGGATTCATTTGAAAGAAGGGGATTGAGAAATGGTCCCATATTCAAAAAAACGCAAATCCGAAATCTCCTTCCCTCCGAAAACCGCCCCCGAAGGGGTGGTGGGGGCGAATTTTCTCGAAAATCGAAAATCTGAGTTGGTATAATTAAAAATAGGACAATATCCGGAAACGTTTAAATTGAACATTTTTTCAAAAGTGTTACGGTTTTCGAGATAGACGCATGTTAAATATGTATTTTTGCTATGTGGAGAGGACAATTCCTTTCGAAAATTGAAAATTTTTCGATACTGCATGAAAGATATAATTATTTGTAGCAACATTTATAATGAACATTTTTTCCTTAGAATTACGGTTTTCGAGTTAAATCGGTGTTAAATGGTAACAACTAAAATATTCAAGCGTATTTCCGCCGCGATGTTCTGAGATCTCAATAATAACCACTACAAGCAAGGAATATACGTGGGTAATAGGATAAGTATTATCTTCATTGATATGGTATAGTGAACGTTCAACGATTTTCGGGACTAATGTTACACTCAAAAGTGTGAAATAAATATTTTTTAAAAAAAATTGGACCGACGTTATAGTTGATGCACTGAAAAGTATAAAATAATATTACTTCTATTGGTGATGGTACTTGTGAAGTTGGTGCCAAAAGTTATCAATCTAACTGCAACTGCACAACTTCAAAAGTACCATCACCAATAGAAGTAATATTATTTTATACTTTTCAGTGCATCAACTATAACGTCGGTCCAATTTTTTGTAAAAAATATTTATTAACTTTGATATTGCAGAGATGAAAACGTTATAAGTTAAACAATCTGTATAATGAGCGACACAATTTACATGTTTCCAAATTTGATTTTCATAACACTTATCAATTTTATTCTTCTGGACTGCTTTTTTAAGTTAATAATATATTAACATTAAATGATTTACTTCATAATAAATTCTATTTGATGTCTCTTTCAGACTTATTGTGGTTGAAAGATTAAGCACTTCGGCTGATATGTAGTCTACATTATGTTGGTACCATATTTATTTATTCAGACTTGTTATTGAGAGATTGGGAGGAAAATCTCGTGGAATTTGGGAGCTGATTCAATAACAATTGATAAGTAATACTTATGTAACATATGAATAAAGGTTGAGTTTGCTGAAATAATAATAATTATGATCATTTCTTTTTGGAATTTTTTATGTTTAACGTCAAATTCACATTTCGCTTGGCTATTTTTATCGATTTTTATTGTTATTCTCGCGTTTACTCCTAATATTTAGGTACTTTTTGTTTTTTGTAGTTTCCGTGTATCTCCTAGTGAATTTCGTATAATTTGACGATTCTTTCTGAAATTTTCTTGTGTTTTATATCGTTTCTCATATCAAACAGCTGGTTTTAAATGCTTTTTTGTTGGTAGTTTCGTTGAATTTCTCTAACTTTCGAATTTTTCTCACGCTTTTCTACGGTTTTCGCCAATCTTCTACGACATGTACATAAAGGTCGAGTTTATTGAATATAATTTCGCTTCATTCTATATATTAGTAAGATAATACTTATTTTGTTCGTTAGGGAGGAAAATCTCGTGGGATTTGGGGATTGATTCAACAACAATTGATAAGAAATACTTATGTAACGTATAAATAAAGGTTGTATATCTTTACAATGGATCTCACGATAGTAGTGGCAGCTCACTTTTATCCATAGCGCTGTCTTTTTTAACGACGCTCGGCCGCTGAATAATTAAATACAGGTACGTTGTGGGCTTGGAAATAACCATAGAATTTTTTAATAATCGACATGACGGAAGCCGCGTAGCTGTATAGGAATATTATACGCGTTGTATACCAGAGATTCTGGGTTTGAGAAACACTGCCAGCTAGCTTTTTTCTGAAATTATTATTTAATTCAAATGTGGCGTCATTTGACACCAACTATTGTTTGACTTATGACTATGTTCCTTGGATGCCTATGCACTACGCACCTTGGATCACACATGATGATGAAATTCTTTGTATTCCATGCCAGCTATCAGTGGTCTGTGTTAGCTAGTTAAGTTATTAGGAACCAAAATTACGTTTTTAAAAAAGATTTATTTGATTCTTTATAACTGACTTATATAATGAAACTTGTCACAATGGTTATGATGCCTGTACAAAATTATAAGTGAAGCTCCTCACAAATGGGAGCGGCTTTATAGTATTTAGTTGCAAGCTCAGCGTCTAGACATTTACAATGTTATGATATCTAGATGGTCGTTGCATTGAGTATCGGAATTTAGGCATATAACTCCTCCATCCTTAAGAGGAAACTTTGGGGTTTTTCCAAAGTCCAAAGTTGACGTTAAATACGTTTGTAGATTATGAATTGGTTTTAGGGGGTTCTGGAAATGCCTTCATTCTGCTAGAATTATCTTTCTTAAGTCTAAAATACAAATTCTCTCTAAAATGGTACAATATGGTAAGTGTTATTCCTAAAATAATAATTTTATAAATGGGTAAGTTAGAATGCGTCCAAATATTGTCTGTAAAAGAAATGGATTCTTCACTTTCTTGGTCTGTAGTTAGCTTAGATAACTGGTCTAAGTCAAAAGATTTTAAATTCAACTGAAATGGTTTTGCACTGAACACTGCACTGGGTATATGTAGTAAATATACTGGCTCTTCTTGAATTGCTCCTTCCAGGCAAACTCGAACTGCTTGGTGGTAAAATTGCAAGAGTAAGGGACCGTCAATAAAAAGGTGCCCTTTAGTTTGTGGATTTCTTCGTTGCCACCTTTTTCGTGCACTAATGTTTCGTTGGGTGTGGTGAGTATATATTTCTCATCGCTGATAGTCTCGACCAGGATATCGGAGATTTGTACCGGAACATGGGTACAACGGGGATCTTCCTTAATTTGCAGGAGGTTTCTGATGCATGTTTCCTGTTGGTAGTTCCTTTCGATATCTGACAATTTGCAGAAGTATTGTTGTTGTATCTTCAGACATTTGGTTTTGAGGTAGCGGATGGAATCATCTTCAATGGCCACATAAGAGGTAGGGGGAATAATTGTGGTTGATTCACGGGTAGAAATAGAGAATAGGTGGTAAAGGTTGTATGTTTTAGGATCTGAAAGGGGTATATGTAATAAGAATACCACATGCTCTTCGTTAATGTAATATTCGACATTGATAGTTCGTAAGATATTATTCGTAGGATATTATCATTCGAATAGTAATGATCAGGGCTGTGATAACCTGATAACTCATCTTTCATTGATTTTATTGCTACTTCATTCAAGCTTGCAAAGCTTATAGCTGTAATTAGATTGTCTACAACTCGAGATAGATCTAGAATGCTAATTTTAAACATTGTGAGTGTGTTAGTAACGTTTTGATCTTCTCCACGAACCATACTTACAACTTTTTCGATTCTTTTGAAATTTGTTGTCATATTTTTAATAGTTTCTTCGTAATGCTTCACAAACTGCTTATTTATAGAAAATTATAATGAGTAAGTATATTCTTTTGATCTGATTTGAGGTTTTCCAACGCCTTGTCGTATTTTTCCCCATCCGATGCGTCAAGCGATCCGGAAATGAATTTAAAAACTGATACTAGAGCGTTTATCATTCCGCGTTTTACTCTACTTCGTTTACGCATGATGTCAGGGTGAATCATTATCACTTGTTCCTTTAGTTGTTTAGCTTTATTTAGGACATTTTCTAATTCTATTTGATCGGCCATGTATAGTTTGTTATGGGTTGTTACACGAAAGTTTGTTATAAGATTGTCTAGTTCTAAAAGTTTATTGCCAATGATTTTAATAGGGTAATTGTGTAGGAAGGTATGGTGGGAAAATTGTAATCTAGTTGGTCCTAACTTCAGTGGTAAAATCCCAGGGTTGTTCTCGAGTGATTTTATCTCGATTTTAGGTACTGGTGCTTGGTTGTAGTGTGTCAGTATTAGTATAGTCAGAGTTGTCACGAGGGGATCCATATGAAACAAACGGGACGTATTGCTTCTGAAATTTCCTCAACGGTTTCACTTCTTGTTTATGATACACTTGACCTTTGGTTGTCTTAATTTTAGTAACTCTTTTCTTACCTGTACCGGTTTGTACAGGGGTGTTATCTTATTCCTCAGTCTTGTGGAAATGTAAGCGTCTAAGGTGTTTATTTTGGGAGGATCAATGCGCTTTTCGTTTTGTTTTTCAATGTATTTGTCCTTTGTTTCCTTTGTTTTCTGGTAAACGTGTTCGTACATGTTTGTGATTCTTTTTCTTAAGTCGTCCATGTAATTGTCATACTGTCTTTTTGAGTCTATCTCTAGAATATCTCTATTGTCGAGATGTCCAAATAACAGTTCTGATGATCGGAAGTTGGTTGTACTATGTATGGTCCTGTTATAAATGATAGCCGCGTTCTCAAAAACGTTATGCGATAATGCCTTTTGATTTTGGAGAGATAGCGTTCTCATTAATTCTACAAGTGTTCCATGTACTCGCTCTATGGGACTATTTGCATTGGGATGTAATGGGGTCGTTACATGGTGTTTGATGTTATAGGATTCCAAAAGTTTCTTAAATAAATTGGAATTAAATTGACCGTCTGTTACTAAACTTTTAGGTAATTTATACCTTGAAAAGTTTCTTAAGAATTTCTTTAATATTTCTACCATATTTGTTGAACTAAGTTCTTCATACATAAAGAATTTCGAAAAATTATCTATACATGTTAGATACTTATTTTTGTTGCATGAGAAAATATCTAAATATATTATTTCAAAAGGACCTCTTGCTGTAAACGTAGTTTCTAGTTTATATTTTGTTGGGTGTTGTTCATATTTTGCCTGTTGACAAATAGGACAGTTGTTCACGTGGAACAGGCAATCTTGCGATATGTTGAGCCAATAGTAATTTCTTTCTATTTCCCATTGCAATTCACGTATACCTCTGTGTGTAACGTTATGCAATTTATTGAGTATGTCTGTCTGTTGTTTCCTATCTGTTACGTCTCTTAGTATTAGTCTAGTAAATACAAATCTTAAATTATTGTTGAAATATTTATTTATTATAGTAGCAATTTCTTCATACATGCCGTTGCCTGGAGAATAAATTGCATTCACTATATCCGGGTTCGCGTATTCCTGTAAAATGTTCTGTATTTCATTTACATAATTATCTCTTGAAATTTGTACTTCGAATCTATCTTTGTTAAATATATTAATATTTTTGATCTTGGGTTCGTTGCCTAGTTTAAAGATAATCTGTCGTTTGAATTGATTCAACGGTTTGTCAGTAGTCTTTAATTCTGCAGAGATGTCATCGTCTTGTGTATGAATGGTGTTATTGTCCGGAACTATTCTATCGGGGGATGTAAGTGATAGGTTCTCGCTTATATTATTCGGTATGGGAGTATTGTTATCGTTGGGAGGTTTGATTTGAATGTCCAAAATAATTTTAATTTTGTGTTGTGTTTGTTTGTCTTTCTTGTCGTCATCATTAAAGATTTCATCTAAGTCAGTCAATTCTGGTAAAGGTCTTTCGCCGATATCGCCCGGATTTGCGAATATGGATAGTAGATCATCCGGTGATTCGTTTATTTGCGATAGAAAGTCTGCATTTGTGTTTAACTTGCCCTTTTGTATACGATATGATAATCGTACTCCATTAGTTTCAGACGCCATCTCACTAATTTAGAGTTTGGTTCTTTGATATTAAATAACCATTGGAGGGGTTTATGGTCTGATACTATGGTGAATTTATTACCGTATAAATATGGACGGAATTGTTTAGTTGCCCAAACAATGCTCAAACATTCCTTCTCGATTGTACTGTAGTTCGTCTCATGTTCGTTTAATGTTCTAGAAATATATGCGATCGGTTTATCGTTACCTATTGTTCCTTGTGAGAGGACAGCTCCCAGGCCTACATTGCTTGCATCTGTTGTTAATATGAAGCTTTTCTTAAAGTCTGGATATGCTAAAACAGGCTCGTTGCACAAAATTTCTTTGATGGTTTCGAACGCTTCGATGAATTTTGATGTATGTTCAACTTTTGAGTTTTTCTTTAAACAAGATGTTAATGGCTTTGCTATAGTCGCATAATTCTTCACGAACTTTCTGTAATAACCTGACAGTCCTAAGAAGCTCTTAATCTGTTTGGGGGTAGATGGTGCTTTTAAGTTCTTTATTTTCTCAATTAATTTAGGATTAGGTTTAATACCGTGTGTTGTGACACAGTTTTTATTCAGTTTATTATTAATTCAAAATTGTAGAAATCACCCTGTGTCAGTTAGTTTTTATTCAACATAATTTATTATTGTAAAAATCACCCTGTAAATATTAAAAATAAATGTCGTTCTGTATCCAGTGGACATGAAGTGAAAATCGCGTAACAACCAAAAAGGGTAACTTTGATAAATAAATTTCCACCAATAGCTAAGCAGATCAGCAGTATAAAAGGCTCTTCGACTCATTCCGAAAACATCTCATGTCAGCTTCTGCAGGTTTTCCATATATACCGAGAGTTTTATTTCACTACTAGTCTTGCTATCTTGTCTAAATTCCCTCACACTAATTTTAACTTTCAGGGCTTACTTGGGCTTGTTCCCCAAGTAGTCGATTCTAGTAGGAGAGACTTCTCACTCTTCTACACTCTCACTTCCTTCAGGGCTTACTTGGGCTTGTTCCCAAGTAGTCGACTCTAATATTTCAGGGCTTACTTGGGCTGGTTCCCCAAGTAGTTGACTCTAGTGAGAAAGACTTGTCGCCTCTCTTACACTCCTACTTCTTTCAGGGCTTACTTGGGCTTGTTCCCCAAGTAGTCGACTCTAATATTTCAGGGCTTACTTGGGCTGGTTCCCCAAGTAGTTGACTCTAGTAAGAAAGGCTTGTCGCCTCTCTTACACTCCTACTTCCTTCAGGGCTTACTTGGGCTTGTTCCCCAAGTAGTCGACACTAGTGAATAAGGCTTGTTCCCTTACTCACGAACATCTTTTACCTAACTAGCTTTTAACCTCTGTACCTGGAGGACTTCTTCTTAGTGAATACGCGAAATTATTGACGAGACCTTCTGTGTAGGACTGATACTCCATTATTTGAGTATATTCAACTATTATTTGACAGTTGATATCCCACTACTCGACACCGTGTATGGTAATAATGTGACCTAAGTATTCAATTTCCTGTAGAAAGAATTCCGATTTGTCTAACTGAATTTTGAACCGGTGTTGGCTAAGTCGTTCCAATATTGTTGTTAAATTTTTCAAATGTTCTTCTGTAGATTTCACTAAAATTATTATGTCGTCAAGGTAAACGAGGCAAATCTTATTTAACAAACCCTTAAGAACCTGATTCATCACCCGTGCGAATGCCGCTGGAGCGTTTCGCAGTCCAAACGGAACGCGAAGGAACTCATAGTGTCCGTTTTCCGTTGAAAAGGCTGTCTTATGACGATCCGATTCTTCGATTTCGATCTGGTGATAACCCGATTTTAAGTCGATTTTGGAGAAAATTTTCGACTCTCCTAGGATATCGAGGATGTTATTTATATTGGGCAATGGATACTTGTCTTCGATGGTGTTTTCATTCAGTTTGCGAAAGTCGACAACCATTCGCCATTGCTTCTTTCCATCTTTTCCCTCCTTTTTAGGTACAAGGAAAACTAGGGCGGAATACGGGGAAGTACTCTCCGTCCGTGATGATGTTATGTTCTAGCAACTCGTTGACTGGTTTGTCAACTTCGATTTTCTGCGAGTGCGGAAATCGATAGGGCTTGGTGAAAATAGGGTCGTTAGAATTCAAAGGAATGGTATGTTTAACAATTGAGGAAAATGTCAGTTTGTCTTTGTCTTCGTAAAATGTGTCTCGGTATTCTTTTAACTTACTAAAAATTAAAAATCGTTCTACTTCATCTGGAATATGGTCAAGTTTCTGATTCAATGTTATATTGGTCTTATCAACATTCCCATATCTTACAACGTGTGCATGGCAAACGTCGTATTCTTTTAAATTAATATGATTGGCTGAAATGGGTTTATCTAGACTGAGAATATGAGTTTCATTATCATTTAATTTTCTTTCAATAGGTACACATACTTTAAAATTTCTGACAGTATTAATGTTTGCAGGTATTTCGTAATGTCCTATTGTTTGTTTCGGAATAAGAACTGTACCCTTTTGAATATTGGTTGGTACGCTTATGGTTTCTTGTTTAGGTTCAATCTGTGTTTGAAAATAGGTAATTGATGGAGGTTCATATCTAAACAAATTATACTCTACATTATTTAATAATATTGTACCGCTGTTATAATCCAATATCATATTGAGTCTCTGTTCCGAAAAGTATGTCGAAATGTTGGTGAAAATTAAGAATATAGAATTTAAGAAGTTGCTGTGGTTGGAGTAGATCGGTCACAAGCACTTCATTCTGTTCCGATTGGTTCAAAATGGTTTTAATTCTGAACACTTCTTTTGTAATTTCCTTAGAAACATACTTGTGGGCTATGCGAGGGTTACATAATGAATTAGTCGCACCTGTATCTATTAATATCTTAAGGCCGTTTATGTCTATGTAAGGTAAGCTAGAAATATCATATTATGATAGGTTTCTACTTGTTTGATTCCGAGGCATTTTGCTGAAAATTTTCGGTATCCTCTGAGAAATCGTTTTCATGAGTACATTGTATTTCATCGGGATCGTTACTGTTATAATCATCGTTATCGTTATCATATTCATGGTTATCATAACTAGGATCTACAAAATCTACTTCGTTTAAATTTATTTGTGGATTTCTCCACTGCTTAAACTGTGGTTTATTAAAATTTGTTGTTCTATTAGTCCAATTACTACTAGATGGATTTGTGGACCGATTGATTGCACTAAAACTATTCTGTCGCGGTTGCGTCGGTCGTTGATTATTCATAGTATTAAACTGCTGACGAGGTTGTGTTACCGCCGCTGATGTAGTACCGTGGGTAGTACTTATGTTTGGATTTTCTTAACTAGCCGAATTCGTTTGTTGATAATAATTTCTTGTGGGTGTTGATACTGTAGCTGGTCTATTATTAACGTTAGGTCTAAACTGATTATGTGATTGAATACTAGGAATCTTATTATATGTGATACTTTTACTGGATATATCTGTAGGATGTTTAGAAATATATTTTAAAATTGCAGGAACTGCTTCCGTAAGCGTGGTGAACTGTCTTACTTCTAATATTGTCTGGAGCATCGGAGGTGCGTTGTTACAAAATATCTCTAACGCGGTTTGTTCGTTAATCTCAAAATGAACCTTTTTCTGTTCTGCTGAGAGATTAGGATCAGCGTTGATCTTTAAATTAAGTTTCGTCCCCAAATCTTCAATACGCTCGATAAAGTCAGAAAGATTCTCCTTATAATTCAGTTTCAAAAATCTGAACTTATGGGCAATCGTCTGTCTGTCGGTATGGTCTCCAAATTTCGTTCTTAAACAGGTCTTTAGTTCATTCCAACTAGAGATGTCCGATCTCGTACTTACGAATTTTTCTGCGGTGTCTCTTAATTTATTCATAACTAAACAAAGTGCATATTCGTTCAAAGTGTCGTCTGTAGTTTCTCCGTATTTATTAATGAATACATCTACTCGATTAATAAAGACATCAATAGAGTCTGTACTTCCATCAAATTTGGGAAGTACTTCGCCATAATTTCTGGCAGCTGCGATTAGGGTTTCTGTGGTTTGTGGAGGAGACATTGTTGAATTATTAATTAGATCTATATCGTTGTAAAAATTATCTAATTCAAGTAAGTCACTTAAATTCAGTGATTGCAATGAAAATCTTGAGTTTCTGGTTTCACTGTCAGAAGATTCTATCGTATGGATAATATCTGACATAAATTAAAATAAAATCGAAAGAACAATGTAATAAAGTGATTTTTATCCGCTATATACTGTTTGTTTTCGCATGTAATATCTTATTATATATATATGGAAAAGCACAAGAATGGGATAAAAGGATGTGGCACTTACTACTTGTTGCTATTGGATGTTGTCTCTGGGCACTGTAGGTTGCTGATGTATTTCACTATTTCACTTGTTTTTTGGAAAAGCTAATATACTCGGTTTTGGAACTTGTTTTCCGGTAACTTCTATCGGAAAAACTATTCTCTAGACTGCGCCAGTTAAGTTATTAGGAACCAAAATTACGTTTTTAAAAAAGATTTATTTGATTCTTTATAACTGACTTATATAATGTAACTTGTCACAATGGTTATGATGCCTGTACAAAATTATAAGTGAAGCTCCTCACAAATGGGAGCGGCTTTATAGTATTTAGTTGCAAGCTCAGCGTCTAGACATTTACAATGTTATGATATCTAGATGGTCGTTGCATTGAGTATAAGGAATGCATTGAGTATCGGAATTTAGGCATATAACTAGCTTTCAGTTATTTGTGTTCCGTGTCAGCTGCCAGCTGTCAACTGTCAATTGTCAAATTTGAATTTCCCGCGCTTTCAAATGACGCTGTCACCTGCCATCTGTCAACTGTAAAGCTCCTTGCCAGCTTTCACCTGTCAGCTGTCAACTGTCGCCAGCTCAACAATTGTTTATATTTTCTGGATGATTATGGCCCTTGGATGCCTATGCACCTTGTCAAATTGTTTGTATTCCATGTCAGTGGTCTGTGTCAACTGTCAGTTGTTTGTGTTCCGTTTCGACTGTCTGAAGGTTGTGTTCCATGGTGTTCCGTGTCACATGTCAAAAGTTTGTGTTTTGTGTTTGACATTGTCCCGTGTCAACTGTCACCTGCCACATCTCGGCTGTCAACTGCAAAGTACCATCTTGGCTTTCTTTTGTCAGCTGTCACCTGACAGGTGTCAACTGTTACCTGTCTTATGAGAACACATCCGATGTGTCAGCTGTCAAATTTGAATTTCCCGCGCTTCCAAGATGCTGTTCGGAGATGGCGGCCATGACGACGTCACTTCCAATACAGAACCGGTGCTGTATATCTACTATTATTCATCTAACCTCTCTTCACTAAAAGATCTATTAGCTATCATCTACCCTAAACTAACTGATCGTGCAATAATGAATACGATACAAAGGTCTTTGGAGATTTATATTTGTGATCTCGATGGGTTGATCATCACTACCATATAAATAAGGGAGAACCTGCCATGAAAAGGATGTAGTCATAGAGGGATCACATATTGTTAGATCAATGGTCGATGAGTCACTTGTAGCTGAATTAAATTTGGCGTTATTTCCATCATTCATTACACATAGCTGGTAGTCTTTAATGAAATGAGCGATGATTTTTCCTCTAACATTAAATCTCCTAGGATAAGTCGTGGTGTTAATATTTGATCTATTAGGCCTTTAAGGTCGTTTCCATCTATTTGTTTATCGGGTGGTAAGTAAAGTTTACAAATATTAAAAGTTTTATTGTGAATGATTTCTATATCAATTGCCTCCAGTTGTGTGGTTATAGGTATCTATTCTGTTTCGATGTGTTTTTTGACGAGTATTGCAACACCTCCAAATTATTGTGTTATATTCGAACGATCCTTTTGAAAGGAGTTGAAGCTGTTTAGTGTACAAATGCTATTTACATTTGAGTGTGCTTCTTGTATGCAGAGAATATCTGGGCTTAGCTCCGAGTTGAGAATTTGAAGCATAGGTAGATGGCGGAAATATCCGTTGATATTCCACTTAATTATAGATTTGAAGTTAGGTCGACGAGTCACTCTCTCCTCCAGGAAATTCACAGCCCATTTCATTAAGAAGTTCTCGTTCAATTTTTGTGTTTATTGCCCGATCAGTGAGTTTAGGGTAGATGATTGACAGCTGACAGATGAGAGTTGATAACAGGCACTTGACAGTTGACAAGATGGCGGCTTGATCCTTGACAGCTGACATTTGACACGGAACAATATCAAACACAAAACACAAACATTTGACATGTAACACGGAACACCATGGAACACAAACTTCAGACAGTCGACACGGAACACAAACAACTGAGAGTGGACACAGACCACTGACATGGAATACAAACAATTTGTCAAGGTGAATAGGCATCCAAGGAACATGATCATCCAGAAAATACAAACAATTGTTAAACTGGCAACTTGACATTTGACAGCTGACAGGTGACAGCTGACATGGGGCTTGAAAGTTGACAGCTGGCACGTGACAGCGTCATCTTCGAAGCGGGGGAAATTCAAATATGACAACTGACGTTGATAGCCGGCAGCTGACTTCGACACGAAGGACTGTCAACCACAGAACACAAACAAGTGACAGCTGACACGGAACACAAACACCTGATAACTGACACAGACCACTGATAGCTGGCATGGAATACAAAGAATTTCATCATCATCTGTGGTCCTAGGTGCATAGTGCATAGGCATCCAAGGAACATAATCATTTTGATTATTAAAAAAATCTATAGTTATCTCCAAACACACAACGTATCTGTATGTAATTATTCAGCGGCCAAGCGTCGTAAAGAAGTTAGCGCTATGGATAAAAGTGAGCTGCCACTACTATCGAGAGATCCATTGTAAAGATAGACAACCTTTATTTATATGTTACATAAGTATTTCTTATCAATTGTTGTTGAATCAGTCCCCAAATCCCACGAGATTTTCCTCCCAAACGAACAAAATAACTATTATCTTACTAATATAAAGAATTATGTATATGCTGCATAAGGTTCATATATTTCTTATCAATTGTTAGTGAATCATTTCAATCCAATGTAACAGCAGTTTTCCTGTTGCGAGTTGTGACAAGCTTATCAGCAAAGGCACGTCTGCATGTTGTAATGAAGGATTCTTTTATAATATGTTATGTTCACGGGAATATTGTATACAGGGTTATGTGGAATTGAATTGATTTTTTTATTGTCTTACAAATAAGGAGCTATCTTAAATATGTTTATTTGTCAAAACTAATATAGTGTATAAGACAGCATGCAAAAATAAGAAAAAATAAGAAACTCATGTAAAAACAGGAGAGAATATCAGGAAGGAGCACGAAAATACTCAACATTCAGTAGAAGATTGGCGAAAGCGGTAGAAATGCGTGAGGAAATTTCGTTTAAAACCAACCAGGTGATACGAGAAACGATATAAAACACAAGAAAATTTCAGAAAGAATCGCTAAAATATACGAAATTCATTAGTAGATACACGGAAACTACAAAAAACACAAAGTACCTAAATATTAGGTGTAAACGCGAAAATTATTATAATAAAATTCGATGAAAATAGCCAAGCGGGATGTGAATTTGACATATAACATAGGAAATGCCAGAAAGAATTGATCGAAATTATTATAATTTCAGTAAACTCAACCTTTATTTATATGTTACCTGCCAAATGTCAAAGCCCAGATATTGTTTGCTTACAAGAAGCATACTTAAATGTAAATAGCATTTTTTTACTGAGCAGCTCCAACTACTTTTGAGAGGATCGTTTGAATATAACAAAATCATTTGGAGGTGTTGCAATACTCGTCAAAAAACACATCGAAGCAGAGTAGATAACTATAACCACATAACTAGAGGATATTGCTATAAAAATCATTCACAATAAAGCTTTTAATATTTGTAATCTTTACTTACCACCCGATAAAGAAATAGATGGAAACGACCTAAGAAGCCTGATAGATCAAATATCAACACCACGTCTTTTCCTAGGAGATTTCAACGGCCACAGCGCAATCTCTGGATCGAATCACACTAATGTTAGAGGAAAAATCGTCGCTAATTTCATTAAAGACTACCAGCTATGTGTAATGAATGATAGAAATAACGCGAGATTTAATTCAGCTACAGGTAACTCATCGGCCATTGATCTAACAATATGTGATCCCTCAATGACTACATCCCTTTCATGGCAGGTAGTCCCTTATTTATAAGGTAGTGATCATCACGCCATCGAGATCACAAACTTAAATCTCCAAGGATCTTTGTATCCTATTCCTTCGAAATGGAAACTAACATCGGCATATTGGGAATGATACATAAAAGAAGTAGATAGTAGAATAGAAACATAATCACAAAATGTGCACAAATATTGATTGGAAAGACAAAGCTGATAAAGAACCACAAACCTGTACCGTGATGGAAGGCCGCATGTTTTGAGGCTATCCATGCTAGCAAATCAGCACTTGTAAAATTCAAAAGGCACAAAACAACAGAAATTCTCATTGAATTCAAAAGGCTGAAAGCTTAATCAAGTGTTATAATACATGAAGCCAAGAAAAACTCATGGAAACATTACATTGCTAGCAATAACTCCTTCACTCCCATGACGGAAGTTTGGAACATAGTAAAAAACATTCAGGCACCCAGACATCCTCTCATATTTCCTGTACCATTCTGAATTCTATTTACTGGACTATTACGTGAGTAGATATACAAGGATAGTTTTGGACCGGAAGTGACGTCATAAGCGCGGTAGATTCAAATTTGAGAGTTGACTTGTTACTTGACAGTTGACATAGAGCACATACAGTTGACAGTAATCATAGAACACAAACATTTGTCAAGTGTCAACCATAGAACACAAACTTCTGACAGTCATCACGGAACACAAAAAAACCGTGACAGCAGACATGTGACAGATGACAGCGCCATCTTGGAAGCGCTGGTAATACTAAGTTGACGAAGATATATTGAAAGCACGGGAAATTGATATTTTACAATTGATATCTGACAGCTAGCATTTGACAGCTGGCATGGAATACAAAGAATTTGTCATCTGTGCATAGGCATCCAAGGAACATAGTCATCCAGAAAATACAAACAATTGTTGGTGTCAAATGGTAACACATTTAATTATATTTAATAAATAATAATTTAAAAAAAGCTTAGTGGCAGCGGGTCTCAAACCCACAATCTCTGGTATACAACGCATATAATATTTCTATGCAGATACGGGGCTTCCCATATGTAAATTACCAAAAAGTTCAATAGTTATCTCCAAACCCACGACATATCTGTATTTAATTATTCAGCGGCCGAGCATCGTAAATGGTGGTATGGTGATCGTGTGTTACTGGTGTCCAAGAGGCGACAGTGGCAAACGACTCAAATTGAGCGGCGGCGGCTGGTGAATTGACTGATCTGAGAGCAGACAAGTTGTGATTCGTTTCCACCCGAAATGATCCGAAACAACGCCGTCATGTACAGACAAGCCATTTCTAACTTCGTCATATAGAAGAGCAAACGCCACAGATGCGACGTGTCGCGTCTTGGACACCATCTGGTACTCGGCGTCTATCGACAGTCGCAAACCGCTCATGAGTGAGACATTAATGAACAATGGTCATTTACATACATTCGCCTACAACTAACCAACAGCTATGACAGCAGCAATACCACACCCAAATTTAAAATTGAAACTAATATTTCAATTTTAAAACACCAACAACAACAAAATATGCAAGATATATGTGTGCACCAACATCATTTAGGAGGGATGATAAATTGCAAAAAACCATTAAGAATACTTTTGCACTTGTTTGTTTTGCATCATCTTCACTTCTCGTACTGTTATTGAAATTAGTTTTAAAGATTATTCAAAACAAGGTTTTTTATAAATAGACAATAAACATATTATATGATTTTTTATTTTTCTGCTGGTGGCGGTGGAGGGGATGGTGAGGTTTTTGAATAATGAAAAGAATTGTTGTTTTTCTTCATTTTCCTTTATAATGTTATTTAGTTCTTTCAAATGACGAACATGATTTTCTAACCTAACTTTTATAGATGACAATCGTTTTTCATCTTAGGAATGTTCCACGATGCTTTCCCATCCCATTATATTTCTTATAACAGTCACAGTGAAACTAATTTCAAAGAATGTTTCTACTGTCATTTAAAGGAAAAAATAGTGACGCATGTGTTGTTCTCTGCTTCACTCCAATAGTTTCTTATAACAGTGAAATAAAAAAAAACATTTTTCATAATCATACATTTTATTACATAGGAATCAAATTATAAAACCATTTATACAAAACATCAACGTTTCGAAGGCTGCATCTATTTGATGAAACGGTCCGAAGGTGATTCATACAGGATGCTGCATCGATGTTGTTGAAAGTTGGAATACCCCACCATGAATTTTTCAAATCTTCCAAATTAACAATTTTGTACTTTTTCTGTCAAAAAGTCCTTCTTCTGATGACCTCTCATATTAATTACATTAACATCACACAAATTTTCTTTGAGAATATCATTCAGTAATAGTGACTCCTTACTCATCGAGAGCAAGCAGTCAACATTCGGGGTTTTTGCGCACCAGAAAATACACAAGAAAGATCCAAGGAACGATCTCCTTTATTTTATAATGATCAATTTAAATTCTTTAATCAGATCCAACAAACGATCCTCTCTTTTATACATTACAAAAAAACGTGGTTATATATTTTCCGTACAAAAGAGAAGATGGCCGCAACCTTGACTTGAACATCTAGCCAATAGAAGACGACAGAAGCCTCACTCCCATTAGTTGATCAAGGAGCGAAATTTGAATTCAACCAATCAGAGCAGGGCCTCTACATACCAGCTTATGAAGATTCAAATCAACGGCGGAGCAACCGAGGAAGACTAATCAGTGGCGTAGCCACTCCCCCAACGTTGGAGGAAAAGGCTCCTACAACAACTCAAACTCATATCGGAAGAGAGTTACAAAATTGAGCAAAATCAGTAAAGTGAGCAAAGTTACCCCAATTTACCATTGCTCATGCACTTACAGCAGTGGGCAAAAAAGGGCTTATTAGACTTAACAATTTTTTATCTTTCATTAAGTTATAATAATACTTAACTAGAATAGCACCTTAATTAACAAAAAAAATCATTATTTTTAAAGAACGAACAAATTCTTGCTAAAGAAAGGACGAACATAATCATTTACAATGAAGTTCATACGCAAAGGAATGCTCCAGAGAAACTAAATTTCAAATTAAGTTAGGTTTTATCTCAAACCAAAGTTCAGTTTACATTTAGGAAGTATCATCTATAAATTAAATGATGATAGGAACCTAAATCCAAAATTTATTTTTAATTTCATTAAAAATATGAGAAAGAAAAAAGAAAAAAGTATTTACAATAATCTTAAGTTAGTAGGGATAAAATCATCTAGTAGGGGTAGGTACCTACAAAACAGTTCAATCCAATTACATAACTTAAGAACAATTCGAACTCAATTTAATAAAGTATATACAGACAATAAAATCTAAATAAAGTTTGAATAGTTACTACATACTAAATATAATACAATTTTCATTACAATTCAATAACCTACATCTGGTTTATTAAATTCACTGATTTATTCACAACAATTGATAATGACTGAAGCAATTCAAAATATTTACATTTGATTAATTAATAAAGAACAAAGAATAAGTTATCACAAACTCTCAAGACTTTAAAAATTCATTTGAGTAGGTAGAGGGGCAAGTTTCACCACTGGACTTTTGTAGTGACCTCTGGAGGTCTTCACCGAGCAAACTCTTGTGTTTCCTTCCTTACCAGGAAACAACTCGGTGATAACACCCAAAGGCCATGACAAAGGGGGGTAATTATCTTGCTTTATCAATACAACCATACCAGTTTTAACTGGACAAGAAGACGTGTTCCATTTTTCTCTAATCTGAAGTTGGGTCAAATATTCATTGGACCATCTTTTCCAAAAGCTTTGGAACATCTGGTCTAATAGCTGAAATCTGGTTAATCGGGAAGAATGAACATCCATTACATCAACGGCTGGGATAGATCTAAGAGAAGTTAAAGTTAAGAAATGATTAGGGGTGAGAATACTACAATCAGAGGGGTCACTACTTAGAGGGCAGAGGGGTCGAGAATTCAATAAAGCTCCTATCTGAGTAGTTAGTGCTAAGAATTCTTCATAAGTCAATAACTGAGTACCTACTACTTTATAAAAGTGAGTCTTGAAGCCTTAACTTTCGAATATTCCTCCGGAATGTGGGCTTGCAGGGGGATTGAATATCCATTCTATTCTATGAGTAAGAAGTTCAGATGAGAAGGCATCCTTAAATCCCTCAGACTCTAAGAATTTATATATTTCGTCTAATTGATTTTTTGCTCTTACGAAGTTTGTGCTCCTATCACTCAAGACAGACTTGATAGGTCCTCGCCTACTAATAAACCGTTTGAAAGCATTCAGAAAGGCAGGAGTACTAAGATCTGATACCACTTCTAAATGAATAGCTTCGACCGCCATGCAGATAAATACACAAACGTAAATCTTGATAGGTCTGGCACCTCTTTTTCTTTCCATAACAATGTGAATTGGTCCCAGAAAGTCGCAAGCAGTATTCAAGAAGGTACGAGATTCCAACACTCGAGAACTAGGCAAATCTCTTGGGAAAGGTAAATTTAGGAGCCAACTTGAAACAGGTATTACACTCCTGGTAAATTTTCCTAATAATATTCCTATCACCAATAATCCAGAATTTCTGCCTCAGAATAGCTTGGAGTAAATGAGGACCAGTATGACAGTTAGTTTTAATAAGAGAGGGTGCTTTTCCTCATAAGTCATATTCGAATTCGAAAGTCTTCGTCCCACGCGGATAAGACCATAGGAGTCTAAAAAAGGACTAAGTTTTCTTAAACCAGGACCAACATCTAAACCACTTTGAAGATTTTTTATTTCTACTGCAAAGTATTCTCTCTGGACCAGCTTGATGACATACTGCTCCGCGAAATTAATATCCCTAACAGACACACTAAGCATAGGAGAAGACGGAAGTTTTTTCATGAACCTGAGACAGAATACAATAATATTCAATAACTTGGGCCAGGACGAACAGTTTGAAAACAAATCTGAAAAGGAATTGATAACCTCGGTTTTGATTCCTACCAAAGAAATCTTGGATTTTTGTTCAGGCAACTCTACACTCTTAAGATCATCATAAGAAGTGATAGGCCAATTTTCGACACCGGAGAGATGCCAAGTAGCACCATGAAAGTAGGTGTCATTTTCTACAAAGTCAGCAGGTAACTGCCCTCTGGAAATACTATCAGCAGGGTTCTCAGTACCTTTGATATGGAAGACTCGATCGCTGTCCAAATTTCCCTGATTTTACACACTCTGTTGGCAACGAAACTATTCCAATGATGAAGAGATCGTTTCGACCAACAGAGAGCTACTGTGGAGTCAGTGAAACAATAGTAACTGAGATTGAAGCGAGGGGAATATTCTGAAAGAACAAATTTCAACAGTTTAGACAACAAGAAAAGAGAACAGAGTTCTAAACGACAAATACTTTTCACCCTTAGTGTTGCCACCTTACTCTTACTAGTCACTAAGTTAACAATTACTTCACCATGAGGAAGCTGAACTCTACTATAAACAATAGCCCCGTACCCACGCTCACTGGCATCACAAAATCCAAATTTCAATGTTTCAATTTCTACTACTTGGTTTTTAAACAATAACCATGACTGGAGAATATTATCAGGAACAGGGACATCCCAGTCTAATTTTAAAATATAAATTGCACGAATTAATAATTTAACCCACATGACCATAGGACCAAGCAAGCCCATTGGGTCATAAATAGACAGAGCTGCTGACAGGATGCCTCTTCTGGTGCATGGACTATCTGATTTGACAGATTTAAAATGTAAAATATCTTCACTAGCCTTCCAGGCCATACCCAATATTTTAGTACTGCCCATAGCACTATCATTATCAAAAGAAAACATTCTAGTCAGCAGATCTGATTCTGGAATAATATCCAATACATCTTTTGAGTTAGAGATCCACTTTGTAAATGTGAAACCACCTGATTTAAACATGTTTACTACATCAGTGTAAAATAATTTTGCCTCATCCTCTGTTGAGAAGGAGGCTACACAATCATCCATGTATAGACAAGAAATTATCTTGGCAGCACCTGGATAATTATGAATTTCATCATCTACCAATTGTCGACGACTTGCCACTGGTAGTTTTGGCGCTTGTATCAAAGACAACTCTGGTTTTGGTAGATACACTATCTGGTTTCACAATCATGTGATGTGGAATAAAATACCCAGACTTGTCTGACTGGTCGGTACTCTTAGCCATATAATCATTATCAAGTAAATCTTGCATATATTCTGAATATCCTTTCTTGGCATCAGGATTGGAGCTCAATTTCTTTTCTAAATTAAAGAACCTTTTCTTAACGCAAAGACATGAATCCCCTGTGAAACATCACCACTAAATGGTAGGGACACCGAATAACGTCAGACTTCTGGACACATGGTTAACAAAATGTTGCTCACATTTTATTTCCTCAAGTGTGAATTTTGAATAGTTACTATTTTCAATTCTATAAAGCTCCCAAAACCTCTCCAAATTTAACTCAAGTTCTGGTTTTTGAAACATACAAAGCTGGTTAGATTTGTTATTTGAGTGCTCCAGAATTGGGGCATCTCCCATAATTATGTAACCTAATTTGGTACTCACACCTACAGGCTGGTTGGGATTACCTGACACGGTTTCACCATTTAAAATGTGAGCGTAAATAGACGCACCCAGTATTCCATCAACAGGACCTGGTATCATAAATTCATTGTCAGCAACACTAACATGTTTCTAATAATCAATATTATAACAATCTATTTCAGCTACAGGCAAAGTATCAACTATTTTTCCTACAACAAGGGCTTGTATAGTATATTTAACCCTATCATCATGTATTGAGGAAAAGTTGAGTATTACTTGACCCTGTACAGATTTAGTATTACTACCTATACCTGATAATACAGTTTTGGAAGGCTCAAGAGGCAAATCTAATTTTTTAAATGCACTATCAGTGATTAAATTACACATGGATCCTCCATCCAGAAGGAATCTCAACTCTTGAGCTCTGCTCTTACAATCAAAAGTATTCACCTTCACTGTACTTAACAGAACTGTTGTTGTACCATTTCCCAGACCTCCTGCTATAGGTTCAGCACAAACTGAGGGAAAAAACCTTTTCTGACCTGCTTTCTTCCGAAATAGAGGGAGCCTCTTTTGAAACTCCATGATTTTTAGAAGAGCCCTGAGCATGCTTACTAATGTGTGAGGAAGACTTTGGCTTACCTTTACCACCAATAGTTTCTTTATTTTCTTGGGGAAAATGCAACAATGTATTATGGTTAGCCTGACAAATGGTACAACTCGGCAGTTCAGTACACTGTGAAGTCCGGTGAGAATTGAGACAGTTTACACATAAACCTTTCTTTTTGGCTAACTCAAATCGATCCTGGGGAGTAAGAGATAAAAAATGTTTACATGTAGATATATTATCATGCCTTATCTTACATGCCTGACTCTCATCATTACGTTTATCATTATCACTAATATGAAAGCTGTGCATCTTTCCTCCTTCCTTATGTGAATATTGTTGATTTTTATTATAATCACTCTAACCACCATGTAATCTTAAGAGTACCTTAGCTTGATGCTGAGTGAAAGTCAACAGTTTCTCAAATTTCGGAATTTCATTCATTTCTAATGACGTCTCAAATAGCCGTCTGGTATTGTGGTCCAACTTAAGCTGAGCTAAATAGAATAGGATGAACTCACTCAAGTCCTTTAACTTAAGCGCCATCAAAGCCGCCACTGTCGACCAAATTTTGTCAACAAAATAACTTAGCTGGTTAGCACTTTCAATCTTGATGGGACTGAAATTGCATAAGTCATCCATGTAGTGAGCGGCAAGGTTTCTCTGGTCTTCATATTTTTCCACAAGGCTTCCCCAAATGACAGTTCATCGAACCATAGGAGACATACTTATAGTCGTTGGAATTGTTCAACAAATGTTTCATTGGTATAAACATGCTAAACGTCAAAGTAGTTATATTGAGAACATCAACATTATTGGGATAGGTCCAACCAGCTATAGTCAAGTGTTTGGAATCTTCGGCACTGTAACACAAATATCCTTTGATGGTGCTAACAGTTCCAACGTCACGTACAGATTCCAATAATTTACCAATTTGATCATAACTGATGGATTGAAACATATATGCACCAGCATTATTTACAAAAGTGACTCGTCCATTTCCTTTAGTTCTATTGATTTTACCGCTGACATGTAGAATACTTTCGTACAGACCATCGAAAGCATCAGACTGACTGATGTGGATTTCAATGACATCATTGTTGTGAAAAGACTTGACGTACAGGTAGAACGTCTCCATTCCACTTTTTGTATGGATTCGTCCATGGTGGGTTTTCGAAAGATATTGAATACTTGAGACGTTAACATGATAATCGATTGACTTGAGAAATTTAATATTCTGCACACTAAGTTGGCGACGAGCCCTTTCGTTGTTGTTGAACGTCTTCTGGAAGACTGGAGCAATGTTAACGGATGAGCAGCTTTTATAGATGCTTAGGACCATTTTCTTTGTTTCCTTAGCTCCAATCGAATTATGATTTCTTCGTTTCGGAAATTGACAAGCTGAAAGTTTTGATCGAGCTCTTGTAGCTTAATATTATGGATTTCGTTAGTCTGAGTAATAGGAAGGTATATTAAATGATTCGGTGTTTCGTCGATAGCAAAACCTGGGTCAGCGTCTATGGCAAATTCGTAGACTGTGTGAGACGGTCTATCGTTGTAGAAGGCCCCCGACGTAATGTTGCTATCCACATGTATTGTTCGAACTTTTATAATATTCACAGGTTGATCTGAAACATGATGAACATTCTTTTCCAAAATCTTAGGTGAGAAACCCAAAATGTTTGACAAACTAATGTTCTGCGTGAAATCGATTGCATGATATTTGAAAAATATTTCACTTTTCAAAGTATTATTGTTAGGTTTGAGATAGAAAATATCTTCGGGTTTTTCCATCACAGTTGGTAGTGGTGTAATGGTTTTTCGAAGAAACTTTTCAATATTTTCAATTTCATATGCTCCAGTTGGAATGTTGATACTTTTTTCTTCTCTTTGTTACCGTTTTCAAAATAATAAAACTTTTTTCCCTCATCAATGTTGGGTATGCTGTTGTACGAAAGAAAACTTAGTAGTGCTAACCCATATTCAGTAAGTCGGTCCAATTGAAGTGGAGATGAGATATCTATAGAGAGCGTTGGAGAACGACTCTTCAACGTCAATATGATGGACATGACTGATAGGGGAAAGTATGGTGGATAGTATTAAATATTCTCATGTTAAATCATTTATTTCAAAAAAAATTCTAAACATAAATATCCACAGTTAACTTGATTATATTTCTGATAAACATCATAATTATAGATGATCTTGACGTTGGTGCCAAAATATTCAACAAGCTAACAGATACCAATCATTACAAAGATGACGCTCGACAAGTTCGGACGTAGTTCACAGGGAAAACGAAAGCTGTTGGTACTTGCAGGTGATAGTTTAGCACATATGCCATGATTATGCACAGTCATGACTTCAAAGGAAAAGATTCAAGTGGTTAATGAGCTACATAAGCCGGCTCGTAAGAACTATCCTAGACGACGTACAATAATCAAAGGTTTAGATGATTTATGGCAAATGGATTTGACTGAAATGAGACCTTATGCTCACCAAAATAAAGGATACAAAATGATTTTGGTGGTGATTGATTGTTTTTCGAAATATCTATGGACACGACCACTCAAATCTAAGACGGGTGAAGAAATCACAAAGGCTTTCACGAATATACTACAAGAAGCAAGACCGATTCGGAGTCCAAAAAATCTACAATCAGACCAAAGAATTTTTCAATAGCAAGTTTCAAAAATTGATGAAAAAACATAATATACGTTTAGCATCAAAAAAGCTGCAATTGCTGAACGAGTGATAAGAACGTTGAAAAATTAAATTTACAAACACTTTAGATTAAATGGTAAACACAAATGGATTGATGTTTTATCGAAAATAACCAAAGAAAACAATGACACCAAACATAATACAACTCGATTCAAACCGTCCCAAGTGAACAAGTCCAACGAAAAGGAAATTTAGCAACAAAGATAAAGTCATTTGAAAAGTCTGGGTCCACACAAAGTCAATGTTGGTGACGTTGTGCGCATATCCAAGTCGAAACATATTTTTGAATAAATGTTTCTTACAAAAAATTGGACCGACTTTATCAGTTGTTGCACTGAAAAATACAAAATAATATTAATTCTATTGGTGCTGGTTCTTTTGGAGTTGGTGCTTACAACAACAAACTGCAACGGCACAACTTCAAAATTACCAGCACCAATAGAATCATATTATTTTGTATTTTTCAGTGCAACAACTTATAAAGTCGGTCCAATTTTTTGTAAAAAATATTTATTTCATATTTTGAGTGTAACATTAGTCATGGAAATTGTTGAACGTTCATTAATACCCAAAAAGATATAAGTAGGTTTAGCTTGTACATAGCGGAAACGCGCATATCACATATTTCAGACTTTACCATTGCGAAACTCTTAAACCGTGACTCTTTTGAAAAAATGTTCAATTTAAACGTTTCCAGATATGGTTCCCTTTCTAATTTTCAAATCTCGAATTTTCGATTTTCGGCAAAATTTTCCCCTTCCACTTAGCTGAATCACATATTTCAGACTGTAGCGCGGAAACGTATGATGATTTAAACATTTCCGGATATGAAATTTTCATTAATTCTGTCGTCTCGGATTTTCAATTTTCGAGACAAAGTAGTCGATGAAATCTTTCCCATGGGTTTCAACAACTATGAAATTCGTTGTGGCTTAAGTCCAGCAAGAAACTTTAGCGTGTGTGTGATTCTGCAACAAAAGTTTTCATTCAGACACATATCATTTTCTGTCTCTGAATGGGCATGGAAATTTTGGCTGAAATCAAACGTTCCTTCTTCGAAGATGAAGACACCGTTGGCTATTTTTATGAGTACGACACTGTGACGAAAAAGTATGGAGACCATATTGAAGTTCATCAATACATTGAAAGTAATGTTAAGCAAATTTCTATCTCCGTGTTTCATCGATATGGATCTATTTGAAAAGGACGTCAATAAAATTCTACAAACACATATGGGTGTTGTGTCTGATCGAATTGCCATGTTGGATGTCTTGAATTTTAATGAATATTTTCTTTGTATTTTTGATGTTGTTAAAACTTGGCTTTGTGAAAATAAAATTAATTTAACGGGGGCAGTCATTGATGGCTTTTACAATACCTCATCAATGGATAGTTTATATTCTAATGCCTTAAGAGAGTATTTTTATTATTATCATTGTAAAATTGAAACAGATTTGTGTAAAAACCATTTTTTTTAGAAATAAAAAAACTTATATTTTATCAATATGAGTTTTTATTTAAAATAAAATGTTCACAATTACTTTTTTCATCCTGATCTACATTCTAAACATAGTTGCGATTAAAATATTTTTACAGGAAATGTGCAACTGATAAGACAACCTACACATTTATTATATATAAATTTTAGATATAAAGTTAAAAAATATTTTCATAATGTACATAAAATTACTAAAACTAGAAAGAAATATCATGTTTTTTCAAATATTTCATGATGGACATTTTACCAAAAATCAGATATTTGATTTGATGAAAATTTGATTATTTGATTTGAGAATCTTTTATCGTCATACGGACGGCAATTTTCGACTGTTCTATGCTGAAAACGTTGTGGGCGTACGAACGGATACAACGTTGGCTCATGGTTTTCTCATTCATTTCCTTCAAACAATTCAAATAGTCTTCGGAAACAATTGTATTTTCACAATGTTGTATTTAATACCTTTGGATTTTTTGACTACTTTCCCACCCTGAACTTTATATGTATACATTTTCAAAAGTAAGCCAATAAAATAAGTGATTATTTTACCGTTTGCTTCATCCTTCATCAAACCCAACTTTTTCTTATTGACCAAAGAAATTGTATAAACGTTATCAACACTATAATCTGATCTGTCAAATTTGAAAAGATTAGCATTCACAACTTCTTTATATACATCATCACACTTCAAGTCATAAATGAAGCTATCAGTATCCATATAGAGCAGTTTATATTTTTCAACACCCATTTTCGGTAATATGAATCCATAATGAAAATTATACATGCATAATTTTGATAAATCTAAAATTGCCATTCCAACATACAGCGGCTTGTTGAATACAACTTCAGCTTTCTCTAATTCTATAGCTACCAAGTTTTCATCGAAAATTGTTCGGTTTCGGAATTGTGGACTTGATATCAAATTTTTAGCTCCATAGCGGCCCTCCCATCATCTTACAAGCTTCACCACTCTGTGTTTTCGAATATTTTCATCAATTGAAACATTTTTTTTCCAAATTCGTTTGTGGCTGCTGTCCTCAGAGCAGTGTTTAGTTCAATATAAGATCGCAGCCACGGCGATTGCTTGAATTTCAAAATTTTATGTATTTTGGTTACTTTTAACCCGTTGGCCAAACATTGTTTCAAGTTTCTGTAGTGGATTACATATTATTTTCTGTTGTAAAGAGTTGTCATTAATTTTGATAATTTTGATCTGGGTGGTATGCGGTGTTCAGCAGCAAATGGAAAATCTTTATGGTGATGATGTAGGTCGCGAGGATTTTCCAGATCTACTTTTAAAATATGTCCCTCCGGTGCGTCATCTGCGATATTACATTAAAGTGTTCCACATCTTCATCCAACCAAGAAATCATAGGGCAAATATTCCGACATTGCCCATTCGTACAAATTGTTTACATCAAAATACATGATGTTGTATTACAGTTGCTGGGATTTTCAGTCATTGGTATGATTGTTTTAATTTTTGACTGAACAATTTCAGCAATGGAGGATATTTGATTCGCAAACCAGTCCATGCAATCTGCACCACGATAGCTATTGAAAAACAATAAAGTATAATCGTATGAACATTTCACATAATAACCTGAGCTGTATGCTGTATGTTTTTGATATTTTGCAGTTTTCGAAGATACTACATCATGTACATTTTCTAATTGACACTCAAAATCTGCATAAATTACAAAAGGAGTTGTTTGTATGTAAATTTTTAAATTCTACATGAGTAAATTTTGGAAATGAAATCTTACAATGATTTAGTTGAGAGCAAAGCGTTTCATGATCATCTAATTTTTATTGAGAATACCTATCACATATATACTTTTTATGACCGTATTTATTTACCTGGCTTGATATTAATCGAGATAAATTTTGGATGAGACAATAATGATATTTAATTTCTTCATTGCCATCATCATCATCATCAATGGGAGGAACATCATAATCATTAATCTTTGTAAGATATTTATTTTGTATCCAAAGTAAATTGACCTGCCTGTCTAATTTTTGTTTTGTTAAACTAGCTGGTACTACAGTGTAAAATGATTTTTCCTTGACTACATTAAGTTCCAGTGCGTATACGTTGACTGAAACTTCATTAATCTTCTCAAATTTGGAAATTTTATTTAATGGCATGGGATCATCTAAATCTTCAGTTTTCAGAACATTTGTGAATTGGGGATATGAAGAAGTTCAGTTCTTATTATTTTTCTCTGCACCATCGCTGGACCAGTAAAAACACGCTGTATCATAATTTTGTATATTCAAGCATGCATGTTTATTGGAAATTTCTTCTGGAAGTCTAATGAAGGATGAACCATTTCCTATTTCAAGTTTGTTAATGTTTACTTCTAACGAAATTATTCTCGATAAAGCCCAACCGCTATCACGTTCTTGAAATTCACTCAATTTCTTCAAAATTTGGTCATGAACATTATCAGAGAACCAACGTTGTAAATCCGGAGAGTCATCCAAAATTGAATTTTTTGTGTTGAAGTATTTTAAGTCTAAAATTTCTTCATCTTTTGATTTTTTACGAATTCTCCACAAAAATTAACGTTAATTTTAATCATGGAATGATCTTTCAGAATTTTCACAAGTTTTTTCTTTATTAAAAAAAAACAATCTGACAAAAATTGCTCCAAGTCAATATGAACATTGTTAAAAATGATACCCGTCTGAATTCGACTTGCGAAACCCGATGCTATATCCTTCCACTGAACTCTTTGTCTACGATTAAGGTCGATGATACTTCCGCCGCTGACGCTGACTTTATTTCTGTTTTGAATTAAATTTCTAAAATGTTTGAAATGACCAATGTTTGTTTGAAGTTTTCTTAACGTTCCAATTGGTAATGATTTTTTCCGAATTTCTCGATTACACAAACCAATATATCGTTTTACACGACCTAACCAAATTTTGTCATCAATAGCAGCAAAATTAATATGTAAAGTTTTATGTAATGTTCTAATAACGTTCACTTAAATATCTGATTTTTTGATTACGTTACTCTCCATCATAAAAATATTCAAAAAAACTTACAATTTTCTCAATTCTCTACCAATTCAAATAAAGCTGCCAGATTTGTCTTGCTTGTCTGCACCTGTCCACGGAAAGTCAGGGAATTGATTCCAACTTTTAAATCGGATAGCTTAGTGATGCTTTTTTGATGGGACTCGATGAGGGTAGCTTTGTTTAGTGATTTTAAGAAAGCCATCTGTAACAAAAAAAAGAATGGTAAAAGAATCATTTTGAAAAACAACACATTCATTCTTAAATAAAAGTATGTGAAATAGAACATTCTTGACCGACTTCAAAAAAAGGAGAAGGTATACAATTCGGTTGTGAGATTGCTTTTTTTTATTTTTTTTTTATGGCTGTTCGCGCGTTTTGTATAGTAAACGTACTCCGGTTCAGACGATTTTTGTTTCATTTAAAGAGGAGAGTTGAGAAATGGTCCCATATTGAGGAAAATCAAATCCAAAATCTCCTTCCCTTCAAAAACCGCCCCCAAATGGAGTGGAGGGGGCAAATTTTCTCGAAAATGGAAAATCCGAGACAACAGAATTAATTCCATATCCGGAAATGTTTAAATTGAACATTTTAAAAAATAATCATACGTTTCCACGCTACAGTCTGAAATATGTGTTTCAGCTATGTGGAAGGGGCAAATTTTTCTGAAAATCGAAAATTCGAGATTTGAAAATTAGAAAGGGGACCATATCCGGAAACATTAAAATTGAACATTTTTTCAGAAAAGTTACGGTTTCCGAGTTTCGCAATGGTAAAGTCTGAAATATGTGATATGCGTATTTTCGCTAGTACAAGCTAAACCTACCTATAACTTTTTGGGTATTAGTGAACGTTCAACAATTTTCATGACTAATGTTACACTCAAAAATATGAAATAAATATTTTTTAGAAAAAATTGGACCGAATTTATCAGTTGTTGCACTGAAAAATACAAAATGATATTAATTCTATTGGTGCTGGTTCTTTTGGAGTTGGTGCCTACAAGAATAAACTACAATGGCACCAATAGAATTAATAATAATTTGGATTTTTGTGGGTTGCTCGTTGATTGCGGCTAACATATCCTATTTGCGTGTGCAAAACCTCACAGATAAGGCAGTATGCTTCTTATCAACTCTTTGTTCTATTTCAGAGTTAGTAACAAGAATATTTTTTTATTTGTATATGAATTAAATTGTATTGTTTCTTATGGAAAATATAAACAATGTTTCTAATTCTGTCTCAAATGGTAACTATTTAAATCAATGTCTCGATCATAGGTCTCATTGCGCTCTTTTCTTCTCTACGACGCTTGACTGAAAATATATTATTTCCATGCTTCATGCCCCCATACCAACCATCCCCCAATGAGCGATCGGTCACGTGTCAACTGTTAGAGGTTTGTATTCCATGGTTCCGTATCAAATGTCTGATGTCAAATTTGAATTTCCCGCGCTGTCAACTGTTCAGAACAAAAAATTTCAGTGTTCCATGTTCTATGATTACTGTCAACTGTCTGTGCTCTATGTCATCTGTCATGTCACATGTCATCTGTCACGCGTCAAATCTGTCAAATGAGAGTTGTTTGTGTTCCGTATTGACTGTCAGAAGTTTGTGTTCTATGATGACTGTCAAATATTTGTGTTCCTTGGTTGACAGTTCAGCTGTTGTCATCTGTCAAGTCACAGGTCAACTTAGTATTTCCCCCGCTTCCAAGATGGCGCTGACAGTTATCACTGTTCAGAAGTTTGTGTTCCATGGTTGGCAGTGTTCTATGTCGATTGTTGGTAGTTTGTGTTCTATGATTTTTGTCATATGTTTGTTTTCTTTGATTACTATCATCTGTCAAGCCGCCATCTTGACATCAGTCACGTGTCAACTGTCAAATTTAAATTTCCCTCCAAAATGACGTCACGTCCGATCCAGAATCGGTGTTGTATATCTACTAACAACAAACTACAACGGCACAACTTCTAAATTAGCAGCACCAATAGAATTAATATTATTTTGTATTTTTCAGTGCAAAAACTGATAAAGTCGATCCAATTTTTTGTAAGAAATATTTATTTCACAGGTTTGAGTGTAACATTCGTCACGAAAATTGTTGACCGTTTACTAATACCCAAAAAGTTATAGGTAGTGTAACCGATCTATAGGACACGACGAGAGGAAATGATACAAGTATCGCAAAATAATGAATTTAATTTAAACAACCGACACCTCAAACAAGAACAAATCAATTAACAAAATAACTTATTAAATAATACTTCGAAAATATGCTAAATACGGGATCACCTGACGCCAAATCTAAAGTAGTGTAGTACCTGCTACCTTTAAGAGTATCGAGTACGTCGTCAATCCTCGGCAGAGGATACTCATCCTTAACAGTTTTCGATTTAATGCTCGATAGTCAACACACATCCTATCTTCTCCGTTTTTCTTTTTAACAACTAGAATGGGGCTTGCGTAAGGAGGTTGGGATTCTTGAACAATCCCGTTATCGATTAAGTTTCGTACGATTCCTCGTACTTTTTCCCGTTCCGTAAAAGCCATTCGATAAGGACGGTAGGTAATTGGTTTATCGTCAGTTAAAGATATTGACATCTTTGGAACATTTTCCTTGCCAACTTCACCTAAGTTAGTAGCAAAACTTTCACGATACCTGTTTAAAAGGTCTAGTAAAGCAAATTTTTCGGAATAGGTAAGTTTTGATTTCAATTGTTTGTCAAGATCGTCAAATGTGAAATATTTAAGCTGTTGAGCAGCGGTGCTTAAACAAGGTAATTTTATGTCATACTGTTCCTCAAAACATGTAACAGCTCTTGTAACTACTCTATCCTTTTCGTATCTACTGCGTTATCAGAAATATTAAATATTGGGATATAACCTACTTTCGCGATCTTTGTAACGCAATCGGGAATTATATGACTCATTCCTATATCGATAACCACATCGTTAACGTTATCATCACTATAAAACTCTATATAACCTACGTAACGAGGGGCAATAACTGTAGTCTCCTACGCATATAATTTCACTCTCTAGATGGTAATTGATCTAAATTGCGTCAAAAAAACCTTCATTTTGATTAAACAGGCGAACTTAATTTTATCGAACAACGACAGTAATATTTCCATTAATAATAAATGGCTGACCAATAATGATGGGCACATCTTGTACACCGTCGGGAACAATTAGTGCGTCTACAGTAGCTGAAGCCAACTTCCAACCTTAATTACGTTTTTGCATTTACAATTACTGATCCACTCGCGTAACCCTGTAACCGCACTTTTACTGGTTGTCTTTCCAACCCTAAATTTTTGGCATCAGAATCTCTGATTGCCATGGCAGCACATCCCGAGTCAACATAACCGCGTAATGATTCCCCATTAATTAAACAATCAATAAAATAATAAGTGTTTAATACTGTACTACTAGAAAGTTGTAAAATAGTTTTTGACTCACCATCTTTTCTAGTTACCTTTGGAACTGCACCCTGCGTCTCGTATAAGGCGTAGGTACTCTTTGACGTTTTCTCCACTGGTGATTTTTCTTCGCGTAACATTGGCAGATATTGTTCATAAAATATTTCTGGTGAAGTACAACAACCAGCACGAGCTGCATTTTGAATTCCAACATCAGGTATACCGTCAATAAGGCAAGATACAGCTTCCTTACCGTTATCTGGCATGGCCTAAGCAGCTCCATTTTGTTAAAATAATAATTGGTCATTGTCTCGGTAGATGATTTTGAACGATCCAACATTTTCCTTAGAACAGTAGCGTAATCTACATGGTCCGGAAACGATTTGGTAATCAGGGCTTTCCATTCACTCCAAGTATGGTTATATGTTGGTTGACTATGGTACCAACTTTTGACCATTCCCGGTAACCGTGATTGCATATGATATATGGTGGTTACATCATCCCAACCATATATATTTTTAATTGTTCAATTTTTGCTAACCACTTAATTGCTGTCAATTGGTCACTTTCAGGGTTAAATTCAGGGATACAATCACTACGAACCATGAGTCGTCGTGTATCCACCTGAATCCCTTGCCTGGATATAACTTCCATCAAATTTTCGAAACGTCAATTCTTGCTTCATACTCCGCTGCAGTTGTAGTGGTAGAAGACGAGCCTCGCGCAGATTTTGAATTCGAAGTTTCGTTAGAGACGGTTATACGTAGGTGTGTATACGATCGTATATCGCTCGTAGAAGCATAAGGCAAGTCAATCTCTTTATTAGCAGGAGGCCTTATATACCTAGTACTGGACGTACGTAATCGTCCGGAACTCAATGGAACTCGTTGCCTATTGTCTTGTTCATCAGAACGTGCTCTCTTGCCTTTACCTTCATATTGTGATTCCTTAGCTTGCTTTTTCGATCCAGACTTACGTCGGTATCTAGAAGCACTTGAAGAATTTGAAGAGCTTGACGAACTACTCTCGTTTGACACCATATTAATTTCAAAAATGGTACAATGGTAACCCCACACCTGAACTGTAACCGATCTATAGGATACGCCGAGAGGAAATGATACAAGTATCATTTAATTTAAACAACCGTCACCTCAAACAAGAACAAATGAATTAACAAAATAACTTATTAAACAGTACTTCGAAAATATCAGGGATCACGACCGTAAGTATATTCTCCAGCGAAAGAATTTCTCCGACTGTCCTCACACAGCGCATTCCACACCAGATCACCCGTTATTGGGGATGAATCATAGCCCATCACAACAGTTAAGGAATGCAGTACAACAACAATATACAGGGTCCGATAGATAACAGTAGGTTTAGATTGTACTTGTTATTTATTATTCAGAGAACTCAAAACATCGCGGCGCAAATATACATATTTCAGACTTAACTGCTGTAACTCGAAAACCGTAACTCAATTTAAATGTTGCTACATATAACCTTTTCTTTAATTTGGCCGTGCCATATTTTCAATTTTCGAAAAAAATTGCTCTTCCACATAGCGGAAATACGCATATCACATATCTCAGACTTTACCATTGCGAAACTCGGAAGCCGTAACTCTTTTGAAAAAAATGTTCAATTTTAACGTTTCCGGATATTTATTATATTATATAATTTTCAAACCTCGAATTTTCGACTTTCGGAAAAAATTGCCCCTTCCATAAAGCTGAAACACATATTTCAGACTGAAGCGCGGAAACGTATGATTATTTTTTAAAATGTCCAATTTAAACACTTCCGGATATGGAATTTTCATTAATTCTGTCGTCTCGGATTTTTAGTTCTCCCCTCCACCCCCTTTGTGAGCGGTTTTTAGAGGGAATACGATTTTGGATTTGATTTTTCTCAATATGGGACCATTACTCAACTCTCCACTTTCAAATGAATCAAAAATCATCTAAATCGGAGTAAGTTTACTATGCAAAACGCGCGAACAGCCATAAAAAAATTAAATGAAAACAACCTTACAACCGAATTGTAAACCTTTTCCTTTTTTTGAAGTCGGTCAAAAATATCACCCCATCGTTAATTTGCTTATGATACTGTAGTATCCTCGTCCAATTTGGAAGTTATTCACCTAGTCTAATTACTCCAATATCGGCTCGATATAGTACACGCACCACGTCTTCTCCCTACGGCGGTCGGACATCGAATGCCACCCACTCCCCGCTACCTTTGCGTGGTACGTCACTCGAGACGACAGTATTATTTACATATATCTATACACTACATCTCTTCCCTTTTTTTTAAATTGATTGAATTTTATAAAATAAAACAAAACAATACAATGCATGAATTATCATTTATTTATTTTCCCATCATTCAACCTATCAATCACGGTTTAAGTTATTCCTGGTCCTCTTCTCTTGATTCATGATTCAGTACTTGCCATTCACCTTCTACTTTTTTTAGATGAACTACATTTCTTCTGATATGTTGGCCTGTTTCATCGTTTTTTAATTCAATGTCTCCATTATTATTGGATTGAACAGTATGGGTAATAGGGTCGAAATTCAAACTTAGCTTATTATTTTTAGACATATTTTTTACGTAAACTTTGTCACCTACGTTCAAATCACAGCTGATAGCTTGTCTTTTCCTATCTGCATACTCCTTTCCCTTTTCTTTCTGCTCCTTGTCTCTGTCTCTAATCTCTAGATCTTCGGGATTATTTGTCACGTCCCGCACCATTGGCAATTTATCTCTAAATTGTCTCCGAAAGAATAATTCTGATGGAGTTTTACCAGTAACAGTGTGGGGTGTACTATTGTACATGACCAGGTAATCCCGTAGAGCTTCTCTCCAATTTTTCTTCTCAGCTTGGGAAATTTTTAGCCTCTTCAGTATATCCTTATTTTGTCTTTCCACCTCTCCGTTTTGTTGGGGATAATACGGAATAGTGTTATATATTTTTATGTTCCGATCGGCACAAAATTTTTTGAATTCTTGGCTAACAAACTGTTTGCCGTTGTCTGCAGTTATTGATGCAGGATTTCCAAGACGACAAAAAATATCACTCAAGAGAGTAATAATTTCATTGCTGGTTATCGTTCGGCATATTTTGATTTCCTTGTAGCGGGAGAAATAGTCTACTACCACTAAAATATAGTCGTTGCTCGGTAGGGGACCCATAAGATCAACTGCAACGTCCACCCAAGGTTCTGAAGGCAGCTCACGTCTCTTCAATGGATTGGGTGGACTTGGCGCGGATACTAAAATACATCCTTTACAAGATTTACAAAGATTTTCAGCCTCTTTGTCGCATTTAGGCCACCACACTTTGGTCCTCAATCTGGACTTCATCGCTACGATCCCCGGGTGGCCTTCATGGGCAGCTTTTAGAACTCGCTGCCGTAAATTCCCTGGAATTACAATCTTTGTACCTCTTAAAAGCATGTCTTCGTAAAAACATAATTCGTTCTGAAATATCTTAAAAGTTTTAACTGAATCATCCCAATTACCATTATAAAGACCTTCTCTAACTTTTTGGATTTCAGTATCCTTCAGAGACTCTGCCATAATCTCTTGTAAGGATGTTGCAACTGGTGTCATCTGCTCCACTACATTTCGGATATAGCTTTTCTGCTCAGCATTAAATGAGTCTATAGGTAACTTACATAGCCGTGAAAGTGGGTCTGCGATGTTATTTTTTCCAGGGCTGTATTTCACTCGAAATTTGTAAGATTGCAATCGCAGAACCCATCTTTCTATACGAGCACAAGGCCTAGACTTGGGACCAAATATGACCTCCAAAGGTTTATGGTCTGTCACCAGTTCAAATTCTTTTCCATAGAGGAACATATGGAAATGCTCTACCGCCCAAACAAGTGCCAACGCTTCCTTTTCAGTTTGGCAATACCGGCGCTCACACGGAGTAAGTGTCTTATTACCGAAGGCAATGATTCGATGACCCATATCATTGCTCTGTACTAACACAGCGCCTAGAGCTACTGGGCTAGCGTCAGCTATCACCATGGTTTTATCCTCCGGATTATAATATCCCAAATTAGGTATATCGACCAAGGCAGCTTTTAATTTATTAAAAGCATTTTGTTGTCTTTCACCCCACAATTCTTTTATATCGGCATTTCTCCCAGATTTTTGTCGTAAAAGTTCTTTTAGGGGCTCCGTAGTTGTGGCTAAATGGGGAATCCATTTTCCCACATAGTTCACCAGACCCAAAAAACTTTGAAGTTCTGACACGTTGGTTGGTGCCCTGAATTCCTTTATGGCTGACATATATTTTTCCAATGGCCGTACTCCTTGTTCTGATAGTTCATGTCCGAGGAACTGTACCTTGTTGAGACGATATTTGCATTTCTCTTTTTTCAAACAAACATTGTGTTGCTTTAGAACTCCCAACACCTTCTGCAGTCTCTCATCGTGTTCTTGTAAGTCCTTACCGTATACAAGTATATCATCAATAAAGTTAATGACGCCGTCGCATTCTATAAGTATAGCTTCCAGTGTTTTTTGAAACACTTCTGGAGCGCAAGTAACCCCAAACATCATCCTTTTATATCTATAAAGTCCTCTTCTAGTTATAAAGGTTGTAATATGCCTTGAGTTAGGGTGCAGTTCAATATGATGAAATGCGTCTTGGATATCTAATTTACTGAAGAATTTGGCGTCTCGAACTTTATGCAACAGTTGGTCCATCGTTGGTAATGGATGGGTTTCACGCTTGATGGCTGCATTGGCCCTGCGCATATCTACGCACAAACGAACCTCTCCAGTATCTTTTAATACAGGGACAATTGGTGACACCCAGCTTGAGGGACCTTTAACTTCTTCTATTATATCCTTCTCAAGAAGTTCTTTTACCTTTCTGTCCACTTTCTCTTCCAGGGGAAGGGGAACTCTACGATAAGGTTGGGATACCGGTTTAACTGTGTCGTCAATCGGAATTTCCACTAGTACATCTTTGAATTTTGGAAATGGTTCTACTTGGACTTGATTGACGACATTTATTTGTAATATGCCCAGAGTCATCGCCGTAATTCTTCCTAGCAAATTACGTGTCCCATCTGCTATCACATAAAAGGTTGTACCCTTCAGAGATTTCTTGCCAATATTAATATTAGCTTCAAAGGATCCTAGTAGCTCCAAAGGTTTTGTACTCCCATAGGCCATGAAGCTTTTGTTTGGGTTTAAGTTTTGATTTTTGATTTCTGTTTTATTTTTCTTCATTACTTCCCAAGTTTTGTCTGTTATCAGGTTATGGTCGCAACCGGAATCTATTAACATTTCTACATTTGTTCCCCCTATGTCACAAGTGACCATCGCGTCACATTCAACATTAAAAATATAGTCAACTTGTTTATTACATGATTGTATATTAGCTGTTTCTTCGATATTATTGGATACTTTATATCTCTTTAAATGTGTATTCTTTGTTGGTTCTTCTGGTAGCTTTCTTTTTTGTTTGGTTCGACATTGTTTCTGGAAGTGTCCAATAATGCCGCATTTTAAACAAGGTTTCCCTTTCGCTGGGCAGTTTCGGTCTCGTGCGAGGTGTCTGAAACTGCCACATCTCCCACAAGGATCTTTTTTCTGGTTTCTATTATCATTTAATTTTGTATTGATCTTATTTATATTTATTTCTAGATTTTCATTAGTTTTTTGATTGAAATTTCCGATTTGTCTATCTACCACTTCTAACGCTTTCGCTTCTGCTATAATGTTGGTTAACGTCATGGAATCACCTGTTTTTAATATTTTCTTTCTTAACTCGTCTGAAGAACACTTCTCTGTGATTTGATCAATAATATTTTCTTCGGCATCGGAAAATTGACATTTGGTGGCTTGCTGTCTTAACCTAACTAAAAATTTTTCAAATTTTTCATCTGTTTCTTGTCTAATTAACCGGAAGACATGTCGCTCAAAAACTTTACTTTGCTTTGGAGCAAAATACTCATCCAATTTGGAAATAGCGATCTCAAACAACTTCCCTTTGTTTTCTTCATTTGCAGTGGCGTGAGCACCCGGAATGTTATAATAAATTTCTTGCAATTCCGGGCCTCCGTAATGTAATAAACACGCTCTTCTTTTAAGATCGGTATCGACCGACGCCGCTTCTAAATAAATATTTAAACTTCTTTTCCAGCGTTCCCATCTTACCGAAACTGAACCAGTCTCCCCATTACAATCGAATTTCTCTAATGTATACGTTGCCATGTCCACATGTAGGTACCTGATAACAATGAAACCCGTTGAATACTAATTATTCGCAATTTAATGCTTTTTTAAAATAATCGCAATTCAATGCTTTTCAAAATAATCGCAATTCAATGCTCTTCAAAATAATCGCAATTTAATGCTTTTACCCAAGTTATCGCAATTTAATGCTTCACTAAATCATCGCAATTGAATGCTTTTCAAAATAATCGCAATTTAATGCTTTTACCCAAGTTATCGCAATTTAATGCTTCACTAAATCATCGCAATTGAATGCTTTTCAATATAATCGCAATTTAATGCTTTTACCCAAGTTATCGCAATTTAATGCTTCACTAAATCATCGCAATTGAATGCTTTTCAAAATAATCGCAATTTAATGCTTTTACCCAAGTTATCGCAATTTAATGCTTCACTAAATCATCGCAATTGAATGCTTTTCAATATAATCGCAATTTAATGCTTTTACCCAAGTTATCGCAATTTAATGCTTCACTAAATCATCGCAATTGAATGCTTTTCAATATAATCGCAATTTAATGCTTTTACCCAAGTTATCGCAATTTAATGCTTCACTAAATCATCGCAATTGAATGCTTTTCAAAACTAGAGTTGCTAACATTTCTTCAGTGAAATATATTATTTTTCCCATGATTTCTTGTTTAAACCAATTAAATTAGATTCCATCATTGAAAATATAGTATTTGTTGCAAACTATATTTTTCTTTAACCGTTTATAGTACGCAGATCCAAAATATAGTACAATACCATCTGTACAGTTAGCACCCTATACAAAACTTGCCAACTGACTAAGCTCACTCGATTATAATAATAACCAAATACCATATTTTAATACTCCACTTTAAAGAAATAATTGTAAAAATGAAAATGTGTTTATTTCTTTTTATATTTACAGAGTAATTTGTATATGAAAATGCGTATGTTTTATTTGTTAACTTCATTTATAGTTCTAAGATCACATGCAATTCGTGATCATAATATATTTGATACCAAAAGGGGTTAAAAATAATCTGTAGGCAAAGAATAATAACGTATGTAAAACCAAATTTCATTCTGGAATTCATTTATGACAAAGTAAACAATGAATCAAATGCAATAAACAACTCACTCGTATGACTCACACATAAGGTATTTCGTTTAACTACATTCTTTAATATTTAGCGAAATACCACTTAAACAGGGAAAGAAATCATGTAATGGTGGGTATATCTCAGTAATGTTTTATTCATCATGTAATGGTAGGTATATCTCAGTAATGTTTTATTGTTTATACGATATCACCAACCAATTATCATGCATCCTTAACCCCTCCGTCTTTTCTCAAAGAATAATTATTACAAAAAAAAATTATTTACGCTTTGTTTTCCTCGTCGCCAGTTTATGTAGTATCCTCGTCCAATTTGGAAGTTATTCACCTAGTCTAATTACTCCAATATCGGCTCGATATAGTACACGCACCACGTCTTCTCCCTACGGCGGTCGGACATCGAATGCCACCCACTCCCCGCTACCTTTGCGTGGTACGTCACTCGAGACGACAGTATTATTTACATATATCTATACACTACAGATACTTTATAATATTGTATGTATTATAAAATTAAACAAAACAATTAATGAAGGTATGCAACTGCAAATACACATTAACAGCGAGTACTATCAGCTTCTCTTCAATATAAAACTCCACAAAAGTTAAACATTGCAATCAATACTCATAATATTTTAACATAAATTATAATTCAGAATCCGGGGATTGTCATTTTGAAAAGATTATTTACTACAAACTATAAAGTTACAGCATAACATGCTGATTAAGATTGACTCAAAGGGCAAATACAGCTATATTTATATTATTATGATTATGTTGAATCAGATAAATTTTAAAGGCTTGTAAGGGTGACATAGCTCATTATAATTTCTTTCTTTTTGGAATCTGTGTGTTGTCAAGATCTATTTGATGCTATTAATAAGCTCCTCTATAAATACTCTCTTACAATAAATATTTTTTACAAAAAATTAGACCGACGTTATTAGTTGGTGCACTGAAAAGTACGAAATAATATTAATTCTATTGGTGCTGGTACTTTTGAAGTTGTGCAGTTGTAGTTGGACTGATAATTTTCGGCACCAACTTCACAAGCACCAGCACCAATAGAATTAATATTATTTCGTACTTTCCAGAGCACCAACTAATAACGTCGGTCCATTTAAAAAAAATATTTTGACTGTAATATTAGTCACGAAAATCGTTGAACGTCGCTAATACCACTAATATCCTGTAACCCACGTATATTATTTGCTTGTCCTTGTTATTATTGTAACGTGCCAAGGGGAACAGCCGCCGGTATTGGCTACAAAGTAGCGGCATCCGTTTGAAGTAAGCGCGCGATATATGCTGTGGTTGGAAATACCAAAAGCGGCGTTAACAAAGAGAGCGACGGCAGCAGTCGGCGTCTTCTGTTAAAATGCCGACAAAACGAATTTCGAGAAGCGTACAGTGGCGGCTTTCGTGTCAAAGACCAGAAGCCGCCCGAATGCTCTGGATCCTTTATCGGGTATATATATGGGAGAATTTTCGGCAAGAAGACAGAATGAAAAAGGCAGTGTGAATAAATAGAATAGTCCGAGTAAGTTAGTGAGAATATAGTAAAGTTAAGTTGTAATTTATATTATTTTGAGTGTAAATAAAGTTAATTTAATAACTCTAAATTAGTCTCACTTATCTGCGAACCCGCATACGCAACATTACTATATGTAGAGATCTCAGAACATCGCTGCGGAAGACGCTTGAATATTTTAGTTGTTACTATATTAGCACCGATTTTACTCGAAAACCGTAACTCTAAGGAATAAATGTTCATTATAAATTTTGTCACAGATATTATTGTCTTTCATGTAGTGTCCAGAAATTTTCAATTTTTGAAAGATATCGTCCTCTCCACATACCAAAAATTCTCATATTTGAGAATTTAACATGCATCTTACTCGAAAATCGTAACTCTTTTGAAAAAATGTTCAGTTTAAACGTTTCCGGATATTGTCCTATCAATAATTATACCAACTGATATTTTCAATTTTCGAGAATATTTGCCCCCTACACCCCTTTCCTGAGCGGTTTTCGGAGAGAAGGGAATTTCGGATTTGCGTTTTTATGATTATGGGACCATTTCTCAAGCCTCCTCATTCAAATAAATCAAACATCATCAAAATCAGAGTACGATTACTATATAAAGCTCGCGAACGAATCAAAGTTCGGGGTTCGTCGGTAAAAAAATTGGATCGACTTTATTATTAGGTGCACTGAATAATACAAAATAATATTAATTCTTTTGGTTATCAATCTGCTGCACAACTTCAAAAGTAACAACACCAGTATAATTGATATTATTTTGTAATTTTCAGTGCACCAACTAATAACGTGGGTCCAATTTTTTGAAAAAATATTTATTTCACACTTTTGAGTGTAACATTAGTGAACGTTCACTAATACCAATGAAGATAGTACTTATCCTATTACCCACGTATATTCCTTGCTTGTAGTTGTTATTATTGAGATCTCCGAACATCGCTGCGGAAATACGCTTGAATATTTTAGTTGTTACCTTTTTAATATCTATTTTACTCGAAAACCGTAACTCTAAGGGAAAAATATTCATTATAAATGTTGCTACAAATAATTATGTCCTTCATATACTGCCCACAGATTTTCAATTTTCGACAGAAGTCGCCCTCTCCACATTGCACATTTGAGAAATAAACATGCGTCTATCTCGAAAACCGTAACTCTTTTGAAAAAATGTTCAATTTAAACTTGTCCGGATATTGTCCTATCTTTAATTATACCATCTCAGATTTTCAATTTTCGAGAAAATTCGCCCCCTCCACCCCCTTCGGGGCGGTTTTCCGAGGGAAGGAGATGTCGGATTCCCCCGTTTTTATGAATATGGGACATTTTTCAAGGCTCCTCTTTCAAATAAATCAAAAATCATCAAAATCGGACAACGACGACTATATGAAAGGCGCGCACAAACCAAAAAAAAAGCACACAGTCGAATTGTATACCTCCTCCATTTGGGGTTCGTCGGTCAAAAATGTTATTGTGCTCCTTATGGCGACTTTAAAATTGACTTCATGTCAGATTTTTCAACACTATCCAAATTTATTAGACTATAACGAAGTCTTAACCTGCATTGATTCAAGCAGTCATTACTTTGAAGTACCTAGTTATACCTACTTGAACCTTGCCTTTCTGACATTTAAGGGCAATCTTTGAACATGCATAAAAGTCATTATTACCGTAATGAAAAATCCGTTAAATCTGTGTAGCACAATCAGGATTGGATAAATTCAAATTTATTCTCTTTCAAGTAAATTGGAGTACTTTTGAATCGGGTGGTGATGATGACCTTAGCTTTAAATTGTAATTTTTCATTGATACTCTTTTAAATTGCATTGGTATACACCTAACAATGATCTGAAAAATACGAAGAGTAATCAAGAAGCTATTGAAGTGATATATGAGATTTCTATAGTATCCCACAAATAGAAGCATATAAACTAATGAATTATACATTTTATACTCTCCAGACCTCTCGCTAGTATTTTTTTAAGTTCTTTATACTGTGCTACTACTACGAACATTATTTTGTAGAGAGCAAACTAACTCGAGTGCCAACATTGGTAACTTAAATATATTATAAAATAAAACAGGTAACGAGGGTATGCAACTGCAAATACACAGTAGCGTGTATTTATCACCTTTGCTATACAATATACAGCCCTACAAAAGTTCAACGTTGCAATATAATATTTAAACATATAATTTTTTTTTTAAGTTATACTTCTTTAGAGAAATTTTTAATAATTAAATTATCTATCAAATTTCCTTTTTAACTACCGATTTTTTTTTGAGGTAGTTATTGTTTTGATCATCCTGTCTGTCTATCAACACTATAGCTCGGAAAATACTTAACCGATTAACACCAAACTTAGTACACAAATACACACTATATCTCGAAAAATACTTGTATACGATCGACACCACACTTGGTACACAAAAACGTAAGGGTAATACCTCCTAGGGGGTTGATTCTCAGCTGCCTGTCTGTCTGTGTGTGATTACAAGTTTGTTTTCGGTAATTTTCCTCTCATAACTAGTTTATTATAATTTAGGACGTGCATTAAAATTTTATTAGAATTGTGTGCGAATAGCCAAAGAAGCATAACTTTTAAGTTCTGCAATTGTAGTTAGATAGAAGACTTTTGGCACCAACTTCAAAAGTATCAGCATCAATAGAATTAATATCATTTTATATTTCCTAGTGCACCAGCTGATAAAGTCGGTCTAATTTTTTGTAAAAAATATTTATTTCAAACTTTTAAGTGTAACATTAGTTATGAAAATCGTTATACGTTCACTAATACCAAAGAAGATAGTACCTACTTATTCTATTATCCATGTATAATCTTACTTGTAGGTATTGTTATTCTTCATTTCTCTATACTATTTGGAGTCTTCAATAAAAAATTGTTTCGGAGAAAAATCTTCAGGCAATGGATCGTTGATAGTATTATTTTGCTATAGGTTATCAAGATTCTGAAAAGTTATATTTCTGTCAGAATCTATAGAATATTTGCTTATACATCTAATTGTTCCCAAAACTTTGTTTCTTTGGCGTGTATTTCGATTCGTGACAGCTCGTCGGCATTGGTGTTTAATTTTCCTTTTTTATATATAATATTATAATCGTATTCTTCAAGTTTAATTCGCCATCTCATTAGTTTTTAGTTCAGATCCTTTAATGAGAATAACCATTGTGGTTTATTGTATATGATGATGTGATGATGAGAAAGTACAGCACCTAATGCTACATTACTGGCGTCTGTGGTCAAATTGAAAGGTTAATCGAAGTCTGGGTACTGTAGTATCGGTTCGTTGGCCAAGAGGTTTTGCAAAGCAAGATATATATTCTTGATTGAGATTGATTGTTGTACCTTTCTTCAAACATTTGGTGAATGCTTTCGTTATTTTTGCAAAGTCCTAGATGAAACGTCTGTAGTATGAAAGAAGTCCAAGAAATCCTTCAATTTCTTTGTTGTCTTAGGTAGAGGATACTTTTGACGGATGAAATTTTGTTTGGGTTCGGCTTCACACCGTCGGGTGTCACAATATGTATTAAATACGCTACTTCTTTTTTCAGAAACTGTGATTTATCTATTTGAATTTTAAAATTATAATCGCGAAGTCTTTGGAAAACAGATTTAAGTCGTTCAATGTGTTCTTGGAGTGATGTACTAAAAATAATGATATAGTCTAAATATACCTACCAAATATTTTTCATTCTGGATGCCTCTCAGGATATTATCCATGACGCGTTGGAACGTTGCTGGGGCATTTTTCAGTCCAAAAGGCATCCTTAGGATCTCGTAGTGGCCATTTTCGGTGTTAAAAGCTGTTTTTTCTGTATCAGTAGTGTTCATTACAATTCGGTGGAAACCACTAAATCTAATGTTTGAAGTCTGACACTTGCCTAGTTTATCAAGAAGATTGATATTAAGAAGGGGGTACTTATCGTCGATGGTTTTTCATTGAGCATTTTTGGAACAATCCAAATAGGTGATGACCAAGGAGAATCACTTAGTTGTATAATTTTGGAGTCTAACATTTTCCTAATTTGTCTGTCTAGTTCTTGTTTGTGGACGAAAGGGTATGTGTACGTTTTTGTATAAACAGGTTTCTCGTCTGTTGTCTTAATGTTATGTTTCACTCTATTTTTAAATGTTAGGGGCATACCGTCTCGGTAGAAGATATCCGAAAATTACTTAAAAATGTAATAAAATAAAATAAAAATGATGTTTTAACACGAATTACCTGTTCAGAACGTGCAGTTACTGTTACCGTAGGAATTTCTGTGAGTGTCTTGTAAAACATTAGTTTAATTTGTGTAAAAGGTGTAATAAGATATCCTTTATCAAAGTTAATGCTCGCTTGTAACAGCTTGAGAGCATCAAGGCCAATTATACCGTGAAACACATTATGGAACATGAATAAATAAAACTGCCACCTTGATACTACCAATTTTGTATTGGTTCTCAAGTACTACATTCTAGTCAACTACATACCAGCTTAACAAAATTGGAAGAATAAACCTAACCTAGCCGGCACAAACTGCCAGCTGTCTCTCAACTGTCAGCTGTCACATGTCAGCTGTCACCTGTCAGGTGTCAATCTGTCATCGCCGCCATGTTTACTGTCACATGTCAGATGTCGAACCACCATCTTGTCAGCTGTCACTGCTTGACAGTTGACAGCTAACAATATGGTGACTTGACAGGTGACTCGGAACACTTTCAACCATGGAACACAAACATTTGACAGTTGTTCTAATAAGAAACAAATCTTTATATTCTGTTTATTATTTAAATCATAGGTACAACATTTTATTCAAAACATTACAAGGAATTTTGATTCATCAGAAGTTGTGGTTATATGATGCTTGAGTCTAACCTTACAAAGATTGAAAGACAAATAGATGGAATCAGCGGTGCTTTCTATGAGGAGGAATTGCGGATAATCGAGAATCCAGACATCTATCTTGTGGAAGAGGTACTTAGAAGGAAAGGTAAGTTAAAAGTTTGAGATTGAATATCAATCACAACAGTTGGATTGAAAACAAAAATTTAGTATGAAAATGATGATGTTCCATAATAATCACATGATTATTTTGTATGTCTCAACAAGTTTATATGATTAATATCACATTTTACATGTATTCTTATGGTGAAGCAAACACAAATTGCTGAAATGTAAACACCAATTTAGTATGACAATGATGATGTCACATGATAATCACATGATTATTTTTCAAGTCTCGACAAGTTTCTGTGATAAATATCACAATTTTACATAAATTCTTAAGGTGAAGCAATTCCTTGAATTTCTTCGATATTTTCTTACGCTTTTCTACCGTTTTTGTGTATCTTTTTACCGAATTTTTCGTATTTTCGTGCTTCCTCCTGATATTCTCTTCTATTATTATATGATTTTTAGCGATTTTTTTCTTATTTTTGCTGTCTGGTTCAAAAAGTACTGAGGATCAAGTTTGGAAAATATGAAATTATTTTAAAAGGTGAAGAGGTGATCTAAATTGATTGTAATGCTTTATACAATATGTTATGATTTAAACAATAAAGAAAATTGAATGAAACACAAGTTGTTTTTTGGAAAAGATTCAAAGATGTATCCATCAGAAATATTTTTCCAAACAATAAATAACATTCAATCTTATATTATGAAAATCAATTGAATTTTAGAAAAATATACAAAAAAAATTCAACTCAACAGATGGATCAAAAATGTTGATAAGAATTTACAAATCACAATCACGATGCATAAGCCAGCATTATTTTACAAGATTATTTTTTAATTATATTGGGTGGTCTTCTTTTTCAGCGTTTCTTGTCATCAATTTTTGATATTTTCATCACATTTTAATGTAATTTTCTCAGTATTTTTGAGTTTTTCTATGTTCTAACAAAATTTTCAATTGTCCACGAATATATGAAAAATCGTTGAAAGTTAAACAATTTGTATAATGAGCGACACAATCTACATGTTTCCATATTGCTTTTCAATTTCATACTTCTGGATTGCTTTTTTTGATAATAATATATTGTCATTAAATGACTTACTTCATAATAAATTCTATTGAATGTCTCTCCCAGACTTGTGTTTGAAATATTATGCACTTCAGCTGATACGTAATCTACATTATATAGGTACTATTTTTTCAGACTTGATATTGAAAAATTGGGATGAAAATCTCGTGGGATTTGGGACCTGATTCAATAACAATTGATAAGAAATACTTATGTATCATATAAATAATGGTTGAGTTTACTGAAATAATAATAATTTTGATCGTTTCTTTCTGACATTTCATATGTTTTATGTCAAATTCACATCTCACTTGGCTATTTACATCAATTTTTATTGTTATTTTCGGTTTTTTTTCTTAAATTTCGTATATTTCCGCGATTCTTTCTGATATTTTCTTGTGTTTTGTTTCGTTTCTCGTATCACCCAGTTTGATTTAAACGCTTTACTGTCACACTGTATAATGTACCTACATGGACAAATAAAAGAATTATTAAATTTCAGGTTTTCTTTATTTAAAACTAATAAAATATAGTTTATTATATTATTTTTATCATCATCCTCCGAATCTGGAGATAAAATCGACAACCACTCCCCAACCTCGAAAATAAACGCACCTTCATCTGATGGTGGAGGTGGCGCCCTTTTCTCCTCCGTTGTTAAAGGGTATGTTACATATATACATCCAGCAAATGCTGCAAGACACATTTCTATAAAATAATATGCATATTAGTTTGTCATTTTAATAAATTTTGAGATGTTATCCTAATTCAACAAATTTATGTGAGTATCAACTGAAAACTTACTATTTGATGAATATAGGATGCTCAAATATCATTTTGAAAAACCAAAAAATCCAGACGTAAAGAAAAATATGTGAAATTACTATATTTGTCGATGAAAATGCGTTGGAAAAGAAAAATATGCGGAATAAGTCCCTTACTGTATTTGTGGAAGAACGAAGAAGTTTTCGAAGGTATGCTGTTGCTGATTGCTGTTGCAGAACTAGAGTGATGATATTTGCACCATTATGTTGACTATTTCAAAAAACACACCAGATTTCCGTTTTTGTGTGTGTGGGTTGCTCGTTGAAAGCAGCTAACGTATCACTATTTTTTATTATCCTGTTTGTGTGTGCAAAGCCTCGCAAATAAGGCAGTATGCTTCTTATCAATTGTTTGTATTTTCTGGATGATTATATTCCTTGGATGCCTATGCTCCTTGTTTGTATTCCATGTCAGTGGTCTGTGTCAACTGTAAGTTGTTTGAGAGAGAGAGAGAGAGAAATGCTTTATTGTCGAAAAAACATAAATTTTGTAGACAACGCAAAATAAAAATATCAAAATCAAACAATACAAAAACAAAACAAAGTCAAAACTAAAAATTAAATTAAAATTAAACAAATTTATATAATATAAAACAAAAATATAAAGATGTAAAAATATAAGATAATAATTATAAGAATGTAACCTACAGCTGCGTCTGTATATTCGGTTAGAAAGTAAATTAATATACAGCTGTAAATTCAGTCAGAAGGTAAATACTAACTAAATCACAAAACAAAAACAAATTTTGTACAAACAATAAACCAGTGCGTGAGCTGAGCAGAAACGTGCCTTAGTGAAAAAAGTCGTTAACTGCATAAAAGGCATTATCCTAGGTAGTAGGTATTTAATTGAAAGTTTGGTAAAATCTGGGAAAAGCCGTTATAGATTTAATTTCGTGTGACAGATAATTTTACATTACAAAAGACCCTTAGGATATCAAACATCAAATAATATTCACTATACGAGTGGGTGTAAGAAGCTTAATATTAAGTATTAACAATTTTTTACAAAAAAGTCGCTTACTGCATAAAAGGATCTCTCCAGTAAGTATGATTTCAAAACCTTTCGAAATTCAGGAAAAGATCGTATGGACTTGATGTCAAATGGTAGATGATTGTGCATTTTTTGCATTGTACAGTATAGAGCTTTTAACCAACTCTGAGCGAGATGTTGGCAGATAAAGATCATGCTCCGTATTTCTAAGCGCATATTTGTGAGATGGCCTCTCTGGAATAGAAAATACGTGCTTGCGGATTAAGGATACAGATTCAAATATGAATAGGGACGGAAGAGTTAATATTTTAAATTTTTTAAAGTAATCCTGGCAGTGAGTCCTACTGCTAAGTCTCAGTGAATACCGAACAGCTCTCTTCTGCAGTTTAAAAATACGTTCAAATTGAGTCGCACAGCACGTACCCCAGAATGGAAGGGCGTATCGGAGATGCGACTCAAAAATGACTTAATAGACTGTTCTAGAAGTAGACAAGTTGAGCTCCTTGGAAACTGATCTCAGCGCAAAGCAGGCAGAACTTAACCTTTTTGATAAAGCATCGATGTGCGAGTACCATTTTAAACGGTTGTCTACAATAAGCCCCACGAATTTCACAGATTCAACGGCCTCAATAGTGGTATTATTAAGCACAAAAGATTGCAATGTACTTTTATATGACAAAACTTTTGTTTTGGAAACGTTGAGATATAGGTGCTTTGAATCGCACCAAGATTTAATCGTGACTAAGTCTCTAGATACAGTCCTAGGAAGTGTTGTAATATCCGGGTTGCTCCACGTGAAACTAGTATCACCCGCAAAGAGGCAGATTTCACCGCTAATGTCCAGACTAGCAATGTCGTTAAAAAAATCAGAAACTAAATAGGGCCCAGTACTGAACCTTGAGGCTCTCCATATTCAATTGGCTTGCAAGAAGATATCGACGTATCAACCCTCACGATCTGACTCTGAGATACGACTTGAACCATTCGAGAGACACTCCTCTGAAACCGTAGTACTCCAATTTTTTAGTTAATATATCTACGCAATCAAAAGCCTTAGAGAAATCACAGAAAATTGTTGCTATAGAGTGATGGTTGATCAGGTTTGAATATACATTATTAAATAGGGAAAACATTGCATCATTTGTGCTTTTGTTACTTAAAAATCCAAATTGATGGGTAGGGAGTATATTATATTTAAAGAGAAAAGATAGAAGCCTTTTCTTAACCAATCTTGCGATGATCTTTGATAATGTGGGAAGGAGTGCAATTGGGCGATAGTTCGAAGCTTGATCTTTATCTCCTCCTTTATGCAAAGGAACAATTATTGCCGTCTCAAGACAGTTTGGAAAAACTCCATTTTGGAATGATTTGTTAATTAAAGTAATAAAATGGGTCAATGTGCATTCCGGCAGGTTCGAGCACATTTTCAGAGTAAGCCCATCAGCCCCAGATGAGGATTTGTTTTCAATGTCATTGATTGTACTGTTAAGCTCTGCTAATACAACGGCGTAAAGATGAAACTGTGTAAATTCATATTAGTCTTAGGGAGAAATGAGAGGGGTTATCGGAAAGAGTTATGATGTACTTTAAATTTTTTGCTACATCTACAAAGTAATTATTTAGGTTCTCGGGTGAAATAGAGATTGTGTTAGATGAAAAGGTCTTATTTCTTAAGGCATTCACAATAGACCACATTTCTTTAGCAACATTACCGGAATTGGCCAGCCTCCTATTATAATAAATGTCCTTGGCAGCTTTTATAGTCTTATGATAGATTTTTCTGTAACGTTTTACGTAATCATGGTTGAAGACGCTGTCCGATGATTTTTTTAGGTAGGATAATGAGCGCATGTTCTTTGTAGATGTACGTGAGCCTTTAGTAGACCAGGGTTTATGTTGTTTGATTTTTAGAGGCCTAAGAGGAAAGGATTTGAATGCCAAGTTAGATAAAGTTTTTATAAATCTAGGAAATTCGATATTGACATCGTCAGAGAGGACAACCAGTCTTTTGTTAGACATAGGTGCTTGAAATTACGAAAATTTTTATCAGAAAAAATACGGCATAATTCGCGCGAAGCATTTTTGCACTTAGATTTAGCCGAAAACTTTGTTAGTATTACTTCATGATCCGAGAAACCTGAATTAAGGACAGTACAGTCAACGAATTTTGGATCGAAAGATGATACGACATAGTCTATAGTACTAGAACTAGTTTTAGTTATTCTGGTTGGTGAGTCAACATGCATGATTATGCCAAAAGAGTCGAAAATAGACTGAAGAGATTCTTGAGCAGCACACACATTGGAAAATTCAACATTAAGGTCGCCACATAAAATTAACTTGCTTTTTAAAGGCGGGGATTCAAGCAAGCTCAGTAATTTTTGACTGAATATATGCAATTCAGCGTCAGGTGTTCTGTAAATACAAACAATATAAAGATCATAAGCATTATGATAGACAATGGAAAATTCAAATACTTTTTCAGACAATAGATTATCGAAATTAGTTACAGCCGAAAAGTCGCTATTTGTAGACATTATCATAGTACCTCCATGAGATAAATTAGTTCTATTAAATCTAGTTACTGTAGCGTAATTTTTGATAAACACAGGCTCATCAACATTTAACCAATGCTCAGTTATGGCAATAATTTCTGGAAAATTAAGTTCTTCTAATAAGAGAAATAATTCATCTGTTTTGTGTCTTAAGGACTGAATATTAATACGAAAAACACTAAGCTTGCCATCGTCCAATTTTACAGAGGCTGCTTGATCCTCTGTTCCTGTCAATTTAGTTAAAAATTTTGATTTCTTTTTGGAGAGCCAGTAGAAAAATATTTGCCCTGACTCTCCCTAATTTTCTGAAGCTGTTGAAGTTTCTCGGATGAAAAGAAAGACCTGAAGGCAGCAAGATCAGCTTGCACTTCGGCTGAGCCAATACCATATGCGTTGTGGTAGCGATAATACAACTTACGCAAGGTGTCCACGTCACTAGGAAGTCCCTCTGAAGCTAGAGTTAATTTGGTGCTGTTGGTGGTGTGCCCTTCAAAACATACACTGGATGGTTGGTAGATAGGCTAGAAATAACCGAAGAGCTTTTAATAAGGGAGAGACCCTCAGTCTAGCCAACAAATAACGACCATCAGCCGTATCCGAATTACGGGACAGCCGCACTATAGGTGGAGTCATCGGGTCAATATTTAGCAAATTATCTTTCCTTGTATTTTTTCCATGACAAAGTCTACATTTTCCTGCGCATCTTAACAGATTTGATCTCCATAGCTTTTACAGGTGTTAAGTCAGGGCGTGGTGTTGGGCTACGGCTGTCTACAGAGGTTGGAATAAAATGCCAGCCTGTGGTCGAAAAACCTGACGCTGGTGGTGAAATCTTTAAGGGTGTAAAAGATGATTTTGCGATTTCAGTGCCTAGCGGCCACATCCTTGGGTCTTTTAGCTGCTTTAGGTGACTTTTATTCTGCACACCAACTTTGAAATCGGAGTGCGAACTGTCCTTATGCTTCAGCATTGGAAAGCATCGGATAAAGTCAGTAGTTCCAAGTTCTTCCTTCGCATAGTGTGCAAGAAAGGTAGCTGTATATGTATATGGGATTTTGGACACTACCGCATAATGCCATTCTTCTTTAATGGAGGATTTCTGAGGTCTGGGAGTAATGCCTTTTGGAGAAGTAAAATCCTCTGTGTTTTGGTTATCCGTATGGTTGGTTTGAGTCGAAACGGACTTTTTCACTATTGGTGGGTTACTTCTAGTATTTGGCTTATCATTGGCAGCCAACTTTTCAACCGTGTGTGCCATTTGGTTTATATTCATATCAGCCATTTCCTTTGTCATCCTTTGATGAGTCATGAATCCGAACTTTAATAGATTCGTCTTGATTGTCCATAAAAATAGATGACAGATTAAAAATATCCTGTTTCAATTCCTTGATAGAATGGAACAGAGAGAATTATGATTATTTAAAATGTCGTACATTTCAGAAAATATTGGAAACAGGTCATTATTTTTCTTTAAGTAGGTTCCTAGAGCTTCAACATTTTCTATAGAAAGTTGCGATTTATGTACCTGTGATATTTTGTCGTGAAGATATTTTAAGGTAGGAGAGTCACAAACATTACAAAAAAAGCTAATGTTATGGAATTTTTGGTGGTAGAGCACTTTTGTTGTTGGCTTATCCAGCCCAGTACAGGTCATACAAAAAATCCGGCGACACTCTCCACTGCAGCGAAGTTTGTATTTGTCCTTTTCCAAGACGAATGTTTGGAAGGAATCACACTTAAGTTCATACATTTTAATGTTAAAGTTTGCACGCACACGGTAGGTCAAGTTAAATACGGGTTCAATGTTAACGCTCACCAGGTCAAAATTTTTACCAGTAAGTAAAACACACGTTCAATGATAAATAACACGCTGGTTCTAAGTCAATAACATAAAATATAATACACGCACCGGGTAACAAAACAAATCAAATCAAAACAGTTCAAACCAAAGCAAAACAAAACATTCAGTACCGAGAAGCTCCAAACGAGACAAAAAACACAACCGTCTCGTACGACTGCTCGATTGAGTTGAGATGAGTTTGTGTTCCATGGTGTTCCATGTCACATGTCGAATGTTTGTGTTTTGTGGTTGACATTGTGCCGTGTCAAATGTCAGCTGTCACCTGTCAACGGTCAAGTAGCCATCTTGTCAACTGTCACGTGTCAGCTATCATCTGTAGTCTGTCAGATGTTGACTGTTAAGTCAACGGTCAGCAGTCAAACCGTCATCTTGTCAGCTGTCACATTTCAGATGTCACCTGCCACATGTCAGCTGTCACCTGTAAAGTACCATCTTGACTTTCACTTTCACTGTCACCTTTCTTATAAGAACACTTCCGATATGTCAGCTGTCAAATTTAAATTTCCCGCCCACTCAAGATGGTGTTCCATGATGGCAGCTATGACGTCACTTCCAATCCAGACCCGGTGCTGTATATCTACTATAATACATCTGACTTCTATTCACTTAAAGATCTATTAACTATCATCTACCCTACACTTACTGATCGTGCAATAAAGACAAAACAGAAAAAACTTAAACGAGAACTTCTTAATGAAATGGGCTGTGAAAGTACTGGAACAGAGAGTGATTCGTCGACCGAACTTCAAATCTATAATTCAATGAAATATCAACGGATATTTCCGCCATCTACCTATGCTTCAAATTCTCAACTCTGAGCTAAGCCCAGATATTCTTTGCTTACAAGAAGCACACTTTAATGTAAATAGCATTCGCTCACTAAACAGCTTCAACTATTTTCGAAAGGATCGTCTGAATATAACCAAATCATTTGGAGGTGTTGCAATACTCGTCAGAAAACACATCGAAGCAGAAAAGATACCTAAAACCACACAACTGGAGGCTATTGCTATAAAAATCATTCACAATAAAACTTTTAATATTTGTATTCTTTACTTACGACCCGATAAACAAATAGATGAAAACGACGTAAAAAGCCTAATATATCAAAAACCAACACCACGACTTATCCTAGGAGATTTTAACGGCCACAACGCAATCTGGGGATCGAATCACACTAATGTTAGAGGCAAAATCATCGCTAATTTCATTAAAGACTACAAGCTAAGTGTAATGAATGATGGAAATTGGATTACAGATAATGATGAAATTCTTTGTATTCCATGCCAGCTATCAGTGGTCTGTGTCAGTTTTCAGATGTTTGTAATCCGTGTTGCCTGTCAGCAGTTTGTGTACCATTGTTGGCAGTGTTCCGTGTCAACTGTCAATTATTTGTGCTCTGTGGTTGACAGTGTTCCGTGTCAGATGTCAGCTGCCAGCTGTCAGCTGTCAGTTGTGAAATATAATTTTCCCGCACTTTCAAGATGACGCAGTCAGCTGCCAGCTGTCAACTGTCAAACCCCATGTCAGCTGTCACATGCCAGCTGTCAGCTGTCAATTCGACAGCCTAACAATTGTTTGTATTTTCCATATATATAATTCTCCTATATGGCCAGTGGAGGTCTTGGAGCTTTTAATAAGGTTCAGAAAATCTTTTCTCTCTCGCACAGTTGTTTCTGCTCATCCTCTCGCGCATCTCGTATCGTGCTATCATTTTTGATATTTTTATACATAAATAGGGATAGTTTGCAACACATAACACCTATAGGTGTAATGTGGTTTGCCAGCACATGTTTGAATATGCATACATCCTATTATGAAGCAGGGGTCGCACGCACACATTAAGAGCAAAACAAACCATTTCTGTATCTCTTTAATGGCATCACTTTTTACTTGTGTATTAGATGAGATGCTGGCCATATAGGAGTATTATATGTATGGTATTTTCGAGATGATTATGTTCCTTGGATGCCGATGCACCTTGCCTAAGACTCGTTGGTGGACACTTTGCCAAATTGTCCTATTCGCCCAAAACTCGTTGGTGGACACTTTGCCCAAAATGTACGCTTTGCCTAATACTCGTTGGTGAACACTTTGCCCAAAATGTCCGCTCTGCCTAAAACTCGTTGGTAGACACTTTGCGCAAAATGTCCGATTAGCCTAAAACTTGTTGTTGGACACTTTGCCCAAAATGTTCACTTCATCCAAAACTCGTTGCTGGACACTTTTCCCGAAATGTACGCTTTGCCTAAAACTTGTTGGTGGACACTTTTCCCAAAATGTCCGCTTTGCCTAAGACTTGTTGGTGGACACTTTGCACAAAATGTCCGCTTTGCCGCCTAAATCTTTTTGATGGGCACTTTGCCCAGAATGTCCGCTTTGCCTAAAACTTGTTGGTGGAAACTTTGCCGAAAATGTCCGCTATGCCTAAGACTCGTTGTAGGACACTTTTCCCAAAATGTCCTCTTCGCCCAAAACACGTTGGTGGACACTTTCCCCAAAATGTCCTTTTTGCCCAAAACTCGTTGGTGGACACTTTTCCCAATATGTCCGCTTTGCCTAGAAATCGTTTGTGGACACTTTGCCCAAAATGTTCACTTCGTCCAAAACTCGTTGTTGGACACTTTGCACACAATGTCCGCTCTGCCTAAAACTTGTTGGTGGAAACTTTGCCCAAAATGTCCGCTTTGCCTAAAACTCGTTTGTGGACACTTTGGCCAAAATGTCCACTTTGCCCAAAACTCGTATAAGGCGTAGGTACTCTTTGACGTTTTCTCCAATGGTGATTTTTCTTCGCGTAACATTGACAGATATTGTTCATAAAATATTTCTGGTAAAGTACATCAACCAGCACGAGCTGCATTTTGAATTCCAACATCAGGTATACCGTCAATAAGGCAAGATACAGCTTCCTTACCGTTATCTGGCATTGCCTAGGCAGCTCCATTTTGTTAAAATAATAATTCGTCATTGTCTCGGTAGATGATTGTGCACGATCCAACATTTTCCTTAGAACAGTAGCGTAATCTACATGGTCCGGAAACGATTTGGTAATCAGGGCTTTCCATTCACTCCAAGTATGGTTATATGTTGGTTGACTATGGTACCAACTTTTGGCCATTCCCGATAACCGTGATTGCATATGATATATGGTGGTTACATCATCCCAACCATATATATCTTTTAATTGTTCAATTTTTGCTAACCACTTAATTGCTGTCAATTGGTCACTTTCAGGGTTAAATTCAGGGATACAATCACTACGAACCATGAGTCGTCGTGTATCCACCTGAATCCCTTGCCTGGATATACCTTTCATCAAATTTTCGAAACGTTCAATCCTTGCTTCATACTCCGCTGCAGTTGTAGTGGTAGAAGACGAGCCTCGCGCAGTTTTTGAATTCGAAGTTCCGTTAGAGACGGTTATAGGTTGGGGTGTATACGATCGTATATCGCTCGTAGAAGCATAAGGCAAGTCAATCTCTTTATTAGCAGGAGGCCTTATATACCTAGTACTGGACGTACGTAATCGTCCGGAACTCAATGGAACTCGTTGCCTATTGTCTTGTTCATCAGAACGTGCTCTCTTGCCTTTACCTTCATATTGTGATTCCTTAGCTCGCTTTTTCGATCCAGACTTACGTCGTTATCTAGAAGCACTTGAAGAACTTGAAGAGCTTGACGAACTACTCTCGTTTGACACCATATTAATTTCAAAAATGGTACAATGGTAACCCCACACCTGAACTGTAACCGATCTATAGGATACGCCGAGAGGAAATGATACAAGTATCATTAAATTTAAACAACCGTCACCTCAAACAAGAACAAATGAATTAACAAAATAACTTATTAAACAGTACTTCGAAAATATCAGGGATCACGACCGTAAGTATATTCTCCAGCGAAAGAATTTCTCCGACTGTCCTCACACAGCGCATTCCACACCAGATCACCTGTTATTGGGGATGAATCATAGTCCATCACAACAGTTAAGGAATGCAGTACAACAACAATATACAGGGTCCGATAGATAACAGTAGGTTTAGATTGTACTTGTTATTTATTATTCAGAGAACTCAAAACATCGCAGCGCAAATATACATATTTCAGACTTAACTGCTGTAACTCGAAAACCGTAACTCAATTTAAATGTTGCTACATATAATCTTTTCTTTAATTTGGCCGTGCCATATTTTCAATTTTCGAAAAAAATTGCTCTTCCACATAGCGGAAATACGCATATCACATATCTCAGACTTTACCATGGCGAAACTCGGAAGCCGTAACTCTTTTGAAAAAAATGTTCAATTTTAACGTCTCCGGATATTTATTATATTATATAATTTTCAAACCTCGAATTTTCGACTTTCGGAAAAAATGCCCCTTCCATAAAGCTGAAACACATATTTCAGACTGAAGCGTGGCAACGTATGATTATTTTTTTAAATGTCCAATTTAAACACTTCCGGATATGGAATTTTCATTAATTCTGTCGTCTCGGATTTTTAGTTCTCCCTTCCACCCCTTTGGGAGCTGTTTTTAGAGGGAATAAGATTTTGGATTTGATTTTTCTCAATATGGGACCATTTCTCAACTCTCCAATTTCAAATGAAACAAAAATCATCTAAATCGGAGTAAGTTTACTATGCAAAACGCGCGAACAGCCATAAAAAAATTAAAAGAAAGCAACCTTACAACCAAATTGTATACCTTTTCCTTTTTTTGAAGTCGGTCAAAAATATCACTCTATCGTTAATTTGCTTATGATACTTTATAATATTGTATGTATTATAAAATTAAACAAAACAGTTAATGAGGGTATGCAACTGCAAATACACATTAACAGCGAGTACTATCAGCTGCTCTTCAATATAAAACTCCACAAAAGTTAAACATTGCAATCAATACTCATAATATTTTAACATAAATTATAATTCAGAATCCGGCGATTGTCATTTTGAAAAGATTATTTACTACCAACTATAAAGTTACAGCATAACATGCTGATTAAGATTGACTCAAAGGGCAAATACAGCTATATTTACATTATTTTGATTATGTTGAATCAGATAAATTTTAAAGGCTTGTAAGGGTGACATAGCTCATTATAATTTCTTTCTTTTTGGAATCTGCTATTAATAAGCTCCACTATAAATATTCTCTTACAATAAATATTTTTTACAAAAAATTGGACCGACGTTATTAGTTGGTGCACTGAAAAGTACGAAATAATATTAATTGTATTGGTGCTGGTACTTTTGAAGTTGTGCAGTTGTAGTTGGACTGATAATTTTCGGCACCAACTTCACAAGCACCAGCACCAATAGAATTAATATTATTTCGTACTTTCCAGTGCACCAACTAGTAACGTCGGTCCATTTAAAAAAAATATTTATTTTAAACCTTTGACTGTAATATTAGTCACGAAAATCGTTGAACGTCGCTAATACCACTAATATCCTGTAACCCACGTATATTATTTGCTTGTCCTTGTTATTACTATATGTAGAGATCTCAGAACAACGCTGCGGAAGACAAAAATTACAGGAGAATTAGTACATGGAGATTTATGTGGACCGTTTGAAGTCAATTCACTTGGAGGCTCAAAATATTTTCTCTTGTTAAAAGATGATTTTTCAGGTTATAAATATATCTATTTTCTAAAAAATAAATTTGAAGTGGAAAGAAAAGTAGAAGCGTTTATTAAAACGGTGAAGAATATAACTGGTAATAAAGTTAAAACTATACGAACTGACAATGGACTTGAATTCGTAAATAGAAATATCACGGATTTATGTGAAAAATATGGAATAATTCATCAAAAATCTTGTGCTTACACACCAGAACAAAATGGTAGAGCAGAAAGGGAATACAGAACAATAGAGGAAACGCTAAGAACCCTATTGCACACATCAGGTTTAGACAAATATTTTTGGGCAGAGGCTGCAAACACAGCAGTTTATTCATTAAACCGAGCAGGAAATAGTCCTCAAACTAATAAGAGTTCATATCAAGTTTGGTTTGAGAAGGATTGCAATATTCAAATATTTAGAGAATTTGGTTCAAAAGTGAGCGTGCATGTGCCAAAGCAAAAACGGCTTAAACTAGATGCTAAAAATAGAATGGGAATTTTTATGGGATACTCTGAAGAAACTAAAGGTTATAGAATAAATCTACCCGATACAAATAGAGTCGAAATACATAGAGACGTGGTATTCATTCCTGAAAACAAGGAATTAAATCCCAAATGAGAAACAGACGTTATAATATTAGATAACGAAAAATATGAAAGTGAAAATCAAAATCAAATATCTGGAAATAATAGAGAACGCGAAAATGATGATGATCAAATAAAAAATTTGGATAAACCATTGGAAACTTTAGAAGTTGAAAAAGATGGAGATAGCCACATAACATCAGGAAAACGAAATATTAGAAGACCAAAATGGATGAGTGATTATGACATGAGTGAAGGAGACATGTGCTTCTTTTCAAATGAAGAAGAACCTATAAGTATGGAAGATGCAATAACAGGAACTAATGGTGAAAAATGGAAAGATGCTATAGAAACAGAGTTAAAAGTGCTTAAAGAAAACAATACTTTAAGTGAAGTGCCTTGGCAAAAAAATTAAAAAGTAATAGAAAGTAAGTGGGTATTTAAAGTGAAAGATGAAAATAATTTTAAAGCGAGATTAGTGGCCCGTGGTTTCCAACAAGATATAAGTGATAATACATATGATATTTATACACCCGTTGCAAAATTGACTACTTTTAGAGTACTATTAGTGGTTGCTCTTAAGTTTTGTAAATCCATTTATCAAATGGATGTTCGAGGAGCATTTTTATATGGTGAAATAGATGATGAGGTTTTCATGAGTTTACCAGGTAAAACTAAAGAGAACTGTAAAACAGTGTGTAAACCAAATAAATTAATTTATGGCTTAAAAAAAGAGTCCAAAATGTTGGAACTACAAGTTCGATAAATTCATGAAAGACCAAAATTTTATTAAATCTGAGAGTAATTTTTGTCTATATTTAAAATGTAACAATAATAAAGAAATTTATGTACTCCTATATGTAGACGATTTGTTAATCTTAGGAACCCATTTAAATGATGTAGAAAATTTAAAGTTAGCACTCAACAACAACTTCTGCATGAAGGATTTGGGAGCAGTTTCTGAATATTTGGGTATTCATGTAAATCATAATTTAACAGAGAATTACATTAAATTAGACCAAGAAAAATACCTAAAGACTGCTCTGCAGAAATTTGGGATGAGTGATTGTAAATCTATATCCACACCTTTAGACGAAAATTATAAACTAGAACTAAGTAATAGTCGAAATGATATAAAAATTCAAAATCTTTGTAGAAGAATTATTGGCAGCTTAATGTATGCAGCACAAGGAACTAGACCAGATCTTTGTGAAAGTGTTAGCTTATTAAGTAGATACCAAAATAACGCTGATAATAATTTGTTGAATGCATTAAAAAGAGTATTAAGATATGTTAAAGGATCAATAAATTATAAGCTTATTTTTATACCTGTTAATAGCAATTTATGTGGATATGTAGATTCAGATTGGGCGGGAGATGTTGAAGATCGAAAATCCACGAATGGATATGTTTTCAAATTGTTTAATTGTACAATAAGTTGGTTAAGTAGCAATATCTTCCTGCGAATCTGAATATATAGCACTAAGTACAGCTGTGTGTGAAGCTTGTTGGTTGACGAAGTTGATAAATGATTTTAACTTACTAAGAAATGAACATGTCACAATTTATGAAGATAACCAATCAGCTATAAAAATAGCATATACACCAGAAAATAACAAGCGTTTGAAGCATATCAGTGTTAGATTCAATTTTATTAAAGAAAAAATTGAAAACAAAATAATTGAAATAGTGTATGTGAAAACTGAGGACAATATTGCGGACTTTTTACTAAGCCACTATGTAAAGTAAAATTCGAAAAATTTCGAGAACAATTGTTGGAGTTTGAATAACCCAATGAAAATATTTCTATTTGTTGGTACCACTGTCATCGTCAACTTGACAATGACAAGGGACAGTGGAAACGGAAGTGATTGGATAGTAGTATGGTAGACAAGCATGGTGAAGGTTGTTAATTTTGTAAAATTATATTATTACTTTATAATAAAATAGGGAAGTATCAAATAAGCATATCTTTATTACAATCTCGGCACACAAACACCCAACAAGAATCAATATAGGAACGTAAAAAATTAATGCCCTGACAGATCCCTGTGTAAGAAGATTGTGTTTCCCTGTACAAGACTAAATAGATATCGTTCGTACATAGCCTTGAAATGGTGTAAAATATAAATATTTTTTACAAAAAATTGGACCGACGTTATTAGTTGGTGCACTGAAAAGTATAAAATAATATTAATTATATTGGTGCGGTTACTTTTGAAGTTGTGCAGTTGCAGATAGATTGATAACTTTTGGCACCAACTTCACAAGTACCAGCACCAATAGAATTAATATTATTTTATACTTTTCAGTGCACCAACTAATAACGTCGGTCCAATTTTTTGTAAAAAATATTTATTTCACACTTTTGAGTGTAACATTAGTCACGCAAATCGTTGAACGTTCACTAATACCAATGAAGATAGTACTTATCCTATTACCCACGTATATTCCTTGCTTGTAGTTGTTATTATTGAGATCTCCGAACATCGCTGCGAAAATACGCTTGAATATTTTAGTTGTTACCTTTTTAATATCGATTTTACTCGAAAACCGTAACTCTAAGGGAAAAATATTCATTATAAATGTTGCTACATATAATTATGTCCTTCATATACTGCCCACAGATTTTCAATTTTCGACAGAAATCGCCCTCTCCACATTGCACATTTGAGAAATTAACATGCATCTATCTCGAAAACCGTAACTCTTTTGAAAAAATGTTCAATTTAAACGTGTCCGGATATTGTCCTATCTTTAATTATACCATCTCAGATTTTCAATTTTCGAGAAAATTTGCCCCCTCCACCCCGTTCGGGGGCGGTTTTCCGAGGGAAGGAGATGTCGGATTCCCCCGTTTTTATGAATATGGGACCATTTCTCAAGGCTCCTCTTTCAAATAAATCAAAAATCATCAAAATCGGACAACGACGACTATATGAAAGGCGCGCAAAAACAAAAAAAAAGCACACAGTTGAATTGTATACCTCCTCCATTTGGGGTTTGTCGGTCAAAAATGTTATTGTGCTCCTTATGGCGACTTTAAAATTGACTTCATGTCAGATTTTTCAACACTATCCAAATTTATTAGACTATAACGAAGTCTCAACCTGCATTGATTCAAGCAGTCATTACTTTGAAGTACCTAGTTATACCTACTTGAACCTTGCCTTTCTGACATTTAAGGGCAATCTTTTAACATGCATAAAAGTCATTATTACCGTAATGAAAAATCCGTTAAATCTGTGTAGCACAATCAGGATTGGATAAATTCAAATTTATTCTCTTTCAAGTAAATTGGAGTATTTTTGAGTCGGGTGGTGATGATGACCTTAGCTTTAAATTGTAATTTTTCATTGATACTCTTTTAAATTGCATTGGTATACACCTAACAATGATCTGAAAAATACGAAGAGTAATCAAGAAGCTATTGAAGTGATATATGAGATTACTATAGTATAGTATCCCACAAATAGAAGCATATAAACTAATGAATTATACATTTTATACTCTCCAGACCTCTCGCTAGTATTTTTTTAAGTTCTTTATACTGTGCTACTACTACGAACATTATTTTGTAGAGAGCAAACTAACTCGAGTGCCAACATTGGTAACTTAAATATATTATAAAATAAAACAGGTAACGAGGGTATGCAACTGCAAATACACAGTAGCGTGTATTTATCACCTTTGCTATACAATATACAGCCCTACAAAAGTTCAACGTTGCAATATAATATTTAAACATATAATTTTTTTTTTTAAAGTTATACTTCTTTGGGCCCTTTGGGATGGGGTGTTGGTCGGCTAAAAGTGAGAAAAATCGTCGAATATACGTTTTTGTATACTTTTTTGTACGGTCTGGCTTTTAGAGAAATTTTTATTAATTAAATTATCTATCAAATTTCCTTTTTAACTACCGATTTTTTTTGAGGTAGTTATTGTTTTGATCATCCTGTCTGTTTATCAACACTATAGCTCGGAAAATACTTAACCGATTAACACCAAACTTAGTACACAAATACGTAAGGGTAATACCTCCTACGGGATTGAATTTCGGTTGTCTGACTGTCTGTCAATCCACACTATATCTCGAAAAATACTTGTACGATCGACACCACACTTGGTACACAAATACGTAAGGGTAATACCTCCTAGGGGATTGATTCTCAGCTGCCTGTCTGTCTGTGTGTGATTACAAGTTTGTTTTCGGTAATTTTCCTCTCATAACTATAGTTTATCATAATTTAGGATATGCATTAAAATTTTATTAGAATTGTGTGCGAATAGCCAAAGAAGCATAACTTTTAAGTTCTGCAATTGTAGTTAGATAGAAGACTTTTGGCACCAACTTCAAAAGTATCAGCATCAATAGAATTAATATCATTTTATATATCCTAGTGCACCAGCTGATAAAGTCGGTCTAATTTTTTGTAAAAAATATTTATTTCAAAGTTTTAAGTGTAACATTAGTTATGAAAATCGTTATACGTTCACTAATACCAAAGAAGATAGTACCTACTTATTCTATTATCCATGTATAATCTTACTTGTAGGTATTGTTATTCTTCATTTCTCTATACTATTTGGAGTCTTCAATAAAAAATTGTTTCGGAGAAAAATCTTCAGGCAATGGATCGTTGATAGTATTATTTTGCTATTGGTTATCAAGATTCTGAAAAGTTATATTTCTGTCAGAATCTATAGAATATTTGCTTATACATCTAATTGTTCCCAAAACTTTGTTTCTTTGGCGTGTATTTCGATTCGTGACAGCTCGTCGGCATTGGTGTTTAATTTTCCTTTTTTATATATAATATTATAATCGTATTCTTCAAGTTTAATTCGCCATCTCATTAGTTTTTAGTTCAGATCCTTTAATGAGAATAACCATTGTGGTTTATTGTATATGATGATGTGATGATGAGAAAGTACAGCACCTAATGCTACATTACTGGCGTCTGTGGTCAAATTGAAAGGTTAATCGAAGTCTGGGTACTGTAGTATCGGTTCGTTGGCCAAGAGGTTTTGCAAAGCAAGATATATATTCTTGATTGAGATTGATTGTTGTACCTTTCTTCAAACATTTGGTGAATGCTTTCGTTATTTTTGCAAAGTCCTAGATGAAACGTCTGTAGTATGAAAGAAGTCCAAGAAATCCTTCAATTTCTTTGTTGTCTTAGGTAGAGGATACTTTTGACGGCTGAAATTTTGTTTGGGTTCGGCTTCACACCGTCGGGTGTCACAATATGTATTAAATACGCTACTTCTTTTTTCAGAAACTGTGATTTATCTATTTGAATTTTAAAATTATAATCGCGAAGTCTTTGGAAAACAGATTTAAGTCGTTCAATGTGTTCTTGGAGTGATGTACTAAAAATAATGATATAGTCTAAATATACCTACCAAATATTTTTCATTCTGGATGCCTCTCAGGATATTATCCATGACGCGTTGGAACGTTGCTGGGGCATTTTTCAGTCCAAAAGGCATCCTTAGGATATCGTAGTGGCCATTTTCGGTGTTAAAAGCTGTTTTTTCTGTATCAGTAGTGTTCATTACAATTCGGTGGAAACCACTAAATCTAATGTTTGAAGTACTGACACTTGCCTAGTTTATCAAGAAGATTGATATTAAGAAGGGGGTACTTATCGTCAATGGTTTTTCATTGAGCATTTTTGGAACAATCCAAATAGGTGATGACCAAGGAGAATGACTTAGTTGTATAATTTTGGAGTCTAACATTTTCCTAATTTGTCTGTCTAGTTCTTGTTTGTGGACGAAAGGGTATGTGTACGTTTTTGTATAAACAGGTTTCTCGTCTGTTGTCTTAATGTTATGTTTCACTCTATTTTTAAATGTTAGGGGCATACCGTCTCGGTAGAAGATATCCGAAAATTACTTAAAAATATTTAAAATTTTTGTTTTCTCCTCTGAATTTATATGTTCTGTTCTTATTTTAGAAAGGTCTTGCTTATTATTGTCTAAGTAATTGAGTTCTATATTCTGAATTTCAGAAGGTTCGAAAGATTGAACAGAAATAGGTTTTGAAAACTCTAAATTGACTGGACTAACACCGTTGTTAAGGATAGTTGTTATTGCATTTCCATTTTGTGTGACTCAAAGACTTTCTGGTATCTCACAGCTATGGATTTTTTTGAAGAGGTTTGATAATCTCACCATCAAGAATTGATGTTTTAACACGAATTACCTGTTCAGAAAGTGCAGTTACTGTTACCGTAGGAATTTCTGTGAGTGTCTTGTAAAACATTAGTTTAATTTGTGTAAAAGGTGTAATAAGATATCCTTTATCAAAGTTAATGATCGCTTGTAACAGCTTGAGAGCATCAAGGACAATTATACCGTGAAACACATTATGGAACTTGAATAAATAAAACTGCCACCTTGATACTACCAATTTTGTATTGGTTCTCAAGTACTACATTCTAGTCAATTTCATACCAGCTTAACAAAATTGGAAGAATGAACCTAACCTAGCCGGCAAAAACTGTCAGCTGTCTCTCAACTGTCAGCTGTCACATGTCACCTGTCAATCTGGCATCGCCACCATGTTTACTGTCACATGTCAGATGGTGACGTGACAGGTGACATGGAACACTTTCAACCGTGGAACACAAACATTTGACAGTTGTTCTAATAAGTAACAAATCCTTAAATTCTGTTTATTTTATTCAAAACATTACAAGGAATTTTGATTCATCAGAAGTTGTGGTTATATGATACTTGAGTCTAACCTTACAAAGATTGAAAGACAAATAGATGGAATCAGCGGTGCTTTCTATGAGGAGGAATTGCGGATAATCAAGAATCCAGACATCTATCTTGTGGAAGAGGTACTTAGAAGAAAAGGTAAGTTAAAAGGTTGAGATTGAATATCAATCACAACAGTTGGATTGAAAATAAAAATTTAGTATGAAAATGATGATGTTCCATAATAATCACATGATTATTTTATAAGTCTCAACAAGTTTATATGATTAATATCACATTTTACATGTATTCTTATGGTGAAGCAAACACCAATTGCTGGAATGTAAACACCAATTTAGTATGACAATGATGATGTCACATGATAATCACATGATTTGTTTTCAAGTCTCGACAAGTTTGTGTGATAAATATCACACATTTATATAAATTCTTAAGGTGAAGCGATTCCTTGAATTTCTTCGATATTTTCTTACGCTTTTCTACCGTTTTTGTGTATTTTTTTACCGAATTTTGCGTATTTTCGTGCTTCCTCCTGATATTCTCTTCTATTATTATATGATTTTTAGCGATTTTTTTCTTATTTTTGCTGTCTGGTTCAAAAAGTACTGAGGAAAAAAGAAGAAAAATGTATGTCAAACGACTGACATTGAATAACAAACACAACCGCTGAGTTGAAGTGACAATAATATTTTTGTTTGAGTAATGCGCATGCTTCTGATGACTATGATGTTGTCTTACAAGAAAATCGTCTTTTCTCCAGACGGATTTCAAGAATTTCTGGGATCTCTATACGAGACTCAGAATTTCATTGATCAAAACAAGTATGGATATGTTGAATTTACCGAATTTTGTGAAAACGATGCCATCTGATTGAATTATTGGTGTGAAGAGGAGATGCATCATTTCACCATCAAGTTTGGAAAATATGAAATTATTTTAGAAGGTGAAGAGGTGATTAAAATTGATTGTAATGCCTTATACAATATGTTATATGATTTAAACAATAAAGAAAATTGAATGAAACACAAGTTGTTTTTTGGAAAATATTCAAAGATGTATCCATCAGAAATATTTTTCCAAACAAGAAATAACATTCAATCTTATATTATGAAAATCAATTGAATTTTAGAAAGATATACAAAAAAAAATCAACTCAACAGATGGATCAAAAATGTTGATAAGAATGAACAAATCACAACCACGATGCATAAGCCAGCATTATTTTACAAGATTATTTTTTAATTATATTGAGTGGTCTTCTTTTTCAGCGTTTCTTGTCATCAATTTTTGATATTTTCATCACATTTTAATGTAATTTTCTCAGTATTTTTGAGTTTTTCTATGTTCTAACAAAATTTTCAATTGTCCACGAATATATGAAAAATCGTTGAAAGTTGAACAATTTGTATAATGAGAGACACAATTTACATGTTTCCATATTGCTTTTGTATTTCATACTTCTGGACTGCTTTTTTTGATAATAATATATTGTCATTAAATGACTTACTTCATAATAAATTCTATTCGATGTCTTGTTACGGTCCAAAATATTTCTTTGGAAACCTACCTCCGGCCTAGCTCAGTGGAGGCCTGTCGTGAATTCTGGGTGGTTACCGATGGCAGTGAACTTAGTTAAGTCGGTCTCTCAGACCGTAAGGGCGCCACCAGTTTTTTCCTTTGTTTTAAACAAAATAAAACAAAAAAACTGGAAAAGATATTTACTATGTTCTAAGTACAAGAAAAAAAAACAACGCAAAAAAAAAAATAACAGAAATTATATAAATCTAAACAAACTATCTGTCAGAATTATCAGTTGTGTCTGGTGTGTTTATTAAAAATGAAATTAAATAAATCGAGTTGATAAAAGTAACAGTAATGACATCTGTAAATCATAAACCCAATAAAACAGCTGCTTTCTTGGTTGTCGAAATAATTGGAATAAAATATAACTTAATATAAATATATATAAACATCGATCATATAAAGAAAGGCTGTGATGACCTAAAGGGTACGTACGAATTTTGGTAAAATATTTGTTATCTTTGCCGCTCTATCCCACTAGATAAAATAAATATGCACAATGACTGTTACAAATTCAATATTACCACTTGAAGAGTGAATGATAGCAAAACAAAATATACATATATCAACAGGTGTCGACTTATCGTGTGGAATCTCCAGGCCATTTGCCGTCCACTCGAAGATGGTGTCGAGCTAGTTGTTCCGGCGTCGATGTATACGCTCTCGGATATCGATCAAGGGCATCTAGAACCTCTGCGAGAAGATAATGCGATCACCATTCAGGGGGGGAACAGGTACCTCCGGGTTCCTTATCAGCAGACTGTTAAGGAAATAATTTTAGGAGATCGCAATCGGGCGTTGATGAAATTGATCCCACGAAAGTAGCCTGAGATGTTGTGCGGCTACTTAGATGAGGGTGGAGATAGCTTTCTAAGAATCCGACTCGATGTCGAGCGCTCCAGGTGCGCAAATTCCTAGGGTCTGAATCCGTCACTGACGATATGAATTAGCAAAAGCTTCGAAGTATACGAACAACAAACTCACGACAAGCTAATTCTTTAGATAAACCACTAGAAATTAAGAAAACTACGTCTCCACGTCTTTCACTTTTCAACAGCAGAAGCTCTAATGGCCACCGGAATTTCGTAGGCGGAGAATTTCCCACTCTGAATTTTGACTCTCCTTGGTATCAGATTTTGCTACTCTGAGGCGCGAATTTCAAATTTCGCGGGGAAGAAATGTACAACTAAGAGGATAGTAATTTTCCAATGACAATGTTTGTTGTAAAATTAAAACAAGGAGTTGAAACAATAACTGTTGACGAAAACCCAAAAAAAAAAAAATCCAAACCGTAACACTCTCCTCTTACCTCCTATCGGAAATTTCCGAGAAATTTCACTTCTCGCCAACAAGAGAACTTGGCGATTGATCGAAAATAAACCAATGAGAAGGAATGATCCATAAACTAATTGAATCGACAGCTTAAGCTAATCGGAGTTATCGATATAGGCTTTCAGGTCTTTTACGTGCCAATGTCGTCGGCCGCAGTTGTCATCACCCTCGAGCACATAAGTACCGTATCCGATTCTTTGACGTACCCGGAAAGGTCCGACATATCGTGGTGCTAGGGATGCCGAGTAGTTGTTTGTGGCGTCCGACAATCGATAGTTCTTACGCCACACCAAGTCACCAGGGGCAAATTGAACATCCCGACGTCGAAGATTATACCGTTGGGCGCTTTGCTGCTGAGCCTTCTGCAGACGCTTATGAACAAGTTGGTAATGCCCCTCCAACTGATCTGCTGGTAACTCCAACCGTTCACCAAACTCTACATCGTCAGTTGATTCCAGTGCACCGAACAGACGACCCGATCGTATGAATTCACGTCCAAAATTTAATTTGTACGGTGTGAACCCGGTGGTTTCATGCCTTGATGTTCGGACTGCGCAGGCTAATTTCTTAATCTCTACGTCCCACGTTCGATGGTCCGCATCCTTAATAACTGAAACTAACATAGACTTCAGTGTTTTATTTACCCTTTCCGTAGGATTCGCCTGCGGATGATAAACGGGATTGTACCTTATTTTCGAACCGTAGCGTTGCGCTAGGTTTTTAAACTCGCGACTGATATACTGGACACCATTATCGGCAAGAATAAGCTGAGGTGCACCGAATAGGAGAAAAATCTCTTCCTCTATTAACTTAGTCACAACTTTAGACGACGCCGCACGAAGCGGAAAAAAACGAACGAATTTGGAAAATGTATCCACCACAACTAAAATGTAGTTGTGACCTTGTTTCGAGCGGGGAAGAGGGCCTATCAAATCGGTCGATATGATTTTCCAGGGTCGGTCTGCAACAGGATTCGGTGTCATAAGACCTTTCGGAGCAAGTTGTTCAGGTTTCGACGACTGACAAGTACGACAACCACGTACATACCGAGCAATATCGGCGCGCATCTGGGGCCAATAGTACAGAGACTTTACTCGATGATATGTTTTATACATTCCAAGGTGCCCACACTCAGGCATATCATGATTATCCTTAATGACTTGAAGGCGGGATTCTTTGGGAATTACCCGTTTCCACAGCAAGAGTGGATCGTTCTCATCACCGTCACGCAGGTTCGGATATTTGAACAATTGAGAGCCCGTAAGACGCCATTTGTCTAACTTTAAGGGATTCGCTCGAACCGCGTCCATCATCCTGATATACCACGGATCGCGGATAGGTTCTGCCACGGTAAACAATCCTGCATCGATCGCATCGATTTTCGGTGGTGAATCCTCCGAAGCAGATACCGATCGGCTGAGAGTGTCAGGAACGACATTGAGGCGACCTTTTCGATGCACGATCTCGAAATCGAAGGCCTGTAGACGAAGAGCCCATCGACACAACTTCCCAACCGGATTCTGTAGACTCTGAAGCCACAGAAGCGAGTGATGGTCTGTTATTACCGTGAAGTGATAACCTTCCACGTATCCCCGGAATTTTTCGATCGCCCAGATGACCGCTAGGCATTCTCGCTGAGTAGTACTATAGTTCCTTTCAGCGCCGGATAATGAACGACTGGCGTAGCTGATGACATGCTCGCCATCAGGATAAGTCTGCGTAAGCACCGCTCCTATGCCGTAACCGCTCGCGTCCGTCTGGATGGTAAAAGGTCTTTCGAAATCTGGACAGTATAATACCGGTGCCGTTATCAAAAGTTCCTTGACCTTCCGAAATGCTTCTGCACACTCGCAAGTCCAGACAAACTTATGATTTTTACGAAGAAGACTGGTCAGAGGTGCAACGAGGCTCGCGAAGTTTGGCAGAAATCGTCTGTACCATGACGCCATGCCCAAAAATTGACGAACACCCCTCACCGTCTTCGGCGCTGGAATATCAAGAATGGCCGAAACCTTTTCAGGATCTACATGCAGTCCTTGGGAGTCGACTACATACCCTAAGTATTTTAAACTGGGCCGACAGAACTGACATTTTTCCCGATTTAAAGTTAAATTAGCCGAAGACAAGCGTTCGAAGACCTTAGATAGGGTGTCCATATGCTCCTCAAAAGTAGACGTAACGATAACGAGGTCGTCGAGGTATTGAAACACATAGGGCTCAAGGTCGTGACCAATTACCTGGTCCACAAGTCGTTGAAAAATGGCTGGGGCGTTGGTCAAACCAAAAGGAAGTCGACAAAATTGGAATAAGCCCCGTCCACTCACGGCAAACGCGGTATACTGGCGACTATTCGGCGCAATAGGAACCTGCCAATACGCCGACTTAATATCCAGGGTGGTCAGGTATTTTGCGTTACTCAGCTGATCTAAGATGCTGCTTATACGTGGCAGAGGGTATGCATCCCTCTTAGTGACCCTGTTTAGTTTCCGGAAGTCAACGCAAAAGCGATAAGTCCCGTCTTTTTTCCGGATCATCACTACTGGCGACGACCACGCACTGGTCGATGGCTCAACTACGCCGTACTTCAACATACGATCTAGCTCTGCGTTGATTGCGGCCTGAATCAGCGGTGACACGGGATAATTGCGCTGTTTGATCGGTGTATGGTCGACTAACTCAATTTGGTGTTCGACAGCTGTTGTGCAACCGAGTTCGCCTTTTATACTGCTGAAATACTGCTGAACAGCCGAGTCGAGTAGATCGCGCTGAGCTGCACTCAACCGATGACTCGCCAAAATTTCGGCACAATCCGTAGGTGAGGACGTAAAATGCCAACATTTGTTTTTCAAGTCTGGAACGATACCGGAGAGAATCCAGAAATCAACGCCGAGGATAAGCACGTGCGGTAACGATGGTACTACAGCCACATTTAAAAGTGTTATTCTATGTTCAAGTTTTATTGGCAACGACAATAAACCGATTATTGGATGCGAAGTGCCGTCCGCCACAGTACAGGCATGGGTCGAGGATTCCCGCATAGGCAGTCGAAGATGTTCTATGAGCGAGAGACCTGCTCGTCCGAGAATCGTAGTACTTGCGCCGGAGTCGAGAAGTCCTTTCATAGCAATCCCATAACAAGAAATCCCAAGATGAGGTCGTTGATCGTCTGAATTTGTCTGTAGCAGGTAATCGAGGATAATTTGTACGCGACTAAGTTCCGAAGAATTGGTCTTATTGACAAGTGAGCAGGGTCTTTGTTGACCACTCAAAAACCCTGCTTTTAGTTTCCCGACGAGGACTGTTTCGAACATGTTGGGCACGTCCTCAACGTTACATTTGGTGCTTTACACTTATAACACATTACACCTCGTTTGGATCTACACTCGGAAGCGCGATGCCCTATCTTGTCACACTTCCAACAAGTGATAGGTTTGGCTGATGACTTCGAAGAACTCGCTGTAATCCGTGCATCTACCGCATCAACCATCTTAGAGGAATTCGTCTTCGTTCCGCGTTGGTGGTACGCGAGGTCAGGTTCAACCAATTTATGATATGAAGTGGCCGGTGGTTTGTACGCTTCCGCACTTACCTTACAGCGTTCGAGCTGTTTGCATAGGTCGACCAATTCAACGACAGATGTGATTCGCGCAAGCCCCAAATGCGTTTGGAAGAATGGCGTCAGATTCTTCCGGAGGGTCTTGACCATGAGCGCTTCCGGTATTTTTGTACTCAGCCGCGCGAAGAGATTAGTTATATGCGCAACATACAAATCTATTGACTCGTCCGATCCCTGCGTTCGCTGACGAATTTCGTCCCATAGACGATCATCGTAGTCATGAGGCAAAAACGCGTCTCTCAGGCGCTTAGTCAACATACTCCAACTGTTAAATGAAGCCTTGTGTGCCCTGTACCAAACTCGAGCTTTACCTTCGAATAAAATTATCGCCATTGGTAGAAGCCATTGTTTATCTATTTGGTAGGCCCCACAAAGGTCATCGACTTTTTCCAAGAAAGCTACCACGGTCAACTCGCCTTCGCCGGTGAACTTGAGGTTCCAGGCGATAATATCTTTAGGTTTAATCGAAGGTACTCCGATTCCCGAAACAACCGACCGCCGCGAAACATTCGGTCCTTCGTCCTGATCTACGTCATTGTCTTCCGACTGGTTATCATCGAGTTCAATCCGAGTCGCTAAGTTGGCATGAAATTGTACAGAAGAGTTTATTTCGGAATCGCGGCCCAGTTCTTCTTCCAATGCGGCTTTAATATTTAACACCTCAGCTATAATTCCCGAGCGCGTCTTCTTTTTCTCCGCAGTATCCGCGGACGGAACTCGACTTACGCGCCCGAACAGATGAGCCAACTGGGCCTTAAGCTTTAAGCACGTACTGTCAGTCACCTCTCCCGATAAAGCAGTGACCCCTGCCTTAAGCGTTTCGACCTTTTGAGTGATAACCCATATCTCCTCATCAAAAGTACCCGGTACATCGTGTTTCACACCAGCCCCCGATCGCTCTAACCGCAACAAACTACGCAACCAACTACGCATGGAATCGACAGTACCAGTCTCCGAAAGACGACGAACTTTGAGCTCGTACATCAGTTCATCCTGCGTGAGATAGTTGATGTGTCCACTAACAAGTTGTAACGACATATTGAATAATGTCAAATCAGTGCACGTTAGATAACTCAATCGTGGTGCGCAAAAAAACAAAAGATCTAGCAAGGCAACAAGTCTCCCTTAACAAATAATGAAATGGATGAGGTCCAATTCGGAAGAAAGAAGAGAAAAAAAAAAAAAAAAAAAAATAGAAATAAACACCAGCCACAACTGACTAATCCACTGCCAAAGAAACCCACAAAAGAAGAATGGAACAAGTCGGGCCCCACGTTGGGCGCCAAAAATTCTGTTACGGTCCAAAATATTTCTTTGGAAACCTACCTCCGGCCTAGCTCAGTGGAGGCCTGTCGTGAATTCTGGGTGGTTACCGATGGCAGTGAACTTAGTTAAGTCGGTCTCTCAGACCGTAAGGGCGCCACCAGTTTTTTCCTTTGTTTTAAACAAAATAAAACAAAAAAACTGGAAAAGATATTTACTATGTTCTAAGTACAAGAAAAAAAAACAACGCAAAAAAAAAAAATAACAGAAATTATATAAATCTAAACAAACTATCTGTCAGAATTATCAGTTGTGTCTGGTGTGTTTATTAAAAATGAAATTAAATAAATCGAGTTGATAAAAGTAACAGTAATGACATCTGTAAATCATAAAACCAATAAAACAGCTGCTTTCTTGGTTGTCGAAATAATTGGAATAAAATATAACTTAATATAAATATATATAAACATCGATCATATAAAGAAAGGCTGTGATGACCTAAAGGGTACGTACGAATTTTGGTAAAATATTTGTTATCTTTGCCGCTCTATCCCACTAGATAAAATAAATATGCACAATGACTGTTACAAATTCAATATTACCACTTGAAGAGTGAATGATAGCAAAACAAAATATACATATATCAACAGGTGTCGACTTATCGTGTGGAATCTCCAGGCCATTTGCCGTCCACTCGAAGATGGTGTCGAGCTAGTTGTTCCGGCGTCGATGTATACGCTCTCGGATATCGATCAAGGGCATCTAGAACCTCTGCGAGAAGATAATGCGATCACCATTCAGGGGGGGAACAGGTACCTCCGGGTTCCTTATCAGCAGACTGTTAAGGAAATAATTTTAGGAGATCGCAATCGGGCGTTGATGAAATTGATCCCACGAAAGTAGCCTGAGATGTTGTGCGGCTACTTAGATGAGGGTGGAGATAGCTTTCTAAGAATCCGACTCGATGTCGAGCGCTCCAGGTGCGCAAATTCCTAGGGTCTGAATCCGTCACTGACGATATGAATTAGCAAAAGCTTCGAAGTATACGAACAACAAACTCACGACAAGCTAATTCTTTAGATAAACCACTAGAAATTAAGAAAACTACGTCTCCACGTCTTTCACTTTTCAACAGCAGAAGCTCTAATGGCCACCGGAATTTCGTAGGCGGAGAATTTCCCACTCTGAATTTTGACTCTCCTTGGTATCAGATTTTGCTACTCTGAGGCGCGAATTTCAAATTTCGCGGGGAAGAAATGTACAACTAAGAGGATAGTAATTTTCCAATGACAATGTTTGTTGTAAAATTAAAACAAGGAGTTGAAACAATAACTGTTGACGAAAACCCAAAAAAAAAAAAATCCAAACCGTAACAGTCTCTCCCAGACTTGTGTTTGAAATATTATGCACTTCAGCTGATACGTAATCTACATTATATAGGTACTATTTTTTCAGACTTGATATTGAAAAATTGGGATGAAAATCTCGTGGGATTTGGGACCTGATTCAATAACAATTGATAAGAAATACTTATGTATCATATAAATAAAGGTTGAGTTTACTGAAATAATAATAATTTTGATCGTTTCTTTCTGACATTTCGTATGTTTTATGTCAAATTCCCATCTCACTTGGCTATCTACATCGATTTTTATTGTTATTTTCGCTTTTTTTTCTTAAATTTCGTATATTTCGCGATTCTTTCTGATATTTTCTTGTGTTTTGTTTCGTTTCTCGTATCACCCAGTTTGATTTAAACGCTTTACTGTCACACTGTATAATGTACCTACATGGACAAATAAAAGAATTACTAAATTTCAGGTTTTCTATAAAATATATAATATATATAATATATAATATATATAATAAAATATAGTTTCTTATATTATTTTTATCATCATCCTCCGAATCTGGAGAGAAAATCGACAACCACTTCCCAACCTCGAAAATAAAAGCACCTTCATCTGATGGTGGAGGTGGCGCCCTTTTCTCCTCCGTTGTTAAAGGGTATGTTACATATATACATCCAGCAAATGCTGCAAGACACATTTCTATAAAATAATATGCATATTTGTTTGTCATTTTAATAAATTTTGAGATGTTATCCTAATTCAACAAATTTATGTGAGTATCAACTGAAAACTTGCTATTTGATGAATATAGGATGCTCAAATATCATTTTGAAAAACCAAAAAATCCAGACGTAAAGAAAAATATGTGAAATAACTATATTTGTCGATGAAAATGCGTTTGAAAAGAAAAATATGCGGAATAAGTCACTTACTGTATTTGTGGAAGAACGAAGAAGTTTTCGAAGGTATGCTGTTGCTGATTGCTGTTGCAGAACTAGAGTGATGATATTTGCACCATTATGTTGACTATTTCAAAAAACACACCAGATTTCCGTTTTTGTGTGTGTGGGTTGCTCGTTGAATGCAGCTAACGTATCACTATTTTTTATTATCCTGTTTGTGTGTGCAAAACCTCGCAAATAAGGCAGTATGCTTCTTATCAATTGTTTGTATTTTCTGGATGATTATATTCCTTGGATGCCTATGCTCCTTGTTTGTATTCCATGTCAGAGGTCTGTGTCAACTGTCAGTTGTTTGAGAGAGAGAGATAGAAATGCTTTATTGTCGAAAAAATATAAATTTTGTAGACAAAGCAAAATAAAAATATCAAAATCAAACAATACAAAAACAAAACAAAGTCAAAACTAAAAATTAAATTAAAATTAAACAAATTTATATAATATAAAACAAAAATATAAAGATGTAAAAATATAAGATAATAATTATAAGAATGTAACCTACAGCTGTGTCTGTATATTCGGTTAGAAAGTAAGTTAATATACAGCTGTAAATTCAGTCAGAAGGTAAATACTAACTAAATCACAAAACAAGAACAAATTTTGAACAAACAATTAGATTTAGATTTAGATTTAAGAGGGGGTTACATTGCACTGCGACCATAAGGTCTATTGTGCCCCCCACCTGAGTTGCACTCGGCTATACGCGGTCTACAACTCGCCTTCCAGTTCCAGAGTTCTAATGAACTCCAGTATCTGGGTTGGCTTCAAGGAGGATACTTCCTCACTACTGCAGGCTGCTAGTCCAAGGCACTGTTTGCGTTGGCTACCAAAGGCGAGGCATTCCGTCACCAGGTGATCCGGAGTTTCCTCCTCTTCCCCGCAGAATCTGCACTCGTCATCCTCTGCTAGACCTAATCTCATTAGATGCTTCTTGAGACAACAGTGTCCTGTAAGAAACCCAGTGAGTAGGTGTAGCTTGTTCTTGCTGAGATCCAAATACCTTTTGGATCTTGCAGTATCAAAGTTTTTTAGAAACTTTTTGGAATGATCCAATCCAGGGGTATCCCGCAAGAGTGTTTCTCTTACGGTTTTTTCCTTCTCCAGAAACTCCTTCTTGTAGGTGCTTTTATCTGTGCCACAGAAGGGTTCTGGGCCAGTAAATGGAGTTTGTGCTCCTTTCCTGGCAAGTGTGTTGGCCTCCTCGTTGCCTTTGATTCCCGAGTGGCCGGGAGCCCAGACTAAGTAGACCCTGTTGTTCTTGCCTAGCTCATTGAGCTTCCTTCGGCACTCCCATACCATTTTAGAGTCAATGGTATGAGAGTTCAGTGCTTTAATTGCAGCTTGACTATCAGAATGTATTGCAATGTCACATTTCTGATAGTTTCTTTCAAGGTTCACCTCCACGCATCTCTCAATTGCAAGCAATTCTGCTTGAAAGACGCTTGGGCAGCGGCCTAGCGCAAATGAGCATTTGGTGCGATTCCCAAACACTCCAGCGCCTGTCCCCGTCTTGGTCTTAGAACCATCAGTGTACCATTTGATGGTATTCTTTTTGAGAGCTTGGGTTGTGAGCCCCCTGTCATAATCTTCTCTGCTACTTAGCACCGTGGTGAAAGTTCTCTCGATGCTAATTTTCTTTGTCATTACATCACTGGGAAGGTTTGCTGATGGGATGTGTTTGGACAAAGAGGACCAAGCCCTCTGATTCCGAATTCCCACCATTTCTGAACCTTCCCTAGATAGTCTTAGAATGGGCTCATGGGCCAATCTGTCTATCACTAGATGGAGAGGTGTGAGATCTGTGATGATCTCTAGTGCCCTGGTCGGGCAAGTTCTCATGGCTCCAGTGATACAGACACAGGCTAGTCTTTGTATTCTATCGAGGGTTTACCTCGTATTGTTCTGACTTGCCTTGCCATGCCAGGCTATTGACCCATATGATATTATCGGTCTTACAATCATGACGTACATCCATCGCAGTATTTTTGGGTTACATCCCCAAGTCTTACCAGTCAGATTTCTGCACGCCATTAAGGCCTTTATTGCTTTGCTAGCAGTAGCCTCAATATGTTTGTTCCACAGAAGCTTGCTATCTAGTGTTAATCCCAGATATTTGACTTCAGCCTTCCAGCTTATTATGTCTCCACTTAAAGTGAGAGGTTTCATAGCTGGAAGTTTCCTTTTCCTAGTAAATGGAATAATTGTGGTCTTGGATGGGTTTATGCTAAGCCCCACTGACAAGCACCATTGCTCAAGAGTTCTGAGGCCCTCCTGCAATAATTCGCATAGGGTGTTCGCGAATTTTCCTCGGACTATTAGGACTATGTCGTCGGCATAGCCTATACATGTGAAGCCAAGCTCCGTGAGTTTGTGGAGTAACTCGTCTACTACTAAGCTCCATAGGAGGGGAGATATTACTCCTCCTTGAGGTGTTCCACGAGTAGCTTTAACAGAGGTGGTGTGATCACCTACTTGGGCCTCAGCTATTCTCGTCTTCAACATCTCATACATCCATTTGATAATGGTCTTGTTCACTCCTCGCCGTGTGAGTGCCTCCCTGATTGACACATGTGTGGTGTTGTCAAAAGCCCCAGATATGTCCAGGAAGGCACACATTGCGATTTCTTTATTGTTCAGAGAGCTCTGAATGACCTCGGTTAGCTGATACAGCGCGGTTTCTGTTGAACGCCCCGCCCTGTATGCATGCTGACATTTATGAAGTGGTTTGTCCTTCAGAATCTCTGTTCTTATGTAGTTATCCACTACTTTCTCCATCGTTTTCAGTAAAAACGATGTTAAACAGATAGGTCGGAAAGATCGTGGATCAGTCCCATTTTTCTTCCCTATTTTCGGTATGAAGATTACTTTGGCTCTTTGCCATATGCTAGGTATAAAGCCCCGTGCTAGGCAGCTTCTTGTAATCTTCAGGAGATGGGGAAGGATCTCCTCCATTCCTTTCTGTAGGAGTATTGGGAATATGCCATCTACTCCCGGCGATTTATAAGGTTGAAAGTTGTTGACTGCCCATTCCAACCTTTGTCTTGTAAATATCTTCTTAGCAATACTCCAATCTTCCTTGCGAGGATTCTTGGTTTGGATTGCTACGTCAGTACTACTGAGGGGTTCACTTCCAGGGAAGTGTGTTTTGAGAAGTAGAGCAGATCGCTCCTCGTCTCCCTCAGTGTATGTCCCGTCTGGCTTCTTGAGCGACATTAAGGGGCTGATTGCCCCTTTTGCCATGACTTTTTGCAATCTGGCTGCAGTAGGAGTCGAAGTGATCTTTTCACAAAAAGCTTGAAAGTGAAGCCTCTTGGCCTTCCTGATCTCCTTATTGTATTTTGTGAGCTTCTCGGTGTAGCCCTGCCAATTATGGTCTCTTTTGGCCCTGTTGAAGAGCCGACGGACCTCTAATCTGAGGTTTGACAGGTTTTTGTTCCACCAAGGTGCTTCCTTGCTTGGTCGAGCTTTTGAGAGTGGGCAACTTGATTGGAATGCCTCCGTTATCGCCACACTGACCAGTTCGACCTCTTGATCCAGATCGCAGTGTGGGTGTTTGACCCCATTACTTTCGATCTGTTCCAAGTTTTGCTTCAGAAGGGTCTTTTATTTAGACCAATCTGTATTTCAAGGGTTACGAGTTGGAGACAGTGAGGTTACTTCCCCCGCAATCCTAAACTCTATAATCCTATGATCGGAGAGAGAGGGTTCCTCCATCACTCTCCAATCAAATACGTTATTCCTGGCAGTAAAGCTGGCAATTGTTACGTCCAGGACCTCTTCTCTTGCTCTCGTGACAAAAGTGGGGGTTGTTCCCACATTAAGGTTTTCTAGATTAGTAGCTAAGAGATATTCAAGTAAGCACTCACCTCTAGGGTTGTTGTTCGTGCTTCCCCAAATAACATTGTGCGCATTGGCATCACAGCCTATGATGACTGGCAGTTGTCTGCTATTGCAGTATTGCACTAGCTCTTGAGCTTCTACTGGAGGTATTGCAGTATTGTCTCCAGCGAAATAGGCAGATGCAATAACTATGTCTCGGTTGATGCCCCCAGTGTTGAGGTGTCACTTGCGCCACCTTGGAGAAAGCGATGAAGGTGCTGTAGTCTGGATTGTAGGGGCTGGGTAGTCCAGCCTCTAATTCCCCCCCTCCTCTCTTTCCTCCTGTCCCTCATCGAGATCCATCGGGAGGGTAGTCTCCTTGGAGCTCGAGCGGGTATCTGGGTCTCGGATTATGGCCTCGACCCCCGCATTGGTTCGCCCTTCCCCCAGGACTGCAGATGATTTCTCTGCCGCCCCGGCTTCTTTGGCAGAGCCAACAGCGGCCTCGACCAGACCTGAGCTGGCAGTTTTATCCTGCACACCGGAGTCCGTAGATGTGGAGGGCATCTCCGCATCTTTTAGACCTCCCGCAGGATTATTTTTCTGTCCTAGCCCCGAGACAGACACAAGTCCAAACCTAAAGTTTAGGACGCATCCTTCTGCCTTCAGGGCCTCTCCTGATTGGTGATCGATCCCAATCGTGAGGACAGTACCGGTACCCTTCTTTTTGGAGTTGAGAACTTTCCAGGCTCCGGTACTGAGCCAGGTGTTCTGTACTTCGACGAGTCGGAGGATCTTCTCCGTCTCCATTTCGAAGCTTCTTGAGAAGTACACCGTTACAGTGTCGGGCTTGGGGATGTTTTTCTCCTCCACCGCCACTAACTCGGGTCCTTCCCAAGACCTCAAGGCCGGCACTACTCCAATGAGCCAGTCCGCCGAATCCTGAGAACCGCAGTCCACCAGCATCATTCCACAGCGGAAATGTATACCGGTGAAGTGCATTCCCTTCACCTCTCCACTGCACATCTCTTCCACTAGAGTATCCTCCAGTGTTGAGAGCCGCTGTGGTTCCAGGATTACTCTAGGGTAATCCTTGGGTATGATACCCACACGAATAGCCTTTACGGCCTTGGCAGCTGCAGCGTATCCAGTGGCATGCCCGGTTTTTGCTGCAGCTGTGGAGCTGCAGGAGTGATATGCTCCGCGCCTCTCTTTCCCGTCCCTTTTCCCGTCGGTGTTACCTTCGGGGTCGGGACATTAGGTGGTGTGGAGTGCTGAAGAGCCTGTTTTCTGGCCTCCTCAGGTGCAAGTCCCTGATGGAGGAGTCGCAGGTACTTCCGCACTCCTGCTCCACTGAGCCCCTTTCTCAGTGGATCGTCTCTGCCGCCCGGCTGTCCGAGTTTCGGCAGGGCGAACGGCAAACGATTTCTTTGCCGTTTGGCATTTCCCTTTTTTACAGGGAGCCCGGATGAAAAGGTGGAGGCTTTCTCCATCTCTCCTCCGGTGAGTTGGGTTTTATGTGTATTTTCCATAAAGTTCCCACGAGTAGCTGGGGACAAATCGGTCCACCCCGCATGCAGGAGTAAGGGGTTAATACAGTGGAGTTCCCCCTTGTGTTCCAAGGTCGAAACCAGTAGAGACCAGTCCTCTATCTGACCATGCAGCCCTCGGCCTGGTTTCCCGCCTTGGATTTAGAACTTTTGATGAGGTTATTTCCTCTTGGTCCGGGCGGTTAAGCCAAGACCAGACGACCAGGATGCGTTGGTTTGACAGGGTGGTTTCGAGGTTAGCTCGAACGCACACCTGGCATCGTTGTACCTGAGTGCAATTCCCTTAGCCACGACACTACAGCTGGGACAGGTGAAGTTGGTCCGCGGCAGGGTATTCGTGGCTGCCAATTGAGTTTTTAGTCTCAATGAGCCTTATTTCCCCGCAGGCCCCCTTCTCATATAAAAGTCATCGTCAGAGGCCCCCTCCTATCCGCCACCTGGAGACGCGCCGGGTTGGCACTTCGCTCCTCCCAGATGCTGATTGACAACATCCGGACCCGGAACAAACAATAAACCAGTGCGTGAGCTGAACAGAAACGTGCCTTAGTGAAAAAAGTCGTTAACTGCATAAAAGGCATTATCCTAGGTAGTAGGTATTTAATTGAAAGTTTGGCAAAATCTGGGAAAAGCCGTTATAGATTTAATTTCGAGATAATTTTACATTACAAAAGACCCTTAGGATATCAAACATCAAATAATATGCAGTAAACCAGTGGGTGTAAGAAGCTTAATATTAAGTATTAACAATTTTTTAGAAAAAAGTCGCTTACTACATAAAAGGCTCTCTCCAGTAAGTATGATTTCAAAACCTTTCGAAATACAGGAAAAGATCTTATGGACTTGATTTCAAATGGTAGATGATTGTGCATTTTTTTGCATTGTACAGTATAGAGCTTTTAACCAACTCGCTCAGAGAGGCAGATAAAGATCATGCTCCGTGTTTCTAAGCGGATAGTTGTGAGATGGCCTCTCTGGAATAGAAAATACGTGCTTGCGGATTAAGGATACAAATTCAAATATGAATAGGGACGGAAGAGTTAATATTTTAAATTTTTTAAATTAATCCTGGCAGTGAGTCCTACTGCTAAGTCTCAGTGAATACCGAACAGCTCTCTTCTTTAAAAATACGTTCAAATTGAGTCGCACAACACGTACCCCAGAATGGAAGGGCGTATCGAAGGTGCAACTCAAAAATGACTTAATAGACTGTTCTAGAAGTAGACAAGTTGAGCTCCTTGGAAACTGATCTCAGCGCAAAGCAGGCAGAACTTAACCTTTTTGATAAAGCATCGATGTGCGAGTCCCATTTTAAACGGTTGTCTACAATAAGCCCCAAGAATTTCACAGATTCAACGGCCTCAATAGTGGTATTATTAAGCACAAAAGATTGCAATGTACTTTTATATGACAAAACTTTTGTTTTGGAAACGTTGAGGTATAGGAGATTTGAATCGCACCAAGATTTAATCGTGACTAAGTCTCTAGATACAGTCGTAGGAAGTGTCGTAATATCCGGGTTGCTCCACGTGAAACTAGTATCACCCTCCAAAGAGGCAGATTTCACCGCTAATGTCCAGACTAGCAATGTCGTTAATAAAAAGCAGAAACAAAATAGGGCCCAGTACTGAACCTTGAGGCACTCCATATTCAATTGGCTTGCAAGAAGATATCGACGTATCAACCCTCACGATCTGACTCCTGCTGTTGAGATACGACTTGAACCATTCAAGAGACACTCCTCTCAAACCGTAGTACTCCAATTTTTTAGTTTATATATTATGATCTACGCAATCAAAAGCCTCACAGAAAAGAAATCACAGAAAATTGTTGCTATAGAGTGATGGTTGATCAGGTTTGAATATACATTATTAAATAGGGAAAACATGGCATCGTTTGTGCATTTGTTACTTAAAAATCCAAATTGATGGGTAGAGAGTATATTATATTTAGAGAGAAAAGATAGAAGCCTTTTCTTAACCAATCTTACGATGATCTTTGATAATGTGGGAAGAAGTGCAATTGGGCGATAGTTCGAAGCTTGATCTTTATCTCCTCCTTTATGCAAAGGAACAATTATTGCCGTCTCAAGACAGTGTGGAAAAACTCCATTTTGGAATGATTTGTTAATTAAAGTAATAAAATGGTTCAATGTGCATTCCGGCAGGTTCGAGCACATTTTCAGAGTAAGCCCATCAGCCCCAGATGAGGATTTGTTTTTAATGTCATTAATTTTACTGTTAAGCTCTGCTAATAACAGTAGAAAAATATTTGCCATGACTCTCCCTAATTTTCTGAAGCTGTTGAAGTTTCTCGGATGAAAAGAAAGACCTGAAGGCAGCAAGATCAGCTTCCACTTCGGCTGAGCCAATACCATATGCGTTGTGGTAGCAATAATACAACTTACGCAAGGTGTCCACGTCACTAGGAAGTCCCTCTGAAGCTAGAGTTAATTTGGTGCTGGTGGTGGTGTGCCCTTCAAAACATACACTGGATGGTTGGTCATGGAGATAGGCTAGAAATAGCCGAAGAGCTTTTAATAAGGGAGAGACCCTCAGTCTAGCCAACAAATAACGACCATCAGCCGTATCCGAATTACGGGACAGCCGCACTATAGGTGGAGTCATCGGTTCAATATTTAGCAAATTATCTTTCCTTGTATTTTTTCCATGACAAAGTCTACATTTTCCTGCGCAAGAGACTTACTGGCAGCTAAAGCCTCCCTGTCAGATCCAATCTTAACAGATTTGATCTCCCTAGCTTTTCAGGTGTTAAGTCAGGGCGTGGTGTTAGGCTACGGCTGTCTACAGAGGTTGGAATAAAATGCCAGCCTGTGGTCGAAAAACCTGACGCTGGTGGTGAAATCTTTAAGTGTGTAAAAGATGATTTTGCGATTTCAGTGCCTAGCGGCCACATCCTTGGGTCTTTTAGCTGCTTTTGGTGACTTTTATTCTGCACACCAACTTTGAAATCGGAGTGCGAACTGTCCTTATGCTTCAGCATTGGAAAGCATCGGATAAAGTCAGTAGTTCCAAGTTCTTCCTTCGCATAGTGTGCAAGAAGGGTAGCTGTATATGTATATGGGATTTTGGACACTACCGCATAATGCCATTCTTCTTCAATGGAGGATTTCTGAGGTCTGGGAGTAATGCCTTTTGGAGAAGTAAAATCCTCTGTGTTTTGGTTATCCGTATGGTTGTTTTGAGTCGAAACGGACTTTTTCACTATTGGTGGGTTACTTCTAGTAATTGGCTTATCATTGGCAGCCAACTTTTCAACCGTATGTGCCATTTGGTTTATATTCTTCTTCATATCAGCCATTTCCTTCAGTAACTCATCCTTTGATGAGTCATGAATCTGAACTTTAATAGATTCGTCTTGATTGTCCATAAAAATAGATGACAGATTAAAAATATCCTGTTTCAATTCCTTGATAGAATGGAACAGAGATTCTGGTGTAATTTCCGCCAATCTGGTGTGTTGACTGTGAATCTCATCTATCTTTTGTATAAAGTTCCATTTGGAATTATGATTATTTAAAATGTCGTACATTTCAGAAAATATTGGAAACAGGTCATTATTTTTCATTAAGCAGGTTCCTAGAGCTTCAACATTTTCTATAGAAATTTGCGATTTATATACCTGTGATATTTTGTCGTGAAGATATTTTAAGGTAGGAGAGTCACAAACATTACAAAAAAATCTAATGTTATGGAACTTTTGGTGGTAGAGCACTTTTGTTGTTGACTTATCCAGCCCAGTACAGGTCATACAAAAAATCCGGCGACACTCTCCACTGCAGCGAAGTTTGTATTTGTCCTTTTCCGAGACGAATATTTGGCAGAAATCACACTTAAGTTCATACACTTTAATGTTAAAGTTTGCACGCACACGGTAGGTCAAGTTAAGTACGGGTTCAATGTTAACGTACACCAGGTCAAAATTTTTAACAGTAAGTAAAACACACGTTCAATGATAAATAACACGGTGGTCCAGTCAATAACATAAAATATAATACACGCACCGGGTAACAAAACAAATCAAATCAAAACAGTTCAAACCAAAGCAAAACAAAACATTCATTACCGAGAAGCTCCAAACGAGACAAAAAACACAACCGTCTCGTACGACTGCTCGATTGAGTTGAGATGAGTTTGTGTTCCATGGTATTCCATGTCACATGTCGAATGTTTGTGTTTTGTGGTTGACATTGTGCCGTGTCAAATGTCAGCTGTCAATGGTCAAGTAGCCATCTTGTCAACTGTCACGTGTCAGCTATCATCTGTAGTCTGTCAGATATTGACTGTTAAGTCATCGGTCAGCAGTCAAACCGTCATCTTGTCAGCTGTCACATTTCAGATGTCACCTGCCACATGTCAGCTGTCACCTGTAAAGTACCATCTTGACTTTCACTTTCACTGTCACCTTTCTTATAAGAACACTTCCGATATGTCAGCTGTCAAATTTAAATTTCCCGCCCACCCAAGATAGTGCTCCATGATGGCAGCTATGACGTCACTTCCAATCCAGAACCGGTGCTGTATATCTACTATTATACATCTGACTTCTCTTCACTTAAAGATCTATTAACTATCATCTACTCTACACTTACTGATCGTGCAATAAAGACAAGACTGAAAAAACTTAAACGAGAACATCTTAATGAAATGGGCTGTGGAAGTACTGGAGGAGAGAGTGATTCGTCGACCGAACTTTGAATCTATAATTCAATGGAATATGAACGAATATTTCCCTTATCTACCTATGCTTCAAATTCTTAACTCGGTGCTAACCCAGATATTCTTTGCGTACAAGAAGCACACTTAAATGTAAATAGCATTTGTTCACTAAACAGCTTCAACTACTTTCGAAAGGATCGTCTGAATATAACCAAATAATTTGGAGTTGTTGCAATGCTCGTCATAATACACATAGAAGCAGAAGAGACTACATAACTGGAGGCTATTTCTATAGAAATCATTCACAATAAAACTTAATATTTCTAATCTTTACTTACCACCCAATAAACAAATAGATGGAAACGACCTAAGAAGCCTAATAGATGAAATATCAACACCACGACTTATCCTAGGAGATTTTAACGGCCACAACGCAATCTGGGTATCGAATCACAATAATGTTAGAGAAAAAATCGTCACTAATTTCAATAAAGACTACAAATGTGTAATGAATGATGGAAATAACGCCAGATCAAATTCAGCAACAGGTGACTAATCAGCCATTGATCTGTAACAGGAATTTATATTAAAAACTGGGTTCGATTTATTATTTATTTACGACAATAACTACATAACTATATACACATTTGTATTCACACTTATTTCTCGGACTATAACGACTTTCTACTGTCTATGTGATCTATGACTCGCTGACTATCTATCATAAAACTAAACTATCCTGTCAATGCCATCAGCATTATATATCTAACCTAAAAAGCTCTAGATGATTCCAGTGTTGTTTTCGTTGTTTCTGGACGTTATTTCTCAGTATATGGCTTCAAGAATAGACCAGGACTTATTCTCGTTGCTTCTGATGTCTCCCGTGTTTTCCGGAATATGCATTGTGTGTGTAATTCATTATTCGGGTAAGTCTTCACGTTACAGATCTAACAATATGTGATCCCTCTATGACTACATCACTTTCATGGCAGGTACTCCCTTATTTATATGGTAGTGATCATCACATCATAGAGATTACAAACATTCCTTCGATGTCTATGGCAGTGCTCTGAGTATACTGTCAATTGTTTGTGTTCTGTGGTTGACAGTGCTCCGTGCCAGCTACTAGCTACCAGCTGTCAGTTGTCAAATTTAAATCTTCCGCGCTTCCAAGATGACGCTGTCACCTGCCAGCTGTCAACTGTTAAACCCCATGTTAGCTGTCACCTGTCAGCTGTCAACTGTCAAGTCGCCAGCTTATGAATTGTTTGTATTTTCTGGATGATTATGTTCCTTGGATGCCGATGCACCTTGACAAATTGTTTAAATTCCATGTCAGTGGTCTGTGTCAACTGTCAGTTGTTTGAGTTCCGTGTCGACTGTCTGAAGTTTTTGTTTCATGGTGTTCCGTATCACATATCAAATGTTTGTGTTTTGTGGTTGACATAAAGACAAGACTGACAAAACTTAAACGAGAACTTCTTAATGAAATGGGCTGTGAAAGTACTGGAACAGAGAGTGAATCGTCGGCCGAACTTCAAATCTATAATTCAATGGAATATCAACGGATATTTCCGCCATCTACCTATGCTTCAAATTCTCAACTCTGAGCTAAGCCCAGATATTCTTTGCTTACAAGAAGCACACTTAAATGTAAATAGCATTCGCTCACTAAACAGCTTCAACTATTTTCGAAAGGATCGTCTGAATATAACCAAATCATTTGGAGGTGTTGCAATACTCGTCAGAAAACACATCGAAGCAGAATAGATACCTAAAACCACACAACTGGAGGCTATTGCTATAAAAATCATTCACAATAAAACTTTTAATATTTGTAATCTTTACTTACGACCCGATAAACAAATAGATGAAAACGACGTAAAAAGCCTAATATATCAAATACCAACACCACGACTTATCCTAGGAGATTTTAACGGCCACAACGCAATATGGGGATCGAATCACACTAATGTTAGAGGCAAAATCATCGCTAATTTCATTAAAGACTACAAGCTATGTGTAATGAATGATGGAAATATCTCCAGATCTAAAATAGCTACAGGTGACTTATCGGCCATTGATATATCAATATGTGATCCCTCTATGACTACATCACTTTCATGGCAGGTACTCCCATATTTATATGGTAGTTTTCATCACACCATCGAGATCACGAACATAAATCTCCAAGGAACTTTGTATCCTATTCCTTCGATGCCTATGCACTATGCACCTTGGATTACAGATAATGATGAAATTCTTTGTATTCCATGCCAGCTATCAGTGGTCTGTGTCAGTTTTCAGTTGTTTGTAATCCGTGTTGCCTGTCAGCAGTTTGTGTACCATTGTTAGCAGTGTTCCGTGTCAACTGTCAAATATTTGTGCTCTGTGGTTGACAGTGCTCCGTGTCAGATGTCAGCTGCCAGCTGTCAACTGTCAGTTGTCAAATTTGATATTCCCGCACTTTCAAGATGACGCTGTCAGCTGCCAGCTGTCAACTGTCAAACACCATGTCAGCTGTCACCTGCCAGCTGTCAACTGTCAATTCGACAGCTTAACAATTTTTCCATATATATAATTCTCCTATATGGCCAGTGGAGGTCTTGGAGCTTTTAATAAGGTACAGAAAATCTTTTCTCTCTCACACAGTTGTTTCTGCTCATCCTCTCGTGCATCTCGTATCGTGCTATCATTTGTGACATTTATACATAAATAGGGATAGTTTGCAACACATAACAACTATAGGTGTAATGTAGTTTACCAGCACATGTTTGAATATGCATACATCCTAATATCAAGCAGGGGTCGCCCGCGCACATTAAGAGCAAAACAAACCATTTCTATCTCTCTTTAATGGCATCACTTTTCACTTGTGTATTAGATGAGATGCTGGCCATATAGGAGTATTATATGTATGGTATTATTGGGATGATTATGTTCCTTGGATGCCGATGCACCTTGCCTAAGACTCGTTGGTGGACACTTTGCCAAATTGTCCTATTCGCCCAAAACTCGTTGGTGGACACTTTGCCCAAAATGTCCGCTTTGCCTAATACTCGTTGTTGAACACTTTGCCCAAAATGTCCGCTTTGCCTAAAACTTGTTGGTGGACACTTTGCCCAAAATGTCCACTTCGCCCAAAACTCGTTGGTGGACAATTTGCCCAAAATATCCGCTTTGCCTTAAACTCGTTTGTGGACACTTTGCCCAAAATGTCATCTTTGCCTAAATCATGTTGGTGGACACTTTTCACAGAATCGCCGCTTTGCCTGAAACTTATTGGTGGACACTTTGCCCATAATGTCCACTTCTTCCAAAACTCGTTGTTGGACACTTTGCCCAAAATGTCCGCGTTGCCTGAAACTTATTGGTGGACACTTTGCCCATAATGTCCACTTCTTCCAAAACTCGTTGTTGGACTCTTTGCCCAAAATGTCCGCTTTGCCTAAAACTTGTTGGTGGACACTTTTCCCAAAATGTCTGCTTTGCCTAAGACTTGTTGGTGGACACTTTGCCCAAAATGTCCGCTTTGCATAAAATGCCTAAAACTTGTTGGTGGACACTTTGCCCAAAATGTCCGCGTTGCCTGAAACTTATTGGTGGACACTTTGCCCATAATGTCCACTTCTTCCAAAACTCGTTGTTGGACACTTTGCCCAAAATGTCCGCTTTGCCTAAAACTTGTTGGTGGACACTTTTCCCAAAATGTCCGCTCTGCCTAAGACTTGTTGGTGGACACTTTGCCCAAAATGTCCGCTTTGCCTAAATCTTGTTGATGGGCACTTTGCCCAGAATGTCCGCTTTGCCTTAAACTTGTTTGTGGAAACTTTGCCCAAAATGTCTGCTTAGCCTAAAACTCGTTGATGGACACTTTGCCCAAAATGTCCACTTCGCCCAAAACTCGTTGGTGGACACTTTGCCCAAAATAGCCGCTTTGCCTTAAACTCGTTTGTGTACACTTTACCCAAAATGTCATCTTTGCCTAAATCATGTTGGTGGACACTTTGCACAGAATGGCCGCTTTGCCTAAAACTTGTTGGTGGACACTTTGCACAAAATGTCCGCTTTGCCTAAGACTCGTTGTAGGACACTTTTCCCAAAATGTCCACTTCGCCCAAAACACGTTGGTGGACACTTTCCCCAAAATGTCCTTTTTGCCCAAAACTCGTTGGTGGACACTTTTCCCAATATATCCGCTTTGCCTAGAAATCGTTTGTGGACACTTTGCCCAAAATGTCCACTTCGTCCAAAACTCGTTGTTGGACACTTTGCACACAATGTCCACTCTGCCTAAAACTTGTTGGTGGAAACTTTGCCCAAAATGTCCGCTTTGCCTAAAACTCGTTTGTGGACACTTTGCCCAAAATGTCCGCGTTGCCTGAAACTTATTGGTGGACCCTTTGCCCATAATGTCCACTTCTTCCAAAACTCGTTGTTGGACTCTTTGCCCAAAATGTCTGCTTTGCCTAAAACTTGTTGGTGGACACTTTTCCCAAAATGTCTGCTTTGCCTAAGACTTGTTGGTGGACACTTTGCCCAAAATGTCCGCTTTGCATAAAATGCCTAAAACTTGTTGGTGGACACTTTGCCCAAAATGTCCGCGTTGCCTGAAACTTATTGGTGGACACTTTGCCCATAATGTCCACTTCTTCCAAAACTCGTTGTTGGACACTTTGCCCAAAATGTCCGCTTTGCCTAAAACTTGTTGGTGGACACTTTTCCCAAAATGTCCGCTCTGCCTAAGACTTGTTGGTGGACACTTTGCCCAAAATGTCCGCTTTGCCTAAATCTTGTTGATGGGCACTTTGCCCAGAATGTCCGCTTTGCCTTAAACTTGTTTGTGGAAACTTTGCCCAAAATGTCTGCTTAGCCTAAAACTCGTTGATGGACACTTTGCCCAAAATGTCCACTTCGCCCAAAACTCGTTGGTGGACACTTTGCCCAAAATAGCCGCTTTGCCTTAAACTCGTTTGTGTACACTTTACCCAAAATGTCATCTTTGCCTAAATCATGTTGGTGGACACTTTGCACAGAATGGCCGCTTTGCCTAAAACTTGTTGGTGGACACTTTGCTCAAAATGTCCGCTTTGCCTAAGACTCGTTGTAGGACACTTTTCCCAAAATGTCCACTTCGCCCAAAACACGTTGGTGGACGCTTTCCCCAAAATGTCCTTTTTGCCCAAAACTCGTTGGTGGACACTTTTCCCAATATATCCGCTTTGCCTAGAAATCGTTCGTGGACACTTTGCCCAAAATGTCCACTTCGTCCAAAACTCGTTGTTGGACACTTTGCACACAATGTCCACTCTGCCTAAAACTTGTTGGTGGAAACTTTGCCCAAAATGTCCGCTTTGCCTAAAACTCGTTTGTGGACACTTTGCCCAAAATGTCCGCGTTGCCTGAAACTTATTGGTGGACACTTTGCCCATAATGTCCACTTCTTCCAAAACTCGTTGTTGGACTCTTTGCCCAAAATGTCCGCTTTGCCTAAAACTTGTTGGTGGACACTTTTCCCAAAATGTCTGCTTTGCCTAAGACTTGTTGGTGGACACTTTGCCCAAAATGTCCGCTTTGCATAAAATGCCTAAAACTTGTTGGTGGACACTTTGCCCAAAATGTCCGCGTTGCCTGAAACTTATTGGTGGACACTTTGTCCATAATGTCCACTTCTTCCAAAACTCGTTGTTGGACACTTTGCCCAAAATGTCCGCTTTGCCTAAAACTTGTTGGTGGACACTTTTCCCAAAATGTCCGCTCTGCCTAAAACTTGTTGGTGGAAACTTTGCCCAAAATGTCCGCTTTGCCTAAAACTCGTTTGTGGACACTTTGCCCAAAATATCCGCTTTGCCAAAAACTCGTTGTTGCACACTTTGCCCAAAATGTCCGCGTTGCCTAAATCTTGTTGGTGGACACTTTGCCCATTATGTCCACTTCTTCCAAAACTCGTTGTTGGACACTTTGCCCAAAATGTGCACTTTGCCTAAAACTTGTTGATGGACACTTTGCACAAAATGTCCGGTTTGCCTAAAACTCGTTGGTGCACACTTTTCCAAAATGTCCACTTCGCCCAAAACACGTTGGTGGACACTTTGCCCAAAATGTTCTTTTTGCCTAAAACTCGTTGGTTGACACTTTTCCCAAAATGTCCGCTTTGCCTAAGACTCGTTTGTGGACACTTTGCCCAAAATGTCCACTTCGTCCAAAACTCGTTGTTGGACACTTTGCACACAATGTCCACTCTGCCTAAAACTTGTTGGTGGAAACTTTGCCCAAAATGTCCGCTTTGCCTAAAACTCGTTCGTGGACACTTTGCCCAAAATGTCCACTTCGTCCAAAACTCGTTGTTGGACACTTTGCACACAATGTCCACTCTGCCTAAAACTTGTTGGTGGAAACTTTGCCCAAAATGTCCGCTTTGCCTAAAACTCGTTTGTGGACACTTTGCCCAAAATGTCCGCGTTGCCTGAAACTTATTGGTGGACACTTTGCCCATAATGTCCACTTCTTCCAAAACTCGTTGTTGGACTCTTTGCCCAAAATGTCCGCTTTGCCTAAAACTTGTTGGTGGACACTTTTCCCAAAATGTCTGCTTTGCCTAAGACTTGTTGGTGGACACTTTGCCCAAAATGTCCGCTTTGCATAAAATGCCTAAAACTTGTTGGTGGACACTTTGCCCAAAATGTCCGCGTTGCCTGAAACTTATTGGTGGACACTTTGCCCATAATGTCCACTTCTTCCAAAACTCGTTGTTGGACACTTTGCCCAAAATGTCCGCTTTGCCTAAAACTTGTTGGTGGACACTTTTCCCAAAATGTTCACTTCGCCCAAAACTCGTTGGTGGACACTTCGCCCAAAATGTCCGCTGTGCCTAAAACTCATTGGTGGACACTTTGCCCAAAATGTTCTCTTTGCCTAAAACTCGTTGGTGGACACTTTGCCCAAAATGTCCACTTAGCCTAAAACTCGTTGGTGGACTCTTTGCCCATAATGTCCACTTGGTCCAAAACTCGTTGGTGGATACTTTGCCCAAAATGTCCACTTCGCCCAAAACTCGTTGGTGAACACTTTCCCCAAAATGTCTGTTTTGCCAAAAACTCTTGGTGGGCACTTTGCTCAAAATGTCCGCTTTGCCTGAAGCACGTTGGTGGACACTTTGCCCAAAATGTCCGCTTTGCCTAAAACTCGTTGGTGGACACTTTGCCCAAAATGTCCACTTCGTCCAAAACTCGTTGTTGGACACTTTGCCCAAAATGTCCTATTCGCCCAAAACTTGTTGGTGGACACTTTGCCCAAAATGTCCGCTTTGCCTAATACTCGTTGTTGAACACTTTGCCCAAAATGTCCGCTTTGCCTAAAACTTGTTGGTGGATACTTTTCCCAAAATGCCCGCTTTGCCTAAGACTTGTTGGTGGACACTTTGCCCAAAATGTCCGCTTTGCCTAAATCTTGTTGATGGGCACTTTGCCCAGAATGTCCGCTTTGCCTTAAACTTGTTTGTGGAAACTTTGCCCAAAATGTCTGCTTAGCCTAAAACTCGTTGATGGACACTTTGCCCAAAATGTCCACTTCGCCCAAAACTCGTTGGTGGACACTTTGCCCAAAATAGCCGCTTTGCCTTAAACTCGTTTGTGTACACTTTACCCAAAATGTCATCTTTGCCTAAATCATGTTGGTGGACACTTTGCACAGAATGGCCGCTTTGCCTAAAACTTGTTGGTGGACACTTTGCACAAAATGTCCGCTTTGCCTAAGACTCGTTGTAGGACACTTTTCCCAAAATGTCCACTTCGCCCAAAACACGTTGGTGGACACTTTCCCCAAAATGTCCTTTTTGCCCAAAACTCGTTGGTGGACACTTTTCCCAATATATCCGCTTTGCCTAGAAATCGTTTGTGGACACTTTGCCCAAAATGTCCACTTCGTTTAAAACTCGTTGTTGGGCACTTTGCACACAATGTCCGCTCTGCCTAAAACTTGTTGGTGGAAACTTTGCCCCAAATGTCCGCTTTGCCTAAAACTCGTTTGTGGACACTTTGCCCAAAATGTCCGCTTTGCCAAAAACTCGTTGTTTCACACTTTGCCCAAAATGTCCGCGTTGCCTAAATCTTGTTGGTGGACACTTTGCCCATAATGTCCACTTCTTCCAAAACTCGTTGTTGGACACTTTGCCCAAAATGTGCACTTTGCCTAAAACTTGCTGGTGGACACTTTGCACAAAATGTCCGGTTTTGCCTAAAACTCGTTGGTGCCCACTTTTCCAAAATGTCCACTTCGCCCAAAACACGTTGGTGGACACTTTGCCCAAAATGTTCTTTTTGCCTAAAACTCGTTGGTTGACATTTTTCCCCAAATGTCCGCTTTGCCTAAAACTCGTTTGTGGACACTTTGCCCAAAATGTTCACTTCGCCCAAAACTCGTTGGTGGACACTTCGCCCAAATTGTCCGCTGTGCCTAAAACTCGTTGGTGGACACTTTGCCCAAAATGTTCTCTTTGCCTAAAACTCGTTGGTGGACACTTTGCCCAAAATATCCACTTAGCCTAAAACTCGTTGGTGGACTCTTTGCCCATAATGTCCACTTGGTCCAAAACTCGTTGGTGGATACTTTGCCCAAAATGTCCACTTCGCCCAAAACTCGTTGGTGAACACTTTCCCCAAAATGTCCGTTTTGCCAAAAACTCTTGGTGGGCACTTTGCTCAAAATGTCCGCTTTGTCTGAAGCACGTTGGTGGACACTTTGCCCAAAATGTCCGCTTTGCCTAAAACTCGTTGGTGGACACTTTGCCCAAAATGTCCACTTCGTCCAAAACTCGTTGGTGGATGGTTAATATTATAACTGTTAAATTTTATTAGAAAAGTAGCCCAGCATAAAATAGTATTGTATTTCAACTTCACATTAACTAAGAAAAAATCACCGAGAAATTACTATAGAAGTTCTTTCAATAAATTTAAGTGATAAATATATTATTATATAAAATAAGTAGTGTTCACTTTATTAACACGCTTTTATTAGCGTCACTTGTATGTTTGTTTGCATGTAATCAAAGTCTTTGAGCGATCCGATTTTCTTTAAACTTTGCACACCTATCAATGACTGGTGACAATGCAATAATTTCATGTGTAGGTGCGAGTGCGACTCCTTGATGGGGGGGGTTCCATACTTATATCTCTGAACTCTATGGATGGATTCTCGTGGAATTTTCATTATGCATGTGAGTTGGTAGGATATGTGATTGTGTGTAAGTGCTAGTTGAACTCTTTGGTGGAGGGTTCCATACCTATGGGTGTTTTTGATTTCTGGATAAATTTTCGTAGAAATTTCTATCTGTATGTGGGTTGGGATTTTTTGTGATGTTGTGTACGTGCGAGTGGGATTTTTCGATGGAAGGTTTCATACTTACATCTGTGTACGTGCGAGTAGGATTTTTTGATGAAGGGTTTCATACCTATACCATATCTGATATGAATATGTGTTGGAGGATTTGCGATGGAGTTTAAGATAGGGACTATTTAGTGGAGGGTTCCGTACGGTCCTCGTGTACCCTTATTATTATGATTGTCTATATCTCACTCCCTACATTCGTGCATCGCTTTAATGGCAAACCGTACTAAAAATTATAAAATAAATAATAGTTTAAAAAACTAAAAAACACGCTTCAATAGCAAACCAAACTAAAAATTTTAAAATAAATAAGATATCATTATAATTTAAAAAAGCGTGGGGTACTTTCAAAGTTACTTTTATAATTTCTCGGGATTAAGTTTAAGATTTGTTTGTGAGAATCGTTGAAATACTTCTTCTAGATTTTTCAAGTGTTCCTCAAATGTTTCACTGAAAACGATTACATCATCAAGGTATACTAAACATTTCTTTCCAATGAGTCCACGTAGTACTCTTTCCATCAATCTCTCAAAAGTCGCTGGAGCGTTGCACAATCCGAATGGCATTACAGTGAATTGCCATAGACCAGTATTGGCTGAAAATGCTGTATTTTCTTTATCCTCAGGATGCATTTCGACTTGCCAATATCCACTTTTCAAGTCCAATGTAGAAAACCATTTCGCTCCTGACAACCAATCCAGTGTATCGTCTATTCTAGGAAGAGGATAACTGTTTTTTTTTGTGATTTCATTTAATTTTCTATAATCAACACAAAACCTAGTCGAGCCATCTTTCTTTGTGACTAAGACAACCGGTGACAACCAAGGACTGTTCGAAGGTTCAATTACCTTTTGTTTCCTCATGTTATCTATAAGTATTGCCATTTCATTTTGTTTTGCTAATGGTACCCTTCTAGGAATTTGTTTTATTGGTTGTTGTTTGCCTGTGTTAATGCGATGTTGTACCATATTAGTTCGTCCTAGATCTGTTTCCGAAAAAGAAAATAGTTCTGTGTATTTCTCCCATAAATCACCAAATTTCGCCTTCTGTTGGTTATGAAGTTGAGAAATGATTCTCTCTTTCAGCTCTCTTTCTTTCTGGCACATGGTTTTCCCTTGACTGCTTGAAATTTTGACAGATACTATAGGTTCCGCACAGGCAATTACTTCATTTTTCATTAAAACACTAGGTTCTTCGGATAGATTTAAAACTCTGAACTTAATTGGATGCTCACTTGATGGATTTATTAATGCGTTTTCTATAATCATTTCCTTTGGCAGACATTCTGGATTACTTTCCAGTACCAGTGCCTCCTTGCACTTAGAAGCTTCTATTTTAACATGGATGAGATTGTCAGACCATCCAGGTATCGTAATGGTCCTGTTTACCTTAATTCTTCTTATTCTAGATTCAGATGTTGACATAAACAACTCTTCATCATTAACTTTGAGTATTCGGTCTTGAAGGTTCAGATTGAAGCCAAATTTATTCATGACGTCTAGCCCAAATAAAACTTTGTCCAAAATCTCGGCAACAAATACTTTATGTCTGAATTTTGATTTTCCCAGCTGAATATCTGCCTCGTGAGTACCAATGACAGGTATTGTCACTCCATTTGCAGTTTCAAGTACATAACTTCTATTGGGATGGTCAATTTTGCAAGCAGGAATAACATCAGCTCGCACAATGGTAGAACATGAACCAGTGTCAATAACAATATTACAATCCCGACCGCATATTCTTCCTTTCACAACCAAGCTGGATCCTTCATGACTCAGTCGGGAAATTTTGATTTTTAATGATGTTGGGGCTTGGTTGGAGTAAGCCAGTCTTCGCCCCGCAAGACTGGCTAACTGGAGTTTTCCTGCACATTGCTATTTTGTGGCTGTGGACAATTCTTCTTTATATGTCCTTCTTGTCCACAATTCCAACACAAAGTCTTAGTTCTTTGTTCATTTGTTTGCCCATCCAATTTTTGTAACATTTTAATAATGTGCTTTATGGAGTTACCATTGCCATAAGACTTCTCTTGGGTTGAATTGACCCATCGTGTCTGTCGCAGTCTGAGATGACTTCTAGACGCCTGTTTAGCAGCTTCGTATTCAAGTGCACGTGCAAGGGCATCTTCAATTCTTGTAGGACTACTTAACCGAAGGGCTTGTTGCATTGCAATATCTCTTATACCATCAATGAATGTTTGTACCGTTAACCTATCAAGAAAGTCTTTTGGTGCTGTAGGATATGCCAGTCGAACGAGCCGGGCAACATCAATTTCATATTGTTGTAGTGTTTCTCCAGACCGTTGCTGCTTATTCTTTAACTGTGCTTGATAAACTTGTTGTAGATGTTGGTCACCGTAACGCATTTCAAGTTGATCCACTAAAATCTCATACGAAGGTTCGCCGCCAGTTACGGTATTCGATTTCCAATGCATCACCACGTAGAGCCAAGATCAATGCAGTGGCCTTCTCTTCATCTGACCAACCACTAGCCAAAGCAGCAGCATCAAATTGCTTTTTATATTTAGACCAAGACTGTTTACCATCGAATTTTGGAGCTTCAATTTTAACTGGATTAACTCCACCATTTTGAATTTCATTGGACGATCTTCTCAAGTGCAATGCAGGATTTGTTTGTGACATCTTCTCTTCCATCAATTGAAATTTTTGATCAAAAATTTCTTGAACTTTCTCTAATTTCTGTTCATCTTCTTGTTTTTGCAACATCTTGTCTTCAATTATTTGAAATTTTTGTATGAAGCTTTCTTGGACTCTCACTAACTTCTGATCAACTTCTTCTTTACCTCTCTGTCTAATTTTATCTTGTTCTTCTAAGATTTGTCTTATTCTTGTTTGTTGTTCTTCTAACACTTGCCTTATTCTTTCTTGCTCTTCTTTATGTTGTTGCCTAATTCTTTCTTGCTCTTGTCTACTTCTTTCTTGATTTTCTAGAATTTGACTTATCTTTGTTTGGTCTTCCTGTCTAATTCTTTCTTGATTTTCTAGAAATTTATTCATTTTTGTTTGGTCTTCTTGTCTAATTCTTTCTTGTTCTTCTTTTTCTTGATGTCTAATTCTTTCTTGTTCTTGTCTATTTCTTTCTTGATTGTCTAGAATTTGACTTATTTTTGTTTGGTCTTCCTTTCAAATTCTTTCTTGATTTTCTAGAAATTGATTCATTTTTGTTTCTTGTTCTTGTCTACTTCTTTCTTGATTTTCTAGGAACTTCATTATTTCTTCAAAATTTGCCATTTCGTCGTAATCTCTCGATCTGGTATTCACCATATATTCTCAGCAAAATGCGAAGATCCCTTTTTCTGACACCAATTGTAACGTTTAACCCTGTGCTAAACGTTGTGGGGTGAGTTCACTTGCGTAACACTCAAAAGTTCGCAGATTGCTTCCAATCATTTATTTTCAAACACACTGTACACGAGCTTCTATTATGGTACAACTGTCACTACTTGTCACTTTGACTATCGCGTTCCAACTACTTTCGAGTTATATCTCCAATTGACTGATACAATAAACTGACTGTGTCCCGTGATCGTCACGGCTTTATATATCTGAATCATGATATGACATTCATCGAGAATGTTCCATGATCATCTAGACGAAAAGAACTAATGTTCTAGATCCTTGTCAAACTGACAATAGTATGACAAACTGTACCTCACATATCGTTTCTGGAAGGATCGAGAATAAATCTACCATAATTCTAGAACTACATAATGAAATACACAAGCAACACCATTGAAAATAAGGTAGCAGAATGAATACAAACTAAAAGAAATAATAACAGTAAGTACATGATAAACTACCCACGTAACAGTATATTAAATATTTTTAGAGCAATATAGTATAGTGATTTTTTTTATGCAAAGGTGGCGTTGAGAAATATTACGCGACAAATACTTACAGCTCTGTGAAATCTCTCGGGACATATTTGTTGATCAGTCATAATCTACAAATATTTTTCATATATGCAATTGTCTTAGGTTCAGAACTCTAGCCTGATATGATGATATGATATGGCCGAGTTACTAGGTATAATGCCATAATTTAAGACTAACTCATCGGCTTTCGCTCTATATAAATATATTAGATTTTTCTTTGGTAACCAGTCTCTAATAAAATAGAAATAATACCTACATTTTTCGTAATTTGGTTGTTATATACTGTATTTATGGTACTGTGAATCGAAGAAGAATCATAGATATTTAGTTTCAGACGCTAAAGAAATGTTTTGAAAGCAATTTTCATTTGAGAAGTGTAAGCAATTATGATTGTGATTTTTTATTGTCTTATCAAAAGGATGAGTTCACTTTTCAAAGTGAAATACATGAAACTTGAATTGTCCACATTAATATTCAACGATATTTAACAAACTTTAATCAGGCCATGTTTTACCCTAATCACATACTACCTCTACCTTTTTGACCGACTTCAAAAAAAGGAGAAGGTATACAATTGGGTTGTAAGAATGCTTTTTTTATTTTTTTATTTTTTATGGCTGTTCGCGCGTTCTGCATAGTAAACGTTCTCCGATTTAGACGATTTTTGTTTCATTTGAAAGAGGAGAGTTGAAAAATGGTCCCATATTCAGGAAAATCAAATCCAAAATCTCCTTCCCTCCAAAAACCAGGAGGGAGCAATTTTTCTCGAAAATTGAAAATCCGAGATGACAGAATTAACGAAAATTCCATATCCGGAAATGTTTACATTGGACATTTTTAAAAATAATCATACGTTTCCGCTCTACAGTCTGAAATATGTATTTCAGCTATGTGGCAGGGGCAAATTTTTCTGAAAATCGAACATTCGAGGTTTGAAAAGAGTTACGGTTTCCTAGTTTCGCAATGGTAAAGTCTGAAATATGTGATATGCGTATTTTCGCTAGTACAAGCTAAACCTACCTCTAACTTTTTGGGTATTAGTGAAAGTTCAACCATTTTCATGACTAATGTTACACTCAAAAACGTGAAATAAATATTTTTTACAAAAAATTGGGCCGACTATCAGTTGTTGCACTGAAAAATACAAAATTATATTAATTCTATTGGTGCTGGTTCTTTTGGAATTGGGGCCTGCAACAACAAACTACAACGGCACAACTTCAAAATTACCAGCACCAATAGAATTAATATTATTTTGTATTTTTCAGTGCAACAACTGATAAAGTCTGTCCAATTTCTTGTAAAAAATATTTATTATACATGAGATCCCTCATGAAGCATAATAACTGTGTCATCTACATAACAGACCACATCTCCTTCACGTAATCGTTGAATTAAGCTATCTATCTAGATGGTGAATAAAAGTGGACCAAGCACTGTTGCTTGTGGCACACCACATTCTACCAAGCATGACTTACTTTTGTAATCTCTAACTTTAATGTGGTATGTTTTCTCTTTGAGATAAGATTTAAACAATTCTCGTGCAATACATCTAACACCCAATCTATACATCCTTTTTAGCAAAATACAGCACGATACCGTGGCAAAAGGCTTTGCCATGTTCACGAATATTAATAAGCATTTTTTGCCTGGATTAAGATTTTTTTGTGATATAGTCTATTACCCTGACAGTGGCGTTTTCTGTACGTAATCCCTGCCTAAATCCAAACTGGTTACATGAGAACAAAAATTATGACTTTCTTAATTTTAAATAAGTCTCAACATCCTCATTTTTTAATAATTTTATTAATATTGCTGGTAATAGCTATCATCCTTTATCTTTTGATTCCTTTCATGGAGTCTCCTTTATGGACCGGCGTTACTATTGAATTTTTAACTATATTCTTGTGAGTTTATCCCTTCTTTAAAAATTAAATTTCCAATGTATAGTAGATGTGTTAATAATAGTTAATGCGAGTGTTTCAAGAACTTTGTTAATTACTTCAATAAACTCTGACTTTCTAATGGGGGTTAAAAATTAGACACAACAGTCTTCTAGTTATTTTAATTCACATTTACTCCGTTAGATTTAGCAGGTATTTCACTGGCTAAACTACTGCCAATTTTGGAGAAATGATTATTAAATCCATTGGCCATATCCAGTTCGTCATATAGCTCCTGATTATTTTTATCCAAGATGCTACTAATTCTGTTTTTTGTATCTACATTTTTGCATGAAGACTTTATTAAATCCAAATTTTCATATCAGTTTTATTTGCTTCAAATTGATTTTTAGGATATTCGGCTTTAGTTTTATTGAATATATTTGTTAAACTTATCCGGTATTGTTTATACTTATTCATTATTCATCATTATTTAGATTCAATATAGGAGCGTAAAAAATTAATGCCCTGACAGACCCCTGAGTAAGAAGATCGTGTTTCCCTGTACAAGACTAAATAGATATTGTTCGTACATAGCCTTGAAATGGTGTAAAATATAAATATTTTTTACAAAAAATTGGACCGACGTTATTAGTTGGTGCACTGAAAAGTATAAAATAATATTAATTCTAGTGGTGCTGTTACTTTTGAAGTTGTGCAGTTGCAGATAGATTGATAACTTTTGGCACCAACTTCACAAGTACCAGCACCAATAGAATTAATATTATTTTATACTTTTTAGTGTTTAGTTTTTTGTAAAAAATATTTATTTCACACTTTTGAGTGTAACATTAGTCACGCAAATCGTTGAACGTTCACTAATACCAATGAATATAGTACTTATCCTATTACCCACGTATATTCCTTGCTTGTACTTGTTATTATTGAGATCTCTCAGAACATCGCTGCGGAAATACGCTTGAATATTTTAGTTGTTACCATTTTAACACCGATTTTACTCGAAAACCGTAACTCAAAGGGAAAAATGTTCATTATAAATATTGCTACAAATAATTATGTCTTTCATGTAGTATCGAAAGATTTTCAATTTTCGAAAGAAATCGCCCTCTCTACATAGCAAAAATGAGAAACTAACATGTCTCTATCTCAAAAACCGTAACTCTTTTGAAAAAATGTTCAATTTAAACGTTTCCGGATATTGTCCTATCTTTAATTATACCAACTCAGATTTTCGATTTTCGACAAGATTTGCCTTCTATACCCCCTTCGGGGCCAGTTTTCGAAGAGAAGGAGATTTCGGATCTGCGTTTTTGTGAATATGGGACCATTTCTCAATCCTCCTCTTTCAAATGAATCAAAAATCATCAAAATCGGAGTTCGTTTACTATATAAAACGCGCGGTCAAACAAAAAAAAAGCAGACAGTCGAATTGTATACCTCCGCCGTTCGGGGTTCGTCGGTCAAAAATTAAATTTAGAAACTGGCAGTATGACCATTGCACTCTAATGCCAATAGAAAAATAAGAATGGATTCTTTGCATTAACTCTTGATAATATGAGTTCAGTAGGCATTGAGTTATCGATAGTTCAATTTTTCATCTCTTACATACCAAATACTTTTTGTAGCATAACGATTCAAAAGTTTAATTTTATTAATACTACTTTACCTATAGTATTTTATGTATTATTAAATAAAACAAAACAGGTACTGAGGGTATGCAACTGTATATACACAATATCGTGTACACTATTAAAACTGCTTTATACATTATAAAGCCCCACAAAGTTGAACATTGCTATATTATTTAATGATATAATTTCTTTCCTTCTGGAACCTGCTTGTTCTCAAGAGGTATCTGCTGCTATTAATAAGCTGAGCTCCTCTATGAAATATTTCCCACGACATCCAGATACACCCAAAATTTCTAAGGTAATACCAATATTTAAAAATATTTTTTACAAAAAATTGGACCGACGTTATAGTTGATGCACTGAAAAGTATAAAATAATATTACTTCTATTGGTGATGGTACTTTTGAAGTTGTGCAGTTGCAGTTAGATTGATAGCTTTTGGCACCAACTTCACAAGTACCATCACCAATAGAAGTAATATTATTTTATACTTTTCAGTGCATCAACTATAACGTCGGTCCAATTTTTTGTAAAAAATATTTATTTCACACTTTTGAGTGTAACATTAGTCCCGAAAATCGTTGAACGTTCACTATACCATATCAATGAAGATAATACTTATCCTATTACCCACGTATATTCCTTGCTTGTAGTGGTTATTATTGAGATCTCAGAACATCGCGGCGGAAATACGCTTGAATATTTTAGTTGTTACCATTTAACACCGATTTAACTCGAAAACCGTAATTCTAAGGAAAAAATTTTCATTATAAATGTTGCTACAAATAATTATATCTTTCATGTAGTATCGAAACATTTTCAATTTTCGAAAGAAATTGTCCTCTCCACATAACAAAAATACATATTTAACAGGCGTCTATCTCGAAAACCGTAACACTTTTGAAAAACTGTTCAATTTAAACGTTTCCGGATATTGTCCTATCTTTAATTATACCAACTCAGATTTTCGATTTTCGAGAAATTTCGCCCCCACCACCCCTTCGGGGGCGGTTTTCGGAGGGAAGAAGATTTCGGATTTGCGTTTTTATGAATGTGGGACCATTTCTCAATCCCCTTCTTTCAAATGAATCCAAAATCATCAAAATCGGAGATCGTCTACTATATAAAAGGCGCGCACGAACCAAAAAAAAAAAAAAATAAAGCAGACAGTCGAATTGTATACCTCCTCCGTTCGGGGATCGTCGGTCAAAAAGGAGACAAATCGTCAATGCATAGGTAACTATTGTCCAGTCTGCATTATTCCCATGATATGCCACATCATTGAATGTATCCAAAACGAAAGATTGAAGACGTATTTTGAAAAGCGATTTCATTTCACAGAGTAAATCAACAACACAGGCTGCTTTAAAATTTTGATGAAAACAGACATATTTCACTGACACTATGCCTGACATACTAATTGAAAAAAATAGGCCACTATAAGATAATAAGAGGGATCATTTTGGATCTACTTTGTTCCTACCTTTGAAACTATGCACTAAGCCACTATAAGAATAAGAATCATCTACTTTGCTCTTAAATTTCAAACATATTTCGATGTCTATAGTTCAACAATGAAAGGTCTGACAAAAAAAATTGATCGCATGGAGTACCACAGGGTTCATTCCTCGGGCCTTTTTATTTATCCTTTAATAATCAATGAATTGTGCCAAAAAATTGCTGACAATACAACCCTTAATTGATCTGGAAAATTGTATATTAACCTCACTTGACTCTCTGAGTCTAAGTTCGGCCAATAAATTGTTCATTAAAAATAAACATAAATTGAATGAAATAAAACTGAAAATATGATATTTTCTTCAAATGCAAATTAACAAGATGAAATAAATTTAAATTTTCTTGCTCTTGTTGGTATTATGCTACTTTCTAGGAGTTTTGCATGAGAAAATTACAGACCAATAGCACTTTTAAGCATCTGCTTTAATATTTGAAGAAGAAATGTACGTCTAACGCCCTTATTCAACAATAACATACCAATAGAGCAAGATGGCATTATGTCAGGAAGAAGCTACTGCTCGCTCACTACCTACATAGAGAGATAATTTCAACAAAAACAAAAAAATCCACTGCGTTTATTGACTTACGTTCAGAGTTTGTCACAGTTTTCAGGGAGGAATTTCTACTCAAGGTTTACCAGCTTATTCATTGCAGATCTTTCCTTAAGTTTCCCAATGAGATCTTCAGTGACAGACTCTTACAAATATTCGCAGACTATAGAAGCGTTTGATTGAGAAACCGAATGAATTCATGGACGGGGTTTTTGATCCACTGTTAAAAAGATGTCTTTTAGTGAAGCATTTAGCAATTCCTCTCTGGCACTATCATGGCCTGCTCCGATCCCTGCTTGATTACTTGGCCAGTCTTTTCACTACTATCAATTCCCTAGTGACCTGCGACCCAGGCTAGGGTCAGTCCATTGTGACTACCCAGACTGTTTAGGGCCTTGCGGCAATCCCATATCAGACTTGATGTTCGTTGATATGAGTTCAGAGTTCTTAGAGCTGCTTGGCTGTCTGAGTAAATAGCGATTCTTTGGCTTCTCACCTTCCGTCTTAACAGTTCCTTTGCCTGAAAGACCATGGCGTAGTTGCCTTTGGTAAGAGAGATCTTATACCCTTCTTGTGACTAGTCTGGTATATTTCGAAGGACCAAATTTTTACCTAAAAGCTTACAGAAACCTTCTTTTCTATATAAACTTTCAGTTTTGTGTTCCTTCTCTTTATAATCAATGTTTCTCTCAGCTCTTGTATTATTACAATGCAATTTGAATGAGTATTAATGAGAAATACACATTTATAGCTAAGCTCATTATCACCAGTTTCAAAAATACTCCAACTGAATCCCCTAGAATACATGGGGTATAAAGTTTATTATATATCAAAAAGTCGCCAAAATAGATAAAAACTATTGTAGCTTATTTATTTTTGAAATTTAAAATATTCTTAATTTTTTTTTAAACTGTATGTACCCATTTTATTCTACTACATACTTTTCTAAGAAGATACAGAAATATACAACTATGATTGAGTTAAAAGCCTCTTTATTCAATTTGAGACTCAATAAATATTTTTTACAAAAAATTGGACCGACTTTATTAGTAAGTGCACTGGAAAATACAAAATAATATTAATTCGATTGGTGCTGGTACTTTTGGAGTTGGTGCCTTGAACAACAAACTACAACGGAATTTTTTTGTAAGAAATATTTATATATATATAATTTTTATAGTTTTTATTACTTTCGATTCTTGTATCAATGGACTCCGCAGCGATTTCTCAGACCCCATACGGTCTAGAGACTTGAAATTTCGAATTCGTACTTAGATCGCAGAAATCTCTCCGCCTGTTAAGCTCCAAGTGTGATCCAATATTGGTAATTATAATTATCTCATTCAATCTCATTCAACCAAGAATTTTCGCCAGAACTTAACTTTTTGGGTACTTATAATATAGAAGACGAATAAGAGGAATTTGTGTCCCTCACTTTTCCGCATTTGTGTTATTCTTCCACAATATCTTTCATAATTCCACAATATTCAAAATTACCTAAATCTATGTGGTTTGAATTTGTATGGTTTATCATTATTCTCAATAATAATTGTCATGAGGTTGTACAATCAAGTTCATTAATATTCAAAGCGAAACAACTACGAAATTCATCAAACAAATTAAGCAAATTTCTACTCTACATAAACCTGTTTCTTCATTGCGTTTGATCCTAAAAGCATATTTCGCGAGGGGTCTTTGTTCTTATATTCAACAGGTAGATTGTCTCCAGCACTAACATATGCTAATCCCAGCAAACCCGTGAATGTTCTCCCTATGACTAGATCTAATGGTTGCGTCTTATCCGGTACAACCAATGCTTCCACTTCTTCCTCTACTTCATCTTAGCTGATTTAGATTTTGACTGCCTGAGTACTGTGAAATGGGGCTATTATTTCTGAATCCCTATAACCTCTGGACTACCAAATTAATCTGCAGATTATTTTTTTCAATGACTCTCTTTTATAGTGCATACAGCACTGCCTGGATCAATGAAAGCTGTGACATACAAATCATCGTTTAAATGAACCTCCCTAATAATCTTTAATCCTTATCATTCGATCCATGAACCGACAATTGGGTGTTTTCAGAACTGGCTTGTGGAACTGAATCATTAATAAGAATTGCTGTTCTAGAGCGACGTTTTGAGAAATCAGTTTTCAGGTGCTCCTCTGGTTTGTAATAAAAACCATGCCTTTTCTCTAGCCTTTTCTGCTCTCTATTCACTGACAATTCTGTTCTCATTGTTGAATGAACCTTCGACGAGCTGTTTTTGTTCATCCTCAATAGAATATGTCCAAATGAACTAGATTTTCTCCCAGTGATATATGAATGAGAATAAAATTTACCAAACTTTTGATATGACTCACTTCTATTTATATTTGCTTTGCTTTAAATTATTTCAAATCGTATTTAGTAATCGTAGTCTTTATTGTTCAAACCAATCAATATATTATGTTCTTTGAATCATCAAAATCAAATCCAAAAGCTTGGCAAATCGTAACATTGTCATGAAAATAATAGGGAATAGATTCTGTCTTACCCAGTATTCTTATTCTCATTTTCTCCCAAAGTTCTTCTTTGCTTATTTTCAAATTAAATGTTTTTTGAAAACTACTTTTGAAGTCGTCGTAATTCTCAATTTCCGCGGTTTTTTCTATGAACCATTTCTTGTCTGTCTCCAGTTTGAATTCTTCTGGTCATTTATGAAACAAATCTGTGCTCTCCACTGCCTTCAACCAGTCCATTGCCTTCTTACCTGGGCCTCTCACTGTTAAAGTTGTCGATAGTTTGACGAAAATTGGGTATTACATGAAACTTTGTTTGATCCTGGGTTTGCTTCTCCAATAGATTGAGGAATTCTTCTTCGCTGACTAATCTCGATTTTTCTATAATCTATATTATATTCATGAATGTTTCGATAAAATGCATTTGATTTGAACCTGTTACAGAATCCACGTCAAGTGTCCGATATGAATTATTTGTTCCGATCTCTGTACAATAGATCTTTCTGCTTTTCCAAGTATATCTTCTTCAGCCTTTTCTCCGTTCTCTTTCGCTTCTCTCACTGCTTTTGTTGACCACATCAGATTTAGGTTGGAAATATTTCTTACCAATATCTCTGGGGATGGTTTTCGGGTTTCAAGATAAGCAAATCGATAACAATTAAATTATATTAACAAAGATAATACTATAATAAATATTTTTTGCAAAAAATTGGACCGACGTTATTAGTTGGTGCACTGAAAAGTTTAAAATAATATTAATTCTATTGGTGCTGTAACTTTTGAAGTTGTGCAGTTGCAGGTAGATTGATAACTTTTGGCACCAACTTCACAAGTACCACCACCAATAGAATTAATATTATTTTATACTTTTCAGTGCACCAACTAATAACGTCGGTCCAATTTTTTGTAAAAAATATTTATTTCACACTTTTGAGTGTAACATTAGTCACGAAAATCGTTGAACGTTCACTAATACCAATCAAGATAGTACTTATTCTATTACCCACGTATATTCCTTGCTTGTAGTTTGTAGTTGTTATTATTGAGATCTCAGAACATCGCTGCGGAAATACGCTTGAATATTTTAGTTGTTACCATTTTAACACCGATTTTACTCGAAAACCGTAACTCTAAGGGAAAAATCTTCATTATAAATGTTGCTACAATGTCTTTCATGTACTGCAAACAGATTTTCAATTACACATAGCACACATAGCGAAAATAGGTATATTTGACAATTTAAAATGTCTCTATATCGAAGACCGTTACTCTTTTGAAAAAATGTTCAATTTAAACGTTTCCTGATATTGTCCTATCTTTAATTATACCAACGCAGATTTTCAATTTTCGAGAAAATTTGCCCCCTCCACCCCCTTCGGGGGCAGTTTTCGGAGGGAACGAGATGTCGGATTCCCGTTTTTATGAATATGGGACCATTTCTCAAGCCTCCTCTTTCAAATGAATTAAAAATCATCAAAATCGGTGTACGATTACTATATGAAACACGCGCACAAACCAAAAAAAAAGCACACAGTCGAATTGTATACCTCCTCCGTTTGGGGTTCGTCGGTCAAAAATAATACAAGACAAATTGGAATCACGAAATCTATTGACCGTTCTTTTTCTCCCCTCTTGTTGACACCACAGAATACTGATGTTGACACCTCTCCCTGACAAACTGACAACGTCCAGAGAACAGAAACTTATACAGAGTGACTTTGAAAATATACATAGTAAACATTAAAAATTATTGACGTATTCGCTATAACATGAAATTAATTTTGCCCATAAAACTATAATGCTCAGGATAGGAGAAGTTTAGTATCTTAACCTTTACCACATAAGCACTATGCATACTTCCTCTTCAACCTCGGCAGAGTTCACTTCGGGTTGGAAGGAATTTGAAAACAATTTCGTACGGGTAGTACACGTGGTACGTTGAAGACTCGAGTGCTGGGCCTCCGAGGTGGATAGGGAAGTCGTGGCCGTGATAATCAAGTGTGGTTCTGGGTTTGCTTTAGAGAAGAAGTCGATTCCTAAAAAGTCTTTGTTAGGTTAAAAGCACGTGGTCTGGCAGAGGCATGAGGAACACCTCGCGGATAACCTCAAGGGCGTGACAGTGACGGTTATATTCCGATCAGAGCAAAATCCTGGCCATTTATTGACACGAGCATTGCATAGAATTTTATGAAAAGTAATTAGTGATAGTGGTATGGTCTAGAGCCAGACAAGCCACTGTCACCCTGAATGAGCTGGCCAACTTCCAGTTAAAAAAGGGCCATTTCAACAAGAAGAAGAAGAAGAAGAAGCACTACGCATATTTTCCGTTTTTTTTAACCAAGGAAAACAAAATAAACAACGGGTGAGTTGGCGAAGCCAGAGAATTGTACGGCGAATGTCTCATCAAGCAATGCTACCTGCTCCGTACATTGTACATTATTTATCTCTTCCCTTTCATCGGACTCTTGTAACATGCTTCAGCTCTCTCTTGTATCGGAAAAGCTTCGGAAAATATGATATGACGTGAATTTCAAAAATTACTCTGATGCAGCCAAAGAAGTTTCACTTAGAAGAATTGTATACCTTCTGCTCCTGGGAAGATTTATTTGATGTAACCATGAAGCAAGAAGTCGATAAGTCTAATATATTACAAAGAGTCATTTGGGCGAAAAATAATAAAAGAGAAGTGTTTATAAATACGATAGAAATATTGAGACAACACAGATGTAGGAGGCTGACAGTAAAGTATTGCAACACCTCTTTAAAATGTCAGAAGACTATGCTGAAATGAGCTGGCTCATTACTGATGAAAACTAGAACAAGCTGAATGTAATCATCTTCTCCATATTCATGAGCGTTTTATGCTTCATCCGCTAATTCAGTTATGAACAATCTCAATTTTAAGTTAAAGATTTAAATATAATCCTTATTGTAATGGATGTTTTAATATGCTATTGTTGGAAATTGAAAATATTTTTTATGTTTCAGCTTAACATAATTAGTTCCATAAAGGACGAAAACAAAGAGCCCTTAACACAAACATGTCGAACTGTACAACCTATTGGCGACAGAGTAATCTACTTGACAGAATCGTTCTGGGATAAATTTGATAGATCAGTACGACAAATTGGCACACTTGTTTGGGGTTGAATAAAATAAATACCCACGAATAGTATGTTTTATTTTCATAATATTAAACATCCTAAGCCAGTGAGATTTAGCCATATTTTTCTGCCTATGTGAATTTATAGTAGCTCAGCAGTAACCCAAAAATTTAACAATTTCGAGAGCCATTTTATCGACCTGAATTTGCAAAGAACTGCTCTGAAAATGGTTTGTTAAAACCTCATCGCAGCTAGAAATAGAGTCGTGGGTTTTTCGTGCATCCTCTGAACTTTGCCGGTTGCGGCCCTTCACAGTTTGCGCATTTTGCTGATGTGTCCCTGCTTTTTAAGCATATGCTGGTGTAGTATTCTTGTCCGCATTTTAGGCATCTAGGAGGCAGCTGGCACTTTGATTGACTGTGCCCCAATCGTTGACAGAGATGGTACTCCCTCCTTATGGAGTCTTTCTATTTTGACCTTCATCCCCAGAATCCGTTTGACGTCGAACATTTTCATGTCTTTGGGCCCCACTGTGGCTTGGAATAAGGATAGCTCCTTGCTGATGGCTTTGCTGGTCATTCTGGTGCATCTGTAGATGGTGAATCCATGGTTGGCCAAGTCTTCTTGAATTTCCTCGGGGTTGAACCAGAGTGGAATTCCTCGTATGACGACGTTGAGCTTTCGATGCGATGCGAAGCAATACGAGAAATGCTTCTTGTCTTCCTGTTGCGCTATGATGGCGATGCATCTATTTTAAGCATCGGCATCTAGGGTGCGTTTGATGATCTTGCTTTCATCCTTTTCTTTAGTCATTTTGGCTCCAGTGATTTGGATTCTTTTCCTCCATCTATTTGGATCTTGAAGAACGATGTCTGGGGTACGTTCAAATTTGGGGGCTGTTTGTTGTCGTTTTCGCTTCTTTTTGACTTCAGTGAAAAAAGTGAATGTAGTGGTATCCATATTGTCTTTTGATGTGGAAGCTGTCGTTTCGTTTTCGATGGCTGTCGTTACGTTAGTGGCAGCTGTTGTTGTCTGGTAAAGCTTCTGTTGTAGCTCATCTATTATTCGTTGGTATTCTAAGGCTTTCTGCTTAATTTTTTGGACCTCCACTCTGATTTGTAATTCTTCCCGTTCTTCTTTGATTTTTCATTGTTCAGCATCATGCTTTCTACGAGATTCCTCGGAAGCTGCTTTCATCTCTTCTTGTTCTTCCGGTGTTTTCTTGTCGTCAAGATATTGCCAGTAACTCTTTGTTGCTGTTGTTTTATCCGGTTCACTTGAAGGTTTTGATCCCTTCTTTTGACCACGACCGATTTTTGTTTGGAGCTAATAAAAATATTAATAAACTATGTTTGAATGAATTCTCCCAAGGGCGAATCGGCTCTGAAATAACTCGGTGATGGTATGTTAAAGTAATGGTTATGGGTGAATATAATGGTGGTTTTTAAGTGCGATTGTGACTCATTGGATGTGAGTTCCATATATCTAAACCCCTTGAGAATCCTGGGGAGGCCTGATATTGGGACTTTCGTTATGGGTGAGGGTGGGGTCGATGTTATGATGGTATGTAAGTGAACTTGGGACTCAATAATTTTGGGTTCCATACGCATACCCCTACAAGCCCCTCTAACGGTTATGTACTGGGAACTTCGTTATGGTTGTGGGTGGGGTCGATTTTATGAAGGTATGTAAGTGCACTTAGAACTCGATTCAATGGTTTTGTCTCGATTAATTTTAACATAGATTTAGAAGAAGTACTGAGCTTTTTTTGTAAAAAATGTAAATTTAAAAATAACGTAGAGCTGCAAAAGTGAACTGATCCCACGTAGATGATAATTGAAAAAATGATGTTAATCCAACATGCCGGTTAAGTTTTAGTGCTGTAATAACCACAAATGATATGAATATGTCATATAAAAACCCAGTACGTCCACGTCCATGTCATTTCAGTACAGGGCTTCCATCAAAATTGCTCCAGGAACGAAATGTGTCACAATAGCTCGAGAACTGCTACATATTTTTGAGATGTTCAAATGTGAATGGGATATATTAGGGATGTGTTCATAACTTATATAAAATGTCAGTAAAGTCGTTTCGTTCCCTTCAGTGTGATAAACGGTAGGTAAACCTTTTTCTCCTGATAAAATTAAGACTGTCGATCAGAACATAAATAAACAAAAAACATTTTTTCGAAACTGTGAGTAAAAGGTGCAAAAGAAGATAGAAGTATCTTCGGCCTAGCAGTTCGTCCCTCAGCGAGGAATAGGTCGTCATAAGTGAACACTGAGACAGAGAAGAAGCTTGCAGATGTTCCTTCAGTGTATCATCTTCCTGGAAGTTATTCTTTCCTTAAACTTAATTTATTGGAAAAATGCAAAATAATATTAATTCTATTGGTGCTGTTACTTTTGAAGTTGTGCAGTTGCAGTTAGATTGATAACTTTTGGCACCAACTTCACAAGTACCAGCCGCCAATAGAATTAATATTATTTTGTTTTTCTCAGTGCACCAAGTAATAACCTCTGTCCAATTTTTTGTTTATAATTTTTGTTTCTCACTTTTGAGGGTAACTTCAGTCACGAAAATCGTTGAACGTTCACTAATGCCAATGAAGATAGTATTTATCCTATTACCCACGTATATTCTTTGCTTGTATGTAGAGATCTCAGAACATCGCGGTGAAAATAGGCATAAGTATTTTAGATCAAACCATTTTACCAACGCTGTAACTCGAAAACCGTAAATCTAAGGAAAAATGGTCATTATAAAAGTTGCCACAAATAATCTGGTCTTTTTCATGGAGTGCCATTAAACTTTCAATTTTCAAAAAAAATTGCCCCCTCCACATAGCAAAAATATACATATTTCGGATTCGGAGTTCTTACGAATATGGGACCATTTCTCAAGTCTCGTTTCTCAAATAAATCAAAAATCATCAGAATTAGAGTACGTTTCCTATGTATAACGAGCGCAAAATATAAAAAAAAACAGTTGAATTGTATACCTCCTCCGTTTGGGTTCGTCGGTCAATAAGGATATGTTGTAACTGTAAGCATTGCTGGTTGTGTTTTATACAAACCAGGTGTTACATTTCTTTTTAAGTTAAGCATACAATTAAAACTACTGATGAGTTTTTTCCACACCAACCCACTACCCTCGATCTAAGCTAGTGGGTTTCACCAGATAGAGATGGATCCAGATTCAATTCCAAAAACCGCCTTAAATGTAGAGCACGGACATTATGAGTATAATAAGCGTATGCCTGGTCTATATGGATGATTTTATTATTTATTCAACTTCCTTGCAAGATCATTTGAATTTCCTTCAGAAAGTATTAGTAAGACTCATTTATTTTAATATGAAGATCCAATTGACAATTCAGGGTGTCTAAAAAAGACAGTCGAATTCTTAGGACATGTTATTACCCCGAACGGTATTAAGCCAAACCCAGATAAAATTTCAGCTATAAAAAATATCAAAGTCCCAACTGTCAAAAAGAAATAAAATCATTCCTTGGGCTTTTCGGTTATCACTTATCGGGTAGTCCAAGAGACTGTTAATACATACATTCCAATTCGAGTAATCGATACCGATTTTCCACCTCTCTCGAGACCCATTTTGACTTCTATACAGGAAAAACGCAGAGTCTACCGCGAATTCAAGCGGACACGCGACCCCAATATTGAAAGTCAATGAAACGTCTTAATACCTCCCAGCCAACATACAGATAAGTTCCACGGAAATTCATTCAGAAATCAAAAACACCCGTAGCTATGGAACCCTCCAAGAAAGAGTCCCAATCGCACTTACACGCCATCACATATCCTCCCAACACACATGAATATCGAAAATTCTACTAGAACAGAGATATAGTTATGGAACCCCCCATAAAGGAGTCCCACTCGCACATACACATCATGAAATTATTATTATGTTGTTTTAAAACGAAAACGCCGGTGGAGTTCTTGCTTACGGGTATTTTCATTGGTAAATTTTGACTGCAAATAATTAATTTCTACCATCTTTGACAATATAACATATGCACTAATTATTTTTCTTGAAATAAATTAAAAAATGTACACGGATATGTAAAATTTTCGTGGGCGCCAACTCGATTTCTTTCTAAATCATCAACAATTCTTATATAGACAAAAATCTCAGAAATGTCTCAAAGTAGATCCCACAAACCTAGACAGAAAGCTCTTCAAAGAATACTCCAAAGCTTAAAGAAAATATTGAAAAAAGTTGGCTTAGTTATCTTGACTAGATCCGAAGTTATAATTTTTTCGTGGTTCTATGCGTCAAAAACTATTACAAATACATCTAACAAACCTGCCTGCGTTATGTCGATCATTTTGTGAAAATCTGAAAATGTACTAAACATGAGGTATTGTCATTTCATAAAACATAATCTAATTCCTGATCTTACTTTAGGACACCCTGTATATGTGAGACACATTAAAACCAAAACTAATTAGAAAATCGTTTAAATTTAGATATGGTTTTCCAGTGAAATGTCGAGTAAAGCGATAACTTGTAGTTGCTGCGAGAGTTGTCAAACCATATGACTTAGAAAATTTGAATCTTTAATAATTGTTTTCCGAATAAGTGCAACTTCGCTTTAAATTATGAACTACTAGCAGTTTTACCCGAGTTATGTTTTTGGTAACTAAAATTACCTTTTTAAAAAAGATTTTATTTAATTACTACAAAAACAGACTTAATAGAATTAAAACTTAATCGGGCAGAGTGGCGCCGATAATTGTTTAAAACTACCAGTGAAGCATTCGCCTTTGGCGTGAGCCTTAAATAATAATATTATACAGAGTCAGCATTAGATGATGTTACATACATGTGTTACTAGCGTGTCGACACACTGTCGAGACGCTTATACAAGCATTTTTCCTGGAATTTAGGCATATAACTCCCGGCACTTCCCGAGCAAACACTTTAGTAGATTATGGTACGAAAACATAAAGTCATAAAAAGTCTTAAGTATGGAACCCTTGTACCTCGGATTCCTACTCGCACGTAGAATCAGTCTGAACACCAACCCAAATCCATTCACCAAGAGAGAAGAGCATAGGAATGTCTTCTACATATGCCTTAGGGATTTTCCGGAATGGAACCTCCACCTTTAAGTCTCAGTCGCACTGGCACAAAACAGTCCAGTGACATACTACACTCAAACATAGTAAAAAATCCATGAAAATTCAGCCATAGAGCTCACAGATATTTCTTTTGGTATTACAGGTATAGAACTCTCCACCTAGGAGGCCCAGTTACACTTATAAATTATATTCCCAAATCATAACTCAACCATTTAAATTACTATAATATGATCATTACTAAATTTCTGTTATAATATCACAATATATCGTTTCCTGTTCGAACCGTTCACAAAAGTTCAACGCCATCACGCGTCAGCACTTTCCAAATCTCTTTTATTACTTGTAACTATGTATGACTAAAGTCCCTATATATGAAAGTCTGGACAGATACAATAATGCGTGTGTGTAAAAGAGAGAAGTCGCTGTCCTTTACATAATATTTAAATGGCGGCTGTCATAACTTACGACGTCTGAGGTCTCATGAAATGCAATATTTCAGAATCGCAGATAATGAAGTTCAGGTTCATAGACAAATAAAGAGTATGGAGTCATAGAGTAATAGGTTAGGTATATATATACTCTACGATATAAACAAATGTTGAAGTAACTGTCGTGAAAAAAAATTTATAATATATTTTTAACCGAATTTATAATAGTAGGAAGTAGCTTGTTATATTGACTTAATCTTTTAGGAAACTGCCTGTTTGTTGATTGCCACATTGCAAAAATCATTCGATGGATACAGCTAGAATAAATATTTGGATTACAAAAATTTGGAATAGAATCTACATCATCCAACGGTTTAGTTTTATGCGAGGTATTTATTGTGTTCTTCCGAATAATAACATTTTTTACACAAGATAACAATGAAATGTCTTTTTCAAATATAATTCATTTATCCTAGTTATTACTTAATTATATCTTGATTTCTTTACATCTGCTGTGACGTTTATACGTAAAAGTATTGAAATTTACAAAAACAATAATATTTAAATTCAAATTTATGTGAAAGAAGTTAGAAATTGGAATGTATTCAAAAATTAACTTTTAAATAAATTGTGGTTTCCCGCGCTTGTTTAATTGGTGCCGCCATTTAAATATTATTTGGCTGTAGACCAATCCTGCGAACGACCCGATCTGTCCAGACTTTTATATATAGGGACTTTATGTATGACATCCTGTAAGTATCATGTTAAATATAATAATTGCTGATATATACCGATATACACTTGAATCGGTAACCATTTAGCTATTGACAATCGTTGTAATAGTTAGGTTCCTTTGCGACGAAATAGAGTTCGGAAATATACAACTTTTAGGTACGGAACCCACCACATAGAGTCCCACGGGCAATGGAATGTAGCATTTGTTCTTTCCCAAGAGTTAGTTTACCTCTGTACCAAAATACATCAAAATCAGTTCAGTGGCTTAGACGTGAAAGCATAACAAACAAACTTAGTTTCGCATTGATAATATAGGATTTCATTGTCTTTAACAAATTTTCCTGCCGCCCCTGCTTAATGTTAAGCCCGCTGCAGACGGAGTATGTTTTGCTGCATGTTTCCTTGATGGGAGCTAGGCTTGGTGCTGTGCATGCTTCCGTGTAAGAAAATGACATCGCGTGCACGGTTGGTTGCTTGAAATCGTGCATGATTTGATAATAGAACCGGTGCTATTTTTGATGATTGTTTTCATGCATCGTGCCTTGTCGGAGCACTCGGAACTAGTCGAGTCGAACTCAAAAGTTATTTTGCACAAAATAACATGTTATTTTAATTGTTGGGACCTTTTTTCTGTTGTAACAATGATTAAAAATAGAGCTTGATTAGAATGATCAATATTTTGTATCATTTGTCACAGTCATATTTCTCTGTACTGTCATTTTACATGCATTATGGCCTGCATCGTGGCATCGTGTGAAGCCAACACAAGCAAGGGAGCCATCAGCACACCATGCGCGGCAGCATTTATCGGACCGTGCAGCAAAACAAGCAAGCAATCATGCAGCAAAACATACTCCGTCTGCAGCGGGCGTTAATCACCGCATACTGGAATATAGTTAGCGCTGTAAACCTGGCTTAAGATATTCTATGCCGTCTGTGGATTTCTACTTCATACGTTCTATGATCTTGGGACTTGAGTCCGTTTTCTTGTTCTATGCTATGTGCTTCGTTTTCGTTGTTCTGCATCTTATGTTCTGTTATTGTGATTGATCTTTTATGTTATAATTCAAAAATTCTAACCGTAATTGTTTCTTTGTGGGGAAAACACGATAAGTGGGGCGCTCACAAAGAGTCCCATTTTTGGATAAAACACCTCAAAATAAGATGAAAATCAAGAGTACTAATTTTCCAGTTTTTGCTTAGTTTCTGAGATATAAGCCCTTTTAGGTCCAAAATAAACTCTCTTTTAATTTACAAACTAGCGGGAAATTGGAGCAAAAGAGGTGTTGGGTGGAGATAAATACGCATGTAGAGATAATAAGAAGTAGTACTTACTAGAAATTACACTATGAAAACTGTTTCAATGAAGTATTTTCTTGAAAAATTCCTATTATTCACTACAAACAAATTTAACCTTGTGTAGACGCCATTTCTCTGTTCTTCAATGTCAATTATCAATCTATACACTGTTGCCTTTTTATAATAATGCATAGATGACATACATTAGAAAATACATAGAATAATATTGTCGCGTATTTAGGAATAAGTAGTTAAATATATTGAAATATAATATTCTATATTTTAGTTTCATACAAAAAATAGGTGACTAGCTAATAAATCAATAACCATTTTAAATAGTGGTTAGATAATTTAATACATGTAAATATACATTTTAATATATTTTTGCTTGTAATTAGTTTTTGATATGTAGCTACATATTTATATAAGGTAACTATATTTGTTTATTCAGTTTATATAAAGTAATTACATTGATAAACTTATCAAATACTATATTTTTTTGAGATTTTTTTTATATTTAATATTTTAATATATATACCTACTAATATAATTGTATATTGATATTTAACAAGTTCAGCTTGTGTGGTATAGGTGAAATTTTCTGTTTTTATTTAATATTTATTATCCTAATATATATATATATTTACTGATATAATTGCATATTGATATTTAGATAGTTCAACTTGTATACAATAGGTTTTTTGTTAGGTGAAATTTTCTCTTTCTATTTAATATTTATTATTCTAATATATATATTTGCTGATATAATTGCATATTGATATTAACCAAGTTCAACCAACTTGTATAGCATAGGTTTCTTGTTAGGTGAAATTTTCTCTTTTTTTAATATTTATTACATTGATATATATATGAACTGATATAATTGCATATTGATGTTTAGCAAGTTCAACTTGTATAGCATAGGTTTTTGTTAGGTGAAATTTTCTCTCTCTATTTAATATTTATTATTCTTATATATATTTACTGCCATAATAGTTTCATAATACTACCGATTTTTATTTTATGAAATTGTAATAGTTTTGAATTGTAAAAAACTTTATAATATTATCTATCATTCTTGCGCAGGGGTCATGCTAATCTTTTCTGTATTGGTTTAATTCAAGTATATATAGTACTAAAGTAAGTATTGTGTATATCTTTCGAAATATCTTTAATAATTATTTTATGATACTGATCATATTATATTTTATTGCTAAAAATTTAGAAAGCTTTATAATATTATCTATCATTCTTGCGCAGGGGTTATGCTAATGTTTTTTGTATTGATTTAATTCTAGTATATATAGTACTAAAGCAAGTACTGCGTAGATATTTTAATGTGTTCAACTGCTATCTATGTTATTGCTAGATGTGATTATATTATTTTGTGTTTTTTAATATATGTAATCTATGCATTAATATAAAAAGGCAACAGTGTATGGATTGATAATTGACATTGAAGAGCAGAAAAATGGCGTTTACACAAGGTTAAATTTGTTTGTAGTGAATAATAGGAATTTTTCAAGAAAATTCTTCATTGAAACAGTTTTCATAGTGTAATTTCTAGTAAGTACTACTTCTTATTATCTCTACATGCGTATTTATCTCCACCCAACACTTCTTTTGCTCCAATTTCCCGCTAGTTTGTAAATTAAAAGAGAGTTTATTTTGGACCTAAAAGGGCTTATATCTCAGAAACTAAGCAAAAACTGGAAAATTAGTACTCTTGATTTTCAACTTATTTTGAGGTGTTTTATCCAAAAATGGGACTATTTGTGAGCGCCCCACTTATCGTTATCGAGCCTTATTTGTGTACGTCTGGTCTGGTTTTATTTAAACATTTGCAGTTTTTATCTACTTCGAATGTGAGTGCTATTTCAGATATATATATACAAAACAAAAGTGCAAATCAAAACTTAATTATTAGGAAAGCTTTCTTATTTATTCTATGAGTCCTACTAATACTAATACAGTTTTAGGATCCCCAATCAACTGAAGAATCGAAGACCATTACAAAATGGATTAGGTTACCTATAATCTCAACAATTGGGTAGATGACTTGATGGCTAATATTGTTGGCCCTCCTGCCTCAAAGAACAGACGTTAGCCTCACCCCTCGACTTTGCTTTGAAAAATTGTCGAATTTCATAATTTCGTTTATATATATTTCTATAAAATATATTTGACAAGAAGTACAGGAAATGAGTTAAGTTTTTTTTTAAATTAGTAATGTTAAAAATCTGAAACAGATACTTTCAAATTAAATATGAGAACATATCTTACCAAATATGGATGAGTTTTGTCAATTAGAAACTTTTGATCAAATGTAATTTAGAGCTTTGAAAAGTGAAACCCATGAATTTCACATCAATTATGTTTACAGGCAAATGATTTTGCAAACATTATTATTTCAATGCCTACAGGAAATAAACAAAACTTCCATACGCCGATGCTGGCCAAGTTTTGGCATTGTTTGCTAGGTTTCATCCTATTTTTTTCATATGAATCTATTGATTTTATTCAGAATTGCCTATTCTATTACTGCAACAAAAGACCTATTACTTTTAATATAATCTTAAACAAATTCATTACTTACTCTTCAGCTCATAACATTTCCGGAATTCAGGGACATTAACTTGTCACAAATTCTACTGAGAGCTTCCTAATACTTGTATTAATGTTTACTCAGTCAAATCGATAAATATAAATATGTTCTTGCAAAAGTCGTATTTTTTTAGAGTATCATATTTTTCTAGGTACGGAATGATAGAAATCCCACTGGTACTTGCCGTATTTATTGCTCATATTTAATTTTGATCAAACTTCATTTGTTAGCAAATCATATGTTGCAGAAATTGTTAGTTTTTGAAAATATTTGATCCTGATTTATCGCATGTAATTAAATTTAGTTCAATGTGAATATACTTTCTGAAATATCTGAAATAATTGAAAAAAAATACATAGAATTTAGCTAATAATTTGTAAATTATTATTATCAGTCCATATGTATAAAGTACCTTTTTAATGAGTGTCAATTATCAGCCATTTAGAATTCCTTCAGCTGCCCATTATGCTAAGACCATGTCAAAATGAGGTGTGAACCCCCCTCATTGGCCAGTTGACTTCATGGCTTATGGCCAGTATAATTAGGGTGACCCTTCATATACAAATAAACATGCTGGCACGCGCAAGCGCACTTTCCCCGATACCCTTCAAGGGACTATCGTCTTTCTCAATCACGTCATATCAGCAGATGTTTGCGCTTAGCCTCTTCTTACTTTTATATCTAATCTTTTTGTTCTGTTAATTAACATGAAATGAAACGATAATTTTGTATTTGAAAATCTGCCAACTGCAAACCACTCACTGTTTTCTTAACTATTTTGAAAAGATTTGAAAATCGTATTCATTCATGATTTATTTTCCAGCAATATTTGAATCGAACATTAAAAAAAAAACAAGGTTAATCCAGTTAAAAATCATACAAGATTGTTGTCGATATATTTTGAAATCACTTTTTTTGTTAAAAAGTTTTATATGAGAAACTGCATCAAATATCCCTGAGTTTTGTTCTTCGTTCTTTGCAGATAATTTTCGAAAGTGATAGGTACCTAATAAACGGACGATTATAATAATAATAATAATACTTTATTTGTTCCATTAGTAAAAGAAAATTTACAATCAATACCTCATTGAGAGGTGTGGAACTTGTCACATAATATACATGTATAAATTTAAATACAACAGCTCACAATATAGATAAAAATACACAACACAACTTATGGATAAAATACTGCTTATAAAAGATAAATTTGAAGTAGGAAAATTGAAAACATAAATAAAAAGAACAATCAAAATTTTATATCAGCATTGAAGAATTCTCTCGTAGTATAAAACGGATTTTCAGTTAGATATGTCCTAAGTTTATCACTTTATGTGGTAGTGTTCTAAGACTGTCTGGGATTTTGTTCCAAATTTTTGTCATACTATACTTTACATTCTTTTGTACAAAAGTATAATTTGCTTCATCTGATACAAGATCATTTCTTGTTCTTGTATCGTATGGGTGTTTTTTATAATTTCCCTCGAATCAAGGCATGTTTTGAGATATGAACTTTATAGATTCAAAAATATAAAGGCTGGTGAAGGTAAGCAATTTATTGTTTTTGTAGAATGGTTTACAACTATCCCGGGGTCCTACTTCAAAGATTATTCTAATAAATCTCTTTTGCATAATCTACACCCTTTCTGCATTTACAAAATTTCCCCAGAAAATGATACCATATCTGATTCTGGACATGACATGAGCATGATATATACAAAGAGCTGCCTCCATCCCTACCTCATTCACAATCACACTTAACGCATAACAATATCTGGATAATTCACCAGACAGTCTCTCCACATGCGCTTTCCAGTCAAGTCTTTGGTCTATAGTAATGCCTAGAAATGATATATTTGGTGATGTTTGTATTTCATTATTGTAGACATTATATATTTGTCTATTATTTGCAACTGTATTATTTGCGTTTTATCAACATTGAGCAATAAATTATTACTGGAACACCATGAATGTGAACTGCCTAATGAATCCTCAATATGTTGTCCCATATTACTCTGAACCGTTTCACTCATAACAGCTAAAGTGTCGTCTGCATACATGATCACATGATCATCGATTAGGGAGGGAACCTCGTTGGTGTATAGAATGTACAAATGTGGGCCCAATATTGAGCCTCGGGGTACCCCTTTTTAATCAGACATATATCTGACTTGATTGTCAACCCTCTCTCATTCCTTTCAAACACACATTGCATCCTATCAGTTAAATAAGAACTAATCAATTTTTGAGCAACTCCCCTAATTCCATATTTATCGAGCTTTTCAATGAGTAATACCATGGTCAACACTATCAAATGCTCTCGACAGGTCTAAATATACTGCTAAAGTATGTTTTTTTTGGATTACTAATTCCAGGATTCGTATTAATGCTGAGTCTTCTTAGAATGCCGTACTCGTATTCGAGCGTTGGCAGCTTCTCTGCCTTGACATTGTTACCACAGACAAGGGGACCTACAGTTTAAGGTGGATTCCGAACCACCGATGTGTCCCAAGATAAATCTTATGGGCACACTCTTCCAGAGAGCTGTACTAGGGAATAATATACTCTCGCTGGTTTCCCGTTGCCTTGTGAGAGAAAGGGAATGCAATGCGACAGAGACTCGAACGCGCGCCCGCATCAACGGTCACTCGTCCAAGCTGTTTCCATCGAAATAGGAACTTCATCGTCTCCAACCGATTTTTAATTTTTTTTAACCTCTTTATACATTTGTAGACTTCCATGGGTGTAGCACTCTCTAAAAAAATGGACCGATTGTTAGATACTATTTTTGAGAAGTCTGGAGATAGTGCTCCCCTAATGTTTGGACATGCGTTTATAAATGTAGTGTTGATTGAATCTAATAGTTCTTTTTCATATTTTCCATTATCCCTTAGTTTATCAAAGATAGTGGTCCTTCTGGATTCTTTATTAGTTATATTATTAATTAGAGACCACGTGGCCTTGCATTTATTCTCAGCTTGGATTATATAGTTATTATTATGTAACCATTTAGCTTTTCTAATTACGTGATGTAATACTTTTTTATATGTTTTGTAATAACATTCGCTTACCTCGCTATTCAACTATTTATTGTAAAGTTTTCACTTTCAGGCACAGGATTTTTTAATACTCACTGTGAGCCAATGATTAGTTTTGGGGCTCTGATGCTTTACTTTACGCTTAGTAATAACTCTATCCATCACTGTTTTAATCCTATAAATAAAATAAAGTTTTCAAATGCTCTATCAACGTCATTCACGCCCATCACATTTTCCCATGATTCACACAGCAATTCATCCCGATATTGCCCTAACTTAGCTCCTGAAAATAATCTCTTTTTTAAGGGGTGTTGTGATTTTTCATTTCTTTCTAGTTTTATTTCAAACTCTAAAAATTGTGCATAATGGTCAGATAATGCCGAGGTCAAAATCGAGCTATCTAAATATTCAAAATTAACAAAAAAATTATCAATAAGAGTTGATGATGTTTTGGTTACTCTAGTGGCTTCATATATGGTTTGTGCCATATTAAAAGTTGACAGTAAATCGATAAAGAGATATTTGTCATTGCTGGACTCCAGCAGATTTATATTCAAATCACCACACAAAATGACATTATAAAACTTATGGTTTACCTGAATATGTGAGAGAATTTCCTCAAGCCGCTCCAGAAAAATATTAAAATCTCCAAGGTTGGTACGATACAAACATATAACAATAACTTTTAAAACTTTGTTTATAATACAGGCACACTCAATATGTCCAATTGATTTATTCACTATATCATCCACTGGTTCGAAAGTAGTATTTCTCGATACCAATATACAAGCCCCTCCATGCTGCATGTTCTTTCTGCAGAAGTATGATGCCATTTTATAGTTGTTCGGTTTCTTCTTTTCTCATCCAAATTTCAGTTAAACAAACGACGTGAAGTATGTCACCTTGATCTTCAATAAATGCTTCCAGTTCGCCTGTTTTGTTTTTCAAGCATTGAATATTTTGGTGAAGGATTTTAATTCTATCAGAAGTTACTTTATCATCATGTTTTATGTTTTCCTCTGCATAGCAGCATATTCTTGTCAGGAATAATTAGTTTTTTGATTTTATCACTTTGTATCGTTTCTCTTTTCGTTGTTTCAATAGTTAATGTGTAATTAATTTTTGAATATTTAACACCGATTATCCAGTACGTTTTGAAAATAAACTTTACAGAATCGTATATTTGACTCAGTCTATCAGAAATCATAGGTATGTGAGTCTCTATAGTGGATCTCATTATTTTTAGGTTTAAGCAACTAACTTTATACTAAAACTTTCATTAATATAATTCGTATCGAACCTATGTTTGTGTGTACCCAGACGTCATGCTAGTGGGGGAATTGTTTTGCGAATATTATACCGACTTCTGGATAAATATTTTTTACAAAAAATTGACCGATGTTATCAGTTGGTGCACTGAAAAGTACCAAATAATATTAATTCTATTAGTGCTGGTATTTTTAAAGTTGTGCAGTTCCATTTGGCACAAGTATCACCACCAATAGAATTAATATTAAGGTAGATTTATAATGTCTGTAAAAATACTTGAAAAACATTTATAGTTTCTTTTTTGCAAGTAGTCTGCGTATATATTTTCTAATTTACTATTTTTCAGGATTATCGTTGGCAAACAAGAATTTGTGTTTTGCCTTTGATTCTCTGAAAACGAATAACCTCTGCTGTTACATTTGTAATATCTTCTGGCCAGTGAGAACAAGTACGTCTTCCTGTATTCATATTTTCCGTAGACTAGTACTAACTAGATATTCTGGACGGTACTTTTTTCAAATTTAAAAATGATGACCTGTATGCTGACGAATAATTTTCTACTTCTTATATATAGATAGCCGCATCAACAAATTGGTAAGTTTATTAATTAATTTTTCATAATAATTTGATTCTCACTTGTATTTTGTTGATTCTTCAATCCTCAACGCAAACAGAGATTTGTTATAAGAATTGACCTCTAACCATAGGATAGACCCCACAAAGTTATTCATAAAATTACTCCGCTAACGATCAGTATAATATCTTAGGCATAATCAGGCATAATATCTTAGGAAAAATCATTTATCTTATATTGGCAACACCGCTTTGAATCGACCTTGCCTAACCGCAGAGAAAACATACCTCCAAGAGAATGGTAACTCCCATGTTAATCTTCTTGACCATGTTTTGACCTTGAGTACACTAGCGCTCATTCGGTACACTCACGAAGTTAAGTGTGGCGGCAGATTTAAATCGGACATTCAAATTAACGGTGAAATATAAAAGTAGCGCAAAGTAGAGAAATAAGGAATAAAACATTCAGAAATTGTTGAAGAAAGAAAAAAAAAACATTATATGAATGCAGCATTTGTATTAAGTGTTCTCCAACAATTTCTGAAAGATTCACTCCTTTCACTATGTCTAAGGGGAATTAATAAAGTCATAATAAAGACACGAAAAGTAAGAAGTATTTTTTTAATAACTTGAAGTTCGCCAATGTGAACATCAACATACATTACTATAACAATATACTTATTATTATAATAAATTATTACCCAAGCACTGTCTAAATAACTGCTTTTGTAAAACACTAATTACACCACCAGGACCCGGACGCTGGATACTTCATATGCCCTTGCATTGCTCCATTTCTTCTTCAGTCCTTTTCCGCTGCTCCTCAATTAGACATATAAATAAAAATAAAAAATTAAACATATGCGCCGTATATTACAAGTAAACTGAAATAATTACAAGCAAAATTCAGCTATACTCACATTTATGCACTCATTATAATCTCTCTATACAACCAGAACTCGGAAACTAGATTCTTCAAATGGCCTTTGAGGTGATTTACTTTTGCCACATCTTTCTTCTTCCGTTGTTCATCTGCAAACATTCGATTTTGCCTTGTGCACCACCATTTCACTGCAATAAAAAATACATCATTACAAATCTGGGCTGATATGAGAGAAGCATGCTCGGTAAAGAGTTCACAAGAGAAACAATCAAATTTAAACGTTCTCTGAAGTGTAACTGTAATAACCATCTATTTTATTAGGGATCTATTGAGTATTCTCTGATCTCTTTGTATAATGAGCTAGACGACAATCTTAAACAGCAATACATTATAAACTATCAATCATGCCTTACAGCATGTATTTAGTGGCATTTTCTTGCCACTGAACCATACCAACACCGAAATAAATGAGATACGAATGATAAGAATAAGATACTAAAATAGTAATAGAGAATAAAATTCACATTCAACAACTTTTCTATATTTTTAGCTTCACCGGAGTACTAGTTGGTTCTTTCACCTACAACATGGTATCCTAATATACCTGGTAGAAGTAAATTAACAGTTGTTTCTTATATGTTATTTGCGATCTCTTTTGTTTACTCTGATCTCTATTTAATGAGCTTGAAGGAAAGCTTAAGCAACAATACGTCCGAAAATGTCAATCAAAAATATATTCATGATACACATACCTTTGCTTTATATTCCAGTTTTTGGATGAACTTGCTTGAAAACATTGTATATATAAATTGCGTTGCTCTCCATTTTCCTGCGTATTTTCATCATGCCATACCTAATTACCAATGTTTTCCTGGGTTTGACCATCTTTCTCGGCAGCCTTACAGCATGTCTTTAGTGGCATTTTCTTGCCACTGAGCCTTACGAACACTGAAATAAATGAGATACGAATGATAAGTATAAGATACAATAATAATAGAGAATAATGTTCACATTCAACAGAGAATTGCAGAGAAAAAGTGCATATTCTCTCATTTCTCAAATACGTACCTTCAAAACACCCAAAAGCTACAAAGCCAGAGAAAACACAAATACAAACAACGCTTCAGAAAAATGAGGTTAGAGGTGTTAGACAGATAACATGTTATAATAGAACATTTACGTATTTAAATGTTACCGCCACTAATTGTCGGAAGCGTTACTAGCGATCAATCGGTACACTTTGGCAACTTACGGTCAAAATTTCCCCATAAGAGTTGCTACGGGCTGCCTAACCGACACCCGGCTGGATCGGCCGCCATTGGCGGAGGGGCGATCCATTACTAGGAGTTGAGTGCTATAAAATTTGGCAAATTAAATAAATTTCAAACTTTTAATGTCTCATTAATTTTATTTAGCTCATTCACCTCGAAACAGAACCATTATTGTATTGGTGCTTCTACATGCACTGGTTCTTATTTTAAAATATTGTTTCAAAATAATTTTTACAAGAGTAGTGGCATGGTTCTCAAATGAATGGTCTCCAAAACAATCTAACATAGAGGATGGCAATTTTCTCATAGTATTAATTAAGAGGACATCGTATAGATGTTTATTTTTTTTTTCTTGTAGATGTTATTAGTTTCGTTGAAAAACCTAAAGAAACTCTCTGCTAATTTACATACATTTCTCACAAAGTCACTAGCAGTGCATAGGTTTCCATATTTTCCGACAATATTTAAATCGAATATTTAAAAAAAATCCAAGGGTATCCGAGTTAAAAATCATATAGAATTGTTATCGGTATATTTTGAAATCACGGATATTGAAATATAAGTGAATGTTCAACAATTTTGATAACTAATTAAACAATCAGAAATATGAAGTAAATTTTTCTTACAAAAAATGGGATCGAATTCACAGTACTTTTTACTTCAGCATATAATAAAGTTGGTTCTACTTTTTATTAAATAGTTTTAGTTTTATATGAGAAATAATTGTCACTGAGCTTTGCCCTTTGTTTCGATAATATGACCAACAGTTCTCTTTGCAGAAATTTTCGATTACTAGAATTTTATAATAATTTTTTTTGTTACATATTGATTTTGATATAATTAAATAATGTGAAAGAAAAACCGCTTGTTCTACGAATAAGATGGTTTGACTGAATTCTCCGCCGTTCCCAACATATTCAATTATTTTCAAATTTTGTAAAAAATAATGACAACCATCTATTCCTTACTGTAGTCGTAAATTGTATGCAATAAATTCTTGGAAATGATGATGATGTTTCAGTGATCATCTGGGACTTCCAGTGGCGTACGGAAAACGTTATATGTGGATGAAGCAGGGCTTCTGTTTATTGAACAGACCACTTCCTGAGTAGGCCTTTGAGAGTGAGATGGAATGTTATTTAATTGAATTATTTTAAATGGCCGTGTCTATAGCAGACACCTGCTAGCTAGCAGGTTAGCAGAACAAATTAGCGAATATCTGACAGCTAGCAAGATAAATATTTTTTACAGAAAATTGGACCGACGTTATTAGTTAGTCTACTGAAAACTATAAAATAATATTAATTCTATTGGTGCTGTTACTTTTGAAGTTTTGCTGTTGCAGTTAGATTGATAACTTTTGGCACCAACTTCAGAAGTACCAGTCCCAATAGAATTAATATTATTTTATACTTTTCAGTGCACTAACTGATAACGTCGGTCCAATTTTTTGTAAAAAATATTTATTTCACACTTTTGAGTGTAACATTAGTCACGAAAATCGTTGAACGTTCACTAATACCAATGAAAATAGTACTTATCCTATTACCCATGTATATTCTGTGCTTGTAGTTGTTTTTATTGAGATCTCAAAGCATCGCTGCGGAAAAACGCTTAAGAATTTTATATGTTACCATTTTAACTCGAAAACTGTAATTCTAAGGAAAAAATGTTCATTATTAATGATGCTACAAATAATTATGTCTTTCATGTAGTATCGAAAGATTTTCAATTTTCGAAAGAAATCGCCCTGTCTATATAGCAAAAATGAGAAACTCACATACCTCTATCTCGAAAACCGTAACTCTTGTCAATGGTCAATGGTCAATTTAAACGTTTCCTGATATTGTCCTATCTTTAATTATACCACCTCAGATTTTCGAGAAAATTTGCCCCCTCCACCCCTTCGGGGACGATTTTCAAAGGGAATGAGATTTTGGATTTGCATTTTTATGAATATGGGACCATTTCTCAATCCTCCTCTTTCAAATGAATCAAAAATCATCAAAATCGGAGTTCGTTTACTATATGAAATGTGCGATCAAACAAAAAAAAGCAGACAGTCGAATTGTATACCTCCTCCGTTCGGGGTTCGTCGGTCAAAAATAGTATCAATTCTATTGCTGTTTGTAGTGTTGAAAATGTGCCGTTGTAGTTTGTTGTTGTTGGCACCAACTCCAAATATACCATTACCATCACCAATAGAATTAGTATTATTTTGAATTTTTCAATGCAGCAAATAATAAAGTCGGTCCATTTTTTCACCGACTCCCAAACGGAGGAGGTATACAATTCGACAGTATGTCTGCATGTTTTTTTAAGTTTGATCGCGCTTTTTGCATTGTAAACGTGCTCTAATTTTGATAATTTTTTTTCATTTGGGAAAAGACAATTGAGAATTGGTCTCTTTGAAAGAAAATTCAATACAAGACATGCCTCTCCCCTCCAAAACTTCCCCCAAAGAAGGCGGCGGATGCAATTTTTCCAGAAAATTGAAAATCCACGACGGCAGAATTAGATCCCATATCCGGAAATGTTTGAACTGGACATTTTTAGAAATAATCATACATTTCCGCGTTACAATCTGAAATATGTGGTTCAGCTATTTAGATGAGGCATTTCTTTTTTCGAAAATAAAATAAAAAAAAAAAATGAAAAAAAATTTTGAGATGTCCAAATTGAAGAATAGATAATAACCAGCAACATTTAATCTTGACATTTTTACAGTTACAGAAGTGGGAAACTCTGAAATCTCTGAATAAGTAAGAGTAACGCATTATCTTCTTTGGTGAACGTTGGATGATTTTGATGACTGATGATACACTCAAAAGTGAGAAATAAATATTTCTTACAAAAAATTGGACCGACTTTATGCACTGAGAAATACAAAATAACAACTATTCTGGTACTTTTAAAATTGGTGCCAAAATTTTTCAATCTGACTACAACTGCACAACTTCAAAAGTACCAGAATTAATATCATTTTCTATTTTTCAATGCACCAACTAATAAAGTCGGTCCATTTTTTGTAAAAAAATATTTATTTCACATTTATTTGACACTTTTGACAGTTGACTCCAGGCAGCGTTCCTTCAACGAGCGTAGACCGAGCCACCCAAACCAAAGCGATTAGACGAAATTCGAGGTTACAGGGTCTTTAAGAAAGAATTCGTTAATATTTAGATTCGTTTGACCTTCTCGTAAGTCTTCGTATGCCGAGCAGCTCCAGAGGATATTTGGATGCCACCCAAAGGGCCCAGGGCTCCAACAGGGTATCAATACTACCATCACAGACCCCCCAGTAAATAATCCTGATGAAATAGATATCGCGATCTCAGTTCATGAGAATACCATCCAAAACGCCATAACGCGGTGCATCGAAACCCGTCGAATAGACACCACCAAGCGGCCTATTCCGCGCTACATTCTAAACCTCATAAAATCCAAGAGGCAAATCCTTAAAGAACTACGGAAGTGCTTAAAAACCAGTGGAACCGTCTCAACTCCAAAATCAAAACCCTCCTAACTCGTTTTAGAGAGGACCAATGGCAAAAAACAACTGCCGAACTCAATTTCTCAGGCGGAGCCAAGTTTTGGCACAAGTTCAAGGTGATATCTGGCCTTAAGCGTAGCGAACCCTTTCACCTTAAAATCAAAAATAGAAGCATCGCCGACCCTCTTGAGAAGGCGAATATTTTCAAAACACACCTACAACAAATATTCCAAATTCCGACTGACCTGGATCTTTACTCGTGCCAATAAATCACCGATATCATTATTAGAACAGAGCCCAACACCGCGCCTGGCCGAACGCTATCAATAGGAAAATCCTCAAAAAACTCCCCTTTGTGATGATCGTGTAGCTCACTCGCGTCTTTAATGCTTGCTTACAACTTGTCTATTTTCCACGAGCTTGGAAAACGGCCAACGTCATAATGATTCCGAAACCTAAGAAACCACCTGATAATCCGAACTCATATAGTCCCGTTTCTTTGCTGGATTGCATCGGAAAGATTTTCGATAAAATCCTAGCTTCTCGCCTGAGGCTGGAGATTGAGGAGCGTGGAATCATTCCACCTTTTCAACACGGTTTCAGGCAGAAACATACAACTCACGATGCAATTCTCGAATTCATCACCCATACCACCAGGGTTCTAAATGACGGAAACGCGACTCTTGCCATTTTTCTAGACATCCAAAACGCTTTCGATAAAGTCTGGCACGCTGGACTGATATCGAAAATGCATTCCACGCACATTTGTCAAACTAATAGCATCATTCCTAAATAATCGAAACAATCGAATCAAAATTGGAGATTATGTTTCGGAATCATTCACACCACTAGCTGGCCTACCACAAGGCTCATCAATCGCTCCATTGCTGTACGTTTATTACACAGCAGATTTCCCGCGACTTAGAAATGTCCTACTTTATGCAGACGACACAGTCCTGTTTTCCTTTTCCAGGAACACAGCCACATTAAACATTCACGGACAATTCCTATTTAACGCGTTCACAAAATACTGCAAGAAATGGCGTATAAAACCAAACCCATCCAAAACACAAATCATCCTTATAAAACACCACCGTCTCACAAGGAATATCAACCAAGATCCAAGGGAAATCAGACTAACGCTGTGGGGAAAGAGGCTCCAGCTCCAGGACAACGTGACATTCCTGGGGGTGCGCATCACGCGCACTTTCAACTGGCACGAGGAAGGCAAAGAGCATCTCTCATCACAGCACTAGGTGGCCGTGTTTGTTGATTATTGCATACACAAGTAAGGCCTTAGTATTAAAATGCCTTTTACAAATGATGAAACTGTCAATTTTTATTTCATAAGCAGACTACTTTACAGGTTTCATAATGTGATTGTTATTACAAACTCTTAGACTCCACCCATATCATATGGTTTTACAGCAAGCCTTAAATGACAAGGACTTGGACCGACGAATAGATGTTGGTAACTGGATGTTGGTCATGATTAGGGAGAATATAATTTTTTTATCTGAAATTCTTTGGACAGATGAGTCCCCTTCTAAAAGTGATGGAAACGTCAATTTGCATAATATGCACTATTGGTCGGACAACAATCCTCACTGGATGTGCGATGTCCAACATCAGGGCTTCTGGAATCCGGTTGTGTGGTGTGGCATCCTGGGCGAAACAATTATAGGCTATTTCTTTGATCAACCACTAAACGGTGCCGTGTTTGTTGATTTTCTGGCAAACCAATTGCCTGTTTTAATAGAAGATGTGTCTTTGCAATTACGTCAAAATATGTTTTTTGACAGACATCAAAAAAAGGAGAAGGTATACAATTCAGTTGTATGTTTGCTTTTTTTATGGCTGTTCGCGCGTTTTGCACAGTAAACGTATTCCGATTTAGACGATTTTTGTTTCATTTGAAAGAGGAGAGTTGAGAAATGGTCCCATATTGAGGAAAATCAAATCCAAAATCTCCTTCCCTCCAAAAGGGGGGGAAGGGGGCAAATTTTCTCGAAAATCGAAAATCCGAGACGACAGAATTAACGAAAATTCCATATCCGGAAATGTTTAAATTGGACATTTTTGAAAATAATCATACATTTCCGAGCTACAGTGTGAAATATGTGTTTCAGCTATGTGGAAGGGGCAAATTTTTCTGAAAATCGAAAATTCGAGATTTGAAAATTAGAAAGGGGACCATATCCGAAAATTTTTAAATTGAACATTTTTTGAAACGAGTCACGGTTTCCGAGTTTCGCAATGGTAAAGTCTGAAATATGTGATATGCGCAGTTCCGCTATGTACAAGCTAAACTCACCTATATCTTTTTGGGTATTAGTGAACGTTCAACAATTTCCATAACTAATGTTACACTCAAAAATGTGAAATAAATATTTTTTACAAAAAATTGGAACGACTTTATTAGTTGTTGCACTGAAAAATAGAAAATAATATTAATTCTATTGGTGCTGGTAATTTTGAAGTTGTAGTTTGTTGTTGTCGGCACCAAGAATTAAGAATTAGACATATTACGAGTAAGATTGGTTTGATGGAGCAATAAACGCTTTTTCCAACAAGACTAAGCTTGCTAAAATCTGTTCATTCGTTAAGAAGTTACAGCTGTTTATTTAAAAGAATATTGATTCACCCCCCACCTCTTTATTTCAACAGATACGTCAATTAGTTTTAAACGAAAATTACTCAAATAAAGCTTAGCTTCAAAAACCATATATTTTTTGGTACATTTACTAGGTGGATTTCAATGAAAAATCACTTTACAAGTTTAAGATGGCGGTTACACCCCCTGGTGGCCATCTTGGAAATCTGAAAATATTTTCCGTGATCTTCTCTTGGTCACTTTAGTCAACACTTTTTTTACCGCAGCTCTCTATATGATGAATAGCTCCCGAGATACGGCACTTTGCATTCTTATCTGACCACCTTGTACACTTCTATGTAGTATCTATCTTCTTTGACTATAGTTACACTTACCGGGATGAAATTTTTTTACGTGTTTTAGTAAACTGAAATTCTTCGAAAACAATTTATTGCATATAGTACACGTCAATGCCACTATTCTCACGCGCTGCTAATGATTTGAAAAATCTCAAAAGAAAACGTGAAAAAGCCATGAAAAAGCACACAGACCTTTTAGGTTATGTTATAACTGCCAAACAACAAACAGTTTGAACTTTAAACGTAAATGCGCATGCGGACGTCAGACAGCCAAAGTAAACTTGGTATGGCTACCTGCTTGTAGAGGGTGACTAAGCCCACCAGAAGGCCAGTCCGGAGGGGAGACGACTGACCCTCAATTCTTCATCCCAACCAATGAAGAGTTCAACGATTGGAGCAGGATGCGGAAAGTTTGGACATGGGAAGGCCTAGTTCAGTCTACGATAGACTAAGCGACTGGAAAGGGATAAGTCAACCGTTAGTAGGGTAGGGATCCGAGGCCAAAGTGGCGGTGGAGGGAGAGATTGACAACGATCCTGGGACAACGTGAGATCACAGTCCAGTTAGGTAACAGGGATTATCTAACTGTGATTTTGATAGCCAGTATCAGGGACGACGCTATCATAGAGCTAGACTTTCTTACGACATTTGGCATCTTGATAGACCCCAAAGGGCGAATGGTGAAGACATCCTATAAGACGATGGCCGCGAAGCAACTGCCGGTCTCTGGGTAGTAGAAGACTTTAGGGTTCCGACACAAAAAGAAAAGGAAACTGGGAAACTGGTGAGACGCACCTTGAATCACGTAAAGGACGGTCGAATTCCAATCAAAATCACGAACATGAGCGACCCGGATGTGATTCAGAAATCCGGGACAAAACTAGAGATGTGCCAGCCAGTCAAACAGGTGACACATTTGGACAAACAATGAAGCACCACCATTGAGAGCAGGTTACACTTAACTTTGTTGATACCCGACGCCAGAATCTTGTCCAGCAATGAACAACGACAGGCTGAGTTACTGTTACGGAAGTATCATGATGTCTTCTTGCATGACGATGATTTGGGCCAAAATAATTTGGAGGTAATGTTCTCTGATGTGCAGCATTCTATATTCACCAGTGATGCCGCTTCCAACAGACAACTGTACTCTTGGGGGACATAAACGTTGACAACTTTACGGATAATACGACAACACAAAACTACAAGAACTACTTGCTACATATGGCATAACAAGAATGACCCTCCCTCACACACGAATCACAAGTAAAACTAAAAACTCAATAGATTGGATTTGCATAAATATACACTCTGAACACATAAAAACCACCGTCATCATGACAGGCCTATCTGACCACACAGCAAAAACAATCTCCATTAAGACACCAAAAATAATACCCAAAACTACAAAAGAAAGGAAAATATTATTCACCAACAAAGAAATAACATTATTCAAGGAAAAATTACAAACACAAACCTGGGAGCAGATCTTAATAGAAGAAGATGTCAACCATGCCTACAACAGATTCCACAATGTAGTACAGTTGATACTAGATGAAACTTGTCCCATGAGAACAGTAAAAGGAAGACAGAGTAAAAAAGACATGTCTGGGATGACGAGTGCAGTCGCCTGAAAAATGCATATCTCAAGGCCCAAGAAGTAGAACAGCGCACAGGCCTTGTAGGACATAAAGCACAAACAGAGCGTAAATAAAGAAAGAATACGATCAATGGCTGAAACATCTGAGGCGAGAATGAACCATAGCAAACGTTGAACAAGCCGAAAATAAATCAAAATCACTGTGGCAGGAAATAAATAATGAAAGGAATGCAACTTCAAACACACAAATGGAAATGACATCACAAATGACCCGCTAAACCTCCACTAAATGAAAAGTTGATAGACGACCCACATGTAATAGCAAATTACAATGAATGCAATGAATTCTGAAGTAAAAAAGCCATAGACTCCATAAAGCCAAAAACCTCTTCTGGCATTGATGAAATATCCGCAAAACTAGTTAAAAGATGCAAAGAAGAACTAAGAGGGGCCACTTATTAATATAATTATCAAATCCCCACGTCAAGGCACCTTCCCAACTCTTCTGAAAACCACCAAAATATAAAAAAAGGAAGACGAAGTGAACCCGGCAGCTACAGACGAATATCTCTCATCCCAACATTTTCCAAAATCATTGAAATAATCGTCCTTACAAGACTTCTAACATACATTGAATGACACAACTTACTGACGAACAAACAACATTGATTCCTCAGGGGCAGATCAACAACAACAGCCCTGACTCAGCTGACAGATCACATTATAGACCAACTAGACGAACGCTCCATAGCATCTAGTCTATTTTTTGACTTCAGCAAAGGTTTCGACTGTCTCAACCATGATCAGCTGCTACAAAAATTAAGATCCTTAGGCAGAGGAGGAAAATAATTAGAATGGTTTAAAAGCTACCTTAAAGGAAGAAAGCAACTAGTGGAAATAAACTTCACCAAGCATAACACAAAATATAAAATACATTCTACAACAACCGATGTGAAAATAGGTATCCCACAAGGATCCGTTCTTGGACCAGCTCTCTTCCTCCTCCTTACGAATGAAATGCCAAATTGGCTGGGTGATACCTGCTCCACTGTAATGTATGCAGACGACACAGCATTAACTATTTCAGATAAAATAGCCAAAACACTTTCAACAAACACAACTGCCTGCCTCAACTAAGCTAAACAGTACTTCATAAACAATGATCTAGTTCTGAATGAAAGCAAAACAGTACAAATAGTTTTCAAAACAAAACCAAAATCAGAGAGATAGCACCCCTCCCTGGCCTGCAAACAAGGGACACAACAAGATACCTAGGCATCACTATTGACTCGAAACTATCCTGGAACCCGCACATAGACCAACTCAATAAAAAACTCTCCTCAAGCACTTACGTAATTCGTAGAATAAAACAAAATTGTGGCTCGGATGTGGCCAAAACTGCCTACTTCACTTTCTTCGAAGCACATCTAAGATATGGCATAGTATCATGGGGAGGAACAACAGCATCCAACATGGAAAAGGTTCTTATTCAACAAAAAAGAGCAATAAAATGTCTGGCAGGAATACACTACCAGGAAAGCTGTAGGGAACCCTTTAAACAATTTCTCACAGTAATCTCTCTCTCTCTACATCCGGGAAACGATTCTACATGCAATAGCCACACAACAGTTAAGACATCATGATCTACATCAGTACAATACATGCCTCAAGCTTCACCCTACCACCACACCGCCTTAGCTTTTTGAAAAGAAACCTTCAAGAACCAGCTGACGAAATGGCTCCTAGAAAGACCCTCTACTCCGAATCTGAGTTCCTGAACACCTGAAAAACCAAATTCAAGGAAAAGACACTTGAATACAAAAAAATAATTCTGTAGCAAACCATGAAAAAAATTTTGTATTGTATAATTTCTTTTCTGTCAATTACTTTCGACGCCTGTACTGGTCTCCATGAACATGTAAATAAAGAATATTGTCTAAGCAGAACGACGTTTACCGCTCACCAAACAAGAAAAGGTTATATAATCTTTAGGTGTTAGAGGGTTGTGGTTGTTTTATTTTTCCGGCAACTTATTAATGATGCGACGAGATTTTTGCAAGTCAGATATATCACAAAATATTCTGGAAAAATATATATTGAAAAACTTAAAGTATTAAACATAATAACAGGAAATAAAAATACTCAACAGAACAAAAATTTTGAATAAAAAAACTTTTATAAATAATAGTATGATGGATAACAAAATATTCTGCAAAAATATATATTATAAAACTTAAAATATTACACGTAATAACAGAAAATAAAAATACTCAATAGAGCAAAGACTTCCAAATATAAAAGTCTTATAAATAATAAAACATATCACAATCCAACATATATTAACAAAATATTCTGCAAAAATATATATTGGAAAACGTGAAATATTACACATAATAACAGAAAATAAAAATACTCTCAACAGAACAAGACTTCCAAATATAAAAGTTTTATAAATAAAAGTATGGTGGATCCACCATATATTCCACCAATTTTCAATAAGTTGACAGCCAATTCTGGATCTTGTCAACTTGTATCAGTTTCTTTGTTATATTTTTAACGAACTTAATTCGTATCCATACATTCGATGACCAAATCCTCATTGTCACTAGTATTATCTATATTATGAACTACCCCTGTAAAATAATATAGGTGTAAATAAATGTTTCACAAACTGTTAAAAAATAAATGTTACATCTAGGTATGAGAATGCAATCGTATTTTTCTATTTTTTGCTTTGACTGATGGACTTGGACTATACCAGTACCTTGAAGAACTAATAATGTCTGAAGAAAAAAACAATATTTCAAGAGAAATTGAAAAATCGACACCAATCACTAGGAAGTATACAATCGACATAAATATACATACTATAAAATAACGAACAGTATTTCTTCGCCACTATATATACAGTGTGTCCAGTTATAAAATGATGTGCAAGGGGATATTAGAAACTGTAGGAGATTCAACGTCGCCTAAATGGGAAAAATTTGCGTATTTGTATGCCCAAAAATAATCTATCTTTATTTTATTTTACATCGATACGGTTACGTGGATATAGGGTGAAAAAGAAAAATGACTTTTATTTAAATCATAATGGTATCCTTATTATAGTAGTTGAAATTTTCAAATTTTCAGGATATGGATAAAAAATTGCTAGGTCCTAATGTTTTTTTTAATCTGAGAAAGGAGAATTGAGAATTGGTCCTATTGAAAGAAAATTCAATATTAGACATGCCTCTCCCCTCCAAAACTTTCCGTAAAAGGGGTGGTGGGGGCATTTTTTCCCGAAAATTGAAAATCCGAAACGGCAGCATTTAAGAAAATCCCATATTCGAAAACGATATTGGATATTTTTAGAAATAATCATACGTTTCCGCGTTACAGTCTGAAATATGTGATTCAGCCATGTAGAGGGGGCATTTTTTTTCAGAAAATCAAAAATTCGAGATGTCCAAATTAAAGAAGAGATAATATCCAGCAACATTTAATCTTGACATTTTTACAGTTACAGAAGAGGTAAACTCTGAATAAGTAAGAGTAACGCATTATCTTCTTTGACGAACATTGAATGATTTTGATGACTAATGATAGACTCAAAAGTGTGAAATAAATATTTTTTTACAAAAAATTGGACCAGAACCAAAAGAATTAATATTATTTCGTATTTTTCAGTGGACCAAGTAATAACGTCCATACATTTTTTGTAAAAAAAAAATTTTAGTACAAATTCTATTTGTATATTGTTGAAATCTGATGATTTCCATATCTAATTTTTTGAATAATTTTTATTTTGTAGTTAGACATTCAATTAAACCAAAAAAACATACATAAAAAATTTACGAGTCTATTTTGAAAATAAAAAAAATATATTCAAAAATTGTTTTTAAATTTCCCGCTTGAATTCTAAAAACGGCTGCAACGTCACAATCTCCCTTCGTTAGTGTCCCACGATATTAAAGGAGGAATAGAGCAGAGTATCTGACTATCTGACCAGAGAGAAGATGCAATATTTTATGTTCTCTCTGAGGAGGATTTGTTGTTCATCGACTTGTTGATTACTACGTCACTATCTTGGTCGATTTTGATAGGCGTTCGCAGTCACGTGATAATGGGTTTGAAATTACAACTATTTAAATTGATTATATTTTAAATTCCAAGAGAAATTGAACCTGCTTAATGTGATTTTAGGTATGTTAGGACAACTTAATACGGTCTGAACATCACTTTATATTGAATGTCAAGTACCCAATTGGCAACGCCAGTACAACTTTAAATAGACGACAGAGATTATTTAGATGAAATAACAGCGTATATTTAGTGTTTTTGTATATTTCTTGTACATTATTAACTGTTTATTAAGAATTTGAGAAAGTGTGTATGCAGAAATCCTTACTTGATAAATAGTAATTAATTATTTTAACATAAAAACTTACTCTGTCATAATTGTCGAGTAAGAGAAAAGGCGTCTCTCCCTTAAGCAAAATTTGCATTTGAAACATTCTGACACCGCGAAATGTATTGACAGAACTCACGAGAACTAGTTTGTTATCATCTGCAGGCTGAAATTTACTTTTGTCCAACTTGAGATGATATTCTGAAACGTTAAAAGTTAAATCATCAGCTAAGTGATAATTTCCAAGTGCTTTGTAATTTATCGCATCTGAGACATACCAAAATTAACAAAATCTCCTATGTCAGCATTGAATAGGTTGATTGTATCCGAAAACTCTGGCAAAGTATGATTTATAATGTTACATAAATGTTCTCTGTTCAGACCGGGGACGGCAGTAGTTTTTCCCAATTCTATTAATTTCAAGTATTCCCGACTGAAATTCTTCTTCTGCTTCGCAATTTCTGAAAACAGAATATGATTGTATGCAGTAATTTGTGTTAATTTTTATCCAATTGATAAACAGTAAAAATATCTTTCGTCTGCCATATCATATCTCAAAACGCACCGACTGCTTTTTTTCATTTGGGCGCTGTATGTCGTAAACGTACCCCGATTTTGATGATTTTTGATTTCATCTGTGTATTAGCATTGAAAATTCACGCCTACCGATAAACATTTAATCTAGAATCGGCCTTGAGAAAAAACATATTTTATTAGTTATATTAACTTATGTGTATTAGCATTGAAAATTCACGCCTACCGATAAACATTTAATCTAGAATCAGCCTTGAGAAAAAACATATTTTATTAGTTATATTAACTTCTGTGTACTAGCATTGAAAATTCACGCCTACCGATAAACATTTAATCTAGAATCGGCCTTGAGAAAAAACATATTTTATTAGTTATATTAACTTCTGTGTATTAGCATTGAAAATTCACGCCTACCGATAAACATTCAATCTAGAATCAGCCTTGAGAAAAAACATATTTTATTAGTTATATTAACTTCTGTGTATTAGCATTGAAAATTCACGCCTACCAATAAACATTTAATCTAGAATCGGCCTTGAGAAAAAACATATTTTATTAGTTATATTAACTTCTGTGTATTAGCATTGAAAATTCACGCCTACCGATAAACATTTAATCTAGAATCGGCCTTGAGAAAAACATATTTTATTAGTTATATTAACTTCTGTGTATTAGCATTGAAAATTCACGCCTACCGATAAACATTTAATCTAGAATCGGCCTTGAGAAAAAACATATTTTATTAGTTATATTAACTTCTGTGTATTAGCATTGAAAATTCACGCCTACCGATAAACATTTAATCTAGAATCGGCCTTGAGAAAAAACATATTTTATTAGTTATATTAACTTCTGTGTATTAGCATTGAAAATTCACGCCTACCGATAAACATTTAATCTAGAATCGGACTTGAGAAAAAACATATTTCATTAGTTATATTAACTTCTGTGTATTAGCATTGAAAATTCAAGCCTACCGATAAACATTTAATCTAGAATCGGCCTTAAGAAAAAACATATTTTATTAGTTATATTAACTTCTGTGTATTAGCATTGAAAATTCAAGCGTACCGATAAACATTTAATCTAGAATCGGCCTTGAGAAAAAACATATTTTATTAGTTATATTAACTTCTGTGTATTAGCATTGAAAATTCACGCCTACCGATAAACATTTAATCTAGAATCGGCCTTGAGAAAAAACATATTTTATTAGTTATATTAACTTCTGTGTATTAGCATTGAAAATTCACGCCTACCGATAAACATTTAATCTAGAATCGGCCTTGAGAAAAAACATATTTTATTAGTTATATTAACTTCTGTGTATTAGCATTGAAAATTCACGCCTACCGATAAACATTTAATCTAGAATCGGCCTTGAGAAAAAACATATTTTATTAGTTATATTAACTTCTGTGTATTAGCATTGAAAATTCACGCCTACCGATAAACATTTAATCTAGAATCGGCCTTGAGAAAAACATATTTTATTAGTTATATTAACTTCTGTGTATTAGCATTGAAAATTCACGCCTACCGATAAACATTTAATCTAGAATCGGCCTTGAGAAAAAACATATTTTATTAGTTATATTAACTTCTGTGTATTAGCATTGAAAATTCACGCCTACCGATAAACATTTAATCTAGAATCGGCCTTGAGAAAAAACATATCTTATTAGTTATATTAACTTCTGTGTATTAGCATTGAAAATTCACGCCTACCGATAAACATTTAATCTAGAATCGGCCTTGAGAAAAAACATATTTCATTAGTTATATTAACTTCTGTGTATTAGCATTGAAAATTCAAGCCTACCGATAAACATTTAATCTAGAATCGGCCTTAAGAAAAAACATATTTTATTAGTTATATTAACTTCTGTGTATTAGCATTGAAAATTCAAGCGTACCGATAAACATTTAATCTAGAATCGGCCTTGAGAAAAAACATATTTTATTAGTTATATTAACTTCTGTGTATTAGCATTGAAAATTCACGCCTACCGATAAACATTTAATCTAGAATCGGCCTTGAGAAAAAACATATTTTATTAGTTATATTAACTTCTGTGTATTAGCATTGAAAATTCACGCCTACCGATAAACATTTAATCTAGAATCGGCCTTGAGAAAAAACATATTTTATTAGTTATATTAACTTCTGTGTATTAGCATTGAAAATTCACGCCTACCGATAAACATTTAATCTAGAATCGGCCTTGAGAAAAAACATATTTTATTAGTTATATTAACTTCTGTGTATTAGCATTGAAAATTCACGCCTACCGATAAACATTTAATCTAGAATCGGCCTTGAGAAAAAACATATTTTATTAGTTATATTAACTTCTGTGTATTAGCATTGAAAATTCACGCCTACCGATAAACATTTAATCTAGAATCGGCCTTGAGAAAAAACATATTTTATTAGTTATATTAACTTCTGTGTATTAGCATTGAAAATTCACGCCTACCGATAAACATTTAATCTAGAATCGGCCTTGAGAAAAAACATATTTCATTAGTTATATTAACTTCTGTGTATTAGCATTGAAAATTCAAGCCTACCGATAAACATTTAATCTAGAATCGGCCTTGAGAAAAAAAACATATTTCATTAGTTATATTAACTTCTGTGTATTAGCATTGAAAATTCACGCCTACCGATAAACATTTAATCTAGAATCGGCCTTAAAAAAAACATATTTTATTAGTTATATTAACTTCTGTGTATTAGCATTGAAAATTCAAGCCTACCGATAAACATTTAATCTAGAATCGGCCTTAAGAAAAAACATATTTTATTAGTTATATTAACTTCTGTGTATTAGCATTGAAAATTCAAGCCTACCGATAAACATTTAATCTAGAATCGGCCTTAAGAAAAAACATATTTTATTAGTTATATTAACTTCAGTGTATTAGCATTGAAAATTCAAGCCTACCGATAAACATTTAATCTAGAATCGGCCTTGAGAAAAAAAACATATTTCATTAGTTATATTAACTTCTGTGTATTAGCATTGAAAATTCACGCCTACCGATAAACATTTAATCTAGAATCGGCCTTAAGAAAAAACATATTTTATTAGTTATATTAACTTCTGTGTATTAGCATTGAAAATTCAAGCCTACCGATAAACATTTAATCTAGAATCGGCCTTAAGAAAAAACATATTTTATTAGTTATATTAACTTCTGTGTATTAGCATTGAAAATTCACGCCTACCGATAAACATTTAATCTAGAATCGGCCTTGAGAAAAAACATAATTTATTAGTTATATTAACTTCTGTGTATTAGCATTGAAAATTCACGCCTACCGATAAACATTTAATCTAGAATCGGCCTTGAGAAAAAACATATTTAATTAGTTATATTAACTTCTGTGTATTAGCATTGAAAATTCACGCCTACCGATAAACATTTAATCTAGAATCGGCCTTAAGAAAAAACATATTTTATTAGTTATATTAACTTCTGTGTATTAGCATTGAAAATTCAAGCCTACCGATAAACATTTAATCTAGAATCGGCCTTAAGAAAAAACATATTTTATTAGTTATATTAACTTCTGTGTATTAGCATTGAAAATTCACGCCTACCGATAAACATTTAATCTAGAATCGGCCTTGAGAAAAAAAACATATTTCATTAGTTATATTAACTTCTGTGTATTAGCATTGAAAATTCACGCCTACCGATAAACATTTAATCTAGAATCGGCCTTGAGAAAAAACATATTTCATTAGTTATATTAACTTCTGTGTATTAGCATTGAAAATTCAAGCCTACCGATAAACATTTAATCTAGAATCGGCCTTGAGAAAAAAAACATATTTCATTAGTTATATTAACTTCTGTGTATTAGCATTGAAAATTCACGCCTACCGATAAACATTTAATCTAGAATCGGCCTTAAGAAAAAACATATTTTATTAGTTATATTAACTTCTGTGTATTAGCATTGAAAATTCAAGCCTACCGATAAACATTTAATCTAGAATCGGCCTTAAGAAAAAACATATTTTATTAGTTATATTAACTTCTGTGTATTAGCATTGAAAATTCAAGCCTACCGATAAACATTTAATCTAGAATCGGCCTTAAGAAAAAACATATTTTATTAGTTATATTAACTTCTGTGTATTAGCATTGAAAATTCAAGCCTACCGATAAACATTTAATCTAGAATCGGCCTTAAGAAAAAACATATTTTATTAGTTATATTAACTTCTGTGTATTAGCATTGAAAATTCACGCCTACCGATAAACATTTAATCTAGAATCGGCCTTGAGAAAAAAAACATATTTCATTAGTTATATTAACTTCTGTGTATTAGCATTGAAAATTCACGCCTACCGATAAACATTTAATCTAGAATCGGCCTTGAGAAAAAACATATTTTATTAGTTATATTAACTTCTGTGTATTAGCATTGAAAATTAACGCCTACCGATAAACATTTAATCTAGAATCGGCCTTGAGAAAAAACATATTTTATTAGTTATATTAACTTCTGTGTATTAGCATTGAAAATTCACGCCTACCGATAAACATTTAATCTAGAATCGGCCTTGAGAAAAAAAACATATTTTATTAGTTATATTACCTTCTGTGTATTAGCATTGAAAATTCACGCCTACCGATAAACATTTAATCTAGAATCGGCCTTGAGAAAAAACATATTTTATTAGTTATATTAACTTCTGTGTATTAGCATTGAAAATTCACGCCTACCGATAAACATTTAATCTAGAATCGGCCTTGAGAAAAAACATATTTTATTAGTTATATTAACTTCTGTGTATTAGCATTGAAAATTCACGCCTACCGATAAACATTTAATCTAGAATCGGCCTTGAGAAAAAACATATTTTATTAGTTATATTAACTTCTGTGTATTACCATTGAAAATTCACGCCTACCGATAAACATTTAATCTAGAATCGGCCTTGAGAAAAAAAACATATTTTATTAGTTATATTACCTTCTGTGTATTAGCATTGAAAATTCACGCCTACCGATAAACATTTAATCTAGAATCGGCCTTGAGAAAAAACATATTTTATTAGTTATATTAACTTCTGTGTATTAGCATTGAAAATTCACGCCTACCGATAAACATTTAATCTAGAATCGGCCTTGAGAAAAAACATATTTTATTAGTTATATTAACTTCTGTGTATTAGCATTGAAAATTCACGCCTACCGATAAACATTTAATCTAGAATCGGCCTTAAGAAAAAACATATTTTATTAGTTATATTAACTTCTGTGTATTAGCATTGAAAATTCAAGCCTACCGATAAACATTTAATCTAGAATCGGCCTTAAGAAAAAACATATTTTATTAGTTATATTAACTTCTGTGTATTAGCATTGAAAATTCACGCCTACCGATAAACATTTAATCTAGAATCGGCCTTGAGAAAAAAAACATATTTCATTAGTTATATTAACTTCTGTGTATTAGCATTGAAAATTCACGCCTACCGATAAACATTTAATCTAGAATCGGCCTTAAGAAAAAACATATTTTATTAGTTATATTAACTTCTGTGTATTAGCATTGAAAATTCACGCCTACCGATAAACATTTAATCTAGAATCGGCCTTGAGAAAAAACATATTTTATTAGTTATATTAACTTCTGTGTATTAGCATTGAAAATTCAAGCCTACCGATAAACATTTAATCTAGAATCGGCCTTGAGAAAAAACATATTTTATTAGTTATATTAACTTCTGTGTATTAGCATTGAAAATTCACGCCTACCGATAAACATTTAATCTAGAATCGGCCTTAAGAAAAAACATATTTTATTAGTTATATTAACTTCTGTGTATTAGCATTGAAAATTCAAGCCTACCGATAAACATTTAATCTAGAATCGGCCTCAAGAAAAAACATATTTTATTAGTTATATTACCTTCTGTGTATTAGCATTGAAAATTCACGCCTACCGATAAACATTTAATCTAGAATCGGCCTTGAGAAAAAACATATTTTATTAGTTATATTAACTTCTGTGTATTAGCATTGAAAATTCACGCCTACCGATAAACATTTAATCTAGAATCGGCCTTGAGAAAAAACATATTTTATTAGTTATATTAACTTCTGTGTATTAGCATTGAAAATTCAAGCCTACCGATAAACATTTAATCTAGAATCGGCCTTGAGAAAAAACATATTTTATTAGTTATATTAACTTCTGTGTATTAGCATTGAAAATTCACGCCTACCGATAAACATTTAATCTAGAATCGGCCTTAAGAAAAAACATATTTTATTAGTTATATTACCTTCTGTGTATTAGCATTGAAAATTCACGCCTACCGATAAACATTTAATCTAGAATCGGCCTTGAGAAAAAAACATATTTTATTAGTTATATTAACTTCTGTGTATTAGCATTGAAAATTCAAGCCTACCGATAAACATTTAATCTAGAATCGGCCTTAAGAAAAAACATATTTTATTAGTTATATTACCTTCTGTGTATTAGCATTGAAAATTCACGCCTACCGATAAACATTTAATCTAGAATCGGCCTTGAGAAAAAACATATTTTATTAGTTATATTAACTTCTGTGTATTAGCATTGAAAATTCACTCCTACCGATAAACATTTAATCTAGAATCGGCCTTGAGAAAAAACATATTTTATTAGTTATATTAACTTCTGTGTATTAGCATTGAAAATTCACGCCTACCGATAAACATTTAATCTAGAATCGGCCTTGAGAAAAAACATATTTTATTAGTTATATTAACTTCTGTGTATTAGCATTGAAAATTCAAGCCTACCGATAAACATTTAATCTAGAATCGGCCTTGAGAAAAAACATATTTTATTAGTTATATTAACTTCTGTGTATTAGCATTGAAAATTTACGCCTACCGATAAACATTTAATCTAGAATCGGCCTTAAGAAAAAACATATTTTATTAGTTATATTAACTTCTGTGTATTAGCATTGAAAATTCAAGCCTACCGATAAACATTTAATCTAGAATCGGCCTTAAGAAAAAACATATTTTATTAGTTATATTACCTTCTGTGTATTAGCATTGAAAATTCACGCCTACCGATAAACATTTAATCTAGAATCGGCCTTGAGAAAAAACATATTTTATTAGTTATATTAACTTCTGTGTATTAGCATTGAAAATTCACGCCTACCGATAAACATTTAATCTAGAATCGGCCTTAAGAAAAAACATATTTTATTAGTTATATTAACTTCTGTGTATTAGCATTGAAAATTCAAGCCTACCGATAAACATTTAATCTAGAATCGGCCTTAAGAAAAAACATATTTTATTAGTTATATTAACTTCTGTGTATTAGCATTGAAAATTCACGCCTACCGATAAACATTTAATCTAGAATCGGCCTTGAGAAAAAACATATTTTATTAGTTATATTAACTTCTGTGTATTAGCATTGAAAATTCACGCCTACCGATAAACATTTAATCTAGAATCGGCCTTGAGAAAAAACATATTTTATTAGTTATATTAACTTCTGTGTATTAGCATTGAAAATTCACGCCTACCGATAAACATTTAATCTAGAATCGGCCTTAAGAAAAAACATATTTTATTAGTTATATTAACTTCTGTGTATTAGCATTGAAAATTCAAGCCTACCGATAAACATTTAATCTAGAATCGGCCTTAAGAAAAAACATATTTTATTAGTTATATTAACTTCTGTGTATTAGCATTGAAAATTCAAGCCTACCGATAAACATTTAATCTAGAATCGGCCTTGAGAAAAAACATATTTTATTAGTTATATTAACTTCTGTGTATTAGCATTGAAAATTCACGCCTACCGATAAACATTTAATCTAGAATCGGACTTGAGAAAAAACATATTTCATTAGTTATATTAACTTCTGTGTATTAGCATTGAAAATTCAAGCCTACCGATAAACATTTAATCTAGAATCGGCCTTAAGAAAAAACATATTTTATTAGTTATATTAACTTCTGTGTATTAGCATTGAAAATTCACGCCTACCGATAAACATTTAATCTAGAATCGGCCTTAAGAAAAAACATATTTTATTAGTTATATTAACTTCTGTGTATTAGCATTGAAAATTCAAGCCTACCGATAAACATTTAATCTAGAATCGGCCTTGAGAAAAAACATATTTTATTAGTTATATTAACTTCTGTGTATTAGCATTGAAAATTCACGCCTACCGATAAACATTTAATCTAGAATCGGCCTTGAGAAAAAAAACATATTTCATTAGTTATATTAACTTCTGTGTATTAGCATTGAAAATTCACGCCTACCGATAAACATTTAATCTAGAATCGGCCTTAAGAAAAAACATATTTTATTAGTTATATTAACTTCTGTGTATTAGCATTGAAAATTCAAGCCTACCGATAAACATTTAATCTAGAATCGGCCTTGAGAAAAAACATATTTTATTAGTTATATTAACTTCTGTGTATTAGCATTGAAAATTCACGCCTACCGATAAACATTTAATCTAGAATCGGCCTTGAGAAAAAACATATTTTATTAGTTATATTAACTTCTGTGTATTAGCATTGAAAATTCACGCCTACCGATAAACATTTAATCTAGAATCGGCCTTGAGAAAAAACATATTTTATTAGTTATATTAACTTCTGTGTATTAGCATTGAAAATTCACGCCTACCGATAAACATTTAATCTAGAATCGGCCTTGAGAAAAAACATATTTTATTAGTTATATTAACTTCTGTGTATTAGCATTGAAAATTCACGCCTACCGATAAACATTTAATCTAGAATCGGCCTTGAGAAAAAACATATTTTATTAGTTATATTAACTTCTGTGTATTAGCATTGAAAATTCACGCCTACCGATAAACATTTAATCTAGAATCGGCCTTGAGAAAAAACATATTTCATTAGTTATATTAACTTCTGTGTATTAGCATTGAAAATTCAAGCCTACCGATAAACATTTAATCTAGAATCGGCCTTAAGAAAAAACATATTTTATTAGTTATATTAACTTCTGTGTATTAGCATTGAAAATTCAAGCCTACCGATAAACATTTAATCTAGAATCGGCCTTGAGAAAAAACATATTTTATTAGTTATATTAACTTCTGTGTATTAGCATTGAAAATTCACGCCTACCGATAAACATTTAATCTAGAATCGGCCTTGAGAAAAAACATATTTTATTAGTTATATTAACTTCTGTGTATTAGCATTGAAAATTCACGCCTACCGATAAACATTTAATCTAGAATCGGCCTTGAGAAAAAACATATTTTATTAGTTATATTAACTTCTGTGTATTAGCATTGAAAATTCACGCCTACCGATAAACATTTAATCTAGAATCGGCCTTGAGAAAAAACATATTTTATTAGTTATATTAACTTCTGTGTATTAGCATTGAAAATTCACGCCTACCGATAAACATTTAATCTAGAATCGGCCTTGAGAAAAAACATATTTTATTAGTTATATTAACTTCTGTGTATTAGCATTGAAAATTCACGCCTACCGATAAACATTTAATCTAGAATCGGCCTTGAGAAAAAACATATTTTATTAGTTATATTAACTTCTGTGTATTAGCATTGAAAATTCACGCCTACCGATAAACATTTAATCTAGAATCGGCCCTGAGAAAAAACATATTTTATTAGTTATATTAACTTCTGTGTATTAGCATTGAAAATTCACGCCTACCGATAAACATTTAATCTAGAATCGGCCTTGAGAAAAAACATATTTCATTAGTTATATTAACTTCTGTGTATTAGCATTGAAAATTCAAGCCTACCGATAAACATTTAATCTAGAATCGGCCTTGAGAAAAAAAACATATTTCATTAGTTATATTAACTTCTGTGTATTAGTATTGAAAATTCACGCCTACCGATAAACATTTAATCTAGAATCGGCCTTAAGAAAAAACATATTTTATTAGTTATATTAACTTCTGTGTATTAGCATTGAAAATTCAAGCCTACCGATAAACATTTAATCTAGAATCGGCCTTAAGAAAAAACATATTTTATTAGTTATATTAACTTCTGTGTATTAGCATTGAAAATTCAAGCCTACCGATAAACATTTAATCTAGAATCGGCCTTAAGAAAAAACATATTTTATTAGTTATATTAACTTCTGTGTATTAGCATTGAAAATTCAAGCCTACCGATAAACATTTAATCTAGAATCGGCCTTGAGAAAAAAAACATATTTCATTAGTTATATTAACTTCTGTGTATTAGCATTGAAAATTCACGCCTACCGATAAACATTTAATCTAGAATCGGCCTTAAGAAAAAACATATTTTATTAGTTATATTAACTTCTGTGTATTAGCATTGAAAATTCAAGCCTACCGATAAACATTTAATCTAGAATCGGCCTTAAGAAAAAACATATTTTATTAGTTATATTAACTTCTGTGTATTAGCATTGAAAATTCACGCCTACCGATAAACATTTAATCTAGAATCGGCCTTGAGAAAAAACATATTTTAATAGTTATATTAACTTCTGTGTATTAGCATTGAAAATTCACGCCTACCGATAAACATTTAATCTAGAATCGGCCTTAAGAAAAAACATATTTTATTAGTTATATTAACTTCTGTGTATTAGCATTGAAAATTCAAGCCTACCGATAAACATTTAATCTAGAATCGGCCTTAAGAAAAAACATATTTTATTAGTTATATTAACTTCTGTGTATTAGCATTGAAAATTCAAGCCTACCGATAAACATTTAATCTAGAATCGGCCTTGAGAAAAAACATATTTTATTAGTTATATTAACTTCTGTGTATTAGCATTGAAAATTCACGCCTACCGATAAACATTTAATCTAGAATCGGACTTGAGAAAAAACATATTTCATTAGTTATATTAACTTCTGTGTATTAGCATTGAAAATTCAAGCCTACCGATAAACATTTAATCTAGAATCGGCCTTAAGAAAAAACATATTTTATTAGTTATATTAACTTCTGTGTATTAGCATTGAAAATTCACGCCTACCGATAAACATTTAATCTAGAATCGGCCTTAAGAAAAAACATATTTTATTAGTTATATTAACTTCTGTGTATTAGCATTGAAAATTCAAGCCTACCGATAAACATTTAATCTAGAATCGGCCTTGAGAAAAAACATATTTTATTAGTTATATTAACTTCTGTGTATTAGCATTGAAAATTCACGCCTACCGATAAACATTTAATCTAGAATCGGCCTTGAGAAAAAAAACATATTTCATTAGTTATATTAACTTCTGTGTATTAGCATTGAAAATTCACGCCTACCGATAAACATTTAATCTAGAATCGGCCTTAAGAAAAAACATATTTTATTAGTTATATTAACTTCTGTGTATTAGCATTGAAAATTCAAGCCTACCGATAAACATTTAATCTAGAATCGGCCTTGAGAAAAAACATATTTTATTAGTTATATTAACTTCTGTGTATTAGCATTGAAAATTCACGCCTACCGATAAACATTTAATCTAGAATCGGCCTTGAGAAAAAACATATTTTATTAGTTATATTAACTTCTGTGTATTAGCATTGAAAATTCACGCCTACCGATAAACATTTAATCTAGAATCGGCCTTGAGAAAAAACATATTTTATTAGTTATATTAACTTCTGTGTATTAGCATTGAAAATTCACGCCTACCGATAAACATTTAATCTAGAATCGGCCTTGAGAAAAAACATATTTTATTAGTTATATTAACTTCTGTGTATTAGCATTGAAAATTCACGCCTACCGATAAACATTTAATCTAGAATCGGCCTTGAGAAAAAACATATTTTATTAATTATATTAACTTCTGTGTATTAGCATTGAAAATTCACGCCTACCGATAAACATTTAATCTAGAATCGGCCTTGAGAAAAAACATATTTCATTAGTTATATTAACTTCTGTGTATTAGCATTGAAAATTCAAGCCTACCGATAAACATTTAATCTAGAATCGGCCTTAAGAAAAAACATATTTTATTAGTTATATTAACTTCTGTGTATTAGCATTGAAAATTCAAGCCTACCGATAAACATTTAATCTAGAATCGGCCTTGAGAAAAAACATATTTTATTAGTTATATTAACTTCTGTGTATTAGCATTGAAAATTCACGCCTAACGATAAACATTTAATCTAGAATCGGCCTTGAGAAAAAACATATTTCATTAGTTATATTAACTTCTGTGTATTAGCATTGAAAATTCAAGCCTACCGATAAACATTTAATCTAGAATCGGCCTTGAGAAAAAAAACATATTTCATTAGTTATATTAACTTCTGTGTATTAGCATTGAAAATTCACGCCTACCGATAAACATTTAATCTAGAATCGGCCTTAAGAAAAAACATATTTTATTAGTTATATTAACTTCTGTGTATTAGCATTGAAAATTCAAGCCTACCGATAAACATTTAATCTAGAATCGGCCTTAAGAAAAAACATATTTTATTAGTTATATTAACTTCTGTGTATTAGCATTGAAAATTCAAGCCTACCGATAAACATTTAATCTAGAATCGGCCTTAAGAAAAAACATATTTTATTAGTTATATTAACTTCTGTGTATTAGCATTGAAAATTCAAGCCTACCGATAAACATTTTATCTAGAATCGGCCTTGAGAAAAAAAACATATTTCATTAGTTATATTAACTTCTGTGTATTAGCATTGAAAATTCACGCCTACCGATAAACATTTAATCTAGAATCGGCCTTAAGAAAAAACATATTTTATTAGTTATATTAACTTCTGTGTATTAGCATTGAAAATTCAAGCCTACCGATAAACATTTAATCTAGAATCGGCCTTAAGAAAAAACATATTTTATTAGTTATATTAACTTCTGTGTATTAGCATTGAAAATTCAAGCCTACCGATAAACATTTAATCTAGAATCGGCCTTAAGAAAAAACATATTTTATTAGTTATATTAACTTCTGTGTATTAGCATTGAAAATTCACGCCTACCGATAAACATTTAATCTAGAATCGGCCTTGAGAAAAAAAACATATTTCATTAGTTATATTAACTTCTGTGTATTAGCATTGAAAATTCACGCCTACCGATAAACATTTAATCTAGAATCGGCCTTAAGAAAAAACATATTTTATTAGTTATATTAACTTCTGTGTATTAGCATTGAAAATTCAAGCCTACCGATAAACATTTAATCTAGAATCGGCCTTAAGAAAAAACATATTTTATTAGTTATATTAACTTCTGTGTATTAGCATTGAAAATTCACGCCTACCGATAAACATTTAATCTAGAATCGGCCTTGAGAAAAAACATATTTTATTAGTTATATTAACTTCTGTGTATTAGCATTGAAAATTCACGCCTACCGATAAACATTTAATCTAGAATCGGCCTTGAGAAAAAACATATTTTATTAGTTATATTAACTTCTGTGTATTAGCATTGAAAATTCACGCCTACCGATAAACATTTAATCTAGAATCGGCCTTGAGAAAAAACATATTTTATTAGTTATATTAACTTCTGTGTATTAGCATTGAAAATTCACGTCTACCGATAAACATTTAATCTAGAATGCACTGACTCCAAATGTCAAATCTCTAGTTCGTTTTAGAAAATACAAGAAATGGCGGCTCTATTAACTAGTAACGAGAAAATTCAACTAGTTTTTATTGTCGGAGATAATTATAAAAATCATAGAGAAGCAGCCGCTATTTTTAACAACCGACATCTGAATAGAAATATTCAGCATTTAATGACAGTTGCAAAAATTCTAAATAAATTCTGGAACTTCTGGAAGTGTTCACAATAATAATTTTAATATTTTTTTTTTCAATAAAATAGCTAATGTGTAATTTAAAAAATCTGCATGTGTATTTTATTTATACCAAAAAATATTTTTTATAACCGATGGATAATATTGGATATCTGGCAATAGTTTTCAATTATGATCAACTTTTTTCAATAAAAACGTTCGATATTTTCAAAAATAAAGGTACTTTACTATGGAGCAAAATACATATTTTTCGACTCACCTCGTATACGGATTAAAAGGATTGATATCAGATTTTTTCCATAGAGCTACGGTTTTCGAGTTAGTAAAATGTGGTGTCGAGTGGTAAAATCTGAAATAGGCGTATTTCCGCCGCGATGTTCTGTGAAATATCTGAATAATAACAACTACAAGCAAAGAATATACGTGGGTAATAGGATAAGTACTATCTTCTTTGATATTAGTGTAGGTTCAACGATTTTCATGACTAATGTTACACTCGAAAGTGTGAATTAAATATTGCTTACGTATTTAGAGATCTTAAAACACATCGCGGCGGAAATACAGCTCCGTGAACTTAGAACCAGACTTGAAAATAAAATTAATTCAGAATTATACTCGTTAACTACAAACGACGTAGATGTTTGTAGTGAAATTTATTTATTTGTAGATTTTCAAAAAACTTGGAATGAAAAAAATATTTACTTCTACAATTTTTGATGTTTTTATGGCATTTTTTCGGAAATTTGTAAACAATCTTCTGTAGTTTTTTTGTTAAATTTTTTCAACATTTTTAATTGTTTAAAAAATCTACGTAAAATAACTTTAATATTTTTTTATACCAGAAACTACAATTGACGTAGATTTTTGTAGTTAATATAATTGTTTGTAGTTTTTCAATATTTTTTAGTAATAACAAGTTTGGTTTTCACATTTTATTAACATCACAAGATTTGACTTAAATCAAATTTAACAAAATATTTTTATCAATAGACTTATAGCACTTCTTCAATAACTATTGTCATTTTCTCTTACATAAAATAATATATGTGCTCTTAGATTTCTTCGTAAGACTCTACAAACAATTGTTAACACATTCCGGAGTAAATATTTTTTTATTTTCAAGGTTTTTTGAAAAACTACAAACAAATAAAATTCACTACAATCATCTACGTCATTTGTAGTTTCTGGAAGCACAAAAAAATGTATTAAATTTATTTTACGTAAATTTGTTTAAGCGATTAATAATGTTGACAAAATTTAACGAAAAAAAACTATTATCACTACAAACAAGTCGAATTTAAAAAAATAAATATTTTTTACAAAAAAATTGGACCGACGTTATTAGTTGATGCACTGAAAAGTATAAAATAATATTAATTCTATTGGTGCTGTTACTTTTGAAGTTGTGCAGTTTCAGGTAAATTGATAACTTTTGGCACCAACTTCACAAGTACCAGCCCCAATAGAATTAATATTATTTTATACTTTTCAGTGCACCAACTAATAACGTCGGTCCAAGTTTTTGTAAAAAATATTTATTTCACCCTTTGGAGTGTACATTAGTCACGAAAATCGTCGAACGTTCACTAATACCAATCAAGATAGTACTTATTCTATTACCCACGTATATTATTTGCTTGTAGTTGTTATTATTGAGATCTCAGAACATCGCTGCGGAAATACGCTTGAATACTTTAGTTGTTACCTTTTTAACATCGATTTTACTCGAAAACCGTAACTCTAAGGGAAAAATGTTCATTATAAATGTTGCTAAAAATAATTATGTCCTTCATGTACTGCCCACAGATTTTCAATTTTCGACAGAAATCGCCCTCTCCACATTGCACATTTGACAATTTAACATGCGTCTATCTCGAAAACCGTAACTCTTTTAAAAAAATGTTCAATTTAAACGTTTTCGGATATTGTCCTATCTTTAATTATACCACCTCAGATTTCAAATTTTCGAGAAAATTTGCCCCCTCCACCCCCTTCGTGGGCGGTTTTCGGAGGGAAGGAGATGTCGGATTCCCGTTTTTATGAATATGAGACCATTTCTCAAAGCTCCTCTTTCAAATGAATCAAAAATCATCAAAATCGGACTACGATTACTATATGAAAGGCGCGCACAAAGCAAAAAAAAAGCGTCGAATATACCTCCTCCGTTTGGGGTTCGTCGGTCAAAAATAGTTTTTATTAGGTATTTCTTGATTTGAACTATACTTATGTATATCTGTTTGTCAGCAACAGCAATTCCATAGCAAATTACTGTTTATCTTCCACAATACAAAATTATTAATCGTGTAAAGTGTAAACAAAGATTAGGTGTTCCATGCCCATGCGTAATTCCAGTGACGTCCGACATTGTCGTTTCATGTTGGAGAAATAATTTGATCTTGCTTGAATGAGATAATATAATTAATTATTGGATCACACTTGGATCAGTAGGTTTAGCAGGCGGCGAGATGCCTCCGATATAAGTACGAACGGGAAGTTTCAAGTCTCTGAACCGTATGGGGCCTGAGAAATCGATGCCGAGTCCATCTATAGAAATAAGTACAAACGATTGTTAACACATCACCGAAAAAATTCCATAAATATATAACAAATTGTAGGAGTAAATAGTTTTTTTTTTGATTTTCAAGGTTATTTGAAAAACCACAAGCAAACAAATTCCCCTACCAACATCTACTTCGTTTGTAGTTTAGGAGTATAATTCTTAATTCATTTTATTTTCAACTCGGGTTCTAAGTTCACGGAGCTCGGAAATACGCACAAGTATTTTAGATTTTACCATTTTACCACCGTAGTAAATCGAAAACCGTAACCCTAAGAAAAAAATGTTCAGTATAAATGTTGTCTGGGCTCTCATACTTCCAATTTTCGAAATAAATTGCCCCCTCCACATAGCGAAAATACACATATATAAGATTTTACCATCGTTGTGAGTGGAAGACCGTAACTCTTTTGAAAAAAAAATCCATTTTCAACGTTCCCTGATGTTGCCGACTCAGATTTTCGATTTTTCAGACAAATTGCCCCCTTCGGGTGTTGTTTTTTGAAGGGAACGAGATTGCGGATTTGAGTGTCTATATAATAATAATAAAATCAGAATATGTTTACTATATACAAAGCGCGCACGAACCAAAAAGAAAAAATATACATATATGTGCAGACAGTCGAATTGTATACCTCCTCCGTTTGGTTTGTCGATGAAAAAATGGATCAACTTTATTTGTTGGTGCCAAAAGTTCTCAGTGTAACTGCAACTGCACAACTTCAAAAGTACCAGCACCAATAGAATTAATATTATTTTGTATTTTTCAATGCACCAACTAATAAAGTCAGTCCAATTTTTTGTAAAAAATATTTATTTAAATCCTAAATGATTAAAAATACGAGAATAATTTTAATTTCATTACCTTTTGCGTTTTTCAGCTTTTTTACTTTTTGACATCCCTCAGGCCAATTGTATGCAACATTTTCTTTATCCAGATTTTTTTCAGCTACCTCAGTTTCATTGTCAAATTTTCTCTTTTCTCTTTTTGTGCTGCCACTGGTATTCTGCTCCATCGAAGAATCTTTCAACGTGGTATTTGCAGCAGAACAGCTCGCTTCAACAATAGTTTGATTGTGTCCAGCAACCGAAGTTTTTTTCAATTTGTCTTCGTTTGAAGGTTCGTGGGAACCAGTTTCTGTTATCAGAGATATAAAGTTATGGCCGATGTTTCTCTAACTGATTTTTTTTATTTGAAGAATCATTTGTTGAATCGAAGTTGCAATAATTTTTATTAGTTGAAACTTTCTTCAGGCTTTCGGCAATGTTTATTTCCTTCTACAGGGCGAAAGACTTCCTTTCAATATAAAGATTATAAAAAAATATTTGGAGTTGTTAATATCATTTTGCAACTTTAGGTTTGATCCAAATGAAGGAAATAAATATTCCAGATCTCTCGTGCTAATGTCTAAATAATTTTAAATTTTATACCTTTATTTATTTTTTTCTCAGCTGTATCTCTTAACATTTCCACAATATCACTGAGACTTCTCCTCTTTGTTTTAGACGATTTTCTTAAAACTGTAAAATATATTTTTTATACATATTTTCTATGGTTATTCGAATACTTATATCAAAATTAATACTTTGGCGTGATTTAAAAATTTACCTTTCAAAAAATCTGGCAAAAAGAACAGGCTACTTGATGTTCCTGTAACATTTGGCTTCATTAAAGATTTATCCATTGTAGTATTCGCCAAAGATGTACTGGAAGCGTCTGAATCCATTGATTCGCCAAGTTCTAGAAAAAAAGCAAAAGTATTCGTACCCCAAGCAACAAAACAGAAACATCATTTCAATAAGTATAATTATTATATTTCTTACCAAACAAATATTCGATATTCCCATTTAAAAATTGGTCATCTTTTGTAATTTCATCTTGACCTGATAAAGGTTCAATTTCATATTCATCTCCTTCAACGCTGGCGCTTAGTAGTAAAGAAGATTTGTCAACTTTAGCTATCGCAGGAACAAAGCTAGAATTCACTGATTCACATTCAGCAGGCGAAGTTTCCTCAGTTGTCTTTGAAGTTCCAATGATATTGATATGTGGTTGTTCATCTATTTCGTTAAGGTTTTTATTGGATCCAGTTCCCAATTCTCCGTTTTCGTCAGACACATTTTTATCTATTGCAGAGTTTGCGACCTTTTGGCTCTGGTCAACTGGCTGTTGTAAAGAGCTACTTCCGTCATTCTCAACTAGTGACGATTGTTTTTTCTCATTATCCTTTTGTAAGGCACTGCTGTTTAGCTTTCTCGAAAATGTTTCCTCTATAATTTTCACGACTAGTGAATGTGTATTCTCTGATTTCGATTCATTGCTAGAGTTAGCTATTGTTTTTTTATTTCCACCACTTTTACAGATGTCTATTAGCTTTATCGATAATTCCGGTTTTTGTACATTTCTTTCTACATCGCTGAGCTTTGATAATTGCGATTCAACATGTGAAGATTCTTTGTCTTTGGCATTTTCTGGTTCATTTTCTTTGTTAAGTATATCAAGTGTTCTAGTCGCATTGGCAAGCTTAGACGTAGATTTTTTCAATGTAATATCTAAATCGATTTTGGTTAGCTTTATTAATAATTCTCGTTTTTCAATTTTTTTGGAGGAGGAATCTAAAGACAAATATACAAGTGTAGATAGATGCCTAGATAAGATAGAAAATAATACACTGTCCAACCGATACTGCATGCGGTGACCCGATATTTTTTTTATCTATCTAATGAGTGCTTTTATCGAGGTTTTTATCTTTCAATTAATCCATAGTGAAATAAATGATGGACCTCATTATTACTAGGAGAGCTGCAGTATATTAATTCCCATGTCGATGGGTAGAAGAATAATATGTATAGCTAGCAGGTTAGCGGAAATCTAAAATTACTTTTGTAAACAGCTTTGATTTGTGCTAAGCTAGCTGTCAAATTAATTGAAATTCAAAAATGTAATAAGTAAAAGTCAGAATATTTGATTTAGATTCAATTTCCGAATAGAGATATCGTATACGAATCGACGGCGACATAATAAGTTCACAAATAAAATTATAAAGGGTAATTTTGAAATAGTATCTGGTGAATATGAGCTAAGTTTCTTGCTAGCTATCAGATATGCCGATAAATTGCACCGCTAACCCGCTAGCTAGTATGTCTCCGCTGAGCTAGACTTTTACCCCAAAGGGATGAAAGAATATGAAATATCAATAGCAACAATTTATTTACCTGCATCAAAGAAATCATTCTGACTGTCATTTTCACAAATTGGCGGCATGTTCCAGATTGAACTCTTATTTCCACTTCTAAGTTGTCGATTGGACGTCGGAGTGCTGGCTTTTAAATGAGAATGTCTTAATTCATCTTTAAGAAGAATCGACAACCGCCGTTTCTATGAAAGAAACAAAGGTTAGAATAAACTACAACGTAAAATAAACATAACTTCTTAACATTACATATTAAATGAGCTATATTAGACTAGACTCACATAAATTAAACTGGTATCACTCATGTTTTCGTAACTGTTGAGAAATTTTGAATAAAGAAAAAATAAACAACTTGTTGATTGTCCTCTTGCATTCAATATCAGAGAACACTACCTCCAATTCAATATTCAATTGAGGTAGTGTTCTCTGTTCTCTGATTCAAGTGCATTCCATGTCAGTAATGTCAATTCAAATTCAATAACCTTAGCATGATCTAAAGCCCGCTGCAGACGGAGTATGTTTTGCTGCATGATTGCTTGTTTGTTTTGCTGCTTGGTCCGATAAATGTTGCCGCGCATGGTTTGTTGATGGCTCACTTGCTTATTATGGCTTCACACGATGCAGGCCATCATGTATGTTAAATGACAGTAAAGAGAAATATGACTGTGGCAAATGATACAAAATAATGAACATTCTAATCAAGCTCTATTTCTAATCATTGTTACAACGAAGAAAATGTCCCATCAATCCAAAATAAAATGTGATCATGTGCAAAATAACTTTTGAGTACGACTCGACTGGTTTCGAGTGCTCCGACAAGGCACGATCGTAAAAACAGTCACCGAAAATAGCACCAGTTCTATCATCAAATCAGGCACGATTTCAAGCAACCAACCGTGCACGTGATGTCATTTTCTTACACGGAAGCATGCACAACACCATGCCCAGCTCCCGTCAAGGAAACATGCAGCAAAACATAATCCGTCTGCAGCGGCCTTAAGAAGCTATATAGACAGGAGATTCAAGTGTCTATCAAAACCATGTGACGCGCTGACTCCGCAAACGACATCAGGGTCGTGGCCTAAAATCGGGTCTGCGCGCTACGTTAGTGCGCACGAGTCATCTGCTACTGATATATTTTTAAATTCAAAATCATGTCAAGGCAAATCTTATTGTTTGACGTTTCCGTGTTTGTAAGTTTTCAATTCCATATTATGGCTCACATTTGTTGCATTGAACAATTTTCTACAAATCGGAGATATATAACAGTGGAACCTTATTCGAATTCCCCAAAATCGTGAGTGAACTAATGGCGTTTTGTTTGAAAAAATCTTGATTATATTAGTATTTTAGTTAATTAAAGCAGATCTTACCTCTATAACAATTCTATCCATGCTATCCAAACTGTTTTCACATATACGAGAAGGTCGTTTGCAATCTGTTCATATTCCGCATACTCGTCTCTCTACCACATTTTAAGTCACTCCATAGACAAAAAAAGTCGCCCACTTTTTAATGATACTTTTATATGTTTTCTGAAGCCCGTTTTATTTTGCAATTCTAATTACAGTTCAGCGCGCCTTGTTTCATGTACACTCAAGCGTCAAGTTTCAAATAAAGCATGTTTTACAAGCAATCATCAATAGACAATGAGGAATGTAATTTTCTAAAAGCTTCTGTTGACTTAGACTCAATCTAAAATCTCAGTTCTCTAATCTTATTTGAATTTCACTATTTCACTTCACAGAGAGAGGAGATAGAGATTATATATATATATATATATATATATATATATATATATATATATATAGATAAGGAGACAGAGGAAACACATGGAGATGCGCACTTTCGTTATGCGCAAGCCCGCAGGGTGATTATGTAACTTGCGGTTGTTGGCACGACTGCCAAAACTTTTGCGATCGTCGCTGTCAAGCATCAATTTTGGTATTAAGTAACAGCAACCACGAGGAAATATAAACTGTAAACAGTGCTGCCTCTATCGAACGACTGGTGAGCTATAATTATATTGAATTCTGTATAGAACTTCAAGATATCGTATTACGTCACAAAAATTATTAACGGGTATGAAAACAGAGAGATATCTATGGGCATATTTCTTGACTTATCGAAAGCTTTCGATAGTTTGAACCATAAAATCTTGTTGGATAAATTGGAAAAGTATGGTATTAGAGGTCCAGGGCATAACTGGATACACTCATATCTGACAGAGCGTAAGCAAACAGTATTAATAGAGCGAGATGGATATAAATATCAATCAAGAGAGGAAACCACGGTCGTAGAATCACAGGTCCGGAATCGAAGGTAGAATTACATAGGTAGCAAGTGGGTCGTTTAGCGTCTTGTTCAAATGTCAAAGTTAACGATAGCACTGCGAAATTGAGAAAAGGGGATGTTACTTAGAACATAAAATACATTAATCTTATTGAAAAGTTAGATGTTTATGAGCGCCGGTGACTGGTGTTTTTATGTTTTAAGCAACATTCCCCTAAAAATGCGAACAACGCGGCAGAAATTGGAAGCTGAAAAGACTGGACGCTAACGAACCACCTTTTTCACGCTCGTTTCAAGACCTTTCTGTATGACCGTGGAGGAAACTGTAGAGGTGGGTATTACGCAGGGTAGTATAATAGGTCCTTTATTATTTGGTTTTGTCATAAATGACTTAGCATTGGACATCTTAAATGGCCAAAATGTGCATCTCATAAACTTCGCTGATGATACAAATCTACTAGTAATAGGGAACTCTTAAATGATCTCTTAGAAATATCAAATAATAATCTGAAAAAAGCTCAGAATTGGTTTGCTATGAATAAACTTGTTCTAAATCAAGAAAAAACAAATTATATTTGTTTCACAACAAAAGCAAAAAACGGTATCATCTCGGAGTCTGTTCAGGTTCAGTCTCAACAGGTATCTCTGTCACATAGCACAAAATTTCTGGGTATACGCATTGATCAGAACTTAGATTTTGGGGAGCACATAGTCGAGCTAAGCAAAAAGTTGGCTACAATCTGCTATTCATTCAGAGAAGTATCAAAATATTTGAACGAAAATGCGAGACGCAGCATTTATTTTGCCAATTTTCATTCAGTGATGCGTTTTGGAGTTGTATTCTGGGGAGGTTGTAGCAGAGGGTAGAAAATATATTTTATTACAGAAACGAGCGATCAGAATTTCGTTAGATCTTAAATATAGGCAATCATGCAAAGGTGAATAAATACTGACTGACTGAAAATAATGACATTTGCAGGCACGTATATATATGAGTGTTTGCTATTTTTTTTGCAAAAATCGTGAAAATTTCGACAGGCAAAGAATACAGCATAATTTAAATACCAGAAATCATAATATTAGTTATAATTTTCCGCAGCACAGACTTTCAAGCACTGAAAAGAATCCTGAATATGCGTGTATAAGATTCTATAATAAATTGCCCTTGTATATCAGACAAGAAAGTAATATCAAAAAACAGAAGAAATATATATCAGACTTATTAATAAATCTAGAACCATACACTATAAAAGACTATCTACAGAAAAACATGAAATGATGATATATTGTTGAGGTCACTTGTTGTTAAAAGGACATGAGTTTTTTTATTCTTTTATTTTTATTCTTAAATGTTTTGTATGTGTACATGAACTTTATAGAAATTTTAAACTTTGTGTAAATTGACGCCATTTCACTTTAATAAACTATGAAGGATACTTGTCATGTGTCACATGTAGATTCCAGTGAATAAAGCATATTGATTGATTGATTGCAACTGCGACTGTGTTGCCAAACAATTTGCGACTATCGCTATATGACAGATTCAGATGACCCTAACCTAACTTTTTGTAATCTTGTGCAGATTTGGGATTTATTCTTCTACTTGTGGTATTTATAATTTGTTTTTGTATTGTATTTTTGTATATATGTATTTGTTTTTATTATTTAGTTCCACTGATTGCTACCAAGCTGCTAGTGGCGCTGTATTCGACAGCGACTGCTTGGCCAGCGACCGCTTTACATATTACGATTTTATTTTGCGACTAGCTACCCGTTACCAACTGCAACGCGACTGCAATGCCGTAGCGACTGGGCGTGGAATTCTACATAATCACCATGCGGTATGATACTGTTGCGTATGCGGGTTCGCAGATAAGTGAGACTAATTTAGAGTTATTAAATTAACTTTATTTACACTCAAAATAATATAAATTACAACTTAACTTTACTATATTCTCTCTAACTTACTCGGACTATTCTATTTATTCACACTGCCTTTTTCATTCTGTCTTCTTGCCGAAAATTCTCTCATATATATGCCCGATAAAGGATCCAGAGCATTCGGTATCAGCTTAACAGAAGATGCCGTCGCTCTCTTTGTTGACGCCGCTTTTGGTATGTCCAACCACAGCATATATCGCGCGCATACTTCAAACGGATGTCGCTACTTTGTAGCCAATACCGGCGGCTGTTCCCCTTTGCACGTTACACTGCTCCCTCCCTTAAAGCTGCTCGCCCCGAACAGCTTCTTCCGTTTGTCTCCAGACCGGTGAATTATCTCCTCGATACGGACTCAGTCTTTCCACGTGCACTACTTTTGGCTTGGCTCTTGGCGAAAGTTGGATTCTGTACACCAAGTCATTAATCTTTTTGACAATGCGATATGGTCCTTCCCAAGGTCTTTGCAATTTCGGACTTAATCCTCTCCTTCGCTGTGGCTGGTACAACCAAACTGCATCGCCTTCGTTGAAAGAGTTTAATGACTGCCTTTTGTCAAGTCTCATCTTCATTTTGTCGCTCTTCAACTGAAGCTTTTGTCTGGCAAAATCATGGACCACTCTAAGTCGCTCCTGTAGGTCAGCTACATAATGTGGAAGAGACACTTCTTCATGATCGTCGGCTGATGGTCTGCCAAACATCAGATCTACGGGGAGCTTCATTTCTCTTCCAGACAAGAGCATCGATGGTGTATAGCCAGTAGATTCATGCTGGGAACTTCGGTAGGCCAGAAGAAAGAGAGGAACCAGTTTATCCCAGTTACGTTGGTGCTCATCCACAAAAAGTGAGAGGTATTGATTGATGGTCCTATTGTGCCTCTCAACCATTCCATCTGACTGTGGATGAAGTGGGGTTGTTCGTGTTTTCCGTATCCCCAGCAACCTCATTAACTGCGTCCATACTTCGGATTCAAAATTTCTACCTTGATCGGTATGTAGCTCCAAGGGTACTCCGTGTCTGGAAATCACGTTTTCCAGAAGGGCTTCGGCCACTGTAACTGCTTCCTGATTCGGCATCGGCACTACTTCTGGCCACTTCGAGAAATAGTCCATGGCAACCATGATGTACTTATTTCCAGAATCTGTCGTAGGGAATGGTCCTGCAATGTCCACCGCAATTCTTTCCCAAGGTTCACCTGACAGATACTGCTTCATTTTCCCTCGGGATCGTGTCTTCGGACCCTTCTTAGAAGCACAGAGGTCACATCTTCTGCACCATTCTTCCACATCTCTTCGACAGTTGATCCAATAATACCGCTCTTTCACACGTGCCAATGTTCTATTTACTCCAAAATGGCCTCCACTGCGACTGCCATGCAGTTCACGAAGTACTTCAGCTACCATTGTTCGGGGTACAACGGTTTGATACACAATGCTTCTACCATCTGGACTTTCCCATTTACGAGTGATCAAGTCATCTCGTAAGCATAACGAATCCCACAGAGCCCAGTATCCTTTGACTGTCTGATCAAATCTGGATATTTCTTGCCACTCAGGTCGTCGCTTTTGGTCTAGCCAGCCCCGTACTATCGTCAAATCTTTGTCGGCGATTTGTTCTCTTCTAAAGTTGTCTCTGGTGATTTCGTCGGTACTTTCCGTTTCCTTATTCCTAATCTGCATTTGTTGGAGATGTACAACATCCTTGGCTATTTCTCTTTGTTCCTGCCTCTGACAGAATTTACAAGAACTGCCACAAGGTCTTCGTGACAAACTGTCAGCGTTGGCGTGACTTCTTCCTTTTCGGTGTTTAATTTGAAAGTCGTAACTCTGCAGTTTCTCCAGCCAACGCGCTATCTGTCCCTCCGGATTTTTGAAATTCAGCAGCCACTGTAGTGCAGAGTGGTCTGTTCTTACTAAGAATTTCCGTCCATAGAGAAAACTGTGGTAATGCTCTATGGATCGTACAACCGCTAGCAGCTCCTTCCGGGTCACACAGTAGTTTCGCTCTGCCTTTCCCAACGTTTTGCTGAAATATCCAATTACAGCTTCTTCGCCATCCTGTATTTGGGAAAGAACAGCTCCTATTCCACTTTGTGAAGCGTCAGTGTCTAACACGAACAATCCTTCGTCCAAGGGATATGCAAGAACAGGAGCAGTAGTCAACCGGTTTTTCAGCTCAAGAAACGACTGTTGACATTCTGGTGACCAGTCAAAGTGGGAGTTCTTTTCGGTTAATTGATGTAGTGGCTTCGCAATTTTCCCAAAATCTTTAACAAATCGGCGGTAGTAACTGCTGAGTCCCAAAAAGCTTCTGACTTCGTGCTTGTTCTTTGGTCTGGGCCAATCTCGCACTGCTTGAACTTTTTCTGGATCGGTCTCAATTCCTTTCGATGATACGACATGTCCGAGAAAGTTGACTTTTTCCTGGAATAGAACGCATTTCTTTGGATTCAGCTGGAGATTAGCACTTCGGATCCTAGCGAATACTTTCTTCAGATTCGATTGATGTTCGTCGAAATCTTTGCCAATCACCATTACATCATCCAAGTACACCAGGCACGTTTCCCAAGTTAGTCCTCGCAGAACTAATTCCATTAACCTTTCAAAAGTGGCAGGCGCATTACATAATCCAAACGGCATGACATTGAATTGATATAGGCCGTTTCCAGCTGTAAAGGCCGTTTTCTCTTTATCTTCTTTGTTTAGCTCTACCTGCCAATATCCACTTTTCAGGTCAAGAGTTGAGAACCACCTGGATCCGGCTAAGGTATTTAAGGTATCGTCAATTCGGGGTATAGCTGGGGGGGATAGCTGTCCTTCTTCGTAACATCATTTAATCCACACAGAACCTCGTCGAACCATCCTTTTTCGTCACCAGCACAACTGGTGATGACCAAGGACTGCTGGATTCTTCTATGACATCATCCTTCAGCATTTCTTGAACCATGGTGTTAACTTGCTGTTGTTTTACCAAAGGAAGTCTTCGTGGAGGTTGGCGAATAGGTACAGCATTTCCCGTGTTGATCCGATGTTCGACTAAATTTGTTCGCCCTGTAATTTTTCCTTGCACGAAAACATCAGCTTCTTGCTTTACAAACTCGATGGCCTTTTTCTTTTCCTGTTCGCTAAGATGTTTCCAGGTCTTCTTGAAACTCTCCATTAGCTTTTGGGACAAATGTACATCTTTTGAGACGGGTTCCTCTTGCTCACATCTTGTTACCCGGGAGACTGGCGAACAGGTACCGATTACTTCCCCTTTCTTAAATGTCATTCTGTTTACTGATAGATTGGCTACCCTCACTGGAATAGTGTCGTTGGAATTAACTAAGCACCTAGCCAAAAGAGCCCCGTTATCTTTGTTCTCGTTTGGTTCAAAAACCATAGTGTTAACTCCTTCCAGTTGTTTTTCTAGGTGCGCCTTCACGATCTTCTCACTATTTCCAGGTATTCGCGTATCTTCGGTGACGATTATTTTAATAGGACAGTTCTTGTTCGAAGATGCTGAGAAAAATATTTCCTCGTTGCCCACTCTCAACATTCTGTTTTTAAAGTCCACTCTGATAAAATTGAAGGTTTCCAAAACATCTAAGCCTACTATAAATTCATCCACTATGTCAGCCACGATTGCATTAATCTTTAATTGTGCATTGCCAATTTCTAAAGTGGTGGTGGTCTCTCCAAAAACATTTATCAAATCTCCTTTTGCAGTTTCCAGTATTGGCTTGATGTTGTGCTGCACGATAGATTCTTTGGAAACCATGTCGGGGCGTACCACTGACCTTGTTGCCCCCGTGTCGATGGTCAAATCACATTTCTTGCCGTTGATAAAACCTTGGACAACGAGGCTCTCACAGCTCTTCTTGATGGAGCACAAATGTAACTTGGGGGCTTGATAATCAGTGGTCGCCAGCGTTCGCCCCCCTTCACTGGCGAGGTGGAGTTTTCCTGAAGTCGGGTATTCTCTCTCTGAACATTTCGTTCTTCAGATCTGGGTCGTCGCCTGCAGTTTCTACTTATATGTCCCTCTCGGTTGCAATTGTAACATTTAATCACTCTATATCCAGACTCCTTGCTTCCTCGAGAGCAAAATTTCTGGAACATCGCCTCCAACTTCTTAAAGAAATCTGCATTGTCTTGTGGTTCGTCTGACACCCTGATTTCTCTTAATTTGCTGCGACGATTCATAGATGCGTTTTTGGCAGCTTCGTATTCCAGTGCCTGGACAACTGTTTCGGCTAAGGTGTTATGCCTACTTAGTCTCAACGCTTGCTGCATATCGATATCTCGAACTCCATCAATGAAGTACTGGACACTAATTTGCTCAATGAATTCATCTGGGGCCTGTGGATAAGCCAGTCGTACCATGCTCTCAATGCTACTGCTGAATTCCTGCAGTGACTCCGTTGAACCTTGAATTCTACTCTTCAACTGGCTCTGATACACTTGGCTATTTGTTGCCGTATCTTAGTTCCAAGGCGCCCGCAACAGCCAAATAATCAGTTTGTTTGGCTTCAGGAATGTTTTGAAGTATTTCAAGCGCCTTTCCTCGCAAAGCCAATACCAACGCCGTTGCTTTCTGCTGCTGATCCCATCTATTTGCATTAGCTGCAGCCTCAAACTGACGTTTGTACATAGCCCAGGATATTTCGCCGTCAAACGTTGGTGGTTTAAGTTTTTCATTGGCTGTTGTGATCGCCGACGTGTCCAATTTGCTACTTTCTTCTTGGTTGGTATCTCGAATTTTCTTCACTTCTTTCTCTAGTTTTCGGTACTTCTCCTCAAACTCTTCTCGAACTGTCCCAATTTCTTCTCGAACTTCTTGTTTAACGGTATCGATTTCTTGATGGACATTTCGGAACAATCCTGCAATCTGTTCGAAATCTCTCTGTCGCCGTACCTCTTCTTCTTTCTTTTCTTGTTGTCGTCGTACCTCTTGTTCTTTCTTTTCTTGTTGTCGTAGCTCATCTTGTTTTCTCGAAAAATCGGAGAGTACCTTAATTAGTTGTTCTTCCTTTTTCTGTTCTTCTCGCAGCCTTCGCTCCTCTTCTTCTTTCTTTTCTTGTTGTCGTAATTCTTCTTGTCTTCTCGAAAAATCGGAGAATAACTTAGTTAGCTGTTCTTCCATTTTTTCTGTCTGCTTTCGGGTGTTTACCATAGATAAAAGCCTCTTCACTCACTTATCCCTCTTCTAACACCAAATTGTTGCGTATGCGGGTTCGCAGATAAGTGAGACTAAATTAGAGTTATTAAATTAACTTTATTTACACTCAAAATAATATAAATTACAACTTAACTTTACTATATTCTCTCTAACTTACTCGGACTATTCTATTTATTCACACTGCCTTTTTCATTCTGTCTTCTTGCCGAAAATTCTCCCATATATATACCCGATAAAGGATCCAGAGCATTCGGTATCAAAGACCAGAAGCCGCCACTATACGCTTCTCGAAATTCGTTTGTCGGCAGCTTAACAGAAGATGCCGACACTGCCGTCGCTCTCTTTGTTGACGCCGCTTTTGGTATGTCCAACCACAGCATATATCGCGCGCATACTTCAAACGGATGCCGCTACTTTGTAGCCAATACCGGGGGCTGTTCCCCTTTGCACGTTACAATACGTTTTGAGTTCAATTTCGCGCATTTTTCACCATTGACGTCACCACTGTGTGGGAAAAGAGAAGATTCGAGTGGTGCTCGCGAATTTGGCCCCTACAGATCTGTCACCTGCTTTAGGTTTGGCTTAAATTACTACTTTATTCAAGGGTCATGACGTCAGTAATAGAAAAGTTGGAGGAGCTAGATTCTCGTGGATTCGTTTCGTCATACCTTTATATTTATATCATGCCAGCCACCAGAAAACAGAAAATATGAACTAGCTCAGAGCGCAAGGTTTGTAGCCCAAATAGAGCACTGTATAGAATTGTATTATCACCGCCCACCATTGTGTCACCAACTGTCACGTCAGTGGTATAGGTTATACACATGATACAAAGATATAGAAGATATGATATTGCGCATTCTGGTCGGAGCCTAAATCTACGCGTTGACGTCATGTGGTTAGCTTGTTGGTACGAAGTAGCTCAACTCTCATTTGATTTGTATATCGGTGTGAGGTTGTGCTTCTGTTTATTGCTTTATTATATTTAAATAATTATCAAAATGCGTTGTGCCATAGCTGGATGCCACACAGATTACCATTAAACACTTCACCGCAGATTTAATGTAATTTCGGTTTTCAAAGGACGAAAATGTTAGCAAACAATGGGAAAATGCTTATAAACGGGCAGATAAGTTCAACGTAAAAAATGCGCGAATTTGCTCCAAACATTTTGATAAAGATTGCTACGAAATTTGAACAATTGGCTTATTTATGTAGAAATCGTGGATTTCTGAAACCTGAAAAATAATTAAAACTAACTCTATCGTAAGTCAGAAGTTGGTAAAACAGAGTACAGTTATTTGGCAATAAAAATTTTCATATGCTGCCAAAAGAATTAAAAATATTAAACATTAGTAAAAAAGACAAAAAGAACTACTAAAAAATGGTTATTATCAATCAAAAGTATAACTGTATGATTCTCAGTTACAGATACCAAATATGTCATAAATGTTTATAATGTACTATAATTCTAGATGTAAGTTATGTATATACCTTGCATTATTTTAGTTTATAAGTACACTAGGCTTGCGTACAGACTGCTGGAAGTATCTGTACGAATTTTTATGTAAAAATCCTCACACAAAAATTTGTACCCCCATACACCTAGTTCAATAAATTATTAAAATATCATAATTTTTGTATGTATTTTATAGGTATTATAGAGAATATTTTATTAGTAAATAAAAACAAAAAAGTTGTTTTGTTATTAATTATGTCGATAGTTGAAGAACAAATAATGTCCAAAAACATCACACAAAATGGCTGTATTCTTATTCTTATTTAAAAAGTGTGTTTCAATAAGTCTTTATTATCTTTTTAGAAATAAAGTCAAGACCTTATTTAAATAAGGCAACCCCTTAATAGTGCCTAACTTGAAAAAATATTACCAATAACTCCCTATTAACTGGAAATTCTAAGTGTTTGGCAATAGACCAATTGCATTAATGATTTCAATTCTCCGCATGCGCGACCCATCGGTCATAGGATACCTCTATTCAACTTTACGTAGAACCAATTTTCTCTGGTGAAAGGGCATAGATGTCATAGTATATAAAGAAATTCTTAGAAACGGTCAAAAACAGCCGTTATCATGGAATTATTGGGCACAGGCATAGGACATTCTGTTCAAAAGAGCAACATTTCAAAGGAAAGTGACGGTTGCAAACATCCCCCGCGCATGCGAAGAACAATTTTCACTTAATGCAATCGGTCTATATCCACCCCACGAGAACCATCAACCCAACTCGCAACCGCAAATATTTAAATTAACCCGGTCGTAAGTCTTTGCTATCAAAGAATGATAATTTACAACAAAATTTCATAATGTTTGTTTGGGGGTATCTATTGAAAAAAAGGGAAAAGTTCCATACATACCAAATAGGCTTTGAATATTCAAAGCCATCAAGAAGAGACCTACTGCATTAAGGGAACATTGTTCTCCACATGCGCGGCAGGAAGTTTCAACGGCCGCTTTCATTTATATTACTTTTGAACTCTCTTTCCCAGTGTAAGGTAATATGCCAGTGTCCACCTAATTAATGGCTGTCTGTGAGCGCTTATATCAAATTATTTTTGTTCTATATTATGTACCAGAGAGCACTTCTTCTAAATAATCTTAAAAGAGATGTTCTATGGCCGATAATTCGTACATTCGGAGAATAGACCAACTGCATTAATGAATTCAATTCTCCGCATGCGCGAATCTCGGCCATAGAGTACCTCTTTCAAGCCTATTTAGAAGCAGTGTTCTCTGGTGAAAGATCATAAATGTCATAGAAGATAAAGAAATTGATAGAAAAGCTTACAGGCAGCCATTAGCATGGAATTATTTGGGCACATGCATAGTAAATTCTGTTCAAAAGAGCAACATTTCAAATAAAAGTGGCCGTTGAATCTTCCCGCTGCGCATGCGGAGAACAATGTTCGCTTAATGCAATCGATCTATTGTCAAGATGTTCGTCGTACACGAGGCCACGCTATGATGCAACTTCTTTAATCTTAAGCCCGCTGCAGACGGAGTATGTTTTGCTGCATGATTGCTTGCTTGTTTTGCTGCATGGTCTGATAAATGTTGCCACGCATGGTGTGTTGATGGCTCCCTTGCTTGTGTTGGCTTCACACGATGCAGGCCATCATGTATGTAAAATGACAGTACAGATAAATATGACTGTGACAAATGATACAAAATATTGAACATTGTAATCAAGCTCTATTTCTAATCATTGTTACAACAGAGAAAATGTCCCAACAATCAAAAATAACATGTTATGATGTGCAAAATAACTTTTCAGTACGACTCGACTAGTTCCGAATGCCCCGACAAGGCACGATGCGTGAAAACAATCACCGAAAATAGCACCATTTCTATCATCAAATCGTGCACGATTTCAAGCAACCAACCGTGCACGCGATGTCATTTTCTTACACGGAAGCATGCACAGCACCAAGCCTAGCTCCCATCAAGGAAACATGCAGCAAAACATACTCCGTCTGCAGCGGGCTTTATGTGGCTTCATAGAGAAGATTAGAGTAGGGAAATGTTATGTGCACACGATAGGAGATGCTGCTCTGTATAGCCGCCGTGAATCGAAAGTTTCGCCTCACCTTGGAGTTGAGAGCTTATTTTGATTTTCATTCAAATGAAAACGACGATTTTTTTATCTTAAAAAATTGTGAAATGCGAGGCACTTGAATACAAGAGTCGCTGTCGAAAATAGAATATTTTGTTACGTCCATTGGCGGCCATTGATTTAGTGCTCATTTGGCTTCATTTGTTCTCCGAATGCGATGTCTCCTTGGTAATTCCATATGCTCTAATTAGAGAAGCATAGGAAGTTAACTCGCCTTCTTACTAGTCTTCTTGACACACGGACATGGACATTAATCCAGCCAGAGAACACTACCCCCAAAACCTAACACGGACATCAATTATCTGTGTCTGAAATATTATTGAGCTTTACCTGAATAATAAAAATAATAAAGGATGTCTATACAGCTACTATTTGACCTAAATACAACTAATATACATCAGCTTGAAAATATTAATAATAAAGCACATTTGCCAATCTGATCCAGTACTGGTTATCTCTGCTACTACCACCATTCAGATATACCATGATGACGTCATAGATTCACAACCGTATTGAGAAACTATTAAACGTTAATTTTATTTAATTATCAATCGAAAAACATAGAACTATTCATATATTCTGATTGAGCAATTGCTGAGCAATTTTTTGGCGCAATTCAATCCCGAAAATAGTAATTAATAAACGACATGATTGTGAAATTACAAACACAAATTTAATTTGAGAATATCTTATTGATTATTACCTTTCCAGCTTGAGCAATTTCAGTTTCAGAATGAGCATCTAGAGAGCAATTTATGTACATTAGTAATATCTAGAAAAACTAAATTCCCGCGCCAACTTCTTTCCGGTTCATCCAACTGAACCGAGTATCTCAGAAATGATAATGACAATCAGACGTATTCATAATCCAATCTTAGTTCGGTACTAGTTAGTACCAAAGAGTACACAAACCAACAAGAGGTGAAAGCTTTGTTGGTTCCTTTGATGTTGGATACATAGATAAGAGACGTTGCATGTTGGGTACATACGATTTTGAACGGAAATACGTCACAGGATTGAAACATAAACTGAGACTGAAAAACTGTCAAACTTTCACTATTTAATTTTATAAATGTAATTATTTGCTATTTTTATCAATGTTTTAGCATGACAGGTTAATATTGATACAGAACCGTCAGTCTCTTATACATAAGATTCAAGTATTTTTCAAGTCATAAAATGTAATGTTTGTTTGGAGACATTGTTGCGAATATGACATTACTGGAGACACTTTAATTTGATTGCATTCATAGCATAGATAATTTTATTATAGTATTCCTTACAATCTCTTAGAAAATAAAGAGTTTATTATTTTGGTGTGTATCTATTGCATATACACTATTTATTTCAATGATCTTAGCTCAGCTCAACATTTCTAATTCTCGGTAAATGCGAATAATTAAGCGCAAAACGGCAATGCCGCGACACAATGGGAAAAAGGAAGTGATGATTGACATTGAAAGTTAAACTTTTTAAATCGAGCATGTGCATACAAATTTGTATTCACGAAAAGATTTGTTTCACCTCTTGTTGGTTGGTGTACCTCTTTGATAGTACGGTATTAAAATAAAAAACAAAACACTATCCTACAATAACACTGACATAAGTCATAAACCTAATTTAAAGTTAGACCTCCGCACTTAATTTAGTAGCGTTCTAAGTACCGATTATGAATACATCTGTAAATCTTTAAATTACAGGGATAAAGTTTAATGAGCGGGGCAACCATTTTTATGGCAAGAATAAAAATAACTATTTTCTTTACTTTATGGTTAGCCGTGTCCCAAAACATGTTCATAGCTGTAATAAAGATCATTGTTGATCCATCCGCCTCCATAGGTGTTTTATTCACTCCTTAACTCCGCTCCAAGTCCCTCAACTTCGGAAGTTTATTACAACATGGAACCAATCAAAAGTCACTTTTAATATTAGATGCTCAAATGTAGGAAATTTTGCGGCCACCATTTTTCGAAGTAATGAAAGTGATGCAAGATTAATACCCGCGGTGTTAATCCTGTCGATTTGCAAAAGTTGGATGAGTGGATTTCAGGGAGTACCTACTAGCAAGGGAAATACAGTGCAGATAAGTTCAAGAAGAATCTTCTGAAAAAATTGACTGTAAATACATTTACATATTGGATACCTATTGATGGATTACAAATTGAGTAGAAAAAAATCATCGGTCCATAGACCGATTGCATCAGAGAGAACACACATGTTCTCTCTGGATTGCATTAAGCGAAAATTGTTCTCCGCATGCGCGGCGAGAAGTTTGCAACGACCACTTTCATTTGAAATGCTACTCTTTTGAACAGAATGTACTATGCCTCTGTCCAAATAATTGCATGCTAAGGGCTGTCTGTGACCGTTTCCATCAATATCTGTATGTACTATGACATCTATGCGCTTGTACCAAAGAAAACTGCTTCTACATAAAGTTGAATATAGGTATCCTATGGCCAATGGGTCGCGCATGCGGAGAATTGACCCATCGGCCATAGAATACCAATATTCAACTTTATGTAGAAGTAGAAGCTGTTTTCTCAGGTAAAAGCGTCATAGTATGCGTGGACGAAGTAAATAATTTCCGTTTATCTCATAAGGATATTCTTCATATTTTTTTAGTATGTTTACACTTTTAGATATTTATTAATATGAAATGAAATACTGATCACGCATGTTGTTTTTATCATTAATACATTATTGTAACATATTTACCGTCTCACTGGAGATGACAACGTTTATAGCGAATCACACGTCAAATGAAAGAGCTTCAGTGTTCTATTTTGTTTCATCCATTTGAATTTGAAGCCAAGGCAGAGGCCCAAATACCAAATATGTACTTGAATATTTATTTAATGCCTTATTTTCCGAACATTACAGAGAGAGAAGATGTTTCATTAAAACTAAATATGTTTTATTAATAGAAAAAGAAAAATCAGCATCGTCCAAGTGTTACTTTTGGGATTCTAAACCTATTGAATTAGAAAAAATATATATGACAATTTTTTGTATCTCGTCAGATAAGGGATGTGGAATAATGCAAAAATTATAAAGTAATAAAAATAAAATAAAATAGACATTACACAATTATTTATTATTTATTTAGAAATGACAGAAAGTATCATAAATCTCAAGAAAAAATATGTACAATATAGATTTCTTAAATGTAAACTTGAATGTATTCTATAGAAATGATTGTTTTTTTTCTTTGCAAAATAATACTATATAATCTCATAGTTACATATTAAGGTTTTCTAAAAAAGCCTTCAAACATTAAAACTTACTTCCAGGGCTCAATTTTTTCCATCGTAGCCACCTGTAACATATAGAAGCCCATGAGATGCAACCACACTCCAGAACCACAACGTTTAGTATGCATATCAGGTAATTTGGACTAGCTGTTGCTGACTGGATCGAAAACTTCGGCAGATTGAATATCATGCTGAATATATTAAAGAAATCTGCAGTATGTTCGGACTTCCGATTGATAGATGGCGCGACAGTCTAAACATCTGTAAGTTAATGTCGTCATTGTCAATATTGTCATATACTGGATACTGGTGTAAGGTGTACTTTTAAGTTTTGTAGCAAGGTGACGGTCGTGTATGCTATTAATTATAAACAAATAACGTTCAACGTTCTGATAAAACAATCCGTAAACGAATTTGTCTTTAATTACCCACATCAAACAGATCATTGTATCCACCCACAACATAAAATTTACTATTCAACACAGCCACGCCTAAAAGTAACATAATTAAATTCGACAAAATAGATAGTATTCTCTTACGATTGCAGTGTAATTATCAAAATCATAGAAGACCTGAAAGGTGGGGCTGATATTTCAAACTGATGACTTAAAATTTTATGATCACTTTAATCATATTCAAAAGCGATAGTTATTGAATGTTAATCACAATAAACATAAGAAAGAATCGTTGATTTAAAGTTTGATAGAATTTCGCTGCTATAGAACAAATATAATTGGAACTTACTGGGAAATGACCTAGGAGTAGTCATATAAGGAAGACTTGTCCAAGAATCCGTCTCCGGTGTGTAACATTCCACAAAACACAAATATTTTCCATATTTCAAGTTTCAAAATATTCAAGAAGAATTATAGTTGAAATTGGACAGTAAGGGTTAGAATGCAGCCATACCGAATCAAGTCACAGCAAATGTGAACCATTTATAATCTTGATTTCCATTTGGTTAATCAGATTTTGAGTATTCTAATGTTAGTTTCGACAAAATGACGATATGGTTATTCTGGAAATATATCTACTATAGTTGTCATACATACAAATAATGCGAAAAAGAGTTTATTAAAAAAGAAAAGTTATTTTACAGATATTAGTAGTTGGTTGATGCGAAATATAGTGAGACCATATAAATAAAAGCAAACAATCGAATTAAATTTTTCCGTTCATTGCACACATGTCATGTCCCCATCTCCCGTCCAACATATCATTCAATTTTGTCCACTGCTCAGTTTCAAGATCGAACCTCTCGCATGACTTTAAATAATAGTCTCCTTTCTTCCCACCTGTGGGAAGATTGCCTAGAATGGTAGCAGCCGCAACTTCTCTACCTTCCAATAAGTGTTGCTGCACTCCGATCACTTCTCATTTGCCACATCGAACACGTTCACACTTCTCTCTTCTGTGTCTGAACCACCAATCTGTAAATTATCTCCAGTTGAATTTTATTAATTTGGAAATGAACTTGACATTAATGGAAATTCAATATAAAGTGATGTTCAAACCGTATTAGGTAGTCCTAACATACCAGAAATCACATTATGCAGTCTAAATTTCTCTTAGAATTTAAAATATAATCAACTTAAATAGTTGTAATTTCAAACCCATTATCACGTGACTGCGAACGCCTATAAAAATTGACCAAGATAGTGACGTAGTAATCAAGTCGATGAACAAATCCTCCTCAGAGAGAACATACAATATTGTGTCTTCTCTCTGGTCAGATAGTGTTCTTGCTCTATTCCTCCTTTCTTTAATACCGTGGGACACTAACTAAGGTAGATTGTGACGTTGCAGCCGTTTTTAGAATTCAAGCGGGAAATTTAAAAACAATTTTAGAATATATTTTTATTATTTTCAAAATAAACTCGTAATTTTGTTGTATTTTTTTTGGTTTAATTGAAAGTCTAACTACAAAATAAAAATTGTTCAAAAAATTAGTCAAGTACCTATACAACAAATTTACATATTGTCAATACAAGTGAAAATCATGAAATTTTTAAAGTTTAGAAAATGAAGAAGGCATAAAAAACAGGCATAGGAATTACGTTGATTACTGCAAAAATTTATGATAGAATTACAACAAATAGTATCTGCTATATTAATATGAAATTCAATAAATGTCCGTATAAGTCTCTGAAAAGTAATCGCTTACTAATCAGAAAGTTGACAGGTAATCAATAAGATGTCTCTGTAATCAGTAAACAATAATGTAACATAAACAGACATAACCTTTTGATTCACCCCATACTATTATGGACATCTTTCATTTCGTTTACTACACAAGAGTACGATCAATGTGTAGTGGGCGATTGGTGGTAATCAGATAACTAGAAAAGAAGATAAATAGGATTTTTTCGCGAGTTCCCGGTGAACTGGGGGAACCGATTTGTACTTCCCGGTGCGTTTTCGCGACATAAACGGTAATAGGGGAATATTTTCTGACGTCACTAATCTTATAAAACGGGAACTGATGTGGTTCCCGTCCTCTTGAGCATGGTAACTGGCGGTTATAAATGTCAATAGTGCCAAATCTATCAGAAAATAAAATTTGGCTGCCAGTATTTTTGTATTTGATTTGAGTTTTGGATTAAAATTAATCATATTCTATGTTTTTTCGCATCATTTTGTTGATCATAATGAATGAATTTATTGAAATTGAATTGAGTAACGTTGATCCTGATGAGGTGAAATAATACTCCGACCGACTTCAAAAAAGGAGAAGGTAGAGGAGGAGAAGGGGCAATTTTTCTGAAAATCGAAAATTCGAGATTTGAAAATTAGAAAGGGGACCATATCCGGAAACATTTAAATTGAACATTTTTTCAAAAGAGTTACGGTTTCCGAGTTTCGCAATGGTAAATTCCGAAATATGTGATATGCGTATTTTCGCTAGTACAAGCTAAACCTACCTCTAACTTTTTGGGTATTAGTGAACGTTCAACAATTTTCATGACTAATGTTACACTCAAAAATGTGAAATAAATATTTTTTACAAAAAATTGGACCGAATTTATCAGTTGATCCACTGAAAAATACAAAATAATATTAATTCTATTGGTGCTGGTTCTTTTGGAGTTGGTGCCTACAACAAACTACAACGGCACAACTTCAAAATTACCCGCACCAATAAAATTAATATTATTTTTTATTTTTCAGTGCAACAACTGATAAAGTCGGTCCAATTTTTTGTAAAAAATATTTATATATCTGGCAATTCAGTCTGAGTGGAACTTAAAACTTATCAATCAAAACTACAAGCAAGCAAAACTACAAAACAAAATATTTGTCGAAAAATTAAACGTCATTGATAATTTGATAACCGGGTTATTTTCGCGACAATCGTAACCGAGAATAAACTTCAAGTTTATTTATGGTGGGGGTATAACCGCTGTATTACCGACAGCAGATCACCGGGATCTCGCGAAAAAATCTGTAGCTTCTCATTTGTACTACTTTAATATATGCGTACCTCATTTCCTTCGAAACAATCTCCCCTCTGATTTTCAATATAATTCTAACATATATTAGAAACATGCAATAAATTAATCATTTTTTGTGTTTTTTAAGTGTATTTCAAATTCTCTTTCATTTTATCAAAAGCGTTAATTTATTTCATTGACACAAAGTTTCTTAAGTAATTAGAATTCCAAGTAAACCCAAAGGAGGGATACATTTTACGAAATAGAAACTGATAACTAAAATAATTATAAAACACTTATATCAGAGCTTGCTATCTCGGAAATCAGCCAATTCCCTTTTTGACCGACGAACCCCGAACGGAGGAGATATTCAATTCGACGAAATCTCCTTTCCTCCGAAAACCGCCCTGGAAGGGGGTGGAGTGGGCAAATTCTCTCGAAAATCGAAAATCTGAAGTGGTATAATTAAAGATAGGACAATATCTGGAAATGTTTGAATTGAACATTTTTTGAAAAGAGTTACGGTTTTCGAGATAGAGACATGTTAAATTCTCAAATATATGAATTTTTGCTATGTGGAGAGGGCGATTTCTTTCTAAAATTAAAAATCTGTGTAGACTACATGAAACACATTATTTGTAGCGACATTTGTTATGAACATTTTTTCCTTAGAGTTACGGTTTTCGAGTTACAACGGTGGTAGAATGGTAACATCTAAAATACTTATGCGTATTTCCGCAGCGATGTTTTGAGATCTCAATAATAACTAAGTAAAGAATATACGTGGATAATAGGATAAGTACTATCTTCATTGGTATTAGTGAACGTTCAACGATTTTCGTGACTAATGTTACACTCAAAAGTGTGAAATAAATATTTTACAAAAAATTGGACCGACGTTATTAATTGGTGCACTGAAAAATACAAAATAATATTAATTCTATTGATGATGATACTTTTGGAAGTTGATGCCAAAAGATCTCAATCCAACTGCAACTGCACAACTTCATAAGTAACGGCTTCAATAGAATTAATATTATTTTATATTTTTCAGTGCACTAACTAATAACGTCGGTATCATTTTTTGTAAAAAATATTTATCACCTTTTATTTATTAGATGATTGCATGTGTCCCTTACCTGATAAATTCTATCTTCAGTCAAAACTATAATAGACCTATCGTAAAAAAAATCTTCAAATGAATTTGGCCCTTGTTGCCATCGCTGTTCTTCGAAATCGTATTTCTCCATTAAAAAATTTCCCATCGTTGTAGCCAACAACCATCATGATTTTTTTCGGTCTGGGTTTCATTTTTGGTGATGAAAATTTCAGATTATTGTTCTTTGAAGCTTTGCAAATAAAATAAAATCATTATAATTATTTAAATATTATTTTATTATACTTAATAACTATGCATCAAAACGGCAAAAAAAATCTTAATTTCTCGATTGGTCAAAAAGTAATTTTCCTATGTCAAAAATATTTTTGACCGACGAACCCCAAACGGAGGAGGTATACAATTCGACTGTGTGCTTTTTTTTGGTTTGTGCGCGCCTTTCATACAGTATTCGTAGTCCGATTTTGAAGATTTTTGATTCATTTGAAAGAGGAGCCTTGAGAAATTGTCCCATAGTCATAAAAACGGGAATCCGACATCACATTCCCTCGGAAAACCGCCACCGAAAGGGGTGGAAGGGTCAAATTTTCTCGAAAATTGAAAATCTGAGGTGGTATAATTAAAGATAGTACAATATTCGGAAACGTTTGAATTGAACATTTTTTCAAAAAAGTTCGAGATAGACGCAAGTCAAATTCTCAAATGTGCAATGTGGAGAGGGCGATTTCTGTCGAAAATTGAAAATCTTTGGGCAGTACATGAAGGACATAATTATTTGTAGCAACATTTATAATGAACATTTTTCCCTTAGAGTTACGGTTTTCGAGTAAAATCGATGTTAAAAAGGTAACAACTAAAGCGTATTTCCGCAGCGATGCGTTGAGATCTCAATAATAACAACTACAAGCAAAGAATATACATGGGTAATAGGATAAGTACTATCTTCATTGGTATTGGTGAACGTTCAACGATTTTGGTGACTAATGTTAGGTACACTCAAAAGTGTGAAATAAATATTTTTTACAAAAAATTGGACTGACTTTATTAGTTGTTGCACTGAAAATTATAAAATAATATTAATTCTATTGTTGGTGGTACTTGTGAAGTTGGTGCCAAAAGTTATCAATCTACCTGCAACTGCACAACTTCAAAAGTAACAGCACTAATAGAATTAATATTATTTTATAATTTTAAGTGCACCAACTAATAACGTCGGTCCAATTTTTGTAAAAAATATTTATAAGATATAAAACTTGAGAAAATTCAATTCAGAAATGGGAGGAAAACTGCAAATAAAAATAAATGATCATTCAATTAATTCTTCTTTATATCACTAGAAAATACATTTTGAATATTTCACCTTTTATGTAATGATAATTCATAGCTTCCATGACAAAATTCCAACAGTCTATGTTTGTTTTTAATAAAGGTTCTTCTTGCACATTCTGAATAAGATTTCTCGGAGACATTAGAGGAAAACGAACTATCTCCATCAATGACACCAGATATTGTTTTCGTTTTTCTATATCATGCTTGATCCGAGCTATGACAGAATTGAAGACCTAAGATAAATAATAATTCATTTAAATTCTTCTCTCCTAGATATTGAATGTTTAAAATAAACTTTGATTCTATCACTCAAATAAGTAGCCTTATTTAATCGATTCATAATAGTGAGGAAGACTTACTTGCAGTTCATTGGGAACTACCAATGTATCAAGTTTAATTATATCGGAGAACCGTTGATGAGGAAGATCCAAGAAGTCTTCATAACAGACGATTTCACTGTAGACAAAACGTAACGTAACATGGAACAAAGAGTTTCTAGACATATCTTTAAATATTACTGATATTTAAATGTAAATAAACTATAATAAAGAGAACTAGACTATAATTAAGTTGTTTAAATTTTTGAAAAAACTCACGAAAAGTTTTCTTCTATAAACGCATCCGCTATATCCACCAGCTCTGAACAACTAATTTTCTCTTTCGAAATTTGCTATGTTTAGACAGTTGTATGGTGTTAGCTGAGTCTGAAGAGAAAAAAGGGAATACAAATACTCTATACAAAATTTAAATGTTGCGTGATTTACCTCCAGAAAATGAGAGCATGCATGGAGAACATCAGTCAAAACAAATAACTCTGATGCACGTAGTAGATATCGGACATTTACTTCAGTAATGAGCAGTTTGAACGTGTAGAAGTAATGGATCAGTGCCGTTAGAGCTTCATGATGCACTCCGTCCAATAAGATACGATTCTCAAAATATCCAGTGATATCCGAAAACATAGAATAAAGGAATAAAATGACAAATGCCATCATGTAAATACTTTGTTGAACTATATTTTTTTAACAACATAAAAATAACTTCATTATTATGCAGCATCATCTTTTGGGTGATTACATGCAGATCATATCAGTAGGTACATTGATTGTCTTTTAATCAAAATATATTTATAAAATGAATGTAATGCTTACTTCTGCATTCTCTCCATTATCTCGTTTGAAGGATGAGTTTGAGACACTTCTATTGATATAAGTGGTTCCTTCACTATTTTTTTCAATAAACAAACATTTTCCATCTGGTAGATCAACGTCTGAGGTCTGAAATATGCAAGTACCAAAATGAAGTCTCTGATAACAAAAATATTGCAACAAAATCAATTTACCTTATCTTGGAAGCCAAAAGTTAGACTGGTAATAGATAACAGATGCTGTGATTATACGGAGCTCTAGACTGAGACAAGTTGTTTTGATACTGATTTTCCAGATTAATGAGGTCATGTAATGTAACGTACAACTCTTCAAAGTTTTGCAGTCACGATTTAGTTAATAATTCTTCACAGCTAAAAAGGGATATTAAGGATTTAGTTTACGAAATCGTGTTTTCAACATTTAAGAAAAATCGATATTACTCGATTTAACTGAGTCAACGGACAACCATAGACTAATACATAAACTATTTATATACGGACTACGGACACCAATTGGAAATCAAATGTAGTGAAAAACCTGAATCGATTGACATCAGTTCCTAACAATTATCTGTGGTAGTAAGTCTCTGGTAGTAATAATTACAAAGAGAGAAAACTTAACATCTGAAGCTGAAGTCTAAAATCCACCTAACCTTAATCCAACCAAACTTAGTGTAAATTAGCATTCTTATTTTCCAATGGCAAGTGTCGATCGATATCGAATCAGCTTGTTGAATTCTTTGAATTTATCTATAGTACTGTATATCAACAATACAGGATAATATGAAGATAAGTCAAAAATAGAAACTAATGCACTAAAATCAACATCCGCAATCATAACATTGTATTTATTTTCAATTACGCATAATAAACCTAGTAGACTCAGTGAGAGGAATACTATCGATTTCTGTAGAAAAATCATTGAGAAAACAATTTCGCTAAAATAAATTAAGAAAGAAATACTTGCATATTGCAACATAAACACAACAAACTACCGATCAGAGAAAACATACTTACCGATCCACCACCACCACCACCACTTCCTACGGGATTCACACTTACAGCCGAGCAGCCAGAGAGCACTACTATCAGAGAAAAAATACCTCCAAGAGAATAGAAACTTCCATGTTAATCTCTTTGACCATGTTTTGACCTTGAGTACACTAGCGCTCAATCGGTACACTCACGAAGTCACGTGTAGCGGCAGATTTAAATCGGACATTCAAATTAACGGTGGATTATAAAAGAAGCGCAAAGTAGAGAAAGGAATAAAACATTCAGAAATTGTTGGAGAAAGTAAAAAAAACATTATATGAATGCAGCATAGATTTTTTATTAAGTGTTCTCCAACAATTTCTGAAAGTTTCACTGCTTTCACTATGTCTAAGGGGAATTAATAAAGTCATAATAAATACACGAAAAGTTAGAAGTATTTTTTTAATAACTTGAAGGTCGCCAATGTGAACATCAACATACATTAGTATAACAATATACTTATATAATATACTTATTATTATAATAAATTATTACCCAGAGCACTGTCCAAATAACTGCTTTTGTAAACCACTTATTACACCACCAGGACCCGGACGCTGGATACTTCATATGCCCTTGCATTGCTCCACTTCTTCTTCAGTCCTTTTCCGCTGCTCCTCAATTAGACAAATAAATAAAAATAAAAAATTAAACATCTGCGCCTCATTTTACATGTAAACTGAAATAATTATAAGCAAAATTCAGCCATACTCACATTTATGCTCTCATTATGCTCTCTAAACCACCAGGACTCGGACGCTGGATACTTCATCTGCCCTTGCATTCCTCCATTTCTCCTTCAGCCATCTTCTGTTGCCCCTCAAGTAGACATGTAAATAAAAAAACAAATTTTAAACATCTGCACCGTATATTACAATTAAACTGAAATAATTACAAGCAAAATTCAGCTATACTCAAATTTATGCACTCATTATACTCTCTCTATACCACCAGGACTCAGAAACTAGATTCTTCAAATGCCTTTGAGGTGTTTTACTTTTGCCACAGCCTTCTTCTTCCGTTGTTCATCTGCAAACATTCGATTTTGCCTTGTGCACCACCATTTCACTGCAATAAAAAATACATCATTACAAATCTGGGCTGATATGAGAGAAGCATGCTCGGTAAAGAGTTCACAAGACAAACAATCTATTGAGTATTCTCTGATCTCTTCGTATAATGAGCTAGACGACAATCTTAAAAAGCAATACATTATAAACTATCAATCATGACTTACAGCATGTATTTAGTGACATTTTCTTGCCACTGAGCCATACCAACACTGAAATAAATGAGATGCGAATGATAAGAATAAAATACTAAAATAGAAATAGACAATAAAATTCTCATTCAACAACTTTTCCATATTTTTAGCTTCACCGGAGTACTAGTTGGTTCTTCCACCTACAACATGGTACGCTAATTTAATTTTTTTAGTGAGAAGATGTCTTAAAATTTTAATTCCATCCATGTTGTCGCCTTCAAGGATTTCATATACTTAACAATGTTTATCGTTATTATCTGAAAAACAGGAACACGCAAATTAAATATTTCATATTTCTGAAAAATGTAATCAACATGGCACGCAACACAAATTACATAATTTTGAATATCAGAACATGAGTCCATAGTATAAAAACATATCATGCATGGAATGTAAAATAGCTGCGAAGGTGTGAAGAATAAGTTAAACTCAATAATAAGGCCGTTCGAGCAGTAGTTTGGGACGGTTTGAGAACTGTTTAAAATGCGCATGTGCGGTATGAAACAGTTTCCTTGTGGTTTGGGATTTTGTTCTGCTCGAACACCAAACTGCAGTTTGCAAACTACCTCTTCTACTTTCTTACAATTTCGTTGTCATAGAACAAATGATTATGCCAATAGATATGTTTTATGACCAAAGATAAGAGAGAACATCAATGAAAGACTGATGGACAAAACACAAAACCAGGGTTTAGTTTAGGACTGTGGTAGTGTTCTCTGAAAGGGATTTCTCCAACAAAAGAGAATACTATACTCTAGAAGAAGAAGACGCTTCAACCGCGCCTGTCTCAAACGGAGTCCGGACTAGTTTGGAAATCGTCAAACTACTGACTGCTCGAAGCTCGAACATGTTACTAGTAGTTGGGAATAAATTATTTCATCGTAAATTGAAATGTACAGACGTCTGACGGTTTGGGACTGGTTTGAACCGCTGCTCGAACACCCTTAATAACAGAAATATGCTTTAAATGGAAAGATGTCATAACCTTACCTTTACACAACTTTGATCCCTCTTATGTCGATAACAGTGACATAAGCAAATGTAAGTATTCATATTTTTGAAAATGCAATCAAAGATACATCTTTTGGTGTGGAAAGTTTTCAAAACATTATTTTTCATTCCCCTTCTTATTTAAGATAGCTCATGGCAACATGGCATTCGATAATTGTCCATTTGAGAGTAGGTATAGCATAGCACGTAAAATAGCGCATATGACGTAAAGAATAAGATATATATGGTTAATTTCTAATTAATAAATTAAGTCATTAAATCGAAATTCTAAGGGTTTGGCATTTAATTTTGTAAAATTTGGTAATTTAAATCTAGTTTTTGAACATCCAGAGTGGTCAGGTTCAAAGATATAATAACCTGAACTTTCACAACTTTGATGGCGATTATTTCAAAAACGGTGGTATACGCAGTTTTAAATATTTATAGCTTTCAATTAAAAATACATCGATTGGTATCAAAAGTTTTTCAATATTCGAAAGTTCATCGGCTGGCGTAGTGCTGGTTTTATACTGTGCTACTGCTACGACAGTACCTACCAGAGAGAACATACAATAATTGGTCGTGTCCACAGCAGAGTCTGATTACCAATCGATTAGTAATAAGTAATCAAAAATATGGTCGTGTCCACAGCAGTGTCTGATTACCAATCGATTAGTAATCAGTAATCAAACAGTTGACGTCTTCAATGTGACAGCTATCAGAAGACCATAGTAACATAAGCTATATTTTGTTTCAGATATTTCTCAATTCTATTATAGACCTCTATCGTTCCGTTTACCACATAATCTTTTTCATTATAAACATATTGAATAGAAAATACGTTTTCTTCTTCCATTTTCAATTCCTCTAATATGTGTAATTGTCGAATTAAATTATTTCAAATCATTTGACCAGTGTCAGTTTGACAAATGATGCATAAGTTATCAGTCGTGTCCACAAGATACTGATTTTTGATTACTGATTACTAATCGATTGGTAATCAGGACACTGCTGTGGACATGAACAAATATAGGGAGGACGAGTAACACGAGTAGTGGGAGTAGCACAAAAAACATTGGGTTATCCGGGTTATCAAGGGTGTTCGAGCAGTAGTTTGGACCAGTTTCCAACTGTGTTCCGTGATTGTGGAGCATGCGCATATGAATTTCCGTCTTCTTAAAATTAAAATGCGCATGCCTCTGACGGTTTGAGTTTGGTTTGAAATCCTGCTCGAACACCTTTATCGTATGTCATGTCGGTAGGTTGCGCAAAATCACGCTGCGCATCCTTTTGTAGTATGGGCCAAGAAAGCTTAAATACAACAATAGACACTCAATGAAATACTCGGCAACATACCAAATTGACAACTTATCACGGGACGTTATTTCAGCCACTTCTGCTAATAGAAAAGGATATAGAGTTAGTCATCCTCCCTTTATATATTCTTGGCTATGGACATGACCATTGTATGTTCTCTCTCTCCGTATATTTTTATCTATGCTCTCCGTCATGTCGAAGAAGGTAGGTGTTCTCTGTTCTCTGTGTCGAAGCGATCGAATCATAGATAAATTCAAATTCCGTTGGATTGGATCGAATGCTTGTTACCAAATTGGAGGTATGTTTTCTCTGTAACCAAATAACGGCCGTGTAGGGTTGTTATCTTTATCTGTGGTTGTAATTTTTTTAGTAATTTTTAGTGAGAAGATGTGCCTTGGAGGTATGGTTTCTCTGGATGTGTGTATTTCGATTTTTCCATTGGATGACAGGATAAGATGATCATGTTTAGCAAAGACAACAATGTGAGTCCGTTATTTTTTTGGTGTTTTTTGTTCATTTTATATACATGTTTTATCGCTCATTAAGGCACAACGATGCTTATTTCAATTAATTTAACGAAGGAATTTCTCGGCCAAATAACTTGTGCTTTTATTTTTATACATTGTCTCCCAACATCATTGTGTAATTATTAAAATTAAGTTTCATAATTTTCCTTGTAGTTTTTTTAGTTTAGGCTAACAGGATGGAATGTAAGGAATTTGTGTAACAAAAAATGAGTAGATTTTGCACAAAATAAACAACATTGCTTTTTACATCGTGTTTCTTTCTCGTTTGCTATTTTGTGTATCTATCTAACTATATATATCTTTATCTACCTATCTGCGAGTCTCGAAAATCAAGTTTTGTCGTTCTGTACAAGTACAACCATATGAAGGAATGTGCTCAAAAAGTACAGATGTTCACCCAAAATAAATAAATTCTGAGCGTCTTGTTTTGAATGTAAATATTCCAATATTTGATATTATTTCATCTCTATAGATCCTACCTATACTTAGTTTAACAGCGAAGGTTCGTAATGCAGTTTTCGTTTAAGATTATTAATTTTTCAAAAACTACTCTATCGAAAAATGCAAAATAATTATTTTTATTATTAATTTCATAGAGCAGCAGACAAATATTATTTATGTCCTTAAAGTCAGCACTAATATTATCGTATTTTGATTCAGCGAGAAGTGGATTAATAATTGTCGCTTACCTATTTGCCGTAAATTTTTGCTATTAAAACTAAAAATTGGTCGCACTTTTTTTTGGGTGGTGGTGTTAACTTGATATTAAAGTTAGCACTACCACCCCCTAAAAACTTTTTTGTCGCTAGTTATAATCGATATTCGTATTTCCACTAGGTGGAGGAGCAATTTTTTTTCGAAAATTGAAAATATGAGACGGCCAAATTAAAGATAAAAGATTATATGGATCCATATTCAAATTGAGTTACGGTTTTCGAGTTACAGGAGTAAAGTCTGAAATATGTATATTTGCGCCGCGATGTTTTGAGATCTCTGGATAATAAATAACAAGTACCTACAAGGGCTAAGCCTATATCTTTTTGGGTATTAGTGATCGTTCAACAATTTTCATAACTAATGTTACGCTCAAAAATGTAAAATAAATATTTTCTTAAAGAAATTGGACCGACTTTATTAGTTGGTGCACTGAAACATACAAAATAATATTTATTCTATGATTCCTACTAATACTAATACTGTTTCAGGATCCTCAAACAACTGAAGAATCGAAGAACCGACGATCTTCAGAAGTTGTCTGCCATTACAAAATGGATTATCTTACCTATAATCTCAACAGTTGCCTCATTGGGTAGATGACTTGATGGCTAATATTGTTGACCATCCTGCCACAAAGAACAGGTAAGTACAGATGTTATCGTCACCCCTCTACTTTGCTTTGAAAAATTCTCGAGTTTCATAATTTCGTTTATATATATATACCTATTTGAATAAAATATATTTCACAAGAAGTACAGGAAATGAGTTAAGTAAGTTTTTCTTCAATTCATAATGTTATCAATGTGAAACAGATATTTTCAAATTAAATATGAAAACATATATCTTACCAAATACGGATGAGTTTTGTCAATTAGAAACTTTTGATCAAATCTAATTTAGAACTTTGAAGAGTGAAACTCTCATGATTTTGCAGAATTTCCAAGGCTATTACTGCAACCAAAGACCTATTACCTACTTTTAATAAAATCTTATACAACTTCATTACCTAATCTTCAGCATATAACAGTTCCAGAATTTAGGGACATTAAATTCTACTCTGAGGTTAGGTCAAATCGATAAATATAAATATGTTCTTGCAAAAGTCGTAATTAATCATTTTTTTAGGGATGTGACGTTATCTAAGTGGGTACGGAATCCTTATGATAGAAATCCCACTGGTACTTGCCGTATTTATTGCTCATGTTTAATTTTGCTTATCAAAATCATATGTTGCAAAAATTGTTAGTTTTTTAAATTATTAGCCACGGATCAATAATTATTACACTCAATCTTTCGATCCTGATTTTCTTATGCAATAATATTTAGTACAACGTGAGTATCCTTTCTAAAATATTTGAGATAATTGAAAAAATACATGGAATTTGATAATAAATTATTATTATCAGTCCATATGTATAAAGTACCTTTTTAATGAGTGTCAATTATCAGCCATTTAGAATTCTCCCAGCTGCCCATTATCACATCAAATCAAAATGGGGTGTGAACCCCATTGACTTTCTCATTGGCCAGTTGACTTCATGGCTTATGGCCATCATAATTAGGGTGGCCCTTCATATACAAATAAACAGGCTGGCACGCGCAAGCGCAATTTCCTTTCAAGGGACTATCGTCTTTCTCAACAACGTCATATCAGCAGATGTTTGCGCTTAGCTTCTTCTTACTTTTGCTTCTAATCTTTTTGTTCTGTTTATTAACATGAAAAAAATTAAATGATAATTTTGAATTTTAAAATCTACCAACTACAAACCGCACACTGTTTTCTTAACTGTTTCTCTACGACGCAACAGAAGTCATGAAAATAGTTGAAAATTGTATAGGGCATTATTTATTTTCCGACAATATTTAAATCGAACATTAAAAAAAACAAGGTTATCCGAGATAAGAATCATATAAGATTGTTGTCGGTATATTTTGAAACCAGTGATCTTGAAATATGAGTGAATGTTCAACAATTTTGATAACCAATTAAACAATCAGAAATATGAAATAAATTTTTCTTACAAAAAAATGGGACCGACTTTATTAGTTTATGTAATGAAAAGTACAAAATAATATTAATAGTATACCTCCTTTCTTTTGGAAAGTCGGTCAATTATGATAAAATGTATCAAATTATATTTTATTTCAGCAAATAATAAAGTTAAATATATAAGTTAAATATAATATAAATATAATTTATGCAGCTATGTGGAAGGGGCAAATTTTTCAGAAAATCGATAATTCGAGATTTTTAAATTAGAAAGGGGACCATATCCGGAAACGTTTGAATTGAACATTTTTTAAAAGAGTTTCGGTTTCCGAGTTTCGCAATGGTAAAGTCTGAAATATGTGATATGCGTATTTCCGTTATGTGAAAGAGCATTTTTTTTCGAAAATTAAAAATAAGAGACGGCCAAATTAAATTATTTTTAGCAACATTCAAATCGAGCTACGGTTTTCGAGTTATAAAAGTAAAGTCTGAAATATGTATAGTTGTACTGAAAAATACAAAATAATATTGTAGTTTGTTGTTGTAGGCACCTACTCCAAAATTGCCAGCACCAATAGATTTATATTATTTTATTTATTATTATTATTTTTGTGCACAGTAATCGATTATTTTTCAAGAAAAAGGAATGCACCGAAAGTAATTATAATTCATTATAGTTTCAAGAAATAAATAATGATAATTACTACATTGCCACAAAAATTGTTCCTGTGACATCTCGGTAAAGTTCGACAATAGGCAAAATAGATCGAGTAGTTTTATTATGGTGGGCATATAAAGTTTTATCTTTATGATTCATATGATCGAAAGATATGACTTTTTGAAATTATATTTAAATAAATATTTTTTACAAAAAATTGGGCCGACGTTATTAGTTGGTGCACTGAAAAGTACAAAATAATATTACTTCTATTGGTGCTGGTACTTTTGAAGATGTGCAGTTGCAGGTGGATTGATAACTTGTGGCACCAACTTCACAAGTACCAGCACCATTAGAATTAATATTATTCTGTACTTCTCAGTGCACCAACTAATAAAGTTGGTCCAATTTTTTGTAAATTGACGTTAGTCACGAAAATCGTTGAACATTCACTAATACCAATGAAGATAGTACTTATCCCGATACCCACGTATATTCTTATTCTTTGCTTGTAGTTGTTATTTGTTATGATTAAGATCGTAAAACATCGCTGCGGAAATGCGTATAAGTATTTTAGATGTTACCATTTTACCACCACTGTAACAACACTCAAATTATGAATGGAACAACGAACAACAATATTCCGACTAGCGACGAAAGTTTGCGAATTCATACGAACGCCTAAATTATATTTTCCTATGTTGCCGCACTTAACTCAATCGATCGATATCGACTGATGATCCCCTTATTTCACAAATGAAGATTTTTATTTTGTGCTGTAAAATATAAATTTGGTACATAATTTAATCTGCAGGTGTTTCTGAATAATCAGTAATAACTATTTCAACGACCACCTTTCAATTACGTCTGAATGTCTTTGATTATTACTCTATGAATCAGAAGCTGCCATGAAAAATAAGAAGCTTGGCAAATATGTTAATCGTATCAGTCGTACACGAACCATTATGGACCAGAAGAATAATGGTCTTGAGATGTTGGATCGCTCTGAAACAGGCTATGCTTGGTCTAGGTGTTCAGATATCTATGGGTAAACCCATCCTAGAAAACATATTTTCTCCGTAAGAGAGGGTGCTTTCGGGATTATTTTGAAAATATATTATCGTTATTCCTTGTTTATAATTTATAAAATAAAAAAACATTACCTGTTTATGTTTTGTCAAAATCCCATTTCCTTTCATTGTTTGAAAATTTTGGTGAAACTTCTGATTATACATAATAACTTATACTAGGCAACCAACGTCACTGCATCAGATAGAGGAGATAAGAGGAGGAGCGCTCACTACGTCAGCACAACAGGCTAGAGGCTCGGCGCCCGGCGCCGGCGCTCGTGCTCTCACTCACTCAATCAGAATCAGAGAACACCTAATCAGAATCAAGTTTTGTTGGACAGTTGGCAATAAATAGTTTAATAGTTTATTTATGACAGTTGGACCCGTGAAGTGTGAAGTTGGAATTTGTGTTTTCGCATTTCGCAAGGAGCCGCAAGTTATGGTAGTTGATCTTCTGAGGTTTATATTATATCTGCTGTAAGTTTGTTTAAAATTATTATTTCAACAATAATTACTATTGCATCTTATCGTAGTATTTAGTTTTATTGATTACATTTCTTGTATTTTGCTTGCTCATTTGGAACCAACTATTTTATTTCCATATTTTCCAGTTTTCAATAAGCGTATATGTATTTTGATTCAATAACTAATTATGATTTTTTTCTAGTGATATTACATCAAAATTTTATATTCATATATATACCTATACAAATGATCTCAAATTGAAAACTATCAAACAACAAACAACTTTTCATTATTATCAGGTACAGAGCAATGTTTCCCCCACTCTTACTATTTCGGCCTACAGCCACTTGTTGTTTGTGTTTGGACGCTACTTTTTCTGCAGATGTTTCTCGTTTGGAATTTGGAGTTTGGGTTGAATTGTTGAAATATTGAATATGAAAATGAGAAGCTAACAAGATGGCAGATATCGGCGGTTGTAAGATCAGACATGAAAATTGAGAAAAGAATTAAAATTATTGAGGTGGAACATTTGTGCAGACAAAAATACATCTTAAGTGTGAGCATAAAACTTTCTGAATTTTAATTTCTTTGAAAATACTTTATCTTTAGATCCTTTTTTGCAATTAGTACCTAGGCATATATTTTTTTAAATTTAATTCTAATTTATTTAGGTATTCCTTTTTATATTTTTCAAGGTTTATCGCTGGCAATTTTGAATTTGTGTATCGGCTTTTATTCTCTGTAGACAAGTAAATTCTGCTGTTCAGTGGCATATTTGTAATATTCGCTGGCCATTTACAACAAGTACGTCTTCGGGTATCAATATCATTCAATGTAGTTACCAGAGATCCTGTTTGCTGTTGAATTATTTTCAAACGTCCCTCTTGGTCTCCATCAACTAATTGGTAAGTTCATTTATTGACTTTTTACATTAACTTGATGGATCAATTGTATTTTTTAAGCGCAGTAAATGCTTTCATAAAAATTGCACCTTACTGTCTTCTGCCAGTCACTTTTGTAATTTGAATAATGCGTCAACTAGAAATTCTTTTTCTGATTTGATTTTAACTTTTCAGGAATGTTGTTTGACGGCCTCTCAGTGTGTCATTTGTGCCATTATAAGAACTTCCTGGAATCAACCAACGCTTTATTCACTTTATTGGACATGTCTGCTAGTGCTAATCACAATTAATGGTGAGTGTTTTATTTTTTCCAATTTAGACATTTCACATCCGTAGCTTGAAATTCCTTTATTCATTATATGAAAAATATTTGTTTCTAAATTTAGAAATAGGCTAGGAAAGTTCTGATATATTTATACCATTACCTGCATATATACACTTCACAATTATTATAGGAGTATTTAATTGAATATAATATTTTGACAATTAATAAATTAAAAATTTTCTTCATTAAATATATAATATAACGTTTCAAATGTTGTTAGATCAATATTATTCTCAACAAAATATGTTTTTGGTTCTAAAATATATTTTGATTCAAGTCGTTCATTTACTGGATCAGGTTGAAATGGTATAAAATAATAATAAATTCTATTTTGAATAGTTAAACTAGTACCAATGTTCAATATATATCAAATTGAATATCAGGATTTTCATCGTTGATATCTTCCAAAATTTTCTCATGTAAATCAGTTATTTTTAATTCCAAAAATATGGCAGTAATATCTTTTTGATTTTTACTCAATAATTGTTCATTAGTATATTCTACTCTTGAATAATCAATTGATGAAGTGATTTGATACAGTCAAACAAAATTATTGAATTCATTGTTCATAATATTGAAGTTATCTTCTTCTATTTCTTCTGTTTCTGAATTTTCAAAACTTGCTGCCAGTATTTTTTGATATTTAGAACATTCCTTGAAATAAATCACCCCAATTCGTGAGTTTTGGTATTATTATTAATTTTGCCAGGTTTATAAATTATTTCTTAATATATTCTTGTAATTTTAATCGACAACGCGTTAAACGACTATCGGGGTTGAAATGGTATAGAAATATCTATTTCTAACAGTTGAGCTGATTTACTTATTCCTTTTTCTATTTTTCAGGATTATCGCCTGCAATAATGAATTTGTGTATCGGCTTTTATTCTCTGTAGACAAGTAAATTCTGCGTGACATATTTTTAATATTCGCTGACCAATTAGAACAAGTACGTCTTCAGGTACCAACATCTTTCGATGTAGATACCAGAGATTCTGGCCGATACTTTTTTCAAATTCGAAGATGATGTCCTGTTTGCTGTTGAATTATTTTCCAACATCCCTCTTGGCCTCCATCAACTTCCTGGAATCAAGCAACGCTTTCTGCTAGTGCTATTTTCAATCAATGGTGAGTTTTTTATTTACCCTTAGATATTTCATATATTTTACTTGATAACGATGCTTAGTTTATTGATTGCAATTACATTTTATTATGGAAATTTGTTACCCAATCTCGGAATAGGCCATAGAACAGTTTTTTACAAGAGCTATTCTTTTTGGTCTTCTAAATTCCAAAAATGTTGGTAGTTTTCTTATGCCTATTTTGTTTCTATATCTCATTCTATTTTCCAAATACAAAAAATATCAACACTATTAACAATATTATGTTACTCAAATTTGTTTTCTATTTATTCAAACTTACTTATTCATTCTGAATTCTTTTATTTTGTTAAATTTTATAATTCACTTTTTATTCCATTAATCGTTTTGAGAAATTAGTTGAAACAGTGTATAAAATCATGCTTTATGTCGAAAATAGTTTCTAGACTTGAACTAATTCTTTGTACGATTTCTCTATAACTAGAACATTCTTGGAATAAATAATACATCTGTTTCTTTACATTTGTCAAACAAACTAAAATATGTTAAATTTAACCCTAGAACCTCTTAGTTTTTGCTGATATTTTCATTCCCGTTTCTTACATATATTTAATTAAAATTCTTCTGGAGAACATGAGTTTATTAATTCTTTTGTATATTGTCCGATATTCGAAATTTTAACTGAGTTACTGACTTACAAAAATTTACTTAAGCTTGACATTTATTTACACCAATTTACCAGCAAATCTTTTAATATATTGAACAATATTTGAAGTAATTAATTAATAAATATTCTTTAAACTAAATTGAACCAATTTTATTAGTTGACGAATTGAAAAATATAAACTGATATTAATTCTATTGGTGCTGTTACTTTTGAAGTTTAATTGGTAACTTTTGTCACCAACTTCACAAGTAACAGCAGCAATAGAATTAATATTATTTTGTATTTTTCAGTGCAACAACTGATAAAGCCAGTCCATTTTTTTGTAAAAAATATTTATTTATTAGTCAAGAAAATTGAACGTTCACTTATACCCTTACCCATGTATATTCTTGTGCTTGTTACGAGTATTATTTGGAGATCTCAAAACATCGGGGCGGAAATACTTGTGTAGGTATTTATACACATATTTCAGACTTTATCACTGCGGTAGCCCGAAAACTCTTAACTCAATGGAAAAAATGTTCAATGTAAATGTTATTCTACAACTTATTTATTTATTAGCAGCACAAAAAGCAATATACAATTAGTAGACTCGATATAGTTAACTAATTAATACGCATGCCCAGTTCACCATAGTGATTTGTTCACTGGAATTTCCATAAAACAACATTGTTTCTCAAAACAAACAGAACTTCATTGCCTTATTCACAAAAATATAATTTTCTTTAAAGCACTAACATTAATTAAAAGTTTAAAAAATTGCTTATATTTTTTGGTCAACCTCATTTGAACCACGACATGTCTTAATTAGTCCTGTGAAGTTAGCAACCACATTTGCGAAAATTAAATATTTTATCGGTGTTCCTGGTAGATATTAGATAGTTCTAGAGTACTTTCCATGAAATTTAAATAGTTCTATCGACTGACGTGAAAAAAATTAAAAATACCAAAATGGGGGTAGCAACCACTTTGGTAAAAAAATCATATTTTATCGGAGTTCCTGTTAGGTATGGAATAGTTCTAGAGTACTTTGCAAAAAAAAAATAATATTTTTATCGAATTTCGTGAAAAAAATTGAAAATACAAAAATGAGGATATAAACCAAGTTTATGAAAAACATTGGAAAAATAAAACATCTCACAACAGCTCTGTTCGAAGTTCTATTTGGTATTCCAAGAGTTCTGTCGAAATGCTCAATAACATTTTTCTGTAAATTTAATAATTCATGAGATATTCGAGGAAAATAAATTATTGAAAAACAAAAAAAAATAGCCATAGTTATGTTTACAGTTCTCGTTAGAACTCTAAGAGAAAATCTCTATACCATTTTTGTTTAGAATTTATATTTCATAAGATATTCACAAAAAAACAAAATTATTCAATTTTTTCATTATTCAAGGAAATGAGGAAACCTAAGAAAATCAAAATAGTTCTGTTTGAATTTCTTGCTAGAACTCTAAGATTTCTATCGAAATGTTCCATAACATTTTTCTGTAAATTTAATAATTTATAGGATATTCAAAAAAAAATTATTGAAAAACCAAAAAAAAACAGACTAGTTCTGTTTGCAGTTCTCACTAGAACTATAAGAGTTCTATCGAAAATCCTTATTCCATTTTGGTCTAAAATTACTAATTCATAAAATATCGAGTAAAATATTCACAAAAAACGAAAATATTCAATTATTTTTTCCATTATTCAAGGAAATAAGGAAAACCAAGAAAATTGAAACAGTTCTGTTTAAAACACTCGCTAGAACTCTAAGAGTTCTATCGAAATGTTCAATAACATTTTCTGTAAATTTAATAATTTATACGACACTCGAAGAAGAATACTTATTAAAAAAAAATAAAAAAAATCACAATAGTTCTGTTTGCAGTTCTTGCTGGAACTCTAGAGTTCTATCGAAAATCCTTATACATAAGATATTTGAAAAAAGAAATTGAAAAACAATACATTTTCCACAATAGTTCTGTTTAAAGTTATCCATAGAACTATAAGAGTTATGTCGGATATCCTAATAACATTTACCTGGAGTTTAATAACTCACTAATTCATAAGATACAAAAAAATATCTACAATGTTGATAAAAAATCAATTCACAAGGTGTATGGAGCCAAATGTCTAATATACCCAACTTTGAATATTTTCTCTAGAAGAAAATCATATCAAAACGCGTTTTATAGTTTCAAAGATCTAAGGTCACAAAGAGACGCGAATAGTGACTTGGTTTCGTTTTATTTAGAGCTACATGTAAATAATTATGAACATAATTAAAATATTATCCCTACCTAATAAATTAATAAATATTATTTATGTGCAAATATATGCACAATGTCTTATAAATGAAATTTCATCCTCATATGCTCATTTTCTCATCATAAAGTTACTTCATGTTATTCAGTAGGAATAACTGATTGTCTTCATTGATTACCAGTTCCTAAATATATATAATGCGCTTGTATCGCCGACACAGTTGCTTTTTATTTTATGACTATGGCCAGCACTGGACACTACAATGTACCAGTGTTGTTGATCTATAACAAATTTCAATAATATGGACGTTTTCATACTTCTAAAATTTAAGACTAGCAGGTGGCAACAAGGCAATGCTCTGATCACAGATGTTACGCCGCTATTGGTTTAACAACCAAATTATTTTTTTGAATATCTTATAAATTATTAAATTTACAAAAAATGTTATTGAACATTTCGATAGAACTCTTAGAGTTCTAGCGAGTTATTCAAACAGAACTGTTTTAATTTTCTTGTTTTTCCTCATTTCCTTGAATAATGGAAAAAATAATTGAATATTTTCGTTTTTTGTGAATATCTTATGAATTACAAATTCTAGACAAAAATGATATAGAGATTTTCGATACAACTCTTAGAGTTCTAACGAGAACTGTAAACAGAACTATTGCTATTTTTTTTTTGTTTTTCAATAATTTATTTTCCTCGAATATCTCTCTTAAACTTACAGAAAAATATTATTGAGCACTTCGATAGAACTCTTGGAATGACAAATAGAACTCCGAACAGAACTGTTGTGAGATGTTTTATTTTTCCAATATTTTTCGTAAACTTGGTTGTTATCCTCACTTTGTATTTTCAATTTTTTTTACGAAATTCGATAAAAGTATGAATTTTTTTTGCAAAGTACTCTAGAACTATTACATACCTAACAGGAACTCCGATGAAATATTAAATTTTTACAAAAGTGGCTTCTCTTCCGTCCAGTGTATCACTTCTTTTAATTGAAGGAATATTATTTTCTGTTTGCTTCAAAAACCATTTTTATAGATCCTTTTCCATTCTTGGGCATTCCGATGACCTTAAAGTTTTCATTTTTCCTGATCACCCGAACGGGTTGCTGATTTTCTTCAGAATATTTTCTTTCCTACTTCGAATTGTACATATAGTGGACTTAGCCACACCGTGTTTTTTTTGCTAAAACCGTCACTCCTATACCTTTTTTCAGCCCTTTCACTTAGTTTTAAATGAATTCTAGCTATATTATACCTAATTAACGGCAGCAGCACTCTAAAAAACTCTTGCTACAATTTACAGCTAACACTTACTGAACAGAATCTTTTCTTAACTTATCCAAAACAATAGGTCCACTACTTCGAGCGGCTATAGTCCATTTGAGAAAGGTGTAGAGTAATAAATTATGATAGTGAAGGGGTCTCTATTGTATTATGGCTCTTATATGACAGAATAAAATAACGATCCCTTCATTATCATCATTTATTACTCTACACCTTTCTCAAATGAACTATAATTGTTCATCGTATAGAATACATAAGGTGTTATCTATTTGGAGTAGTTCACTATAAGCCGTGATTATTATATCTAGAATCTACTTGTTGACCGACAAATCCCAAACGGAGGAGGTATACAATTCGACACTGTGCATTTTTTTTGGTTTGTGCGCGCCTCTCATATAGTTTTGATGATTTTTGATTCATTTGAAAGAGGAGGTTTGAGAAATGTTCCCATTTTCATATGCGGTGGTATAATTAAAGATAGGACAATATCCGGAAGCGTTTAAATTGAACATTTTTCAATAATAACAACTACAAGCAAAGAATATACGTGGGTAATAGGATAAGTACTATCTTTATTGGTATTAGTGAATGTTTAACGATTTTCGTGACTAATGTTACACTCAAAAGTGGGAAATAAATATTTTTTACAAACAAGGGGACCGACGTTATCAGGTAGTGCACTGAAATTTATAAAATAATATTAATTCTATTGGTGGTGGTACTTGTGAAGTTGGTGCCAAAAGTTATCAATCTACCTGCAACTGCACAACTTCAAAAGTAACAGCCCCAATAGAATTATTATTATTTTATTCTTTTCAGTGCACTAACTGTTAATGTCGGTTCAATTTTTTGTAAAAAATATTTATATTTTGTAAATTTTAATCCACATTTGCGTCCAGGATGCTGTACGTGCACCGTTTAACTTAATAAACTATACTAGTTGAGGTTTTAAGAATAACAAAACCTGAAAAATCAAAAAAGGAAAACAATTCTTGTTACAACTAATCTGGTCTTCAATTTGGCATTCCAGATTTTTGAAAGAAATTGCCTCTCCCACATACCGAAAATACACATATTTCCAATTTTAACATTGCTCAAACTGAAAAGTCGTAGCTCTGGGTAAACTTAAAATTTAAACGATTCCAAATATTTTCTTATCTTTAATTTTACCGTTTCGGATTTTCGAGAAAAATTGCAAAAATTGCATTATTCGCATAATCGGAGGACGTTTACTATACAGGGTGTATCATAGAGAATGGTCATACTTTTAAAGATATAGTCTATGGTCAATTTTAAGTCGATTTCATAACAATTATCTATAGACAAAAACGCACCCTTAAAAAGTTACAGCCCTTCAATGTTCCATTACATCGATAAGTTTTTTGTCTGTAAAATCCAAACAGTACAAAATAATAGTTTGAAATGTTGTTCTCTACCAAGTGTTCAAGGTTTAAAAATTGGCAAGAAAAATTCTTAAGAAATTATTCTTTTCAAAATTTGCAAAAAAAAGTTTTCTGGATGTAAAGGAAACTAAAAATATGGGAGTTGAAAAGGAGTGTAACGCCAATTTTACTCCCTTGCCTTCACTGGAACGTTTCTATTCGCAAACAATTTTTGAATCTAAGAAATGGTAGATACCAAAATTTCAAGCTATTATTTTGTACTGTTTGGATTTTGTTGCCATAAAACTTATCGATGTAATGCAACTTTGAAGGGCTTTAACGATTTATGGGTGCGTTTTTGTATAAAGATAAATAAATGTTGTCAAATCGAATTAAAATTGATCATAGAATATGCCTTTAAGAGTATGACCATTCTTTATGATACACCCTGTATACAGCACGCGCCCAAACCAAAAAAGCAGACAGTCGAATTGTATGTACCTCCTCCGTTCGAGGCTCCTCGGTGAACAATAGTTATTTTATTAATTATTAGAACCAATTTCATTAGATGCTGCTCAAAATAATATTTATTTCATTGGTTCTTGAATTATAAAGAAATATCCCCTCCTATCTAGCAAAATATAGATATAATTATTTATATTATTATGGATAATATGGTGATTATTTCATTGAATTTTCGGGTCTAATCCCTTTGGAGATTATCTTTGCTACCTGTAATATTTAATCACATTCAAAGTGTTTCTTTCAATTTGACAGTAATGATTTAAATACCTTTGTTGAGTGATTTATGATCATCACAAAATGTATAAACATCTAAATATATTTTTCAAATTATTTACCCTTGAAATTATCGGGTGAATTGTAATTCTCCTTCGATCGCAAATTGCCGGCATTTTTTGACAACACGTTACCGATACTTATATGTTACTTTGGGAATATGTCTATTATTAGAAAACTTGCTGATGCCCGCAACTTCGTACACGAAGTATTAGTCAGATACTTACAAATGACCACTCCCCAATTAATTAACTTTTTGATATATCAACTCCCATTCAACCCCCTTAGGGGATGATTATCGGAAAATCACGAAGTACATATTTGCTTATTTTTTGTTTTAGAGTACACGTATGAAGTTTCAACTCAGAAATATCTAGTTAATAATATTTTTCCATTTATAAATTGCCCATTTTACCCCTTTAAGCTTGCGATTTCTGAATGTAAGGTACCCTTTGTTGTTTTCTGAACCCCTGACAAGCAAGGGTTGCCAGTGCTTGCCCAAAATAAGTAATAGATAAGCGGTGGAAAAAGTAACAGATTCGAATTTTTGTTATTATCGCCAGCCGCTAGAGGGAGTTACATAAAAATGGAATACAAAGTTACTAATATGAAATAAAAACAGAATGTAAAAAACAAAATATTGTTGCGCATGCGGGTTCGCAGATAAGTGAGACTAATTTAGTGTTATTAAATTAACTTTATTTACACTCGAAATAATATAAATTACAACTTAACTTTACTATATTCTCACTAACTTACTCGGACTATTCTATTTATTCACACTGTCTTTTTCATTCTGTCCCTCATGCCGACAATTCTCCCATATATATATCCGACAAAGGCTCCCGATCATTCGAGCGGCTTCTGGTCTTTGATTCGAAAGCCGCCACTAGACGTTTCTCGAAAACCCCTTGTCGGCATTATAGGAGTAGATGCCGACCTGCTGCCGTCGCTCTCTTTGTCAACGCCGCTTTCGATATTTCCATCCACAGCATAGATCTCGCGCTTTCTTCAAAAGGATGCCGCCACTTTGTAGCCAATACCGGCGGCTGTTCCCCTTACACGTTACAATATAATAAAAATATGTATATTAATGTATATGTATATATATATATGTACATGTATATTAATAAGTAGTAACGATAACAAATCCAGTCTAAATTATTACACAATAATAAACATAATAATAATAATATCTAAATAAAAATCACTTCATTTCATAGAATTAACAGAAATAAAAAAATAGTAAAATAAGGAAAAAATATAATTTATGTATATATAAAAAAAATCAGTTAATTGAAATAATTGTAATAACTCATATAGAGAAGTTTGTATCTACTTTCTTATATCTAAATTTCTTTGGTTTTTGTAATATAATGAGGAACTTGACGTAATAATGTTTGAGAGGGCTCAAACGTATAACACGTATTGTTATGTAACAATTCTTTTGCAGCCAGTAGCGCGTCGCAAGTTTCAACATGCAATCTATTTCTTGTTTTTGTTTTATTTAAATTGAGTATACTAAATACTCTTTCATCAGCTGCGGATACTGAGTATACTGTGGCTTGTACTTAAATACATAAGCCCAAAATTCTTCAAAACTCGAAGACTCTCCTTTCTTTTTTATATGTTCAATTTCACATATCTGTCTCCATTCAAAATCTGGAGCTTCAAATTCATCTTCGGAAATAATACAATGGATGTTATGTTTCCAGATGAGGCTACTGGTGGAAGAAAGGAAGATGCAAAGCTTAATATAGGGTCTGCGAAATTGAACCGATTTTTTATTTGAGAACAATTTAAAATTGTATAATTCAGACTTTTCAATTTCTACATTGGAGTCATTGAGCATCACATTAGCTTTTGCCCCAAAATATAACTGTTCAATGGGTAGAAAATTTCTTGGATTCATCACATCAATTTTATGTAACGGTGTATTTTTATAATAACTACTCTGGATGAAACATTTCGATAATATTTTGAATACGTCACTTAGTTTCTGTAATAGACTGGGCAGCTTTGCATCTTCCTCTTGGAACTCCAAATATATTTTGTTCACCAACTCTAAGACAAAAGATCAAAAAAGCAAATAAACTTTGTATATTGGCTTATTTAATCGATGTAGAACATCATCTGAAATTTTGGATTTATATTCAAATACTGCTTTTACAAAGTATAACTTCAAAGGATCCCAATTATGTAGAATACGATCGACCGCTGCCTAGAAATAACTTCAGATTAACGATAAATATTCAAAAACATATCATTTGATTTCACATGCAGTGACAACGAGCGGGTTTGTGAGGGCGGTAAGAATTTTAATGGTTTCAATTCACAAAATGCCTGGAATTCTTGCAGCTCTTCTGTTCGTTTTGAGCTGCTGTGAAAATAGTTGTAGATGCTACGCACAAAATCTTCGAGAGTTACTGGTATTTTTTTCGCAGCTGCCGAAGCACATAAGTGTAGTGAATGGCAAACACAACCCTGGACATAAATATGTGGGACAACTTCCCGAAATCTGGCCTGTACACCTTTGATGTTTCCCATCATTACTGAGGTGTTATCTGCAGCAAAACCAAGCAATTTTCCCAAGTTTAGCTTGTGTGCTTCCAAATAAGTGGTGACAGCATTAAAAATTCCTTCTGCAGAAGTGTCTTTGATTTTTATTAAACCAAAGAATGCGTCCCTCACTTTTTCTTCTTCTTCGTCATAGAAGCGCAATACAATTGCTAAGAACTCCCACATCTGTTGTTTCATCTATAATTAGAGAGTAATGTTGAGCACCAAATTTTCTAACAATAAATTCCTTAGCTTCCACAGCCAAACAGTCAGTAATGAGATGCGTTGATTTTGTTCTGGAGCATTTGAGTTCTTCTGCTATTTCTGAGTCAGTGCATATAGATTTGATTAATTCGGCAAATGGTCCATAATTGCAAGGGGCAAATCATGTTCTACAATGAAAGCCACCATTTCTAATTCCCCAATTTTAGCCTTATTTTTTAATGTCGATCCTTTATCTTTTATTTCTGGTATGTTTGCAGCTTTCCGAAGGTTCATCAAATGACTGGGTCGCTGTGAATGTCGAAGTATATGAGTTATACCACCAGAAATTTCCCTGTTGCACATTTCTTTCCTCCTTTTCCACTAGGTTGAATCCAGCTTCCAAATTTCTCGACCCATTCTTTACGGAATTTTTGTTTTAGCTTCTGGGCTTTTCACGTAAGGGTCTGAATCTGAGTTCACTTCTGCTTCAACTACAACAGTGTCCTGCAAATTTTCAGAAGATGCTGGCTGTAATATCCTGCAATCGAAGTAACAATCATTTGTCTGATTTAATTATAAAAAATACATTTACAACATACCTAACCCATTGTTTATCGTTGGTACTTGGTGTTGCAATACTAGTTGATGCCGTTGTTGGTGTTGATTCCTTTGAGACATTCGCATCTTTTTTTGAACGGATCAAAAACCTTCAAACGATATAGAGATATTAAAAATTGAATACCTACCTTACCTGTCTTGTGCATACTTAACCATGATAAACTTCAACTTCGTGTATTCAATCTGTATCACTATACAACTTTATTACCACTTCACAATCAGTCCAGTAAAACGTAAATAATTCTCTTAAAACTTCGTAGGCTACAAGCTACAACTGTTACGACGCAAAAAAATTGTCACAAAAAACTGATGCTACTTGTAATTTCAAGTTAAAAATTGAATATACCGATAAATTTGAAATGTAGGTATTACCTTTTTTTACTTTAAAACTTCTACTATTAACCACTAGGTGACACAAGTGACATATCGTGAGATTTTAAAACAGTGTAGTGTAATTTAAATTTAATACAGGCTTGCATGATCAATTATTATTGCTCAAAACGCTGCAAAGAGTAAAAAAGTATAATAATTCTTTGGGAGTTTGAAAAGGTAATAGATTTTTTATTAAGAGTAATGGAGTAATAGATCGTCTTAAAAGGTAATAAATAGATCTATTACTATAGTAATAGAACTGGCAACCCTGCTGACAAGGTGTATGCACAATTTCATGATGATTGGTTGAGTAGTTAGTGTGTGAAAGCGTAACAAACAAACTCACATTCGCATTTGTAATATTATTCTGGATTGGTTAAGATGTTGTATTAGGCAACTAACATCACCACATCAGACACGCAACTGCGCCGGCGCTTTCCCTCCCAAACTCAAACGCTCGGCTGGAATGGAAGCTCGAAGTGCTCGTGCTCGATGCTCGACGCACACGCTCAGTCAACTCAAGTCTGGTCAAGCGGTGTATGTATGCCAGTCCTGTACCTGTGATAGATGATCAGCTCTGATATAGGTAATATAGAATACTATATCTGTTATCTACTGTAAGTTTCTTTTAATCTTATTATGCATGCATCTTATTAGATAATGTATTGAACACATTAATTATGTGAGAATATTTAGAGTCAGCCTATCAAATATTTTATTTTTTCATATACCTACATATTTCAATAATTCTCAGTAATCGTTTATTTCAAATTATTGACTATAAAGAAAAACAATAACATCTCAGTTTGGTTTGATTCGCTAAAATAATAATTATTCTCAGTAAAGTGATATTTATTATATTTTTCACTGGTGATTTTGAAGTATTTTACTTTTAAGTGAACATAGAATTAATCTCAATTCAATCGTTTATGCTTCTGTGAAATATTTGTCGAAATTATTTTTGTTTTCTAGACATATTAAATACATCAAAATTCTATGTTCAAATTAACACTATAAAGATTAAAGATTTGAAATTTTCTAAACCACTTTTCGAGGTACCCGGAATGTGGCAATATCCCCCCACCCTATTTCGACTCCAGCTACTTGTTGTTGTTTATGTTTGGACGCTACTATTTCTGCAGATGTTTCGCACTTGGGTTGAATGTTGAATATTGAATACTAAGACTCCTATAAAGCTTATTGATCTTCTTAGCGTTTGCAATTGTAGATTGTAGATTGTAGATTGAAAGGGGGTTTCAATGCACTGCGACCTTTAGGTCTATTGTGCCCCCCGTCAGAGCTGTTCTCGCTATTTCGATTTCTACAGCTCGCCCTCCAGTTCCAGAGTTCTAATGAACTCCAGTATCTGGGATGGCTTCAAGCGGATTACTTCCTCACTACTGACAGTTTCTTGTCCAAAGCATTTTATGCGTTGGCTGGCTATTGCGAGGCATTCCGTCACCAGGTGATCCGGAGTTTCCTCCTCTTCCCCGCAGAATCTGCACTCGTCGTTTTCTGCTAGACCCAATCTCGACAGGTGCTTCCTGAGGCGGCAATGTCCTGTAAGGAATCTAGTGAGCAGGTGTAGCATATTCTTGCTAAGATCCAGATGTTTCTTAGATCTCGCAGTGTCAAAGTTTCCAAGAAACTTTTTGGAATGATCCAGCCCAGGAAGATTCCGCCAGAGGTTTTCTCTTTCGGTCTCTTCCTTCTCCTGGAACTCTTTCTTGTAGGTACATTTACCTGTGCCACAGAAAGGTTCTGGGCCAATAAAAGGAGCTTGTGCTCCTTTTTTGGCAAGTGTGTTGGCCTCTTCATTTCCTTTGATTCCGGAGTGGCCGGGAACCCAGATTAGATAGACCATGTTATTCTTGCCGATTTTGTTGAGTTTTCTTCGGCACTCCCATACTATCTTAGAATCGATGATATGGGAGCTCAGTGCTTTAATCGCAGCCTGACTATCAGAGTGTATGGCTATATCACATTTCTGATAGTTTCTTTCTAGGTTCATTTCCACACATCTTTCGATTGCAAGTATTTCTGCCTGAAAGATGCTTGGACAGCGGCCTAACGGTAGTGAGCATTTGGTGCCAGGCCCGAATACTCCAGCGCCAGTCCCCGTCGTGGTTTTAGAACCATCTGTGTACCATTTGATGGTATTTTTCTTAAGGGCTTGGGATGTAGACTCCCTTTCCCAATCTTCTTTTCTACTTAGCGTTTGCAATAGTAGACATTGTGATTGGGGAAATAAAATTAATAATTTGTAATATTTGTGTGAAATAAATACATTTTGAGGGTGATCTTCTCAATTTATAATTGCTGTACGACACCAGGTAATATTAATTAAAAATATTTTTTTAATGGTCTACAAATATGCATATATATTTATTTGAAGATAATCTATTTATTCCTTTTTCTATTTTTCAGGATTATCGCCTGCAATTATGAATTTGTGTATTGGCTTTTATTCTCTGTAGACAAGTAAATTCTGCTGTTCAGTGGCATATTTGTAATATTCGCTGGCCATTTAGAACAAGCACGTCTTCGGGTATCAATATCATTCAATGTAGTTACCAGAGATCCAGTTTGCTGTTGAATTATTTTCAAACGTCCCTCTTGGTCTCCATCAACTAATTGGTAAGTTCATTTATTGACTTTTTACATTAACTTGATGGATCAATTGTATTCTTTAAGCGCAGTAAATGCTTTCATAAAAAATGCACCTTACTGTCTTCTGCCAGTCACTTTCGTAATTTAAATATTGCTTCAACTAGAAATTCTTTTTCTGATTAGATTTTAACTTTACAGGAATGTTGATTGACGGCCTCTCAGTGTGTCATTTGTGCCATTATAAGAACTTCCTGGAATCAACCAAAGCTTTATTCACTTTACTGGACATTTCTGCTAGTGCTAATTTCAATAATTGGTGAGTGTTTTACTTTTCCCGATTATCTGTAGACATTTCTCATGCGTATATTCATTATATGAAACATATTTGTTACTAAATTTCTGAAAGTTCCGATATATTTATACCATTACCTGCATATATTCACTTCACAATAATTATAGGAGTATTTAATTGAATAAAATATTTTGACAATTAATAAATTAAAAATTTTCTTCATTAAATATATAATATAACATTTCAAATGTTGGTAGATCAATATTATTCTCAACAAAATATATTTTGATTCAATTCGTTCATTTACTTCATCAGGTGGAAATGGTATAAAAATAATAATAATATCTATTTTTAATAGTTAAACTAGGTAGTACAAATGTTTAATATTCATCAAATTGAATATCAGGATTTTCATCATTGATGATATTCTACTCGTGAATAATTAATTAATGAAGTGGTTTGATACAGTCGAACAAAATTACTGAATTCATTGTTCATAATATTGAAGTTATCTTCTATTTCTTCTGTTTCTGAATTTTCAAAACTTGCTGCCAGTATTTTTTTATATTTAGAACATTCCTTGAAATACCTAAATCACCCCAATTCGTGAGTTTTGGTATTATTAATAATTTTGCCAGGTTTATAAATTATTTCTTAATATATTCTTGTAATTTTAATCGACAACGCGCTAAACGACTACCGATATTGAAATGGTATAGAAATAGTGAAATAAGTTCTATTTTTAACTTTCAAGCTAATTTATTTATTCCTTTTTCTATTTTTCAGGATTATCGCCTGCAATTATGAATTTGTGTATCGGCTTTTATTCTCTGTAGACAAGTAAATTCTACTGTTCAGTGGCATATTTGTAATATTCGCTGGCCAGTTAAAACAAGTACAAGGTATCAACATCTTTCGTTGTAGTTACCTGAGATTCTGGCCGATACTTTTTTCAAACTCAAAGATGATGTCCTGTTTGCTGTTGAATTATATTCCAAACCTCCTGGCCTCCCATCAATTTCCTGGACTCAACCAACGCTTTCTGCTAGTGTTATTTTCAATTAATGGTGAGTTTTTTGATTTTTATAATTAGACATTTCATATCTTTTACTTTATGCTTAGTTTATTGATTGAAATTATTATATTTTATCATGTCTGTGACAATTTGTTATTAAATCTCGGAATGAGTCATAGAACAGTTTTTACAATCAAATCTATTATTTATAGTCTTCTAAATTCTAAAAATGTTCAGTAATTTCCTTGATACTCTCGCTTATTTTGTTTTTAATACTCATCATATTAGTGTCACGTCTAGGTGATCGAAGAATCAACAATATTAGCAATATTTATTTCTCAAACTTTTATTTATTAACATTTTCTTGTGCCTTCTAAATTTCAGATTCTTTTTGTTTTGTTTAATTTTATGTTTGCCTATACCTACTTGATGCAATTTTCATTAATATACACGATCCATTAAAATTTTCAATAATGAATATTCTGTTACAATTTTTTCAATTTTCAAACAAACTACAGTTTTTGCTGATATTTTCATTCCCGTTTACCAGATATAATTAAAGTGAAATTCTTCCGGAAAACATGAAACCTCACTGAGTTTATTAATTATTTTGTATATTGTCTCATATTCGAATTTTTGAAACGGTAACTGACATTTTCCTCGAAAATTTGAATTTGAGATTTATTTACACACCATTTTACTGGCAAATCTGTTAATATTCATTATTCTTTACTCACTTCACTGTACAGGGTGGACAAATTTCGATGCTTTTATAGGGTAACTCGGTAACTATTAGAAAAAGCAAAAAAATCAATGGCACAGTTTAGATCTATTTTTTGAGATAAACTTAATGGTGAAAACAAATATTAGCTATCTTATTTTGTTTTCGATTTATAACCTACAATTCAGTTTTCTGCTTATTTGATGGATGCCTAATGATCATATTCATCTGTAAAGTTATCATATGAAATAAGTAAGTAAGAGTAGAATCCTGTGGCATAGCTGGTTTTTAAATTTACTTTCTCAATTTCAAGTTATGACATAAAGTTACTCTATAAATGCATCGAAATTTTCCCACCCTGTACGTAAATACCAATATCAAGAGATTTAAATGAAAGTTATTTTGCATTTATATAATGCACCTAAGCGATTTAACGCTACATTTAATATCTAAGTTTTAACGGCAAATATCATGATAACACAATAAGGAACAGCTTATAGTAGGAATATAATTCATAAATATGTTTAACAGTAATTTTCGAAGCCTGAGTAATTCTGATACACAAAGTTACGGCATTGTTAGATAAATTGTTTTCTATTTTTTATTTCTTTTATATCAGGGGGTACTGTGTTGTGAAATTTGGGGCCTAGATATTGAATTGATCTTAGCATGGCAGTTCTGTTGCTAAGTGGAATCTCAGCATTTAAATTAGTGTGTCGTGGATATGTGGAATAATCTGTTTTGTTTTCCTGTACGAGCAAAAGCAGGTGTAATGGAAAAACTTCGTATACCTATTAAATATTTTCTTCAAATGTGTTGGGAATATCTTATCTTTATGATATATTATTTTTAAAATAGTGTTTTGTATAACATTAAGATTCTGAAGGGAATTATTATAAAGTCCACCCCCCAAGCAACTATCTTCTGTCAGTTTCTGTCCTCTATGGATGTTAGCAATCATGTTGTTCCATAAGATCCTGTCGACAGCCCCTCTGAATAAATGTACGGTCGTCATTCATGTCCACTGTCGTAATATTTTTCATCCACGATGTTCGTCGACGCCCTTGACCTCTTCTACCATCTATTTTGCCCTGCAGGATTTTAGTTGGATAAGTTGATACTTTCCGTTACATGCCCAAGGTCCGCCATTTTCCTCGCTTTCACTCGTATGTCAAATTTCCAATTCCTTTTGCATTCGTTGGATGACGGTGTTATTTGTGACATGGTAAGTGTATGAGATCCTGAGTATGCGGCTATAGCACCACATTTCGAACGCTTCCAAGCGTTTAGATGTAACATCTGTCAAGGTCCAGGCTTCCACTCCATATAGAAGCGTGGAGAATACGTAGCACTTTAGGAACTGTGTTCTTATAGCAATATTCATGTGCGTGTTACATAGGAACTTTCTAAGGCGGTTAAAAACAGTTCTGGCGTTTCTATGCGGCATCTGATTTCCCCTGAGTGATCCCATTCCTTGTTCAGGCTGCAGCTCAAATACGTTATTGTATCTGCTATTTCAAAGGTTTCATTATTGGCCCTGTACTAATGGTACTGTGCCTCACAGTTATTATTAACTATAAGAATTTTGGTCTTCTTGCAGCTCAACTTCATACCATATACGTCACATGTCTCCACCACTCGGTCTATTAACTCCTGTAATCCCTCAGCACTATCTGATATGAGAACTGTATCGTCCGCATACCTTGAATTATTGATGGTCTTTCCATTGATCTTATTGCCTTCTTCCTGAGCGCTTGTCTGAACAGTATTTCGGAATACGTGTTAAACAGAGTTGGTGACACTATGCATCCCTGACGCACTCCCCGATTCACTGTAAATTCTTAGGAGGTTTCGTTGTTTATACGTATAATCGCTCTCTGGTGTAAATACAGATTAGTTATGAGGCGCAATGTCTATACCAGATTCCTTTAATATTTGGAATAATTTGTGGTGTTGCACTTTATCAAACGCCTTCTCGAAGTCGATAAAACAAGCGTAGACATCGCAGATTACGTCCCTGGCTCGCTGTATCAGAACATGTATAGAAAATAGGGCCACTCGAGTTCCCAGTCCACTTCTGAATCCGAACTGAACCTTGCTCATGTTTTATTTAAGCTATTTATATATGCGAGTGTGGATGATGTTAGGTAGGATTTTCAAGCAAGACTTATCAAGCTTATAATTCGATTGTCAGAGCAGCTATAGTACGACCAGCGAAAGACTGCATGAGACGAAAGAAGATAGCCATTTGCGCTTTGCGCGATTGACGTAATCATCGCTGTACTTAAGTTATTTCTTAAACTTAGAGGTTTATATCAGAGAATAATATTTTGATATATACGCAATGCCTCAAAATATCGTCACGTTCCATAAACGTGCAAAAAGCTGAACAGATATGACATTGATAAATATGTGTTTGAAGATTGGTAATAGATCTGACAACACCGTACCTACTCCCCTACATTCTTTGAGGATGCATTCTCTTAATGGCCGTACTACTATAGTAGCATTTGCTTTCTTAGGAAGGAGAATAAACGTGGAAACCAGCCAGTCTCTAGGCAATTATCCCGTTTCATATATTTTATTGAGCAGTCTTGTCAGTAGTTTAAGTTGGCTGTCTCTCAAAAGTTTCAGTATTTCCGCCTGAATATTGTCCGGTCCGGTTGCTTTGTTATTTTTTAGTCGTGTTACTGCGTGCCTTACTTCCTCGAGTGTTATTTCTTGGCCTGAATCAGCATGGATAATGGTTTCCGCCTGTTACTCTTCTTCGAACACCTCTCCCAGGTATTCTCTCCACCTTTCCAGTATTCTTTCATTGTCGGTTATAAGACTGCCTTGTTTGTCCAGGATCAAGTTACTGTTGCATGAACTAGTGCTTCCTTCATTGGTCTTGATTTTCTTGTTCAGGTTGAAGGTATCATGCTTTCGTTCCAAGGCTTCAATGTAGAGAGCTACATTCGTTCTGCTCCTTTGCTTCTTTGATCTTTCTGTTGTTTATTTCCTTGTACGTTCTTTCGTTCTTATTCCTGTGTTTCCGTCGTTCCTTCCTTCTTTTTTCGTGTTTCAGTTTATTATCTGCTACAAGGATGCAGACATTTTTCATTCTGCTCCAGGTATCTTCTACATCCATGTCTTCATAATTTAGATCCAGAGATATGTTGTTAATATTGTTGTTTAGTTCCTCTTTAACTTCTGTTTTTGTGGTTTTGTCCTTTAGCCTCTGGATGGCTAAGCTTTTTTGAGGTTTCCTTTTTCAAATTTTCTTCATACGTATCTTGATCTTGCTAAGCAGAAGATTATGGTCTGAAGAGATATCCGCTCCTGGATACATTTTTACGCAGTTTTGGAATCTTTTGTTTATGATGATGAAATCAATCTGGTTCCTAACGACTTTCTTGGGTGAATCAGCTGGAGATTTCCATGTGTAGAGCCGTCGAGGCGGTAGTTGAAAAAAGGTGTTCGTCTCCTCTATCATTTCGTACTCCCAGACCAAATTTTCCCACAACATTGCCAACAGAACCTTTGCCCACCTTAGCATTGAAATCTCCTAGTAGGATAATGACTTCTTGTTTCTTTGTGTATTTCACGGTTGTCTGTAGTTGTTCGTAGAATATTTCGATTTCCTGATCTGAGCTTTCTGAGGTTGCAGCGTATGACTGTATAATATTTATATCAAAAGGTTTGGCATTAATTTTAAGTAGTGCCAATCGGTTTGATATGTCAGGTACAAAAAAAATAACATAAAAGAAAATCCTATAGGTATTCTTTTACATCCCGCCCCCGTAGGTCAGTAAATTCATTTGGACATTTTCGCTCCTTCGAATGTCCAACTTCTTGTTCTTCTTTGCAGTTTTCATCTTTTGGTGGTATGAGGACAGGAATAAGTTTTGTAATGTGAAATAGATTTGACTCCATCTTTCTATGACCTGTATCAATCTTGTATGTTGATTGCGATAGTTTTTCTTCAATTTTAAAAGGACCAATCCTTAACTCATCTAATTTTCTTCTATTTAATCTGTGTCCATTTTCAACATATACTTTCATCAAATATTCTTTTATTATATTCATGTGACTTAATTGTTCTTTCTAATGCTATTCTTCTCTCTCTAATCCAATAATCTGGTCTTTTTTGACCGACGAACCAAATGGAGGAGGTATACAATTATTCGACTGTCTTGTGCACGAGAGAGGAGCATTGAGAATTGGTCCCATTGAAAAAAAATCAATATTGGACAAGCCCTTTCCCTCATAAACATCCCCCAAAGGGTGTGGTGGGGACAATTTTCGCAGAAAATTGAAAATCCGAGAGTTATGTCGGTCCGGGTAGAAATTCGTTGTTTAAAAATTAAAAGACTTTATTCTTACCTTAAACGAAATACTAATACGAAATTACTCGAGGTGTTTTGAATACATGTAAAGAGTGAGAGGCGAGGTTCCTCTCCTGTATTTATAATATTGCTATATACAGAGTCAGCATTTCTGACCGAAGCCAGACGCTTACGGGTTACATTTTCTGATTAGTCCAGTAATTTTAGCCACAAAAATCTGGCCACTGCAGATATTAGAAACAAGCGTTATGACGTGTTAAAACGTGTTTACGGTCGCTAAAAGAACATCAGAAGAATATGTATGACTCTCGTGTTAACACGGCACGTGTTAATAGTGTGTCCGTACCTTAGTGCTTTACATCTTTTTTTTTATATCAACGCCAAGACGTTTCACCTATACTATTTATACATAGTCCCATATAAAACTTAAAATTTTCATAAACTACAATTAATTTTCAAGCTCATTAAACACGCTCACAATGATAATTTTAATTCACAATAAACCGAATAATCGTCTAACGCAACAATGCATAAAATTTATTTCTTGATTTAACCCTATCTCAGAATCTACTTAAGCAGGTATTGTTATTTTTTGTATGGATTGTCAGCGATTAACGTGTCGTACAGGATGCGGTCAGTGGGATATGCGATCATCGCGTTTTTCTTACCTGAGCGAAGAACGAAATGTGGTCAAATACTGAGGGGTTAACCAAAAACGCATTGACTAAGATATTTAACATGAGTTGTAGAGTTATAGTTATTCTGTGTAGTAAATAAATAATGGACATAGGGCATTACATAATGGTTACGTATATCGCGAATATCGCCGAAATGATAAAAGTGGTGTTATTACGTGGGTTTCTCTCAAAGTGAAACTGTTTGCTGCAATGGCAGAATGCAAACAAAGGATAATTTGTCTGTGAAAATTGTAGAACATAAATGTGTACCAGACGTGGCAAATACAGAAGTGAAAAGAGCAAGAGAAGGCGACAATATTGGAATTCATCAAATTTATAAGTTTGAGTTTGATGAAATATCCAGAAGAGTATACGAATTTATAAACATACTCAAGAATGTTTCGTCTTATCTTAAAATAGGTTCCAAATTTACAATTGATTTTGAAGTTGGGTACCTAACACTTGCTGTGGAAGAAGTTGGTTTGGTAGAACAATGTTGACATAACGACGAAATAAGAAGGATTACCCGTCTAACGCTATGGAAGGATGGAACTACATGATAAACTATTTTTTAGGAAGTTCCAATCCAAGATTTGTCGGACATTAGTGAAGCACCTTAAGTTGGAAGCCGAAGAAACAGAACTTCAAATAATGTGATTTCAATTGAAATGGATCTAGAAGGAGTGAAGCGAAAAAGGAAAGATACTCAGATGACTAAATATACAAAAATTCCAAATTTTGATTATTATTTGCAATATTATTAATAATTTAGATCATCAGAAAATATTCTATTTTTATACATTTATTATTTAGTGCATTGACCACATCTTGAGAAATAAAAAGTTTTATGTATTTGACCGCAAGTTCCATCATCTCGCACGACCGCGTCTCTCACAGCTTCGGGATTAAAAGTAAAGAAATCGGGCAATCACTCATATACTATCTGTCCCCTGTCCAAATTTCGGTAAAACTGTGAATGTAACAAATGTAATTTTAGTTGCATTCTCACAAATGGTTTTTTCGGAACTTCTTTTTTATTGAAAACTAATATACATTCTATATTCCATTTGAGAAAGGTGTAGAGTAATAATTTATGATAATGAAGGGGGATCTCTATTGTATTAAGGCACTTATATGACAGAATACAATAGCGATCCCTTTATTATCATAATTTATTAATCTACACCTTTCTCAGATGGTAGTTAGCTACATAACGAAGAAAACGAAAAGAATCCTCGAAATATAATTATGTTTGGAAAGTTTTACAAATTTTTCCGATTAAATTGTGTATCATTGAGTTCATTTTTTTTTTTCAGTTTTTCTCATTTTTAAAGTTACTTTTTCAATTTATCTCGGAAACCTTTATTTGTGTATTTTGCAATTTTGAGTGTTTCAATAGAAATGAAAATTGTTGACTTTTCCTATTGTTGTAGCTATTACCCTTAATTTACAAGCAGCGATTTTCCGCGTGCGGGATTTCTTTGAAACCTTCGATTCTTTTTGACCGACTTCAAAAAAAGGAGAAGTATACAATTCGGTTGTAAGATTGCTTTTTTTATTTTTTTTATGGCTGTTCTCGCGTTTTGCATAGTAAACGTACTTCGATTTAGACGATTTTTGTTTCATTTGAAAGACGAGAGTTGGGAAATGGTCCCATATCAATATGGGACCATTTCCCATCAAGAAGAAATCAAATCCAACATCTCCAAAAACCGCCCCTAAAGGGGGTGGAGGGGGCAATTTTTCTCGAAAATTGAAAATCCGAGACGACCGAATTAATGAAAATTCCATATCCGGAAATGTTTAAATTGGACATTTTAAAAAATAATCTTCCCCGCTACTGTCTGAAATATGTGTTTCAGCTATGTGGAAGGGGCAAATTTTTCAGAAAATCGAAAATTCGAGATTTGAAAATTAGAAAGGCGACCATATCCGAAAACATTTGAATTGAACATTTTTTCAAAAGAGTTACGGTTTCCGAATTTCGCAATGGTAAAGTCTAATCTAACTAACCTAACCCAGGTTAGGTTAGGAAATGCGTATTTTTGACCGACTTCCCAAAAGGAGGAGGTATACAATTCGATTGTGTGCATTTTTTTTTTTGGTTTGTGCGCGCCTTTCATATAGTAAACGTACTCCGATTTTGATGATTTTTGATTCATTTGAAAGAGGAGGCTTGAGAAATGGTCCCATATTCATAAAAACGGGAATCCGACATCTCGTTCCCTCCGAAAACCGCCCCCGAAGGGGGTGGAGGGGGCAAATTTTGTCGAAAATTGAAAATCTGCGTTGATATAATTAGAGATAGGACAATATCCGGAAACGTTTAAATGGAACATTTTTTCAAAGGAGTAACGGTTTTCGACATAGAGGCATTTTAAACTCTCAAATATACATATTTTCGCTATGTGGAAAGGGCGATTTCTGTCGAAAATTGAAAATCTGTTTGCAGTACATGAAAGACATAATTATTTGTAGCAACATTTATACTGAACATTTTCCCCTTAGAGTTACGGTTTTCGAGTAAAATCGGTGTTAAAATGGTGACAACTAAAATATTCAAGCGTATTTCCGCAGCGATGTTCTGAGATTTCAATAATAACAACTACAAGCAAGGAATATACGTGGGTAATAGGATAAGTACTATCTTCATTGGTATTAGTGAACGTTCAACGATTTTCGTGACTAATGTTACACTCAAAAGTGTGAAATAAATATTTTTTACAAAAAATTGGACCGACTTTATTAGTTGGTGCACTGAAAAGTATAAAATAATATTAATTCTATTGGGGCTGGTACTTGTGAAGTTGGTGCCAAAAGTTACCAATCTACCTGCAACTGCACAACTTCAAAAGTAACAGCACCAATAGAATTAATATTATTTTATACTTTTCAGTGCACCAACTAATAAAGTCGGTCCAATTTTTTGTAAAAAATATTTATCGCTAGTACAAGCTAAACCTACCTCTAACTTTTTGGGTATTAGTGAACGTTCAACAATTTTCATGACTAATGTTACACTCGAAAATGTGAAATAAATATTCTTTAGAAAAAATTGGACCGACTTTATCAGTTGTTGCACTGAAAAATACAAAATAATATTAATTCCATTGGTGCTGGTAATTTTGAAGTTGAACTCCAAAAGAACCAGCACCAATAGACTTAATATTATTTTGTGTTTTTCAGTGCAACAACTTTTAAAGTCTGTCCAATTTGTTGTAAAAAATATTTATAAAAGTCATCCATTTGTCGGAAATGATATTTTTTCTTGTACTTATTTTTGGGGAGAAGACTATATAGGATTCTAAAAAGTTTATTTATACGACCATATCTTCACTTAATTCTCTTATTTATCTGGCATACAAACATACACACACACACAGAAAAAATGTAAATTTGAATTTTATACCTTCTTTTGACCAAAAGTTTTATATTCTCAAAAATGCTGTACTAGGCAACCAACATCACAGCACCAGATAAACATGAGAGGGGGCGCAAGACGCAGCCCTGTTTGCGCAGACGCTCAACCTAGCTCAATGCTCACGCTGTCACGGTCCTGTGGTAGTTGTTCAGCTGTATCTATCATCTACTGTAAGTTTGTTTTAATCTATTATTTCAACAAATACGCATGTACGTTATTAGATTATTTAATTTTATTGAACACTTCTTTTATTCTGTTAGTATATTTGAAATCAGCCTATTTTATTTTCATATATTTCAATAATTCTCAATAACCGGATATTTCATTTTAATACTTATGACGAAAAACAATAACTTCTCAGTTGAAAATTATTCTCAGTAAACCGATATTTATTACATTTGTAACTATTTTGACGGGTGAATTCGGAAGTTTATCTTATTTTACTTTTAACTGAACATCGAATTAATCTCAATTCAATCATTTATGCTTCTGTGAAATATTTGTCGAAATTATTTTTGCTTTCTAGACGTATGAAATACATCAAAATTCTATATTCAAATTAACTCTATAAAGATTTGAAATTTTCCAAACCACTTTCCGACGTACCCGGAATGTGGCGATATCGCCGAACGATGTCTGCCCCCACTCTATTTCGCCTCACAGCCACTTGTTGTTGTTTGTGTTTGGACCTGTTGACGCTTTTTCCTACTATTTCTGCAGATGTTTCACATTTGGGTGAATATTGAATATTAAGACGCTTATAGTTATAAGCTTATTGATCTTAGCATTTGCAAGAGTAGACATTGTGATTGGGGAAATAAATAAAATTTATAATTAGTAGGTAACATTAGTGTGCGTAATAAATACATTTTGGGGGTGATCTTCTCAATTTATAATTGCTGTACGACGACAGGTAATATTAAAAATTCTAAAAATCTATTGTTCTACCGAATATGCATATATATTTATTTGAAGCTAATTTATTTATTCCTTTTTCTATTTTTCAGGATTATCGCCTGCAATTATGAATTTGTGTATCTGCTTTTATTCTCTGTAGACAAGTAAATTCTGCTGTTCAGTGGCATATTTTTAATATTCGCTGGCCAATTAGAAAAAGTACGTCTTCAGGTACCAACATCTTTCGATATAGTTACCAGAGATTCTGTCCGATACTTTTTTCAAACTCGAAGATGATGTCCTGTTTGCTGTTGAATTATTTTCAAACGTCCCTCTTGGCCTCCATCAACTAATTGGTAATTTCATTTATTGACTTTTTACATTAACTTGATGGATCAATTGTATTTTTTAAACGCAGTAAATGTTTTCATAAAAATTGCACCTTACTCTTACGTCAGTCACTTTTGTAATTTAAATATTGCTTCAACTAGAAATTCTTTTTCTGATTTGATTTTAACTTTACAGGAATGTTGATTGACGGCCTCTCAGTGTGTCATTTGTGCCATTATAAGAACTTCCTGGAATCAACCAACGCTTTATTCACTTTACTGGACATTTCTGCTAGTGCTAATTTCAATAATTGGTGAGTGTTTTACTTTTCCCAATTATCTGTAGACATTTCTCATGCGTATATTCATTATATGAAACATATTTGTTACTAAATTTCGGAATAGGCCATGAAAGTTACGATATATTTATACCATTACCTGCATATATACACTTCACAATAATTATAGAGAGTATTTTATTGAATATAACAATTTGACAATTAATAAACTCCAAATTTTGTTCATTAAATATATAATATAACTCTAATGTTGGTAGATCAATATTATTCTCAACAAAATATATTTTGATTCAAGTCGTTCATTTACTTCATCAGGTTGAAATGGTAAAAACATAATACTTAATTCTATTTTTAATAGTTAAACCAATGATTAATATTTATCAAATTGAATATCAGGATTTTCATTATTGATATCTTTCAAAATTTTCTCATGTAAATCAGTTATTTTTAATTCCAAAAATATGGCAGTAATATCTTTTGATTTTTACCCAATAATTGCTCATTAGTATATTCTACTCGTGAATAATCAGTTAATGAAGTGGTTTGATACAGTCAAACAAAATTATTGAACTCATTGTTCATAATATTGAAGTTATCTTCTTCTGTTTCTGAATTTTCAAAACTTTTTTGATTTTTTGATATTTAGAACATTCCTTGAAACTTAAACTCAATTCAAAACTCATTTATTTTGTTTAGACCTTTGTTTGACCTTATTATAGGTATCTTGGATGTCAGTGCCCCACCAGTACCAGTGGGTGCGCGTTATACGGACCCCTAGATAGTTCACCTGGTCCAAGAGATCTAATCTCTCACCTACAACGTCAAGCGGATATTCTCCGGGTATTGATGTTTTTGTTTGAGGTCGCGATGTTTAATAAGAATAGTTTGCTTCTTTTGTGGATTGGGCTTAATGCGCCGGCGTTGGCAGAAGCATGTGAATGCATCAATTATTACTAATCCTTGTTGATTGATTGCAGGATTGCAGCATCGATTTCATTAGAATTGTTTAAAGGTAAATTGCTAGTGTTTATAGAAATATGAATAGCAAAGGCATCCCAATTGGTGCCCTGGTAATCGGGAATTGTGTGAAATCGAGGAGGATCGGGAATTGACTCTCTTAAATTTGAGTAAATGATTAATGGGATGTGGTCTGAGCCTATTGAGTCTCCCATAAAGCACTCCCAATCTACGACACCAGCGAGACTAGGTGTGCAAATTATATGGCCTACAATTGAGGCTCCTAATGCTGAAACATGAGTGAAGTTATTATTTTCCGGACGGAACAGCTGCAATTCCGTCAGGAAATCCCATATTGATTGTGATTGTGGTCACCGAACTCAGTGTGTCTAGAGTTGAGATCGCCTAGTAAAATGGCTCGATTTAGATTGGCTATATATTCGAATAATTCACGTGATAGTGGCTCTTTAGGTGGACAGTAGTAAGAGAATATTGTTGTGATACGGTTATCAACGTGAAGATCGATAGCCGTGCATTGAAGTATTGAAAGATGTGCTGGTAGCGGATGAGGGGTTGTGGCGATCTCGTATTTAATAAGGATGGCAGTGCCATAACCAGAATCGTTTTGCACACACGAATAGCCAGGGATGATGATTGGTTTTTTGGCACGCGTTTCTTGCAGTGCCATGATTCGAATATTACTGGTTACGAGAGAACTCTGCAGGAGTGCCCTCTTATTAGAGAGACTCCTGCAGTTTACAGTACCCAGCGCGAATTGTCTGTTCATTGTCTATTCATCTGTCTCTTTGTGTATAGGAACTCCAAATTGAGTCCTGTCGCCGAGAAGACGGTTCCGTTGCTGCGGAGGCTGTTGACTGCGGCGGTGAAGGCCTCTCTGATGATTTCCCGGTGGTCTGGGAAGGCGTTCATTATGGTAACGATCACCAGTTCGGCTGCGATCATGGCTTTAGTACCAGAAAACGTCTCCTCTATTGGATTTGCGAACTTGATAGGGGCGATTTTGGTGGGGTCCTCAGGGATCTCCTTCCTCTTCTTGCAACGCATGTCCCAGGTGGGGTGATCTCCCTCGCAGTTGTTGCATTTCGGTTTTGTATGAGTAGGACAGTCCTCTCCTTTGTGGTCAAGCCCGTTTTGGGTGCACCTGATGCAGTACTTCGTTACTGTTGGGATTTTATCATGTGATGGTTCAGCCTTGATCCTCCTGCCGAAGAGAATTATCCCTGTTTCAATCAATGTTTGGATAGTATCAGGGTGTTTGGAAAGCACCCTGACAAGTGTAGTCTCCTCCCTGCTTCTTGGATCTCAGCCTTCTGATGGTTGCGAAGGAGATGTTCTCGTGATTGAGCACTTCAGCGAGCTCGTCCATGAAGACATCCAAGTCTGCACCTCGTAGAACGCAGGAGTGCATAACAGTTTTCGGCTTTCTGATGAAGTTTTTTTTCGGTTTGAGACCAGCCAGGAGCAGAACTTCGACGTTTTGTCTCCAGTCCTGTGTCTAATTTTTCTCTCGAGAGATTCCATAGACACAAACTGATTTCCAGTCTCGCGGTTCTGTTTTGGTTAACTTTGAGGTCAACAATGCATTGTCGACCTCCGAGTACTTCGTGAGTTATAAGTAACTCATACAGGCCTCTTTGTGTGTGGTAACCGTTTGGGAGGTTACGTATGTTGAATACTGTGTTGATTATTTTGTCCGTCTGTGGACTCTTTATTGAAATGGATGACTTACTAGAAGATCTAGAAATGGAGTTCTTGTCTGACACTGGTGTCTCGGGCGGGGTAATGTTTGAGGTTTCCCTGACGACTAGTTCTTACAGGGTACCTTGGTTTCCGGAATTGTTGTTGTTCTGCCTTTCGGCTAAAACAACAGAAGTATTAGTTGATGGGGTGACATTTGGTCTGTTGAGCTGGGGTTGGGAGTTCGGGTGTTCATATTGGTAGGGGTAATTACTGACTTGGCAAATTGCCCCGCGTTTGGCATGGTGTTAAAATGTAATGAAAAATTGGTTAGTGTGGGGTCATAAATACCACGGGCCCCGTTGGGTGGGACCCGAATAATCCCTCGTGGACGCACGCAGGCTGGAGCTTCGCTGCTTCCACGCGACTTATAAAACGGAACGGTTATAAACACGTAGGCACCTCAGGTCGCACCTATGCAGTGGGCGAGGGTCGTCGTCGCAGTTGGTACCAATTCTTGGTAGCACTGTTAGCTCTAAAAAGAGCATAGTACCCCTTTGGTAGTAGCAGGTGATTCGCAAATAAATTTAGAACACCTAGAATCTTGTTCTGTAGTCGACCTCTGCTGATCGATGGCTGGAGAAAGAGTATTCCTTGAGATAAATCACCCTCATTCGTGAGTTTTGGTATTATTATTAATTTTGCAAGGTTTATAAATTATTTCTTAATATAGTCTTATAATTTTAATTAACAACGCGCTAAACGACTACCGGGGTCTTTGATTGAGAATAACCAGGTTAATGGTCTATGCTCTGTTTGTTATTAGTTTAAACTTTCTTCCATACAGATACGGTCTAAAATGTTTTACCGCCCAAACAATGGCTAATAATTTTCATTCTATAACTGAATATTTCGTTTCTGAATTACATAGGGTCCTTGATCCATAGGCAATGGGTAAATATTTATTAATTTGTCCTTGACTTAATATTGCGCCAATAGAAAATGATCTAGCTTGTGTCGTTAATTCTTCTTCAAAATTTGGATATATTAAAATTATACTTGAAGTTAATAAATCCTTCAAAGTTTCAAATTACATTCTTTACTGAGATCGAATGGTTCTTTTTTATAATCTTGTTGATGGTTTGCATATTTTAGCAAAATTTTAAATAAATCTTCTATAATATCCTGCCAATTCCAAAAATAATTTAGTTTCCTTTGATGATCGGTTGTGAAAAGTTTGAATACATTTAATTTTTTCAGGGTTTGGTTTAACTCTCGTCTTTTATGATCATGTATCCTAAATAAACGACTTCATGTCTTAGGAAAATTAGCGACTCGTAATTTATCAAATACTTCTGAAATTTGTTTTATATGTTCATGTAATGTTCGTGAAAATATTATTATATCGTCCATATTTACATTTTTTTGAGGCGGGGCTTAGGAAATTTTCAAAAGACGAGCCGATCTGGATCTTTGATCGGAACAGTGTCGGATTCTTACCGACTAAAACCTTTTCCCCTCCGTTTCTACTTCGCTGCCTCTTGGTAGCTTGGAAGTTTGGTATCCCTCACCACGACATCTACGCGGCCTTCCTCTCTTACTTTGATGTCTGCTTTTTGTTGATCTTTGGTTATTCCTGTGGATTCCTTTGGTGATTTCTTCTCACCCTTATAGACTCATTTGATGTCTTGGTCTCTTGTACTTGTCAATCAGTCGTCCGTCATAGTCTACTAACCTACGTAGTTCCGCGTTTGGATGATTCGCGGCTTTCTCCATCCTACCCGTGGCAATCTCTTTCATTTTGTTTAGAGCTGGTGTCCAGCCCAGGTCCTCATATATCCTTCTGTTCGATACGTAGTAGGGTACGTTTAGAGCCATTCTCAAGGCTTTGTATTCTCTTCCTTTGTATTCTCTTCCTTTGTGACTTGCATGCGTATCCCCAGACTACGCATGCATACGTCAATATTGGGGCGATGATTGCTGTGATAAGTGCCAACTTGTTTTTAGTTTTCATTTTGCTATTTCTCCCAATAAGTGGGTTGAGCTTGGTCCTAGCTGCGATTGCTTTTTGGACTGTTGCGTTCAAATGGGATTTTCACGTGAAGCCTTTGTCGATCGAAATTCCTAAGTATTTTACTTCGTCGCTCCATTGAACCTCCCCCCCGTTAATTCTAACGTTACCGACTGGCACTGTCCTCTTTCGGCCTCTTGCTAATAGCGCTTGGCTTTTGGTCGCGTTGATTTTTATTTTCCATTTAAAGCTTCAATTTTCAATAGCTTCTGCTGCTGTTTGGAGTTTTTTGGTAATTATCTTTGGGCTTTTGGATGTGGCTCTGATCGCTGTGTCGTCGGCATACAATGAGATAATTGTTCCGCTTGTTTTTGGTGTGTCTGTGCCGTAGATTGTGTACAGCAGAGGTTGGTCTTCTTTATGATGTTTGTCCTTGTTTCTTTGAAGTCATCCTTGTTCAGCTCTATCAGGAGCGGGTTGTGATCTGACGATCCTTCATATAGGTTCGTGATTTCCATATCCATTTCTAGTCTCTTGGTGATGACTATGTCTAGTACATCGTTACCCTGGTGATGTTGATGTCGCGTCTTCTGTGCTTGTAATTATCGGGTCCTTTTTCTCTGCGTAGGCTTTTAGTTGTCGTCCTCTGGTGTTGTTTTCCCCACTATGCCACATCTGGTGATTTGCGTTGAGATTTGCTCCGATAACGAATTGCCGATTCGCTTTCGTGAGCGCGTCCAGATCCCTCGTTCTGTATCTTCGTTTCGATTCAATTCAATTCAGGAAATATTTATTGGAATGAACCTATATTTATAATATTAATGCATGATTGTATTTGATTGTTTATTTTGTGTCCTTCCAGCCTGTAGGGGGCTGAAGTCGCATTTGTTGTCGATTCGTGCGCGTCAACTGCAGCTTCCATGTCGATCTGATTGCTTAGCTGGGGATCTGTGATATTGTTTGATATGTGAGTCTGGAAGGCATCGGTGCCCTCGTAATCACACACCAAACGATATCTGGGAGGATTTGCTATTGGTTGTTGTAATTGTGATTTTATCAAAAGTGGGATGTGATCAGATCCGATAGTCCCCAGCGAAGCACTCCCAATCGATTTTGCCTAGTAAATTAGGCGTAAACATGATATAGTCAATTACTGAAGATCCGACATTTGAGATAAAAGTAATGTTGATGTTTTCTGAGCAATAGAGCTGCAGTTGCGTCAGGTAATTCGACAATCGTCGACCGTTTTTATTAATAGTCAAATCTCCGAATTCCTTGTGCCTGGTGTTGAGATCGCCAAGAATCACATCTCGATTGAGATTTGACGTGAAATCGTCTCCTTAGGGGGGCAATAATAAGAAATAATTGTAGTGATGTTATTGTTAGAGTGAAGATCGATTGCAGTGCATTGCAACGCGAGTTATGTTTTTTGTACCAAAATTTACTTTTTTAAAAAGATTTATTTGATAACTTAAAAACAGACTTTACAGAATTAGAACTTGATCGGATAGCGTGACGCCGATACTTGTATAAGACTATAAGTGACTTGGCCACATACGGCGAGGTCCTTAAATACTAAGATTATAATATGTCAGCGTTTTAGTAGACGCTAGGTAAGCATTTCTCTAATATCTAAAATGTGACTGGTAGCAGCGATACCGTATTTTACCAGCACCGCCGTATTTTACCAGCACCGCCGTACCCCTTCCTGTGTTGTTTTGAAATGCGTTGTATCCCGCGATTACTACTGGTTTCTTATGTAGGATCTCTTGAAGAGCGATAATTTGGATGTTATGAGAAGTTAAAAGATTTTTCAAGAGATCCCTTTTTTTCGCCAGTCCCCGACAGTTAGCGGTCCCAATCACGAAATCACCCATCACAACGAAGCATACCTGATGGTGATACTATTCCCATCCAATAATGGCTCGAACTGCATCAGCATACGTGCTATGAATACGATTCCTTAAATCAGGAAACGTATTCAAGAGTGTGAATAGCACCACCTCGGCTGGGGCCATGGCGTCAAGTCTGACACCATTGTCTGGTTGTTTGTTGTGTAATTGGGTTTTTGTATTTGATGTTTATTTGTGTTTGGTTGGGTGCTATGGGTGATGTTTGTGCCCTATCGTTTGAGTAAACGAATGGGTTGGTGGAGGAGAGTTTCTCGGTTAGATTGCTAAACGTATTAGCATTGTCCGAGAGCTCCTGTGTGTTAGTGTGTTGTGAAGGTTTTTTCGTCAATTGCCGCTGTCGAGACCGTGTCATGATGCTGCCTGATTCACTGTCAGATGAATCGGACGAAGCCAAAATGTAGGGGGTAGACTCCGTAAATTTTCGTTTGTTTTTACGTTTTTTTGGTCATGTTGAATTAGTATGCAAGCAAGCGAGCAATGTAGTTTGTTAAGTGTATTGTGTAGTGAGTTGTTTGTAACGATACCAGGGGCCTCTGTTGGGAGGCCCGATATCCTTAATCGTAGATCCTAGCTCTCGGCTGCTACGGATCTGCGTGAGCTTATTGTTTATTGTAAATTGTACACTATTACAACTATACAATTTTTAACCCATCAAAAACATACATGAGGTGTCATACATAGTACATAGTAGAATTATGTCAAAAATTTAGATACTAGACACGAAAAATATTAACAAATTGAAGGCGCACATAAAGGTATATAACGGACAACTTTTTAACAATGTTAACAAACAGTATATATATAAATATATATATATATATATATATATATATATATATATATATATATATATATATATATAAATATGTATAAAATCAGTCTATGGGGTCTGTGAACTATTCTTCCAATGTGTAGTAAGCTTTTTGAACCAGTTTTTCTTTAAGTATTGTCCGAATTTTCTTCCTACTTAGCATTTTGTACGTTCCTGGCAACATATTATATATCTTCACTGCTGTGTGATTTACACTTAGTTGTTAGGTGTTAGGTCTGATTGGAGTTGTATGCCCAGGAATTTTAGGTGGTTGGTTTCAGAATCTCCCGGTAAAAAACATAATGACTGGGTTTTTCCAGGGTTCATCCTCATCATGTTTGCATCGAACCATTGTTGAGCTTTTATTAACGTTGTTCTAGTATTTTTCTCTAGATCTTGTTGGTTACGGGCTACATTAAGGAAGTTCGTATCATCCACAAACATGACTGTGTCTACCTGCTCCATATTTGCAGGAAGATCATTCATATATACCAAGAAAAGTATTGGCCCCAATATGGATCCCTGTGGGACTCCTCTTGTAACCAATGCCCATTTCGAGCATTCTTCACCGATTTCTACTCTCTGGTATCTGTTTTCAAGGTAGCTGGTGATTAGCTTCAGAGTTACGCCTCTTATCCCATAATATTTCAGTTTTTTCAACAGCAGCGGGTGATCAATGGTGTCAATGGCTTTACTTAAATCGCACGAGGATATTTTACATTTATTTCCTTCATCGATGGCTTGAGTGATCTTTCTGAGGATTTCTGCCAATGCTGTTGTTGTAGATTTGCCCTCCAGATAGCCATGCTGTTGATCACTCCAGATATTTTGCTTTTTGAAGAAGCTGGTGAACCTACTTTTCATTGCACTTTCCAAAATTTTTGATAGGGCAGGTTGTATTGTAATCGGACGGAAGTTACTCATCTCTCCTGGGTCTCCACTTTTGTGTATGGGATTTACTCGGCTCCTCTTAAGTTGGTCAGGAAAATGCCCTTCTGACATACATCTCGAAAACACGGCTGCACCAGGATGGTCCAACGCTGCTTCAACGTTGGTCCAGGATGCTCCGAGAGAGGCCTAGTAGAGTTGTGGTTGGTGGAATGGTCCAATGATGGCTCAATGACTGGTAAATGGTGGTCGCAAGAGTAGAAAAATCGCTGAAGATTATCTATCATGCAAGTATCCTTAAAAAAATTGATCGTCGATGGTCAACAGTTCAAGGTATACTGTGGTCGTTTCCATGATTGTGTTCTTTATATATGTTTTCGCAGCTGGCACTTCATGATGGTCCATATTATTTTTGATGAGGATTGCTGCCCCCCCCCCAACGTCTGTTCGTCTCGGTCTGTTGTGTACGTTTTGTATCCTGGAATATGGAAGTTCTTTCCTTTCCTCAGCAGGGTTTCTTGTAGCAGGGCTATGTCTACTTCTTTTCGTTGTAGGATCTCTTCTAACTATCGCTTTTTACTGAATATGCCATTTATATTCCAGGATAGCGCTGTTATTCTTCTGGGCCTATAGGGTTTGGCGTTCATTTGCGGATTAATTCTTCTCTTGTGCTAGCATCGTTAGTCGAAGCTCGCATATCTTCAGCATGAGCTCCTCCTTGCTCATTTCCCCAAGTTGTTTTTCCACTGTCTTGGTGACCAGGGCTCTCACTTTCTCAGTGCTTTTGTTCGCGTATGATACTCCTGTTTGGACTGGAGCTGGAGGGTCATTCTTATTTTTGGCCGCTTTGTATTTATTGTTGTTGGGGTTTTCTGGGCAACCTCTGTAGTTTGCCCTCCTTTGCAGTTTGAACAGGTGGCGTTTTGCTTGCCATTTTGTGGCTTTTCTCTCTTGCATTTGCTGCTTTCGTGTCCTCCGCCGCAGCTGATGCAGCTGAATGGGTTCCTGCAGTTTTGCTGGGAATGCCCAAACTTCTGGCATCTGTGGCATTGGCTGCAGCAGATGCTTGTGTGGTGGTGGATTAAAGGCCTGTCCCACTGTCGTGTATGGATGCCAGGGTACAGCATGTACTCATACCAGGCCTAGAACAACCTAATCAGCATGTTGTACTGGGTCTCGTAGAGTCCCTCACCAGTGCTCATGCAGTACAAAATGATCAGTTTCTCGATGTTGTGTGGATTGTTCCTGGCAGCTATTTACGGAATGGATTGATAGCGAGCTAGTCGGGGGTCTGCCGTAACCTCCACAGGGTTATGCCAGTACCACCGGCAGAATCGGAAGAAGGAAGCCCTGTCGAATTTTAACCCCACATTGCAGCTCTTTGAGATCGCCCAGTACATTCCGCACGACCACATGATTCTCCTCCTTGGTGATGTAGGCTACCACCTCCGGTAAATCCTTGGTTTTTCACACCTAAAACAAATGGAGCAGTATTACAATCATGTTTTATAATAGAGAGGTGTGTGTGAATATTTACCTGTAGCTCCACTTCGGAACATCCCGTTCTTCTCCTCAGGGAACGAGTGAGGCTACTTGTTGGGGGCACGGCCTCTAGAATGAAATTCACGTGCCTATGCGTGCCGTGCTGCCCAAACTCGTCCACCTGGAGGAGCACTTTTGAGGGTGGTTGATACACAGCATCAACCACCCTTTGAGAATAGGAGCGTGGGGAGTAAATTACCCAAAACTTTTGTGCCATTTTATATTCTTGTATGTTTGACGAATATATTAGGAAAAGTGAAAGAGATATTTATGCTTTCGTACAAAGTATTTCTCCAAAAAATCACATACCTACAGATGTATTTATTGTAAAAAATGAAATAGTATTTCAGTAAGTTCAATTTCCAATACATAGACAATAGCAATTCCATTGGGAATCCGTTACAGTAGGTATAGGAAAATGAGCCGTATGGAGAATGTAGATGTGGACATGTGGATGTGTTGACAATAAATAATTGAAATTCTTCTATATACGAGGGGTGATCACAATGATAGTATTTTCTATTTTGTGTAATCGACTTCTTCTTTAGGTGGAGGTGTATATATTTCGGAGATTGGTGAAGAAAAGATGTTGGTGAGTGCCCGGGACTAGTGCTGTTGTTATGGGGATGTGTCGTAGGCTTAGTGGGGCTTCTAAAGAAGTTGTTCCAGTGCGCCGCCCAGGACTTCTGTTACGAGGGTTCTGTACTAGGAAAAGTATGTAAAAAGAGGTATTTCGTTGGTTTTTTCGACGGGGATGGAGGTAGGAGATGGTATAGAGTCATGGGAATGGTTGTAGCGTGCCCTGGACTTCTTCCCCGGGGGTTCCGTACTGTGTAAGTATGTAAAGAGGAGGGATGTCGGTGGGTTGTGTCGATGGGGATTTAGTTAGGAGACTGGAGAAGCTTGAAAGGAAGGTGTGCCCGTGACTTCTGTCACAGGGGTTCCATACTAGGGTACATTTCAGTGATGTCGGATATTCTTTGGGTGGGGGGATGTACTTGGGAGCTGGTAGGGAGGGACCTATGACGTTTTGGGACTTGCAATTTTTTTCGATTTTTCACTTTTTGATACTTGAATTTTTTTCGATTTTACACTTTGGTGGACTTGCAAAAATTTTTCCTTTTTTTCACTTTTGTGGAGTTGTCAAAATTTTCGATTTTTTACTTTTGTGGAAAAAAGAAAAATATATATATATATACAAAATGAAATATAAAGAAATAAAACATATTCTAGAAATTTAAAAGGAAGTCGGTCAGTCAGTCAGTCAGTCACCACTACTGCTGCTGCTGCTTCTGCTTCTGCTGCTGCTTCTGCTGCTGCTGCGGCTACTGCTAGCAGTAGCATCCGGAGGTGTAGCACGAGGAGGAGGTGAGGTATGGTATCTGTTGATGTTTGTTCGTGTGTACGTCGTGAAGTCCTAGGTGGTGGGGAGCGATAAGCCATGACCAATGGAGAGTACGTAGGGGAAGGACTCTCCATTGGTCGCTCAGTCCCGCTCGGTGAAATGGCTATAAGTGCAAAGTGTTTTGTCCGTGGAGAGTAATTTCCCAGATCCTTTATTAAAAAAATTGCTTGATATCGTACGATTTCATCAAAATAGAAAAAATTCAATTGAATTTAAATCATGGACATTTTTTAAATTTTCGAAGATCACTATTTTGAAACAACAAAGACATATTGATTATCTAGATCTTCCATGGTCCGCCAATGACAGATTTTGGTACCAGGTTTGTTTGGGTTAATGCAAAATATAGTTTGTCTAATTCGTCCCTTGTTTATATTAACAAAGAACAATTCTAGACCTTTAAACCGAAAACTAATCAGCTTATTGCTAAGAGAATGTATAGATCAAAGGTAGTACCTTGCCACTGATATGTCTCGTTCTTGAGATAAAAGGTAAAAACCATTTTATAGGACTTTGGGTACCTTGAAAAGTGAAAATTTGTCAAAATTACAATTTCAGAAAATCGAACCCATTACAATAAATACAAATAATGATAGTAGCATTGGTAGTAATTTTATAATACAATGTTCATAAGCGAACTGCCCTAAGAATGATTAGAAAACAAGATCATTGTTTCAATACTTTTCAAATGACCCTTTGTATTGATTGAATTTTTTCTCTCTCCGCTAGAAACTTGAAAGATTATGAAAAGAAGTTTTTTGTTCTTCAAGTTAAGAGGTCATCGATATTAGTTTTACACCCTCTACTTCGCGAGACAATTTTGGATTCCTGCATATGTGCTGATACCTAATAATATTGGTCACAATGATTAGTATTACAGCCCGTAATTTTTCAAAAATACTTGTTATGAGGACTGGAATCGTTGGTTTAGAATCAAGTAACATTAAAAAATATAATTCTTCAAGAATCGACGTGTTTTTTGATAACTTGGGAATAGGTCATCGTGGACCATGTCAACTTGGCGAAAAACGTGCCAGATATAAAAGTGTAGCCTATATATATTTTTCTAGTGTCTTCTACATGCCAATTAAGTCCCACCAGTCGGTTCGTATATTAAAGCAGGCAAAAAACAGACAGATTATTAAAAATGCTTGTTTTGGTTTTGATAATCTGCAAATAACTCAACAAAAACCAATTCTCAAATCAGAGATAGACACTTCAATGTTGTATATATTTATAGATGTATAAATTAGCTAGGCACTTGCTTCTTATTTTGCCAAATAGGAAAAACGGGTAATAATCCCACCATAGATTGAAATATCTGTGGTACTTATAGAATTTTCAAGTAAACTTTTAAATTTTACCTGATACATTTATTACCTTACCTTATCTCTCCGTTATTTATTTGCTAAGTCAAAATGAATCTTAGCAAATCTTTTAAGACATGCTAAATCTTACACAATGCACTGGAATTTACCTCAAATCTCTTCAATTGCATCATTTGGCCGAAATGATAAGACCTTTGTAACACCATGAATTCCGTCCTCAGCAAATTTCCTGTAAATTCAAATTTCATCTCTCAGGAATCCAGTATCAAAATACAATCAATATATACAAGAGATTCAACATGTCAAATATCTTTCAAGAGACATCTTCCCCGACAGTTAGCGGCCCCAATCACGAAATCACCCATCACAACGAAGCATACCTGATGGTGATACTATTCCCCGACGTGCTGATTGTGGTTCTGCATCCAATAATGGATCGAACTGCATCAGCATACGTGCTATGAATACGATTCCTTAAATCAGGTAACGTATTCAAGAGTGTGCATAGCACCACCTCGGCTGGGGCCATGGCGTCAAGTCTGACACCATTGTCTGGTTGTTTGTTGTGTAATTGGGTTTTTGTATTTGATGTTTATTTGTGTTTGGTTGGGTGCTATGGGTGATATTTGTGCCCTATCGTTTGAATAAACGAATGGGTTGGTGGAGGATAGTTTCTCGGTTAGATTGCTAAACGTATTAGCATTGTCCGAGAGCTCCTGTGTGTTAGTGTGTTGTGAAGGTTTTTTCGTCAATTGCCGCTGTCGAGACCGTGTCATAATACTGCCCGATTCACTGTCTGATGAATCGGACGAAGCTAAAATGTAGAGGGTAGACTCCGTTAATTTACGTTTGTTTTTGCGCTTTTTGCTCATATTGGATTAGTAGTGTATGCAAGCAGTGTAGTTGGTTATGTGTATTGTGTAGTGATTTATTTAACGATACCGGGGGCCTCTGTTGGGAGGCCCGATATACTTAATCGTAGATCCTAGCTCTCGGCTGCTACGGATCTGGTCCGGATGGTCCGAGAGAGGCCTAGTAGAGTTGTGGTTGGTGGAATGGTCCAATGATGGCTCAATGACTGGTAAATGGTGGTCGCAAGAGTAGAAAAATCGCTGAAGATTATCTATCATGCAAGTATCCTTGAAAAAATCGATCGTCGATGGTCGGCTGTTCAAGGTATACTGTGGTCGTTTCGATGATTGTGTTCTCTATATATGTTTTCGCAGCTGGCACTTTATGATGGATGGATTATTTTTGATGAGGATTGCTGCCCCCCCATCGTCTGTTCGTCTTTGTCTGTTCTGTACGTCTATGTCTGTTCTGTACGTTTTGTATCCTGGAATATGGAAGTTCTTTCCTTTCCTCAGCAGGGTTTCTTGTAGCAGGGCTATGTCTACTTCTTTTCGTTGTAGGATCTCTTCTAACTCTCGCTTTTTACTGAATATGCCATTTATATTCCAGGATAGCGCTGTTATTCTTCTGGGGTTTGTCGTTCATTTGCGGATTAATTCTTCTCTTGAGCTAGCATCGTTAGTCGAAGCTCGCATATCTTCAGCATGAGCTCCTCCTTGCTCATTTCCCCAAGTTGTTTTTCCACTGTCTTGGTGACCAGGGCTCTCACTTTCTCAGTGCTTTTGTTCGATTATGATACTCCTGTTTGGACTGGAGCTGGAGGGTCATTCTTATTTTTCGCCGCTTTGTATTTATTGTTGTTGGGGTTTTCTGGGCAACCTCTGTAGTTTGCCCTCCTTTGCAGTTTGAGCAGGTGGCGTTTCGCTTGCCATTTTGTGGCTTTTCTCTCTTGCATTTGCTGCTTTCGTGTCCTCCGCCGCAGCTGATGCAGCTGAATGGGTTCCTGCAGTTTTGCTGGGAATGCCCAAACTTCTGGCATCTGTGGCATGGACTTCTGTTGTTTCATGGATTCTACTCTCACTTTTAGTCCACACAGGTGAGTTAATTCTAATAGTTTCTTGTTCATTTCCGTTTTTGCGCTTTTGACTAGAACCATCGGTAGTTCTAGTTTGGTCCAATGGGATTTCATTCTGTGGACCTCGACTGAGAATCCGGCATCGCTCAAATCTTCATTGATCTCTTCCACTTTTATCCCTTGGTGGATTCCCTTTACTACTAAGTAGTAAAGTTTGTCTTCATCTAGGGTGTGGGTGAAAAATTTGTCTTTGCCTTGATAAAGCAGGGTAACTGTTTTCTTGTAATCATCTTTGGAGTCCGTGGTCATCCTTATTCCGTCCTTACTGCTTTCAGCTTTTACTGCAATCTTGTGTGTTTTCAGTTTCCTGCTAACTTTTATCCATTTTTCACCTTCGGTGAGGACGATTGGTGGAACCTTGTCTCTTTTTGGAGTTACTTTTTCTGCCTCTTTTTCGGCGATTTGGTTCTCCTTTGAAGGAGTGTTGTCTTCAGGTAGCGGTATTGATGCTGCTTCTTTGAGGCTTTCTTCTTGAACAATGTCCACTTCTTGCTCTTGATTTGAGATGCTTTGTACTGGGGTTGTCCTGGGGTTTTTCCTCCACCTTTTAGGGATGGGAGAAGGAGGATTTCCTTCGGTGCGCGCACCTAGTTGCTTAATTCGCTCGTTGATTGTGTCGTCTTTTTGGGAGAGCCTTTTATTCAAGTCTTTTTATGACTTTTGTGAGTTCGGCAATCTTCTCATTCATTTGCCTTTGGAAGGCCAAGAATTGCGGTTCACTCATGTTGGTGGTTGTCGCACTTGCGTTTCACTACTGTACCTGGTGCAAGGTTTGCAACCTTTAGCACCAGTGTGGTTTACCGTATAAAACTCTTGCGCAATATTACACTTTTATATACAGTCAATAATAATTTCTTTTATTGAGATAAATTTAAATTAAATGTGTTAGAACAGCTTGTTAGGTTGATGACCTTCAACACCTGCTAACTCAAGTATGTTGTCTATTTGTTTTATTTGACTATATCAGTATAACGGATGCATGCAACTAACCTTTCTCAGACCCCTCTGTCTGGTGTAGGTGGCTCTGACAATCCTTGGATAGCGGGAAGGGGTGTGAGGAACAGCAAAACTGCCACTTTCACTGCACTTGACACTCCTTGTCCGCTTTAACTCGTTGTAGTGCGTGTAACACTTTTACTGTAACTATCACGTTTAGTTAGTCGCTAAAAACTAGCACTCTGAAAGTTGGACCAAGGTTGGTGCAAGGTTGGTCCAATGCTTGTCCAAGGTAGTCTCGAGCTTGATCTGAAGTTGGTTTGTGGTTGGCCCAATGTTGGCCCAACGTTGGAAGCTGGACTTGGAAGCTCTGTCGATGACTCTGGTCTTAGCGATCTCTCTCCACTACTCTCCTACTATTATTTCATTTAATTTTCTATAGTCTATGACAATTCGCCATTTTTGTTTATTGGAATTTAAAATTCCTCAGAAGATTAATTCATTTAATATTCGTACACACTATTTCACATTAAATGCACCTACACTAAATCCTTTGAAATGTTATCTACAATTTGTAGTCAAAACTTCATCACAAATAAACTTCTTCTTCAGAGATAAAAGAAACCACCTATTAAAAATTTCTAATTAGCCAAATTTATTAGGCCCAGTAATTAAAATTTTAAGGGGAACGCGGGGCAACACCTGGGGAATGTTACCAGGAGACCAGCCATGCTTTAAATGCCCATTGAAGCTGGGGACGGGGAAAACCACAGCAAAAACCCACGTCCATGGCGAAATACAATCAGGGGCGGCCCTAGTTGCCTCTTCTTCGGTATGTGAGCGGTGTCTGGTCGGTATAGTTGGTGGCTACAGGTGGTGGTGCTTTCATAGCCTCCATAAGACACACAGGTGGGAATGGATACCTGTAGATCGGCCTTTTGGAAGGTCGGCTTTTGTTGTCCATGGTGACTGCAGGGTATCCTGGGCGTGGTCTCGACCTGGGTGGCCGAAGGCTCGACGGCAGAATCGTTCCTGAAGTTGGGAGAACCTGTCGAAAATAGGAAAAATATTGTGATTAGTTGAGATGGTATATAAATCGGTTGAGCGATGGTCCCACTCGAGATTCAGGCATCTTCGTAATACCCTTCTGTCGAGTGAGGAGAGTTTATTAATGTGGTATTTTGATGTGATGAAGGCCTGTATGGACTCACGAAAGTTTTATAAGTGAAAATTAAAGTTTCGGAGGTGCATTTACTAAAACGCCCGTTCAACATTGTGAGAAAAGAGGACCTTTGTCTTAACTTATTACAGGTATCTTGAATGTCAGTGCCCCAACAGTGGGTGCGCGTTATACGCATCCCTAGATAGGTCACCTGGCCCAAGAGATCTAATCTCTCACCCCACAATCTCAAGTGGATATTCTCCGGGTATTGAAATCTTTGTTTCGTGAGGTCGCGATGTTTAATAAGTATAGTTTGGGTCTTAAGTGAATTGGGTTTGATACGTTGGCAGTATCGGATAAATGCATCAATCATTACTCGCCCTTGATGATTAAGAATCTCGGTTTTCCTGGAAGTAGTATAAAGCACGGTATCGTCCGCATACTGTATTGATTTATTGTTTCTCGGAAAATCTGATCTATAGATGATGTACAGTCAGGGTCCAAGGATTGACCCTTGAGGGACGCCGGCTAATGGGGTGAAAGGTTCAGATATGTGAGGCCCAACTTTCACTCTGACAATACGATCTGTTAGAAATGAGGCTATGCGTCTAACGAATGCGTGTGGTAGATTAAGATCCAGAAGCTTTGAGATGAGCATGCCAGACCCTGTCAAATGCGTTCTGGATATCGAGAAAGATCGCCAGAGTGGCATGTCCGTCATTGAGAGCGGTAGTAGCTCGAGTGATGAACTCCAAGGTTGCATCGTGAATCGAGTGGTTTTGCCTGAAACCGTGTTGGAAATCAGGGATGATACCCCTTTCCTCCACGTATTGTCTCAGGCGCGAAGTTAGGATTTTATCAAATAGTTTGCGAACGCAATCTAAAAGGGATATGGGACGGTATGAATTGATATTAGTTGACGGCTTGTTGGGCTTCGGAATCATTATTGTGTTTGTAGTTTTCCAGGAAACCGGAAAGTGATTAAATTGAAGACACGCGTTGAAGATGCGTATTAATGAAAACGGATTTTTTTTTAAGGACTTTCCTGTTGATGCGATTCGGCCCAGGAGCAGTGTTTTTGTATGCTCTGAGTAGATTGTCCACTTCGTCAGTCGTAATAGTCCTTGTCAGAATGTAAAGTTCCGCATTGCTAGGCACTACGTGGAAATTAAATGCCAGGAATCTCTCGTATCGGTTTTGAGCATAGCGATAGAAATTGGGGTCGAAACGGGGATCCTCGGGGATGCTGAACACCGTTTCTAGGTGATCTTTGAAGGCTATGGCTTTGTGGAGTGGGTCTGAGATGATGCTGTTATTAACGATTAATTGTGAGGGCTCTCTGGGATTCGAATTCGGGAATTGAGACGGTTCCATTCATTCTTAAGATACGGGTCGCCAGTTTTTCGAAAACTTTTCAGGATTTTGCGCTTCATCTTAATAAGATTAAGGATGAAGCGAGGAATAGGTCGTCGAGAGATGTCAATGGTTCGAGTGGCTATGTGGTAGGAAATGGCACTTTGAATAGTGAATTCATGAGATTGGATTGCAACATCGATTTCGTTAGGGGAGGTGAGTGGTAGATTGACTAAATTATTAGAAATGTGGTTAGCAAGGGCGTCCCAATCGGTCCTTGCATAGTCAGGAATAGTACGAAATCGTGGTGGATCTGGTATTGATTGACTGAGGTTAGAATTAATTAAAACTGGGACATGATCAGAGCCAATAGTCTCCCACCCCACCACATCTGCCAGACTGGGAGTGCAGACAATGTGATCGACTATAGAGGCCCCGAAGATAGTCACGCAGGTGTAATTATTGTTCTCTGGTCGGAACAGATGCAATTCTGTCAGAAAATCATTTGAGTTGCTGTTGTGGTCTCCAAACTAAGAATGTCTGGCATTAAAATCGCCAAGTAGGATAGCAAGTTTTAGTTTGGATACGTAGTCGAACAGTTCACAAGATAGATTATCTTAAGGAGGGCAGTAATAAGATATAATGGTGGTGATTTTGTTATCCACGTGAAGGTCGACAGCAGTGCATTGGAGACTAGAAAGGTTTGCGTTTGCTAGAAGGTTGTGCAATACAGTGGCGATTCCATATTTTGTGAGAATGGCAGTGCCGAAGCCTGAGTTATTTTGAATGCAAGAGTAGCCGGGGATAATGATGGCTTGTTTGGCTCGAGTATCTTGAAGTGCCATGACTTGCACTCTACCCGACACGAGAGAACTCTGCAGGAGCGCTCTCTTGTCAGTGAGGCTCCTGCAGTTCACAGTACCTAGTGCGAATTGACAGTTCATCTGCGTGTGTACAGGAACTCCATGTTGAGTCCTGCAGATGATATGACGGCTTCGTTTCGACAAAGACTCATAACCGCGGCCGCGAAAGCATCCCTGATTAGATTCCTGTGTTCAGGGAACACATTCATCATCGTAACGATGACTAACTCGGCCGCAATCATTGCCTTCGTCTCAGGGATATCCTTCTCCACTGGGTTGGCGAATTTGTGCCACTTCTTTGGGATTCTTTGGTGTCTCCTTGCGCTTCTTGCATTTGACGTCCCATGTGGGGTCACCTTTGCAGTTGTTGCTTTTGGGTTTGGTGGGAGTGGGACAGTTTTCTCCTTTATGGTCTTCACCACAATGGGGGGGCATTTGTGCTTGGGTTCTTTGCACTCCAGTGCATCGTGACCAGTACTGGTGCATCTGATACAATATTTGGCGACCAGTGGAAGGTTGTCTTGACGGCTCTGATCTAATCTTCCTTCCGAAGATGACGATCCCCGATTAGATGAGGGTTTGGATGGTCCTGGGATTCTTGGAGAGTACTCTGACCAGAGTGGTGTAAGCTCCTCCTCTCTTACTTGACCTGAGTCTTCTCAGGGTGGTGAAGGAGATATTCTCAGCGTCAGAAAGGTCCTCCATTCCTATGTCCTCTTCGACTCCACGTAAAACGCAGGAGTGTAGTATCTCCTTCGGGTTCCTCGTGTAGGAAGTCTTGGGTTTAAGTCCGGCAAGCAGCTTAACCTCGACGTTCCTATCGCCCCTACGGTGACGTAGCTTTTTTTCCAGTGTTTCCTTAGCCTGCGTTAGGCATTATTAGGAAGTTAGCGGGGTTATGAAAGTTAGTAGAGGGGGAAGATTATAATACCACGGTTCCCGTTGGGTGGGACCCGTGGTGTTTTGATTGAAGTTTGGGGTTTAGCTGAACTATTTCTATCACCTAGATACTTCAGAAGAGCTGGGCATTTAGTATAGTTGGCGGCATGTTCTTGGTGACAATTGCAACATTTAACTTTTGTATTTTCATCTTTATTGCAATTTGCAATTGTATATAATTTTGAGATCTGGTGTACTTTTCCCAGCTTATTTTTAGTTGATTGATGAATCTGATGTTTTTAACTGAATTAATGTCAGTATCACTCGATATTGTTACAAGGTAGGATAGCCCAGCTTCTCTGTTCTTATTAAACAGGGGCACACATTTTAAAATTTTAATACATGGTAATGATTCTATGATATATTCAGGTTTAAGATTAGGTGCCGCCATGATCACGATAAGTTTTCCTTTGTTTGACTGCTTTTGGTAGGTATTACACTCTACCCCGTCTTTTTCGAATGAGTTATAAATTAAATCGTGATCGATTTCTGTGTTGACTTCAATTTTAGTTATGTGATTTTTAATTGACACGGAAAACTTATCGTGGCCAAGTAGTCCTTTTATATTCTCTATTAGTATGAACGGGTTCTTTACCTTTTCGACGATTACTATTGGTGGAGTCCATTTCCTTCGAGGTTTGGCAGGGGTGACGACTGCAGTATGGGGTTGACCTATTGATGGTCTCGTGTCTCCTTCCTCATCGCTGTCGGTGAGGGCTTGGAACTGGTTGTCGAGCTTGATATTCTTCCTCTTTAGAGCTTTTGGATGTTTTCCATGACATTTACGCTGGATGAACCCTCCATATTGAATGTTGAATTGTTTCTATAGAAACAATCTTTAAATGTCCTATTGTCTATAATATCTATGTTCGCAGTCTCCTCATGAGAGGAGACTGTAGTCTCGTCTTGTCCGTCAAGTTTCAAAAGAGATTCTGAATTCCTAATCTGTTTTTTAAACGTATTTTGTTGCCGAAGCTTCCCGCTGAGTTTATTAATTTTGTAAGATTTGTGTGAGCGATTTCGCTGCAGGCGGAGGCACCAAAACGTTGATTTTGCTGGTTTGAAATGTGAGAATTTATTTTCATCGGCTTTAGGGAAACTAAAGATTGATGAAATAGCACAACCTTTTTGTGAGAATGACAAAATTATACTTAAGCTGTGGCTTGTCGCCACTGTTGTTCTTTAAATCTTGTTATATGAATTCGAATACGGGAATTAAGACGATTCCATTCGTTCTTGAGATAAGGGTCACCAGTTTTTCGGAAATCTTTCAAGATGTTTCACTTAGTCTTAATAAGATCAAGAATAAAGCGAGGGATAGGACGCCGAGAAATGTCAATAGTACGGGAGGTGACGTGCTCAGAGATGGCATTTTGAATTGTGAGTTCGTGTGACAGGATTGCAGCATCGATATCATTAGAATTGTTTAAAGGTAAATTGCTAGTGTTTATAGAAATATAATTAGCAAAGGCATCCCAATTGGTGCCCTGGTAATCGGGAATTGTGTGAAATCGAGGAGGATCGGGAATTGACTGTCTTAAGTTTGAATAGATGAGTACTGGTATATGATCTGAACCTATCGAGTCTCCCATAAAGCACTCCCAATCTACAACACCAGCGAGACTGGGTGTGCAAATAATATGGTCGACTAGTGAGGCTTCCAATGCTGAAATGTAAGTGAAATTGTTGTTTTCCGGACGAAACAGCTGCAGTTCCGACAGGAAATCTGAAAGTAAATTTCCATTCAGATTGGAATTGTGGTCACCGAACTCGATATGTATGGAATTGAGATCGCCTAATAAAATGGCCCGATTTAAATTAGCGACATACTCGAACAATTCACGAAATAGTGTTTCTTTGGTAGCACAGTAATCAGAAATTATAATTGTGATGCGATTATCCACTTGAAGGTCGATAGACGTGCATTGAAGTGCAGAAATATTTCCAGGAGGCAGACGCGTGGTTTTGGCGATCTCATATTTGATAAGAATGGCTGTGCCAAAGCCAGAATCGTTTTGAACACACGAATAGCCGGGGATGATGATCGGTTTTTGGGCGCATGTTTCTTGCAGTGCCATAATTTGAATGTTACCGGTCACGAGATAACTCTGCATCAGTGCCCTCTTATTAGAGGGACTCCTGCAGTTTACAGTACCTAGCGCGAATTGTCTGTTCATTGTCTGTTAGCAGTCTGTCGTCTGGTGTACAGGAACTCCATGTTAAATCCAGTCACGGAGAAGACTGTTCCATTGCCGGAGAGGCTGTTGACAGCGGCGGTGAAAGCATCCCTGATGAGTTCTCGGTGATCAAGGAAAGCATTAATCATTGTTACGATTACCAGTTCAGCGGCAATCATGGCCTTCGTTCCTGGCGAATTTTATTGGTGCAATTTTAGTAAGGTCCTCGGGAATCTCCTTCGGCTTCTCTGGATTGAGGCAGTCCTCAGCTTTATGCTCTTTTCCGCAATAGGGACAAGTGATTTTGGGTGCAGTGCACTCACTGATTTCGTGTCCGTTTTGAGTGCACCTTCTGCAATATTTGGTGACAGTTGGGATTCTGTCGTTGGAGGTTTCTGCTTTAATCCTCCTGCCGAATAGTATAATCCCGGAATCAATGAGGTTTTGGATGGTGTCCGGATTTTTGGACAGGACCCTGACTAAAGAAGTGTAGGCACCTTCTTGCTTACTTGATCTTAACCTTCTGATGGTCGAGAAGGATATTTCATCTTGACTCAGCACGTCTGCCACCTTATCCATACAGATGTCTTGATCCATACCACGCAGAACGCACGAATGCATTATTGTCTTAGGTTTCCTGGTGTATGTCTGTTTAGGTCTAAGTCCCGGCACTAAGCGAACTTCTATGTTCTTATCACCCATTCGGTTTCGAAGTTTCTTCTCGAGAGCCTCCTTTGATATAGTCTGGTCTTTGATCTCGAGTCTGGCTGTCCGGTTTCGGTTGACCTTGAGGTCGACGATGGTTTTTCGTCCCCCAAGTACTTCATTTGTTATAAGAAGCTCATTCAGGCCTCGTTGTGTGTGGTAACCTTCAGGTAAGGTGCGTATGTTGAATACGCTACTGGTAAGTTTGTCAGACTGTTGGCTTTTGTTAGAGATTGATGATTTACTAGATGATCTAGAAATCTGGACGGTTTTTTCCTGACGACGATTTCGTACAGGGCGCTTTGGTTTGTAGACTTTGTGTTTGGACAAAGGAAGTCTGTACTGTAGTCTTTTGGTTTATTTGTCTCTTCGGTCGGGGTCTGGGTTTACTGTTATTGGCACGCGCCATGTTACGCGTGTTCATATTGGTAGGGGTTATTTTAGTTTTGGCAAATTGCCCTGCAATGGGCATAGTGAGATATTAATGAGATACATGATTAGTGGGGGAGTTTATAATACCACGGGCCCCGTTGGTTGGGACCCGAATAATCCCTCGTGGACGCAGGCTGGATCTCTGCTGCTTCCACGCGACTTGTAAGGCGAAACGGTTTTAAAACACCTGGGCACCTCAGGTCGCACCTCTGAGATTGGCGCAGGTCTTCGTCGCTATTTGTACCAATTGATGGAAGTAATGTTAGTTCTAAAAAGAACACTAGTACCCCTTTGGTATTTGCAGGTGATTCACAGGAACAGAGTTCAATGAGACACAGGATTCTTCCTCTTTCGTCGACCTCTGCTAATCGATGTTCGGAGAAAGAGGTTGCAATTTGTTATAAAATAACCTCTTCTTTCTACCGATCGCGCTGAAACTATTCAACTACGTATTGTTCTCTTATTTCTTTGTTCATGGCCTGTTGGAATAAAGTCGGCTGTGCCAATGTTTTAATAAATTTTATAGAAAAAGTCTGAAAAGACCGTGACATATTAATAAAGTTCACAAGTTTAAAACCGTGTAAATTCTCGCGTATGCGAGTTGAAATATGTACAGTGTTCTCTTGCGTTCGTAATAACCGCTGGAAAAATGTGCGAAGACTTCGAATCCGGAAATAGACAATTAAAGATTCCATAGACGCATGTAGGATGATATTTAAAAAAACTACCTTTCTATGAATCTTCAATTGTTTATGTGTGCTTGATTAAAACGTTCGTTCATTTCTGACTGACTTTTCAAAAGAAGGAGGTATACAATCTATCTTTTTGTCATAGTTAAGTTTACAGAAATAGTATTCTGTATACTTTGGTCATTCTAAACGTGAACCGATTTTTTAATAATTTCATTTTTCTTTGAAAGAGGATGACAACTGTGAGCTTATCTCTTATAGATCACATAATTTCTTGAAACTGTTGTTTGTTTTAGAAATAACGACCCTTTTGCATAATCACGACTCCTATTTGATCTATTGGCCATAGCGTGTCGAAATAACGATCTGGCTTGTAAGCTTGCTTGTAAAAAGACTCCACTGATCGAATCCCCGTTGTGTACCGATTCTATTGAAAATATGTAGAGATTGCAAATGGGAAAAAATATCCTCAACAAAGATCATGACCCTCCATCCCTTAGGGCCTTTTTATTAGAATTGGTTCTAAGAAAATTTACAGTAGTCTTAATTACTTTGACTTCTTGTATTTTGTTGCCATTATTATAATCATTTCTGATGTTATATTGTAAATTTTATTTAGTGACAGGTTTACCTCTGTTGGCGAAAACATTGTGGGTTGAAAAACAGTATTGGTTTATTTTGTTTTTGTTGATATCTCGGTAGTTTTCATTAAATGTTAGTTAGAGTTTCAATAATGAACCTGCGACCAATCTGGTACCAAAACATGGGTTGGGCCGGGTCTGGGCTCGTACAGCAGAATGCGGTCTACTTTTATGTGTATTTCCTACATAAAGTTATCATCCTCAATGGTGATAACTTCGGTGATGCTTATTCTTCTAATACCATTGTTTTTTCTTTCTCTTCTGCTTCTACTTTTTCTGATTCAAACGTTTTAGTGCTGCAACGAACGCGTCCGCATCTTATCGGTCATCTTTTCCAAATTGATCAAGCGTAGAATCTCTTACTCAACATTACCCGTACAACTGGAGGAGTTGATCTCCAATTGATGTTCCTCATGGTCAGATTCTTTTGCAATAACACTATCTGCATCTCTATCAGCATTGTTATTATAGATAATAGTTCGTGGATTCTCTGTACGTAACTCGACAAATTCATCTTTGACTATTACTTCTTTGTTGGAAGAAATATGTAATTGTTATACGCTGCTGAAGATGTGAGTTTTGACCTTGATGATAAGCTTCTAGAAGAATTATCTTGATGTGTTTCATAATTCTTCCAAAGTGACTTTCGTCGATAGCAGTTACTGCTGCAGCTATTGTTGTTGTTGTGGGTGGCGAGAAAAACTTTCTGGATGTGTCCTGCCAAAGTCAGTAATCAGTTCCTTTGTTGGATTGATGTTTTGCGGTAGATTTTAGACAATGTTTCCCAGATATCGACCATTATTTGATAATGTTCCATTCGGAACATTGCTACTATTTATTAAAGTTGGTTTGTTGTTGGTATTTAAGGGATGGTAATTATTTGGGCCAGGAGGGAACATGACGTTGTGTCCATGGAAAATTGAATCGCTGCGAACATTCAAGTTACGTTGTTGGGGTTTGTTGTCATGGAAATCTTGATTGCAGTTGTTTTGGTAGCCTTGATGGTTGCTGTTGTGGTATTCTTGGTTGGTTGCCTATTTGATCAATAATTAATGGTCTGTTCGTATTGTTGATTTGGTTTGGGTTGAAGGGCACACCAGTTGCATTATTGGCCGGTTGAATCCTGTGGTACTGTGACAATCTTTCAGTAGCATTCGACGTATCAATGGGAATTGATTCAAAAGTATTAGACGTGGAGGCAATAGATCATTTGTTATTGATGGGAATCGTTGGTAGAATTGGTGCGTTTCTCTCTTGATATACTGTTGTGTATTTGCCGCCAAAAATGAATTGATACTGCCATAGGGTCTTATATTAGATGGTAGTGTTACCATCATTTGGTGATTCAGTTGATTGTTACCAATTGTTGTTCATTGCTCGTAAGTCGATGATATGCCTTTTATGGCGGAACTGTTTCTTTCCACGAACAATATGAGAGATTTGGCTTCCATTTCTTCGGTATTTTCTTGTAAGTCCATGTTTGTTGTTTTTGTGGCAGCACTGCCAGTGTTTTTTGGATTGTGTAGCATTGTCACTACTGCTTTTATTGGAAGGAGGTTGGAGGGTATTTTCATGATTATTTGGATAAAATTATTGGTAGTTTTTGTCAGTTTTTCACATTTGTAGACTTGAAATTTTTTCGATTTGTTACTTTTTTGGTCTTGAACAATTTTTGAAAAATTTACCTCATTTGGAGATTTTCGTTAATGTCTCACACTGCAACAATACGGGACTTGAAAAGAAAACAAAATATACGAAAAAAAGATATATATTCAAAGCTTTATACAAAATATACTACAAAAGTAAAACACGTCCTACTGTGTTGTCGTTGTTGTCGGGGGAGTGGTGATATTACTGGCAGTAGCAGCAAGCGGTGGAGGTGGTTGCTACCGCCGGCTTTATCCATGGCCAGGGTTGGTGGATGGTAGGGGGAGCCTGTGAGGCAGACTCACCCGTAGTTGTGTCTCTCTTGGTGTGTCTAGGTGTGTCAGTAGTGTCGTCCCAAGGTCGATGTACATCAACAGATACCACTATGTTATGTGGCACTGGTGAGGGTGAGGATGATGATGTACTTGCCCATCCTGCAGCAGATACCTCTGGCATCAGAAGAGGCGACAGTGACAGTGGTGGTGGTGGTGGTGATGGTGATGATGGCGCCGGTGCCGGCGTGGCCACAGGCGCAACAGCCGCTGCAGCAGATGCTTGTGTGGTGGTGGATTGCGTCTGCTGTGTACCAGGTAACGGCCGTAGAGGTCTATCCCACTGTCGCGTATGTATGCCAGGGAACAGCATGAACTCATACCAGGCCCAGAACATCCTAAGTAGAAGGTTGTACTGGGTCTCGTAGAGTCCCTCACCAGTGCACATACAGTATAAGATAATAAGTTTCTCTATGTTGTGGGGATTGTTCCTGGCAGCCATCTCCGGAATGTATTGGTATCTTGCTAGCCGGCGGTCTGCCATAACCTCCACAGGGTTATGCCAGTACCACCGGCAGAATCTGAAGAAGGAAGGCCTGTCGAATTTTAGCCCTACATTGCGAGAATTCAACAGGGCTAACTCCTTCAGTTCGTTCAGATCGCCCAGTACATTTCGTACGACCACATGCGTCTCCTCCTTGGTGATGTAGGCTACCACCTCCGCTAGATCCTTGATTTTGCGTACCTAAAACAAATGGAGAAGTATTATAAACATGTTGTATACTAGAGAGGTGTGTGTGTGTGAATAGTTACCTGTAGCTCTACTTCTGTACATCCTGTGCGTCTTCTAAGGGACCGTGTGAGGCTACTTGTTGGGGGCACGGCCTCTACAATAAAATTAACATGTCTATGCGTGCCGTGCCGCCCAAACTCGTCCACCTGGAGCAGCACCTTTGAGGGTGGTTGATACACAGCATCAACCACCCTTTGAGAATAGGTGCGCGGGGAGTAAATAATCCAAAACTGTTGAGCCATTTTATATCTATATTGGACGAATATAGTAGGACAATTGAAAGAGATTTTATGCTTTTGTACAAAGTATTTCTCCAAAAAATCACATACCTACAGATGTTTTTATTGTTAAAAATGAAATAGTATTTCAGTAAGTTCAGTAAAATTTTTCGATTTTCAACTTTTTTCGACTTGAAGAATTTTTCGATTTTTAACTTTTTTCGACTTGTAAAATTGTTCGATTTTCAACTTTTTTCGACTTGTGAAATTTTTCGATTTTCAACTTTTTTCGACTTAGAAAATTTTTCACTTTGTACACTTTTTGGACTTAGAAAATTTTCGATTCTTGACTATTTTGGACTTAAATGTTTTACTCTTTTTCACTTTTGTGGATTTCCAATAATCTTCGATTCTTATACTTTGTGAGACATAAAAGGGATGAGAAAGAAAATACACTATATTAAACTAAAATATATATTTTAAACGAAAACAAAGAACATATTCCATAAATAAAAAAGGTCAGTCGTCTATCACCACTACGCTGTTGGTACTACTACTGCTGCTGCTAGTGCTGTCTATTACCATTACACTGGTGGTGGTGCTGCTTTTAGTGCTGCTGCTAGTGCTGCTGCTAGTGCTTCGGCTGCGGCGGCTGCTACTGCTGCTGTTGCTGCGGCGGCGGCTGCTGCTGCTGCTGCTGCTGTTGCTTCGGCGGTGGTGGCTGCTGCTGCTGCTATGTCTGCTGCTGCTGCTGCTATGTCTGCTGCTGCGGCTACTGATACTCGAGGCAGTCTCCTCCGGAGGTATAGCACGAGAAGGAGAAGATGTACTCGCAGACGTGCCAGGTACAGTATCTGTTTGTTCGTGTGTCCGTCTTGCAGTCATGACCAATGGAGAGTATGTAGGAGAAGGACTCTCTAGTGGTCGCTCAGTCCCGCCTGGTGTCGTCGCTGTATGGGCAAAGTGTTTCGTCCGTGGAGAATATGATGGTGACTCCTGTTGTTGTTCGTCGTCGTGTGGTGTAGATATACGTGTCAGGGAGATGGACAGTCGGGGCAATTGTGATGACCGGCTAGCTAGTCGTGTAGTCTTGTCAGTGTTGGGTGTACTAGTAACCGGTGCTGGAATAGGAGGTGGTGGTAGGCAGCTGCCAAGGGTGACTTGGGGTCGTGGAGAGTAGGATGGAGAAGGACTACTACTCTCCACATGAGGGTGTGTCCACCCCTGAGACAAGGAACTATACACTTGGGGCATTGGGGAGGAATGGAGGGGTCTAGTTGTCGAGTGTGTTGTTGTTGCTGTTGTTGTTGTAGGTGTTGCCAGCGGTGGAGGGCTGATGGTGATTCCTACCGCTGGTCTAGTCCATGGCCAAGGTCGGTGGATGGTAAGGGGGGGAGCCTGTGAGGCAGACTCACCCGTAGTTCTTGGTGTGTCCCTGTCGGTGTGTCTCGGTGGTGTGTCGTCGTCAGTAGTGGCGTCCCATTGTCGATGTACATCCACCGATACTTGTATGTTGTGTGGCTGGACTGGTGAGGGTGAGGATGAGGAAGATGTACTTCCCCATCCTGCATCAGCTAACTCTGGCAGTACAGGAGGAGACAGTGAGACAGGTGGTGGTAATGTTGATGGCCCTGGTACAGCAGCAGATGCTTGTGTTGTGGTGGATTGCGTCTGCTGTGTACCAGGTAAAGGCCGTAGAGGCCTCTCCCACTGTCTCGTATGTACGCCATCAAATAGCATGAACTCATGCCAAGCCCAGAACGTCCGCAGCAGCTGGTTGTACTGGGCTTCGTAGAGTCCCTCACCAGTGCACATGCAGTACAGTATAATGAGTTTGTCGATGTAGTGAGGGTTGTTCCTGGCAGCCATCTCCGGAATATACTGGTAGCGCGCTAGCCGGCGGTCTGCCATAACGTCCATAGGGTCATGCCAGTACCACCGACAGAATCGGAAGAAGGAAGCCCTGTCGAATTTTAACCCCACATTGCGCGAATTTAACAGGGCTAGCTCTTGCAATTCTTTGAGATCGCCCAGTTTATTCCGCACGACCACATGATTCTCCTCCTTGGTGATGTAGGCTACCACCTCCGGGAGATCCTTGATTCTTCGCACCTACAACAAATGGAGCAGTATTACAATCGTTTTATATAATAGGGAAGTGTGTGTGTGAATATTTACCTGTAGCTCCACTTCCGAACATCCAGTCCTTCTCCTCAGGAAACGAGTTATAGTACTTGTTGGGGGCACGGCCTCTAGAATTATATTTGTGTGCCTATGAGTGCCGTGCTGCCCATGAGTGCCGTGCTGCCCAAACTCGTCCACCTGAAGGAGCACCTTAGAGGATGGTTGACACAATGTATCAACCACCCTTTGAGAATAGCGGGCGGGGGAGTAAATGATCCAGAATTGTGCAGCCATGGTAAGTATACGAGTTTTTGTCACTGTTAACGCTATAGTATCTATATCTATAAATAGATGAAGAAAAGTGAAAGATATATTTATGCTTTCGTACAAAGTATTTCTCCAAAAAATCACATATCTACAGATGTATTTCGTGTTAAAAATGAAAGAGTAAGTTCAATTTCCAATACATAGATAATAGCAAGTTCATTAGGAATCCTATATAGTAGGTATAGGAAAATGAACCGTATGGAGAATGTAAATATTAACAAGTGGTTGTGTTGACAATCATTTATAGTGAAATTCTTCTATATACGAGGGGTGATCACAATGATAGTATTTTCTATTTTGTGTAATCGACTTCTTCTTTAGGTGGAGGTGTATATATTTCGGAGATTGGTGAAGAAAAGATGATGGAAATTTTCGAATTATACCTTTTTTGGACTTGATTATTTTGTATTTTTCACTTTTCTGGACTTGTTAAATTTTTCGATTTTTAACTTCTTTTGGACTTGTAAAAATTTGCAATTTTCAACGTTTTTGGACGTGTAAAAATTTTCGATTCTTGACTTTTTTGAACTTGGAAAATTTTCACTGTTCAAATTTTTTGAACTTGTAGAAATTTTCGAATTTCTACTTTTGTGGACTTGTAAAAAACTGCAACAGTATGGGACTTGGAAAGAAAATACAATATACGAAAATAAAATATATTCTAGTATAAAAAGGCATTAAATAATAATTAAACAATGTGGGAGTCAGTCAGTCACCACTACTGCTGCTGCTGCGGCTACTGCTACTGCTAGCAGTAGCACGAGGAGGTGATGTAGTCGTGGAGCTGCCAGAAGGTATGTTATCTGTTGATGTTTGTTCGTGTGTACGTCGTGAAGTCCTAGGTGGTGGGGAGCGATAAGCCATGACCAATAGAGAGTACGTAGGGGAAGGACTTTCAATTGGTGGCTCAGTCCCGCCCGGTGAAATGGCTATATGAGCAAAGTGTTTTGTCCGTGGAGAGTAAGATGTAGGACTACTCTCCAGTTGTTCGTGTGTCCACCCTTGTGACAGGGAAATGACAAGGTGGGGCATTGGGGAGGAATGGAGAGGTTTTGTATGTAGGTCGGTAGGTGTTGTTGTTGTTGTTGTTGGTCTTGTCGGGGGGATAGTACTGGCGGTAGCAGCAAGCCCTGGAGGGCTGATGGTGATTGCTACCGCCGGCCTTATCCATGGCCAGGGTTGGTGGATGGTAGGGGGAGCCTGTGAGGCAGACTCACCCGTGGTTGTGTCTATGTTGTTGTGTAGGTGTGTCAGTAGTGTCGTCCCAAGGTCGATGTACATCAACAGATACCACTATGTTATGTGGCACTGGTGAGGGTGAGGATGATGATGTACTTGCCCATCCTGCAGCAGATACCTCTGGCATCAGAAGAGGCGACAGTGACAGTGGTGGTGGTGGTGGTGATGGTGATGATGGCGCCGGTGCCGGCATGGCCACAGGCGCAACAGCCGCTGCAGCAGATGCTTGTGTGGTGGTGGATTGCGTCTGCTGTGTACCAGGTAACGGCCGTAGAGGTCTATCCCACTGTCGCGTATGTATGCCAGGGAACAGCATGAACTCATACCAGGCCCAGAACATCCTAAGTAGCAGGTTGTACTGGGTCTCGTAGAGTCCCTCACCAGTGCACATACAGTATAAGATGATAAGTTTATCTATGTTGTGGGGATTGTTCCTGGCAGCCATCTCCGGAATGTATTGGTATCTTGCTAGCCGGCGGTCTGCCATAACCTCCACAGGGTTATGCCAGTACCACCGGCAGAATCTGAAGAAGGAAGGCCTGTCGAATTTTAACCCCACATTGCGAGAATTCAACAGGGCTAACTCTTGCAGTTCTTTCAGATCGCCCAGTACATTTCGCACGACCACATGATTCTCCTCCTTGGTGATGTAGGCTACCACCTCCGGTAAATCCTTGATTTTGCGTACCTAAAACAAATGGAGAAGTATTACAATCGTGTTTTATAATAGAGAGGTGTGTGTGTGAATATTTACCTGTAGCTCTACTTCGAAACATCCTGTTCTTCTCCTCAGTGAACGAGTTAGGCTACTTGTTGGGGGCACGGCCTCTAGAATTAAATTCACGTGTCTGTCAGTGCCGTGCTGCCCAAGCTCGTCCACCTGTAGGAGCACCTTTGAGGGTGGTTGACACAATGCATCAACCACCCTTTGGGAATAGTGTTTTGGAGAGTAGACAACCCAAAATTTTTGTGCCATTTTGTTTATAGTTAATATAGTATCGTATGATACCCACGAATAGATTGGGAGAAGTGAAAGAGATATTTATGCTTTCGTACAAAGTATTCCTCCAAAAAGTCACATACCTAAAAATGTATTTATTGTTGAAAATGAAATAGTATTTTAGTAAGTTCAATTTCCAATACATAGACAATAGCAATTCCATTAGGAATCCTATATAGTAGGAATAGGAAAATGAACCGTATGGAGAATGTAGATGTGGACATATGGATTTGTTGACAATAATATATACTGCAAGTATTCTACATACGAGGGGTGATCACAATGATGGTATTTTCTATTCTGTGTAATCGACTTCTTCTTTAGGTGGAGGTGTATATATTTCGGAGATTGGAGAAGAAAAGATGTTGGTGAGTGCCCGGGACTAGTGCTGTTGTTATGCGGATGTGTCGTAGGCTTAGTGGGGCTTCTAATGAAGTTGTTCCAGTGCGCCGCCCAGGACTTCTGCCACGAGGGTTCTGTACTAGGACAAGTATGTAAAAGGAGGTATTTCGTTGGTTTTTTCGACGGGGATGGAGGTAGGAGATGGTATAGAGTCATGGGAATAGTTGTAGCTTGCCCGGGACTTCTTCCCCGGGGGTTCCGTACTGTGTAAGTATGTTGTAAAGAGGAGGAATGTGTCGGTAGGTTTTGTCGATGGGGATTTAGTTAGGAGACTGAAAGGAAGGTGTGCCCGTGACTTCTGTCACAGGGGTTCCATACTAGGGCACATTTCAGTGATGTCGGACATTCTTTGGATGGGGATCTACTTGGGAGCTGGTAGGGAGGTACTTATGACGTTTTGGGACTTGCAATTTTTATCGATTTTTCACTATTTAGGACAGGAAATTTTCGAATTATACCTTTTTGGACTTGACTATTTTGTATTTGACACTTTTCTGGAAATTTTTCAGTATCGATTTTTTGCGTTTCTGGACTTTTTCGATTTTTAACTTCTTTTAGACTTGTAAAAATTTGAGATTTTCAACTTGTTTTGGACTTTTTTGGATTTTTTTTCCATTTTTCACTTTTCTGGACTTACAAAATTGTCCATTTTACACTTTTTGGACTTGGAAAATTTTCTGGTGTTCGAAGTATGATAATTGTAGTTCTGTTCGAATCTGGATCTGTGCTCCAAGACGATTAATAGGTTGACTAGCACGGATTAATTGCCAAATCTTGATTATAGCCCGCTTAAAAGAGTGTTAAGGGCCATGGTATCAATAAGACTTTCTTGAGCTGTTTTTGAGGGCTTGAAAGATTATTTGTTTTTTGAATACTTGCGTGCATCTTAGCACTTGAAGCCAATGAAAAATGTCATCAAAGCAGACTCACTGGGTAATTGCTTCATTCTCTGAAGATCTTATTGTGAAGAAGAGAGACTTCGAGAATCGCTAAAATGTAAGTTCAATAAATTTATTATTTCCACGTACGACTGGGCATTTCTAGAACTTATTCATTGGACAGCTCTACCTCGTAATTTATTTTTAATATGGATGACCAAAAGAGTTTTGGTCAGCAGTTGACATCTATGCACAGTCACAAGCATTAAGGAAAGTTCTCAAAAATATTAGGTCAGCTTCGAAGCCGGAGACTATGCAAAATATTTCCGATAACTTGTACGGTTCTCAGATTCATTTGCTTGATTTTGATTTTGGTTTGGATTTACCACTTCTGAACCGTTTAGTGACATTAATATTATTATTTTAAAATATAGTAATTTTATGTTTATGGTTGGGGTAAAAAGGATTATAGAAAATCGAACAGTTGACTCGTTCTCTGAAGGGTCTTCTTCTTTGAAGTTAAAATCTGGATATCACCACCTCCAGTGAGCGTTCGCGTGTTCTGTAAGATGATACAGTACCTCTGTTTTTTTCTTCTTTACTTCTTCTGTTTCTTGTGGTGCATTTCTTGACTTGAAGGTTTGGAAACCACCGTGATAATGAGGGGAAACTTGTTGTTGAAGTATGCCTTGTTGTTGAAGTAGGCCTTGTTTTACCACGTTGAGTTGTCCTACTGACTGCGCCAATTGTTATCTTGCACCAATCATTTTTAACTTGAAAAAATATTTATTTGTTAAAAAAATAAAAAAATATTCATTACTGACAGTGACTACATGAATCTAGATTCACCAGTAACCTGAACAGCCTAAAGTTATTCGATTTATACAATGTAAATGTTAATTCAGCAAAAATATTAATACACAGAATACAAAGGATTATTATAATAACAATATAAAATAACTGATAAATAAAATATAAAGTAATGTTGTAATATTATAGGAGACACTAAGTTCGCATATTTAGAGGAGACTAATAGCTAACAATGAAGTTGCTGACACATACGGTTGTAAATAGGCAATGCATGCATGTAATGACATGAAGGTATACCAGTGAAAACGTTGTTAAAATTTCAATTCAATGAATTTTGAGAAATTTACCTTTGTGCTGGCTACAGGCCATCGGGATTTTTAAGTTGGTTTGCCATGCACGATCAACGTGTCGAGAGCAAAATAATCGTTTTTCTACAACGCCCATTATCAAGCACCATGCATAATATGTGTTGTATTAATGTAGGTATCTTTCCTGTTACTTAACATGCAGGCTACTGGAAATCCTTCATTGAATTGAATTGAATTTGTTTAATATATATATCTTCCTGAACTTTATTCATTAAAATGAGGCCAAAGTCATTGTAAGATAGATTTGCTTTCTCTGTGCCTTCTTCTCCTTGTTTTCTATAGAATATAATGGGATTATTTTGCTCCAATACACATTCATTAACCCCTATGTCAAGCCTCACTATTATTTCGACAGCCATCATGGTTCAAAGTCGAATAACATCGAAAGGATTGGCAAATAATTACTCAGAATTTGCCAAATAGAGGGTGAAGTGTTATTGTCATCTGTGGCGAGAAAAACTGTAAGTAATAGACACTAAAACAAATATTGAAACAAATAAAATAAATATCGGTAATCAAAAGAACCATTTACCAAGTAACATCTGGATATAATTGGTTATTGAAAGAGAAGATACGAGAAAGGAAATCTGTTAGTATTATTTACTGCTGCAGACATGTCAGAAACGAGGAAATTTTACTGGGAATCTTTAAATTAGGAATCAATAAATAGTAAAACTAACTCAAGGCATGCCAGATCAGTTCGAGTGTGGGCGGTGAACTGAATTGAGTAGGCTCACGGCACATTAAACTACACACGAAACATTGGACATGCTAGATGAGTAATAAGAGAAATAAACCAGAGCACGATAATTCGTTTGAACAAGAAAAAATAACCAGAAAAGGCAGATTAGATCTTGATCCAGAAAATATAAATATGGAAGAAATAAAGGAGTTGATAATGGGAAAGAAATAAAAGATGATCAGAGGGTAATAAAAAATGAAATTCAGCAAATACAAATAGAACAGGGAAGTCTTTACGAAGAAATACTGGATATTAAAAAGGAAAATGAATATCTCAAAAACAAAAATGAACAAATAAAGAAAGAGTATGGAGAGTTCAGAGAAGAATTGAATATTATGAGAAGAACGAAAAATGTTATAATGAGTGGGCTGACAATAGACACCGAAGATAGCGAACCACTAAAGAAGGCAATGGACAATTTTATGAAGACAAATTTAGAGGTTGAAGTGAACATCGAAAAACTACTAAAATAGGAGAAAATAGTCTAATAGAATTGAACCACGCAGATGACAAGGAAAAAATATGAAAAACTAATCAAAATTAAAGAATTTAAAGACAGAAAAAGTGTACATAAATGACCTAACAAAAGAAGAAATATATTAATAAAAACAAATACGAGAACGAGAAAATGGAAAGCATGTAAAAACCAAACCAAAACCAAAATACTTATAGATGAACATGAAGTGGGAAAAGAAGAAAGACAAATGATGAACAGGCGCGAACAAGGATATGTGATTCAAAAATGGAATATGTGAATATGGTAAGAAAAGTACATTAAGAAAAAAAGTTATAAAAGAAGGAATGAAATGAGAATAACTACATGGAAAATTAGAGCTAGGCTAGAAAAATGCAAGAAATCGGTAGACAAATAAAACAAAATGTAGCAGCTATCCAAGAAACAAGGTGGTAGGTCAAGAAACTGTAGACAACGAACATTTCAATCTTCGAATCTCAGGAGACAAAAAACAAGGTCAATATGGAGTGAGTTTCATGATATTTGGAAAAATGCGAAAAAAATACTAGAATTTAAACCAATAGACGAAAGAATTGCATATCTACGAATAGAAGGAAAACGAACCAACATATCTATGTTGAATGTCTATTCTCCTACTGAAAATGCCAGCAATGAAGATAAAGTTACATTCTATGACAGAATGAAACAAGAGATAGAAAAAATACCAAGAGAAGAGAGAATACTGGTACTGGGAGATTTGAATGCCCAAATTGGGAAGGAATATATAGAAAAGATTGCTGGCAAACATACAATATATGATAAGACAAACGATAATGGACAACGACTATGTAATACGGCAGCAAGAAATGATATGATTATAAGTAGTACTAAGTTCCCACACCCTAAACACTACAAGATAACATGGACTGATCAGAAAGCATGTACACAAATAGACCACATATTGACCGATAAAGGATGTAAATCATACAGAGGAGCATGTGCAGACTCAGATCACTTCATTGTAATGACAAAAATTAAACAAAAATTGAATAAATCAAATAAAAAACAGAACAAGCTTACGAAATGGGACATAGACAAACTTGAGCGAGAGTATTCAGAAAGAATATAGATCACAGATTGAAACACAGCTAGTAGAATGGAAACTACGAAAATAATGTAGACAAAAAATGGAATAACATAAAAAAGGCTCAAAACATCAGCAAATAAACACATTGGAAAAAGTAAAGTAAAAATAAAAAGGAATGGTTTGATGAGGATTGCCATTGGAGATAGAAAAATAAGTAAAAGCAAGGCTTAAATGGATAAACACCAATAACATAGATGATAAACCAGGATATGAAAAACTGAGACAAGATTGCAAGAAACTGATAAGGAAAAAAAAAAGAGTGGTTTGATAATTATATGGAAAAAGAAAGAACCAATAGAAATACAAAAGCATTCTAGAAGAAGATATCTGAATTTAGATAAAAAAAAATAAAAGTGTAACAAAGGCAATAAAAGATAAAGAACGAGAAGTAATAGATGAGGAGAGCAAATATAAATAAACCTGAAAGAAAAAAGAAGAAGATACTGATAGTGACGCAAAAGATAAACCAACAGAAGACCCTACCTTAGAAGAAGTAAAAGGTATCATTGAAAAAATGCGGAACGGAAAAGCACCAGGAAAGGACAGAATATGTGTAAAGCTAATAAGATATGGAGGAGATAAGCTTGCAGAAAACTTAACATCATTTAATACTAAGGATATGGAGAGAAGAAAAGATGCCTAAAGAGTGGGAAATAGGTCAAATAATGACAATATACAAAAAAGGTGATCAGCAAGTGTGTGAAAACTACAGGGGGATAACTTTATTAAATGTTGCATACAAAATACTGTCAACAGTAATTCATAAAAGACTAACAGAAAAAACAGATATCAATGTGGATTTATAAAAGGAAGATCAACAACAGACGCAATACACACAATTAAACAAATAATGGAGAAGTCATACGAATATCAAATCGGCATGCTTTCGATAGAAGCCAACTCATGCTAGCACTGAAAGAACAAGCAATCCACGCCAAACTAAGAAGACTACTTCAAATGACTATGGAGCACTCACTATTCTAACCCATAAAGGAGAAACGCAAGATTTTACTATCAACAAAGGAGTCAGGCAAGATCAACTACGTTATTTAACTTGGCACTATATAGAATATGTATTGAGAAACATACAAGTGGAAGACAATTAATCGCATATGCTGACGATATAGTCATAATAACAAAGAAAAGAAAAATCATGGAAAGTACTCTGAATGAAATAGTTGCAGAAGGGAAGAAAATGTTGTTTAAATAAATAAATAAATAAATGAGAACAAAACAAAAATAATGAAACTTGGCAAAACATTTCAAGGGGGAAAAGAAGTGGACAAATTCAAATACGTGTCACGATTAACAGCAACGGAGAAAGAAAAGCAGAGATAAATGAAAAGATAATAGCAACAAATCGAGCGTACAAGGCAAACATAAAAATCTTAAGAATTAAGATACTCACTCGGCAAACGAAACTTAATACATGTTACATGTAATTCCCATTATTTCTATTATTATTGTTATTATTTAATTTGAGCGTTATCAAAGTCACCTATATTAATTCTCATTACATAGCACTCCTTGAATCAAAGACCATTGATAAAGTTATTCTCGTGGTATAGATACCATACTTGAAATTAGCGACTTCATTGTTATTTGTTTCTTAGCCTATTCCTCAAATATGCTAACCAAATGTCTACCTACTTATAACAAAAACCTATTGTAATCTGTTAACCATCTGTTCATTAATCTTATTGTAGAAAAGCTGAATTAACATTTTGATTTATATAAATAGTTGAATTTACTTGTGAATTTGTATTCATGTAGTCACTCTGCTAGTTTATTTAGTCATTTTATAATTTGATAATAATTTTTAATTTAATAAATATTTAAAAAAAAGTTAATGTTGATAAGTGCAGTCATTCGGATTCTTCAACGTTAATAAAACACGCGTACGCTCATATTATCAACGGTGGTTTCCAAGCCTTTTAAGAAAGTACCGCACCCCTAAAGTAGAAATAAGAAGAAAGGTACTTCATTACCGCGGGTTCATGCGAACGCTCACCGGAAGTGGTGGTATCCAACAACAAGTGAAGTTAGTGAAATCGCATCGCAGAGAACAAGACAACTTCGATGATATTCATACTGTAAGTGAATCATCTCGTAAATAATATTTTGATTCAATCGATACTGTTCGATTTTCTATTATTCTATAAGTATGTTTAATTTACAATTCAACGAATGGAACAATTACCCAACAAGTCCGCATTAACATTTTTCAACAGACTTCAAGTTCTTAATGCTAAGGTGCACTCCAGTATTCAGAAAAATAATAACCTTTCTGGCCCACAAAAAGCAGCTCAAGAAGCGCTTATTGAAACAATGGCCCTTAACACTCTATTAACCGGTCTAGAAGCACAATTCCAACTCCAAATCAACTAATTCATGCTAGTCAACGTAACAATCTTTTAAAAGCACAAAACCTTATTCGAAGACGACCCTCCAGAATTACAAGACAATCAGAAACCTTTCTCTAACTCCTTTGCTAACAGTTAGCTCCGTATGGTTGCATAATTTATGTATATAATTTTGAATAAAACAAAAAAACAAAAAATTACAGAAACATCTTTACTGCAAATTAACAAATGGTGACACCACCTAGTTAGTAAAAATGAAATGAATGAAAATTCTTTAAATCTCTAGGCATAAACATACACAAATTATCTTTAATAATATAATTGGTTGGTAGGTAAGTAATAAACATTTTGTCAATAATTATGCAAACATTCATTTGAACTTTTTGGATGTTTGTTCAAGCAAACAACTTTCCTCTCCATTATATCATAAGCATAATATTTACAATATTGTTGCTTAGTAAGTGTTTCTAACCACTGTACATTTAAAATTTGTTTTATTCGAAATTCTGTTGCATTTGCATTCGTTTTGTTTTAATATGGTTGTTATAGTGTAGGGACTGATGCCGTTTTGGAATGCAAATGCAGCAAATAGTACTCGATCTCTATAATCAAGAGGTGATTAAAAGAATTTTCGTCTCATAAATATAGGCAGGTTATCTGCACCACCTATATCTTGTATCCATTCTTGCCATGGTGTTAATGGCATTTTGTACATAAATTTTCTGTAAATAAATTCAATATTTCAGTAATTCTTAGAAATATATACATTATATATATATGAGATAATGTGTATGTTTATATATAGAAAGTTGTGATATAAATAATATTGAAAATTACAGAAATGTCAATTTACGGGTATATTGAGAAAATGCAAGTAGGTAGCTAATTAGCTACAGTACAGCTGCAAAAATATAGAGAATCAATCATACAGATGAGGACAATCACTCATCACTAAACGTCCTCATCATCATCATCAATATTGAGTACTACTTCAGGCCTGACCATTGGAATGAAGGGCTGCAAGTCGCGATGCGCATAATCAAAGTATGGCTCATCTGCATGAATGACTTGCAACCTTTCCAAGACCCCAGGTACATGTTGTGGCGGTGCAAAATTGGTGATGATTAGAATCGGCCCTTTAAATATAATATTTTCACTTTGTTTGTGTTTGATCCTCTTACATGTAGCCTCTCCAGCTAATAATGTTTTCAATACTGCATAATTGGATGGGCTACATGTTCGAGGATCAAACTCATCAAATTTTATAAATTTATGGGCCGAATTTAGGTTTTGTAAAAAGAAATTATCTCCAATATTGTACTATGGTGTTAATTTTTGTTTTTTTTTGATTTTTAATATTTTTTTTATAAATGTTGTTTTTCCAACGTTAGTTAGGTGGGCCATATAAATATAGCTGGGGTCTTTTATGTTGGTCAGGCCTAGAAATAAAATTATTATACCAAGTTGATAAACACCAGTTACATATAGGACCGAAATCCAATGCCGGATACACGAAATTGTTCAATTGTACGTTTTTACATGTATTTTCGAATTCAGCTTTATATTCTTTTATGAATTTGTGTTTTTTTTCGTGTTCTACTATGAATTTGTTTCGATATAAAAATGGTTTATTCCGTGTATCCTGGGAATATTTTTCGATCCTATATGCAAAATTTAGCTTTGATGAGGAACAATTGTATAATGGGTGATTGTCCTCTTTTGTAATGTAACTAATTGATTGATTCTCGTTTTTTGGTTGCTGTACATCGATAGCTACTCCCGGATAGAGAAACCGAATATACTGAGTCATTTCATTGATAAAACTTGGCGCTGCATACTTTACATACGCATGTATGTGGTACACCAAACCTTCCTGTAATGCTATTGCATTATCATAATTGTCTGCTCTAATTACATATAATATTAAACGTTGCTGCTGGTTATTGTTGTTGTTGTTGGGTGCAGCAGCCTCCTCGGGTGGATGTTGGTCTGCCGCAGGTAGAAAATAGTATTGTCGTTCTGGAGGGAAAGCGATAGGCCAGAATTTTTTTTTAAAGCATTTAATAGGTTGGCTTTTTCTATTTCTCTATCGCTTTCCCTGAATGGTATTGTAACAAAATAATTACACGTTTTTGTTACATTTCTACCGGCAGCAGCACGACCACGACGACCGCGTCGTTCAGTACCACCAGGAGGTACTAATGGTGGATCACCACCTGATATTGAATTATTTTTGAAAAAATACAAACAAATAATTCAATACACATTTATTATCTAATATTGTAATACAAAAAAAAGTTGAAAGTATATCTATAGTACATTAAAAAAATTATAATAAAATCCAAAACAAAAGTTAATTCATTCTAATTTTTTAGTTTAAAATGAACAAAGTTTCCAAGGGATACAGACAATGCAAGAAGTGCTCAACAGCTGAGCAGATAGCGGCGTATCACCGTTGTAAGTATTTCGCTCAGCTGTTGAGCACCCAGTATCCTGGAAGGGAGGAGTCTTTCCTGGAATGGGGCAGCAGCAACTACATAGCTCCTTATACGCTGTGTAAGGAGCTTGTGGAGTTGTTGCTGTCCAGTAGAAGGGAGTCCAGAAGTGTATACAACAGGTGGCCAGCAAAGCTGTACTATCTGCTGTGTTGCCATGAGCAACAAACCGGATACATACGTAGCCGGTTTGTTGCGAGTGGCGCCGAAGCGGTGTGTACAGCTTCTGTGGGGTCAGATGACGATGAGTCATTCCATGACTTTGAGAAGGAGTCTCAAAGCCATGGAATTGAGGCAGCGCAGCAACAACATCAACTTGGGGCAGCAGCCCAAGTGTGTATGCCCAAGAAAGTGGACAACGACAGCGCCGCCGGAATGAGAAACAGTTGCTGAAAGATACTTGGCTTCCATTAAAATTATTTGACTGAAGAGATGAAAGACGGCAACAGCTTCACCGCCACGTAAGTCCATTTGTTTTCTGAAAGATATGTCATAGGTATTTAACATTTTAAATGTTCAGGTAAACTACGGCTACGTACACATGAAGACAAACAAAATGAATAATTTTGATTGAATTTCCCCCTGAAGAAGACTTTAATATTTTCATTTTTTCATTTTAATAAAAACGTTTAATTTTAATTGTGTGTGTCTTTTTCAAATTGGAAAGTTTGTTTTTTATATTTTATTGTACTTTTATGTTTTTTTTTTATAATATAATATGAGCATTTTGAATGATTTATTATCACTTATTATTACCTTAAGCAATGGAAACAGATAAGTTTTATGTACACTTTTACTTACCAAACAGTCGAAACCATTTAATGTGGCGGCTGGTCGATAGTTTGTCAATGTGTATAATGTGTGAATCGCGGTGCTGGTTAACTGTAATAAAATAATAACATAATAATTATCATTTTAAAAATGAAACATATGTAAAAATAACTCACCTATAAATACAGTAGCCATATTTTCTTTTCCTCACCAGTATACTTGATTAGAGTCCGTTTTAAATTTGAAGAAGTATGTATGGTTTCATAATATATGTATATAATTTTGAATAAAATAAAAAAATATATTAACAAATTCGTCTACGAACAGAAATATTTACTATATCAAATCTATATTAAAAGTATGTAATCTCTCTATCATATTCTGTTTCCGAAAATTATGTCAACTTGAATTTTGTTAGTAGCAAAGTTCGACCATGACCAACAAAATTTTTACTATTCTATGGCATTTGAATTAACAAATTCGTCTACGAACAGAAAAATTTACTATATCAAACATATATTAATAAGTATGAAATCTCTTTATCATATTCTGCTTCCAAAAATTATGTCAACTAAAATTTTGTTAGTAGCAAAGTCCGACCATAGACAACTCAAAATTTTCACTGTTCTATGGCATTTGAATTAACAAATTCGCAACGAACAGAAATATTTACTATATCAAACATATATTAATAAGTATGAAATCTCTTTATCATATTCTGTTTCCGAAAATTATGAAAACTTAAATTTTGTTAGTAGCAAAGTTCGACCATAGACAACAAAATTTCATAGAACCAATGAACTACAATTTCATTAAAACATCTTTTATTGTGTTGAAATGCAAAAATATTAATCAATAAAATACAAAAGAAATCAAGTTTGTTTGTATGTTGTATATTTATATTTTCGATTCTACTACAGTCATAGAATAATGATTTGATGTGACACTTGACATTATGTTGTCTGTGATTGTCAAATTGAAAAGAATATGGTAATAGAAGAGTTGACAACAAAATTTTTACTATACTATGGCATTTGAATTAACAAATTCGCAACGAACAGAAATATTTACTATATCAAACATATATTAATAAGTATGAAATCTCTTTATCATATTCTGTTTCCGAAAATTATGAAAACTTAAATTTTGTTAGTAGCAAAGTTTGACCATAGAAAACAAAATTTCATAGAACCAATTAACTACAATTTCATTAAAACATCTTTTATTGTGTTGAAATGCAAAAATATTAATCAGTAAAATAATATTGAAATCAAGTTTGTTTGTATGTTGTATATTTATATTTTCGATTCTACTACAGTCATAGAATAATGATTTGATGTGACACTTGACATTGTGTTGTCTGTGATTCTCTAATTGAAAAGAATATGTTAATAGAAGAGATGACAACAAAATTTTTACTATACTATGGCATTTGAATTAACAAATTCGCAACGAACAGAAATATTTATTATATCAAACATATATTAATAAGTATGAAATCTCTTTATCATATTCTGTTTCCGAAAATTATGTCAACTCAAATTTTGTTAGTAGCAAAGTCCGATAGCTACAGCTAGCTACAATCCTAATTATTTTTCTATTGAAGATATTGTAACGTGGATAGGTAGACATGTACTTACGGTTGTTATTCTTTTATTAGCTATTCATTATGTAGTTCTAGAATTATGGTAGAGTTATTCTCGATCCTTCCAGAAACTATATGTGAGGTACAATTTGTCATGCTATTGTCAGTTTAACAAGGATCTAGAACATTAATTGTATGCGTCTAGATAATCACAGAACATTCTCGATGAATGTCATGTCATGATTCAGGTATATAAAGCCGTGTCGATGACGGGAGACTCTTATGAAGGCATTGAGTCTTATGAAGTCAGTTTATTGTATCAGTCAATTGGAGACATAACTCGAAAGTAGTTGGATCGCGATAGTCAAAGTGACAAGTAGTCACATTTGTACTACAACGGAAAGCCGTGTACAGTGTGTTTGAAAATAAATCATTGGAAGCAATCTGAGAATTTTGAGTGCTACGCAAGTGAACTCACCCCACAACGTTTAGCACAGGGTTAAACGTTACAATATATTAGCAACACAGGAACGAACCCCTTGCAAATTTCTTCTCAATGTCCCTAAAAAGTGTAGCATGTTTCGTCATTTCTTGCTTATCCTGAATGTTTTTAGGCAAACTTAACCCTTCTGCAGCAGAGAGGGATCTTAAAGCAGGAACAAATCTGGAGCTACCAGTGTGGTTAGTTACAGAAATGTCTATGGTCGCAATCTATTGTTGCTCCTGTATTGCCAAAAGTCTACAGAGAATCATATAGAGAAATATTAAGGGCGGATGCTTGCGCTGTTCAACTTTACAAGTTTATGTGAAACACTTTGATAGACACGGAGAAGTCCACAAAATTATTATTATTAAGTATGTTGTATAATTTCATCGCTATTGTTAAAAATTTCTATTTTTGCGAATCCGTTTTTTGCAATTGTTAATGTTTCGGGAATATGTAAGTTCTTAATTTTACATTCGGGAACTATAATATCACCATCACATTCGGATACAGGCACATAGAGGGAAGCAATTTCAAAAGAGTTCAGGGTAATCTTATATTTTTCTGTTTCAGGGTTCCTAAAAATAATTGGGATATTTGTTTTATTATTGGAAAGCTGTTAATTTACCAAGTCAATCGAAAATTTAAGTTTTTGAAGCTCTTTTAATCCAATAATACCATCGAAGAAATTATGAAAATCGAAGAGAATAAAGGTTATTTGTTTATTGCTTTTCAATTCGGGCATTGCTGGAATATCAGCTCTAAAACGGACTTCTTTTTCTCCTACGCCTGTCCTTATTTGTGTTGGACAATGATAGATACAATCACTAAAATATTTTTGTGCAATAGAAGGTTTTATGATAGAATTATAAGAGCCGGTGTCTATCAATAATTTCATTGGAGGGTTTTGAATTTTTATGTAAGGTAAGCTGTTATTAATTTCAGTGTACATTTCGGATGTTATTTTTAATGGGGAGGTGTTTCCTGGGCATCTATTAGAAAATTTTCAGAGTGTTCGACATAATTTGGGTTTTGATTTTCTGTAACGGGATTATCGTACCCTTCGAGATAGTTTCCTAAAATCTATGGTTGATCGTATTTTATTTCAGGATTCTCGACAGTTTCCCCGTCAATTTGATAAAGCTCGTCTGAAATAAAATTACGTGGACCAGAGGATTTGAAATAATTTCTAGAATTTGTATGTTTCTTCATACTAGGAAGTGTATAGCTGGTTCTGGTTTATTGGTTGGTGTTTTTCCGGTTGGTTTGAATACGTCTTTAGGAGGTCCGAAAACTTCTCTATTAGTGAAATTTTTTTGTTGAATTGGTTGGGATTGAAAATGTGGTTCAGAAAATTGAGATGGTCCCGGACTTTGTAAATTTTGGGTTTGAATGAAATTATGTGGTGGGTGGAAGCGATGTTGGGGTGAATAGCTTGATTGAATTCTTTGTATAGGGGATTGATAATATTGTGGTGGTTGAGGAGCGGTAAGTTTATGATTATTCATAGGCATTCTAAATAGATTCTGGGTATATTGAAAATTTCGTTCTTCGATAATAATTGTAATGGCCTCTTCTAGAGATTTAGGATCTTTCATTCTAACAAACAATCGCAAATGAGCAGGCAAACCAGGAATGTTAGTAAGGGATAATTGGTCGTATTGTCTCAGATGTATCTCTTTAGTAGCAGCATTCATGGATTGATTAGCAATTGTCTGTGCAAGGTTGCTTCTTAAAACTTGCAAGCGTTTGCCGAAGTCAAGAGAACTCTCGTTTCTATTATAGGCCTAGCCATGAACAGATCTTGCTCTAAACATTCTAAATTTCTATTGTCACCAAAACATTGCTCAAGAGCCGCTTTTATCAACGGCCAACTAGTTAGTTCAAGGCGTGATCCAACTAAAATTTTTGCCCTACCTACTAGTTTAGTTTGAATAACTCTAATTAAATATTTTTTTACCCTTATATCTGTTGTATTTCCAAAATTATCAAAAAGGAAGTTACAAGCATGTATAAAATTATTAAGTAAATTAATATCGCCATCGTATTTAGGTATAGTATCAACAAACATTTTAAGCATATTTAAGCCGCTAATGATTTGTTCGTTATTACTATCTGGCATTTTGTTACTAACTTTAAGTGTTGTTGAAAAATTATCTATTAAATCGTCAATATTACTCATAAATTATTACTCCTTTAAGGTTGGTTATGTATATTCTAATAAATCTAGAAGTATCAAATTTTCTTATACGGAGAAAATAAGGAAATAACAGGAACTTGGACTTACTTTGCCGTTGTTTTTCTGTAGATCGATTCTGCTTTGGGTCCTTGCGTTGTCCTCAGGTGTACCAAACACTTGTGGAACTGGGGAGGTTCTGTAGTGCCAAGGGATGAAGATCCGCGTTAGTGTCCAAAAATACGTATTCTACCGTAATTTAGCCAAAAACTGCACAAAAACGACTGACTGAGCCAATAATGGTTTTCGGTTAACGAAAATAGTTTTAAAAAGTTTTATTGCAAGCAAGAAAGCAAAGAACAGAATGAATCTTAGATCTAATTTACATATATTTATAATAGGATAAAATGACGTATTATGGGTAAACGGATGCGAAAAGGTTCTTCGGACGGTCTCACGGAGTCAGCACTTCTAGTGTGAGAACGGACGATGATTTTCATACCGTCAGCGTTATTGGTGCAATTTTAGTAGGGCCCTCGGGAATCTCCTTCGTTTTCTTGTACCTTAGGTCCCAGGTCGGGTGCTGTCGACAAGTGATTTTGGGTGCAGTGCACTCACTGATTTCGTGTCCGTTTTGAGTGCACCTGTTGCAATATTTGGTGACGGTTGGGATTCTGTCGTTGGAGGTTTCTGCTTTAATCCTCCTGCCGAATAGTATAATCCCGGGATCAATGAGGGTTTGGATGGTGTCCGGATTTTGGACAGGACCCTGACTAAAGAAGTGTAGGCACCTCCTTGCTTACTTGATCTTAACCTTCTGATGGTCGAGAAGGATATTTCATCTTGACTCAGCACGTCTGCCACCTTATCCATACAGATGTCTTGATCGATACCACGCAGAACCCACGAATGCATTATTGTCTTGGGTTTCCTGATGTATATCTGTTTAGGTCTCGCCACTAAGCGAACTTCTATGTTCTTATCACCCGTTCGGTGTCGAAGTTTCTTCTCGAGAGCCTCCTTTGATATAGTCTGGTCTTTGATCTCGAGTCTGGCTGTCCGGTTTTGGTTGATCTTGAGGTCGACGATGGGTTTTCGTCCCCCAAGTACTTCATTTGTTATAAGAAGCTCATACAGGCCTCGTTGTGTGTGGTAACCTTCAGGTAAGTTGCGTATGTTGAATACGCTATTGGTAAGTTTCTCAGACTGTTGGCTTTTGTTAGAGATTGATGATTTACTAGATGATCTAGAAATCTGGACGGTTCTTTCGTGACGACGATTTCGTACAGGGTGCTTTGGTTTGTAGACTTTGTGTTCTGCCTTTAGGCTAGAACAAAGGAAGTCTGTGCTGTAGTCTTTTGGTTGATTTGTCTCTTCGGTCGAGGTCTGGGTTAATTGTTATTGGCACGCGCCATGTTACGCGTGTTCATATTGGTAGGGGTTATTTTAGTTTTGGCAAATTGCCCTGCTTTGGGCATACTTGTATATTAATGAGATACATGATTAGTGGGGGAGTTTATAATACCACGGGCCCCGTTGGTTGGGACCCGAATAATCCCTCGTGGACGCAGGCTGGATCTCTGCTGCTTCCACGCGACTTGTAAGGCGAAACGGTTTTAAAACACCTGGGCACCTCAGGTCGCACCTCTGAGATTGGCAAAGGTCTTCGTCGCTATTTGTACCAATTGATGGAAGTAATGTTAGTCCTAAAAAGAACACTAGTACCCTTTTGGTATTTGCAGGTGATTCACAGGAACAGAGTTCAATGAGACACAGGATTCTTCCTCGTTCGTCGACCTCTGCTAATCGATGTTCGGAGAAAGAGGTTGCAATTTGTTATAAAATAACCTCTTCTTTCTACCGGTCGCGCTGAAACTATTCAACTACGTATTGTTCTCTTATTTCTTTGTTCATGGTGGTTGCTACCGCCGGCTTTATCTATGGCCAGGGTTGGTGGACGGTAGGGGGAGAGTTTATTCGAGGAGCCTGTGAGGCAGACTCACTCGTAGTCTTATCTATTGTCGTCGTTGGCCTTATCTTTAGTGTCATTTTCGTCGTCCCAAGGTCGATCTACATCAACAGATACCACTATGTTATGTGGCACTGGTGAGGGGCACAAGGCCCAAAACAACCTAATAATGAGGTTGTACTGGGACTCGTACAGTCCCTCACCAGTGCACATGCAGTACAATATGATCATTTTAGGAATATGATGCGGATTGTCCCGGGCAGCCATTTCCGGAATGTACTGGTAGCGAACTAGCCGGGGGTCTGCCTCAATGAAGAATTGGGGCCTGGATTGTGGGGATTGCCCTGATAAATATAGGAAAGCGAGCGAATACAACACCTTCTAATATTTTTCTGTCTTTCTATTCTGTTATATCTGTTACATTACATCAAAACAAAAATGACATAAAACAATAAAACAAATCTCATCTTCTTCTCCTAACATCCTCGGGACCAAAACAAAAAAGTAGTAAGCAATATTTATTACAAAAGGGTTATACATCTAATTTCTGAGGACTTTTAATTTTCCTCCCAAATCGTGAAACTTTTACTACTTCATCCTTTTCTTGTTTTTCATCTACATTTTGTTGTAAGCTTTGATTTTCAAATAATTCTACTGATTTTATATAGTTTTCCTTTATAGAAATGCTTTCGCTATCCGGTGCTTCAAGAAGATACAATCTCTGGAAAGGTCTTATTAGAATACCTTGGCTCGTCTGAACTTTCTCGACTCTAAATGATCCATCTCTTCCTGCAAAAATTTCTAGCACTCTACCGATAGGCCTGTTAATTCTTTTCTTATCCTCGCTACCGATTAAAACTATATCACCCACTTTTATACTTCCAACATTTTTAGGAGGACGTGTAGTTAACTGCGAAAGATACTCTTTTCTAAATCGGTTTCTCAAATTCTGTCTTACAGTATTGATATACTTAATTATTTTATTCAGGGCAGCTGAATCAATAGCATCTAAGTCCGCAACTTCACACTCTCCTATTGCATGTAAAAACATTGCTGGAGTAATGGGTATCAATTCTTTAGGATCCTCATTAAAATAAGTAATTGGTCTGGAATTAATCACAGCTTCACAATAAAGTGTAATACTTAACAGTTCCTCATAGGTAACTAATGATCTGCCCAAATTTCTTTTTAACAAATCTTTTAATGTTCTTATCATTCGCTCCCAAAACCCTCCCCACCAAGCAGCAGTGGGTGGATTAAAATGCCACTCAATTTTATTGACGTAAGCATACTCTTTTACCTCCTCCCAATTTATACGTTTAAACAAATTAAATGCTCCAATAAAATTGGTACCGTTATCACTAAACATAACCGATATCCTACCTCTTCTGGCGACAAATCGTCTTAATGAATGTAGAAAACATTCAGTGGACAACGAAGTTATCATATACCATATTTACTCGTTGCTTTGGCAATGGAATGAAAGGAGTTTCCGCTCTTTTTACCGTAAACCTTTTACATTTGATACAAGAGTTAACGACTTCTTTTATGGTTTTTCGTGCCCTTAATATCCAATATCGCTCTCTAAGAAAAGTTACTAACGTGGCCACTCCGCCATACCTTAAATTAAGGTGAATTTGTTCGACTAATCTTCTAACAAAAATATGCTTGGATGGAAGCAATATTGGACATTTAAACAAATTATCATATTCGCCATAGAACAATTTCGTTTTCAATCTTAATAAGCAATTTTCATCTCTATAAATTTCAAAATTCTTGAACTCAGGATCTCTAAAACTTTCTTCCTGTACTAACTTCAATATTACTATCTCAGCGTTTGAAATTTCTTCTAAACTTAAAGGACCGGTCCTCTTTCCTCTATTTGCACAATTATTATATAATCTTAATATCCAAGCAACCATTCTAATAATTTTATAACATTTAGAAAAGTACGTAAAAATATTAAGTGGTTCAGCCGTTCCATGCATAACGTAACAGTTTTTTCTTCTCTCCATATTTAATGTTTCTACTTCTTGAGTTGATAAATTTACTTTTTCACTAGGCCATAAATTCTCTTCATTCATTAACCATGGAGGCCCTTCCCACCATTTAGATTTCAATAAACTCAATGCATTGCATCCCCTAGATGGTAGATCCGCAATATTCATTTCCCCCGGAACGTACCTCCATTGTTCTAATGAAGAATAATCTAGAATTTCTTTGACTCTGTTCGAAACAAACGTATTCCAATCTTTATTACAAGCCAACCATCCCAATACTACCTTGCTATCCGTCCAATAGAAGACTGGTACACCCGAAAATTTAGAATTTTTCAAAATACTCTGAACCAACCTTCCTGTAATGACTGCGGCTAACAACTCAAGTCTAGGAATCGAAATAGATTTTATAGGTGCTACCCTAGACTTGGCCTGAAGTAACTGTACCTTGACACCAGTATTTGTAATTGCACGGATGAAAACACAACCGGCGTAAGCTTTTCTACTGGCATCGCTAAATGCATGAAGCGTAAAACTGATAGGCGGTAATTGGAACACATATCTAGGAATTTTACAGTATTCCATAAAATGTAACTTCTCACGCAATGAGTCAAACTCTTTCCTTATTTTCATTGGCAATTCCTCATCCCAATCTAAATTCAAAGACCATGCTTCCTGCAACAATATTTTTGGTAATAGGGTAGCCGGGCTGGTTAAACCAATAGGATCAAATATCTTTTGAGACATGGACGAGTTGCGCTTGCAGGCAATGTTATATCTTTGATATCACAATATAATAAATCGGATTGTATATCCCATAACATACCAAGAACAGACTGTACCTGATTATTACCTAAATTAAATTCCGAATCAAAATTCCTAATAATGGTATGAGCCCACGAGCCTAGTTCAAATTTACCTTTTTTCATAATAGCATTTGAACCAGTAAAAAATGTTTTCAATTCCTTTTTCGAGCTTGCACTTGCAACTAAATTATCCACGTAAAACGAATTTTTCAAGATTTCGATAAGCTTTTCGTCAAAATCCTCCTGTACAGTTTCAACATGGTGGTTTATTGTCGCCCCTAATAAGAACGCACTAGGCTTGAGACCAAATACCAACCTGCAATGACGGTAGGTTATGATCTCACTGCCAATAGTGTCCCTCCACAACACAAATTTAAAAAAATCCCTGTCCGTGGGATGAACACTTATCTGCAAAAATGCCTGGCGTATATCAGCTGTAACACCAATTTTAAAATATCTAAAGTTATATAAAATGGAAGGTATCAGCTCTATCAGATTTATACCTTTTTCTAAGCAAGCATTAAGACTAATCCGATTGATATCCTCGGCCGACCCGTCAAAAACTGGTCTGATTTTAGTTGTCACACTATTCTCTTTTATTACAGGTCTATGCGGCAAAAAATATCCCTTTCTATCATCATCTTGAACTACCTCTGTAATACCCTCCGTCAACCACTGTTTCAGCACAGAATCATATTGAGTGAAAATTACTTTGCTAATTAATTTCTTTGACATCGTCTCTAATCTCTGAACCGCTGACCTTTTATTAGATGTTAACTCGGGATGACCATACATCCAGGGTAACTTTATTTCGTAACGATTCTCCTCATTCAATTTAATATTTTCTTTAAAATGATTCATTATATCGTCATATACTTGTTCACAACTTTTACTTTCAGGTTGATCATGTATCCCTTTTGATTCTAATTTCCATATTTCAGAAATGCTACAACAGTACATGGTGATACAATTTGAGTTCTTATATCCTCTGGAAGTACCCGACATCGTCCAGCCAAAACAAGTTTTTATTGCTACACTTTGAGAAAGACTCACTATATTTCCAGTTAATAAGTGACCAAAATAATCAGCTTCATCTAATATTTCAACTCCAGGAGCACCCTGACCCTGATCATTAATGAAAATGTTCTTTCCCTCTAATTCTCCTGCGACACCACTATCCGCTAATCTAGGTATGCTATCACATATTTTTTCCTGATCCATCAAATGCATTGTACAAGAGTATTTATCATCTAGACTTGAAATGGAAACTTTATAAACATTATGCTTAATACTTTTCGTTTTTTGGCCACCAAATAACATATGATAAACTACTTCACTACTGACAGGTTTCAACCTCATGTCTTTAGCAGTTTTTCTTAAAATATATGACTGCTGAGAACCTGAATCAAACAGTAATCTGACAATTTTAAACTTATCTTGACCACAAATTTTTACAAATATTGTCGGTAACAAAGATTGAGAACTAATGCAACTACTCAAAGCACTAGTTGTTTTTGCTTGCTTGTCACCAGATTTATCACTTTTCTTTAGAGTAGGACAAACTAACGTTAAATGCCTATTAGCACAAATCAAACACTGAATAAATACCCTACAATTTTTTACTCGATGCCCTAGTTTCAAGCAAGCTAGACAAAAATTTTTCCTTTTAATAATTTCTATACGTTTATCAATACTCAACTTATGTGCAGTGTTGCAGTTTTGACTGAGGTGGTTGTCCCTGTCACAAAAAATGCATATCAGTTTCTTCCCATTGGTCACAACTAGGGATGCTGCCGTGTAAATTTCTTCCTTGCTCTCCATCGAAGCCTTTGCTCCAGATACAAATCCCACCTTTGCTAAAGCTATTCTTTCTTCACTGATGACCTCAGATCTTAAGAACACCATCAGATTATCTAAATTTCTTGTACTTTGGCTGCCCGACACGTTCCTTTCCCATGCTCTCAAGACTTCTGAGGGAATTGATGATTCTACCAGAGGAAATAACAAATAAGTATAATTGTTAGAAGCCACAGCAAGTACTTCCAAGCCTTTCAGGCTGGATTCCAGTTTATTAACCAAATCTGCGAGTGGTCTACCGCTTTCATTATTTAATATCAGACCAATAATATCCCTCATGTACGCATCGATTAGGTATTCGTCCTTGGCAAACCTCATCTTCAATTCATCTAAGGCTAACTTATAATTTCTTCCAGATAGTGGAAATGTCGATACTACTTCATGAGCTTTACTATGTTCCGTCATGCTTTGGACTAAGTATTGGAATTTATCTACTTCCTCCATTCCTGGGTCTTCGTCGATTCTTCTAAATTGGCCCCAGAAAGGCAACCATTCTTTGACATTTCCGCTGAATTTAACTAGTTTAATTTCCGGCAATTTATAGCGTTTTTTGGTCAAGCTATTGTCTAGAATTTCCGTACCGCTTTTATGAGTTTCTTGGCTGTTGAATAAATCGAAAAGAGTAACATTCTATAATCTGCTCTCTGTAGGTCTCCACAGTCTGATATTCATTCTCTAATTTGTCGTTCTACACTTTTTCTTGGCCATAAATGCTTTCACTTACTTCGTTATCGAGATCAAACAATCTTGTAACTTTATCTTCGAAAATATTGTATTTACTGAGTATTTGGGTTTTATTTTTGCTTTCCAAAGCTTCTTTTAAACTAGATATAGCTTTGGTTACGCCAGCTCGCACGTGCCCTCTCTTCGTAATTAGAGACTCCAATGTTTAAAAAAAATATCCTTTTTGATCTCACAATGAGTCCTGTCACGGTCGCCAGATGAAGAACTGTGGCCTGGATTGTGGGGATTGCCCTGATAAATATAGGAAAGCGAGCGAATAAAACACCTTCTAATATTTTTCTGTCTTTCTATTCTGTTATATCTGTTACATTACATCAAAACTACTAATTTAGAACTAAACCATTTTAAGTACATTTATTGACAATTGACATGTTGACAAAAATGACATAAAACAATAAAACAAATCTCATCTTCTTCTCCTAACACTCAACCTCTACTGGGTTGTGCCGGAGGAAGGAAACCCTGTTGAATTTTATGTATATATTTCGTGAATTCAACAGGGCTAGCTCCCGGTACTCCTCGAGATCGCCAAGTACATTCCGGACGACCACATGATTCTCCTCCTTTGTGATGTACTCTATCACCTCAGCGAGATCCTTAATTTTTCTGTCCTAAAACAAATGGAGCTGTATTAAAATCGTGTATAATATGGTGTGTGAGTATTTACTTGTATTTCAACATCGGTGCATCCTGTTTTCCTCCGTAAGGATCGACTAACAGAACTAGTCGGTTGCACGGCCTCAAGAATGATGTTGACATGTCTATGAGTGCCGTGCTGCCCAAACTCATCCACATGTACCTTATAGGGTGATCGATAGAATTCATTGACCACCCTTTGTGAATAATGCCGTGGAGAGTAAATCACCCAGTACTTGTGCATCATGGACCTAGTTTAATAGACTGAATAGAGTAAGTGGAAGTGGAGTAGGAAAATGAACCGTATGTAGAATGTAGATGTGGACATGTGGATGTGTTGACAATAATAGATACTGCAAGTATTCTACATACGAGGGGTGATCACAATGAATGTATCTTATATTTCGTGTAATCGACTTCTTCCTTAGGTGGAGGTGTATATGTCGGCGTCAAATAGTGAAATCCGTCATTCCCTGAAATCCCAAGTCATTTCACGTATTGCCGGCAAACAGCGTAACTCTACATTTGGTACATCGTTTGCCTAATAGTCTCAGGCATTTCCTGTAATGACGGAATTATTTAAGTCAAACGCTGTAGTTAACTAAATGATTTGAGTTTGGCTGTTTTAGCCAATCATTGTAATTACGACAGTGTTGCCAGTAGTGCATGAAAATCATAAATTTAAAACATAAACTCATTTATTTTAAGTATGTAATTATAATAGGATAATGGTTTGGACAAATAAAAAAAATTAAATATGATTCTGATATCTAAAATAAAGTATACACGCAATAAAAAATAGCATAGAACGAACAAATAAGAACAAAACTAAATAAAAGCTAGATACAAAAATATAGATGGAAATGACTGATAATATGGTTTACAATTTATTAGCGCAAGGTGCGCTTTTATGACATCTTGAATTACAAATAACTTTTTTCTTACACAAACACATCTGTTTGACAAACATTGTTTTTTCGCTGGTCTACACGAACATTTCAAATATCCTTGACCTCCGGAAAGTGAGAGCGACTGCACAGCTTCTCGTACAGATACAAATTTATCTGGAACGTCATCTACTTGAAGAAATGTCTCTTTGGTTTCCATTAGATCAGGTCGATTGAACCATGATTTGATTCGACCAGCTACACATCCGACTTGATAGACTCCATTTTTGTAATCCGTTACAACACACATCAAATTTTGCATGTCAGAAGGACCTCTATCAATTTTATCAATCAAAAGAACGCATGAACCTATATCTATTGGTGGAAGTTTTTTCGCAGTATTTGCAAGCATTTTTTCTGCTGCTCGCTTTTGACCCTTGCTTGCATCATGTCTGTTTTTTTCAATTATTGCTGTATTTTGACATAATATACATTTACCTCCATCCTTAGAGCATGTAATGCATAACATAAATTCTTCTTGACTAAATATTTTTTCAGTATTTTCATTGGTACTCACCAATGTTTCTATTTCTTCAAGATCCTCAGCAATCGAGTCAACAACATCCACGACAACATCCTTGTGACCATCAACCGTTTTCCCCATGCTAGGTGGTTCTTCTATTTCATTTGACTGTACCTCTTCTTGCAGGTTTTCATTTTCCATATATTCTTCTTCTAATACACGTAAGTCATCTTCATTTTCCACTTTATCCAATAAATCTCTAGGTAGATTCATAGGAGAAAATCCAGCTTTAGGTTCAACTCCAAATAATGCTTTGTACGGTGAACGTCCAATTACTTTGTGGTAGGAACTATTCTTCTGAAACTGTACGAAATAACAGCCCAGTGACCAGTTTTTTGAACTATGGTCGTACATCCATGCTCTAAGCATGTTTTCCACATCTTGATTGCTTCTCTCTATACTTCCCTGTGATTGAGGATGCCTTGGTCGACCATGAATAATTTTTAAAGATGGCCAAATTTGCACCATTTCCGATATCACACATGCCGTGAATTCTCGACCATTGTCGCTTTGGGGTATGCTAGGTGCACCAATTTCCAAAAATATTTTGAGCAATTCATTTGCTACCTCATTCGCAGTTTTTGTTTTAAGGGGACGTAAAAATAAAAATTTTGTTAGGTGATCTTGATAATTAAGCAACGGTACTCATTGTCTGGACAGGATTGAAAATCCATAAGGTCCAGTTGTCCTCTAGAGTTAAAGTTGGTTGAAATAATAGGTTTTATCGTCAGATTTGCATGAGACTTGTTCTTTTTCTTTTGGCACACTTCACATGTTTCGAGCAATTTTTCTATTGCATATCTTCCAACGTCATATTTTGTTTTTAAGTTGTGCATTATTTTATCCCGGCCGCCATGACCTACACTAATATGTGCTTCACAAACAACATTAAATATGTTCTCATAAGGAACCACAGAAACTTACTTCCCTCATCATGTTTGTCCTTTTTAATAACAATTTTTTCTTCTCCCACTTCTAACACATCATATAAAGATAAAAGGTGATACTGTCTTCTCGTTTTTTCCAGAAGTTTGTTTAGCCCGCAGAATTTCCGTGGCAACCTAAACGAAAAAAGAATTATTCATGAAGGTAGTATAGCATTCACTATCAAGTAACATTCGATTTTATAAAATACATTTGACTTCTTATATACCGCGTTCCCTTTCTAATTAAAATCTACATGCTCAAAACCCAATAAAAAGGCACATAATAAATCCCTCTTTCCCCAAGCATATGAATTCTAAAACCGTGTTACACGTGACAACAGTGTACAAGTTTGAAGCGATTTTGTAGGTTGCAGTAGTTTGAGGTTACGTTTGAAATCCTAAAGAATTTACTTACCTCCGTCAATTCCGCAATATTCCAAGGTTTTTTCTTGCTCCGATTGGAGTAATAGTCATCTAACTTCTTATAAAACAAATCCGAATGCTTCGACATCGCAGTTTTCCCAAAAAATCACTACACAGATGTCAACAACAATTACAGCGTTCGACTAAACCCGGCACACAGAGTAACGGAAAATTACACCGTATGACTAAGGTAAATCCGTCATTACAGGGAATGCCTGAAACTATTAGGCAAACGATGTACCAAATGTAGAGTTACACTGTATGCCGGCAATACGTGAAATGACTTGGCATTTCAGGGAATGACGGATTTCACTAATTGACGCCGACATATATATTTCGGAGATGGCTGAAGAAAAGGTGTTGGTGAGAACCCGGGACTAGTGCTGTTAAGAAGATGTGTCATAGCCGTACTAGGACAAGTATGTAAAAGGAGGTATTTCGTTGGTTTCTTCGATGGGGATGTAGGTAGGAGATGGTGGAAAGTCAAGGGAATGGTTGTAGCGTGCACGGGACTTCTTCCCCGCGGGTTCCATACTGTGCAAGTATGTAAAGTGGAGGGATGTCGGTGGGTTTTTCGATGGGGATTTAGTTAGGAGACTGCAGAAGCTTTGAATTCTGTCACGGGGGTTCCATACTCGGGCATTTCAGGAATGTCGGACATTCTTTGGATGGGGATGTACTTAGGAGCTTCTGGCATCTGTGACATTGGTTGATGGTCTTTTGTTGTCTCATTGGTTCAACTTTGACTTTTAATCCACATAAGTGGGTTCATTCCAGTAGTCTTCGCGCTTGCTAGTTCTAGTTTGGTAAAGTGGGATTTCATCCTGTGGACCTCCAGTGTGAATCCGGCATCGCTTAGTTCTTCTTTGATTTCTTCCACTTTTATTCCTTGGTGGGTCCCTTTTACTACTAGGTAGTATAGCTTGTTTTCATCCAGCCTGTAGGTGAAACATTTTTCTTTGTTTTGGTCAAGAAGGGCCACTGTTTTCTTATAGTCCTCTTTGGAGCCTATGGTGATCCTTATTCCGTCCTTGCTGCTTTTAGTATCTACTGTGATCTTCTGGGTTCTCAGTTTTCTGCGAACTTTTGTCCAACCTTCTCCTTCTGTGAGGACGATTGGTGGGACCTTTTCTCTTTTTGGTGTATCTTCTTCTGTTGCTTTATCGGTGATTTGATTTGCTTCTGGATGAGCATTGTCTTCGGGCAGCGGTATTGATGCAGCTTCGTTAAGTCTTTCCTCTAGGCTCATTTCCGTTCCTTGCTCCTGATTAGAGGTACCTGGAACTGGTTTTGTCCTGGGGTCTTTCCTCATCCTCTTGGGAGTAGGAGAGATAGGATTTCTCTCATTTCGTGCAACTAATTGGCTAATTAGCTCGTTGATTTTTTGTTTTTTTTCGTTCCGTTGTTTGATTAATTTATTGATGGTCTCAGTGAGTTTGGCAATTTCCCCTTGCTTTTGCTCTTCACTAAAGCACCTAGTGCTAGGTTAAGAACCTGAGCACCAGTGTGGGTTTAAGAATATTACACTTTTGCACAATATAATGCTATTGTTTTTTTTATATACAATCAGTAATAATTAATGAGGTATATTTAAATTAAATGAGTTAGACAGTTTGTTAGGTTGATAACCTTCAACACCTGTTAACTCAAGTATTTTATCTGTTTATTCAATTAACTGTATTAGTATTATGGATGCATGCAACTAACCTATTTATCAAACCCCTATGTCTGTTGAAGGCGGCTCTAGTAATCCTTGGTTAACGGGAAGGGGTGCGAGGGTCAGCAAACTGCTACTTTTACTGCACCTAACAAGGTGTGTTTTAATTCGCACTAGTGCCTGTCATAACGCAAGCGTTTCCTTCACTAACATTTTATACTGTTGTTTAACTTTTGTCTCAAAAGTAGCACTACTTTTAATAAGTCGCTGAAAACTATCGATTTGGGAAGTTGGCCCAAGGTAGGTCCAAGGTTGGTACAGTGTTGGTCCAAGGCACGCTCGAATTTGATCCAAAGTTGGTTCGTGGATGGACCAAGGTTGGCCCAACGTTAGAAGCTGGATTTGGAATTGCTGTCGATGACTCTGGTCTCAGTGATCTCTCGCTGTTGACGTCTGAATCTCGACCAATTCCATTGGGAATCCATTACAGTAGGTAAAGGAAAATGAACCGTATGTATAATACAGATGTGGATGTATTGACAATAATAAATATTGAAAGTATTATACATACGAGGGGTTTTCACAATGAATGTCTCTTGTATTTCTTGTAATCGACTTCTTAGGTGGAGGTGTTTTCGAAGAAATATATTTCGGAGATGGTTGGGAGTGAAGAAAATGTGTTGGTGAGTGCCCGGGACTAGTGCAGTGAAGGGGATGTGTAGTAGGCTCATTGGGGCTTCTAATGAAGTCGTTCCAGTGCGCCCAGGACTTCTGCCACGAGAGTTCTGTACTGGGAAAAGTATGTAAGAGGAGCTATTTCATTGGTTTTTTCGATGAGGAAATTTTCGAAGTTACACATTTTGGGACTTGTAAAAATTTTCGATTTTCTTCTTTTTTGGACTTAAGAAAATTTAACGTAATGTTACGATAGATTAGGTTTATTTTTCTTTTTTTAAGGTCATTTTTTTAGGTTAGGTTTTTTCCTTTTTGAGGTCACTTTTTTTAGGTTAGGTTAGGTTTTTTCTTTTTTATATCATTGTTTAGGTTAGGTTATTCAAGTTTTTTTTTTCTTCTTTTTTGAGGTCATTTTGTTAGGTTACGTTACGTTTTTTCTATTCTTTCCTTTTCTGGGTCATTTTTTGTCAAGTTAGGTTAGGTTGAAGTTTTTTGTTTGTTAGGTTAGGTGAGGTTTTCTATTTTCTTCCTTTTTCTAGGTCATTTTAGTTTTTTGTTTTCTGTTTTTTTCTAGGTCATTTTTTTAGGTTAGGTTAGGTTACGTTTTTTATTTTTCTCTTGTTTGGGTCATTTTTTAGGTTAGGTTACGTTCTTCTATTTTTTTCTTTCTTAGGTTATTTTTTGTTTAGGTTAGGTTAGGTTCCCGTGAGGAGAGAAAACTCCCATCGGGCGCCTCCCCAGGTGGCGGATAGGGGGATGCCTCCCAGATATGGGTGGTACCGGGGAAATTAAATACCCGGGGCGGACCAAATCTGCGCTGCCTTGCGCGTAGGGAAACGTATCCCAAAGGCTAAGGGAAGGAAAACCCTGACAGAAAACCTAGGACCGGAATCTAAGCTTGGGAAACTGCGGCGATGGATGCATGGCCCACCCTTAAGTGGCTCACGAGCAGCCGCCTGGCACCATGGCGAGGGTGTGCAGGGTAGGCGTAAGCAAGGCCTTAGCGGGGTACGGTGCACTGCCCCACCGGACCGTTTAATTCAGCTACACTCGTGGGACGAAAAAAGGAACAACCCAAATTGAAAAATATCCAGACTATTACCATCGTCAAGAAAGACGATAACCTTAAGACACTAGTCCACAGCAGACTGGGACAAATAAAACTGCACAGGTCCCAATCGTTGACGGAAAACAGGAAGAGAAAAAGTCTTGACAGTACTATCACGCAAGACCAAGGTCTCTATAAGAGGGTACAAAGTACAAAAGCCTTCATCCTGATGGAGGCGATAGATGTGATCATCGAGCGGTCTAAAAGGCTGTGCAAGCTGGTGAGCGAATGCTCGAACACGAAAACCCAGATATATAGATCCCTACGCAGGAAAATCAGGTTCACTGATGTAGAGATTCAAGTAAATACTCACACAACATATGAAACACTATTTTAATACAGCCCCATTTGTTTTAGGTGAGAAAAATTAAGGATCTCGCGGAGGTGGTGGACTACTTCACCAAAGAGGACAATCATGTGGTCGTCCGGAATGAGCTTGGCGATCTGCAGGCTTTCAAGCTGCTAGCCCTGTTGAATACACGAAATGTATCCAGTAAATTCAACAGGGTTTCCTTTATTCACAATGGGTGGTTGATGCATTGTGTCAACCACCCTCAAAGGTGCTCCTACAGGTGGACGACTTTGGGCAGCACGGCACTCACAGGCACGTGAATTTCATTCTAGAGGCCGTGCCCCCAACAAGTAGCCTCACTCGTTCCCTGAGGAGAAGAACAGGATGTTCCGAAGTGGAGCTACAGGTAAATATTCACACACACCTCTCTATTATACACGATTGTAATACTTCTCCATTTGTTTTAGGTGCGAAAAATCAAGGATTTACCGGAGGTGGTAGCCTACATCACCAAGGAGGAGAATCATGTGGTCGTCCGGAATGTACTGGGCGATCTCAAGGAGTTGCAAGAGCTAGCCCTGTTGAATTCTCGCAATGTGGGCATAAAATTCGACAGGGCTTCCTTCTTCCGCTTCTGTCGGTGATACTGGCATAACCCTGTAGAGATTATGGCTAGCTCGCTACCAGTACATTCCGGAAATGGCTGCCAGAGAAAATCCACATAACATCCAAAAGATGATAATCTTGTAATGTATGTGCACTGGTGAGGGACTGTACGCGACCCAGTACAACATGCTTATTAGTTTGTTCTGGGCCTGGTACGAGTACATGTTGTACCCTGGCATCCATACGCGACAGTGGGATAGGCCACTAAGGCCGTTACCTGGTACACAGCAGACGCATTCCACCACTACCCAAGTATCTGCTGCAGTACCAGGGCCATCATCATCATCACCACCACCACCACTCTCACTGTCGCCTCTTTTGATGCCAGAGGTATCTGCTGCAGGATGGGCAAGTACATCATCATCATCCTCACCCTCACCAGTGCCACATAACATAGTGGTATCTGTGGATGTACATCGACCTTGGGACGACACTACTGACACACCTAGACACACCAACAGAGACACAACTACGGGTGAGTCTGCCTCACAGGCTCCCCCTACCATCCACCAACCCTGGCCATGGATAAGACCGGCGGTAGCAATCACCATCAGCCCTCCACCGCTTGCTGCTACCGCCAGTACTGTCCCCCCGACAACACCAACAACAACACCTACCGACCTACATACAAGACCTCTCCATTCCTCCCCAATGCCCCACCTTTTCATTTCCCTGTCACAGGGGTGGACATACCCACAAGTGGAGAGTAGTAGTCCTTCTCCATCCTACTCTCCACGACCCCAACACCCTTGGCAGCTGCCCACCACCACCTCCTCCTCCTCCACCGGTTACTAGTACACCCACTGACAACATTACACGACTAGCTAGCCGGTCATCCCAATTGCCCCGACTTTCCATCTCCCTGACACGGACTTCAACACACGAACAACTGGAGAGTAGTCCTTCTCCATCTTACTCTCCACAGACAAAACACTTTGCAAATATAGCCATTTCACCGGGCGGTACTGAGCGACCAATGGAGAGTCCTTCCCCTACGTACTCTCCATTGGTCATGGCTTATCGCTCCCCACCACCTAGGACTTCACGACGTACACACGAACAAACATCAACAGATACCATACCTTCTGGCAGCTCCACGACTACATCACCTCCTCCTCGTGCTACACCTCCGGGTGCTACTGCTAGCAGTAGCAGAAGCCGCAGCAGTAGCAGCAACAGTAGTGGTGACTGACTGACTTCCACATTGTTTAACCTTTTTATACTAGAATATGTTTTATTTTCGTTATATATATATATATATATATATATATATATATATTTATTTTATTTTGGAATATATATTTTATTTTCGTATAGTGTATTTTCTATCCACGTCCCATACTGGTGCAGTTTTTAACAAGTCCACAAAAGTAGAAATTTAAGTCCAAAAAAATTGAACAGTCAAAAGTTTCTACATTCAAAAAAGGGAAAATCGAAATTTTTTCCAAGTCCAAAAAAGTAAATAATGGGAAATTTTTTCAACTCCACAAAAGTGAAAAATCGAAAATTTTACAAGTCCAAATAAGTGAAAAAATCGAAAAATTTTCCAAGTCCAACTAAGTAGAAAATCGAAAAAAAATTTAAGTCCAAAAAAGCAAAAATTCGAAAAATTTTCAAGTCCAAAAAAGTCAAAAATCGAAAAATTTCACAAGTCCAAAAAAGTCTAGAATCGAAAAATTTTACAAATCCTAAAATTGTAAAGGTCAAGGCAACAGCATACGCAGACGACTTGCTATTCCTTATAGAAGGGGAAAGCGCCGCAGAAACGAAAAACAGGGCAGAAAGGACGGTTAACGCAGCGGTTAACTGGATGAGAGGCAAAGGACTGGAGATAGCACCTCAAAAAACCGAAATTATCGTGGCTAGAGGTCCGAGAAACATTGGCACTTTTGAAATAACAGTGGAGCGATTAACAATAAAAGCTAAACAGCAACTCAAATATCTAGGGGTGATATTCAGCAAAAACTTAAATTTCGCCGCCCATGTGCAGCATACGGTAGAAAAGGCGAAGGCGAAATGTGTCAAGCTCCAAACAATCACCCCAAACGTAAGGGGACCCAGTTACTACAAACGTAAACTCCTGTGTGGGATAATACATAGTATTATCCTGTACGCAGCACCGGTATGGAGGGAAGTGACCAAAATACAAAGTCACTGTGACAAACTAATAGCGATCCAGAGGAACGGGTTAATCAGAGCGATGTCCGCCTACCGAACAGTTTCAGCGGAGGCAGCACAGCTGGTGTCGGGATTCCCACCTATGGACTTGATGATTGCAGAAAGGTGTTTCCTCTATAAAGTGGGGGCAGGCTCGAGGGAAACAGAAGAATGGTTCGTGAAAGAACGTATAAGAAATGGCAGGAGAGATGGGAAAAGGATACAGGGAAAGCAGCCTGGACCAAGCAAATAATTGGAAACATCAAACCGTGGATAGAGTGCAATCACAGGACTACCTCCTATTACTTCACTCAATTCCTTACGGGGCACGGATCCTATGGAACTTTTACATACAAAATAACAAGAACCACAGACAATTTACGCCGGCGATGCGGCACAAAGGACGACCCTGAACATGTCTTCTATAAATGCGCCCGATGGGAAGAGGAAAGAAAGGGTATAATAGAGGAGATTGGAAACCTGCCAGCAGTGAAAGAGATCATCACGAAAATGATAGAGGACCAGGAATACTGGAATGTACAGATACATCACAATTGTGATGAAAAAAAAAAGAAGACAAAGACAGAGCCGTCGAAGACCTCTAGAAGACATATAAAGAAGAAACGTTGAAGCATGAACAATTATTTTTTTCCCGACGTTTACTACATACCAAACGAGGAGGGGGTTTAGTGGGGAAAAGGCATAAGCTTCCCCCTACCTCAAGGGCAAAAAAGGTTTGGTTAGGTTTGTTAAGGTTTGGTTAGGTTAGGTTAGGTTAATGGAGTGTCACATTTTTCGGACTTCGTAGGTTAGGTTGGGTTTGGTTTGGTTAGGTTTGGTTAGGTTGGGATCTAAATGGCTGATTCTGGGTCTTAGTGTAGTTCAGGCTGCCAGAGTCTGGACTGTAATAAATGCTGAGCAATACCCGCAGTCTCAGAACAGACGTTTCGGCAAATCCTATCTGCACCTCCTCGCGGTAGATCCTGGTAATGCATGACGTGCAATGGGTGTACGTCATGCAGCTAACGCAGAAGGGTGATGGCGAATCTCCGGCGCCTTTTTAACGGGAACCGCTGGATAAGGTATGGTAACTCCGACAGAAGAGTCCACGGAATCCAAGCTTGGGAACTGCGGCGAGGGATGCGTGGCTCACCCGTAGTGAGTCGCGAGCAGCCCCCCGGCATCATGGCGAGGGTGTGCGGGGTAGGCAGTATGCACGGCCTTAGTGGGGTACGGTGCACTGCCCCACCGGACTGTTAAAGCAACCATACTCGTGGGAATTACATGGATATCTCATTTAAAACTAAAAAAGGTAAGGTTAAGACAATTGACTTAGTGGCGGACGATTGTCATATTGTGGAACCACCTGTCAATGGCAGAATTGTCAGGCAGGATGCACAGGTCAAACTCTCTGACCGACAGCAGTGGAAAGAAGAGGAAGCACGAGCTATATGAGGAAGAGGGGCCATACAAAAAGTCCCTTAGCCCTGAAGCTTTTGTCCTCATAGAGGCGATTGAGGCCTCCGTGGTGGCTTACAAAAAGTTGGCAAAGCTCTGTGAGCAACATCCTTATACACAAAAGGAGATTAAAGAAATGATCTCAAGGCTCAAACTGAGCTCGGAGATCTTTGCAAGGCACTCGATCAAGGAATGGCCGGACAGGGTCAAGTATGATCTGGTCCCTAAGCTTACCCATGATGCCGACACCCAAACTAGGGTAGCGACTATGGAAATGGGGACACAGACAGTGTGCGAGGACGGAGTTGTTCGATCACTTAACGGGATCGAGGACTTCGAACTACTGGCAGCAAACCGTTGGGATGACTGTGTTTTCAAGGACACAAGCATTGTTGGAAATCCCACAACGAGCCCTGACAATGTGGTTAAGGTTGTCTTGGTAGAGCCTGATGACCTGCATATGGAATCAAGTATTCAGAAAATCTATAAAGATAGATTCCCGGAGCTTGCAGACCTGGAAGGAGACTGCGAGGTACTTGAACAGACTTGCAGGATAAGATCCAAGAACCCAGCCGAGGTCTCTACGAGAAAGGTCATCAAGCTCAAGCTAAGTGGGACCACAGGGGACTTGTACTGGAAGTTAAAGAAACTTCAGGAGGAAACTAGCGAGGACAAGGTAATCGCCATTCACAACCTTAGGAACGTCAAAACCGAGAATCTCAAGAACCTGGTGGAATGGATCTTTCACGGATCATCCACAAGTATCCAAATCCATGTCCTTACGGCCAACAAGACTGGAGGCGGCAGGCAGAAGACCACCTATGCCCTAATAGTGGACTCCCAAAAATCCTATAAAGACGTAAAAGGCCATTTTAGGTTTTTATTTTCTTTTTTTTTTCTAGGTCATTTTTCTAGGTTAGGTTACGTTACTTTTTTTTATTTTTCTCTTTTTTAGGTCATTTTTAAGGATAGGTTAGGTTCCCTTGAGGAGAGAAAACTCCCATCGGGTGCCTCCCCAGGTGGCGGATAGGGGATGCCTCCCAGATATGGGTGGTACCGGGAAAATTAAATACACGGGGTGGGCCAAATCTGCGCTGCCTTGCGCGTAGGGAAACGTATCCCAAAGGCTAAGGGAAGGAAAACGCTGACAGAAAACCTAGAACCGGAATCTAAGCTTGGGAAACTGCGGCGATGGATGCATGGCCCACCCGTAAGTGGGTTACGACAGCCCCCTGGCACTATGGCGAGGGTGTGCAGGGTAAGCGTTAACAAGGCCTTAGCGGGGTACGGTGCACTGCCCCACCGGACCGTTTAATTCAGCTACACTCGTGGGACGAAATATGGAACAACCCAAATTGAAAAATATCCAGACTATTACCATCGTCAAGAAAGACGATAACCTTAAGACACTAGCCCACAGCAGACTGGGACAAATAAAATTGCACAGGTCCCAATCGTTGACGGAAAACGCCAGGAAGAGGAAAAGTCTTGACAGTACTATCACGCAAGACCAAGGTCCCTATAAGAGGGTACAAAGTACAAAAGCCTTCATCCTGATGGAGGTGATAGATGTGACCGTCGAGCTGTCTAAAAGGCTGTGCAAGCTGGTGAGCGAATGCTCGAACACGAAAACCCAGATATATAGATCCCTACGCAGGAAAACCAGGTGCACTGATGTAGAGATTCAAGTAAATTATCACACAACATATGAAACACTATTTTAATACAGCCCCATTTGTTTTAGGTGAGAACAATAAAGTATCTCGCGGAGTTGGTGGACTACATCACCAAAGGGGACAATCATGTCCAAATACCAACTTACAAGTTGTGTAAAGAGCCAAGCAGGTGAGCGACGAAGCTGTATACATTGCTTTGTTGCCACGAAGCAATAACCGGCTACAGATGTAGAAGGCTTGTGAGTGGCGAGGAAGCAGTGTATACAGCTTCTGTCGAATTATCCACTCCGGATATCTTCATGGTGGCCGGGACGTCGTCAGATGACGACATGCCATTCCATGGCTTTGATAAGGAGAATCAAAGCCATGGAATTGAGGCAGCCCCTCAAAACAAAAGGCGGCGCCGGAGGAATGAGGCAGAGCTGTTGCTGATGCACAATCCATTCCATGAGAGGTCACCGTCACGTAAGTCCATTTGTATACTGAAAGAAATATCATATTTAACATGTTGAATTTTCAGGTAAACGGCTAAGACATAGATCGAATTAATTATTTATTATTTATTATATTTTATGTTACCTCTAGGCACTGTTCCCAATATGAATATGCGGAATTCCTCACAAACAAACCTTCGAATTGTATACCTCCTCCATATATGAAGCCGGTCAAAAAAACTCACAAAATACTTGCCAAAAAGTGCACCTCGCATGTGGTAGGTCATCATTGTAAATTAAACTGAAGCAGCGAACCCAACAAATTAAACTGTGCTGTCAGCTGTCAATTAGAATTATTCAAACTTGATAGTTACAAATTGAATTCGTGCTCTAACCATTTCATGCATTATCTTTTAGGAGCTCTATGATCTGTGACTGAATAATAATTGTTATTCTATATGTTCTATTTGAGTAATTCCTCATAAATTGGGAACACTGCCTGTTAGTGATTAAGATAAGTTAGTAGTATTAGTTTGTTTTATTAAATGATCCTTCCTCTAACATATTCTTTCAATTTGACAATGACAGACAACATAATGTCAAGTGTCACATCAAATAACAATTTCTTTTCAATTTGAGATTTACATTATATTTCTATTTATTTGTTGAGCATCTCAAACTAACAATAACGTATACTTCCTCAACAACTAAAACGTAACGAAACAATACATTATAAATAAATTCGTTCATCTAGTGGGCATTTATGTAACTGCCACCTAAACATGATTCTTCCTCTATCATATTCTTTTCAATTTGACAATGACAGACAACATAATGTCAAGTGTCACATCAAATAACAATTTCTTTTCAATTTGAGATTTACATTATATTTCTGTTTATTTGTTGAGCATATTAAACTGACAATTACATATATTCCTTCCTCAACAACTATAACGTAACGAAACAATACATTAGTGGGCATTTATGTAACTGCCACCTAAACATGATGATCAGTGTTGATAAAATGGGACCAATTTTACTGTACCTTTAGGCCCGATTTCACCAGTGAAATAAATCGAGATTAGTTCATTGTAAACGCGTTTAACACGCTTAATTGAGTTTAGAGCTCCACTTCGCATTTCACCAGTGACAACTAAACGAAGTTAGAGCAAATCTCGTTTCCTTTTCTGAACGGCCGATTTTCTACGTTTACCGCATCAAAACGCGTTTATAGAGCTGTCAGCTATCACTTCTGTCTTCTGTCCCTGGCAAATATTTTAGGTTATATTTATATAGAGAACATTTGTTTTTATTTATGGGTGGTTTCATTGAACAATGGGGACTAAAAAAATGGAACGAGCGCTAGAACTAACTTTTGACGAAAGTTAGATGATGAAGAATCTAGCTTTCGTCTTCCAAGATGGATACGTGAAAGTGAAGAACCTTTCAATACACTAGATGACGGACTTCTTAACTACATAACGGCTTATGAAGCCCAGTTTGTATTGGAATCGATAGAAGAAAAAAATGAATTTCCCACCGATAAGTAAGTACCTACCAAAACTTGTTTGATTTCATATACGAGTATTTCGATTACTTGTACCTACATGTAAGTACATAATTAAACATAATATTTTTATTCAAGGAATCACAGCGGTCTACCGTCAACCAGTTGCTGTGTGCTTAAAGGTTTCACGCAATTGGGTGAAATAAAATGACATTTGCAGATTTATGTGGATTTAGAACTTCAACTGCACATAGAATTGTCCACAAAGTCAGTTCTGCTATTGCTGCACTCCAAGAACGCCATATTCAGACGGCATTTTATAAGAGAGCTCAATTCCCGTATGTTCTAGGAGCTATAGATTGCACTCACGTGAAGTTTCTCAAATCTCCAAGTCAAGCATTGTTTTTATTTTTCAATATTATTGGTTCAAATACATATTTCATTATTTAAATACCTCTATTTTAGGTGGAGATAATGCAGAGATTGGTGGTGATAAATCCAGCTTCTTGGGACGCAGCATTAGCTCTGGGTAATATTAATATGGATATATGGATGAAGGAAGAGCGCCAAAAATCAATCTTAATGAAGTTATAACTATTTTTTATAACTACTTTGCACAGTGAGTTTAGTCGAGTCGAAATATTTAAGAATTCAAGTAGTGTACAATTTTATTTATAGTTTGTAAGAAATTTGTTTTGTGAATATCGAATTTATTCTAAAATAAAGTGTTTTTTACTCCGTATTTTTGTTTGAATGACTCTGTACTGGCACGAAGTCTAACCAGATTTGAACCAAAATTTAAATTTATTTCTCTATGAAATATAATTTTTTGGCTGAAAGTTACAAATTTGACCGAACATGCGGTTGTGGAGGTATGTTTAAATATTTCTCATTCTTTTGAGTCGAAACAATATTCTACTTAATAGAAATCGATGAAAAACTGATACGTAGATATTTCAATTGATGCAAAATTAGTAGGCAATTCTTTTGAAAGATTTCTTGTCAATTCAACATATTTTTGAATTAAATTTTGTAGATTATTTAATTCTGATGATTTTTCTCTTCATACCAAACAAACGTACGCTGCTCGCTCATGACAGATCACAAACAAATTATGACCATGGGTAGTGAAGATAGAATCAACATTACGTCAAAACGAATAATAAATAGCATACTATGTTTTATAACTACACAGCACCATCTATTGAGTGATTTAATGATCTTGATAGCTGACAGCAACTTCGTTTTCGTAATCACGATTAAAATGATGCTGGTGGAATCGCTTTGTTGGGAAACGAGATATGTAAACGCGATTAAGCTAATCTTAGTTTTATTAATCTCAGATTTCAAAGCAAATGGTGAAATCGGGCCTTAGTCGCTGCTGTATATAATGTACTCAGTTAGGGAGGGGGTAGCGGGAAAATTTAAAATATTGATGTTCAAAGTGATATCCATTGCATGTTGTTCTTATTTACGTTCAAGCATTTTGCATACTAACCGTTCTCTGATTTCGATTATCGAGAATGTCATTTCCTTTAAAAATGCCTTGCAAAAATAGTTTTATCCAAAACTTGAAATACTTTTTACGATAAATAAATTAGATTACGATTCCAGTATATTCTTTCCTTTCAGCAGTATTCCCAAATCAGAATACTCTGAAATATTTGTGTAATCTCGAAATATATTTTTTTGCCACAGGATCAATACCACAGCTTATTCAATACAATCAATAATGAATAAGCTGTGTCAATACTTTTGGATTTAGAATCCTGTTATATAAAAAACAAAAGAGTAAAAATTATCCATTACATAACTTCGAAAGTTTTAATCTTTTGACTTTTAATAAACATTCTATCATTTGTGCGATATACTGCCTGAAAATCCTTCTCAAAAATTAATAAACAAGTTAGAGTTTCTTGTGTAGTTTTAACCGACTTCGAAAGACGTAGAAGGTGTAAAATTCAATCGTATAGGCTCTCTATTTATGTTAAAACCCTTTTTCATTCGATAGAGTGCTAAGTGGCACCGTAACAAATTCACTAAAAACAATTTTGTTCTTCAACCAAAGGGGATAGAAGAACATTTATAAAACGAATAAAAGTTTAACGCCTTAGATGACTAATAAACCACACAAAAAATTGTGAAATGAATATAGTTGGTGCTAAAGCTCTCTAACCTACTTATAGATGTATAACTTCAAAATTACCTGTACAAAGAGAATCAACATTTCGAAATTTTAACTGCACCAACTGACAATTTTTTGTGAAGTCTTGGATTTGATTCTATTTTTGACCGACTTCCAAAAGGAGGAGGTATACAATTCGATTGTGTGCATTTTTTTTTGGTTTGTGCTTGCCTTTCATATAGTAAACGTACTCCGATTTTGATGATTTTTGATTCATTTGAAAGAGGAGGCTTGAGAAATGGTCCCATATTTATAAAAACGGGAATCCGACATCTCGTTCCCAAAGGGGGTGGAGGGGGCAAATTTTGTCGAAAATTGAAAATCTGCGTTGATATAATTACAGATAGGACAATATCCGGAAACGTTTAAATGGAACATTTTTCAAAGGAGTAACGGTTTTCGACATAGAGACATTTTAAACTCTCAAATGTACCTATTTTCGCTATGTGGAGAGGGCGATTTCTGTCGAAAATTGAAAATCTGTTTGCAGTAAATGAAAGACATAATTATTTGTAGCAACATTTATACTGAACATTTTCCCCTTAGAGTTACGGTTTTCGAGTAAAATCGGTGTTAAAATGGTAACAACTAAAATATTCAAGCGTATTTCCGCAGCGATGTACTGAGATCTCAATAATAACAACTACAAGCAAGGAATATACGTGGGTAATAGAATAAGTACTATCTTCATTGGTATTAGTGAACGTTCAACGATTTTCGTGACTAATGTTACACTCAAAAGTGTGAAATAAATATTTTTTACAAAAAATTGGACCGACTTTATTAGTTGGTGCACTGAAAAGTATAAAATAATATTAATTCTATTGGGGCTGGTACTTGTGAAGTTGGTGCCAAAAGTTACCAATCTACCTGCAACTGCACAACTTCAAAAGTAACAGCACCAATAGAATTAATATTATTTTATACTTTTCAGTGCACCAACTAATAAAGTCGGTCCAATTTTTTGTGAAAAATATTTTTAAATTTACCTACTAGGTACAAAATAAAACACAAAATATTCTAATCTCAACATTTATTCTATTATACTTTCATAATTTTGACATTTTCTTTAGAATTTTGGCTTTATTCTTTTGATTCTCATTGCTTTTATTGGCAGTTTTAGCAAGAAAATGGCCCCTCATTGTTATATAGTAGATCATCACATCTCTTGTCAATTCTCTAAAATGTACCTTACAACCAACAGTTGTTATTGGTATCTGGTAACATTTATTGAAAATTTCTTGCATACTATCCATCTCAATACCACCTTTACCAACAACATCTAGAACATTTTTTTCTAGTTTGTTGATTGTGATAAACAGCGATCTACTGGGATATGACAATCCACCATATAAGGTCAATCAAATTATTTTGATTGAATTCTTCGTCACTTCCGCTGGAGGATAAAGCCTTGATGCACTCTTCACAGAAATTATATTTTTTCTTCATCCGGCGACATACATATCCTGCTACATACGCAACGACTTGTTCGTTATTTTCAATTTTATCATGGTCATGATCTTCAAAATCGTGATTATGGATGTCAGTTTGAGAGCCGCCTTGTTGATAATTTTTCAACGTCTCATCAAGTTTCATTATCCACTCTTCATTTACTGGCTTACTCGTTGGACAGGTATCATTGACATCCATGAAACTTCTCAAAAGTTCTGTGCCAGTCACATTGCTACCTATTGGGGGCTGAATTAGTGAAGAGCAACAAAATAATCTAAAGACTTGCAAAAATAATGTAGGATCGGGGTGGTCGTTAGATCCGCAGCTGTATCTCATGATCGAGAAGAGTTGCTGAAACATAAGCATTGATTAAAGGTAAAAATGAACGTAGCCAATAATTTTCAAATAAAAACATTACCTCTAGATAATCTTGTGTAAGGCGAGATGTCATGAAATAATCGAAGCCGCATTCACGGTGCATCATATCCGTTATTTCCAGTGCTGCCCCTAACGTAACCCTTAAGCCTGTAAATGTAATTGTAGACAGATACATGGGCAATTCAAGACTTTCCATTCCATACTTCCAATCCTCAAGAAATTCCAAAAAATCTGTGATTGCCTGAAAAAAAATATTATAAAAGTAATAAGTGAATATAAAACGTTCTTGACTCCTAGTTCTCTCTATCTCATGTGTTGAGTGATCATTCTTCAGGCATAAAGCGCTGGAAACAGCAATTTATGAAAAAGATGGGATTAAAATAAATTTAAAAAAATATTGATATAAAACTTAAATCGATTCCACAATTTAATATTTAATTCAATATTCCCGCTTCTTCATTTGTGGAGTGATTCCAACCATATTCAGTCATAAAGCGCTGGAAATAGCCATTTATGAAAAATATGGGATTATAATAAATTTTAAAAATATTGATGTGAAATTTGAATCGATTCCACAATGCAATATTCAATTCAATATTGTCGCATTCTCATGTGTGGAGTGATCCTAACCATATTCAGGCCTAAAGCGCTGGAAGCAGCCAATTATGAAGAAAATGGGATTAAGTAAATAAATAAAAAATATTGATATGAAATTTAAATCGATTCCACAATTTAAGATTTAATTCAATATTGTCGCATTCTCATGTGTGGAGTGATCCTAACCATATTCAGGCCTAGAGCGTCGGAAGCAGCCAATTATGAAGAAAATAGGATTAAGTAAATAAATAAAAAATATTGATATGAAGTTTAAATCGATTCCACAATTTAATATTTAATTCAATATTGTCGCATTCTCATGTGTGGAGTGATCCTAACCATATTCAGGCCTAGAGCGTCGGAAGCAGCCAATTATGAAGAAAATAGGATTAAGTAAATAAATAAAAAATATTGATATGAAATTTAAATCGATTCCACAATTTAATATTTAATTCAATATTCTCGCATTCTCATGTGTGGAGTGATCCTTCTTCAGGCATCATGCGCTGGAAACAGCCATTTATGAAAAAGATGGGATTAAGAAAATAAATCAAAATTATTGATATGAAATTTAAATCTATTCCACAATTTAATATTTAATTCAATATTCTCGTATTCTCATGTTTGTGGTGATGCTAACCAGTTTCAGGCATAAAGCGCTGGAAACAGCCATCTATGAAATTGATGGGATTAAAATAAATTGAAAAATTATTGACATGAAATTTAAATCGATTCCACAATTTAATATTTAATTCAATATTCTCGCATTCTCATGTGTGGAGTGATCATATCATTATTCAGGCCTAAAACGTAGGAAGCAGCCAAATTTGACAAAATTGGGATTAAGAAAATAATAAAAAAATATTGTTATGAAATTTAAATCTATTCCACAATTCAATATTTAATTTAATATTCTCGCTTTCTTATGTGTGGGGTGATCCTAATCAAATTCAGACATAAAGCGCAGGAAACAGCCATTTATGTAAAAGATGGGATTAAAATAATGTTAAAAAATATTAATATAGAATTAAAATCGATTCCACAATTTAATATTTAATTTAATATTCTCGCTTTCTCATGTGTGTCGTGATCCTAACCTTGTTCAGAGATAAAACGCAGGAAAAAATTAGATTAAAAAAAATATTGATATGTAATTTAAATCTATTCCATAATTTGTTATTTAATTCAATTTACTCGCTTTGTCTTGTTCGGAGTGAAAATAAACTTACTCAGGCATGAAGCACTGAAAACAGCCATTTATGAAAAAGATGGGATTAAAATAATGTTCAAAAATATTGATATAAAATTTAAATCGATTCCACAATTTATTATTTAATTCAATAGTCTCGCTCTCTCATGTGTGGAGTGATCCTAATATTATTTAGGCATAAAGCGCTGGAAACAACCATTTATGGAAAAGATGGGATTAAAATAATGTTAAAAAAGATTGATATAAAATTTAAATCGATTGCACAATTTAATATTTAATTCAATATTCTCGCTCTCTCATGTGTGGAGTGATCCTAACCTTGTTCAGAGATAAAACGCAGAAAAAAATTAGATTAAAAAAATATTGATATGTAATTTAAATCTATTCCATAATTTATTATTTAATTCAATTTACTCGCTTTCTCTTGTTCGGAGTGAAAATAAACTTACTCAGGCATGAAGCGCTGAAAACAGCTATTTATGAAAAAGATGGGATTAAAATAATGTTAAAAAATATTGATATAAAATTTAAATCGATTCCACAATTTAATATTTAATTCAATATTCTCGCTTTCTCACGTGTGGAGTGATCCTAATCTTATTCAGCCATAAAGCACTGGAAACAGCCATTTATTAAAAAGATGGGATTAAAATAATGCTAAAAAATATTGATATAAAATTTAAATCGATTCCACATTTTAATACTTGATTCAATATTCTCGTTTTTTCATGTGTTGAGTGATCCTAACCTTATTCAGGCATAAAGCGCTGGAAACAGCCATTTATGAGAAAAAGGGAATATTTTTTTTTAATATTGATATGAAGTTTAAATCTATTCCATAATTTGATATTTAATTAAATTTTCTCGCTTTTTCATGTGTGGTGTGATCCTAACCTTATTCAGTTATAAAGCGCTGGAAACAGCCATTTATGAAAAAATGGGAATATTTTTTTAATATTGATATGAAATTTAAAACTATTCCATAATTTAATATTCAATTCAATATTCTCGCTTTCTTATATGTGGAGTGATCCTAAATTTATTTATGCATAAAGCGCTGGAGACAGCCATTTATGAGAAAAATGGGAATCTTTTTTTTTGAATATTGATATGAAATTTAAAACTATTCCATAATTTAATATTTAATTCAATATTCTCGTTTTCTCATGTATGGAGTGATCCTAACCTTATTCAGGCATAAAGCGCTGGAAGAAGCCATTTATGAAAAAAATGTTTTTTTTAATATTGATATGACATTTAAATTTACTCCATAATTTAATATTTAATTCAATACTTTCGCTCTCGCATGTGTGGAGTGATCTTAACCTTATTCAGGCATAAAGCGCTGGAAACAGCTATTTATGATAAATTAGATTAAAAAAAAATTAAAAATATGGATAGTAATTTAAGTCAATTCCATAATTTAATATTTAATTCAATTTGCTCGTTTTCAAATGTATGGAGTGATTACAATCATACTCAGGCATAAATCCTGGAAACAGCCATTTATGAAATAGATGGGATTAAAATATTGTTAAAATATATGGATATAAAATTTAAATCGATTCCACAATTGAATATTTAATTCAATATTCTCGCTCACTCATGTGTGGACTGATCCTAATCTTATTCAGGCATAAAGCGCTGAAAACAGCCATTTATGAGAAAATTTGAATATTTTATTTAATATTGATATGAAGTTTAAATCTATTACATAATTCAATATTCTCGTTTTCTCATGTGTGGAGTGATCATAACCTTATTCAGGCATAAAGCGCTGGAAAGAGCCATTTATGAAAAAATGGGAATATTTTTTTCTGAATATTGACATGAAATTTAAATCTATTCCATAATTAAATATTTTATTCAATATTCTCGCTTTCTTGTATGTCGAGTGATCCTAATCTTATTTAGGCATAAAGCGCTGGAAACAGCCATTTATGAAAAAAATGGGAATATTTTTTTTGAACAGCCATTTATGAAAAAAATGGGATTAAAATAATGTTAAAAAATATTGATATAAAATTTAAATCGATTCCACAATTTCTTATTTAATTCAATATTCTCGCTTTCTCATGTATGGAGTGATTCTAACCTTACTCAGGCATAAAGCACTGGAAACAGCCATTTATGAAAAAGATGGGATTAAAATAATGTTAAAAATATTGATATAAAATTTAAATCTTTTCCATAATTTAATATTTAATTTAATATTCTCGCTTTCTCATGTGTGGAGTGATCCTAACCTTATTCAGGCATAAAGCGCTGGAAACAGCCATTTATGAAAAAAATGGAAATATTTTTTTTACTATTGATATGAAGTTTGAATTATTTAAATTTATTATTTATTATTTCAATTATTAAATTTCTCTGTGTGGAGTGAAAATAATCTTATTCAGGCATAAAGCGCTGGAAACAGCCATTTATGAAAAAAATGTTTTTTCTTGTTGAATATTGATATGAAATTCAAATCTATCCATAATTTCATGTTTAATTCAATATTCTCGCTTTCTCATGTGTGGAGTGATCCTGACCTTATTCTCTGCTTTATAAGTGATAAGTTCATACGTCAGGCCATGGTAAAAGAGTTGAAAGACTTAAGCAAGACAATATACGGCAGTGCATTTATTGTCTAATATGGCTTTGCAATATTTTTCAAGTTCTACTATTTTTCAAAGCCTCAATGACCACACTTTGATACTGGTTCATGTTCTACTATTGTGCGAGCTGATGTTATTCCTGCTTGCAAAATTGACCATCCTAATAAAAGTTATATACTTGAAACTGCAAATGGAGTGACAATACCCGTCATTGGTACTCACGAGGCAGATATTCAGCTGGGAAAATCAAAATTCAGACCTAAACTATTTGTTGCCGAGATTTTGGACGAAGATTTATTTGGGCTAGACATCATGAATAAATTTGGTTTCAATCTGAACCTCCAAGACCGAATACTCAAAGTTAATGAAGAAGAGTTGTTTATGTCAACATCTGAATCTAGAATAAGAAAAATTAAGGTAAACAGGACCATTACGATACCTGGATGGTCTGACAATCTCATCCATGTTAAAATAGAAGGTTCTAAGTGCAAGGAGGCACTGGTACTGGAAAGTAATCCAGAATGTCTGCCAAGGGAAATGATTATAGAAAACGCATTAATAAATCCATCAAGTGAGCATCCAATTAAGGTGAGAGTTTTAAATCTGTCCGAAGAACCTAGAGTTTTAATGAAAAATGAAGTAATTGTCTGTGCGGAACCTATAGTATCTGTCAAAATCTCAAGCAGTCAAGGGAAAACCATGTGCCAGAAAGGAGGAGAGCTGAAAGAGAGAATCATTTCTCAACTTCCTATCCAAACGAAGGCGAAATTTGCTGATTTATGGGAGATATACAAAGAACTATTTTCTTTTTCGGAAACAGATCTAGGACGAACTAATATGGTACAACATCGCATTAACACAGGCAACCAACAACCAATAAAACAAATTCCAAGAAGGGTACAATTAGCAAAACAAAATGAAATGGAAATACTTATAGATAACATGAGGAAACAAAAGGTAATTGAACCTTCGAACAGTCTTTGGTTGTCACCGGTGGTCTTAGTCACAAAAAAAGATGGCTCGACTAGGTTTTTTGTTGATTATAGAAAATTAAATGAAATCACAAAAAAAGACAGTTATCCTCTTCCCAGAATAGACGATACACTGGATTGGTTGTCAGGAGCGAAATGGTTTTCAACATTGGACATGAAAAGTGGATATTGGCAAGTCGAAATGCATCCTGAGGATAAAGAAAAGACAGCATTTTCAGCCAATACTGGTCTATGGCAATTCACTGTAATGCCATTCGGATTGTGCAACGCTCCAGCGACTTTTGAGAGATTGATGGAAAGAGTACTACGTGGACTCATTGGAAAGAAATGTTTAGTATACCTTGATGATGTAATCGTTTTCAGTGAAACATTTGAGGAACACTCGAAAAATCTAGAAGAGGTATTTCAATGATTCTTACAAGCAAATCTTGAACTTAATTCCGAGAAATGTGCTTTCCTAAGAACTGAGGTGAAGTATTTGGGACACATAATATCCACAAATGGTGTGAGAACAGATCCGGAAAAGACAAAAGTGGTTCAAAGTTGGCCTGTACCAAGGAACAAAACAAAACTGCGAAGTTTCTTAGGCCTATGTTCATATTACAGACGGTTCGTGAAGAATTTTGCTAGTATTGCCCGTCCATTGCATCGCCTAACTGAGAAGGAAATACCTTACAATTGGACTCCAGAATGTCAGAATGCTTTCGAATATCTGAAAGGTGCTTTGTGATCTTCTATTGTTCTGGCTTATCCCCAGAGAGAAGGAGAATTTATCCTAGATACTGATGCCAGTAAAACAGGAATTGGGGCAATTTTGTCCAAAAGAATAGAAGGAGTGGAGTATGTACTAGCATATTACAGTAAGAGTTTATCAAAGGCTGAACAAAATTACTGTGTGATGCGGCAGGAGTTACTAGCTGTAGTCAAGGCAATAAGACATTTCCACAAATATTTATAGTCAGACATTTGTTCTACGGACCGATCACGCATCACTTAAATGGCTGTTCCAGTTCAAGAGCCCGGAAGGTCAGCTAGCGCGCTGGCTCCAACAACTTCAAGAATATGACTTCAAAATTGAACATCGTCCTGGTATTAACCACAGAAACGCTGATGCACTGTCACGACGGCCTTCAGAGTACTGTAAAAACTGTTCAAGACTTGAAAATAATTTGCCAGTAATTCTTAAAGTCAAACGAACCTTGATAAATGGCGACCCAAACTGGAGTTCGGAAGTACTCAAGCAAGACCAACTGGATGATAATGATATTGGACCAGTGATGAGGTGGAAAATGGATGGAGCAAGACCTACTTGGCAGGAGATATCAGATTTGTCTCCTGTCATAAAAGGATACTGGTCACTTTGGGAATCTTTAGTAATTGATGATAACGTTTTAAAACGAAAATGGGAAAGTAATGTTAAGATATTATGTTCCATTGTATTTTGACAGTGTTATATGTTCTGTGTTTTATGTCATTAGCTTTTTACTGATATGTCAATGAATAAAAGGTGGTTGAATATATGCATCAATAGTTCGTTTATGTTATCCAAAAATATCCTGTAAATCATTAAGAATAACAAGTAATGATGGTAAGACTGTTCATTTGCAAATAATTCTTCCATGGAAAAGAATTGCACAAGTACTGCAAGAGATTCATTGTGGAGCAACTGGTGGCCATTTAGGTATCAATAAAACTTTATCGAAGATTAGAGAGAGGTTCTACTGGTTAGGAAGCCGTGCTGACGTAGAGGACTGCTGTCGGTGATGCGATACCTGCTTTACCAGTAAAGGCCCAAATACCAGAACTCGCCATAGGATGCAGCAGTACAATGTGGGTGCCCCATTTGAGCGAATAGCCATCGATATTACGGGGCCATTTCCAATAAGCAGCTCTGGAAATAAATATCTCTTGGTCATCATGGATTATTTCAGTAAATGGCCAGAGGTAGTCGCAATTCCAAATCAGGAGGCAAAAACAGTGGCCGATGCCCTAATTGAACATTGGATAAGTCGGTTTGGTGTGCCGTTAGAGATTCACTCGGACCAAAGTCGAAATTTTGAGTCGGAAATCTTTCAGAGTGTGTGTAACCTAATGGGGATTAAGAAAACTCATACAACTCCACTGCATCCACAATCCGATGGAATGGTAGAGAGATTTAACAGAACACTAAAAAATTATTTGAGGTCAGCAATCAATGAACACCAAACAAACTGGGATAAGTGTATACCGCTCTTCCTACTGGCCTATAGATCTTCCACTCATGAATCGACCAAAGAATCCCCAGCTGGCATTGTGTTTGGTAGAAATCTGAAACTCCCGTCTGACATCTTGTTTGGTTCACCAAGCGAACCTCCCACATCTGTAGATGCCTACATTCAGAGTTTGAGGCGAAGACTCGAGGAAATACACAATCTGGTTAGAAAACAGTTGAAGATTTCTAGTGATCGAATGAAGGCCCGATATGATATTCGTGCAGAAAGCGGACAATTTAAAATTGGTGATAAAGTGTGGTTGTAAAATCCAAAAAGACGAAAAGGTCGTTCTCCAAAGTTTGACAAACAATGGGAGGGACCATATACCGTTATGAAGAGGATAAACGATGTGGTATATAGAATTCAGAAATCCCCACGCAGTAAAATGAAAGTGGTTCATATCGACAGACTTTCACTGTACAAAGGGACTGAGGTGACATTTGATCGGGACGATCAAAGCTAAGAAGGGGGCAGTGTTACGTGGGTAGTTTATCATGTACTTACTGTTATTATTTCTTTTAGTTTGTATTTGTTCTGATTCCTTGCTTACAATAGTTATTGCATGTATATTTCATTATGTAGTTCTAGAATTATAGTAGATTTATTCTCGATCCTTCCAGAAATTATATGTGAGGTACAATTTGTCATACTATTGTCAGTTTGACAAGGGTCTAGAACATTATTATGTGCGTCTAGATAATCATAGAACATTCTCGATGAAGGTCATGTCATGATTCAGGTATATAAATTCGTGTCGATCACGGGACAGAGTCAGTTTTATTGTATCAGTCAATTGGAGACATAACTCGAAAGTAGTTGGAACGCGATAGTCAAAGTGACAAGTAGTGACAGTTGTACTACAACAGAAAGCCGTGTACAGTGTGTTTGAAAATAAATCATTGGAAGCAATCTGCGAACTTTTGAGTCTTACGCAAGTGAACCCAACCCACAACATTTAGCACAGGGATAAACGTTACAATATTTTTGGTTCTTTATAGACACTGAAAAATGAATCCAAGATAAGAATGAAAAAAATCGCAATATTCAATAAAGCTTATTTTGAAATTGAGCTGAATTTAAGAATCTCAATGAAAATGGTTGAAATTTGGTAAACAAAATGTAAGATCTTGTACAGGTAATATAAACATGTTTTTGAGTAACCTCGAACGTTTATTGTTCAAATACTCAAAACTATAAAAATATAATTATGATCCTTGGCAACACTGACTTCATGTCAAACTCATTAACACTATCCAACTTTGAGTAAGTTTTCCCTTTACTACCTCAACCTGCAATGATAATAATAATAATATTAATATGTATTCATGTAAAAATAGCAGTAAATATAATTAAGTGTAAATATTTCAAATAATATTAATAAATTATATTATATATCGAATAATATAGTTACAACTTTGAAGTAGGCATACCTATACTTATGAACCTTGCTTTTCTGACACTAAAGCACTTTTGAACATAATATAAATCTGTTTATTACCGTTATGACAAAATTCGTAAGATCAATTCAAATCTATTCTCGTTCAGGTAAATGGGATTTTTTTATTAATTCCCTTTAAAACTGCATTGGTAAATTTGAAACATATAAGCTAATGAAGAAAATATATAACACCGAACAAAAGCAAAAAGGGCGTATGATGAGTACATTTTACAGTCTCCAAATTTATCACAAGCGTGTTGGAATTTTGGAGTTTAATAAATTTCAAGAAAAACAGATTATATATCACCTAGAGACCATAAAATAGTTTTGGTAAAATGAATTCAATGTATTTTTCTGCACAATTGTTGAGAAAATTATAAAATCTCTTCCAATGCTGGACACTCATAGCATAATATAATGTTATGGCATTAATTAGTCGGTGAAATAAAACCGTGATTTTGTTGTAAGAAGATGTATTTAATATTTCTATCGATATGAATCGGACTACCTACTACGAACAATGTTTTCACAAACGAATTCTAGTACCAAAATTGGTAACATAAATGTATTATAAAATCAATCAGGTGACGAGGGTATGCAACTGTAAATACACAACAGCGTTTAATTATCAGCTGCTTTACAATATATAGCCCCCAAAAATTAAACATTGCAATATAATATTTTTAATACAATTTCTTTCTTTATGGAATAGGTGCATTCCCAAGAGGTATTTGCTGCTATTAATATACCCAGCTCTTCCATAAAATAATTCCCACGACGTCCAGGTACGCTCAAAATCTCAAAAGTATTATGTCCAATCAGCATTATTCCCAGAATAGTCAAAATCATTGAATATATTCTAAAATAAGATTGTACACGTATTTCGAGATTCTATTCCAAGTTCCAGTATGGTCCCAGAATAATAAGTCTATAAAACAGGCCATTTAATGGATGTTAAGTCATATGAAGTACTAGTGTAGAACGGTTTTAGTAACTACGAATTTCATGATAACGTCGTACTGAGCACCGACACAGAATCTCCTTGGGTCTCCCCATGTAGCACTATTTATATCCAAATAATAATATATAACTTAACACAAATCATGCCGAAGTAACAAACAATAGGCGAGCATCGAGCATCCTTGTGACAATCACGTTTCTCAATTGTGCTGGTTTCACACACTCAAATATATGAAATCAATATTTTTTAGAAAAAATTGGACCGAATTTATCAGTTGTTGCACTGAAAAATACAAAATGATATTAATTCTATTGGTGCTGGTTCTTTTGGAGTTGGTGCCTACAACAACAAACTACAACGGCACAACTTCAAAATTACCAGCACCAATAGAATTTTTTTTTTTTATTTTTTTGTGCAACAACTGATAAAGTCGGTCCAATTTCTCTTAAAAAATATTTATTTCACATTTTTGAGTGTAACATTATTTATGGAAATTGTTGAACGTTCATTAATACCCAAAAAAATATAGGTATGTTTAGCTTGTACATAACGGAAATGCGAATATCACATATTTCAGACTTTACCATTGCTAAACTCGGAAACCGTGACTCTTTTGAAAAAATGTACAATTTAAACGTTTTCGGATATGTCCCCTTTCTAATTTTCAAACCTCAAATTTTCGAAATTGTCTAAATCGGAGTACGATTACTATTGTAAGCGCGCGACCAGCAATAAAAAATATTTAAAAAAGCAATCTTACAACCGAATTGTATACCTTCTCCTTTTTTTGAGGTCGGTCAAAAAATAAACAATAATCCAAACGTGCTTTTCAGTCGCACCCGGTATTGTTTATGTTATATCGTTCTACTTTAAGATGTTCAGGGTCCATAACAGACCCATTACAGACTATTGGATCAAAAACAGGCAAAAGGAAGAATCCAGGAGCAATACACTAATAGACTAAAATCGCTAGTAAATCTGAATTAAATGCAGGTAACTTAGTTCAGGCAATAAAATCTTAAGCCACACCTGTTCTAACTTAGATTAAGATGGTCAAAAAACGAGCTAGTAGATATTCAAAGATTGTCACGAACAATGATGACGAATGAGCCTTCAAAACAACTCCAGTAACTAGTCTACTTGCGGAAGCCCAGGAAAACCCCCTGGAAATTAGAAGAAAAGAACTAGCCACAATCTATATATATATATATATATATATATATATATATATATATATATATATATATATATATATATATATATATATATATATATATATATATATATATATATATATATCTAAGGTGTAGTCTAATCCACGGAACCTGATGTACAGATATATATCCTACTCTACACTACGAACTTCATATAACGACCACCCCAGACAACCAAAGCCACTGGATTTGAGGACCAAGAATTTTATGGAGGTACTGAGAATAAACCATTTATCAAAGACTACCTCACCCGCTACCCTCTGGACCTAAGATGAAATAGGCATTAATTTAGAAATAGCCCATCACTTAAAACCTGCAACACCATGCTCAACTTACAGATTATTCTCTGAAAAGAAACATGAATATAATAAATCTATATTTTTATATACAGATGGTTCAGTGAACGAAAACAAATCAGGATATGTAGTAACTATAATAATAAAACAACGGTTGACATTGACGAACTAAACTTTTATTCACTAAATCACTTACATAAGGAAAGTAAATGGCGCTAGTTGTATTGATATTGTTACCATACTAATAAAAACAACAGTAACAACCGACCGTGAGGTAATAAATGCAGGAAGCCTTTCTCAAATGATGTCCATCTTTAGTTGTGAATTATATGCCATTCTCCAGTCATTACAGTACATACTCAAACAGAAGGCTGGCAAATGGACTATCTGCTCGGATTCACTTTCAGGCTTGCAAGTACTCAAAAACAAATATACTGACAACCCAATAGCACAGAAGATACATCTCGTTTCCATCCTCAAACAGGAAAACAAAGAAATAAAAATGCTATGGATTCCATCACACCAAGGTATATCTGGTAATGAGAAAGCAGATCTTATAGCTAAATCGATCACAGAAAATCCCAATATTCAAACAGAAATTCCTGTTCCACAGCCAGGGATTCGAAAAAAATACCTTTTAAAAAACTTCTGAATACTGGAACCAAAAGTGGAAAATGAAAGCCACAAAACTTAATAATGTAAGAAAGAACATTCTTGAACCCAGGCCTATGATCGCATCTATCAGAAGAGACCAGTGTGTTATTACACGAATAAGAACAGGCCACTCAAACGCGTCCCACCTACATCTCTTCACCAAAGAGCCGCCAAATAAATGCCCCCATTGTGACGAAAACTTCTCTGTTCATCACATCTTGATTGAGTGCCAGGCACTCCAGCATATCAAAAACACCATGAATATACCTAACTCAATGGTTAAAGTCACCAGAAATGAAGAAAAATGCAGGAAGACTATCCAATTCCTTAGGAATATTAATATATATGACCTCATATAGTACAAACATTGTATAAGTATAATATTGTAATTTATTTTTTATTTTGTTAAATTGTACTCGCTAACAACCTTGATGTTATATAGCGACTAAAAATAAACCATAAAAAAATGATGACAAAAAATAATAACCACCATCCCAAGTCATCAACTATTAGAGCAACGCTACCCTGAAAATAAAGAGGAAGGGTGGTAACTGATCTCGCCAACTTATACTCTCGACAGGTAAAGAAGTTAAGCGAATTCATTTTAGGAAAGCTGAAACCTCAATGCTCTATAGGATTTTATCCAGGGTCGATAAGGATTACTCGTCTCTGAACTTCGCCTCACTTGAAGCAGATTTCAATGTAGTCTTAGATACTGGAAAGCAGCAATAATGGTACCAAAAAAGACTCCATTGGCGACATTATCACAATCTCAATCAACCTTATATTGATAAAGAAGCTTCAAATAGATGACTTACTAGCGGAACTGTTTTTCTGGAAACCGAGGGCTTCATATGATCGCTATTCAAGATCAAGTCGTCAATACTAACAACTACAAGAATCCGATAAATACAAAAAGTGCCATCAGGAGTCTGAGAATATACAACATATAACATCTGGTTTTGGTATTAGCTAATACAGACTACGCGAGTCACGTAGCCAGACCACGGCTCCACAACGTCTCCCTGGATCATATTACAACTTAATGCTGATTTTTCATTTATTTTAATATAAAACCATGTAATGCATATAATAATCTCAGATATAATCTTGTCCTATTGATGTAATCTTGTATGTTAGAATAAACGTTTTGAAAAAGTTATTTTTCGGTCATTAAAACATAACTGGCGCTGCGAACAGGATATCGTCGGTGCGGTAGACGTTTTACTATCAAGAAATTAAGACGATATCTCGAACAATTTTTGATAAGACATTAGTGACTGTGTTCAACTACGAGGGGCATCAAAGAAGAAATATCTCCGGCCCACATCAGATCCCTTCAGTGGAATCCAGGTCGTCAAACAGGCTCCAGTTCCTTCAGTGAATCTAGAGACAAGGAAGAACCTTACAAATGATCCTTTTGTGCATTATCCTGTAAGTCATTTTCCTTTAATTTAATTTATTGGCTAATTCTCATCTGTGGAATTTAGTAAAGAATATAGTTCCTTCAGTGAATATATTCTTTATAAAATAAGATTGACTTTATTGATTTACTTAATATAAATACCAGTAGTCGATTTTTTTGCATATACAACACATTCTCTGCAATTTAATTTTTTCATATATCATATTTTAGAAATTGAAGCGATTAATCTCTCATATTTTTTTATATATTTTTTTTTGTTAGTTGAATATATTTATGAGCAATAATCGTAGTCGATCTAGATCACCTATTCGTACAGACAGTTTACTTAAATTACTCGAACATTTAGATATCTCTCAATCGGACAAAACAAAAAACAACATGGCTAATCCTATCCCTATTACCCAACTTGAGATAACAATGGCAAACAACCTCCTGCCCAAATATTCCGGTGGTTCGAAAGACCTCGCATATTTTATTAGGCAGTCCGAGAAATATATAATGCTTCTAGAAACAAAAGACAATCATCTATTCAACACTCTAGTCTTAGAACAAATTAAAGCCAAACTTTCTGGTCCAGCTAGAGATGTCATTATTAACCAATCCTTCGAAACTTGGCTTAGCTTGAAGAAAGCTCTTACTGAACGATTCGGAGATCCTAGGTCCGAAGAGCTACTAGCTCACGATCTTAATATCACAATTCAAATCTATCCACAAACCTTTTCAGAATTCTATGAAGAAGTTATTTCCAAATTACAAACTCTTAAGGAACATTTAGCAATCAATACAAATGATGAAAGTGTTCGTAAGTCCAAAAGAAAATATGTACACTGAACAAGCCCTTGCAATATTTAAAGCAGGTCTATTAGAACCCTACCGAAATCATCTTCTTCACATTCCAATTCCAAGCCTTGAACATGCCCTGTTTGAGTGTAAGAAACTAGATAACGAAAGGTCCCAGATAGAATTTGCAAACTTCCTTAGAGCTCAGAAGTCAACAAAAATACGCCCACCCCAGAAATCTCAATCGTCAAATTATCAGAATAAACAACCCCTCCACTTCCAACAATTCAGATCTCAAAATTCACATTTTCCCGTTCAATATCGACAATTCAGGCCACATATGCCTAGTCAACCATTTCAAACAAAAAAGAGAGGAGAGGAGGCACGACGACAACAAGAAAAGAAAGAAGAGGAGCGAAGGCTGTGAGAAGAACAGAAATAGGAGGAACAACTAATTAAGGTACTCTCCGATTTTTCGAGAAAACAAGGTGAGCTACGACAACAAGAAAAGAAAGAAGAAGAGGTACGGCGACAGAGAAATTTCGAACAGATTGCAGGATTGCTCCGAAATGTCCATCAAGAAATCGATACCGTTAAACAAGAAGTTCGAGAAGAAATTGGGACAGTTCGAGAAGAGTTGGAGGAAAAGTACCTACGATTCGAGAAAGAGGTGAAGAAAATACGGGATACCAACCACGACGAAAGCAGCAAATTGGACACGTCGGCGATCACTACAGCCAATGAAAAACTTAAACCACCAACGTTTGACGGCGAAAGATCCTGGGCCATGAACAAACGTCAATTTGAGGCTGCAGCCAATTCAAATGGATGGGATCAGCAGCAGAAAGCGATGGCGTTGGTATTGGCCTTGCGAGGAAAGGCACTTGAAATACTTCAAAACATTCCTGAAGCCAAACAAACTGATTATAGGCGCCTTGGAATTAAGATACGGCAACAAATATCTTAGCCAAGTGTATCAGAGCCAGCTGAAGAGCAGAACTCAAGGTTTAACGGAATCACTGCAGGAATTCAGCAGTAGCATTGAGAGCATGGTGCGACTGGCTTATCCACAGGCTCCAGATGAATTCATTGAGCAAATTAGTGTCCAGTACTTCATTGATGGAGTTCGAGATATCGATATGCAGCAAGCGTTGAGACTAAGTAGGCATAACACCTTAGCCGAAACAGTTGTCCAGGCACTGGAATACGAAGCTGCCAAAAATGCTTCGATGAATCGTCGCAGCAAAGTAAGAGAAGTCAGGGTGTCAGACGAACTGCAAGACAATGCAGATTTCTTTAAGAAGCTCGAGGCGATGTTCCAGAAATTCTGCTCTCGATGAAGTAAGGAGTTCGGATATAGAAAAGTGATTAAGTGTTACAATTGCAACCGAGAGGGACATATAAGTAGAAACTGCAGGCGACGACCCAGATCTGAAGAACGACATGTTCAGAGAGAGAATACCCGACTTCAGGAAAACTCCACCTCGCCAGTGTAAGGGGGTGAACGCTGGCGACCACTGACTATCAAGCCCCCAAGTTACATTGGTGCTCCATCAAGAAGAGCTGTGAGAGCCTCGTTGTCCAAGGTTTTATCAACGGCAAGAAATGTGATTTGACCATAGACACGGGGGCAACAAGGTCAGTGGTACGCCCCGACATGGTTTCCAAAGAATCTATCGTGCAGCACAACATCAAGCCAATACTGGAAACTGCAAAAGGAGATTTGATAAATGTTTTTGGAGAGACCACCACCACTTTGGAAATTGGCAATGCACAAGTAAAGATTAATGCAATCGTGGCTGACATAGTAGATGAATTTATAGTAGGCTTAGACGTTTTGGAGACCTTCAATTTTATCACAGTGGACTCTGAAAACAGAATGTTGAGAATGGGCAACGAGGAAATATTTTTTCTCAGCATCTTCGAAAAATAACTGACCTGTTAAAATAATCGTCACCGAAGATACACGAAAACCTGGAAATAGTGAGAAGAACGTGAAGGCGCACCTAAAAAAACAACTGGAAGGAGTCAATAATATGGTTTTCGAACCAAACGAGAACAAAGAGAACGGGACTCTCTTGGCTAGGTGCTTAGCAAATTCTAACGACACTATTCCAGTGAGGGTAGCCAATCTATCTTTAAACAGAATGACATTGAAGAAAGGGGAAGTAATCGGTACCTGTTCGCCAGTCTCCCGTGTAACAAGATGTGGGCAAGAGAAATCCGTTTCAAAAGATGTACATTTGTCCCAAAAGCTAATGGAGAGTTTCAAGAAGACCTGGAAACATCTTAGCGAACAGGAAAAGAAAAAGGCCATCGAGTTTGTGAAGCAAGAAGCTAATGTTTTCGTACAAGGAAAAATTACAGGGCGAACGAATTTAGTCGAACATCGGATCAATACGGGAAATGCTGTACCTATTCGCCAACCTCCACGAACACATCCTTTCGTAAAACAACTGCAAGTTAACACCATGGTTCAAGAAATGCTGAAGGATGGCGTCATAGAAGAATCCAGCAGTCCTTGGTCATCACCAGTTGTGCTGGTGACGAAATGTATGAGTGTATGAGTATGAGTTCCAAATAAGGATTGATTATCAAATATGGCTCTTCACCCTACGATATACTGATGAGAGGCAACAACCTCGAAATCATGATATATATCTGGGAGACTGATGCTATGATTGGTAATCAATCTGATTGAGCAGTATAGTGGAAAAAATGCACACAAACGCAATATGTAGACGACAAACCTCGTTCTTATTGCGGCACCCTACGAAATGTAGGTTCAATTTACCAGCTAGGCGTGAAATTATTATTCATATTCTAATATGGTCATCTGGTACGGATAGCTCCTCATTTATTTTAATTAATTATTAACCTTTGCCGATTGTTATTATCCACCATTATACATGCTTAATATATCGCTCATACTTGTCTCCACCGACAGTTCTATACCGAAGATTGATACAAGTATGAGTTCCAAATAAGGATTGATTATCAAATATGGCTCTTCACCCTACGATATACTGATGAGAGGCAACAACCTCGAAATCATGATATATATCTGGGAGACTGATGCTATGATTGGTAATCAATCTGATTGAGCAGTATAGTGGAAAAAATGCACACAAACGCAATATGTAGACGACAAACCTCGTTCTTATTGCGGCACCCTACGAAATGTAGGTTCAATTTACCAGCTAGGCGTGAAATTATTATTCATATTCTAATATGGTCATCTGGTACGGATAGCTCCTCATTTATTTTAATTAATTATTAACCTTTGCCGATTGTTATTATCCACCATTATACATGCTTAATATATCGCTCATACTTGTCTCCACCGACAGTTCTATACCGAAGATTGATACAAGTATGAGTTCCAAATAAGGATTGATTATCAAATATGGCTCTTCACCCTACGATATACTGATGAGAGGCAACAACCTCGAAATCATGATATATATCTGGGAGACTGATGCTATGATTGGTAATCAATCTGATTGAGCAGTATAGTGGAAAAAATGCACACAAACGCAATATGTAGACGACAAACCTCGTTCTTATTGCGGCACCCTACGAAATGTAGGTTCAATTTACAAGCTAGGCGTGAAATTATTATTCATATTCTAATATGGTCATCTGGTACGGATAGCTCCTCATTTATTTTATATATATATATATATATATATATATATATATATATATATATATATATATATATATATATATATATATATATGGGAGAATTGTCGGCATGAGGGACAGAATGAAAAAGACAGTGTGAATAAATAGAATAGTCCGAGTAAGTTAGTGAGAATATAGTAAAGTTAAGTTGTAATTTATACTATTTCGATATTAAATAAAGTTAATTTAATAACTCTAAATTAGTCTCACTTATCTGCGAACCCACATAAGCAACAATACTTACTGTTCCATTTTGATGTCCCTAGGACAATCGCCGGGATCAGGAAACTCATGAGGTAGAGTGAGTTTGTATAGTATAAGGATAAAAAAATTGTATTACCTTGCAAAAATCTATGCTCTGTAATAAACTGTTCATTTCTTCATCATACCTAATAGTCATGTGAAAAAACCAATCATGTTTGAGATATACATAGTGCTTGAGTCACACTTACAAATAGATGTCTGAGATAAGTAACACGATCATGCATATCTGAAAAAAAATGGCTCGTAGAACAGGACATAATACAAAATACCTATTAGTACAACTATAATAATGGAGTCGTTCTGAAGCGGTTCAAATAGATTTTAGTTGTATACTACCTGTTGCAGGTTGTATTGTGCAAAGTTTCGTTTTATTTCGGTTATAGGTATTAGGTGTGTATTTATATGAAAATGTACTGTAGCTGTAATTTCCTATATTGGTAATTTTTTTAGCATTACACAATTTACAAATATTTATAAACTTTTAATTCACAAATTTTGGATAAGAAAACCACCTTTTTCAATATAATAACAAACAGTTAATACATTACAGGCTCGTATTGAGAATTTACCTTCGAATTTCGGATCCTCATCTCTATCTCTGAAACAGCAAAATTTTGAAATTCCATCCAGCATCCAGCTATTGTAGCTGTCATTTGTCATACTGTCATCGCAAAGATAAAAATTGGTACCATTGTTCCACAATCCCGAATAATGGACTGCGCCTAAACGGTAGCTCTAGGCAACTCATTATCGTCAATGCAAAATGTTGGATTTTCAAGGTCACGTAATGGTTTTTCCTGATTAATTCAAAAATAAATCATTTGAAAATGTTTTCGCAAAAAAGGCTGTAATATTTATGTTATTAATATATGTAAAACCAAATAGACGGATTTCACAATTTATTTTTTGAAGACTCTACGGTGTTGCCGGTGCCAAAATTTTACTTGTTTATAAATACCTAAGTGATATTATTGTCGTGAAACCTAAAATGTAATAATGAACATGATTGTAAAATCATTTGTTATTCAAGAAACGTAAAAAACTTGGCTTTTATTCGAAAGTGGCACATTTTTGACGGAATAATAATATTTGTCAAAAGTATACTCCAACTAAAACAATAAGGAGTTAGCACTAGTTCTTAGTTCTCTCCTAACTGACACTAACATCATAATCAGAAACGGTCAAGTCCATAAGCACTACTTTTTGATTGTCCAATAAAACTGTTCTGTACCTTTAACTTTTCTCTTCATACATGTTTCTGTATGCCATATCTTTGTCTAATTTTCGTAAAGTGAGCGCATATGGTGCCACGACCACGGCAATTTTGATGTGATTTTGAACAGAAGCAGACGCACCAAATTCGCCAGCCGCCATGTTAATATAACCCTATAATTTTGTTTATTTTGGTTTAGTGTTGTCTCTGATTTATGTATATTTTTGTACAAATTGTATGTAATTTTACCTTTTAATGAGGTGAAATGTGTAACAGTGCGTTATTTTAAAAATACTTTAACACTTTTGGTTTGTGAATTAGTTGGTTTGTAAATACGTAATTTTTTCCTATTATGAAAAGACAAGTTGCATATTTTGACCAATTTTTTGTGAGAACTTCGATTCGATATGGCCTCAGTACGACGAAATTCATTTAAAAATTCTTCAAATTGAAAGCGATCTTTGACAATACTGATTATTATAGTCACATGAACGAGTCAAGATATCAGTTACTAATAGACCAATTGCATTAATGATTTCAATTCTCCGCATGCGCGACCCATCTGCCATAGCATACCTCTATTCAACTTTATGTAGAAGAAATTTTCTCTCGTAAGGCGCATAGATGTCATAGTACATAAAGAAATTCATATAAACGGTCATAGACAACCATCAGCATGGAATTAGTAGGGCACAGGCATAGGATATTCTGTTCAAAACAGCAACATTTCAAATGAAAGTGGTCGTTGCAAACGTCCCGCCGCGCATGCGGAGAACAATTTTTGCTTAATGCAATCGTTCTATTGTGATGGGTATAACAATTATTAGAGCTATGATTTTGTATTTCAGTATTTTTTTGTAATTGTATTCGTATTTTTTACCAATAAACTCAGTTTTTTGATTTTGTGTTTCATTTAATGAAAAAATTGAAAATGAAACCAATTCAGTCTGTGCGCGCTTTTTTGAAATGTGTAAGAATCTCATCTCACTTTACAGTCCATTAGAACAATTCGGTAGCACAGAACTAAAAATTACATCTACTTGACCGTCTCGTGGTTTTCGGACAATCCAAACAGGGGAACTATAAGGACAGATACTGGGTTTTATAATTTTATTATCTAGAAGTTTTTGGATCTGATTTTGTATCTCTTCTTTAAGATGGTATGGATATCTATATGACTTTTGATAGATAGGCTCTTCATCAGCAGTTCTAATGTTATGTTTGACAGCATGAGTGAAAGAAAGATCAGAGTTTTCGTTATAGAAGATGTTTTTGTATGCTTTGCAAGTTGAAATGATGAGGTTTTTCTCCTCGGGGTTCAGATGTTCTGTTCGAATAAGTTCAGTAATGTCTATATCATTAATAATATCATAATTTGGACTAGATTGTTTGAATGTTGATAGGGGTTGGACTGGAATTGGTTCATGGAAATTTATGGCAATTTGTGAGAATTGTAGATCTTGTTCAATTGGAATTTGTACGTATCCGTCTGAAGCTGAAGTGATGCACTCAGAGATAGAAATATTGTTTAAAGAAATTTCTGGTAAAACTACTGGGCCGTTGTCAAGTGTTACAGGAATTTTCAATATAGGCTTATCAAGTTGTTCTGTGTATGGTTCAAATAAACCAGGATTTATCTCAAAATGGTATTTTAATATATGATTCTTATAATCTATAAGAGCTTTAAGAATATAAAATCTTGGCTACCAATAAGAGCATCGAATCTTTCGTGCCATGGGACTATAAACATGTCGAAAATATGTTCTATTCCAAAATCGTTTAATAGAGGATATTGACAGCTCAATGAGCCATTATAAGTGGTTTTAATTGATTTCACAGAAATTTTTGACTTGTAAATGTAATTGGAGAATAGTCTAAAAGCTGGTTCTGGAGTGATTATCCAATAGATTGCTCCTGGGTCAATTAATATCTTAAGATCTAACCCGGGAAGGTAAATGAAAGGTAGTTTTGGTGATGAGTTTATATTTTTGATATCTATTCCGAGGCTATTAATTAAAAATTTTCAGTTTCCTCATTTTTTCGATATTTAAATTTTGGAACTGATCGTCTGTATTATTTATGTATGTCTGATCGTTATATGTGTATTCGTCTTGATAAGTACCGTAATCTTGATTTTCATCTTCGTTATAGTCTTGTTCGACGTTGAATAGTTCTTCTACCATTACCCTAGGGGGGCCGGTTTGTTTAAAATGGTTCTGTGGTCTGTTTTGGGGCCTAAAAGTATGAGCTGTTGATATGCTCATCAGTGTGGGTTTGTAATTGTCATGTGGTTTCTGTTGTCTTTTGAAAACTTGTGAGTTAGAAGGGAATTGTTTGGGTGGGATGGGTTGATTTTCATTTGGAAATTTCGGAAGTATTTGTGGTCTAAATGGTGTCGTCGTTCCTCTTCTTCTTTCTTTTCTTGTTGTCGTCGTTCCTCTTCTTCTTTCTTTTCTTGTTGTCGTAATTCTTCTTGTCTTCTCGAAAAATCGGAGAATAACTTGGTTAGTTGTTCATCCATTTTTTCTGTTTGCTTTCGGGTGTTCACCATAGACAAAAGCCTCTTCACTCACTTATCTCTCTTCTAACACCAAATTGTTGCTTATGTGGGTTCGCAGATAAGTGAGACTAATTTAGATTTATTAAATTAACTTTATTTACACTCGAAATAATATAAATTACAACTTAACTTTACTATATTCTCACTAACTTACTCGGACTATTCTATTTATTCACACTGTCTTTTTCATTCTGTCCCTCATGCCGACAATTCTCCCATATATATATATATATATATATATATATATATATATATATATATATATATATATATATATATATATATATATATATATATATATATATATATATATCTATATCCGACAAAGGCTCCAGATCATTCGAGCGGCTTCTGGTCTTTGATTCGAAAGCCGCCACTAGACGTTTCTCGAAATCCCTTTGTCGGCATTGTAGGAGTAGATACCGACCTGCTGCCGTCGCTCTCTTTATCAACGCCGCTTTCGATATTTCCAACCACAGCATATATCTCGCGCTTTCTTCAAAAGGATGCCGCCACTTTGTAGCCAATACCGGCGGCTGTTCCCCTTACACGTTACAGTATTATTTAATTGTACACATAGGTACACACCGTAAGTCATGTAACAACAAACACTAGCATAATATATGTGAGTTGGTATCCAGACAAGATATACCCTAGACCAGAATGCTGACATACCTACTATTTATTTATGTTGCTGAGGATTTTGTATATCTTTTAAAAATGATTACGGAGGTTCTAGGAAGGTACATAATACCTACCTACCTATAAAGTATATAGAACGGAAATAAATTTTCTATAGAAAATTATATTACCTATACCTACCAATATGTTGTGGGAATGTAATAGCTGTTTGACTCGTATACTCAATGCCATAGATTCGAGTATACTTTAATCCTGCGACAGAATCAAATTATCAATAAAGAGAGAAAATGAATTATATAAAATATTTCTTGATTTGACGTGCTAATATTATAAAGCCCTTAAAATATAAACTGAATATAATTTGCTATTTAAATATGCTGGCATCCATTGGGAGGCAGCAGCCATCTACAAGGAGCTAGGCCAAATAGAAATATGATTAATTATTAAGGTTTTGAACATGCTTAACTAAGATTTCGGTAATTTAGATAATAGTTTTTGATAAATCCACATTCCAGTTTCAATTTGGTGTATTTTTTATCGTTTTAATAACAGATTTGCTATAACACGTTTTTCAATATGGTGACTTACTGGCCAACCAACAAAGAATAAAAACGTCGCCAACTTACCCCCCACTCACCTGAAACTTGGATGTACTTTGGACTGTTGGAAAATCAATTATCAGGATTTTATTTTACTACAAAATTCTATTTTCGCGTTACTAATAAATTAATTTTTAATAACAAAAAATGGATGATAAAAACACATGTATTATTTGTAGATAGAAATATCAGCATGGATAAATATTAAACACAATATGGGTATGGCATTTAATCGTAATAAATGGTCGCAGATAGTGGAATGTGTCGCTTATTTTTGTAAATACGATGATTTTAATTGGGATGGGTCTCTTCAGCATATTTTACAGAATTGTTTGAAGCAAAAACTACATGTGATGGTAGCTAGAGCACCAAGAGTATTTCATATTGGAGAATGGTAGGCTCAATATTATCTATCACCGATATATATTGAATAGCGTGAATTTGAAATTGACAGACACAAAAAATAAATCAAAATACTTTAATTGTTTCCATTCATATACAGTTTTCTATAGTCCACAATAGAACAAAAAAAATCATTAAGCGACGTAAGATTCTCAAAATAACTGTACATAAAATTTGTTTTATGGTTGTTAAATATTCTGTAATGAGCTTCTTTGGTTTTGGTGAGTTTTCTAATAATAACTTTTTTTCAGTTCCTAAAGACATAGATAATACGATTTTTTCTTTTATTGGTGAAAAGAAAAAAATATCGTACAAATCTTGTAAATAACGGGTTGTTTGAATGTGTGTATGTAACACTAAGTTTTCATCAGTTCTCTCGAGCAATTTTCACCCTAATAGATTTTTTGAACGGAAAACTTTTTTAAATTATTTTTATATATTTTTAAATTATGTTCATCATAAGAATACAACTGTAAATCAACATCAAGTTAATCTGGTGAGTATTTGCATTATTATATTGCTTATTATTATGTGTATATAAGAATAACTGAAAATATATTTATATGCAAATGAATAAATCAAATTTATCTTCAGGTAAATAACAATCTAGATCTAGATGATAGATAACTGCAAGTGTTTCAATTAGAATTAGGTACGCAGATGACATGGTAGTCCCTGCCCTGGCGGAATCAGTATCTACAATCTACCGACATCACATACATTACTTTATTAACACCTTAACTCAAGTAAGTACCACATTGGAATTGGAGATAAACAACTCAATAACTAGAATACTTGTTTTTAGTACAACTTCATTTATTGAAGTAGTTGTATAGGTAAGGATGTAAATATGCAACTGGACCACTTAAAAGAGAATAGCAGAGATATCGAAATTGCGAGAACAAGATTTAGTGATATGTAGAAACTCTGCCAACCGAAATTATCCATCTTTATAAGGCATCGAACATGTCTGTGAAACATGAGACATGGTCATTGAAGATGAAATCTTGGCTGGGGAATATAAAAGACAAACATTACAAACAGTCTGAAACACAATGCTCACAAACGAGGCGAATTTGCCAAAGAGGACACCAATTTCAACAGAGATGGCAACAAAATCATTGTTGACACAGGTAAGTTTTATTTTATTATATATTAGATTATCTCTTAAATGAAGATGATACACTCATATATATTCACAGATTTACGTAGAAACTCGGAAAATTAGAGCACAAAATGGATGATGAACGAGAAGGTATCCTTTGCAGATCTTAGCAAGTTTTGGATCGAACATACGACCGTAGAATAAACCCACTATCACCAAAATAGGACGATACAATTCTGAAGAAGCCTTGGTATTCAATTATGAATGTATAGATATTCATAAGTTAGAATGGTAAATGTAAATTAATGTGCATTTGTATGGGAAGCACCCAATTTTTGTAATTGTACGTAATTTTTATTTAATATATGAAGTTCTTCGCGAATGATTTGTTTTTTGTAATTTGGATTTATTGTATTAATAAAACTTTCATTATTCTAATTATAGTTTTATTCAAGGCGAAAATTGCTGTAATACCTTAGAATGTATTACAGCAATTTTTGTGAACGCATCTTCTTATCATCAATTATTATTAAATGACACGATATTTTGAATATTCCTGCAATTTTTAAATCATTGGTGTGAGCGCCATCTAAGACGCAGTCGCTGGAAAATGTGGACCAATGAATTGTTAGGGATCAAAAATGTATTATTGTATAAATTGAGTTGACCGTCTCTTCCCTCATTAGACTCACCACTACCCACAATTTGTCAGGTTCTTAGTTGGGTAATTTGGTAATCAGACATTACTGTGGAAAAGACCATTATTAATGATGAATGATGATTTCGAGATAAAATTCAGTATTTATTTTTTCTATGGATAGAAACACCACAAGCGATTTGTTAATCAAATGTCATTTGTATAAGTTCGTTCAGTTTTAATATGTTTGTTTATACTGTGATATAACAGAGGCACAGGCTTGTAAGCTGTGACCGTGGTTTTGATTGGTTTCGTTAAATTAGTTATCTTCCTGAAAATATTTGTCATATTCGGCGATCTCAACATTCAACTCCAAAAATACTTGAAATACCCTGAGATCACTTGAAGTATTTCGTGATAAAAATATACCTGAAATTCCTCCGCAACTAAAAAACTTGAACCCACCAAATGAATATTTCATCCTTGTTTCAAATTTAGTGTCGTGGGTTCGGAAACTGTTTCAAAATATCTCAATAGAATCAAAAGCCATGCTGTAGGGTCTGATAGAATCTCTTTAAGTATGCTATATTTGATTGTACCTCAGATATTGGAGCAAATTACATATAATTTTCAACTTCTCTATTATATCTAATGGAAACATGCCTAAGTTAGACCTTTAGCAAAACGCAATAATCCAACTGAATTGTGTGCTTTAAGACCAATCCGCATTCATTCTTCCAACTCTCTCGAAAGCGTTCGAAATGATAATTAAAGAAGAGGTAACGACTTATATAAGTATGACTAATTTTATGACAGATGTTCAATCTGGATTCCGTCCCCAATACAGTACAACAACAGGACTGAGTCTGATTACAGTCGCGTCAGGGCTCTTGCTCCGTTTGTGTTTAAGTAAAGTCGTTCTTTTCTTTTTTATTTTATTTGCTTATTTTGTGAGGGCTCTAAATGCACAGTTAAATACAGAATCGCACCCGAACATAAAGTGAAAAGTAAACATTTTATCATTGCAAGTTGGTTTTGGGATGAAAACGAAGGAAAGGTGGAAAGTGTTATCAATCAAATTAAATCACGCTTCATTAGTTTGCACCACTTTTTCCTTGTTATTATATTATTTGGTAAACGAAAAATATTTTTCACAAAAAATTGGACCGACGTTATAGTTGATGCACTGAAAAGTATAAAATAATATTACTTCTATTGGTGATGGTACTTTTGAAGTTGTGCAGTTGCAGGTAGATTGGTAACTTTTGGCACCAACTTCACAAGTACCAGCCCCAATAGAATTAATATTATTTTATACTTTTCAGTGCACCAACTAATAAAGTCGGTCCAATTTTTTGTAAAAAATATTTATTTCACACTTTTGAGTGTAACATTAGTCCCGAAAATCGTTGAACGTTCACTATACCATATCAATGAAGATAATACTTATCCTATTACCCACGTATATTCCTTGCTTGTAGTGGTTATTATTGAGATCTCAGAACATCGCGGCGGAAATACGCTTGAATATTTTAGTTGTTACCATTTAACACCGATTTAACTCGAAAACCGTAATTCTAAGGAAAAAATGTTCATTATAAATGTTGCTACAAATAATTATATCTTTCATGTAGTATCGAAAAATTTTCAATTTTCGAAAGAAATTGTCCTCTCCACATAGCAATAATACATATTTAACATGCGTCTATCTCGAAAACCGTAACACTTTTGAAAAAATGTTCAATTTAAACGTTTCCGGATATTGTCCTATCTTTAATTATACCAACTCAGATTTTCGATTTTCGAGAAAATTCGCCCCCACCACCCCTTCGGGGGCGGTTTTCGGAGGGAAGGAGATTTCGGATTTGCGTTTTTATGAATATGGGACCATTTCTCAATCCCCTTCTTTCAAATGAATCCAAAATCATCAAAATCGGAGATCGTCTACTATATAAAAGGCGCGCACGAACAAAAAAAAAACAAAAAAAAAAAAAAAAAAAAAAAGAAACAGACAGTCGAATTGTATACCTCCTCCGTTCGGGGTTCGGGGTCAAAAAACAATTCATTGGGATGTTTAACTGTCGTGCTTTGACATGTTGGGGACAATACAATATAATAATATGTAAAATACGACTTGAACGGCATAAGTGACTACACAATTAATAAATCTGTACGAACTCGGCGAATAACGCGCTGCATATTTTCAAAGTCCCATAACTATTTAATTTTTAGAGATAAATTTGAATTGATTCTTTAACATTTTTGTTTTATTTCGCTTAAATTTTTATAATCAATCGATAAAAAAAAGGAAACTTCATTATTCATTTAAGGACTCAGATTGGTTGAAAATGAATCAAATGAGAAAATGTTTTTCTTGTCACGAAAGAATGATTCGCGCAATAAATACCACTAAACAATGCCTACCACATGAACTCAAAGTCTTCAGCTTGAGAAATTTTAAAAAAACATTTCAAAGTCGTCCTCGGAACGAACAAGGTAATGATGTGTTTACTATTCTGATGACTCTTGCATTGATTTTTGGTACATGTATAATGACGTCTACGTACTAAAACTTTCATTATTAAAACATTTTGTCACTTATATATAAGAAATAAAAATTTACTAGTTTATATCTATACTTGTATCTAACCCAATATATTAACTTGTTTTTATGTATACATACATAAATTATATTTGAAGGTTTATATATACTTATGTATTTAATAGGTATGTGACTGGTAACAGATTTTATAGATTAGTGTGTACGTCCCAGGTTGGGTTTCAAAGTAGCTCTAATAGCTGAACTCCGCCCATTCATCATACTTGTTAACCTTTAAAATTGTAAACCACTGAATGTGATGAATAAAAGCATGTTATAATTATTATTATAAACACAATAATTGTAGTGTTTTGTATCTTGAAATCATCACACAAAATTAACGCTAACCCATAAACTACAATGGCTATTAAACAGCCATTGGTCCTGGCTACATTGAGAACTATGTGATTGGAGGTAGTGTTTTCTTTGGCTATATAAGTAATAACTAGTCGTGAAGACTAGTTAGAGACACTTTTGCGACCACGAAAACTCTGACAAAACAGACCTTGACAACCATTTATGTTTATAATCCAATATTCTGCTGATTTTTCTCGATACTCGGTAATATTTTAACAAAAGTCTATTGAACTACACCCATAAACTTACAAAGATGTAATGCATACTTTATATAGTGAACATAATGTAAAACAAGTTTTGATTGAATCTTAATGAACTGTTGGGAAGCTTATACATAAGTTACAATTAAAAATATTAAAACAACTTGTAAGAGCATGCTTTCTATGCAAGGAATATGCTTAGAGTATAAACGCAACATCTCTTATCTATGAAGCTTAGACTAAAGAACTAAAGTTTACGACTAGAGTAGCGAAACTTGGAGGAAGTCATGAGATAAAATATATGAAGTGTTTTTCTCTGAGTCAAACTGATCGATTAAAATAAGAGGAGAGCACAGTTCAACTTAAAATCTATTGAATAACATACATGATCATTATTTACATTTTTATTGCAGCTTTCTATTATGCTGACTGATTTGTTTTCTTCTTATTTAAATGATCTTCGTTTTCAAACGATATACATCTCTTAACTTGAAATGCCCCTAGATTATTCACAAGTTTTATATTGTTACTATGATTATAATTTTCTGTTTCTATATTATTTACATGTTGAATTAATTCAGCGATTTCTCTCTTTTGATTAGCAACTTCAAGTTTTAGTTTATTAACTTCCTTCATTAAAGGATTAAAATATATTTGGCATATTTTATGAAGGACAGATTCTTCTAGATCCGTCAGCTCTCTATCAAATTTTCTTGACTTCATAAATTCTCCCAATGTTTTAAATATTTGGTTTTTGGATTCACCATCATGCGTTGCCTCAGCAGGGTTATTGTTATTGCCGGCGGTGTCACTTACAGTTCTTCTACTACGCAACTCTTTGATTTCTCTCTCTATGAAAAATCAGGGACATAAAGATATTTCATTCTTAAAATTTTTATAAAAATTCTTACCAAGTTTGTCAAAAAACTCTTCAACGTTGATGATATTGAAAGACATAGTAACAGTGTAACACACTGATTTAAAATTGAATTGAAAAACTACTACTTGAACTACTTGATTCTTTTTTACATTTCTACTTCTACTCATTTTAGGCCATAAAACCTAAATTTTAAAGATCTTTAAATATCCTTTGTTTCAAGGTTTAACTGTCACTAAATAGTAAGGGTGTTCGAGCAGCGGTTCAAACCAGTCCCAAAGCGTCAGACGCCTGCGCACTTCAATTTACGATGAATAATTTATTCCCAAGTACTAGTAAGATGTTCGAGCGTAGTTTGACGATTTCCAAACTAGTCCGGACTCAGTTTGAGACAGCGCAGTTGAAGCGTCTTCGTCTTCTTAGAGTATAGTGTTCTCTGTTGTTGGAGAAATCCCTTTCAGAGAATACTACCACAGTCCTAAACTAAACCCTGGTTTGTGTTTTGTCCATCAGTCTTTCATTGATGTTCTCTCTTATCTTTGGTCATAAAACATATCTATCGGCAAAGTCATTTGTTCTATGACAACGAAATTGTAAGAAAGTAGAAGAGGTAGTTTGCAAACTGCAGTTTGGTGTTCGAGCAGAACAAAATCCCAAACTGTTTCATACCGCACATGCGCATTTTAAACAGTTATCAAACCGTCCGCAACTACTGCTCGAACAGCCTTATTATTGAGTTCAACTTATTCTTCACACCTTCGCAGCTATTTTACATTCCATGCATGATATGTTTTTATACTATGGACTCATGTTCTTGATATTCAAAAGTATGTAATGTGTGTTGCGTGTTGATTACATTTTTCAGAAATATGAAATATTTAATTTGCGTGTTCCTGTTTTTGAGATAATAACGATAAACATTGTTAAGTATATGAAATTCTTGAAGGCGACAACATGGATGCAATTAAAATTTTAAAACATCTCACTAAAAAAATACAACCACAGATGAAGATTACAACCCTACACGGCCGTTATTTGGTAACAAGCATTTGATCATTCGATCCAACGGAATTTATCTATGATTCGATCCGTTCGACACAGAGAACACCTACCTCCTTCGACATCACGGAGATAAATAAACAGAGAGAACATACAATTATTGTATGTTATCTCTGGTAGGAAGTGTCGTAGCAGTAGCACAAAAAGAATTATACTTTATACTGTTGTCGTAGTGTTCTCTGGCTGCTCGGCTGTGAGTGTGAATCCCGTAGAAAGTGGTGGTGGTGGATCGGTAGTATTCGGTAGGTAGGTAGTTTTCTCTGATCGGTAGTTTCAGGTAGTTTGATGTGTTTATGTTGCAATATGTAAGTATTTCTTTCTCAGTTTATTTTAGCTTCAGAAATCGATAGTATTCTTCTCACTGAGTCTACTGATACTAGGTTTATTATGCGTAATTGAAAATAAATACAATGTTATGATTGCGGATGTTGATTTTAGTGCATTAGTTTGTATTTTTGACTTACCTTCATATTATCCTGTATTGTTGATATACAGTACTATAGATAAATTCAAAGATTCCAACAAGCTGAATCGATATCGATCGACACTTGCTATTGGAAAATTGGAAAATAATAATAATAAGAATGCTAATTCACTATTACTAACTTTGGTTGGATTAAGGTTAGGTGAATTTTAGACTTCATCTTCAGATGTTAAGCTTTCTCTCTTTGTAATTATTACTACCAGAGACTTACTACCACAGCTAATTGTTAGGAACTGATGTCAATCGATTCAGGTTTTCACTACATTTGATTTACAATTGGTGTCCGTAGTCCGTATATAAATAGTTTATCTATGTATTAGTTTAGCCTATGGTTGTCCGTTGACTCAGTTCATCAAGTAATATCGATTTTTCTTAAATGTTGGAAACACGCTTTCTTAAACTAAATCCTTAATAATTAATTATAATAATTATTAACTAAATTCTGACTGCACGTACGTTACATAACCTCATTAATCTGGAAAATCAGTATCAAAACCACTTCTCTCAGTCTAGGGCTCCGTATAATCACAGCATCTGTTATCTATTACCGGTGTAACTTTTGGCTTAGACATGAATGCTTCCAAGATAAGGTAAATTGATTTTGTTGCAATATTTTTGTTATCAGAGACTTCATTTTGGTATTTGTATATTTCAGACCTCAGACCTTTATCCGTTGATCTACCAGATGGGAAATGTTTGTTTATTGAAAAAAATAGTGAAGGAACCACTTATATCAATAAAATTGTCTCAAACTCATCCTTCGATCGAGATAATGGAGAGAATGCAGAAGTAAGCATTACATTTCATTTTATAAATATATTTTGATTAAAAGACAGTCAATGTACCTACTGATATGATCTGCATGTAATCACCGAAAAGATGATGCCGCATAATAATGAAGTTATTTTTATGTTGTTAAAAAATATAGTTCAACAAAGTATTTACATGATGGCATTTGTCATTTTATTCCTTTATTCGATGTTTTCGAATATTGGACGGAGTGCATCATGAAGCTCTAACGGCACTGATCCATTACTTCTACACGTCCAAACTGCAAAGTAAAGGTCCGATATCTACTACGTGCATCAGAGTTATTTGTTTTGACTGATGTACTCCATGCCTGTTCTCATTTTCTGGAGGTAAATCACGCTAAATGTAAATTTTGTATAGAGTATTTGTATTTCCTTTTGGTAGTTCCCAATGAACTGCAAGTAAGTCTTCCTCGATATTATGAATCGATTAAATATGGCTACTTATTTGAGTGATTGAATCAAAGTTTTTTTTAAACATTCAGTATCTAGGAGAGAAGAATTTGAATGAATTATTATTTATCTTAGGTCTTCAATTCTGTCATAGCTCGGATCAAGCATGATATAGAAAAACGAAAACAATATCTTGTGTCATTGATGGAGATAGTTTGTCTCCGAGAAATCTTATTCAGAATGTGCAAGGAGAACCTTTATTTAAAACAAACACAGACTGTTGGGATTTGGAAGCTATGAATTATCATTACATAAAAGGTGAAATATTCAAAATGTATTTTCTAGTCATATAAATAAGAATTAATTGAATGATCATTTATTTTTATCTGCAGTTTTCCGCCCATTTCTGAATTGAATTTTCTCAAGTTTTATGTCTTGAAATATTTTTGACATATTAAAGGAAAATGACTTTTCGACCAATCGAGAAATTAAGAATTTTTTTGACGTTTTGATTCATAGTTTTTAAGTACACATAGCAAAAATACATATATGTATTTGAGAGTTTAACATGCCTCTATCTCGGAAACCGTAACTCTTTTGAAAAAATGTTCAATTTAAACGTTTCTGGATATTGTCCTATCTTTAATTATACCAACTGAGATTTTCGATTTTCGAGAAAATTTGTCCCCCACCCCCTTCGGGGACGGTTTTCGGAGGAAAGGAGATTTCGGATTTCCGTTTTTATGAATATGGGACCATTTCTCAAGCCTCCTCTCATGGATGAACCGAGTACGATTACTATATAAAAGGCGCGCACAAACCAGAAAAAAGCACACAGTCGAATTTTATACCTCCTCCATTCGGGGTTCGACGGTCAAAAAGGGAATTGGCTGACTTCCGAGATTAAAGATAGCAAGCTCTGATATAAGTGTTTTATAATTATTTTAGTTATCAGTTTCTATTTCGTGAAATGTATCTCCTTCAAAAATACAAATGATTAATTTATGGCATGTTTCTAATATGTGTTAGAATTTTATTGAAAATCAGAGGAGAGAGTTTTCGAAGAAAATGAGGTAAGCATATATCAGAGTAGTACAAATGAGAAAAACTACAGCAGGGTCTAACATTGCGAGCCATTGCGTTATTAGTGCAACGATTCTATATTCTTTTCTAGTTATCTGATTACCAATCGCTCAGTAAACATTGATGGTACTCTTGTGTAGTAAACGAAATGAAAAATGTCCATAATAGTATGGGGTGAATCAAAAGGTTATGTCTGTTTATGTTACATTATTGTTTACTGATTACAGAGACAACTTATTGATTACCTGTCAACTTTCTGATTAGTAAGCGATTACTTTTCAGAGACTTATACGGACATTTATTGAATTTCATATTAATATAGCAGATACTATTTGTTGTAATTCTATCATAAATTTTTGCAGTAGTCAACGTAATTCCTGTGCCTGTTTTTTATGCCTTCTTCACTTTCTAAACTTTAAAAATTTCATGATTTTCACTTGTATTGACAATATGTAAATTTGTTTTATAGGTACTTGACTAATTTTTTGAACAATTTTTATTTCGTAGTTAGATTTTCAAATATATGAAGAAAATACAAAAAAATTACGAGTCTATTTTGAAAATAAAAAAAATATATTCAAAAATTGTTTTCAAATTTCCCGCTTGAATTCTAAAAACGGCTGCAAAGTCACAATCTCCCTTAGTGTCGTAGTATTAAAGAAAGGAGGAATAGAGCAGAGAACACTATCTGACCAGAGAGAAGACACAATATTGTATGTTCTCTCTGAGATGGATTTATTCATCGACTTGATTACTACGTCACTATCTTGGTCGATTTTGATAGGCGTTCGCAGTCACGTGATAATGGGTATTAAATTAAAATTATTTAAATTGATTATATTTTAAATTCTAAGAGAAATTTAACCTGCATAATGTGATTTTTGGTATGTTAGGACTACCTAATATGATCTGAACATCACTTTATATTGAAATCCATTAATGTCAAGTTCATTTCTAAATTAATAAAATTCAACTGGAGATAATTTACAGATTGGTGGTTCAGACACAGAAGAGAGATGTCTGAACGTGTTCGATGTGGCAAATGAGAAGTGGTCGGAGTGCAGCAACACTTTTTGGAAGGTAGAGAAGATGCGGCTGCAGCCGGCTGCTACCATTCTAGACAATCTTCCCACAGGTGGGAAGAAAGGAGACTATTATTTAAAGTCATGCGAGAGGTTCGATCTTGAAACTGGGCAGTGGACAAAATTAAATAATATTTATTGGCAAATAACTGTACTCGTTTTTACCAACTTCTGATTTACATAACGATAGAGTTAGTTTTAATTATTTTTCAGGTTTCAGAAATCCACGATTTCTACATAAATAAGCCAATAGTTCAAATTTCAAGTTCCTTTCGTAGCAATCCTCATCAAAATGTTTGGAGCAAATTCGCGCATTTTTTATGTTGACCTTATCTGCCCGTTTATAAGCATTTTCCCATTGTTTGCTAACATTTTCGTCCTTTGGAAACCGAGAATACATTGAATCTGCGGTGAAGACCACAGACATATAAACAAGGGAGACAGAACTTTCCATTCATAAATTTCGTTTGTTTACAATCAGACATCTTTTCCAAACATAAACGAGTTAGAAAGAGATCGCTTTAAAAAACGACAACACTGTTACCCTAGCGTCTACTGTTGAAATCATCTTTGCCATTGGCGTGCAGTTTTTAGGGGTTAATAAAAAATAGAAAAAATATTTAGCATTTTATTCATAAATCTACGTACATTTGTAGAGAAACTAATTCAACATGTTATGTATATTTCTATAAAACAAGGAATCAATAAATATGCATATCTTTAGCCTATTCTTAAGCAACTTCAAACTATAGATTATCATATTATTAAACAGTTTAGTTGAAACAATGAATCACAAACTACATAAATGTATGGATGTTAGACATATACATGATAGTAGATTTAGGCACCCAAACATATTTCTTATAGGCTTCATTCTTAGAACTTGCTGAGGATAGATAGATAGATAATATTTTATTGTTCCAGATATAATCTCCTGAATAAGGTAGAATATGCCAAAAAAAATATACGTACAACAACATTTGTTTGCATTAAACTAGGATAATTGCAATATCTAGAAAGAAAAACATTTTACTGCCTAACTCTAGGAACTCTTGTGTTCAATAATATGCTTTGTTCAGAAGAAATTTCTTTAATTTTGCTTTTAACTGTTCCAATGGCAGTTTGAATTGCAAGAAAGTTTATTTCAAAATTTTCTTGATGGAAAAATCAGCATTTTTTATGTAGCTAAATTATATTATATTAGTCTTTAAATCTTGTTTTTAACCATGTATACCTGTGCTATTTTCAAACAAATCGGGGTTTTTCTTTACAAAAATAATAGATTCTATGATATAGAGACCATAAATTATTGTTGGTACTTTATGTTTTGTGAACAGTCACATTAGTCAGAAAATGCTTACAGTTCAATGCTGGCATAATTGTAACTTCTTTGACATTTGATGGACCACCTACAAATTTGAACTTGGTAAAGACATTGGAAGCAGATTTTACAAATCTAGTGGAATTAAGAACAAATTTTAAGTATTCGATCACGAACGATGGTGTGTATATTATATATACCTATATAATTTATAACTCGTTTGATCAAGTGGAACTTAACAAAGAAAGTGAAAACAAAATATAGAAGTAGGTACTACACGCTGCAAATAAGATTCGGATAGGCAATTTTAGTAGAAGCTATAAAAATTCAAGGTTCGTTTAGTAACCTAAATAATTACCAAAAATGTTAGCGATACTATAAGCTTCCCTTGGGAAAAATTCGATAATACCTGATTTTAAGGACACGGCAATATCGGTTTGACGTAAAATTCTGTAGATGTTTTGATCAACTGTATTGCTTGTAAGAATAAAATATCTTTATACTTACAAATTTGAGGGTCCAGCAGTATTCTGTTCAACGGGGATTTTAGGCGGATCAGAAAATTTCAGATATGAAAACGTCTATAAGAACAAAACATACATGTATAAAATCTAATCAAATTTAATTGCACCTGGTTGTAGTAATGAGCCGTTTCTAGAATTGGACCAGTATTTTAATACTTTATATACTTTTCCTACAAATGTATTCAATATCTTGCAAAAATAATTGTTTATTTTAAATTCTTGAGTTTACCATATACAACAATGTAAAATTAACTTACCCATGAGATTTTATATATGATAACTCACTGACGGTTGAGTCGGAACTAAATAAATATTTTTTACAAAAAATTGGACCGACGTTATAGTTGATGCACTGAAAAGTATAAAATAATATTACTTCTATTGGTGATAGTACTTTTGAAGTTGTGCAGTTGCAGTTAGATTGATAGCTTTTGGCACCAACTTCACAAGTACCATCACCAATAGAAGTAATATTATTTTATACTTTTCAGTGCATCAACTATAACGTCGGTCCAATTTTTTGTAAAAAATATTTATTTCACACTTTTGAGTGTAACATTAGTCCCGAAAATCGTTGAACGTTCACTATACCATATCAATGAAGATAATACTTATCCTATTACCCACGTATATTCCTTGCATGTAGTGGTTATTATTGAGATCTCAGAACATCGCGGCGGAAATACGCTTGAATATTTTAGTTGTTACCATTTAACACCGATTTAACTCGAAAACCGTAATTCTAAGGAAAAAATGTTCATTATAAATGTTGCTACAAATAATTATATCTTTCATGTAGTATCGAAAAATTTTCAATTTTCGAAAGAAATTGTCCTCTCCACATAGCAATAATACATATTTAACATGCGTCTATCTCGAAAACCGTAACACTTTTGAAAAAATGTTCAATTTAAACGTTTCCGGATATTGTCCTATCTTTAATTATACCAACTCAGATTTTCGATTTTCGAGAAAATTCGCCCCCACCACCCCTTCGGGGGCGGTTTTCGGAGGGAAGGAGATTTCGGATTTGCGTTTTTATGAATATGGGACCATTTCTCAATCCCCTTCTTTCAAATGAATCCAAAATCATCAAAATCGGAGATCGTCTACTATATAAAAGGCGCGCACGAACCAAAAAAAAAAAAAAAAAAAAAAAAAAAAAATAAAGCAGACAGTCGAATTGTATACCTCCTCCGTTCGAGGTTCGTCGGTCAAAAATAAATACTTTCATTAAAATATACACCAGGTAAGGAGTGTTTTTTACCTGAAAGACAAGGGCTAAGTAAAAACGGTGGTATTAAATTGGGGCTCAGCAGTTGGTCTTATTTGTCTTCGCCCGGTTATCTCAGTAGTAATTATATCACTTTGATCAAAGTGATCTGAGCAAATTTGGGCAGACTTTATTAGATGCTGGTTACCCAACTCTAAGATCGAAATCCACCTCGCTCTGCGTTCTGCATTTACAGGAAAGCTACAATAATTAACAAAAAGTATTATATATATTATTTTAACTCACCCCTAATTACACAAGGTCGTTTAATAATAATTTGAAGGCCCCCTAAACTTGCAGTAATACAATATTAGCATTACACAACTATATTGAGCTTTTAGGACTGACGTTGATGAAATAACGCAATAATTATATTATTGCAGAAAGTTTCTGCAGGTTTGAATTTATTTGATGCAATGATTGCGAATCTGGGCATTTATAAGTTTTTAAGTACATATTCAAATTCAGCAAGATAATAAAGCTACTATGACTTGCGTGACTAACAATATAAATATTGTGCAAAATTTATTAAACGTCTTGTAGGCCCTTTAACTTCTTTGTAACTACACCACTGTTCATATGCATATGATCTGACTTACGCGGTTGGAATATCCATTTTTCTTGCACACCACGCACTGGAGAACCATAGTGTAGAGCAAATATAGATAAATAAAAGTTTTATTTCTATAAATATACTCAAAATCGAAGAGAATCACAAGATGGCACAAAGACCGCAAGTCAACGCTGTAAATCTAACGATGAATGAATTTAAAACAATGACGTTTGTCATAGTAAATTATGAGTAAATACAACCGGCCAGCGTGGCCACAAATATTTACCCAGTATCTTACAATTTAATTTGATTATGAAAATATACATAATTTTGGGGATTAAAGAAACGTATTTTAATAAAGAAACGTAAACATTTATTAAATATAATAGTTTTACTTGAGTATCACTTAAACGCGCTTATTTTAAAACAATAATTTTGCTTTCGTTCCGAACTCAATCGGTAAATCTAGGGCAGACCGCGTAAGTCCGCCAACACTGCTTTTTGTTGAAAAAGATGTGTGATCGCAGCAAAATGTAGACAGTTCTGTCTCCCTTGTTTATATGTCTGTGGTGAAGACTGATAGTCTGTGTGGCATCCAGCTATGGCACAACGCATTTTGATAATTATTTAAATATAATAAAGCAATAAACAGAAGCACAACTTCACACCGACAAACAAATCAAATGAGAGTTGAGCTACTTCGTACGAACAAGCTAACCACATGACGTCAACGCGTAGATTTAGGCTCCGCCCAGAATGCGCAATATCATATCTTTGTATCATGTGTATAACCTATACCACTGACGTGACAGTTGGTGACAGTTAGGGCACATAATGGTGGGCGGTGATAATACACATCTATACAGTGCTCTTGTTGCGCTACAACCCTTGCGCTCTGAGATAGTTCACTGTTCGATTAAAAGATATTGTTTACCAAATTCCCCAACAACCAGAAATAACATGATTAAAAATTATAAAATTATGAAATATTATGACTAAATCTCAAAAAAAGACAGATAAATAAAACTAAATATCGGATTAATAGCGTCTCTTGAAAATTGTATTATAACAAAATTTTCATTCATCGATATTTTTGTCTCGGAATAAGATATTGAGATGTAGTTTTCACAAGCCTATTTCAGTATCATTTCACAACATTTTTATGATAAAAAAGTCATATTATTGCATTTAATTTCAAGAGAATTTAGCAATTTTATGTAATTATATAGAGAAACGCACTCTAGTGGCATCACTAAGAAATACACATATTACGAGTAAGATGGATTTGATGGAGCAATAAACTATTTTTCCAACAAGACTAAGCTTGCTAAAATACGTTCATTCGTTAAGAAGTTACAGCTGTTTATTTAAAATAACATTGAATCACCTCCCCACTTTATTTCAACAGATACGTCAATTAGTTGTTCTAAACGAAAATTCTCAAATTAAGCTTAGCTTTAGAAACCATATATTTTTTTGGTACATTTACTAGTTAAAATCACTTTACAAAATGAACATGGCGGATACGCCCCCTAGTGGGCATCTTGGAAATCTGAAAATATTTTCCATGATCTTGGTCACCTTAGTCAAAACTTTTTTTACCGCAGGTCTCTATGATGAATAGCTCCCGAGATACGGCACTTTGCATTCTTATCTGGCCACCCTGTATATCGTTTTGTAAATTTGAGGCGAAAACCGAGCCAGCTTCGTTAACCAGGTGACTAAGGCGCTACCGTCGAAAATGAGTATTTTGTAGAATAATTCAACATTCGACTATCAGGTGACCAAAAATGGCTATATGTACTTATGTGTTCCTAGAGTCTCTCAACGGCAATCACCAGCCCGCTGCCTGCTAGAACACTTAAGTACCTATAGCCGTTTCTGGTCGCCTGATAGCCGAATGTTGAATTATTGTACAAAATACTCATTTTTGACGGTAGCGCCCTCGTCACTTGGTTAACCAAGCTCACTCGGTTTTCGCCTCAAATTTACTATACGATGTACACTTATATGTAGTATCTATCTTCTTTGCTGTAGTCTTTCCAGTACCACCATTCTATCGCATCTTGATTGTTAACTAATAATCTAGTATTGTGTATTATATTATTATTACCATATATTCGAATTTAACCCAACATGTTAGAAAATTTCACCCTGGTAAATTAAAGGCATTTATACTAAATCTGAGGGGATGATTATTTTCCTTCCCTAAATACAGATTATTTACTCTCTTGACAGCTTCCAGTTCAAATGCATGGAACAGACCTCATAACATTTTTATGATAAAGCGTTAAGAAATAATGATAAATAATGGCTGTTGTAGTTTGTTGTTGTAGACACAACTTCAAAATTAATCGAGGGTAGTTCGGGGTGTGCAAGCGAAAAGAGGTCGATTCCTATTTAACTTTTAAGGTTAGAAGCACGTGGCAGCGTGGTCTGGAGGAGACAAGAGGGAAAACCTCGCTGATAACCTTAGGAGCGTGACAGAGAAGGTTATACTCGGATCGAGGCACATTGCTGGACTCATCTTGACACGTGCATTGAAGAATAATCATACAAGAATAACAAAAGAAATAGAGGAAAAAAAAAGCTATTATTAATGGGTTACAATATGATGCAAAATCAGACAAGATTGTAACCCCCCGAATGAGCTGGCCAAATGCACCAATAGGGAGCAAGGGCCAATAACCTTAGAGAGAGAGAGAGAGAGAACTTCAAAATTACCAGCATCAATAGACTTAATATTATTTTGTCTTTTTCAGTGTAACATTACGAAAACTTTCACTAATAGAAGATATATAGGCTTAGGCCGGATTTTCATGGATCCGTCGGTACGTCGATACGTCAGAGCTCCCATTGGTTGTAAAATTCAGCTTCTCATTGGTTAATTGGTTAAATTTTTCGGACGTTTTGACATGCTCATGCATCCGACAATACGACAAGTCTGAATGTATATACATTGTTGCTAGATGTTTTATTAAATACGGTATAAGAAACCATTGATGGTTATTCACAGTTGTAGAATTCATGGTTTTCTGGCAAAAACAGAAATGTACTAAAACAAAACCAAGTATTATTAGGTTATACATATATTTTCGTCATATTGCACGCCTTTTCTGTCTTATACAAGAACATTTGACCTATTCACCTTTTGTAATGTTTCAATCTGGCAACATTGATTTCATTACGAAAAAAAAAATTCAGATTGATACTTGCTATCAGAGTCTCTGTTGCTATGGTCAGAAAGCAAACACTAGTTTGTTTTTGTGGCTTGGGTGCAATTTTGTTTACCACGATGGTCTTGTCTTCCCTAGGTCCCACCAAAACGCAACATCTCTTACCTATGGGTCCCACTAACTTCAGTGAATTATCAAAATATTCACTGGACATCCTCAGTTAATTAAAATACTTTTCAATATCAGCTAGTCTCAGTTCATTTAATAAATTATGATAAGCGCCCTGTTCTTTTCTGCATTTAAAAATGTTTCTGATCCACAATCTTTTTACTTTCTGATTATAAGCAAAATGTATAAAAGTTTAATATTATTTGTTTTTCGTCATTTCGTATTTATAACTTTATAATAAACAAAAGAAACTTGAAATTCAAGCAACACAAGCAACAGGCAACTGTCAGAAAAGTGAGGTTAAAGAGAATCCGATATCGGACAAAAGTTAAATTTTAACTTCTTCCGTCATCGGATACATTGAGCTAAATCGGATCGACGTACCGACGGATGACGGATCCATGAAAATCCACCCTTAGGCTTCCTTTTTTGCATTGGGGATTCTGGTATTTGGAGATTCACGTCATTGGCTGAAATGTTCACGTGACCATAGCGAGAAACGTCAAAATCGCCGAATCTCCAAATACCCAAGAAGTTCATTCAAGTTCAACTTTCTGACAGTCTCCACAATTACGCGAACGCGCACTTTTCAATTGGTTTGCTTGCGTCGGCTTGTTGTCATCTCATCAGATTAGATTAAATTTATAAATATTAACTGAGGACTGTGGTTTTAGAAAAACAACTTCAAATATAGAAGAGCAGTTGATCAAACGACAAACATCGTCTGCTGGACCGTCTTCATCAATTGCTTTTTTTCTTAAATAGAATATTTAATACTAAGAATGATTTGTTCACAATTAACATAATTTTTCATATCGTATAATTTTTTTGGCAAATTTTATTAACATGTTGAAATATAGGTTCACATCATCGCCATATTACTTTGTTAGATACGTACTATAACTGTAGAAAAAGTTATAATAATGTGTACACTATTCATATTATATAAATTAGTTCATTTAAAAAGTCCTTATTTCTACTAAAAGCAACTTGAAAGCGCAAATAGCCATATCTTGTCCCATTAATTTCAAATTCTACTAACCGCATGACGTCAATCAAGTAGGATAGAAAATACGGAGGGAGTACTTAAGTTATAAAGTGAAGCCGCGCGGAATTTAGGCAACCCGTCAAGTATGAAGACTGGCGCGGACGTTAACAAAGGGAACTTGCAAGAAAATAATCAGGAAGAGAAATGACAAAAAGAAGTCACAGCGTTTATTGTATTATCGTTTAGAGTACCACCTACAATCTTATAATATAAATTTTATATACGATACTTATAAAATTAATTACTACCTAAATCCGCAAAAAAAGAAACTCACATGATTTTACAAAATAAACAACACATTAATGTCCTTTAAACAAAATTAACTTATTTTAAAACTGCCTCCTAATTTCAGATATATCTATAACATTTATTGCAATAAAATGAAATCTTATATCTACATATTTGGCCGCAATTATCTTTATTAACGAAAATAAATGATTATCTAAGGGATGTTAATCGAAAACGTGGCCATTGAGGGTTTCAAAAATAGTGGAATTTGAAAATTATTGCAAAACCTTATTGGACAAATGCACTGGCGTATATTGTCTTGCTTAGGTCTTCTCAGCACTTTTACCATGGCCTGACGAATGGACTTATTACTTATAAATCAGCGGAAGAATAAAGCAAATCATCTCATTTTTCACTGCTATGAGCAATGTACATACTTCGCAGGTTACCTATACGCCAGGTGGCTTCACTACCACGCAATGCACTCTAAACCAATGCTACCTCTATACCTTCTGACCTCCTTGACGTCAATGCGCCGACTGGACGAAATTGAGACGGTTATTTTGCATAATATCTTTGTATCATAGTATCAAAAAAAAAAAAAAATTTGAGTTCACCATAAGGGTGTTCGAGCAGCGGTTCAAACCAGTCCCAAACCGTCAGACGCCTGCGCACTTCAATTTACGATGAAATAATTGATTCCCAACTACTAGTAAGATGTTCGAGCAGCAGTTTGACGATTTCCAAACTAGTTCGGTCTCAGTTTGAGACAGGCGCAGTTGAAACTTCTTCTTCTTCTTAGAGTTGTTGTTGTTGGACTAATCCGTTTCAGAGAACACTGCCTCAGTCCTAAACTAAACACTGGTTTTCTGTTTTGTCCATGAGTCTTTTATTGTTCTCTCTTATCCTTGGTCATAAGACATATCAATTGGCATAATCATTTGCTCTATGACGATGAAATTGTAAGAAATTGGAAGGGGTAGTTTGCAAATTGCAGTTGGTGTTCGAGCACATGGTACAATAAGACCAGGTATGTTACATTGATGGACGCGTTTTCGTTCAGTTGACGCACCTCATCCGAAGTCCGCCATATTTGTTTTATCCCGCTTTCCAATTCAAATTAGAATATATTTTTGCTACGATTTTTGTGTATATCATCAACTAATCTTTTTATATTGATGCTTTTCATTCACTCTCTCATATTACGTATCAGAAGCAGAAATGATTAAATTTATATTTTTAATTATTGATATTTTTTTAACTATAAAGTGGGATATTGTTTATAACCTTTTTCAATGTGTCTTCGATTATATTGTTTACTTGTAGAGATGTTTTTAGAGAGAGAGAAATGTTGGGTGTTACCATTATCTTGGATGGAGTGTTCTCTGCACAAGAGTCACAAGAGTGTTCGTGTTCTCTGCACATGACACAATATGACAATAAATATGGCGGATTTGGGATGACTCTCGGAACATGAGGAATACCCCCATCAGACTCATATCTCATATATTTTACTACAAATTTCTATTTTCGCGTTACTAATAAATTAATTTTTAATAACAAAAAATGGATGATAAAAACACATGTATTATTTGTAGATAGAAATATCAGCATGGATAAATATTAAACACAATATGGGTATGGCATTTAATCGTAATAAATGGTCGCAGATAGTGGAATGTGTCGCTTATTTTTGTAAATACGATGATTTTAATTGGGATGGGTCTCTTCAGCATATTTTACAGAATTGTTTGAAGCAAAAACTACATGTGATGGTAGCTAGAGCACCAAGAGTATTTCATATTGGAGAATGGCAGGCTCAATATTATCTATCACCGATATATATTAAATTGCGTGAATTTGAAATTGACAGACACAAAAAATAAATCAAAATACTTTAATTGTTTCCATTCATATACAGTTTTCTATAGTCCACAATAGAACAAAAAAAATCATTAAGCGACGTAAGATTCTCAAAATAACTGTACATAAAATTTGTTTTATGGTTGTTAAATATTCTGTAATGAGCTTCTTTGGTTTTGGTGAGTTTTCTAATAATAACTTTTTTTCAGTTCCTAAAGACATAGATAATACGATTTTTCTTTTATTGGTGAAAAGAAAAAAATATCGTACAAATCTTGTAAATAACGGGTTGTTTGAATGTGTGTATGTAACACTAAGTTTTCATCAGTTCTCTCGAGCAATTTTCACCCTAATAGATTTTTTGAACGGAAAACTTTTTTAAATTATTTTTATATATTTTTAAATTATGTTCATCATAAGAATACAACTGTAAATCAACATCAAGTTAATCTGGTGAGTATTTGCATTATTATATTGCTTATTATTATGTGTATATAAGAATAACTGAAAATATATTTAAATGCAAATGAATAAATCAAATTTATCTTCAGGTAAATAACAATCTAGATCTAGATGATAGATAACTGCAAGTGTTTCAATTAGAATTAGGTACGCAGATGACATGGTAGTCCCTGCCCTGGCGGAATCAGTATCTACAATCTACCGACATCACATACATTACTTTATTAACACCTTAATTCAAGTAAGTACCACATTGGAATTGGAGATAAACAACTCAATAACTAGAATACTTGTTTTTAGTACAACTTCATTTATTGAAGTAGTTGTATAGGTAAGGATGTAAATATGCAACTGGACCACTTAAAAGAGAATGAATAGCAGAGATATCGAAATTGCGAGAACAAGATTTAGTGATATGTAGAAACTCTGCCAACCGAAATTATCCATCTTTATAAGGCATCGAACATGTCTGTGAAACATGAGACATGGTCATTGAAGATGAAATCTTGGCTGGGGAATATAAAAGACAAACATTACAAACAGTCTGAAACACAATGCTCACAAACGAGGCGAATTTGCCAAAGAGGACACCAATTTCAACAGAGATGGCAACAAAATCATTGTTGACACAGGTAAGTTTTATTTTATTATATATTAGATTATCTCTTAAATGAAGATGATACACTCATATATATTCACAGATTTACGTAGAAACTCGGAAAATTAGAGCACAAAATGGATGATGAACGAGAAGGTATCCTTTGCAGATCTTAGCAAGTTTTGGATCGAACATACGACCGTAGAATAAACCCACTATCCACCAAAATAGGACGATACAATTCTGAAGAAGCCTTGGTATTCAATTATGAATGTATAGATATTCATAAGTTAGAATGGTAAATGTAAATTAATGTGCATTTGTATGGGAAGCACCCAATTTTTGTAATTGTACGTAATTTTTATTTGATATATGAAGTTCTTCGCGAATGATTTGTTTTTTGTAATTTGGATTTATTGTATTAATAAAACTTTCATTATTCTAATTATAGTTTTATTCAAGGCGAAAATTGCTGTAATACCTTAGAATGTATTACAGCAATTTTTGTGAACGCATCTTCTTATCATCAATTATTATTAAATGACACGATATTTTGAATATTCCTGCAATTTTTAAATCATTGATGTGAGCGCCATCTAAGACGCAGTCGCTGGAAAATGTGGACCAATGAATTGTTAGGGATCAAAAATGTATTATTGTATAAATTGAGTTGACCGTCTCTTCCCTCATTAGACTCACCAATACCCACAATTTGTCAGGTTCTTAGTTGGGTAATTTGGTAATCAGACATTACTGTGGAAAAGACCATTATTAATGATGAATGATGATTTCGAGATAAAATTCAGTATTTATTTTTTCTATGGATAGAAACACCACAAGCGTTTTGTTAATCAAATGTCATTTGTATAAGTTCGTTCAGTTTTTGACCGACTTCCCAAAAGGAGGAGGTATACAATTCGATTGTGTGCTTTTTTTTTTTTTTTTTTTTTTTTTTTTTTTTTTTTTTTTTTTTTTTTTTTTTTTTTTTTTTGGTTTGTGTGCGCCTTTCATATAGTAAACGTACTCCGATTTTGATGATTTTTGATTCATTTGAAAGAGGAGGCTTGAGAAATGGTCCCATATTCATAAAAACGGGAATCCGACATCTCGTTCCTTCCGAAAACCGCCCCCGAAGGGGGTGGAGGGGGCAAATTTTGTCGAAAATTGAAAATCTGCGTTGATATAATTACAGATAGGACAATATCCGGAAACGTTTAAATGGAACATTTTTTCAAAAGAGTAACGGTTTTCGACATAGAGACATTTTAAATTCTCAAATATACCTATTTTCGCTATGTGGAGAGGGCGATTTCTTTCGAAAATTGAAAATCTGTTTGCAGTACATGAAAGACATAATTATTTGTAGCAACATTTATACTGAACATTTTTCCCTTAGAGTTACGGTTTTCGAGTAAAATCGGTGTTAAAATGGTAACAACTAAAATATTCAAGCGTATTTCCGCAGCGATGTTCTGAGATCTCAATAATAACAACTACAAGCAAGGAATATACGTGGGTAATAGGATAAGTACATTGATATGGTATAGTGAACGTTCAACGATTTTCGTGACTAATGTTACACTCAAAAGTGTGAAATAAATATTTTTTACAAAAAATTGGACCGACTTTATTAGTTGGTGCACTGAAAAGTATAAAATAATATTAATTCTATTGGGGCTGGTACTTGTGAAGTTGGTGCCAAAAGTTACCAATCTACCTGCAACTGCACAACTTCAAAAGTAACAGCACCAATAGAATTAATATTATTTTATACTTTTCAGTGCACCAACTAATAAAGTCGGTCCAATTTTTTGTAAAAAATATTTATGATATGTTTGTTTATACTGTGATATAACAGAGGCACAGGCTTGTAAGCTGTGACCGTGGTTTTGATTGGTTTCGTTAAATTAGTTATCTTCCTGAAAATATTTGTCATATTCGGCGATATCAACATTCAACTCCAAAAATACTTGAAATACCCTGAGATCACTTGAAGTATTTCGTGATAAAAATATACCTGAAATTCCTCCGCAACTAAAAAACTTGAACCCACCAAATGAATATTTCATCCTTGTTTCAAATTTAGTGCCGTGGGTTCGGAAACTGTTTCAAAATACCTCAATAGAATCAAAAGCCATGCTGTAGGGTCTGATAGAATCTCTTTAAGTATGCTATATTTGATTGTACCTCAGATATTGGAGCAAATTACATATAATTTTTAACTTCTCTATTATATCTAATGGAAACATGCCTAAGTTAGACCTTTAGCAAAACGCAATAATCCAACTGAATTGTGTGCTTTAAGACCAATCCGCATTCTTCCAACTCTCTCGAAAGCGTTCGAAATGATAATTAAAGAAGAGGTAACGACATATATAAGTATGACTAATTTTATGACAGATGTTCAATCTGGATTCCGTCCCCAATACAGTACAACAACAGGACTGAGTCTGATTACAGTCGCGTCAGGGCTCTTGCTCCGTTTGTGTTTAAGTAAAGTCGTTCTTTTCTTTTTTATTTTATTTGTTTATTTTGTGAGGGCTCTAAATGCACAGTTAAATACAGAATCGCACCCGAACATAAAGTGAAAAGTAAACATTTTATCATTGCACGTTGGTTTTGGGATGAAAACGAAGGAAAGGTGGAAAGTGTTATCAATCAAATTAAATCACGCTTCATTAGTTTGCACCACTTTTTCCTTGTTATTATATTATTTGGTAAACGAAAAAACAATTCATTGGGATGTTTAACTGTCGTGCTTTGACATGGGGACAATACAATATAATAATATGTAATAACTAAAATACGACTTGAACGGCATAAGTGACTACACAATTAATAAATCTGTACGAACTCGGCGAATAACGCGCTGCATCTTTTCAAAGTCCCATAACTATTTAATTATTAGAGATAAATTTGAATTGATTCTTTAACATTTTTGTTTTATTTCGCTTAAATTTTTATAATCAATCGATAAAAAAAGGAAACTTCATTATTCATTAAGGACTCAGGTTGATTGAAAATGAATCAAATGAGAAAATGTTTTTCTTGGCACGAAAGAACGATTCGCGCAATAAATACCACTAAACAATGCCTACCACATGAACTCAAAGACTTCAGCTTGAGAAATTTTAAAAAAACATTTCAAAGTCGTCCTCGGAACAAGGTAATGATGTGTTTACTATTCTGATGACTCTTGCATTGATTTTTGGTACATGTATAATGACGTCTACGTACTAAAACTTTCATTATTAAAACATTTTGTCACTTATATATAAGAAATAAAAATTTACTAGTTTATATCTATACTTGTATCTAACCCAATATATTAACTTGTTTTTATGTATACATACATAAAGTATATTTGAAGGTTTATATATACTTATGTATTTAATAGGTATGTGACTGGTAACAGATTTTATAGATTAGTGTGTACGTCCCAGGTTGGGTTTCAAAGTAGCTCTAATAGCTGAACTCCGCCCATTCATCATACTTGTTAACCTTTAAAATTGTAAACCACTGAATGTGATGAATAAAAGCATATTATTATTATTATTATAAACACAATAATTGTAGTGTTTTGTATCTTGAAATCATCACACAAAATTAACGCTAACCCATAAACTACAATGGCTATTAAACAGCCATTGGTCCTGGCTACATTGAGAACTATGTGATTGGAGGTAGTGTTTTCTTTGGCTATATAAGTAATAACTAGTCGTGAAGACTTGTTAGAGACACTTTTGCGACCACGAAAACTCTGACAAAACAGAACTTGACAACCATTTATGTTTATAATCCAACATTCTGCTGATTTTTCTCGATACTCTGTAATATTTTTACAAAAGTCTATTGAACTACACCCATAAACTTACAAAGATGTAATGCATACTTTATATAGTGAACATAATGTAAAACAAGTTTTGATTGAATCTTAATGAACTGTTGGGAAGTTTATACATAAGTTACAATTAAAAATATTAAAACAACTTGTAAGAGCATGCTTTCTATGCAAGGAATATGCTTAGAGTATAAACGCAACATCTCTTATCTATGAAGCTTAGACTAAAGAACTAAAGTTTACGACTAGAGTAGCGAAACTTGGAGGAAGTCATGAGATAAAATATATGAAGTGTTTTTCTCTGAGTCAAACTGATCGATTAAAATAAGAGGAGAGCACAGTTCATCTTAAAATCTATTGAATAACATACATGATCATTATTTACATTTTTATTGCAGCTTTCTATTATGCTGACTGATTTGTTTTCTTCTTATTTAAATGATCTTCGTTTTCAAACGATATACATCTCTTAACTTGAAATGCCCCTAGATTATTCACAAGTTTTATATTGTTACTATGATAATAATTTTCTGTTTCTATATTATTTACACGTTGAATTAATTCAGCGATTTCTCTCTTTTTATTAGCAACTTCAAGTTTTAGTTTATTAACTTCCTTCATTAAAGGATTAAAATATATTTGGCATATTTTATGAAGGACAGATTCTTCTAGATCCGACAGCTCTCTATCAAATTTTCTTGACTTCATAAATTCTCCCAATGTTTTAAATATTTGGTTTTTGGATTCACCATCATGCGTTGCCTCAGCAGGGTTATTGTTATTGCCGGCGGTGTCACTTACAGTTCTTCTACTACGCAACTCTTTGATTTCTCTCTCTATGAAAAATCAGGGACATAAAGATATTTCATTCTTAAAATTTTTATAAAAAATCTTACCAAGTTTGTCAAAAAACTCTTCAACGTTGATGATATTGAAAGACATAGTAACAGTGTAACACACTGATTTAAAATTGAATTGAAAAACTACTACTTGAACTACTTGATTCTTTTTTACATTTCTACTTCTACTCATTTTAGGCCATAAAACCTAAATTTTAAAGATCTTTAAATATCCTTTGTTTCAAGGTTTAACTGTCACTAAATAGTAAGGGTGTTCGAGCAGCGATTCAAACCAGTCCCAAAGCGTCAGACGCCTGCGCACTTCAATTTACGATGAATAATTTATTCCCAAGTACTAGTAAGATGTTCGAGCGTAGTTTGACGATTTCCAAACTAGTCCGGACTCAGTTTGAGACGGCGCAGTTGAAGCGTCTTCGTCTTCTTAGAGTATAGTGTTCTCTGTTGTTGGAGAAATCCCTTTCAGAGAATACTACCACAGTCCTAAACTAAACCCTGGTTTGTGTTTTGTCCATCAGTCTTTCATTGATGTTCTCTCTTATCTTTGGTCATAAAACATATCTATCGGCAAAGTCATTTGTTCTATGACAACGAAATTGTAAGAAAGTAGAAGAGGTAGTTTGCAAACTGCAGTTTGGTGTTCGAGCAGAACAAAATCCCAAACTGTTTCATACCGCACATGCGCATTTTAAACAGTTATCAAACCGTCCGCAACTACTGCTCGAACAGCCTTATTATTGAGTTCAACTTATTCTTCACACCTTCGCAGCTATTTTACATTCCATGCATGATATGTTTTTATACTATGGACTCATGTTCTTGATATTCAAAATTATGTAATGTGTGTTGCGTGTTGATTACATTTTTCAGAAATATGAAATATTTAATTTGCGTGTTCCTGTTTTTGAGATAATAACGATAAACATTGTTAAGTATATGAAATTCTTGAAGGCGACAACATGGATGCAATTAAAATTTTAAAACATCTCACTAAAAAAATACAACCACAGATGAAGATTACAACCCTACACGGCCGTTATTTGGTAACAAGCATTTGATCATTCGATCCAACGGAATTTATCTATGATTCGATCCGTTCGACACAGAGAACACCTACCTCCTTCGACATCACGGAGATAAATAAACAGAGAGAACATACAATTATTGTATGTTATCTCTGGTAGGAAGTGTCGTAGCAGTAGCACAAAAAGAATTAAACTTTATACTGTTGTCGTAGTGTTCTCTGGCTGCTCGGCTGTGAGTGTGAATCCCGTAGAAAGTGGTGGTGGTGGATCGGTAGTATTCGGTAGGTATGTTTTCTCCAGAGAAAACATCATACCTCCAAGTTTTCTCTGATCGGTAGTTTCAGGTAGTTTGATGTGTTTATGTTGCAATATGTAAGTATTTCTTTCTCAGTTTATTTTAGCTTCAGAAATCGATAGTATTCTTCTCACTGAGTCTACTGATACTAGGTTTATTATGCGTAATTGAAAATAAATACAATGTTATGATTGCGGATGTTGATTTTAGTGCATTAGTTTGTATTTTTGACTTACCTTCATATTATCCTGTATTGTTGATATACAGTACTATAGATAAATTCAAAGATTCCAACAAGCTGAATCGATGTCGATCGACACTTGCTATTGGAAAATTGGAAAATAAGAATAATAAGAATGCTAATTCACTATTACTAACTTTGGTTGGATTAAGGTTAGGTGAATTTTAGACTTCATCTTCAGATGTTAAGCTTTCTCTCTTTGTAATTATTACTACCAGAGACTTACTACCACAGCTAATTGTTAGGAACTGATGTCAATCGATTCAGGTTTTCACTACATTTGATTTACAATTGGTGTCCGTAGTCCGTATATAAATAGTTTATCTATGTATTAGTTTAGCCTATGGTTGTCCGTTGACTCAGTTCATCAAGTAATATCGATTTTTCTTAAATGTTGGAAACACGCTTTCTTAAACTAAATCCTTAATAATTAATTATAATAATTATTAACTAAATTCTGACTGCACGTACGTTACATAACCTCATTAATCTGGAAAATCAGTATCAAAACCACTTCTCTCAGTCTAGGGCTCCGTATAATCACAGCATCTGTTATCTATTACCGGTGTAACTTTTGGCTTAGACATGAATGCTTCCAAGATAAGGTAAATTGATTTTGTTGCAATATTTTTGTTATCAGAGACTTCATTTTGGTATTTGTATATTTCAGACCTCAGACCTTTATCCGTTGATCTACCAGATGGGAAATGTTTGTTTATTGAAAAAAATAGTGAAGGAACCACTTATATCAATAAAATTGTCTCAAACTCATCCTTCGATCGAGATAATGGAGAGAATGCAGAAGTAAGCATTACATTTCATTTTATAAATATATTTTGATTAAAAGACAGTCAATGTACCTACTGATATGATCTGCATGTAATCACCGAAAAGATGATGCCGCATAATAATGAAGTTATTTTTATGTTGTTAAAAAATATAGTTCAACAAAGTATTTACATGATGGCATTTGTCATTTTATTCCTTTATTCGATGTTTTCGAATATTGGACGGAGTGCATCATGAAGCTCTAACGGCACTGATCCATTACTTCTACACGTCCAAACTGCTCATCTGAAGTAAAGGTCCGATATCTACTACGTGCATCAGAGTTATTTGTTTTGACTGATGTACTCCATGCCTGTTCTCATTTTCTGGAGGTAAATCACGCTAAATGTAAATTTTGTATAGAGTATTTGTATTTCCTTTTGGTAGTTCCCAATGAACTGCAAGTAAGTCTTCCTCGATATTATGAATCGATTAAATATGGCTACTTATTTGAGTGATTGAATCACAGTTTTTTTTAAACATTCAGTATCTAGGAGAGAAGAATTTAAATGAATTATTATTTATCTTAGGTCTTCAATTCTGTCATAGCTCGGATCAAGCATGATATAGAAAAACGAAAACAATATCTGGTGTCATTGATGGAGATAGTTTGTCTCCGAGAAATCTTATTCAGAATGTGCAAGGAGAACCTTTATTTAAAACAAACACAGACTGTTGGGATTTGGAAGCTATGAATTATCATTACATAAAAGGTGAAATATTCAAAATGTATTTTCTAGTCATATAAATAAGAATTAATTGAATGATCATTTATTTTTATCTGCAGTTTTCCGCCCATTTCTGAATTGAATTTTCTCAAGTTTTATGTCTTGAAATATTTTTGACATATTAAAGGAAAATGACTTTTCGACCAATCGAGAAATTAAGAATTTTTTTGACGTTTTGATTCATAGTTTTTAAGTACACATAGCAAAAATACATATATGTATTTGAGAGTTTAACATGCCTCTATCTCGGAAACCGTAACTCTTTTGAAAAAATGTTCAATTTAAACGATTCTGGATATTGTCCTATCTTTAATTATACCAACTCAGATTTTCGATTTTCGAGAAAATTTGTCCCCCACCCCCTTCGGGGACGGTTTTCGGAGGAAAGAAGATTTCGGATTTCCGTTTTTATGAATATGGGACCATTTCTCAAGCCTCCTCTCATGGATGAACCGAGTACGATTACTATATAAAAGGCGCGCACAAACCAGGAAAAAGCACACAGTCGAATTTTATACCTCCTCCATTCGGGGTTCGACGGTCAAAAAGGGAATTGGCTGACTTCCGAGATTAAAGATAGCAAGCTCTGATATAAGTGTTTTATAATTATTTTAGTTATCAGTTTCTATTTCGTAAAATGTATCTCCTTCAAAAATACAAATGATTAATTTATGGAATGTTTCTAATATGTGTTAGAATTATATTGAAAATCAGAGGAGAGAGTTTTCGAAGAAAATGAGGTAAGCATATATCAGAGTAGTACAAATGAGAAAAACTACAGCAGGGTCTAACCTAATTCTTTTCTAGTTATCTGATTACCAATCGCTCAGTAAACATTGATGGTACTCTTGTGTAGTAAACGAAATGAAAAATGTCCATGATAGTATGGGGTGAATCAAAAGGTTATGTCTGTTTATGTTACATTATTGTTTACTGATTACAGAGACAACTTATTGATTACCAGTCAACTTTCTGATTAGTAAGCGATTACTTTTCAGAGACTTATACGGACATTTATTGAATTTCATATTAATATAGCAGATACTATTTGTTGTAATTCTATCATAAATTTGTGCAGTAATCAACGTAATTCCTATGCCTGTTTTTATGCCTTCTTCACTTTCTAAACTTTAAAAATTTTATGATTTTCACTTGTATTGACAATATGTAAATTTGTTGTATAGGTACTTGACTAATTTTTTGAACAATTTTTATTTCGTAGTTAGATATTCAAATAAATGAAAAAAATACAAAAAAATTACGAGTCTATTTTGAAAATAAAAAAAAATATATTCAAAAATTGTTTTCAAATTTCCCGCTTGAATTCTAAAAACGGCTGCAAAGTCACAATCTCCCTTAGTGTCCCACGGTATTAAAGAAAGGAGGAATAGAGCAGAGAACACTATCTGACCAGAGAGAAGACACAATATTGTATGTTCTCTCTGAGATGGATTTGTTCATCGACTTGATTACTACGTCACTATCTTGGTCGATTTTTATAGGCGTTCGCAGTCACGTGATAATGGGTATGAAATTAAAATTATTTAAATTGATTATATTTTAAATTCTAAGATAAATTTAACCTGCATAATGTGATTTTTGGTATGTTAGGACTACCTAATATGATCTGAACATCACTTTATATTGAAATCCATTAATGTCAAGTTCATTTCTAATATAATAAAATTCAACTGGAGATAATTTACAGATTGGTGGTTCAGACACAGAAGAGAGATGTCTGAACGTGTTCGATGTGGCAAATGAGAAGTGGTCGGAGTGCAGCAACACTTTCTGGAAGGTAGAGAAGATGCGGCTGCAGCCGGCTGCTACCATTCTAGACAATCTTCCCACAGGTGGGAAGAAAGGAGACTATTATTTAAAGTCATGCGAGAGGTTCGATCTTGAAACTGGGCAGTGGACAAAATTAAATAATATGTTGGACGGGAGATGAGGACATGACATTTGTGCAATGAACGGAAAAATTTACGCCTAAGTTCCACCGCTGTGACCTGTTTAGGGTTAAATAATTCGATTGTTTGCTTTTATTCGCATCAACCAACTCCTAATATCTGTAAAATAACAGTCTTTTTAATATTTGTGTTCTGTGGAATGTTACTCACCGGAGACGGATTCTTGGACAAGTCTTCCTTATATGACTACTCCTAGGTCATTTCCCAGTATGACATATTTAGTATCCTTAACTGAGAATCATACAGTTATACTTTTGATTGATAATAACCGTTTTTTAGTAGTTCTTTTTTACTAATTTTTAATATTTTTAATTCCTTTGGTAGCATATGAAAATTTTTATTGGCAAATAACTCGTTTTTACCAACTTCTGATTTACATAACGGTAGAGTTAGTTTTAATTATTTTTCAGGTTTCAGAAATCCACGATTTCTACATAAATAAGCCAATAGTTCAAATTTCAAGTTCCTTTCGTAGCAATCCTCATCAAAATGTTAGGAGCAAATTCGCGCATTTTTTATGTTGACCTTATCTGCCCGTTTATAAGCATTTTCCCATTGTTTGCTAACATTTTCGTCCTCTGGAAACCGAGAATACATTAAATCTGCGGTGAAGACTGATAGTCTGTGTGGCATCCAGCTATGGCACAACGCATTTTGATAATTATTTAAATATAATAAAACAATAAACAGAAGCACAACCTCACACCGACAAACAAATCAAATGAGAGTTGAGCTACTTCGTACGAACAAGCTAACCACATGACGTCAACGCGTAGATTTAGGCTCCGCCCAGAATGCGCAATATCATATCTTTGTATCGTGTGTATAACCTATACCACTGACGTGACAGTTGGTGACAGTTAAGGCACATAATGGTGGGCGGTGATAATACACATCTATACAGTGCTCTAGTTGCACTACAACCCTTGCGCTCTGAGATAGTTCACAGTTCGATTAAAAGATATTGTTTACCAAATTCCCCAACAACCAGAGATAACTTGATTAAAAATTATAAAATTATGAAATTTTATGACTAAATCTCAAAAAAAGACAGATAAATAAAACTAAATATCGGATTAATAGCGTCTCTCGAAAATTGTATTATAACAAAATTTTCATTCATCGATATTTTTGTCTCGGAATAAGATATTGAGATGTAGTTTTCACTAGCCTCATTTCACAACATTTTTATGATAAAAAAGTCATATTATTGCATTTAATTTCAAGAGAATTTAGCAATTTTATGTAATTATATAGAGAAACGCACTCTAGTGGCATCACTAAGAAATACACATATTACGAGTAAGATGGATTTGATGGAGCAATAAACTATTTTTCCAACAAGACTAAGCTTGCTAAAATCCGTTCATTCGTTAAGAAGTTACAGCTGTTTATTTAAAATAACATTGAATCACCCCCACCACTTTATTTCAACAGATACGTCAATTAGTTGTTCTAAACGAAAATTCTCAAATTGAGCTTAGCTTCAAAAACCATATATTTTTTTGGTACAATTACTAGTTAAAATCACTTTACAAGTTGAACATGGCGGATACGCCCCCTGGTGGGCATCTTGGAAATCTGAAAATATTTTCCATGATCTTCTCTTGGTCACTTTAGTCAAAACTTTTTTACCGCAGGTCTCTATGATGAATAGCTCCCGAGATACGGCACTTTGCATTCTTATCTGGCCACCCTGTACATCGTTTTGTAAATTTGAGGCGAAAACCGAGCGAGCTTCGTTAACCAGGTGACTAAGGCGCTACCGTCGAAAATGAGTATTTTGTAGAATAATTCAACATTCGACTATCAGGTGACCAAAAATGGCTATAGGTACTTATGTGTTCCTAGAGTCTCTCAACGGCAATCACCAGCCCGCTGCCTGCTAGAACACTTAAGTACCTATAGCCGTTTCTGGTCGCCTGATAGCCGAATGTTGAATTATTGTACAAAATACTCATTTTTGACGGTAGCGCCCTCGTCACTTGGTTAACGAAGCTCACTCGGTTTTCGCCTCAAATTTACTATACGATGTACACTTATATGTAGTATCTATCTTCTTTGCTATAGTCTTTCCAGTACCACCATTCTATCGCATCTTGATTGTTAACTAATAATCTAGTATTGTGTATTATATTATTATTACCATATATTCGAATTTAACCCAACATGTTAGAAAATTTCACCCTGGTAAATTAAAGGCATTTATACTAAATCTGAGGGGATGATTATTTTCCTTCCCTAAATGCAGATTATTTACTCTCTTGACAGCTTCCAGTTCAAATGCATGGAACAGACCACATAACATTTTTATGATAAAGCGTTAAGAAATAATGATAAATAATGGCTGTTGTAGTTTGTTGTTGTAGACACAACTTCAAAATTACCAGCATCAATAGACTTAATATTATTTTGTCTTTTTCAGTGTAACATTACGAAAACCTTTCACTAATAGAAGATATATAGGCTTAGGCCGGATTTTCATGGATACGTCGATACGTCAGAGCTCCCATTGGTTGTAAAATTCAGCTTCTCATTGGTTAATTGGTTAAATTTTTCGGACGTTTTGACATGCTCATGCATCCGACAAGTCTGAATGTATATACATTGTTGATAGATGTTTTATTAAATACGGTATAAGAAACCATTGATGGTTATTCACAGTTGTAGAATTCATGCTTTTCTGGCAAAAACAGAAATGTACTAAAACAAAACCAAGTATTATTAGGTTATACATATATTTTCGTCATATTGCACGCCTTTTCTGTCTTATACAAGAACATTTGACCTATTCACCTTTTGTAATGTTTCAATCTGGCAACATTGATTTCATTACGAAAAAAAAAATTCAGATTGCTACTTGCTATCAGAGTCTCTGTTGCTATGGTCAGAAAGCAAACACTAGTTTGTTTTTGTGGCTTGGGTGCAATTTTGTTTACCACGATGGTCTTGTCTTCCCTAGGTCCCACCAAAACGCAACATCTCTTACCTATGGGTCCCACTAACTTCAGTGAATTATCAAAATATTCACTGGACATCCTCAGATAATTAAAATACTTTTCAATATCAGCTAGTCTCAGTTCATTTAATAAATTATGATAAGCGCCCTGTTCTTTTCTGCATTTAAAAATGTTTCTGATCCACAATCTTTTTACTTTCTGATTATAAGCAAAATGTATAAAAGTTTAATATTATTTGTTTTTCGTCATTTCGTATTTATAACTTTATAATAAACAAAAAAACTTGAAATTCAAGCAACACAAGCAACAGGCAACTGTCAGAAAAGTGAGGTTAAAGAGAATCCGATATCGGACAAAAGTTAAATTTTAACTTCTTCCGTCATCGGATACATTGAGCTATATCGGATCGACGTACCGACGGATGACGGATCCATGAAAATCCACCCTTAGGCTTCCGTTTTTGCATTGGGGATTCTGGTATTTGGAGATTCACGTCATTGGCTGAAATGTTCACGTGACCATAGCGAGAAACGTCAAAATCGCCGAATCTCCAAATACCCAAGAAGTTCATTCAAGTTCAACTTTCTGACAGTCTCCACAATAACGCGCACGCGCAATTTTCAATTGGTTTGCTTGCGTCGGCTTGTTGTCATCTGATCAGATTAGATTAAATTTATAAATATTAACTGAGGACTGTGGTTTTAGAAAAACAACTTCAAATATAGAAGAGCAGTTGATCAAACGACAAACATCGTCTGCTGGACCGTCTTCATCAATTGCTTTTTTTCTTAAATAGAATATTTAATACAAAGAATGATTTGTTCACAATTAACATAATTTTTCATATCGTATAATTTTTTTGGCAAATTTTATTAACATGTTGAAAGATAGGTTCACATCATCGCCATATTACTTTGTTAGATACGTACTATAACTGTAGAAAAAGTTATAATAATGTGTACACTATTCATATTATATAAATTAGTTCATTTAAAAAGTCCTTATTTCTACTAAAAGCAACTTGAAAGCGCAAATAGCCATATTCTACTAACCGCATGACGTCAATCAAGTAGGATAGAAAATACGGAGGGAGTACTTAAGTTATAAAGTGAAGCCGCGCGGAATTTAGGCAACCCGTCAAGTATGAAGACTGGTGCGGACGTTAACAAAGGGAACTTGCAAGAAAATCATCAGTTTTGCTGATGTTCTGCTTTTTTGCTTGCTATAAGGAAGAGAAATGACAAAAAGAAGTCACAGCGTTTATTGTATTATCGTTTAGAGTACCACCTACAATCTTATAATATAAATTTTATATACGATACTTATAAAATTAATTACTACCTAAATCCGCAAAAAAAGAAACTCACATGATTTTACAAAATAAACAACACATTAATGTCCTTTAAACAAAATTAACTTATTTTAAAACTGCCTCCTAATTTCAGATATATCTATAACATTTATTGCAATAAAATGAAATCTTATATCTACATATTTGGCCGCAATTATCTTTATTAACGAAAATAAATGATTATCTAAGGGATGTTAATCGAAAACGTGGCCATTGAGGGTTTCAAAAATAGTGGAATTTGAAAATTATTGCAATACCTTATTGGACAAATGCACTGGCGTATATTGTCTTGCTTAGGTCTTCTCAGCACTTTTACCATGGCCTGACGAATGGACTTATTACTTATAAATCAGCGAAAGAATAAAGCAAATCATCTCATTTTTCACTGCTATGAGCAATGTACATACTTCGCGGGTTACCTATACGCCAGGTGGCTTCACTACCACGCAATGCACTCTAAACCAATGCTACCTCTTACCTTCTGACCTCCTTGACGTCAATGCGCCGACTGGACGAAATTGAGACGGTTATTTTGCATAATATCTTTGTATCATAGTATCATGTCACGTACCACAGACAACAGAAAAATTTGAGTTCACCATAAGGGTGTTCGAGCAGCGGTTTAAACCAGTCCCAAACCGTCAGACGCCTGCGCACTTCAATTTACGATGAAACAATTGATTCCCAACTACTAGTAAGATGTTCGAGCAGCAGTTTGACGATTTCCAAACTAGTTCGGTCTCAGTTTGAGACAGGCGCAATTGAAACTTCTTCTTCTTCTTAGAGTTGTTGTTGTTGGACTAATCCGTTTCAGAGAACACTGCCTCAGTCCTAAACTAAACACTGGTTTTGTGTTTTGTCCATGAGTCTCATTGTTCTCTCTTATCCTTGGTCATAAGACATATCAATCGGCATAATCATTTGCTCTATGACGATGAAATTGTAAGAAATTGGAAGGGGTAGTTTGCAAATTGCAGTTGGTGTTCGAGCACATGGTACAATAAGACCAGGTATGTTACATTGATGGACGCGTTTTCGTTCAGTTGACGCACCTCATCCGAAGTCCGCCATATTTGTTTTATCCCGCTTTCCAATTCAAATTAGAATATATTTTTGCTACGATTTTTGTGTATATCATCAACTAATGTTTTTATACTCATGCTTTTCATTCACTCTCTCATAATACGTATCAGAAGCAGAAATGATTAAATTTATATTTTTAATTAAAATTGACAGTATATTCGATTATACGGTGTAAATCACTTACGTCAACTATGATGTTATAGCAGAGAACATAGATTCTGTTCTCTGGTTAAAGATATGAAAACTTGACGAAAGCCTTATTGATATTTTTTTTGAACTATAAAGTGGGATATTGTTTATAACCTTTTTCAATGTGTCTTCGATTATATTGTTTACTTGTAGAGATGTTTTAAGAGAGAGAGAAATGTTGGGTTTTACCATTATCTTGGATGTAGTGTTCTCTGCACAAGAGTCACAAGAGTGTTCGTGTTCTCTGCACATGACACAATATGACAATAAATATGGCGGATTTGGGATGACTCTCGGAACATGAGGAATACCCCCATCAGACTCATATCTCATATATTTTACTACAAAATTCTATTTTCGAGTTACTAATAAATTAATTCTTAGTAACAAAAAATGGATGATAAAAACACATGTATTATTTGTAGATAGAAATATCAGCATGGATAAATATTAAACACAATATGGGTATGGCATTTAATCGTAATAAATGGTCGCAGATAGTGGAATGTGTCGCTTATTTTTGTAAATACGATGATTTTAATTGGGATGGGTCTCTTCAGCATATTTTACAGAATTGTTTGAAGCAAAAACTACATGTGATGGTAGCTAGAGCACCAAGAGTATTTCATATTGGAGAATGGTAGGCTCGATATTATCTATCACCGATATATATTGAATTGCGTGAATTTGAAATTGACAGACATAAAAAATAAATCAAAATACTTTAATTGTTTCCATTCATATACAGTTTTCTATAGTCCAAAATAGAAAAAAAAAATCATTAAGCGACGTAAGATTCTCAAAATAACTGTACATAAAATTTGTTTTATGGTTGTTGAATATTCTGTAATGAGCTTCTTTGGTTTTGGTGAGTTTTCTAATGATAACTTTTTTTTTCAGCTCCAAAAGACATAGATAATACGAATTTTTTCTTTTATTGGTGAAAAGAAAAAAATATCGTATAAATCTTGTAAATAACGGGTTGTTTGAATGTGTGTATGTAACACTAAGTTTTCATCAGTTCTCTCGAGCAATTTTCACCCTAATAGATTTTTTGAACGGAAAACTTTTTTAAATTATTTTTATATATTTTTAAATTATGTTCATCATAAGAATACAACTGTAAATCAACATCAAGTTAATCTGGTGAGCATTTGCATTATTATATTGCTTATTATTATGTGTATACAAGAATAACTGAAAATATATTTATATGCAAATGATTAAATCAAATTTATCTTCAGGTAAATAACAATCTAGATCTAGATGATAGATAACTGCAAGTATTTCAATTAGAATTAGGTACGCAGATGACATGGTAGTCCCTGCCCTGGCGGAATCAGTATCTACAATCTACCGACATCACATACATTACTTTATTAACACCTTAACTCAAGTAAGTACCACATTGGAATTGGAGATAAACAACTCAATAACTAGAATACTTGTTTTTAGTACAACTTCATTTATTGAAGTAGTTGTATAGGTAAGGATGTAAATATGCAACTGGACCACTTAAAAGAGAATAGCAGAGATATCGAAATTGCGAGAACAACATTTAGTGATATGTAGAAACTCTGCCAACCGAAATTATTCATCTTTATAAGGCACCGAACATGTCTGTGAAACATGAGACATGGTCATTGAAGATGAAATCTTGGCTGGGGAATATAAAAGACAAACATTACAAACAGTCTGAAACACAATGCTCACAAACGAGGCGAATTTGCCAAAGAGGACACCAATTTCAACAGAGATGGCAACAAAATCATTGTTGACACAGGTAAGTTTTATTTTATTATATATTAGATTATCTCTTAAATGAAGATGATACACTCATATATATTCACAGATTTACGTAGAAACTCGGAAAATTAGAGCACAAAATGGATGATGAACGAGAAGGTATCCTTTGCAGATCTTAGCAAGTTTTGGATCGAACATACGACCGTAGTATAAACCCACTATCCACCAAAATAGGACGATACAATTCTGAAGAAGCCTTGGTATTCAATTATGAATGTATAGATATTCATAAGTTAGAATGGTAAATGTAAATTAATGTGCATTTGTATGGGAAGCACCCAATTTTTGTAATTGTACGTAATTTTTATTTGATATATGAAGTTCTTCGCGAATGATTTGTTTTTTGTAATTTGGATTTATTGTATTAATAAAACTTTCATTATTCTAATTATAGTTTTATTCAAGGCGAAAATTGCTGTAATACCTTAGAATGTATTACAGCAATTTTTGTGAACGCATCTTCTTATCATCAATTATTATTAAATGACACGATATTTTGAATATTCCTGCAATTTTTAAATCATTGATGTGAGCGCCATCTAAGACGCAGTCGCTGGAAAATGTGGACCAATGAATTGTTAGGGATCAAAAATGTATTATTGTATAAATTGAGTTGACCGTCTCTTCCCTCATTAGACTCACCACTACCCACAATTTGTCAGGTTCTTAGTTGGGTAATTTGGTAATCAGACATTACTGTGGAAAAGACCATTATTAATGATGAATGATGATTTCGAGATAAAATTCAGTATTTATTTTTTCTATGGATAGAAACACCACAAGCGTTTTGTTAATCAAATGTCATTTGTATAAGTTCGTTCAGTTTTGATATGTTTGTTTATACTGTGATATAACAGAGGCACAGGCTTGTAAGCTGTGACCGTGGTTTTGATTGGTTTCGTTAAATTAGTTATCTTCCTGAAAATATTTGTCATATTCGGCGATCTCAACATTCAACTCCAAAAATACTTGAAATACCCTGAGATCACTTGAAGTATTTCGTGATAAAAATATACCTGAAATTCCTCCGCAACTAAAAAACTTGAACCCACCAAATGAATATTTCATCCTTGTTTCAAATTTAGTGTCGTGGGTTCGGAAACTGTTTCAAAATACCTCAATAGAATCAAAAGCCATGCTGTAGGGTCTGATAGAATCTCTTTAAGTATGCTATATTTGATTGTACCTCAGATATTGGAGCAAATTACATATAATTTTTAACTTCTCTATTATATTTAATGGAAACATGCCTAAGTTAGACCTTTAGCAAAACGCAATAATCCAACTGAATTGTGTGCTTTAAGACCAATCCGCATTCTTCCAACTCTCTCGAAAGCGTTCGAAATGATAATTAAAGAAGAGGTAACGACATATATAAGTATGACTAATTTTATGACAGATGTTCAATCTGGATTCCGTCCCCAATACAGTACAACAACAGGACTGAGTCTGATTACAGTCGCGTCAGGGCTCTTGCTCCGTTTGTGTTTAAGTAAAGTCGTTCTTTTCTTTTTTATTTTATTTGTTTATTTTGTGAGGGCTCTAAATGCACAGTTAAATACAGAATCGCACCCGAACATAAAGTGAAAAGTAAACATTTTATCATTGCACGTTGGTTTTGGGATGAAAACGAAGGAAAGGTGGAAAGTGTTATCAATCAAATTAAATCACGCTTCATTAGTTTGCACCACTTTTTCCTTGTTATTATATTATTTGGTAAACGAAAAAACAATTCATTGGGATGTTTAACTGTCGTGCTTTGACATGGGGACAATACAATATAATAATATGTAATAACTAAAATACGACTTGAACGGCATAAGTGACTACACAATTAATAAATCTGTACGAACTCGGCGAATAACGCGCTGCATCTTTTCAAAGTCCCATAACTATTTAATTTTTAGAGATAAATTTGAATTGATTCTTTAACATTTTTGTTTTATTTCGCTTAAATTTTTATAATCAATCGATAAAAAAAGGAAACTTCATTATTCATTAAGGACTCAGGTTGATTGAAAATGAATCAAATGAGAAAATGTTTTTCTTGTCACGAAAGAATGATTCGCGCAATAAATACCACTAAACAATGCCTACCACATGAACTCAAAGACTTCAGCTTGAGAAATTTTAAAAAAACATTTCAAAGTCGTCCTCGGAACAAGGTAATGATGTGTTTACTATTCTGATGACTCTTGCATTGATTTTTGGTACATGTATAATGACGTCTACGTACTAAAACTTTCATTATTAAAACATTTTGTCACTTATATATAAGAAATAAAAATTTACTAGTTTATATCTATACTTGTATCTAACCCAATATATTAACTTGTTTTTATGTATACATACATAAATTATATTTGAAGGTTTATATATACTTATGTATTTAATAGGTATGTGACTGGTAACAGATTTTATAGATTAGTGTGTACGTCCCAGGTTGGGTTTCAAAGTAGCTCTAATAGCTGAACTCCGCCCATTCATCATACTTGTTAACCTTTAAAATTGTAAACCACTGAATGTGATGAATAAAAGCATGTTATAATTATTATTATAAACACAATAATTGTAGTGTTTTGTATCTTGAAATCATCACACAAAATTAACGCTAACCCATAAACTACAATGGCTATTAAACAGCCATTGGTCCTGGCTACATTGAGAACTATGTGATTGGAGGTAGTGTTTTCTTTGGCTATATAAGTAATAACTAGTCGTGAAGACTAGTTAGAGACACTTTTGCGACCACGAAAACTCTGACAAAACAGACCTTGACAACCATTTATGTTTATAATCCAACATTCTGCTTTTATACATAAGTTACAATTAAAAATATTAGAACAACTTGTAGGAGCATGCTTTCTATGCAAGGAATATGCTTAGAGTATAAACGCAACATCTCTTATCTATGAAGCTTAGACTAAAGAACTAAAGTTTACGACTAGAGTAGCGAAACTTGGAGGAAGTCATGAGATAAAATATATGAAGTGTTTTTCTCTGAGTCAAACTGATCGATTAAAATAAGAGGAGAGCACAGTTTATCTTAAAATCTATTGAATAACATACATGATCATTATTTACATTTTTATTGCAGCTTTCTATTATGCTGACTGATTTGTTTTCTTCTTATTTAAATGATCTTCGTTTTCAAACGATATACATCTCTTAACTTGAAATGCCCCTAGATTATTCACAAGTTTTATATTGTTACTATGATAATAATTTTCTGTTTCTATATTATTTACACGTTGAATTAATTCAGCGATTTCTCTCTTTTTATTAGCAACTTCAAGTTTTAGTTTATTAACTTCCTTCATTAAAGGATTAAAATATATTTGGCATATTTTATGAAGGACAGATTCTTCTAGATCCGACAGTGTCAGCTCTCTATCAAATTTTCTTGACTTCATAAATTCTCCCAACTAGTCCGGACTCAGTTTGAGACGGCGCAGTTGAAGCGTCTTCGTCTTCTTAGAGTATAGTGTTCTCTGTTGTTGGAGAAATCCCCTTCAGAGAATACCACCACAGTCCTAAACTAAACCCTGGTTTGTGTTTTGTCCATCAGTCTTTCATTGATGTTCTCTCTTATCTTTGGTCATAAAACATATCTATCGGCAAAGTCATTTGTTCTATGACAACGAAATTGTAAGAAAGTAGAAGAGGTAGTTTGCAAACTGCAGTTTGGTGTTCGAGCAGAACAAAATCCCAAACTGTTTCATACCGCACATGCGCATTTTAAACAGTTATCAAACCGTCCCCAACTACTGCTCGAACAGCCTTATTATTGAGTTCAACTTATTCTTCACACCTTCGCAGCTATTTTACATTCCATGCATGATATGTTTTTATACTATGGACTCATGTTCTTGATATTCAAAATTATGTAATGTGTGTTGCGTGTTGATTACATTTTTCAGAAATATGAAATATTTAATTTGCGTGTTCCTGTTTTTGAGATAATAACGATAAACATTGTTAAGTATATGAAATTCTTGAAGGCGACAACATGGATGCAATTAAAATTTTAAAACATCTCACTAAAAAAATACAACCACAGATGAAGATTACAACCCTACACGGCCGTTATTTGGTAACAAGCATTTGATCATTCGATCCAACGGAATTTATCTATGATTCGATCCGTTCGACACAGAGAACACCTACCTCCTTCGACATCACGGAGATAAATAAACAGAGAGAACATACAATTATTGTATGTTATCTCTGGTAGGAAGTGTCGTAGCAGTAGCACAAAAAGAATTATACTTTATACTGTTGTCGTAGTGTTCTCTGGCTGCTCGGCTGTGAGTGTGAATCCCGTAGAAAGTGGTGGTGGTGGATCGGTAGTATTCGGTAGGTATGTTTTGTCCAGAGAAAACATACCTCCAAGTTTTCTCTGATCGGTAGTTTCAGGTAGTTTGATGTGTTTATGTTGCAATATGTAAGTATTTCTTTCTCAGTTTATTTTAGCTTCAGAAATCGATAGTATTCTTCTCACTGAGTCTACTGATACTAGGTTTATTATGCGTAATTGAAAATAAATACAATGTTATGATTGCGGATGTTGATTTTAGTGCATTAGTTTGTATTTTTGACTTACCTTCATATTATCCTGTATTGTTGATATACAGTACTATAGATAAATTCAAAGATTCCAACAAGCTGAATCGATATCGATCGACACTTGCTATTGGAAAATTTGAAAATAAGAATAATAAGAATGCTAATTCACTATTACTAACTTTGGTTGGATTAAGGTTAGGTGAATTTTAGACTTCATCTTCAGATGTTAAGCTTTCTCTCTTTGTAATTATTACTACCAGAGACTTACTACCACAGCTAATTGTTAGGAACTGATGTCAATCGATTCAGGTTTTCACTACATTTGATTTACAATTGGTGTCCGTAGTCCGTATATAAATAGTTTAACTATGTATTAGTTTAGCCTATGGTTGTCCGTTGACTCAGTTCATCAAGTAATATCGATTTTTCTTAAATGTTGGAAACACGCTTTCTTAAACTAAATCCTTAATAATTAATTATAATAATTATTAACTAAATTCTGACTGCACGTACGTTACATAACCTCATTAATCTGGAAAATCAGTATCAAAACCACTTCTCTCAGTCTAGGGCTCCGTATAATCACAGCATCTGTTATCTATTACCGGTGTAACTTTTGGCTTAGACATGAATGCTTCCAAGATAAGGTAAATTGATTTTGTTGCAATATTTTTGTTATCAGAGACTTCATTTTGGTATTTGTATATTTCAGACCTCAGACCTTTATCCGTTGATCTACCAGATGGGAAATGTTTGTTTATTGAAAAAAATAGTGAAGGAACCACTTATATCAATAAAATTGTCTCAAACTCATCCTTCGATCGAGATAATGGAGAGAATGCAGAAGTAAGCATTACATTTCATTTTATAAATATATTTTGATTAAAAGACAGTCAATGTACCTACTGATATGATCTGCATGTAATCACCGAAAAGATGATGCCGCATAATAATGAAGTTATTTTTATGTTGTTAAAAAATATAGTTCAACAAAGTATTTACATGATGGCATTTGTCATTTTATTCCTTTATTCGATGTTTTCGAATATTGGACGGAGTGCATCATGAAGCTCTAACGGCACTGATCCATTACTTCTACACGTCCAAACTGCTCATAACTGAAGTAAAGGTCCGATATCTACTACGTGCATCAGAGTTATTTGTTTTGACTGATGTACTCCATGCCTGTTCTCATTTTCTGGAGGTAAATCACGCTAAATGTAAATTTTGTATAGAGTATTTGTATTTTCTTTTGGTAGTTCCCAATGAACTGCAAGTAAGTCTTCCTCGATATTATGAATCGATTAAATATGGCTACTTATTTGAGTGATTGAATCACAGTTTTTTTTAAACATTCAGTATCTAGGAGAGAAGAATTTAAATGAATTATTATTTATCTTAGGTCTTCAATTCTGTCATAGCTCGGATCAAGCATGATATAGAAAAACGAAAACAATATCTGGTGTCATTGATGGAGATAGTTTGTCTCCGAGAAATCTTATTCAGAATGTGCAAGGAGAACCTTTATTTAAAACAAACACAGACTGTTGGGATTTGGAAGCTATGAATTATCATTACATAAAAGGTGAAATATTCAAAATGTATTTTCTAGTCATATAAATAAGAATTAATTGAATGATCATTTATTTTTATCTGCAGTTTTCCGCCCATTTCTGAATTGAATTTTCTCAAGTTTTATGTCTTGAAATATTTTTGACATATTAAAGGAAAATGACTTTTCGACCAATCGAGAAATTAAGAATTTTTTTGACGTTTTGATTCATAGTTTTTAAGTACACATAGCAAAAATACATATATGTATTTGAGAGTTTAACATGCCTCTATCTCGGAAACCGTAACTCTTTTGAAAAAATGTTCAATTTAAACGATTCTGGATATTGTCCTATCTTTAATGAGACCAACTCAGATTTTCGATTTTCGAGAAAATTTGTCCCCCACCCCCTTCGGGGACGGTTTTCGGAGGAAAGGAGATTTCGGATTTCCGTTTTTATGAATATGGGACCATTTCTCAAGCCTCCTCTCATGGATGAACCGAGTACGATTACTATATAAAAGGCGCGCACAAACCAGAAAAAAGCACACAGTCGAATTTTATACCTCCTCCATTCGGGGTTCGACGGTCAAAAAGGGAATTGGCTGACTTCCGAGATTAAAGATAGCAAGCTCTGATATAAGTGTTTTATAATTATTTTAGTTATCAGTTTCTATTTCGTAAAATGTATCTCCTTCAAAAATACAAATGATTAATTTATGGCATGTTTCTAATATGTGTTAGAATTATATTGAAAATCAGAGGAGAGAGTTTTCGAAGAAAATGAGGTAAGCATATATCAGAGTAGTACAAATGAGAAAAACTACAGCAGGGTCTAACATTGCGAGCCATTGCGTTATTAGTGCAACGATTCTATATTCTTTTCTAGTTATCTGATTACCAATCGCTCAGTAAACATTGTGTAGTAAACGAAATGAAAGATGTCCATAATAGTATGGGGTAAATCAAAAGGTTATGTCTGTTTATGTTACATTATTGTTTACTGATTACAGAGACAACTTATTGATTACCTGTCAACTTTCTGATTAGTAAGCGATTACTTTTCAGAGACTTATACGGACATTTATTGAATTTCATATTATTATAGCAGATATTATTTGTTGTAATTCTATCATAAATTTTTGCAGTAATCAACGTAATTCCTATGCCTGTTTGTTATGCCTTCTTCACTTTCTAAACTTTAAAAATTTCATGATTTTCACTTGTATTGACAATATGTAAATTTGTTGTATAGGTACTTGACTAATTTTTTGAACAATTTTTATTTCGTAGTTAGATATTCAATTAAATGAAAAAAAAATACAAAAAAATAAGAGTCTATTTAGAAAATAAAAAAAATATAATCAAAAATTTCCCTCTTGAATTCAAAAAACGGCTGCAAAGTCACAATCTCCCTTAGTGTCCCACGGTATTAAAGAAAGGAGGAATAGAGCAGAGAACACTATCTGACCAGAGAGAAGACACAATATTGTATGTTCTCTCTGAGATGGATTTGTTCATCGACTTGATTACTACGTCACTATCTTGGTCGATTTTGATAGGCGTTCGCAGTCACGTGATAATGGGTATGAAATTACAATTATTTAAATTGATTAAATTTTAAATTCTAAGAGAAATTTAACCTGCATAATGTGATTTTTGGTATGTTAGGACTACCTAATATGATCTGAACATCACTTTATATTGAAATCCATTAATGTCAAGTTCATTTATAAATTACTAAAATTCAACTGGAGATAATTTACAGATTGGTGGTTCAGACACAGAAGAGAGATGTGTGAACGTGTTCGATGTGGCAAATGAGAAGTGGTCGGAGTGCAGCAACACTTTTTGGAAGGTAGAGAAGATGCGGCTGCAGCCGGCTGCTACCATTCTAGACAATCTTCCCACAGGTGGGAAGAAAGGAGACTATTATTTAAAGTCATGCGAGAGGTTCGATCTTGAAACTGGGCAGTGGACAAAATTAAATGATATGTTGGACGGGAGATGAGGACATGACATTTGTGCAATGAACGGAAAAATTTACGCCTAAGTTCCACCGCTGTGACCTGTTTAGGGTTAAATAATTCGATTGTTTGCTTTTATTTATATGGTTTCACTATATTTCGCATCAACCAACTCCTAATATCTGTAAAATAACAGTCTTTTTTAATATTTGTGTTCTGTGGAATGTTACTCACCGGAGACGGATTCTTGGACAAGTCTTTCTTATATGACTACTCCTAGGTCATTTCCCAGTAAGTTCCAATTATATTTGTTCTATAGCAGCGAAATTCTATCAAACTTTAAATCAACGAATAATTTATTGAACTAGGTGTATGGGGGTACAAATTTTTGTGTGAGATTTTTACATAAAAATTCTTGCAGATACTTCTAGCAGTCTGTACGCGAGCCTAGTGTATTTATATACTAAAAAAAGCAAAGTATATACATAACTTACATCTAGAATTATAGTACATAGTACATATATATGACATATTTAGTATCCTTAACTGAGAATCATACAGTTATACTTTTGATTGATAATAACCATTTTTTAGTAGTTCTTTTTTACTAATGTTTAATATTTTTAATTCCTTTGGTAGCATATGAAAATTTTTATTGGCAAATAACTGTACTCGTTTTTACCAACTTCTGATTTACATAACGGTAGAGTTAGTTTTAATTATTTTTCAAGTTTCAGAAATCGACGATTTCTACATAAATAAGCCAATAGTTCAAATTTTAAGTTCCTTTCGTAGCAATCCTCATCAAAATGTTTGGAGCCAATTCGCGCATTTTTTATGTTGACCTTATCTGCCCGTTTATAAGCATTTTCCCATTGTTTGCTAACATTTTCGTCCTTTGGAAACCGATAATACATTAAATCTGCGGTGAAGACTGATAGTCTGTGTGGCATCCAGCTATGGCACAACGCATTGTGATAATTATTTAAATATAATAAAGCAATAAACAGAAGCACAACCTCACACCGACAAACAAATCAAATGAGAGTTGAGCTACTTCGTACGAACAAGCTAACCACATGACGTCAACGCGTAGATTTAGGCTCCGCCCAGAATGCGCAATATCATATCTTTGTATCATGTGTATAACCTATACCACTGACGTGACAGTTGGTGACAGTTAGGGCACATAATGGTGGGCGGTGATAATACACATCTATACAGTGCTCTAGTTGCGCTACAACCCTTGCGCTCTGAGATAGTTCACAGTTCGATTAAAAGATATTGTTTACCAAATTCCCCAACAACCAGAGATAACTTGATTAAAAATTATAAAATTATGAAATTTTATGACTAAATCTCAAAAAAAGACAGATAAATAAAACTAAATATCGGATTAATAGCGTCTCTCGAAAATTGTATTATAACAAAATTTTCATTCATCGATATTTTTGTCTCGGAATAAGATATTGAGATGTAGTTTTCACTAGCCTCATTTCACAACATTTTTATGGTAAAAAGTCATATTATTGCATTTAATTTCAAGAGAATTTAGCAATTTTATGTAATTATATAGAGAAACGCACTCTAGTGGCATCACTAAGAAATACACATATTACGAGTAAGATGGATTTGATGGAGCAATAAACTATTTTTCCAACAAGACTAAGCTTGCTAAAATCCGTTCATTCGTTAAGAAGTTTCAGCTGTTTATTTAAAATAACATTGAATCACCCCCACCACTTTATTTCAACAGATACGTCAATTAGTTGTTCTAAACGAAAATTCTCAAATTGAGCTTAGCTTCAAAAACCATATATTTTTTTGGTACAATTACTAGTTAAAATCACTTTACAAGTTGAACATGGCGGATACGCTCCCTGGTGGGCATCTTGGAAATCTGAAAATATTTTCCATGATCTTCTCTTGGTCACTTTAGTCAAAACTTTTTTTACTGCAGGTCTCTATGATGAATAGCTCCCGAGATACGGCACTTTGCATTCTTATCTGGCCACCCTGTACACCGTTTTGTAAATTTGAGGCGAAAACCGAGCGAGCTTCGTTAACCAGGTGACTAAGGCGCTACCGTCGAAAATGAGTATTTTGTAGAATAATTCAACATTCGACTATCAGGTGACCAAAAATGGCTATAGGTACTTATGTGTTCCTAGAGTCTCTCAACGGCAATCACCAGCCCGCTGCCTGCTAGAACACTTAAGTACCTATAGCCGTTTCTTGTCGCCTGATAGCCGAATGTTGAATTATTGTACAAAATACTCATTTTTGACGGTAGCGCCCTCGTCACTTGGTTAACGAAGCTCACTCGGTTTTCGCCTCAAATTTACTATACGATGTACACTTATATGTAGTATCTATCTTCTTTGCTATAGTCTTTCCAGTACCACCATTCTATCGCATCTTGATTGTTAACTAATAATCTAGTATTGTGTATTATATTATTATTACCATATATTCGAATTTAACCCAACATGTTAGAAAATTTCACCCTGGTAAATTAAAGGCATTTATACTAAATCTGAGGGGATGATTATTTTCCTTCCCTAAATGCAGATTATTTACTCTCTTGACAGCTTCCAGTTCAAATGCATGGAACAGACCACATAACATTTTTATGATAAAGCGTTAAGAAAAAATGATAAATAATGGCTGTTGTAGTTTGTTGTTGTAGACACAACTTCAAAATTACCAGCATCAATAGACTTAATATTATTTTGTCTTTTTCAGTGTAACATTACGAAAACCTTTCACTAATAGAAGATATATAGGCTTAGGCCGGATTTTCATGGATCCGTCGGTACGTCGATACGTCAGAGCTCCCATTGGTTGTAAAATTCAGCTTCTCATTGGTTAATTGGTTAAATTTTTCGGACGTTTTGACATGCTCATGCATCCGACAAGTCTGAATGTATATACATTGTTGATAGATGTTTTATTAAATACGGTATAAGAAACCATTGATGGTTATTCACAGTTGTAGAATTCATGCTTTTCTGGCAAAAACAGAAATGTACTAAAACAAAACCAAGTATTATTAGGTTATACATATATTTTCGTCATATTGCACGCCTTTTCTGTCTTATACAAGAACATTTGACCTATTCACCTTTTGTAATGTTTCAATCTGGCAACATTGATTTCATTACGAAAAAAAAAATTCAGATTGCTACTTGCTATCAGAGTCTCTGTTGCTATGGTCAGAAAGCAAACACTAGTTTGTTTTTGTGGCTTGGGTGCAATTTTGTTTACCACGATGGTCTTGTCTTCCCTAGGTCCCACCAAAACGCAACCTACTATGGGTCCCACTAACTTCAGTGAATTATCAAAATATTCACTGGACATCCTCAGATAATTAAAATACTTTTCAATATCAGCTAGTCTCAGTTCATTTAATAAATTATGATAAGCGCCCTGTTCTTTTCTGCATTTAAAAATGTTTCTGATCCACAATCTTTTTACTTTCTGATTATAAGCAAAATGTATAAAAGTTTAATATTATTTGTTTTTCGTCATTTCGTATTTATAACTTTATAATAAACAAAAAAACTTGAAATTCAAGCAACAGGCAACTGTCAGAAAAGTGAGGTTAAAGAGAATCCGATATCGGACAAAAGTTAAATTTTAACTTCTTCCGTCATCGGATACATTGAGCTATATCGGATCGACGTACCGACGGATGACGGATCCATGAAAATCCACCCTTAGGCTTCCTTTTTTGCATTGGGGATTCTGGTATTTGGAGATTCACGTCATTGGCTGAAATGTTCACGTGACCATAGCGAGAAACGTCAAAATCGCCGAATCTCCAAATACCCAAGAAGTTCATTCAAGTTCAAGTTTCTGACAGTCTCCTCAATTACGCGCACGCGCAATTTTCAATTGGTTTGCTTGCGTCGGCTTGTTGTCATCTCATCAGATTAGATTAAATTTATAAATATTAACTGAGGACTGTGGTTTTAGAAAAACAACTTCAAATATAGAAGAGCAGTTGATCAAACGACAAACATCGTCTGCTGGACCGTCTTCATCAATTGCTTTTTTTCTTAAATAGAATATTTAATACTAAGAATGATTTGTTCACAATTAACATAATTTTTCATATCGTATAATTTTTTTGGCAAATTTTATTAACATGTTGAAATATAGGTTCACATCATCGCCATATTACTTTGTTAGATACGTACTATAACTGTAGAAAAAGTTATAATAATGTGTACACTATTCATATTATATAAATTAGTTCATTTAAAAAGTCCTTATTTCTACTAAAAGCAACTTGAAAGCGCAAATAGCCATATCTTGTCCCGTTAATTTCAAATTCTACTAACCGCATGACGTCAATCAAGTAGGATAGAAAATACGGAGGGAGTACTTAAGTTATAAAGTGAAGCCGCGCGGAATTTAGGCAACCCGTCAAGTATGAAGACTGGTGCGGACGTTAACAAAGGGAACTTGCAAGAAAATAATCAGGAAGAGAAATGACAAAAAGAAGTCACAGCGTTTATTGTATTATCGTTTAGAGTACCACCTACAATCTTATAATATAAATTTTATATACGATACTTATAAAATTAATTACTACCTAAATCCGCAAAAAAAGAAACTCACATGATTTTACAAAATAAACAACACATTAATGTCCTTTAAACAAAATTAACTTATTTTAAAACTGCCTCCTAATTTCAGATATATCTATAACATTTATTGCAATAAAATGAAATCTTATATTTACATATTTGGCCGCAATTATCTTTATTAACGAAAATAAATGATTATCTAAGGGATGTTAATCGAAAACGTGGCCATTGAGGGTTTCAAAAATAGTGGAATTTGAAAATTATTGCAATACCTTATTGGACAAATGCACTGGCGTATATTGTCTTGCTTAGGTCTTCTCAGCACTTTTACCATGGCCTGACGAATGGACTTATTACTTATAAATCAGCGGAAGAATAAAGCAAATCATCTCATTTTTCACTGCTATGAGCAATGTACATACTTCGCGGGTTACCTATACGCCAGGTGGCTTCACTACCACGCAATGCACTCTAAACCAATGCTACCTCTATACCTTCTGACCTCCTTGACTTCAATGCGCCGACTGGACGAAATTGAGACGGTTATTTTGCATAATATCTTTGTATCATAGTATCATGTCACGTACCACAGACAACAGAAAAATTTGAGTTCACCATAAGGGTGTTCGAGCAGCGGTTCAAACCAGTCCCAAACCGTCAGACGCCTGCGCACTTCAATTTACGATGAAACAATTGATTCCCAACTACTTGTAAGATGTTCGAGCAGCAGTTTGACGATTTCCAAACTAGTTCGGTCTCAGTTTGAGACAGGCGCAGTTGAAACTTCTTCTTCTTCTTAGAGTTGTTGTTGTTGGAATAATCCGTTTCAGAGAACACTGCCTCAGTCCTAAACTAAACACTGGTTTTGTGTTTTGTCCATGAGTCTTTCATTGTTCTCTCTTATCCTTGGTCATAAGACATATCAATCGGCATAATCATTTGCTCTATGACGATGAAATTGTAGGAAATTGGAAGGGGTAGTTTGCAAATTGCAGTTGGTGTTCGAGCACATGGTACAATAAGACCAGGTATGTTACATTGATGGACGCGTTTTCGTTCAGTTGACGCACCTCATCCGAAGTCCGCCATATTTGTTTTATCCCGCTTTCCAATTCAAATTAGAATATATTTTTGCTACGATTTTTGTGTATATCATCAACTAATCTTTTTATATTGATGCTTTTCATTCACTCTCTCATATTACGTATCAGAAGCAGAAATGATTAAATTTATATTTTTAATTATTGATATTTTTTTTAACTATAAAGTGGGATATTGTTTATAACCTTTTTCAATGTGTCTTCGATTATATTGTTTACTTGTAGAGATGTTTTTAGAGACAGAGAAATGTTGGGTGTTACCATTATCTTGGATGGAGTGTTCTCTGCACAAGAGTCACAAGAGTGTTCGTGTTCTCTGCACATGACACAATATGACAATAAATATGGCGGATTTGGGATGACTCTCGGAACATGAGGAATACCCCCATCAGACTCATATCTCATATATTTTACTACAAATTTCTATTTTCGCGTTACTAATAAATTAATTTTTAATAACAAAAAATGGATGATAAAAACACATGTATTATTTGTAGATAGAAATATCAGCATGGATAAATATTAAACACAATATGGGTATGGCATTTAATCGTAATAAATGGTCGCAGATAGTGGAATGTGTCGCTTATTTTTTTAAATAAGATGATTTTAATTGGGATGGGTCTCTTCAGCATATTTTACAGAATTGTTTGAAGCAAAAACTACATGTGATGGTAGCTAGAGCACCAAGAGTATTTCATATTGGAGAATGGCAGGCTCAATATTATCTATCACCGATATATATTGAATTGCGTGAATTTGAAATTGACAGACACAAAAAATAAATCAAAATACTTTAATTGTTTCCATTCATATACAGTTTTCTATAGTCCACAATAGAACAAAAAAAATCATTAAGCGACGTAAGATTCTCAAAATAACTGTACATAAAATTTGTTTTATGGTTGTTAAATATTCTGTAATGAGCTTCTTTGGTTTTGGTGAGTTTTCTAATAATAACTTTTTTTCAGTTCCTAAAGACATAGATAATACGATGTTTTCTTTTATTGGTGAAAAGAAAAAAATATCGTACAAATCTTGTAAATAACGGGTTGTTTGAATGTGTGTATGTAACACTAAGTTTTCATCAGTTCTCTCGAGCAATTTTCACCCTAATAGATTTTTTGAACGGAAAACTTTTTTAAATTATTTTTATATATTTTTAAATTATGTTCATCATAAGAATACAACTGTAAATCAACATCAAGTTAATCTGGTGAGTATTTGCATTATTATATTGCTTATTATTATGTGTATATAAGAATAACTGAAAATATGTTTATATGCAAATGAATAAATCAAATTTATCTTCAGGTAAATAACAATCTAGATCTAGATGATAGATAACTGCAAGTATTTCAATTAGAATTAGGTACGCAGATGACATGGTAGTCCCTGCCCTGGCGGAATCAGTATCTACAATCTACCGACATCACATACATTAACACCTTAACTCAAGTAAGTACCACATTGGAATTGGAGATAAACAACTCAATAACTAGAATACTTGTTTTTAGTACAACTTCAGAAGAACATTTCCAACAACTGTGATTCCATCCAAAGTCCAAAGCATTAATTGAAGTAGTTGTATAGGTAAGGATGTAAATATGCAACTGGACCACTTAAAAGAGAATGAATAGCAGAGATATCGAAATTACGAGAACAAGATTTAGTGATATGTAGAAACTCTGCCAACCGAAATTATCCATCTTTATAAGGCATCGAACATGTCTGTGAAACATGAGACATGGTCATTGAAGATGAAATCTTGGCTGGGGAATATAAAAGACAAACATTACAAACAGTCTGAAACACAATGCTCACAAACGAGGCGAATTTGCCAAAGAGGACACCAATTTCAACAGAGATGGCAACAAAATCATTGTTGACACAGGTAAGTTTTATTTTATTATATATTAGATTATCTCTTAAATGAAGATGATACACTCATATATATTCACAGATTTACGTTGAAACTCGGAAAATTAGAGCACAAAATGGATGATGAACGAGAAGGTATCCTTTGCAGATCTTAGCAAGTTTTGGATCGAACATACGACCGTAGAATAAACCCACTATCCACCAAAATAGGACGATACAATTCTGAAGAAGCCTTGGTATTCAATTATGAATGTATAGATATTCATAAGTTAGAATGGTAAATGTAAATTAATGTGCATTTGTATGGGAAGCACCCAATTTTTGTAATTGTACGTAATTTTTATTTGATATATGAAGTTCTTCGCGAATGATTTGTTTTTTGTAATTTGGATTTATTGTATTAATAAAACTTTCATTATTCTAATTACAGTTTTATTCAAGGCGAAAATTGCTGTAATACCTTAGAATGTATTACAGCAATTTTTGTGAACGCATCTTCTTATCATCAATTATTATTAAATGACACGATATTTTGAATATTCCTGCAATTTTTAAATCATTGATGTGAGCGCCATCTAAGACGCAGTCGCTGGAAAATGTGGACCAATGAATTGTTAGGGATCAAAAATGTATTATTGTATAAATTGAGTTGACCGTCTCTTCCCTCATTAGACTCACCACTACCCACAATTTGTCAGGTTCTTAGTTGGGTAATTTGGTAATCAGACATTACTGTGGAAAAGACCATTATTAATGATGAATGATGATTTCGAGATAAAATTCAGTATTTATTTTTTCTATGGATAGAAACACCACAAGCGTTTTGTTAATCAAATGTCATTTGTATAAGTTCGTTCAGTTTTGATATGTTTGTTTATACTGTGATATAACAGAGGCACAGGCTTGTAAGCTGTGACCGTGGTTTTGATTGGTTTCGTTAAATTAGTTATCTTCCTGAAAATATTTGTCATATTCGGCGATCTCAACATTCAACTCCAAAAATACTTGAAATACCCTGAGATCACTTGAAGTATTTCGTGATAAAAATATACCTGAAATTCCTCCGCAACTAAAAAACTTGAACCCACCAAATGAATATTTCATCCTTGTTTCAAATTTAGTGTCGTGGGTTCGGAAACTGTTTCAAAATACGTCAATAGAATCAAAAGCCATGCTGTAGGGTCTGATAGAATCTCTTTAAGTATGCTATATTTGATTGTACCTCAGATATTGGAGCAAATTACATATAATTTTTAACTTCTCTATTATATCTAATGGAAACATGCCTAAGTAAGACCTTTAGCAAAACGCAATAATCCAACTGAATTGTGTGCTTTAAGACCAATCCGCATTCTTCCAACTCTCTCGAAAGCGTTCGAAATGATAATTAAAGAAGAGGTAACGACATATATAAGTATGACTAATTTTATGACAGATGTTCAATCTGGATTCCGTCCCCAATACAGTACAACAACAGGACTGAGTCTGATTACAGTCGCGTCAGGGCTCTTGCTCCGTTTGTGTTTAAGTAAAGTCGTTCTTTTCTTTTTTATTTTATTTGTTTATTTTGTGAGGGCTCTAAATGCACAGGTAAATACAGAATCGCACCCGAACATAAAGTGAAAAGTAAACATTTTATCATTGCACGTTGGTTTTGGGATGAAAACGAAGGAAAGGTGGAAAGTGTTATCAATCAAATTAAATCACGCTTCATTAGTTTGCACCACTTTTTCCTTGTTTATTATATTATTTGGTAAACGAAAAAACAATTCATTGGGATGTTTAACTGTCGTGCTTTGACATGGGGACAATACAATATAATAATATGTAATAACTAAAATACGACTTGAACGGCATAAGTGACTACACAATTAATAAATCTGTACGAACTCGGCGAATAACGCGCTGCATCTTTTCAAAGTCCCATAACTATTTAATTTTTAGAGATAAATTTGAATTGATTCTTTAACATTTTTGTTTTATTTCGCTTAAATTTTTATAATCAATCGATAAAAAAAAGGAAACTTCATTATTCATTTAAGGACTCAGGTTGGTTGAAAATGAATCAAATGAGAAAATGTTTTTCTTGTCACGAAAGAATGATTCGCGCAATAAATACCACTAAACAATGCCTACCACATGAACTCAAAGACTTCAGCTTGAGAAATTTTAAAAAAACATTTCAAAGTCGTCCTCGGAACAAGGTAATGATGTGTTTACTATTCTGATGACTCTTGCATTGATTTTTGGTACATGTATAATGACGTCTACGTACTAAAACTTTCATTATTAAAACATTTTGTCTCTTATATATAAGAAATAAAAATTTACTAGTTTATATCTATACTTGTATTCTTGTATCTAACCCAATATATTAACTTGTTTTTATGTATACATACATAAATTATATTTGAAGGTTTATATATACTTATGTATTTAATAGGTATGTGACTGGTAACAGATTTTATAGACTAGTGTGTACGTCCCAGGTTGCGTTTCAAAGTAGCTCTAATAGCTGAACTCCGCCCATTCATCATACTTGTTAACCTTTAAAATTGTAAACCACTGAATGTGATGAATAAAAGCATATTATTATTATTATTATTATAAACACAATAATTGTAGTGTTTTGTATCTTGAAATCATCACACAAAATTAACGCTAACCCATAAACTACAATGGCTATTAAACAGCCATTGGTCCTGGCTACATTGAGAACTATGTGATTGGAGGTAGTGTTTTCTTTGGCTATATAAGTAATAACTAGTCGTGAAGACTTGTTAGAGACACTTTTGCGACCACGAAAACTCTGACAAAACAGAACTTGACAACCATTTATGTTTATAATCCAACATTCTGCTGATTTTTCTCGATACTCGGTAATATTTTTACAAAAGTCTATTGAACTACACCCATAAACTTACAAAAATGTAATGCATACTTTATATAGTGAATATAATGTAAAACAAGTTTTGATTGAATCTTAATGAACTGTTGGGAAGCTTATACATAAGTTACAATTAAAAATATTAAAACAACTTGTAAGAGCATGCTTTCTATGCAAGGAATATGCTTAGAGTATAAACGCAACATCTCTTATCTATGGAGCTTAGACTAAAGAACTAAAGTTTACGACTAGAGTAGCGAAACTTGGAGGAAGTCATGAGATAAAATATATGAAGTGTTTTTCTCTGAGTCAAACTGATCGATTAAAATAAGAGGAGAGCACAGTTCATCTTAAAATCTATTGAATAACATACATGATCATTATTTACATTTTTATTGCAGCTTTCTATTATGCTGACTGATTTGTTTTCTTCTTATTTAAATGATCTTCGTTTTCAAACGATATACATCTCTTAACTTGAAATGCCCCTAGATTATTCACAAGTTTTATATTGTTACTATGATAATAATTTTCTGTTTCTATATTATTTACACGTTGAATTAATTCAGCGATTTCTCTCTTTTTATTAGCAACTTCAAGTTTTAGTTTATTAACTTCCTTCATTAAAGGATTAAAATATATTTGGCATATTTTATGAAGGACAGATTCTTCTAGATCCGACAGTGTCAGCTCTCTATCAAATTTTCTTGACTTCATAAATTCTCCCAATGTTTTAAATATTTGGTTTTTGGATTCACCATCATGCGTTGCCTCAGCAGGGTTATTGTTATTGCCGGCGGTGTCACTTACAGTTCTTCTACTACGCAACTCTTTGATTTCTCTCTCTATGAAAAATCAGGGACATAAAGATATTTCATTCTTAAAATTTTTATAAAAATTCTTACCAAGTTTGTCAAAAAACTCTTCAACGTTGATGATATTGAAAGACATAGTAACAGTGTAACACACTGATTTAAAATTGAATTGAAAAACTACTACTTGAACTACTTGATTCTTTTTTACATTTCTACTTCTACTCATTTTAGGCCATAAAACCTAAATTTTAAAGATCTTTAAATATCCTTTGTTTCAAGGTTTAACTGTCACTAAATAGTAAGGGTGTTCGAGCAGCGATTCAAACCAGTCCCAAAGCGTCAGACGCCTGCGCACTTCAATTTACGATGAATAATTTATTCCCAAGTACTAGTAAGATGTTCGAGCGTAGTTTGACGATTTCCAAACTAGTCCGGACTCAGTTTGAGACGGCGCAGTTGAAGCGTCTTCGTCTTCTTAGAGTATAGTGTTCTCTGTTGTTGGAGAAATCCCTTTCAGAGAATACTACCACAGTCCTAAACTAAACCCTGGTTTGAGTTTTGTCCATCAGTCTTTCATTGATGTTCTCTCTTATCTTTGGTCATAAAACATATCTATCGGCAAAGTCATTTGTTCTATGACAACGAAATTGTAAGAAAGTAGAAGAGGTAGTTTGCAAACTGCAGTTTGGTGTTAGAGCAGAACAAAATCCCAAACTGTTTCATACCGCACATGCGCATTTTAAACAGTTATCAAACCGTCCGCAACTACTGCTCGAACAGCCTTATTATTGAGTTCAACTTATTCTTCACACCTTCGCAGCTATTTTACATTCCATGCATGATATGTTTTTATACTATGGACTCATGTTCTTGATATTCAAAATTATGTAATGTGTGTTGCGTGTTGATTACATTTTTCAGAAATATGAAATATTTAATTTGCGTGTTCCTGTTTTTGAGATAATAACGATAAACATTGTTAAGTATATGAAATTCTTGAAGGCGACAACATGGATGCAATTAAAATTTTAAAACATCTCACTAAAAAAATACAACCACAGATGAAGATTACAACCCTACACGGCCGTTATTTGGTAACAAGCATTTGATCATTCGATCCAACGGAATTTATCTATGATTCGATCCGTTCGACACAGAGAACACCTACCTCCTTCGACATCACGGAGATAAATAAACAGAGAGAACATACAATTATTGTATGTTATCTCTGGTAGGAAGTGTCGTAGCAGTAGCACAAAAATAATTATACTTTATACTGTTGTCGTAGTGTTCTCTGGCTGCTCGGCTGTGAGTGTGAATCCCGTAGAAAGTGGTGGTGGTGGATCGGTAGTATTCGGTAGGTATGTTTTCTCCAGAGAAAACCTACCTCCAAGTTTTCTCTGATCGGTAGTTTCAGGTAGTTTGATGTGTTTATGTTGCAATATGTAAGTATTTCTTTCTCAGTTTATTTTAGCTTCAGAAATCGATAGTATTCTTCTCACTGAGTCTACTGATACTAGGTTTATTATGCGTAATTGAAAATAAATACAATGTTATGATTGCGGATGTTGATTTTAGTGCATTAGTTTGTATTTTTGACTTACCTTCATATTATCCTGTATTGTTGATATACAGTACTATAGATAAATTCAAAGATTCCAACAAGCTGAATCGATATCGATCGACACTTGCTATTGGAAAATAAGAATAATAAGAATGCTAATTCTCTATTACTAACTTTGGTTGGATTAAGGTTAGGTGAATTTTAGACTTCATCTTCAGATGTTAAGCTTTCTCTCTTTGTAATTATTACTACCAGAGACTTACTACCACAGCTAATTGTTAGGAACTGATGTCAATCGATTCAGGTTTTCACTACATTTGATTTACAATTGGTGTCCGTAGTCCGTATATAAATAGTTTATCTATGTATTAGTTTAGCCTATGGTTGTTCGTTGACTCAGTTCATCAAGTAATATCGATTTTTCTTAAATGTTGGAAACACGCATTCTTAAACTAAATCCTTAATAATTAATTATAATAATTATTAACTAAATTCTGACTGCACGTACGTTACATAACCTCATTAATCTGGAAAATCAGTATCAAAACCACTTCTCTCAGTCTAGGGCTCTGTATAATCACAGCATCTGTTATCTATTACCGGTGTAACTTTTGGCTTAGACATGAATGCTTCCAAGATAAGGTAAATTGATTTTGTTGCAATATTTTTGTTATCAGAGACTTCATTTTGGTATTTGTATATTTCAGACCTCAGACCTTTATCCGTTGATCTACCAGATGGAAAATGTTTGTTTATTGAAAAAAATAGTGAAGGAACCACTTATATCAATAAAATTGTCTCAAACTCATCCTTCGATCGAGATAATGGAGAGAATGCAGAAGTAAGCATTACATTTCATTTTATAAATATATTTTGATTAAAAGACAGTCAATGTACCTACTGATATGATCTGCATGTAATCACCGAAAAGATGATGCCGCATAATAATGAAGTTATTTTTATGTTGTTAAAAAATATAGTTCAACAAAGTATTTACATGATGGCATTTGTCATTTTATTCCTTTATTCGATGTTTTCGAATATTGGACGGAGTGCATCATGAAGCTCTAACGGCACTGATCCATTACTTCTACACGTCCAAACTGCAAAGTAAAGGTCCGATATCTACTACGTGCATCAGAGTTATTTGTTTTGACTGATGTACTCCATGCCTGTTCTCATTTTCTGGAGGTGAATCACGCTAAATGTAAATTTTGTATAGAGTATTTGTATTTCCTTTTGGTAGTTCCCAATGAACTGCAAGTAAGTCTTCCTCGATATTATGAATCGATTAAATATGGCTACTTATTTGAGTGATTGAATCAAAGTTTTTTTTAAACATTCAGTATCTAGGAGAGAAGAATTTAAATGAATTATTATTTATCTTAGGTCTTCAATTCTGTCATAGCTCGGATCAAGCATGATATAGAAAAACGAAAACAATATCTGGTGTCATTGATGGAGATAGTTTGTCTCCGAGAAATCTTATTCAGAATGTGCAAGGAGAACCTTTATTTAAAACAAACACAGACTGTTGGGATTTGGAAGCTATGAATTATCATTACATAAAAGGTGAAATATTCAAAATGTATTTTCTAGTCATATAAATAAGAATTAATTGAATGATCATTTATTTTTATCTGCAGTTTTCCGCCCATTTCTGAATTGAATTTTCTCAAGTTTTATGTCTTGAAATATTTTTGACATATTAAAGGAAAATGACTTTTCGACCAATCGAGAAATTAAGAATTTTTTTGACGTTTTGATTCATAGTTTTTAAGTACACATAGCAAAAATACATATATGTATTTGAGAGTTTAACATGCCTCTATCTCGGAAACCGTAACTCTTTTGAAAAAATGTTCAATTTAAACGTTTCTGGATATTGTCCTATCTTTAATTATACCAACTCAGATTTTCGATTTTCGAGAAAATTTGTCCCCCACCCCCTTCGGGGACGGTTTTCGGAGGAAAGGAGATTTCGGATTTCCGTTTTTATGAATATGGGACCATTTCTCAAGCCTCCTCTCATGGATGAACCGAGTACGATTACTATATAAAAGGCGCGCACAAACCAGAAAAAAGCACACAGTCGAATTTTATACCTCCTCCATTCGGGGTTCGACGGTCAAAAAGGGAATTGGCTGACTTCCGAGATTAAAGATAGCAAGCTCTGATATAAGTGTTTTATAATTATTTTAGTTATCAGTTTCTATTTCGTAAAATGTATCTCCTTCAAAAATACAAATGATTAATTTATGGCATGTTTCTAATATGTGTTAGAATTATATTGAAAATCAGAGGAGAGAGTTTTCGAAGAAAATGAGGTAAGCATATATCAAAGTAGTACAAATGAGAAAAGCTACAGCAGGGTCTAACATTGCGAGCCATTGCGTTATTAGTGCAACGATTCTATATTCTTTTCTAGTTATCTGATTACCAATCGCTCAGTAAACATTGATGGTAGTAAACGAAATGAAAAATGTCCATAATAGTATGGGGTGAATCAAAAGGTTATGGCTGTTTATGTTACATTATTGTTTACTGATTACAGAGACAACTTATTGATTACCAGTCAACTTTCTGATTAGTAAGCGATTACTTTTCAGAGACTTATACGGACATTTATTGAATTTCATATTAATATAGCAGATACTATTTGTTGTAATTCTATCATAAATTTTTGCAGTAATCAACGTAATTCCTATGCCTGTTTTTATGCCTTCTTCACTTTCTAAACTTTAAAAATTTCATGATTTTCACTTGTATTGACAATATGTAAATTTGTTGTATAGGTACTTGACTAATTTTTTGAACAATTTTTATTTCGTAGTTAGATATTCAAATAAATGAAAAAAATACAAAAAAATTACGAGTCTATTTTGAAAATAAAAAAAAATATATTCAAAAATTGTTTTCAAATTTCCCGCTTGAATTCTAAAAACGGCTGCAAAGTCACAATCTCCCTTAGTGTCCCACGGTATTAAAGAAAGGAGGAATAGAGCAGAGAACACTATCTGACCAGAGAGAAGACACAATATTGTATGTTCTCTCTGAGATGGATTTGTTCATCGACTTGATTACTACGTCACTATCTTGGTCGATTTTGATAGGCGTTCGCAGTCACGTGATAATGGGTATGAAATTACAATTATTTAAATTGATTATATTTTAAATTCTAAGATAAATTTAACCTGCATAATGTGATTTTTGGTTAGGTTAGGTTAGGACTACCTAATATGATCTGAACATCACTTTATATTGAAATCCATTAATGTCAAGTTCATTTCTAATATAATAAAATTCAACTGGAGATAATTTACAGATTGGTGGTTCAGACACAGAAGAGAGATGTCTGAACTTGTTCAATGTGGCAAATGAGAAGTGGTCGGTGTGCAGCAACACTTTTTGGAAGGTAGAGAAGATGCGGCTGCAGCCGGCTGCTACCATTCTAGACAATCTTCCCACAGGTGGGAAGAAAGGAGACTATTATTTAAAGTCATGCGAGAGGTTCGATCTTGAAACTGGGCAGTGGACAAAATTAAATAATATGTTGGACGGGAGATGAGGACATGACATTTGTGCAATGAACGGAAAAATTTACGCCTAAGTTCCACCGCTGTGACCTGTTTAGGGTTAAATAATTCGATTGTTTGCTTCTATTCGCATCAACCAACTCCTAAAATCTGTAAAATAACAGTCTTTTTTAATATTTGTGTTCTGTGGAATGTTACTCACCGGAGACGGATTCTTGGACAAGTCTTCCTTATATGACTACTCCTAGGTCATTTCCCAGTAAGTTCCAATTATATTTGTTCTATAGCAGCGAAATTCTATCAAACTTTAAATCAACGAATAATTTATTGAACTAGGTGTATGGGGGTACAAATTTTTGTGTGAGATTTTTACATAAAAATTCTTGCAGATACTTCTAGCAGTCTGTACGCAAGCCTAGTGTATTTATATACTAAAAAATGCAAAGTATATACATAACTTACATCTAGAATTATAGTACATAGTACACATATATGACATATTTAGTATCCTTAACTGAGAATCATACAGTTATACTTTTGATTGATAATAACCGTTTTTTAGTAGTTCTTTTTTACTAATTTTTAATATTTTTAATTCCTTTGGTAGCATATGAAAATTTTTATTGGCAAATAACTCGTTTTTACCATTTTCTGATTTACATAACGGTAGAGTTAGTTTTAATTATTTTTCAGGTTTCAGAAATCCACTATTTCTACATAAATAAGCCAATAGTTTAAATTTCAAGTTCCTTTCGTAGCAATCCTCATCAAAATGTTAGGAGCAAATTCGCGCATTTTTTATGTTGACCTTATCTGCCCGTTTATAAGCATTTTCCCATTGTTTGCTAACATTTTCGTCCTTTGGAAACCGAGAATACATTAAATCTGCGGTGAAGACTGATAGTCTGTGTGGCATCCAGCTATGGCACAACGCATTTTGATAATTATTTAAATATAATAAAGCAATAAACAGAAGCACAACCTCACACCGACAAACAAATCAAATGAGAGTTGAGCTACTTCGTACGAACAAGCTAACCACATGACGTCAACGCGTAGATTTAGGCTCCGCCCAGAATGCGCAATATCATATCTTTGTATCGTGTGTATAACCTATACCACTGACGTGACAGTTGGTGACAGTTAGGGCACATAATGGAGGGCGGTGATAATACACATCTATACAGTGCTCTAGTTGCGCTACAATCCTTGCGCTCTGAGATAGTTCACAGTTCGATTAAAAGATATTGTTTACCAAATTCCCCAACAACCAGAGATAACATGATTAAAAATTATAAAATTATGAAATTTTATGACTAAATCTCATAAAAAGACAGATAAATAAAACTAAATATCGGATTAATAGCGTTTCTCGAAAATTGTATTATAACAAAATTTTCATTCATCGATATTTTTGTCTCGGAATAAGATATTGAGATGTAGTTTTCACTAGCCTATTTCAGTATCATTTCACAACATTTTTATGATAAAAAAGTCATATTATTGCATTTAATTTCAAGAGAATTTAGCAATTTTATGTAATTATATAGAGAAACGCACTCTAGTGGCATCACTAAGAAATACACATATTACGAGTAAGATGGATTTGATGGAGCAATAAACTATTTTTCCAACAAGACTAAGCTTGCTAAAATCCGTTCATTCGTTAAGAAGTTACAGCTGTTTATTTAAAATAACATTGAATCACCCCCACCACTTTATTTCAACAGATACGTCAATTAGTTGTTCTAAACGAAAATTCTCAAATTAAGCTTAGCTTTAAAAACCATATATTTTTTTGGTACATTTACTAGTTAAAATCACTTTACAAGTTGAACATGGCGGATACGCCCCCTGGTGGGCATCTTGGAAATCTGAAAATATTTTCCATGATCTTCTCTTGGTCACTTTAGTCAAAACTTTTTTACCGCAGGTCTCTATGATGAATAGCTCCCGAGATACGGCACTTTGCATTCTTATCTGGCCACCCTGTACATCGTTTTGTAAATTTGAGGCGAAAACCGAGCGAGCTTCGTTAACCAGTTGACTAAGGCGCTACCGTCGAAAATGAGTATTTTGTAGAATAATTCAACATTCGACTATCAGGTGACCAAAAATGGCTATAGGTACTTATGTGTTCCTAGAGTCTCTCAACGGCAATCACCAGCCCGCTGCCTGCTAGAACACATAAGTACCTATAGCCGTTTCTGGTCGCCTGATAGCCGAATGTTGAATTATTGTACAAAATACTCATTTTGACGGTAGCGCCCTCGTCACTTGGTTAACGAAGCTCACTCGGTTTTCGCCTCAAATCTACTATACGATGTACACTTATATGTAGTATCTATCTTCTTTGCTGTAGTCTTTCCAGTACCACCATTCTATCGCATCTTGATTGTTAACTAATAATCTAGTATTGTGTATTATATTATTATTACCATATATTCGAATTTAACCCAACATGTTAGAAAATTTCACCCTGGTAAATTAAAGGCATTTATACTAAATCTGAGGGGATGATTATTTTCCTTCCCTAAATGCAGATTATTTACTCTCTTGACAGCTTCCAGTTCAAATGCATGGAACAGACCACATAACATTTTTATGATAAAGCGTTAAGAAATAATGATAAATAATGGCTGTTGTAGTTTGTTGTTGTAGACACAACTTCAAAATTACCAGCATCAATAGACTTAATATTATTTTGTCTTTTTCAGTGTAACATTACGAAAACTTTCACTAATAGAAGATATATAGGCTTAGGCCGGATTTTCATGGATCCGTCGGTACGTCGATACGTCAGAGCTCCCATTGGTTGTAAAATTCAGCTTCTCATTGGTTAATTGGTTAAATTTTTCGGACGTTTTGACATGCTCATGCATCCGACAATACGACAAGTCTGAATGTATATACATTGTTGATAGATGTTTTATTAAATACGGTATAAGAAACCATTGATGGTTATTCACAGTTGTAGAATTCATGCTTTTCTGGCAAAAACAGAAATGTACTAAAACAAAACCAAGTATTAGAGAGAGAGAGAGAGAGAGAAATGCTTTATTGTCGAAAAAATATAAATTTTGTAGACAAAGCAAAATAAAAATATCAAAAACAAACACTACAAAACAAAACAAAGGCAAAACTAAAAATTAAATTAAAATTAAATAAATTTATATAATATAAAACAAAAATATAAAAATATAAAGATGTAAAAATATAAGATAGTATCAGAATGAAACCTACAGCTGTATATTCGGTTAGAAAGTAAGTTAACATACAGCTGTAAATTCAGTCAGAAGGTAAACACTAACTAAATCACAAAACAAAAACAAATTTTGTATAAACAATAAACCAGTGCATGAGCTGAGCAGAAACGTGCCTTAGTGAAAGAAGTCGTTAACTGCATAAAAGGCATTATCCTAGGTAGTAGGTATTTAATTGAATCTGGGATAAGCCGTTATAGATTTAATTTTGTGTGACAGATGATTTTTCATTACAAAAGACCCTTAGGATATCAAACATCAAATAATATTCACTAAACCAGTGGGTGTAAGAAGCTTAATATTAAGTATTAACAATTTTTAACAAAAAATTCGCTTACTGCATAAAAGGCTCTCTCCAGTAAGTATGATTTCAAAACCTTTCGAAATTCAGGAAAAGATCTTATGGATTTGATTTCAAATGGTAGATGATTGTGCATTTTTTTTTGCATTGTACAGTATAGAGCTTTTAACCAACTCTGAGCGAGGGGTTGGCAGATAAAGATCATGCTCCGTGTTTCTAAGCGGATAGTTGTGAGATGGCCTCTCTGGAATAGAAGATACGTGCTTGCGGATTAAGGATACAGATTCAAATATGAATAGGGACGGAAGAGTTAATATTTTAAATTTTTTAAAGTAATCCTGGCAGTGAGTCCTACTGCTAAGTCTCAGTGAATACCGAACAGCTCTCTTCTGCAGTTTAAAAATACGTTCAAATTGAGTTGCACAACACGTACCCCAGAATGGAAGGGCGTATCGGAGATGCGACTCAAAAATGGCATAATAGACTGTTCTAGAAGTAGACAAGTTGAGCTCCTTGGAAACTGATCTCAGCGCAAAGCAGGCAGAACTTAACCTTTTAGATAAAGCATCGATGTGCAAGTCCCATTTTAAGCGGTTGTCTACAATAAGCCCCAAGAATTTCACAGATTCAACGGCCTCAATAGTGGTGTTATTAAGTACAAAAGATTGCAATGTACTTTTATATGATAAAACTTTTGTTTTAGAAACATTGAGGCATAGGAGATTTGAATCGCACCAAGATTTAATCGTGACTAAGTCTCTAGATACAGTCCTATGAAGTGTCGTAGTATCCGGGTTGCTCCACGTGAAACTAGTATCATCCGCAAAGAGGCAGATTTCACCGCTAATGTTAAGACTAGCAATGTCGTTGATAAAAAGCAGAAACAAAATAGGGCCCAGTACTGAACCTTGAGGCACTCCATATTCAATTGGTTTGCAAGAAGACATCGACGTATCAACCCTCACAATCTGAGTCCTGCTGTTGAGATACGACTTAAACCATTCGAGGGACACTCCTCTGAAACCGTAGTACTCCAATTTATTAGTTAATATATTATGATCTACGCAATCAAAAGCCTTAGAGAAATCACAGAAAATTGTTGCTATAGAGTGATGGTTGATCAGGTTTGAGTATACATTATTAAAGAGGGAAAACATGGCATCATTTGTGCATTTGTTACTTAAAAATCCAAATTGATAGGTAGAGAGTATATTATATTTAAAAAGAAAAGATAGAAGCCTTTTTTTAACCAATCTTTCGATGATCTTTGATAATGTGGGAAGGAGTGCAATTGGGCGATAGTTCGAAGCTTGATCTTTATCTCCTCCTTTATGCAGAGGAACAATTATTGCCGTCTTAAGACAGTTTGGAAAAACTCCATTTTGGAATGATTTGTTAATTAAAGTAATAAAATGATTCAATGTGCATTCCGGCAGGTTCGAGCACATTTTCAGAGTAAGCCCATCAGCCCCAGATGAAGATTTGTTTTTAATGTCATTAATTGTACTGTTAAGCTCTGCTTATACTACGGGTGTAAAGAAGAAACTGTGTAAATTCATATTAGCCTTAGGGAGAAATGTGAGGGGGTCATCGGAAGGAGTTATGGTGTTCTTTAAATGTTTTGCTACATCTACAAAGTAATTATTTAGGTTCTCGGGTGAAATAGAGATTGTGTTAGATGGTGAGGTCTTATTTCTTAAGTCATTCACAATAGACCACATTTCTTTAGCAACATTACCGGAATTGGCCAGCCTCCTATTATAATAAATGTCCTTGGCAGCTTTTATAGTCTTATGATAGATTTTTCTGTAACGTTTTACGTAATCATGGTAGAAGACGCTGTCCGATGATTTTTTTATGTAGGATAGTGAGCGCATGTTCTTTGCAGATGTACGTAAGCCTTTAGTAGACCAGGGTTTATGTTGTTTGATTTTTAGAGGCCTAAGAGGAAAGGATTTGAATGCCAAGTTAGATAATGTTTTTATAAATCTCGGAAATTCGATATTGACATCGTCAGATAGGACAAACCAGTCTGTTGTTAGACATAGGTGCTTGAAATTACGAAAATTTTTATCAGAAAAAATACGGCATAATTTCCGCGAAGCATTTTTGCACTTATATTTAGCCGAAAATTTTGTTAGTATTGCTTCATGATCCGAGAAACCTGAATTAAGGACAGTACAGTCAACGAATTTTGGATCGAAGGATGATACGACATAGTCTATAGTACTAGAACTAGTTTTAGTTATTCTGGTTGGTGAGTTAACATGCATGATTATGCCAAAAGAGTCGAAAATGGACTGAAGAGATTCTTGAGCAGTACACACATTGGAAAAGTCAATACTAAGGTCTCCACATAAAATTAACTTGCTTTTTAAAGGCAGGGATTCAAGCAAGCTCAGTAATTTTTGACTGAATATATGCAAGTCAGCGTCAGGTGTTCTGTAAATACAAACTATATAAAGATTATAAGCATTATGATAGACAATGGAAAATTCAAATACTTTTTCAGACAATAGTTTATCGAATTTAGTTACAGCCGAAAAGTCGCTATTTGTAGACATTATCATAGTACCTCCATGAGATAAATTACTTCTATTAAATCTAGTTACTGTAGCGTAATTTTTGATAAACACAGGCTCATCAACATTTAACCAATGCTCAGTTATGGCAATAATTTCTGGAAAATTAAGTTCTTCTAATAAGAGAAATAATTCATCTGTTTTGTGTCTTAAGGACTGAATATTAATAAGAAAAACACTAAGCTTGCCATCGTCCAATTTTACAGAGGGTGCTTGATCCTCTGTTCGCGTCAATTTAGTTAAAAATTTTGATTCCTTTTTGGAGAGCCAGTAGAAAAATATTTGCCATGACTCTCCCTAATTTTCTGAAGCTGTTGAAGTTTCTCGGATGAAAAGAAAGACCTGAAGGCAGCAAGATCAGCTTCCACTTCGGCTGAGCCAATACCATATGCGTTGTGGTAGCGATAATACAACTTACGCAAGGTGTCCACGTCACTAGGAAGTCCCTCTGAAGCTAGAGTTAATTTGATGCTGGTGGTGGTGTGCCCTTCAAAACATACACTGGATGGTTGGTCATGGAGATAGGCTAGAAATAGCCGAAGAGCTTTTAATAAGGAAGAGTCCCTCAGTCTAGCCAACAAATAACGACCATCAGCCGTATCCGAATTACGGGACAGCTGCACTATAGGTGGAGTCATCGGGTCAATATTTAGCAAACTATCTTTCCTTGTACTTTTTTTCCATGACAAAGTCTACATTTTCCTGCGCAAGAGACTTACAGGCAGCTAAAGCCTCCCTGTCAGATCCAATCTTAACAGATTTGATCTCCCTAGCTTTTACAGGTGTTAAGTCAGGGCGTGGTGTTGGGCTACGGCTGTCTACAGAGGTTGGAATAAAATGACAGCCTGTGGTCGAAAAACTTGACGCTGGTGGTGAAATCTTTAAGGGTGTTAAAGATGATTTTGCGATTTCAGTGCCTAGCGGCCACATCCTTGGGTCTTTTAGCTGCTTTAGGTGACTTTTATTCTGCACACCAACTTTGAAGTCGGAGTGCGAACTGTCCTTATTCTTCAGCATTGGAAAGCATCGAATAAAGTCAGTAGTTCCAAGTTTTTCCTTCGCATAGTGTGCAAGAAGGGTAGCACTATATGTCGATGGGATTTTGGACACTACCACATAATGCCATTCTTCTTTATTGGAGGATTTGGGAGGTCTGGGCGTAATGTCTTTTGGAGAAGTCAAAACCTCTGTGTTTTGGTTATCCGTATGGTTGGTTTGAGTCGAAACGGACTTTTTCACTATTGGTGGGTTACTTCTAGTAATTGGCTTATCATTGGCAGCCAACTTTTCGACCGTGTGTGCTATTTGGTTTATACTTTTTTTCATATCGGCCATTTCCTTCAATAACTCATCCTTTGATGAGTCATGAATCTGAACTTTAATAGATTCGTCTTGATTGTCCGTTAAAATAGATGACAGATTAAAAATATCCTGTTTCATTTCCTTGATAGAATGGAACAGAGATTCTGGTGTAATTTCCGCCAATCGTGTCTGTTGACTATGAATCTCATCTATCTTTTTGTATAACGTTTTCCATTTGGCATCATGAGTATTTAAAATGTCGTACATTTCAGAAAATATTGGAAGCAGGTCATTATTTTTCTTTAAGCATGTTCCTAGAGCTTCAACATTTTCTATAGAAATCTGCGATTTATGTACCTGTGATATTTTGTCGTGAAGATATTTTAAGGTAGGAGAGTCACAAACATTACAAAAAAATCGAATGTTATGGAACTTTTGGTGGTAGAGCACTTTTGTTGTTGACTTATCCAGCCCAGTACAGGTCATACAAAAAATCCGGCGACACTCTCCACTGCAGCGAAGTTTGTATTTGTCCTTTTCCGAGACGATTGTTTGGCAGGAATCACACTTAAATTCAGACATTTTAAAGTTAAAGTTCAATTTTTGTAAATAAAAATAAAAGTCAATGACACAGTAAAAGTTTGTACACACACGGTAGGTCAAGTTAAATACGGGTTCAATGTTAACGCACACGAGGTCAAAATTTTTACAGTCAGTAAAACACACGTACAATGATAAATCACACGCTGGTTCGAAGTCAATAACACAAAATAGTATACACGCACCGGGTAACACAACAAATCAAATCAAAACAAAACAGTTCAAACCAAAGCAAAACAAAACATTCAGTACCGAGAAGCTCCAAACGAGACAAAAAACACAACCGTCTCGTATGACTGCTCGAATTGAATTATTAGGTTATACATATATTTTCGTCATATTGCACGCCTTTTCTGTCTTATACAAGAACATTTGACCTATTCACCTTTTGTAATGTTTCAATCTGGCAACATTGATTTCATTACGAAAAAAAAAATTCAGATTGCTACTTGCTATCAGAGTCTCTGTTGCTATGGTCAGAAAGCAAACACTAGTTTGTTTTTGTGGCTTGGGTGCAATTTTGTTTACCACGATGGTCTTGTCTTCCCTAGGTCCCACCAAAACGCAACATCTCTTACCTATGGGTCCCACTAACTTCAGTGAATTATCAAAATATTCACTGGACATCCTCAGATAATTAAAATACTTTTCAATATCAGCTAGTCTCAGTTCATTTAATAAATTATGATAAGCGCCCTGTTCTTTTCTGCATTTAAAAATGTTTCTGATCCACAATCTTTTTACTTTCTGATTATAAGCAAAATGTATAAAAGTTTAATATTATTTGTTTTTCGTCATTTCGTATTTATAACTTTATAATAAACAAAAAAACTTGAAATTCAAGCAACACAAGCAACAGGCAACTGTCAGAAAAGTGAGGTTAAAGAGAATCCGATATCGGACAAAAGTTAAATTTTAACTTCTTCCGTCATCGGATACATTGAGCTATATCGGATCGACGTACCGACGGATGACGGATCCATGAAAATCCACCCTTAGGCTTCCGTTTTTGCATTGGGGATTCTGGTATTTGGAGATTCACGTCATTGGCTGAAATGTTCACGTGACCATAGCGAGAAACGTCAAAATCGCCGAATCTCCAAATACCCAAGAAGTTCATTCAAGTTCAACTTTCTGACAGTCTCCACAATAACGCGCACGCGCAATTTTCAATTGGTTTGCTTGCGTCGGCTTGTTGTCATCTCATCAGATTAGATTAAATTTATAAATATTAACTGAGGACTGTGGTTTTAGAAAAACAACTTCAAATATAGAAGAGCAGTTGATCAAACGACAAACATCGCCTGCTGGACCGTCTTCATCAATTGCTTTTTTTCTTAAATAGAATATTTAATACTAAGAATGATTTGTTCACAATTAACATAATTTTTCATATCGTATAATTTTTTTGGCAAATTTTATTAACATGTTGAAATATAGGTTCACATCATCGCCATATTACTTTGTTAGATACGTACTATAACTGTAGAAAAAGTTATAATAATGTGTACACTATTCATATTATATAAATTAGTTCATTTAAAAAGTCCTTATTTCTACTAAAAGCAACTTGAAAGCGCAAATAGCCATATCTTGTCCCGTTAATTTCAAATTCTACTAACCGCATGACGTCAATCAAGTAGGATAGAAAATACGGAGGGAGTACTTAAGTTATAAAGTGAAGCCGCGCGGAATTTAGGCAACCCGTCAAGTATGAAGACTGGTGCGGACGTTAACAAAGGGAACTTGCAAGAAAATCATCAGTTTTGCTGATGTTCTGCTTTTTTGCTTGCTATAAGGAAGAGAAATGACAAAAAGAAGTCACAGCATTTATTGTATTATCGTTTAGAGTACCACCTACAATCTTATAATATAAATTTTATATACGATACTTATAAAATTAATTACTACCTAAATCCGCAAAAAAAGAAACTCACATGATTTTACAAAATAAACAACACATTAATGTCCTTTAAACAAAATTAACTTATTTTAAAACTGCCTCCTAATTTCAGATATATCTATAACATTTATTGCAATAAAATGAAATCTTATATCTACATATTTGGCCGCAATTATCTTTATTAACGAAAATAAATGATTATCTAAGGGATGTTAATCGAAAACGTGGCCATTGAGGGTTTCAAAAATAGTGGAATTTGAAAATTATTGCAATACCTTATTGGACAAATGCACTGGCGTATATTGTCTTGCTTAGGTCTTCTCAGCACTTTTACCATGGCCTGACGAATGGACCTATTACTTATAAATCAGCGAAAGAATAAAGCAAATCATCTCATTTTTCACTGCTATGAGCAATGTACATACTTCGCGGGTTACCTATACGCCAGGTGGCTTCACTACCACGCAATGCACTCTAAACCAATGCTACCTTCTGACCTCCTTGACGTCAATGCGCCGACTGGACGAAATTGAGACGGTTATTTTGCATAATATCTTTGTATCATAGTATCATGTCACGTACCACAGACAACAGAAAAATTTGAGTTCACCATAAGGGTGTTCGAGCAGCGGTTCAAACCAGTCCCAAACCGTCAGACGCCTGCGCACTTCAATTTACGATGAAACAATTGATTCCCAACTACTAGTAAGATGTTCGAGCAGCAGTTTGACGATTTCCAAATTAGTTCGGTCTCAGTTTGAGACAGGCGCAATTGAAACTTCTTCTTCTTCTTAGAGTTGCTGTTGTTGGACTAATCCGTTTCAGAGAACACTGCCTCAGTCCTAAACTAAACACTGGTTTTGTGTTTTGTCCATGAGTCTTTCATTGTTCTCTCTTATCCTTGGTCATAAGACATATCAATCGGCATAATCATTTGCTCTATGACGATGAAATTGTAAGAAATTGGAAGGGGTAGTTTGCAAATTGCAGTTGGTGTTCGACCACATGGTACAATAAGACCAGGTATGTTACATTGATGGACGCGTTTTCGTTCAGTTGACGCACCTCATCCGAAGTCCGCCATATTTGTTTTATCCCGCTTTCCAATTCAAATTAGAATATATTTTTGCTACGATTTTTGTGTATATCATCAACTAATCTTTTTATACTGATGCTTTTCATTCACTCTCTCATAATACGTATCAGAAGCAGAAATGATTAAATTTATATTTTTAATTAAAATTGACAGTATATTCGATTATACGGTGTAAATCACTTACGTTAACTATGATGTTATAGCAGAGAACAGAGATTCTGTTCTCTGGTTAAAGATATGAAAACTTCACGAAAGCCTTATTGATATTTTTTTTGAACTATAAAGTGGGATATTGTTTATAACCTTTTTCAGTGTGTCTTCGATTATATTGTTTACTTGTAGAGATGTTTTAAGAGAGAGAGAAATGTTGGGTTTTACCATTATCTTGGATGTAGTGTTCTCTGCACAAGAGTCACAAGAGTGTTCGTGTTCTCTGCACATGACACAATATGACAATAAATATGGCGGATTTGGGATGACTCTCGGAACATGAGGAATACCCCCATCAGACTCATATCTCATATATTTTACTACAAAATTCTATTTTCGCGTTACTAATAAATTAATTCTTAGTAACAAAAAATGGATGATAAAAACACATGTATTATTTGTAGATAGAAATATCAGCATGGATAAATATTAAACACAATATGGGTATGGCATTTAATCGTAATAAATGGTCACAGATAGTGGAATGTGTCGCTTATTTTTGTAAATACGATGATTTTAATTGGGATGGGTCTCTTCAGCATATTTTACAGAATTGTTTGAAGCAAAAACTACATGTGATGGTAGCTAGAGCACCAAGAGTATTTCATATTGGAGAATGGTAGGCTCGATATTATCTATCACCGATATATATTGAATTGCGTGAATTTGAAATTGACAGACATAAAAAATAAATCAAAATACTTTAATTGTTTCCATTCATATACAGTTTTCTATAGTCCAAAATAGAAAAAAAAATCATTAAGCGACGTAAGATTCTCAAAATAACTGTACATAAAATTTGTTTTATGGTTGTTGAATATTCTGTAATGAGCTTCTTTGGTTTTGGTGAGTTTTCTAATGATAACTTTTTTTTTCAGTTCCAAAAGACATAGATAATACGAATTTTTTCTTTTATTGGTGAAAAGAAAAAAATATCGTATAAATCTTGTAAATAACGGGTTGTTTGAATGTGTGTATGTAACACTAAGTTTTCATCAGTTCTCTCGAGCAATTTTCACCCTAATAGATTTTTTGAACGGAAAACTTTTTTAAATTATTTTTATATATTTTTAAATTATGTTCATCATAAGAATACAACTGTAAATCAACATCAAGTTAATCTGGTGAGTATTTGCATTATTATATTGCTTATTATTATGTGTATACAAGAATAACTGAAAATATATTTATATGCAAATGATTAAATCAAATTTATCTTCAGGTAAATAACAATCTAGATCTAGATGATAGATAACTGCAAGTATTTCAATTAAAATTAGGTACGCAGATGACATGGTAGTCCCTGCCCTGGCGGAATCAGTATCTACAATCTACCGACATCACATACATTACTTTATTAACCCCTTAACTCAAGTAAGTATCACATTGGAATTGGAGATAAACAACTCAATAACTAGAATACTTGTTTTTAGTACAACTTCAGAAGAACATTTCCAACAACTGTGATTCCATCCAAAGTCCAAAGCATTTATAGAAGTTGTTGTATAGGTAAGGATGTAAATATGCAACTGGACCACTTAAAAGAGAATAGCAGAGATATCGAAATTGCGAGAACAAGATTTAGTGATATGTAGAAACTCTGCCAACCGAAATTATCCATCTTTATAAGGCATCGAACATGTCTGTGAAACATGAGACATGGTCATTGAAGATGAAATCTTGGCTGGGGAATATAAAAGACAAACATTACAAACAGTCTGAAACACAATGCTCACAAACGAGGCGAATTTGCCAAAGAGGACACCAATTTCAACAGAGATGGCAAAAAAATCATTGTTGACACAGGTAAGTTTTATTTTATTATATATTAGATTATCTCTTAAATGAAGATGATACACTCATATATATTCACAGATTTACGTAGAAACTCGGAAAATTAGAGCACAAAATGGATGATGAACGAGAAGGTATCCTTTGCAGATCTTAGCAAGTTTTGGATCGAACATACGACCGTAGAATAAACCCACTATCCACCAAAATAGGACGATACAATTCTGAAGAAGCCTTGGTATTCAATTATGAATGTATAGATATTCATAAGTTAGAATGGTAAATGTAAATTAATGTGCATTTGTATGGGAAGCACCCAATTTTTGTAATTGTACGTAATTTTTATTTGATATATGAAGTTCTTCGCGAATGATTTGTTTTTTGTAATTTGGATTTATTGTATTAATAAAACTTTCATTATTCTAATTATAGTTTTATTCAAGGCGAAAATTGCTGTAATACCTTAGAATGTATTACAGCAATTTTTGTGAACGCATCTTCTTATCATCAATTATTATTAAATGACACGATATTTTGAATATTCCTGCAATTTTTAAATCATTGATGTGAGCGCCATCTAAGACGCAGTCGCTGGAAAATGTGGACCAATGAATTGTTAGGGATCAAAAATGTATTATTGTATAAATTGAGTTGACCGTCTCTTCCCTCATTAGACTCACCACTATCCACAATTTGTCAGGTTCTTAGTTGGGTAATTTGGTAATCAGACATTACTGTGGAAAAGACCATTATTAATGATGAATGATGATTTCGAGATAAAATTCAGTATTTATTTTTTCTATGGATAGAAACACCACAAGCGTTTTGTTAATCAAATGTCATTTGTATAAGTTCGTTCAGTTTTGATATGTTTGTTTATACTGTGATATAACAGAGGCACAGGCTTGTAAGCTGTGACCGTGGTTTTGATTGGTTTCGTTAAATTAGTTATCTTCCTGAAAATATTTGTCATATTCGGCGATCTCAACATTCAACTCCAAAAATACTTGAAATACCCTGAGATCACTTGAAGTATTTCGTGATAAAAATATACCTGAAATTCCTCCGCAACTAAAAAACTTGAACCCACCAAATGAATATTTCATCCTTGTTTCAAATTTAGTGTCGTGGGTTCGGAAACTGTTTCAAAATACCTCAATAGAATCAAAAGCCATGCTGTAGGGTCTGATAGAATCTCTTTAAGTATGCTATATTTGATTGTACCTCAGATATTGGAGCAAATTACATATAATTTTTAACTTCTCTATTATATCTAATGGAAACATGCCTAAGTTAGACCTTTAGCAAAACGCAATAATCCTACTGAATTGTGTGCTTTAAGACCAATCCGCATTCTTCCAACTCTCTCGAAAGCGTTCGAAATGATAATTAAAGAAGAGGTAACGACATATATAAGTATGACTAATTTTATGACAGATGTTCAATCTGGATTCCGTCCCCAATACAGTACAACAACAGGACTGAGTCTGATTACAGTCGCGTCAGGGCTCTTGCTCCGTTTGTGTTTAAGTAAAGTCGTTCTTTTCTTTTTTATTTTATTTGTTAATTTTGTGAGGGCTCTAAATGCACAGTTAAATACAGAATCGCACTCGCAACATAAAGTGAAAAGTAAACATTTTATCATTGCAAGTTGGTTTTGGGATGAAAACGAAGGAAAGGTGGAAAGTGTTATCAATCAAATTAAATCACGTTTCATTAGTTTGCACCACTTTTTCCTTGTTATTATATTATTTGGTAAACGAAAAAACAATTTATTGGGATGTTTAACTGTCGTGCTTTGACATGGGGACAATACAATATAATAATATGTAATAACTAAAATACGACTTGAACGGCATAAGTGACTACACAATTAATAAATCTGTACGAACTCGGCGAATAACGCGCTGCATCTTTTCAAAGTCCCATAACTATTTAATTTTTAGAGATAAATTTGAATTGATTCTTTAACATTTTTATTTTATTTCGCTTAAATTTTTATAATCAATCGATAAAAAAAGGAAACTTCATTATTCATTTAAGGACTCAGGTTGGTTGAAAATGGATCAAATGAGAAAATGTTTTTCTTGTCACGAAAGAATGATTCGCGCAATAAATACCACTAAACAATGCCTACCACATGAACTCAAAGACTTCAGCTTGAGAAATTTTAAAAAAACATTTCAAAGTCGTCCTCGGAACAAGGTAATGATGTGTTTAATATTCTGATGACTCTTGCATTGATTTTTGGTACATGTATAATGACGTCTACGTACTAAAACTTTCATTATTAAAACATTTTGTCACTTATATATAAGAAATAAAAATTTACTAGTTTATATCTATACTTGTATTCTTGTATCTAACCCAATATATTAACTTGTTTTTATGTATACATACATAAATTATATTTGAAGGTTTATATATACTTATGTATTTAATAGGTATGTGACTGTTATATTCTTGGGTTCTTATATCTAATAAAACACTTTTGCTATTCAAGATGTTTAATGATTTCTCATCGTACATTACATTTTCTATCAGGTTGTTGAGCGGTAATGACAAAAATACGTAATGTCCGTTTTTTGGATGATGACAACGGAACACCGAATATACAGAACAAGCAAATTAATACATCATAGAATACAACACGTTTTTTTTTTTTTTCAATAAGCACTATACTAAGCTAAAATAAACAAACATTAATATATATCAGTCACTATCAGTTAGCTCATTATTACAAATGAAATCACTCAAGTAGGTTGGTGGTTTACGTACACGTTTCAACTTGGTTTTCTCATTGAAACCCGTACTAAACTGAGAACTATCACTATGAACAGAAAATTCAATATTATCGTTTAAAGACAACTCAATAGTAGTTTCAGTTTTAGGATCAGTAGAGAGCATTTCCTTTGAATCCTCACCACCATTCTGAGATTCAATTTCAATTTGAGTATCACTACTGTTCGAAACTCCCGCATTTTCTACCGCTCAACACAGCCTCCCTCACTCATCATCCACAGAAGAAGGAGAAACGAGCGCGCATCGTCTCATCTCTACCTCAGTATCCACGAAAGAGTTACCAGTTAGTCGTGTAAAATTTATCTTAATCGATGGTACTTGTGAGTTTCAAAAGTGTGGTGCATGGCTGACGCGTGATTGTTAAATCTTAATCTTGAAACATCCTTTATATTTTGTAACAATAATTCAGTTTATTAGTTTTATTTTTCTTTCACCTCTTTTATATTCATGTGAAACTAATATTTATTTTAATTAGTGTCAAATTATAGTAGTTTATATTGATTTTGATTGGTGCGTTCCTCTCACGTGCATAGTGCATTGGAGGATTATCAAAGTTCTCATTTTCTCTGGCATAATAATTGCTATTATTATTTAAAAGCTGATTTCTCAACATTTTATTGATTATTAAGTTTGTATTTAGTTAGGAAATAAAGACCATTGGTTTTGTTTTATATTTGATCAACCTGTGATACCAAGCATTCCAGTATAATTCTAAATTCTCAAACATTTATGGTCCTTCGAGCCGGATTGCTTGGTTTATTTGTGCTTAATTTAATCAATTTCAATGGCAGCTTCTCTAATTCTCAATCAGCAAAGACGAATCTCGTACCTTCAATCCCTTGTGAAGGAAGACACTGATGGACTAATCAGCCAGCTTGACCCTTTCGATGCCCAAGCCAGACTAGACCAAGTTATGATCACTTGGGACAAAATTGAGTCAACTCACGACAAAATCATGGCAGCTAAGGATCTTCCAGTCGAGCATGAATACATCACCAAGGACTGGTATCTTCAAGGTATGAAATTTTTTGTAAAGGTCAAGGCAGCATTGAAACGGAGATTGGCAGCTATCGAAGCTGATATCCATCCAACTGGAGCTCAACTCTCCAACCTCAGTATCCATCACTCAGGCCACTCTCGACCATCATTGCCACCTCTGTGTCTTCCATCATTCTCTGGCAATTACACTGAGTGGAGACAGTTTAAGGACATGTTTCTCTCGATGGTAGGAGAAGATACGTGGAGAAGATGCAGTACCTCAGCTCATGTCTCACCGGTAATGCCAAGTCACTTATCAAAAACATCCCAGTGAATGCCACTTCTTTTGCAACTGCGTGGGATTTGATCACTGAGCAATACGAAAACAAACGGCTGCTCATCTCAGCAGAACTTGCAAGGCTGTTCTCTCTACCTGTTCTTGAGAACCAATCAGCTCAAGGACTATCTTCTCTACTCAACACCCTAACCGAAGCCATCAATGCTCTTAAAGCGCTGGGATCACCTACAGAGCACTGGCATCAGCTACTTATTCACATCGTTACCAGTCGACTTGATTTTAGGACTCGTAACGACTGGGAAATCTCTCTCGGAAATACCACAGAGTTTCCGAAACTAGATCAGCTCAAAACGTTCATATCAGGGCGAGTTCGGGCACTCGAAAGCATGGCGAGCTGTGGAACACCACGCAGACCAAGATGCTCCGTCTCAGTCTCCAAAGTAGCATCTAGAATACACTTTACTCAGGAAGACCAGTCATCTTTATCCACCAAGCCGTCATCAAACTCAGCTCCATCCAAATCAATGTCACCCAGCTCTGTTCCTCAACAACAGTGCTCATGCTGTAAGGCGAATCATTTTATCTGTTTTTGCCCCAAGTTCAGAGGATTCAATGATAGTGAGAGAAGAAACTGTATATCTAACCAGCACTTGTGTACCAATTGCCTGGGTAAACATCCTGTGGAGGTTTGCCGCAACAAGAAGCGTTGCAATATCTGCGGAGAGACTCCATGCTGCACAATATCATCCATAGTAAAGCTAAATCATCTCCACCATCATCAATCCAGGATATTCAGTCAACATCAGCTCAGCAATGACATATGTGCATCTCTCACAGCTCAACGCAGACTAATTACCAATCCAAGGCATTCAACACAGAGCGACCTACAGTACTCTTGGCAACAGCCATGGCGCTTATCAAATCAACTCATGGGCATTCTCAACAAATCAGACTTCTCATTGACCCAGGCTCAGAGCTCACTCTCATCTCAAGAAATATCGTACACGCTCTCGATCTCACTATAAGCCCATCACACATCCCAATTCTTGGAGTTGGAAGTGTATCATCTGGCCATACAGATGGAGTTGTCTCATTCACATTGCAGTCGACGTACTCATCAGCCTGTGCAACAATTACAGCTCATATTTTACCTAAAATCACCGCTGAAATACCATCTCTATCGATTTCGAATCAACAATGGACTCATCTCAAGAAACTGGAACTAGCTGACCCCAATTTTCTCAAATCTGGTAAAATCGACATCCTGATCGGAGCAGATTCATACGGTAAACTCGTCAAGCCAGGACTCAAAACCGGTACTTCATCAGAGCCAATTACAATGCAAACCATACTTGGATGGACCATTCTTGGCCCCATAAAGGAACAATCACACTTATCTCCCAACTACATTCACCATCTCATCTCGAATCAAGAGCTCAATGAATCTTTAGCCAAGTTCTGGGAAAATGAAGAAATTCCCCATTCATCAGACGAGACTTTTAGTGTAGAAGAAGCTGAATGTGAGGCTCACTTCATATCAACACACTCTCGTGACGCATCTGGACGATATATTGTATGTCTTCCATTCAAATCAACACCTCAGCATCTTGGAGACTCAAAAAATAAAGCTCGTCGTTGCCTCAATCATCTTCTAAAACGTTTGGATCGAAATCCGGAACTGAAAACTCAATATTCAGACTTTCTAGCTGAATATGAATCATTGGGACACATGCAGGCAATTCCATCATCAACTCCAGAACCAGTACAAGCTTACTATCTGCCTCATCACTGTGTAGTACGGGAAATGAGTGAGACTACAAAGTTGAGAGTAGTTTTCAACGGATCGAGCAATACAACTTCAGGCAAGTCCCTCAACGACATACTTCATATCGGTCCAAAGCTCCAATCAAATATCTTTGACGTGCTACTTTATGTGAGACGATACAGATTCATCTTCACGACGGATATTACCAAAATGTTTCGTCAAATTCAAGTTCACCCAGATGACTGGAAATATCAGCGCATACTCTGGGCTGATGAACATCTCAACTCAAGAACATATCAGCTCACTACCGTTACTTATGGAACTCGACCTGCTCCATATCTTGCAGGCAGAGTCCTCAAACAATTGCTTATTGATGAAGGCGACAAATTTCCATTAGCCTTGGAACCCTTCAAAAAGGGCAGTTATGTAGATGACATCAGTGGAGGTGCTGATAGTATACAACAACTCAATTCCATCTCAGGTCAAGTTGAAGCTCTTTGCCTATCCGGTTGCCTTCCATTAGCCAAATGGAAAAGTAATCACCCGGACTTCAGGAAATCATCCAAACCGCTCAGCTCTGAAGACTCTCATTCATTCACAGACTCAACTTCAAAGATCCTTGGGCTCTCCTGGAATTGCCAAGATGACATATTCAAATTCACTGGCAAAATAACTAAAACCTTAGTCATCACCAAACGATCGGTTACATCAGAAGCGGCTCAGTTATTCGACCCATTAGGTCTGATTTCTCCAGTGATTGTCAAGGCCAAACTTATCATCCAAGAACTTTGGCTTGAAAAGGTTGGTTGGGATGACCAACTGACCCCTGAACTCACAAATCGCTGGAAGACGTTTCGTAGCGAACTACCACAGCTCTCTCTGCTCAACATTCCTCGATGGATGAATCTCACGTTAGATATTTCCAATATCGAGATTCATGGATTTTCTGATGCATCTCAACTTGCGATGGCTGCTGCTGTCTTCATCAGAGTCAATCATCCTTCAGCTTCCTCATCAGTTGCTTTGTTGTGCTCAAAGACCCGAGTTGCACCACTGAAACGCCTCACTATACCAAGACTGGAATTATCAGCTGCTCTGCTTCTTGCCAAACTCGTGAAACATGTTCAGCAGTCCCTAGACTTGAAAGATGTGCCAGTCTATCTCTGGACAGACTCTTCAGCGACGCTAGCATGGATCCAAGGTGAACCTGCACGTTGGAAGGAGTTCGTGAAAAATCGAGTTCAAGCAATTCAAGAAACTGTACCCTCAGCCACTTGGAAATTCATCTCAGGGAAAGATAATCCCGCCGATTGCGCTTCTCGTGGTCTGAACCCAGCTCAGCTCATCAGTCACAATTTATGGTGGTCAGGACCCGCCTGGTTGTCACAGCCTTCAACTGAATGGCCCATCTTCGCAGCTCAAGCACTAGAGCAAGATGCCATGGAGCTTCGTCCACTCAAGACTCTAGTTACAACAACAAATCCTTCAATTCCACTGGATTCTCTTCTAAGCAAGTATTCGACTCTCACCAAATTGCTCAGAGTTACAGCTACTTTACTACGTGCTGTCTCATTGTTTAAAAGAGTACCTGAAGCTCAGCTCAACTTACATCCTCTGAACCCAGCAGACATTCAATCTGCCCTCTCGTTTTGGATTCGTGCCACTCAAAACATACACTTCGACTTAGAGATTCGGCAACTATCACAAGGCAAATACCTACCTAAATCTCACGCTCTATCACGACTCACCGCGTATCTTGACCAGACTGGAATTCTCCGAGTCGGAGGAAGGCTTCAGAATTCCAAACTTGATCACGATAGCAAACATCCACCAATCCTTCCAAAGGATTGCGTACTTTCACGACTCATCATTGCCGACGCCCATGCTAGAACCATGCATGGAGGGACTCAGCTCACATTGGCCCACATCCGCAAAAGATGCTGGATACTTGGTGGAAGAGCTCCTATTAAGGCCCATATTCATCGCTGCTTCACCTGTGTACGGATTCGTGGGTTTCGTATACAACAACTCATGGGTCAACTGCCTACTTCTCGGGTCACACCATCATTAGTCTTCGAGAATACAGGCGTGGACTATGCTGGACCAGTTTCACTGAAGTTATTTCAAGGACGTGGTACCCGCTGCTACAAAGCTTGGATATCAGTCTTTGTTTGTCTCTCAACATCAGCTCTTCATCTCGAAGTCGTCACGGACTATAGCTCCGAAGGTTTTCTAAAGGCCTTCAGAAGGTTCACAGCTCGAAGAGGCATCTGCAAAACCTTGCGGAGCGACTGCGGAACCAATTTCAAAGGCGCAGATGTACTCCTCAAACAGCTCTTCCAAGGTATCACCAAAGAATCAATTCAGCTTCAACAACTTCTAGCTAACGATGGCACACAATGGATATTTAATCCGCCTGGTGCCCCCCATATGGGCGGCAAATGGGAAGCTGCTGTTAAATCTATCAAATATCATCTTCAGCATACCATTGCTGATACTTTATTCACATACGAAGACTTCACAACCCTGCTAAATCAAGTTGAAGCCGTTCTCAACTCTCGTCCACTCAGCGCACTCTCTGACGACCCAGATGATTTATCAGCTCTTACTCCTGGTCATTTTATTCGTGGAGATGCAATTAATACAATTCCTGAGCCATCTCTTATTTCAACTCACAATTCACGGCTCACACACTTTCAACGTATTCAAGAAAGATTTCAACATTTCTGGGAGAGATGGTCTTCAGAATGTCTTCAATCTCATCAATCCATATCTAAGTGGAAATTATCCAATGAGCACATCAAAATTGGTTCACTTGTACTACTCTCTGATGAGCGATATCCACCCTCAAAGTGGCCTCTCGCCAGAGTATCCCAGCTCCATCCTGGGAAGGATGGCCTCACCAGAGTTGTCACACTTAAAACAACTTCATCAACTCTCACCCGACCAGTCTCAAAATTGATTCTGCTACCTGCCATCGATGAAGCAGAAGTTTCTCATCATCAATAATCTATTCTCCAAAGGTTTGGAGAAGGTGGGGAGAATGTTCGAAACTCCCGCATTTTAACAGATTTTATAGATTAGTGTGTACGTCCCAGGTTGGGTTTCAAAGTAGCTCTAATAGCTGAAGTCCGCCCATTCATCATACTTGTTAACTTTTAAAATTGTAAACCACTGAATGTGATGAATAAAAGCATGTTATTATTATTATTATAAACACAATAATTGTAGTGTTTTGTATCTTGAAATCATCACACAAAATTAACGCTAACCCATAAGCTACAATGGCTATTAAACAGCCATTGGTCCTGGCTACATTGAGAACTATGTGATTGGAGGTAGAGTTTTCTTTGGCTATATAAGTAAAAACTAGTCGTGAAGACTTGTTAGAGACACTTTTGCGACCACGAAAACTCTGACAAAACAGACCTTGACAACCATTTATGTTTATAATCCAACATTCTGCTGATTTTTCTCGATACTCGGTAATATGTTTACAAAAGTCTATTGAACTACACCCATAAACTTACAAAGATGTAATGCATACTTTATATAGTGAACATAATGTAAAACAAGTTTTGATTGAATCTTAATGAACTGTTGGGAAGCTTATACATAAGTTACAATTAAAAATATTAAAACAACTTGTAAGAACATGCTTTCTATGCAAGGAATATGCTTAGAGTATAAACGCAACATCTCTTATCTATGAAGCTTAGACTAAAGAACTAAAGTTTACGACTAGAGTAGCGAAACTTGGAGGAAGTCATGAGATAAAATATATGAAGTGTTTCTCTCTGAGTCAAACTGATCGATTAAAATAAGAGGAGAGCACAGTTCATCTTAAAATCTATTGAATAACATACATGATCATTATTTACATTTTTATTGCAGCTTTCTATTATGCTGACTGATTTGTTTTCTTCTTATTTAAATGATCTTCGTTTTCAAACGATATACATCTCTTAACTTGAAATGCCCCTAGATTATTCACAAGTTTTATATTGTTACTATGATTATAATTTTCTGTTTCTATATTATTTACACGTTGAATTAATTCAGCGATTTCTCTCTTTTGATTAGCAACTTCAAAAAAAATATATTTAGCATATTTTATGAAGGACAAATTCTTCTAGATCCGACAGTGTCAGCTTTCTATCAAATTTTCTTGACTTCATAAATTCTCCCAATGTTTTAAATATTTGGTTTTTGGATTCACCATCATGCGTTGCCTCAGCAGGGTTATTGTTATTGCCGGCGGTGTCACTTACAGTTCTTCTACTACGCAACTCTTTGATTTTTCTCTCTATGAAAAATCAGGGACATAAAGATATTTCATTCTTAAAATTTTTATAAAAATTCTTACCAAGTTTGTCAAAAAACTCTTCAACGTTGATGATATTGAAAAACATAGTAACAGTGTAACACACTGATTTAAAATTGAATTGAAAAACTACTACTTGAACTACTTGATTCTTTTTTACATTTCTACTTCTACTCATTTTAGGCCATAAAACCTAAATTTTAAAGATCTTTAAATATCCTTTGTTTCAAGGTTTAACTGTCACTAAATAGTAAGGGTTTTCGAGCAGCGGTTCAAACCAGTCCCAAAGCGTCAGACGCCTGCGCACTTCAATTTACGATGAATAATTTAAGGCGGATTAACATGAGCCCGTCATCCGGTGATCCGATGGAATTTCTGACGTACGACATCTACGAGATAAAAACGATCATTCACATGCGTCCGAATCTTTGTCGGAATATTTAGTTCCAAAACTAGGATCTTTTTTGAAACGTTGGCTACAGATTGATATTTTGTCATTCTGTCTGCTGTCTAATATCAATATCTAACCTATATTTTTGTGTATTTGCGGTGCCTATAATTTTTTATTTAAACTTTTACGAGTACTTTTACTTTTTTTCTGTGATTTTCACTTCATTATATGATATGAATATAGAGTCACCTGAATTGTCATTAGACGATAATGCTTTTGAGTGCTTTCAGGTGCAAGAGGTTAGTAAATAAATTAATAATTGATATGTTGACATTAAAAAATTAAGTTATTGTTTTACTGTTAGACACAAGCACAAGATGAAGTGAGCATAGAAGAAGTTTTGATAGGATGCGTACAAGCTAGACCTGCATTATGGGATAGCAGATTACCATTGAAAAGCAGGTCGAAAAATGTTCGGGACCAAATGTGGATGGAGATCTACAAGGAGTTTGGAGGTAACTTCAATTTTTTTTATTATTTATGGAATATTTCATCTAGCTTGTAAAAAATGATGAATCTTGAAAATCTGCATGATCAACTGGATAGCAGTCAATCTCTTCTACTGAATGTATATTTATTTCTAGAGCAACCTCGGTACTCTGTAGAAATATTGGTGAAGAAGTGGAAGAACTTGAGAGACACATACGTCCGCCTGAAAAATGATGCTGATCAGCCCAGCGGCTCTCAAGCCAAAAAAAAAGAGGAAATGGGAATACTATGAGCTTATGTCGTTTCTCAATGATACTATTTCTTATCGACCGTAAGTTTAACTAAGTGTAATGTGATTATTGAAACATCATTCTATTTACAGGACTGCGTCAAATCTACAGCCATCAACTGATGAGCCGAATTTAAGCAATAATGAAGACAACAAAACACCTTCTCGAAGAAGAAAAGTCAGTGATGGAATGGAGACCGCTGTGGTTGACGCCATCAACCGCATGACTAATGCACCGCCCCCAAATTGCCAAAAAAGCATCAATCCAATTTGTCAAAAACTTTCAGATATTCTAGAGGCTCTACCCATGAGAGAGAAAACAGAGCTTGAAATTAAATTATTACAATTAGCTTATAATGATTCTTATAATTATTTATAAATAAATATGATATATATCAGACTTTTAGTTTATTTCTATTATAAATATTATATAAAATTATATGTTGTGAAGAAATTATAAATAAAACTGTGCAGAGGCCAGTCTCTTAACTATTGGTTCCATTGAAATGGTACTGCCCCTCCAAACAAGAAATGCTGCGTCAATTTTTCCCTCATTTCTTGTGCTTTTCTTCCATACATGTTGCTGCTTACCCGCTGAATATTCCTTAAATTATCAATCTGTTCTTCGCGCCATTCACCTTCATTTATATACAAATATGGATTGTCTTTATTTGGATCATTTAAAATCCAATTATGTAGACAAACTGTTGCTTTAATTATGGCTTCTGCTGTAGACAAATTACTTATTATTGGCTTTCTGAAAATTCTCCACCTAGCAGCCAAAATGCCAAATGCATTTTCTATTACTCGGCGAGCCCGACATATCCTACAGTATATAAATTGTATATTTTGCTGTTAACTAAATTAAAATTGTTTAACATACCGGTAATTAAAGATCCTTCTATTTGGAGTTAAGAAACGACCAGGATAAGGACGCATCATATATGTAGTTAGCGGAAATGCTTCATCTGCAACCAAATAATAGTTTATAGGTTCTCCTCTCTCTTCTATTACAGATGGTGGTGGTAAAAAAAGATCATTTTTAGCAAGCTGTTTGCCCATGCAACTATTTTTAAATATACCACCATCACTATGGCGACCCTCTGCACCAATATCAACAATTGAAAATTTATAGTTGGCATCGCATACCGCTAACAAAACTATACTGTGGGTGCCCTTGTAATTATAAAAAGTTGATCCAGATTTTGATGGCGCCTGAAATCAACCCTGGTTTGATCTACACGACCAATAAAATATTTTGCTCACCTGTAGTATTACGTGCTTGCCATCGATAGCTCCAATACAGTTTGGAAGTTGCCACCTTTCATGAAATTCTTGGGCTTTCTTCAACCACGTTTGTTCTGAAGGTTTCTCAAACACTATTTCATAAAGAGATTCCCAAATGCTACTGCATGTCTCAGTAATAATTGCTGAGACAGTGCTGGCTCCTATCCGAAAAGCATAGGACAAAGATATCATGCTGTCCCCACTCGCAAGGTATCTACAAATATCTTCAGATATTAATTGTTCTTGCACCCCCTTGAGATTTGTCTTACCTTAGAGTCAGGGTTAATCTCTCAGCGGGTGAAATTGGCTCACGTACGCAAAACAGTCTTTCAAGTTTAGGACCTACTATCTTTAACAACCTATCAAATGATTCCGGTGACATTCTTAAATAATTTATATATTTAACTGAGTCATTTAACCTCATCTCATTTATCACATTACTGTAAGCACCTTTCTGCTTTCTCTTTTTAAAAATATCACGAATCCATAGTCTTCGATTATTCCGTTTTTTAGAAAGTCTAAAAGCTACTACAGACAACAAAATGATATTCATTTGATTCTTTCGAGTTTGAATACAAGAACACACTTTCATGATTACGGATTAATTAAAATTTAAAATATATCAATAGCTCCCGCTCACTTAATATAATTCTGAGGTTAAAAATCATCCGACGTCGGATAAAAGTTGAAATTATTTGAACTCATCCGATCATCGGACAAAAGTTGAACATATCGTGCAAAATATTGGCGCCAACTGGTTTCAAATTATTTCGACCAATAAGATGCATTTCGGAGCATCGGATCATCGGATGACGGACGCATGTGAATTTACCTTTAGGCTTCCTTTTTTGCATTGGGGATTCTGGTATTCGGGGATTCTGGTATTGGGAGATTCACGTCATTGGCTGAAATGTTCACGTGACCATAGCGAGAAACGTCAAAATCGCCGAATCTCCAAATACCCAAGAAGTTCATTCAAGTTCAAGTTTCTGACAGTCTCCACAATTACGCGCACGCGCAATTTTCAATTGGTTTGCTTGCGTCGGCTTGTTGTCATCTCATCAGATTAGATTAAATTTATAAATATTAACTGAGGACTGTGGTTTTAGAAAAACAACTTCAAATATAGAAGAGCAGTTGATCAAACGACAAACATCGTCTGCTGAACCGTCTTCATCACTTGCTTTTTTTCTTAAATAGAATATTTAATTTAAATTTAATTTCAAATTCTACTAACCGCATGACGTCAATCAAGTAGGATAGAAAATACGGAGGGAGTACTTAAGTTATAAAGTGAAGCCGCGCGGAATTTAGGCAACCCGTCAAGTATGAAGACTGGTGCGGACGTTAACAAAGGGAACTTCATCAATTTTGCTGATGTTCTGCTTTTTTGCTTGCTATAAGGAAGAGAAATGACAAAAAGAAGTCACAGCGTTTATTGTATTATCGTTTAGAGTACCACCTACAATCTTATAATATAAATTTTATATACGATACTTATAAAATTAATTACTACCTAAATCCGCAAAAAAAGAAACTCACATGATTTTACAAAATAAACAACACATTAATGTCCTTTAAACAAAATTAACTTATTTTAAAACTGCCTCCTAATTTCAGATATATCTATAACATTTATTGCAATAAAATGAAATCTTATATCTACATATTTGGCCGCAATTATCTTTATTAACGAAAATAAATGATTATCTAAGGGATGTTAATCGAAAACGTGGCCATTGAGGGTTTCAAAAATAGTGGAATTTGAAAATTATTGCAAAACCTTATTGGACAAATGCACTGGCGTATATTGTCTTGCTTAGGTCTTCTCAGCACTTTTACCATGTCCTGACGAATGGACTTATTACTTATAAATCAGCGGAAGAATAAAGCAAATCATCTCATTTTTCACTGCTATGAGCAATGTTCATACTTCGCGGGTTACCTATACGTCAGTCGGCTTCACTACCACGCAATGCACTCTAAACCAATGCTACCTCTATACCTTCTGACCTCCTTGACGTCAATGCGCCGACTGGACGAAATTGAGACGGTTATTTTGCATAATATCTTTGTATCATAGTATCATGTCACGTACCACAGACAACAGAAAAATTTGAGTTCACCATAAGGGTGTTCGAGCAGCGGTTCAAACCAGTCCCAAACCGTCAGACGCCTGCGCACTTCAATTTACGATGAAATAATTGATTCCCAACTACTAGTAAGATGTTCGAGCAGCAGTTTGACGATTTCCAAACTAGTTCGGTCTCAGTTTGAGACAGGCGCAGTTGAAACTTCTTCTTCTTCTTAGAGTTGTTGTTGTTGGACTAATCCGTTTCAGAGAACACTGCCTCAGTCCTAAACTAAACACTGGTTTTGTGTTTTGTCCATGAGCCTTTCATTGTTTTCTCTTATCCTTGGTCATAAGACATATCAATCGGCATAATCATTTGCTCTATGACGATGAAATTGGAAGGGGTAATTTGCAAATTGCAGTTGGTGTTCGAGCACATGGTACAATAAGAACAGGTATGTTACATTGATGGACGCGTTTTCGTTCAGTTGACGCACCTCATCCGAAATCCGCCATATTTGTTTTATCCCGCCTTCCAATTCAAATTAGAATATATTTTTCCTACGATTTTTGTGTATATCATCAACTAATCTTTTTATATTCATGCTTTTCATTCACTCTCTCATATACGTATCAGAAGCAGAAATGATTAAATTTATATTTTTAATTAAAATTGACAGTATATTCGATTATATGGTGTAAATCACTTACGTTAACTATGATGTTATAGCAGAGAACAGAGATTCTGTTCTCTGGTTAAAGATATGAAAACTTGACGAAAACCTTATTGATATTTTTTTTGAACTATAAAGTGGGATATTGTTTATAACCTTTTTCAATGTGTCTTCGATTATATTGTTTACTTGTAGAGATGTTTTTAGAGAGAGAGAAATGTTGGGTGTTACCATTATCTTGGATGTAGTGTTCTCTGCACAAGAGTCACAAGAGTGTTCGTGTTCTCTGCACAAGACACAATATATATATATATATATATATATATATATATATATATATATATATATATATATATATATATATATATATATATTTAATAAAATAGATTTTTGTTGGGGATGCAGTCATTTAATAAATAAAATTCTTTGGATTATGCCAAGCTTTCGAGAATGTTTATTCTCTTCGTCGGGGCAAACTAAAAATCGTTACAAATTTTTTTTAACTACATAATAGATTATTAATTAAAGTACTTACATTCGTGAATTTATATAAAATTAACCACAAACAGGAAAGATTTCATAGTCAGCAATCAGAAATGTCATTAGTTATTTATAAATGTCATGGTAACAGCATATCTAGAGTTGAAAGTGTCTAGATTCAAGTTTTCTTAGAAAAAATCCAAATAGGAGTTATCTTTGTGTTTGTAGCTCTTTTTTAACAAGTCACACATTAAACTTAAAAATATTGAGGCAGATATAAGTTTAGTAAAAAGAAAAAGTTATTATTCAATTATATATAAAAAAAATATATTCATAACAGACTTAGAAACACATAATATAAATAAATATATACCCGTACACAGACTAGACTATCTGAATTCGTAGGTATTGCAGTATAAATTCAAGTTTATTATGTCAATAATATTATTTACTATTTTGTTAGGCATTCAGATTATTTGTTAATTATATATAATCATATTCTCTCACAATACGACATACATAACTTTAAAATGAATAATGGAAAGCGTCAATTACATAAAAAAACAAAAAAAAAAAAAAACAAGTCAATCTCTCTCACAAATTAACCTGAGAAATTTATTAAAATAAGATATATCTAATAGAGAAATATTAACATATATCATCTTTATCGTATTCTCTCACAATACGATAAATACACAATATAAAATATCCTGAAAAGCATTCATTCATTCAATGAAGCTAATAATAATGATAAGCTGATTTCTCTCACAAATCAACATGTAAGAATATTTTAAACATTTTCCATGTTATTTAATACATTTTAAATAGTGTTATCAAAAAAGCAAATGGCGAAACATAAGGAAGGAAAAAATCATCGTATTATATCTCACTATAGGTTAAACATGAAATGAAAATCCTTTTGAATCAACTAAATTTCTCTCACCAATCAGTTGATCTAGAGATCTCGAAACTCTTAATATTTGTTGTTATAAACTTTTATCCTTCTTCAGTATAATCTGTATACGCATATATACCCATCTATTATAATATACTAAAACAAAAAAAAATGACAAATATAACTAAATGATATGAGAATATAATTAGCCTATACCTACATATAGAGCTAGGTACATATTATATTCACACATATATTTCAATTTTGAGAAATATTTTGAGAAAAATTATTAAATTTATTATTATAGAGATTTAATGTATAGGAATAAATAGAACTAAGTCCATTAATATCTGAACGTTTATTCATAGTATTATTATGTTTTTTAATATTTATCATTTCTAAGAAACCACGTTTAAAATAATTTTTCTCAGAACAAAGAGCAATAGTATTATCAAAATCAATACTATGTTTTTTATTGATGGCATGTTCAGCCAAGGCACAAGATTTCTTATTACATCTTATATCACTTTTATGGGATGTTATTCTTCCTAAAATACTTCTAGAAGTTTGACCAATATATGATAATTCACAATCAAGGCAATTTATTTTATATACTACCCCAGACATTTCTGTCATTTCTAAAGGTGTCTTTATTTTGGAAAATAAATTAGATACGGTTTTAATATTTTTTCTTGCAATAATAACATTATACCCTCTAAAAACATTAACTAACTTATTAGTAAGCTCATCTATATAAGGTAAAGATCTATAAATAGGGAGGATATATATTTCTTAGAAATGATAAATATTAAAAAACATAATAATACTATGAATAAACGTTCAGATATTAATGGACTTAGTTCTATTTATTCTTATATATTAAATCTCTATAATAATAAATTTAATAATTTTTCTCAAAATATTTCTCAAAATTGAAATATATGTGTGAATATAATATGTACCTAGCTCTATATGTAGGTATAGGCTAATTATATTCTCATATCATTTAGTTATATTTGTCATTTTTTTTTGTTTTAGTATATTATAATAGATGGGTATATATGCGTATACAGATTATACTGAAGAAGGATAAAAGTTTATAACAACAAATATTAAGAGTTTCGAGATCTCTAGATCAACTGATTGGTGAGAGAAATTTAGTTGATTCAAAAGGATTTTCATTTCATGTTTAACCTATAGTGAGATATAATACGATGATTTTTTCCTTCCTTATGTTTTTGATAACACTATTTAAAATGTATTAAATAACATGGAAAATGTTTAAAATATTCTTACATGTTGATTTGTGAGATAAATCAGCTTATCATTATTATTAGCTTCATTGAATGAATGAATGCTTTTCAGGATATTTTATATTGTGTATTTATCGTATTGTGAGAGAATACGATAAAGATGATATATGTTAATATTTCTCTATTAGATATATCTTATTTTAATAAATTTCTCAGGTTAATTTGTGAGAGAGATTGACTTGTTTTTTTTTTTGTTTTTTTATGTAATTGACGCTTTCCATTATTCATTTTAAAGTTATGTATGTCGTATTGTGAGAGAATATGATTATATATAATTAACAAATAATCTGAATGCCTAACAAAATAGTAAATAATATTATTGACATAATAAACTTGAATTTATACTGCAATACCTACGAATTCAGATAGTCTAGTCTGTGTACGGGTATATATTTATTTATATTATGTGTTTCTAAGTCTGTTATGAATATATTTTTTTTATATATAATTGAATAATAACTTTTTCTTTTTACTAAACTTATATCTGCCTCAATATTTTTAAGTTTAATGTGTGACTTGTTAAAAAAGAGCTACAAACACAAAGATAACTCCTATTTGGATTTTTTCTAAGAAAACTTGAATCTAGACACTTTCAACTCTAGATATGCTGTTACCATGACATTTATAAATAACTAATGACATTTCTGATTGCTGACTATGAAATCTTTCCTGTTTGTGGTTAATTTTATATAAATTCACGAATGTAAGTACTTTAATTAATAATCTATTATGTAGTTAAAAAAAATTTGTAACGATTTTTAGTTTGCCCCGACGAAGAGAATAAACATTCTCGAAAGCTTGGCATAATCCAAAGAATTTTATTTATTAAATGACTGCATCCCCAACAAAAATCTATTTTATTAAATAATAAACCAGTCAAGAATTCAGAATCAAATATATATATATATATATATATATATATATATATATATATATATATATATATATATTTAAATTATGTTCATCATAAGAATACAACATCAACATCAAGTTAATGTGGTGAGTATTTGCATTATTATATTGCTTATTATTATGTATAAGAATAACTGAAAATATATTTATATGCAAATGATTAAATCAAATTTATCTTCAGGTAAATAACAATCTAGATCTAGATGATAGATAACTGCAAGTATTTCAATTAGAATTAGGTACGCAGATGACATGGTAGTCCCTGCCCTGGCGGAATCAGTATCTACAATCTACCGACATCACATACATTACTTTATTAACACCTTAACTCAAGTAAGTACCACATTGGAATTGGAGATAAACAACTCAATAACTAGAATACTTGTTTTTAGTACAACTTCAGAAGAACATTTCCAAAAACTGTGATTCCATCCAAAGTCCAAAGCATTTATTGAAGTAGTTGTATAGGTAAGGATGTAAATATGCAACTGGACCACTTAAAAGAGAATAGCAGAGATATCGAAATTGCGAGAACAAGATTTAGTGATATGTAGAAACTCTGCCAACCGAAATTATCCATCTTTATAAGGCACCGAACATGTCTGTGAAACATGAGACATTGAGTCATGAGTCATTGAAGATGAAATCTTGGCTGGGGAATATAAAAGACAAACAGTCTGAAACACAATGCTCACAAACGAGGCGAATTTGCCAAAGAGGACACCAATTTCAACAGAGATGGCAACAAAATCATTGTTGACACAGGTAAGTTTTATTTTATTATATATTAGATTATCTCTTAAATGAAGATGATACACTCATATATATTCACAGATTTACGTAGAAACTCGGAAAATTAGAGCACAAAATGGATGATGAACGAGAAGGTATCCTTTGCAGATCTTAGCAAGTTTTGGATCGAACATACGACCGTAGAATAAACCCACTATCCACCAAAATAGGACGATACAATTCTGAAGAAGCCTTGGTATTCAATTATGAATGTATAGATATTCATAAGTTAGAATGGTAAATGTAAATTAATGTGCATTTGTATGGGAAGCACCCAATTTTTGTAATTGTACGTAATTTTTATTTAATATATGAAGTTCTTCGCGAATGATTTGTTTTTTGTAATTTGGATTTATTGTATTACTAAAACTTTCATTATTCTAATTATAGTTTTATTCAAGGCGAAAATTGCTGTAATACCTTAGAATGTATTACAGCAATTTTTGTGAACGCATCTTCTTATCATCAATTATTATTAAATGACACGATATTTTGAATATTCCTGCAATTTTTAAATCATTGATGTGAGCGCCATCTAAGACGCAGTCGCTGGAAAATGTGGACCAATGAATTGTTAGCGATCAAAAATGTATTATTGTATAAATTGAGTTGACCGTCTCTTCCCTCATTAGACTCACCACTATCCACAATTTGTCAGGTTCTTAGTTGGGTAATTTGGTAATCAGACATTACTGTGGAAAAGACCATTATTAATGATGAATGATGATTTCGAGATAAAATTCAGTATTTATTTTTTCTATGGATAGAAACACCACAAGCGTTTTGTTAATCAAATGTCATTTGTATAAGTTCGTTCAGTTTTGATATGTTTGTTTATACTGTGATATAACAGAGGCACAGGCTTGTAAGCTGTGACCGTGGTTTTGATTGGTTTCGTTAAATTAGTTATCTTCCTGAAAATATTTGTCATATTCGGCGATCTCAACATTCAACTCCAAAAATACTTGAAATACCCTGAGATCACTTGAAGTATTTCGTGATAAAAATATACCTGAAATTCCTCCGCAACTAAAAAACTTGAACCCACCAAATGAATATTTCATCCTTGTTTCAAATTTAGTGTCGTGGGTTCGGAAACTGTTTCAAAATACCTCAATAGAATCAAAAGCCATGCTGTAGGGTCTGATAGAATCTCTTTAAGTAAGCTATATTTGATTGTACCTCAGATATTGGAGCAAATTACATATAATTTTTAACTTCTCTATTATATCTAATGGAAACATGCCTAAGTTAGACCTTTAGCAAAACGCAATAATCCAACTGAATTGTGTGCTTTAAGACCAATCCGCATTCTTCCAACTCTCTCGAAAGCGTTCGAAATGATAATTAAAGAAGAGGTAACGACATATATAAGTATGACTAATTTTATGGATTCCGTCCCCAATACAGTACAACAACAGGACTGAGTCTGATTACAGTCGCGTCAGGGCTCTTGCTCCGTTTGTGTTTAAGTAAAGTCGTTCTTTTCTTTTTTATTTTATTTGTTTATTTTGTGAGGGCTCTAAATGCACAGTTAAATACAGAATCGCACCCGAACATAAAGTGAAAAGTAAACATTTTATCATTGCATTTGGGATGAAAACGAAGGAAAGGTGGAAAGTGTTATCAATCAAATTAAATCACGCTTCCTTAGTTTGCACCACTTTTTCCTTGTTATTATATTATTTGGTAAACGAAAAAACAATTCATTGGGATGTTTAACTGTCGTGCTTTGACATGGGGACAATACAATATAATAATATGTAATAACTAAAATACGACTTGAACGGCATAAGTGACTACACAATTAATAAATCTGTACGAACTCGGCGAATAACGCGCTGCATCTTTTCAAAGTCCCATAACTATTTAATTTTTAGAGATAAATTTGAATTGATTCTTTAACATTTTTGTTTTATTTCGCTTAAATTTTTATAATCAATCGATAAAAAAAAGGAAACTTCATTATTCATTTAAGGACTCAGGTTGGTTGAAAATGAATCAAATGAGAAAATGTTTTTCTTGTCACGAAAGAATGATTCGCGCAATAAATACCACTAAACAATGCCTACCACATGAACTCAAAGACTTCAGCTTGAGAAATTTTAAAAAAACATTTCAAAGTCGTCCTCGGAACAAGGTCATGATGTGTTTACTATTCTGATGACTCTTGCATTGATTTTTGGTACATGTATAATGACGTCTACGTACTAAAACTTTCATTATTAAAACATTTTGTCACTTATATATAAGAAATAAAAATTTACTAGTTTATATCTATACTTGTATTCTTGTATCTAACCCAATATATTAACTTATTGTTTTTATGTATACATACATAAATTATATTTGAAGGTTTATATATACTTATGTATTTAATAGGTATGTGACTGGTAACAGATTTTATAGACTAGTGTGTACGTCCCAGGTTGCGTTTCAAAGTAGCTCTAATAGCTGAACTCCGCCCATTCATCATACTTGTTAACCTTTAAAATTGTAAACCACTGAATGTGATGAATAAAAGCATGTTATTATTATAAACGCAATAATTGTAGTGTTTTGTATCTTGAAATCATCACACAAAATTAACGCTAACCCATAAACTACAATGGCTATTAAACAGCCATTGGTCCTGGCTAGTGTTTTCTTTGGCTATATAAGTAATAACTAGTCGTGAAGACTTGTTAGAGACACTTTTGCGACCACGAAAACTCTGACAAAACAGACCTTGACAACCATTTATGTTTATAATCCAACATTCTGCTGATTTTTCTCGATACTCGGTAATATGTTTACAAAAGTCTATTGAACTACACCCATAAACTCTACAAAGATGTAATGCATACTTTATATAGTGAACATAATGTAAAACAAGTTTTGATTGAATCTTAATGAACTGTTGGGAAGCTTATACATAAGTTACAATTAAAAATATTAAAACAACTTGTAAGAGCATGCTTTCTATGCAAGGAATATGCTTAGAGTATAAACGCAACATCTCTTATCTATGAAGCTTAGACTAAAGAACTAAAGTTTACGACTAGAGTAGCGAAACTTGGAGGAAGTCATGAGATAAAATATATGAAGTGTTTTTCTCTGAGTCAAACTGATCGATTAAAATAAGAGGAGAGCACAGTTCATCTTAAAATCTATTGAATAACATACATGATCATTATTTACATTTTTATTGCAGCTTTCTATTATGCTGACTGATTTGTTTTCTTCTTATTTAAATGATCTTCGTTTTCAAACGATATACATCTCTTAACTTGAAATGCCCCTAGATTATTCACAAGTTTTATATTGTTACTATGATTATAATTTTCTGTTTCTATATTATTTACACGTTGAATTAATTCAGCGATTTCTCTCTTTTGATTAGCAACTTCAAGTTTTAGTTTATCAACTTCCTTCATTAAAGGATTATCAAAAAAATATATTTGGCATATTTTATGAAGGACAAATTCTTCTAGATCCGACAGTGTCAGCTTTCTATCAAATTTTCTTGACTTCATAAATTCTCCCAATGTTTTAAATATTTGGTTTTTGGATTCACCATCATGCGTTGCCTCAGCAGGGTTATTGTTATTGCCGGCGGTGTCACTTACAGTTCTTCTACTACGCAACTCTTTGATTTCTCTCTCTATGAAAAATCAGGGACATAAAGATATTTCATTCTTAAAATTTTTATAAAAATTCTTACCAAGTTTGTCAAAAAACTCTTCAACGTTGATGATATTGAAAAACATAGTAACAGTGTAACACACTGATTTAAAATTGAATTGAAAAACTACTACTTGAACTACTTGATTCTTTTTTACATTTCTACTTCTACTCATTTTAGGCCATAAAACCTAAATTTTAAAGATCTTTAAATATCCTTTGTTTCAAGGTTTAACTGTCACTAAATAGTAAGGGTGTTCGAGCAGCGGTTCAAACCAGTCCCAAAGCGTCAGATGCCTGCGCACTTCAATTTACGATGAATAATTTATTCCCAAGTACTAGTAAGATGTTCGAGCAGTAGTTTGACGATTTCCAAACTAGTCCGGACTCAGTTTGAGACGGCGCAGTTGAAGCGTCTTCGTCTTCTTAGAGTATAGTGTTCTCTGTTGTTGGAGAAATCCCTTTCAGAGAATACTACCACAGTCCTAAACTAAACCCTGGTTTGTGTTTTGTCCATCAGTCTTTCATTGATGTTCTCTCTTATCTTTCGTCATGAAACATATCTATCGGCAAAGTCATTTGTTCTATGACAACGAAATTGTAAGAAAGTAGAAGAGGTAGTTTGCAAACTGCAGTTTGTGTTCGAGCAGAACAAAATCCCAAACTGTTTCTGTTGGATATCGTAATCTAGTGTATTCATGGACAAACAAGAATTCTGTTCTTGGACCTAGTATTATGTTTATGTTCTATGTGCTGACTTATGTCAGATATGTCAACAGTCATTAGTGAGATAATTATTAGAGAGATCGTTTTCAGTCTGTAGTATTGCTTGATTACTTGCTAAATTAAATTTCCAAATCCATCGGCGTTATTTTGTGTATATGTGCATCTGCAAATCCAAAATTCTAACAGGTTATGGGCCCAGGCAGAACAAAAAACAGATATTTGTGCAATTGCCGATTAAGTTATTGAGGTTAGATCTTGCTGGTATTGGTCTATGGTATTGGTGTAAATCATGAGCGACCAAGCAGGTGGTATAAATTTGGCTTTTGCTAAGCTAACAGGACGTGAAAATTACAATGATTGGAAATTTGGTATGAGGATGTCACTAGTCCATGAAAACTTGTGGTTCTGTATTGAGGGATATCCTTAGGGTGATACAACTGACGAATCCAACCAAAGACGTCGGGATCAAAAAGCTCTTGCTAAAATATGTCTAATGGTGAATCCAAATTGTTATTCACATGTAAGAAATTCTGCGACAGCAGCAGAGGCATGGGAAAACCTTCAAAATGCATTTGAAGACAAAGGGCTTTACAGAAGACTGAGTCTATTTCGTGCACTAGTTAGAGTGAGACTTGAAAATTTCTCTGCGATGGATGCTTATGTAAACGAAGTGATGAACATCTCCCAGAAGTTATCAGACATTGATTCACCGATTGATGACGAGTTCTTAGGGGTTATTTTGCTAAGTGGGTTGACTTCCGAATACGACCCAATGGTAATGGCCATCGAAAATTCTGGACAGAAAATTTCCAGTGAGTCGATTAAATCTAAGTTGCTGATGAATGATAAGTATGAGTCTAATGAACATTCCAAAGATAGTGCGTTGTTGTCCAATTACCGCAATAAAACTTTCAATAAGAATTTAATTTGTTTTGGATGTGGGATGTCTGGACACATAAAAAAGTATTGCCAAAAGACTAACAAAAATAGAGATTCGAACCAAGATCGAATCCACAGAGAAGCAAATTTAATAAAGGTAATAAGGCTTTACAGACTGTGTTATGTATTTCACCTAAAAAGAATACATGGTATGTAGATTCAGGGGCTACGTCCCATATGACATTTCAGAGAAATTTGTTAACAGATTTTAATGAAAATTTCTCATGTGATATTACAGTTGCTAATAATCAGAAAATTTATAGTTATGGTACTGGTAATTCATTAATAAACACTTCATTGGGACCTAAGAGAGTGACAGATATTGTTTATATACTTGACTTGCACACCAATTTACTTTCAGTCAGCAAGATTACTGAAAAGGGTTACACGGTTGTCTTTAATAATAGAGGATGTGAGATTTATGGTAACGAGAATTTTAAGGCGAATGGAAGTGTCGTCGTCGAAGGAACTTTGAAAGATGGACTATTTCAGTTGGATGAATCTCGAAAGCAGGTTCTAATTTCTACTGTTTGTGAAAAATCAAAAAAACTGTGGCATCGCCGGCTTGGGCATTTAAATAGAATTAGCATGAATCTGCTGAAAAATGGATTGGCGACAGGTATCGATTTCAATGAAGATAAAGAAGAATAATGTACAGAGTGTATTCTTGGGAAGCAGGCAAGAAAACCATTCAAATCTACTGGAGGAAGTCGTGCAAAGGGAGTCTTGGATCTAGTTCACACCGACATAGTTGGGCCACTGTCTACACAATCATGGAGTGGCGCAAGATTCATTTTTGTATTGGTAGATGACCACAGTCGAAAGATCTTCGCTTACTTTCTGAAGAGGAAAGATGAGGTTCTGAACATCTTCAAGTTTTTTTCTGCCATGGTTGAGAACCAGACAGGACGCCGAATAAAGATCCTGAGATCAGACAACGGTACGGAGTTTGTAAATCGAAAGTTTGCAGATTACCTGAACTCCAAAGGTATCATTCATCAGAAAACCGTTCGGTACTCTCCTGAACAAAATGTTGTTGCAGAGAGGACTAATCGTACAATTATTGAGAAAGCTCGATGTTTGATGCAAGAATCAAAATGTGATGAAAGAATGTGGGCTGAGGCTGTAAACACTTCAGTGTATCTTAAAAATCGCTCTCCACATAAAGCGATTCCAGGATCAACCCCTGAAGAGTTATGGTCAGGAAAAAGAGTCAGCCTGGATCACTTAAAAGTGTTTGGATGTCTTGCTTTTGCTCAAACGCCAAAGCGATTGCGAAGAAAAATGGACCCAAAAGGTGAACCTTATTATTTTGTTGGCTACTCTGAAACAACGAAAGGACATCGTCTGTTCAACCCTAAGAAGCCACGTGACGTCACAATATCAAGAGATGTTGAATTTTTTGAAAACAAATTCTCATTTCCTGAAGAAAAGGCTAATGAATCGCTCAGAATATCAATTTTTGATAGTATCAATGGATCCATGTCAGAAGATAGTCATCGAGGTGCTCCGTCGGATGATATATCTAGCTTGACTGAGGGGCCTGACAGAAGTCATGATGTTTCTTTGGATGATCAAACACCAACCAGTGAAATTCAGGAAGTGATTGATGATCCGGAACCTGATCAACCAACAGATTCAACTGTAATTGATGTATCTTCCGATGATGAGAGAATCAGCTCCAAAGGACGAGTGATTAAACCAAGGAAGTTTCCAGGATATGAACTGTATTTCACCACAGAGCGCTCCTGTCCCACTACTTACCATGAGGCCATTAAATCACCTAACTCTGACAAATGGAAGGAGGCAATGGAAAGGGAGTATGGAGCAATGATGAAGAATCAGGTTTGGACTTTGGTAAATCAACCTAAAGATAACAATAATATTGTTGATTGTAAATGGGTTTTTAACACTAAATCTGATGTTAATGGTAAAATTATTTATAAAGCTAGATTAGTAGCAAAAGGTTTTACTCAAGAATATGGGGTAAATTATACTGAAACTTTTTCACCAGTGGTTAGAAGTTCAACTTTGCGTTTATTGTTTGCTTTATCAGTTAAATTGAATTTCAAAATTACACATCTAGATGCAACAACTGCTTTTTTGAATAGTGATTTAGATCAAAATATTTTAATGAAACAACCGGAAGGCTTTTGTGATGATCCTGTTAAAGTTTGTAGTATGCGAAAAGCTATTTATGGATTAAAACAATCGTCTCGCTTGTGGAATAGAGATGCTGAAAATGCAATAGTAAAGTTTGGATATACTAAATCAAAATATGAGCCATGTGTTTTTTTCAAAAAATTTAATGATGGTTCTATGGTTGTTGTAACTTGTATGTCGATGATTTCCTATTATTTAGCAACAATGATAAAGAGAAGGATAAATTTATCAAATTTATTTCGAGTCAATTTGATATAAAGAATTTAGGTCTTGCTAAAAAGTTTTTAGGCATCAATATTTCACAGTCTGGTGGTAAAATAATGTTGAATCAAAAAGATTTCATTTCTAAACTAATTCATGATTTTGGATTGGACGATGCCAAGGAAATGGCTACTCCGCTTGAACCGAATTTGAAATTAGCCAAAGGTAACATGTCAGAAGGGTTGCCCTATCAGAAGTTAATTGGATCATTAATGTATATTGCCATAAATACAAGGCCAGATATCGCATTTGCTGTCAATTTCATGAGCCAATTCAATAATTGTTATAGTCATGAACACTTCGCATATGTCAAAAGAATTTTGAGGTATTTGAAAGGCTCAATTGACAAAAATTTAACTTTTAGTAATAATGATTCTAATGTAGTAGGATTTACTGATGCAGATTGGGGAAATGATATTACAGATAGAAAATCATATAGTGGTTTTGTTTTTATTTTATCAGGCGCAGCAATAAGCTGGGAAGCCCGCAAACAACCTTGCACCAGTCTGTCAAGTACTGAAGCTGAATTTATTGCTATTTCAGAAGCTTCAAAAGAAGCTGTGTTTCTGAAAAGAATGCTTAGTGAATTAGTAGGAGATACTAACTAATTTTATTGTATAACGACAATCAAAGTGCTCAAAAACTTGTATCAAATCCTGTTTTTCATAACAAAACAAAACACATTGATGTTGGGTTTTATTTTGTTAGAGAAATTGCTGAAAAAGGTTTAATTGATATTAAATATGTTCCAACCTCAGAAATGGTTGCTAAGAGTCTAAACAGTTTTAAGCATAAGTTTTGTATAAACAATTTAGGGATTAATTAAAGTTGATTTATATACTTTAATATATATATATTTTTTTGGATGATCAAAGAAAATTTTTTGGTTAAGGTATACTTATATTGTATCGCTATTTTCTTTTGTATTCATGAACATACTAGATTAAGGGGGGTTGTTGGATATCGTAATCTAGTGTATTCATGGACAAACAAGAATTCTGTTCTTGGACCTAGTATTATGTTTATGTTCTATGTGCTGACTTATGTCAGATATGTCAACAGTCATTAGTGAGATAATTATTAGAGAGATCGTTTTCAGTCTGTAGTATTGCTTGATTACTTGCTAAATTAAATTTCCAAATCCATCGGCGTTATTTTGTGTATATGTGCATCTGCAAATCCAAAATTCTAACAGTTTCATACCGCACATGCGTATTTTAAACAGTTATCAAACCGTCCCCAACTACTGCTCGAACAGCCTTATTATTGAGTTCAACTTATTCTTCACACCTTCGCAGCTATTTTACATTCCATGCATGATATGTTTTTATACTATGGACTCATGTTCTTGATATTCAAAATTATGTAATGTGTGTTGCGTGTTGATTACATTTTTCAGAAATATGAAATATTTAATTTGCGTGTTCCTGTTTTTGAGATAATAACGATAAACATTGTTAAGTATATGAAATTCTTGAAGGCGACAACATGGATGCAATTAAAATTTTAAAACATCTCACTAGAAAAATACAACCACAGATGAAGATTACAACCCTACACGGCCGTTATTTGGTAACAAGCATTTGATCATTCGATCCAACGGAATTTATCTATGATTCGATCGCTTCGACAAAGAGAACACCTACCTCCTTCGACATCACGGAGATAAATAAACAGAGAGGACATACAATTATTGTATGTTATCTCTGGTAGGAAGTGTCGTAGCAGTAGCACATAAAGAATTATACTTTATACTGTTGTCGTAGTGTTCTCTGGCTGCTCGGCTGTGAGTGTGAATCCCGTAGAAAGTGGTGGTGGTGGATCGGTTGTATTCGTAGGTATGTTTTCTCCAAGTTTTCTCTGATCGGTAGTTTCAGGTAGTTTGTTGGGTTTATGTTGCAATATGTAAGTATTTCTATCTCAGTTTATTTTAGCTTCAGAAATCGATAGTATTCTTCTCACTGAGTCTACTGATACTAGGTTTATTATGCGGCTCGATAACGATAAGTGGGGCGCTCACAAATAGTCCCATTTTTGGATAAAACACCTCAAAATAAGATGAAAATCAAGAGTACTAATTTTCCAGTTTTTGCTTAGTTTCTGAGATATAAGCCCTTTTAGGTCCAAAATAAACTCTCTTTTAATTTACAAACTAGCTGGAAATTGGAGCAAAAGTGGTCTTGGGTGGGGATAAATACTCAGTAGAGATAATAAGAAGTAGTACTTACTAGAAATTACACTATGAAAACTGTTTCAATGAAGTATTTTCTTGAAAAATTCCTATTATTCACTACAAACAAATTTAACCTTGTGTAAACGCCATTTTTCTGCTCTTCAATGTCAATTATCAATCCATACACTGTTGCCTTTTTATATTAATGCATAGATTACATATATTAAAAAACACAAAATAATATAATCACATCTAGCAATAACATAGATAGCAGTTGAACACATTAAAATATCAGTACATACTTTATATTTCAAGCAATTTTATATAAAATAAATAATTAAAAAGCTTGTTAATTGATATTGTCACTTTACAAATCATCTTCTTTTTTTAACATAGAACAAGTAATATTTTATAACAATAAATAATATAAATATATAACTAGACTATAATTAAAAACGAGAAGATATTAATGAAAAAAGAAAATCTCAAGAGAAAACTATTAGATTCATAACCGAAAAAATCCGATTCGATCTCAGTATGAAATTTAACCAGGTATGGAAAATGAGCATTAGATTCATTATGGATGGTGATACCATAATATTTTCTGACAATCCGAAGTAATCCGAACAATACCGTATGTAAACAAACTTAAACGAAATTCCTGGAAATAACCTAATTAAAATGTCAACAACACCATTATAGATATTATTCAATATCATAGTTATATTTATTCTGTTATTAAATTTCTTGAGCTTGATTACTATTATCAATACAAACCTTTAAGAATATTACATAATTACTGCATCCAGTGAGGATTTAATTAACGAAATGCATTCATTTCCAAGTAATACAGAAAAGTAAGTATTTGTTAATATATTATATAAAATAAATATAATGATTGAGTGAACTTTTTCAAAGATTAAAATGTGACTAAAGAAGAAAGAATAAGATACATCCCTTACAAAGGTATATTAATATGCTTCAACCATTTAGCAGAAGAAAATTGTATATATCTATCTCTAAAAAGAAAACTACTACTCAATTGTATCCATTGATTTTCAAAAATAAGATATGTAACAAAAATAAATATTGTGGCTCAAATGATAAACCATACTTACTGTTGCAATAACATTGTATTCGTTACATTCAATAACTCAAGGTAAGTTATAACCATAAAATATCTTAAATCTAAATTGGAAATATTTTTTCAGGAGAATTGGGGTAACAAAATTTCTACTTTGGATTCTGAATCTACGATAAACAGTTTAAACTTCTTATGAATATCTTATAATCAGTATCATAAAATAATTATTAAAGATATTTCGAAAGATATACACAATACTTACTTTAGTACTATATATACTAGAATTAAACCAATACAGAAAAGATTAGCATGACCCCTGCGCAAGAATGATAGATAATATTATAAAGTTTTTTACAATTCAAAACTATTACAATTTCATAAAATAAAAATCGGTAGTATTATGAAACTATTATGGCAGTAAATATATATATGAGTAATAAATATTAAATAGAGAGAGAAAATTTCACCTAACAAAAAACCTATGCTATACAAGTTGAACTTGCTAAACATCAATATGCAATTATATCAGTTCATATATATATCAATGTAATAAATATTAAAAAAAGGGAAAATTTCACCTAACAAGAAACCTATGCTATACAAGTTGGTTGAACTTGGTTAATATCAATATGCAATTATATCAGCAAATATATATATTAGAATAATAAATATTAAATAGAAAGAGAAAATTTCACCTAACAAAAAACCTATTGTATACAAGTTGAACTATCTAAATATCAATATGCAATTATATCAGTAAATATATATATATTAGGATAATAAATATTAAATAAAAACAGAAAATTTCACCTATACCACACAAGTTGAACTTGTTAAATATCAATATACAATTATATTAGTAGGTATATATATTAAAATATTAAATATAAAAAGAATCTCAAAAAATATAGTATTTGATAAGTTTATCAATATAATTACTTTATATAAACTGAATAAACAAATATAGTTACCTTATATAAATATGTAGCTACATATCAAAAACTAATTACAAGCAAAAATATATTAAAATGTATATTTACATGTATTAAATTATCTAACCACTATTTAAAATGGTTATTGATTTAGTAAAAAAATATTCTAGACAATTTTAGCTGTAACAACTAAACATAATTAGTTGTTTACACTCAAAGTGCACCACGAGAAGGTATTGTCTAATAGCACTTCATGCTCAACAAAAGGGGACCCCTCGGCTCGTCACTTCCGAAGTATTTAATGACTCCAAACCCCTTTTGTTGAGAAGAAACAGGGACCCTTCGGCTCGTCAATTCCGAAGTATTTTATGACTCCAAACCCTGTCTCTTATAATGAGACTCTGAAATAACTCAGAAATTATCTTCTCCAGAGTAATCTGAATCAGATAAATCTCCTTCAATTGCTCTTTCAATATCATTTGTATCATCTAAATGTGGCTTTTTCGCCGAAGGGAGAAATTTAATAGCATCTGTTGAAGAAAAAGTGGGAGGATCTATTTCTTTAAGAGTCAACCCTTTTTTGACAACGCCATCTACTACACCCGGATATACTTTTTTGATATCAATAAGGAATTGCATGATTTGGGATACCAAGTCATCCTTATACTTATTCAAATATACGTTTCTGTAAAAAAACAGAGCCATATATTGATGAAGTAACTTAGGAGTCCTACGACATCTTATTGATTGTTTCAATAATTTGTTCTGATTCTCCAAATCATTAATAGTATTTGCAGGATTAGTTTTTTCAACAAATTCACCAATACTATCGTTAGTTTGCATATGAACAGTATTAGGAGAAAACATTTGTTGTACCCCTATGTATTGTTTTGCACTATCCGTACATATTCGTGAAGTTGAAAAATCTACATACTTTTGAATGTACGGCCACAATTCCTCTTTACTTTTAGCATTTACTTTAAAAAACAATCCAACTTTATCTTCTTTGCAATATAAACCAAGTACGGTTGTTGTCATCTGCTCGGTAACACGACCCCTATTGTATTTCCTCTTTGTCAAAAAGGTTTCATCAATTTGGACCGTCTTACCTTCACCACCCAGTACCAAATCACTGTGCGATGCTATTACTTCAGCTATTTCTCGACAATAACTGTAGTAATCAGTTATAGTACTCCTACTAAGCTGTAAGTCATCTCGTTGATGGCGCCAAGCTAGAAGGTGTTTATACGCATCAGTGACTCGCATCTGAATTATGAAACAGATTACAATAGCCAGGACATCACGTACCTCAATACGGCAAGTGGTCCCTTCAAAGAAAGAATTTAAAGTTGGATTGATTGTCTTACGACATGATTTTGCTCCCTTTTTCTTTGATCCTTTTGAAGAACATCTCCATCTCCAATTGAATTTTCGGGATTCAGAATCTTCAACGAACATTGAGAGATTACAACATATCGGAGGTGTTGAATCACGCGATGGAATTAAACCAATTTCTTCAAGAAAAGACATGGCTAATTCGTTTGTTGTAAGTAGTTCTCCAAATGAATGAAAGATAGAGAAATTTCTAAGTTTTTGATGTATTTCAGGGTGCGTACCTGCCATTTTCAAAACTTGTAGAAAAGGATAACAACTTAAAGAAAGTCAGCGAAACAAACGTTACCAAAGAACAATTGGAAATATCATAATTTATTGCATTTGAAGTTTGTAGAAATTCATAATGTGAAACAGCGTTGCTACATGTACTAAAAATACACTAGATATAGTTAATAGTATAAACATCCATTTCTAGTAATACACTCTAAAATACAATTTTGACATAGATACGTAACAATTTTATTTTATTTTATTGATAATTAACATTTCTAACCAATCCAATATATATTTATTTTTAATATACACTTTCCAATTATTTAATAGACAAATTATCTGTTAAAAAGTATATTATTATATATTAAACTTGATAATATTGATGTATATAAATACATATAAAACAAAAATCAAAAGTAACATTCAGCAAATCTAAAATATCATTTATACACATATAATATCAAATCCAAATTTTTGATAAAACCTGACAACATTGCATTTGAAACAACTGATCAACATCCATAAACGTAACAGTTTTACAACAACTCATAACATAGACTATTACCTATTCTACGTTAGAAAAGAAAATTAAGAAATAAGCTGTTATGCAATATAACAATATCAATTTATTAGCTAATCACCTATTTTTTGTATGAAACTAAAATATAGGATATTATATTTCAATATATTTAACTACTTATTCCTAAATACGCGACAATATTATTCTATGTATTTTCTAATGTATGTCATCTATGCATTATTATAAAAAGGCAACAATGTATAGATTGATAATTGACTTTGAAGAACAGAGAAATGGCGTCTACACAAGGTTAAATTTGTTTGTAGTGAATAATAGGAATTTTTCAAGAAAATACTTCATTGAAACAGTTTTCATAGTGTAATTTCTAGTAAGTACTACTTCTTATTATCTCTACTGAGTATTTATCCCCACCCAAGACCACTTTTGCTCCAATTTCCAGCTAGTTTGTAAATTAAAAGAGAGTTTATTTTGGACCTAAAAGGGCTTATATCTCAGAAACTAAGCAAAAACTGGAAAATTAGTACTCTTGATTTTCATCTTATTTTGAGGTGTTTTATCCAAAAATGGGACTCTTTGTGAGCGCCCCACTTATCGTGTTTTCCCCCTTCCAAGATAAGGTAAATTGATTTTGTTGCAATATTTTTGTTATCAGAGACTTCATTTTGGTATTTGTATATTTCAGACCTCAGACCTTTATCCGTTGATCTACCAGATGGGAAATGTTTGTTTATTGAAAAACATAGTGAAGGAACCACTTATATCAATAAAATTGTCTCAAACTCATCCTTCGATCGAGATAATGGAGAGAATGCAGAAGTAAGCATTACATTTTATTTTATAAATATATTTTGATTAAAAGACAGTCAATGTACCTAGTGCTATGATCTGCATGTAATCACCGAAAAGATGATGCCGCATAATAATGAAGTTATTTTTATGTTGTTAAAAAATATAGTTCAACAAAGTATTTACATGATGGCATTTGTCATTTTATTCCTTTATTCGATGTTTTCGAATATTGGACGGAGTGCATCATGAAGCTTTAACGGCACTGATCCATTACTTCTACACGTCCAAACTGCTCATAACTGAAGTAAACGTCCGATATCTACTACGTGCATCAGAGTTATTTGTTTTGACTGATGTTCTCCATGCCTCTTCTCATTTAAATTTAAATTTTGTATAGAGTATTTGTATTTCCTTTTGGTAGTTCCCAATGAACTGCAAGTAAGTCTTCCTCGATATTATGAATCGATTAAATATGGCTACTTATTTGAGTGATTGAATCAAAATTTATTTTAAACATTCAGTATCTAGGAGAGAAGAATTTAAATGAATTATTATTTATCTTAGGTCTTCAATTCTGTCATAGCTCGGATCAAGCATGATATAGAAAAACGAAAACAATATCTGGTGTCATTGATGGAGATAGTTCGTTTTCCTCTAATGTCTCCGTGAAATCTTATTCAGAATGCGCAAGGAGAACCTTTATTAAAAACAAACACAGACTGTTGGGATTTGGAAGCTATGAATTATCATTACATAAAATGTGAAATATTCAAAATGTATTTTCTAGTCATATAAATAAGAATTAATTGAATGATCATTTATTTTTATCTGCAGTTTTCCGCCCATTTCTGAATTGAATTTTCTCAAGTTTTATGTCTTAAAATATTTTTGACATATTAAAGGAAAATGACTTTTCGACCAATCGAGAAATTAAGAATTTTTTTGACGTTTTGATTCATAGTTTTTAAGTACACATAGCAAAAATACATATATGTATTTGAGAGTTTAACATGCCTCTATCTCGGAAACCGTAACTCTTTTGAAAAAATGTTCAATTTAAACGTTTCTGGATATTGTCCTATCTTTAATTATACCAACTCAGATTTTCGATTTTCTAGAAAATTTGCCCCCACCCCCTTCGGGGACGGTTTTCGGAGGAAAGGAGATTTCGGATTTCCGTTTTTATGAATATGGGACCATTTCTCAAGCCTCCTCTCATGGATGAACCGAGTACGATTACTATATAAAAGGCGCGCACAAACCAGAAAAAAGCACACAGTCGAATTTTATACCTCCTCCATTCGGGGTTTGACGGTCAAAAAGGGAATTGGCTGACTTCCGAGATTAAAGATAGCAAGCTCTGATATAAGTGTTTTATAATTATTTTAGTTATCATTTTCTATTTCGAAAAATGTATCTCCTTCAAAAATACAAATGATTAATTTATGGCATGTTTCTAATATGTGTTAGAATTATATTGAAAATCAGAGGAGAGAGTTTTCGAAGAAAATGAGGTAAGCATATATCAAAGTAGTACAAATGAGAAAAGCTACAGCAGGGTCTAACATTGCGAGCCATTGCGTTATTAGTGCAACGATTCTATATTCTTTTCTAGTTATCTGATTACCAATCGCTCAGTAAACATTGATGGTACTCTTGTGTAGTAAACGAAATGAAAGATGTCCATAATAGTATGGGGTGAATCAAAAGGTTATGTCTGTTTATGTTACATTATTGTTTACTGATTACAGAGACAACTTATTGATTACCTGTCAACTTTCTGATTAGTAAGCGATTACTTTTCAGAGACTTATACGGACATTTATTGAATTTCATATTAATATAGCAGATACTATTTGTTGTAATTCTATCATAAATTTTTGCACTAATCAACGTAATTCCTATGCCTGTTTTTTATGCCTTCTTCACTTTCTAAACTTGAAAAATTTCATGATTTTCACTTGTATTGACAATATGTAAATTTGTTTTATAGGTACTTGACTAATTTTTTGAACAATTTTTATTTCGTAGATATTCAATTAAATGAAAAAAATTCAAAATATTACGAGTCTGTTTTGAAAATAAAAAAAATATATTCAAAAATTGTTTTCAAATTTCCCGCTTGAATTCTAAAAACGGCTGCAAAGTCACAATCTCCCTTAGTGTCCCATGGTATTAAAGAAAGGAGGAATAGAGCAGAGAACACTATCTGACCAGAGAGAAGACACAATATTGTATGTTCTCTCTGAGATGGATTTGTTCATCGAGTTGATTACTACGTCACTATCTTGGTCGATTTTGATAGGCGTTCGCAGTCACGTGATAATGGGTATGAAATTACAATTATTTAAATTGATTATATTTTAAATTCTAAGAGAAATTTAACCTGCATAATGTGATTTTTGGTATGTTAGGACTACCTAATATGATCAGAACATCACTTTATATTGAAATCCATTAATGTCAAGTTCATTTATAAATTAATAAAATTCAACTGGAGATAATTTACAGATTGGTGGTTCAGACACAGAAGAGAGATGTGTGAACGTGTTCGATGTGGCAAATGAGAAGTGGTCGGAGTGCAGCAACACTTTTTGGAAGGTAGAGAAGATGCGGCTGCAGCCGGCTGCTACCATTCTAGACAATCTTCCCACAGGTGGGAAGAAAGGAGACTATTATTTAAAGTCATGCGAGAGGTTCGATCTTGAAACTGGGCAGTGGACATAATTAAATGATATGTTGGAGGGGAGATGAGGACATGACATTTGTGCAATGAACGGAAAAATTCACGCCTAAGTTCCACCGCTGTGACCTGTTTAGGGTTAAATAATTCGATTGTTTGCTTTTATTTATATGGTTTCACTATATTTCGCATCAACCAACCCCTAATATCTGTAAAATAACAGTCTTTTTTAATATTTGTGTTCTGTGGAATGTTACTCACCGGAGACGGATTCTTGGACAAGTCTTCCTTATATGACTACTCCTAGGTCATTTCCCAGTAAGTTCCAATTATATTTGTTCTATAGCAGCGAAATTCTATCAAACTTTAAATCAACGAATAATTTATTGAACTAGGTGTATGAGGGTTAAAATTTTTGTGTGAGATTTTTACATAAAAATTCTTGCAGATACTTCTAGCAGTCTGTACGCAAGCCTAGTGTATTTATATACTAAAAAATGCAAAGTATATACATAACTTACATCTAGAATTATAGTACATAGTACACATATATGACATATTTAGTATCCTTAACTGAGAATCATACAGTTATACTTTTGATTGATAATAACCATTTTTTAGTAGTTCTTTTTTACTAATGTTGATTATTTTTAATTCCTTTGGTAGCATATGAAATTTTTTATTGGCAAATAACTGTACTCGTTTTTACCAACTTCTGATTTACATAACGGTAGAGTTAGTTTTAATTATTTTTCAGGTTTCAGAAATCCACGATTTCTACATAAATAAGCCAATAGTTCAAATTTCAAGTTCCTTTCGTAGCAATCCTCATCAAAATGTTTGGAGCAAATTCGCGCATTTTTTATGTTGACCTTATCTGCCCGTTTATAAGCATTTTCCCATTGTTTGCTAACATTGTCGTCCTTTGGAAACCGTGAAGACTGATAGTCTGTGTGGCATCCAGCTATGGCACAACGCATTTTGATAATTATTTAAATATAATAAAGCAATAAACAGAAGCACAACCTCACACCGACAAACAAATCAAATGAGAGTTGAGCTACTTCGTACGAACAAGCTAACCACATGACGTCAACGCGTAGATTTAGGCTCCGCCCAGAATGCGCAATATCATATCTTTGTATCATGTGTATAACCTATACCACTGACGTGACAGTTGGTGACAGTTAGGGCACATAATGGTGGGCGGTGATAATACACATCTATACAGTGCTCTAGTTGCGCTTCAACCCTTGCGCTCTGAGATAGTTCACAGTTCGATTAAAAGATATTGTTTACCAAATTCCCCAACAACCAGAGATAACATGATTAAAAATTATAAAATTATGAAATTTTATGACTAAATCTCAAAAAAAGACAGATAAATAAAACTAAATATCGGATTAATAGCGTCTCTCGAAAATTGTATTATAACGAAATTTTCAGTCATCGATATTTTTGTCTCGGAATAAGATATTGAGATGTAGTTTTCACTAGCCTATTTCAGTATCATTTCACTACATTTTTATGATAAAACAGTCATATTATTGCATTTAATTTCAAGAGAATTTAGCAATTTTATGTAATTATATAGAGAAACGCACTCTAGTGGCATCACTAAGAAATACACATATTACGAGTAAGATGGATTTGATGGAGCAATAAACTATTTTTCCAACAAGACTAAGCTTGCTAAAATCCGTTCATTCGTTAAGAAGTTACAGCTGTTTATTTAAAATAACATTGAATCACCCCCACCACTTTATTTCAACAGATACGTCAATTAGTTGTTCTAAACGAAAATTCTCAAATTAAGCTTAGCTTTAAAAACCATATATTTTTTTGGTACATTTACTAGTTAAAATCACTTTACAAGTTGAACATGGCGGATACGCCCCCTGGTGGGCATCTTGGAAATCTGAAAATATTTTCCATGATCTCTTGGTCACTTTAGTTAAAACTTTTTTTACCGCAGGTCTCTATGATGAATAGCTCCCGAGATACGGCACTTTGCATTCTTATCTGGCCACCCTGTACATCGTTTTGTAAATTTGAGGCGAAAACCGAGCGAGCTTCGTTAACCAGGTGACTAAGGCGCTACCGTCGAAAATGAGTATATTGTAGAATAATTCAACATTCGACTATCAGGCGACCAGAAATGGCTATAGGTACTTATGTGTTCCTAGAGTCTCTCAACGGCCATCACCAGCCCGCTGCCCGCTAGAACACATAAGTACCTATAGCCGTTTCTGGTCGCCTGATAGCCGAATGTTGAATTATTGTACAAAATACTCATTTTTGACGGTAGCGCCCTCGTCACTTGGTTAACGAAGCTCACTCGGTTTTCGCCTCAAATTTACTATACGATGTACACTTATATGTAGTATCTATCTTCTTTGCTATAGTCTTTCCAGTACCACCATTCTATCGCATCTTGATTGTTAACTAATAATCTAGTATTATGTATTATATTATTATTACAATATATTCGAATTTAACCCAACATGTTAGAAAATTTCACCCTGGTAAATTAAAGGCATTTATACTAAATCTGAGGGGATGATTATTTTCCTTCCCTAAATGCAGATTATTTACCCTCTTGACAGCTTCCAGTTCAAATGCATGGAACAGACCACATAACATTTTTATGATGAAGCGTTAAGAAATAATGATAAATAATGGCTGTTGTAGTTTGTTGTTGTAGACACAACTTCAAAATTACCAGCATCAATAGTAACATATAACATTACGAAAACTTTCACTAATAGAAGATATATAGGCTTAGGCCGGATTTTCATGGATCCGTTGGTACGTCGATACGTCAGAGCTCCCATTGGTTGTAAAATTCAGCTTCTCATTGGTTAAATTTTTCGGACGTTTTGACATGCTCATGCATCCGACAATACGACAAGTCTGAATGTATATACATTGTTGCTAGATGTTTTATTAAATACGGTATAAGAAACCATTGATGGTTATTCACAGTTGTAGAATTCATGCTTTTCTGGCAAAAACATAAATGTACTAAAACAAAACCAAGTATTATTAGGGTTATACATATATTTTCGTCATATTGCACGCCTTTTCTGTCTTATACAAGAACATTTGACCTATTCACCTTTTGTAATGTTTCAATCTGGCAACAGATTTCATTACGAAAAAAAAAATCAGATTGCTACTTGCTATCAGAGTCTCTGTTGCTATGGTCAGAAAGCAAACACTAGTTTGTTTTTGTGGCTTGGGTGCAATTTTGTTTACCACGATGGTCTTGTCTTCCCTAGGTCCCACCAAAACGCAACATCTCTTATCTATGGGTCCCACTAACTTCAGTGAATTATCAAAATATTCACTGGACATCCTCAGATAATTAAAATACTTTTCAATATCAGCTAGTCTCAGTTCATTTAATAAATTATGATAAGCGCCCTGTTCTTTTCTGCATTTAAAAATGTTTCTGATCCACAATCTTTTTGATTGACCAATTTTTTACTTTCTGATTATAAGCAAAATGTATAAAAGTTTAATATTATTTGTTTTTCATCATTTCGTATTTATAACTTTATAATAAACAAAAAAAACTTGAAATTCAAGCAATAGGCAACTGTCAGAAAAGTGAGGTTAAAGAGAATCCGATATCGGACAAAAATTAAATTTTAACTTCTTCCGTCATCGGATACATTGAGCTATATCGGATCGACGGATGACGGATCCATGAAAATCCACCCTTTGGCTTCCTTTTTTGCATTGGGGATTCTGGTATTTGGAGATTCACGTCATTGGCTGAAATGTTCACGTGACCATAGCGAGAAACGTCAAAATCGCCGAATCTCCAAATACCCAAGAAGTTCATTCAAGTTCAACTTTCTGACAGTCTCCACAATTACGTGAACGCGCTATTTTCAATTGGTTTGCTTGCGTCGGCTTGTTGTCATCTCATCAGATTAGATTAAATTTATAAATATTAACTGAGGACTGTGGTTTTAGAAAAACAACTTCAAATATAGAAGAGCAGTTGATCAAACGACAAACATCGTCTGCTGGACCGTCTTCATCAATTGCTTTTTTTCTTAAATAGAATATTTAATACTAAGAATGATTTGTTCACAATTAACATAATTTTTCATATCGTATAATTTTTTTGGCAAATTTTATTAACATGTTGAAATATAGGTTCACATCATCGCCATATTACTTTGTTAGATACGTACTATAACTGTAGAAAAAGTTATAATAATGTGTACACTATTCATATTATATAAATTAGTTCATTTAAAAAGTCCTTATTTCTACTAAAAGCAACTTGAAAGCGCAAATAGCCATATCTTGTCCCGTTAATTTCAAATTCTACTAACTGCATGACGTCAATCAAGTAGGATAGAAAATACGGAGGGAGTACTTAAGTTATAAAGTGAAGCCGCGCGGAATTTAGGCAACCCGTCAAGTATGAAGACTGGTGCGGACGTTAACAAAGGGAACTTGCAAGAAAATAATCAGGAAGAGAAATGACAAAAAGAAGTCACAGCGTTTATTGTATTATCGTTTAGAGTACCACCTACAATCTTATAATATAAATTTTATATACGATACTTATAAAATTAATTACTACCTAAATCCGCAAAAAAAGAAACTCACATGATTTTACAAAATAAACAACACATTAATGTCCTTTAAACAAAATTAACTTATTTTAAAACTGCCTCCTAATTTCAGATATATCTATAACATTTATTGCAATAAAATGAAATCTTATATCTACATATTTGGCCGCAATTATCTTTATTAACGAAAATAAATGATTATCTAAGGGATGTTAATCGAAAACGTGGCCATTGAGGGTTTCAAAAATAGTGGAATTTGAAAATTATTGCAAAACCTTATTGGACAAATGCACTGGCGTATATTGTCTTGCTTAGGTCTTCTCAGCACTTTTACCATGGCCTGACGAATGGACTTATTACTTATAAATCAGCGGAAGAATAAAGCAAATCATCTCATTTTTCACTGCTATGAGCAATGTACATACTTCGCGGGTTACCTATACGCCAGGTGGCTTCACTACCACGCAATGCACTCTAAACCAATGCTACCTCTATACCTTCTGACCTCCTTGACGTCAATGCGCCGACTGGACGAAATTGAGACGGTTATTTTGCATAATATCTTTGTATCATAGTATCATGTCACGTACCACAGACAACAGAAAAATTTGAGTTCACCATAAGGGTGTTCGAGCAGCGGTTCAAACCAGTCTCAAACCGTCAGACGCCTGCGCACTTCAATTTACGATGAAATAATTGATTCCCAACTACTAGTAAGATGTTCGAGCAGCAGTTTGACGATTTCCAAACTAGTTCGGTCTCAGTTTGAGACAGGCGCAGTTGAAATTTCTTCTTCTTCTTAGAGTTGTTGTTGTTGGACTAATCCGTTTCAGAGAACACTGCCTCAGTCCTAAACTAAACACTGGTTTTCTGTTTTGTCCATGAGTCTTTCATTGTTCTCTCTTATCCTTGGTCATAAGACATATCAATTGGCATAATCATTTGCTCTATGACGATGAAATTGTAAGAAATTGGAAGGGGTAGTTTGCAAATTGCAGTTGGTGTTCGAGCACATGGTACAATAAGACCAGGTATGTTACATTGATGGACGCGTTTTCGTTCAGTTGACGCACCTCATCCGAAGTCCGCCATATTTGTTTTATCCCGCTTTCCAATTCAAATTAGAATATATTTTTGCTACGATTTTTGTGTATATCATCAACTAATATTTTTATATTGATGCTTTTCATTCACTCTCTCATATTACGTATCAGAAGCAGAAATGATTAAATTTATATTTTTAATTATTGATATTTTTTTAAGTATAAAGTGGGATATTGTTTATAACCTTTTTCAATGTGTCTTCGATTATATTGTTTACTTGTAGAGATGTTTTTAGAGAGAAAGAAATGTTGGGTGTTACCATTATCTTGAATGTAGTGTTCTCTGCACAAGAGTGTTCGTGTTCTCTGCACAAGACACAATATGACAATAAATATGGCGGATTTGGGATGACTCTCGGAACATGAGGAATACCCCATCAGACTCATATCTCATATATTTTACTACAAAATTCTATTTTCGCGTTACTAATAAATTAATTTTTAATAACAAAAAATGGATGATAAAAACACATGTATTATTTGTAGATAGAAATATCAGCATGGATAAATATTAAACACAATATGGGTATGGCATTTAATCGTAATAAATGGTCGCAGATAGTGGAATGTGTCGCTTATTTTTGTAAATACGATGATTTTAATTGGGATGGGTCTCTTCAGCATATTTTACAGAATTGTTTGAAGCAAAAACTACATGTGATGGTAGCTAGAGCACCAAGAGTATTTCATATTGGAGAATGGCAGGCTCAATATTATCTATCACCGATATATATTGAATTGCGTGAATTTGAAATTGACAGACACAAAAAATAAATCAAAATACTTTAATTGTTTCCATTCATATACAGTTTTCTATAGTCCACAATAGAACAAAAAAAATCATTAAGCGACGTAAGATTCTCAAAATAACTACATAAAATTTGTTTTATGGTTGTTAAATATTCTGTAATGAGCTTCTTTGGTTTTGGTGAGTTTTCTAATAATAACTTTTTTTCAGTTCCTAAAGACATAGATAATACGATTTTTTCTTTTATTGGTGAAAAGAAAAAAATATCGTACAAATCTTGTAAATAACGGGTTGTTTGAATGTGTGTATGTAACACTAAGTTTTCATCAGTTCTCTCGAGCAATTTTCACCCTAATAGATTTTTTGAACGGAAAACTTTTTTAAATTATTTTTATATATTTTTAAATTATGTTCATCATAAGAATACAACTGTAAATCAACATCAAGTTAATCTGGTGAGTATTTGCATTATTATATTGCTTATTATTATGTGTATATAAGAATAACTGAAAATATATTTATATGCAAATGAATAAATCAAATTTATCTTCAGGTAAATAACAATCTAGATCTAGATGATAGATAACTGCAAGTATTTCAATTAGAATTAGGTACGCAGATGACATGGTAGTCCCTGCCCTGGCGGAATCAGTATCTACAATCTACCGACATCACATACATTACTTTATTAACACCTTAACTCAAGTAAGTACCACATTGGAATTGGAGATAAACAACTCAATAACTAGAATACTTGTTTTTAGTACAACTTCAGAAGAACATTTCCAACAACTGTGATTCCATCCAAAGTCCAAAGCATTTATTGAAGTAGTTGTATAGGTAAGGATGTAAATATGCAACTGGACCACTTAAAAGAGAATGAATAGCAGAGATATCGAAATTGCGAGAACAAGATTTAGTGATATGTAGAAACTCTGCCAACCGAAATTATCCATCTTTATAAGGCATCGAACATGTCTGTGAAACATGAGACATGGTCATTGAAGATGAAATCTTGGCTGGGGAATATAAAAGACAAACATTACAAACAGTCTGAAACACAATGCTCACAAACGAGGCGAATTTGCCAAAGAGGACACCAATTTCAACAGAGATGGCAACAAAATCATTGTTGACACAGGTAAGTTTTATTTTATTATATATTAGATTATCTCTTAAATGAAGATGATACACTCATATATATTCACAGATTTACGTAGAAACTCGGAAAATTAGAGCACAAAATGGATGATGAACGAGAAGGTATCCTTTGCAGATCTTAGCAAGTTTTGGATCGAACATACGACCGTAGAATAAACCCACTATCCACCAAAATAGGACGATACAATTCTGAAGAAGCCTTGGTATTCAATTATGAATGTATAGATATTCATAAGTTAGAATGGTAAATGTAAATTAATGTGCATTTGTATGGGAAGCACCCAATTTTTGTAATTGTACGTAATTTTTATTTAATATATGAAGTTCTTCGCGAATGATTTGTTTTTTGTAATTTGGATTTATTGTATTAATAAAACTTTCATTATTCTAATTATAGTTTTATTCAAGGCGAAAATTGCTGTAATACCTTAGAATGTATTACAGCACTTTTTGTGAACGCATCTTCTTATCATCAATTATTATTAAATGACACGATATTTTGAACATTCCTGCAATTTTTAAATCATTGATGTGAGCGCCATCTAAGACGCAGTCGCTGGAAAATGTGGACCAATGAATTGTTAGGGATCAAAATTTATTATTGTATAAATTGAGTTGACCGTCTCTTCCCTCATTAGACTCACCAATACCCACAATTTGTCAGGTTCTTAGTTGGGTAATTTGGTAATCAGACATTACTGTGGAAAAGACCATTATTAATGATGAATGATGATTTCGAGATAAAATTCAGTATTTATTTTTTCTATGGATAGAAACACCACAAGCGTTTTGTTAATCAAATGTCATTTGTATAAGTTCGTTCAGTTTTGATATGTTTGTTTATACTGTGATATAACAGAGGCACAGGCTTGTAAGCTGTGACCGTGGTTTTGATTGGTTTCGTTAAATTAGTTATCTTCCTGAAAATATTTGTCATATTCGGCGATCTCAACATTCAACTCCAAAAATACTTGAAATACCCTGAGATCACTTGAAGTATTTCGTGATAAAAATATACCTGAAATTCCTCCGCAACTAAAAAACTTGAACCCACCAAATGAATATTTCATCCTTGTTTCAAATTTAGTGTCGTGGGTTCGGAAACTGTTTCAAAATACCTCAATAGAATCAGAAGCCATGCTGTAGGGTCTGATAGAATCTCTTTAAGTGTGCTATATTTGATTGTACCTCAGATATTGGAGCAAATTACATATAATTTTTAACTTCTCTATTATATCTAATGGAAACATGCCTAAGTTAGACCTTTAGCAAAACGCAATAATCCAACTGAATTGTGTGCTTTAAGACCAATCCGCATTCTTCCAACTCTCTCGAAAGCGTTCGAAATGATAATTAAAGAAGAGGTAACGACATATATAAGTATGACTAATTTTATGACAGATGTTCAATCTGGATTCCGTCCCCAATACAGTACAACAACAGGACTGAGTCTGATTACAGTCGCGTCAGGGCTCTTGCTCCGTTTGTGTTTAAGTAAAGTCGTCCTTTTCTTTTTTATTTTATTTGTTTATTTTGTGAGGGCTCTAAATGCACAGTTAAATACAGAATCGCACCCGAACATAAAGTGAAAAGTAAACATTTTATCATTGCACGTTGGTTTTGGGATGAAAACGAAGGAAAGGTGGAAAGTCTTATCAATCAAATTAAATCACGCTTCATTAGTTTGCACCACTTTTTCCTTGTTATTATATTATTTGGTAAACGAAAAAACAGTTCATTGGGATGTTTAACTGTCGTGCTTTGACATGGGGACAATACAATATAATAATATGTAATAACTAAAATACGACTTGAACGGCATAAGTGACTACACAATTAATAAATCTGTACGAACTCGGCGAATAACGCGCTGCATCTTTTCAAAGTCCCATAACTATTTAATTTTTAGAGATAAATTTGAATTGATTCTTTAACATTTTTGTTTTATTTCGCTTAAATTTTTATAATCAATCGATAAAAAAAGGAAACTTCATTATTCATTAAGGACTCAGGTTGATTGAAAATGAATCAAATGAGAAAATGTTTTTCTTGTCACGAAAGAATGATTCGCGCAATAAATACCACTAAACAATGCCTACCACATGAACTCAAAGACTTCAGCTTGAGAAAAACATTTCAAAGTCGTCCTCGGAACAAGGTAATGATGTGTTTACTATTCTGATGACTCTTGCATTGATTTTTGGTACATGTATAATGACGTCTACGTACTAAAACTTTCATTATTAAAACATTTTGTCACTTATATATAAGAAATAAAAATTTACTAGTTTATATCTATACTTGTATCTAACCCAATATATTAACTTGTTTTTATGTATACATACATAAATTATATTTGAAGGTTTATATATACTTATGTATTTAATAGGTATGTGACTGGTAACAGATTTTATAGATTAGTGTGTACGTCCCAGGTTGGGTTTCAAAGTAGCTCTAATAGCTGAACTCCGCCCATTCATCATACTTGTTAACCTTTAAAATTGTAAACCACTGAATGTGATGAATAAAAGCATATTATTATTATTATTATAAACACAATAATTGTAGTGTTTTGTATCTTGAAATCATCACACAAAATTAACGCTAACCCATAAACTACAATGGCTATTAAACAGCCATTGGTCCTGGCTACATTGAGAACTATGTGATTGGAGGTAGTGTTTTCTTTGGCTATATAAGTAATAACTAGTCGTGAAGACTTGTTAGAGACACTTTTGCGACCACGAAAACTCTGACAAAACAGACCTTGACAACCATTTATGTTTATAATCCAACATTCTGCTGATTTTTCTCGATACTCGGTAATATTTTTACAAAAGTCTATTAAACTACACCCATAAACTTACAAAGATGTAATGCATACTTTATATAGTGAACATAATGTAAAACAAGTTTTGATTGAATCTTAATGAACTGTTGGGAAGCTTATACATAAGTTACAATTAAAAATATTAAAACAACTTGTAAGAGCATGCTTTCTATGCAAGGAATATGCTTAGAGTATAAACGCAACATCTCTTATCTATGAAGCTTAGACTAAAGAACTAAAGTTTACGACTAGAGTAGCGAAACTTGGAGGAAGTCATGAGATAAAATATATGAAGTGTTTTTCTCTGAGTCAAACTGATCGATTAAAATAAGAGGAGAGCACAGTTCATCTTAAAATCTATTGAATAACATACATGATCATTATTTACATTTTTATTGCAGCTTTCTATTATGCTGACTGATTTGTTTTCTTCTTATTTAAATGATCTTCGTTTTCAAACGATATACATCTCTTAACTTGAAATGCCCCTAGATTATTCACAAGTTTTATATTGTTACTATGATAATAATTTTCTGTTTCTATATTATTTACACGTTGAATTAATTCAGCGATTTCTCTCTTTTTATTAGCAACTTCAAGTTTTAGTTTATTAACTTCCTTCATTAAAGGATTAAAATATATTTGGCATATTTTATGAAGGACAGATTCTTCTAGATCCGACAGTGTCAGCTCTCTATCAAATTTTCTTGACTTCATAAATTCTCCCAATGTTTTAAATATTTGGTTTTTGGATTCACCATCATGCGTTGCCTCAGCAGGGTTATTGTTATTGCCGGCGGTGTCACTTACAGTTCTTCTACTACGCAACTCTTTGATTTCTCTCTCTATGAAAAATCAGGGACATAAAGATATTTCATTCTTAAAATTTTTATAAAAATTCTTACCAAGTTTGTCAAAAAACTCTTCAACGTTGATGATATTGAAAGATATAGTAACAGTGTAACACACTGATTTAAAATTGAATTGAAAAACTACTTGAACTACTTGATTCTTTTTTACATTTCTACTTCTACTCATTTTAGGCCATAAAACCTAAATTTTAAAGATCTTTAAATATCCTTTGTTTCAAGGTTTAACTGTCACTAAATAGTAAGGGTGTTCGAGCAGCGGTTCAAACCAGTCCCAAAGCGTCAGACGCCTGCGCACTTCAATTTACGATGAATAATTTATTCCCAAGTACTAGTAAGATGTTCGAGCGTAGTTTGACGATTTCCAAACTAGTCCGGACTCAGTTTGAGACGGCGCAGTTGAAGCGTCTTCGTCTTCTTAGAGTATAGTGTTCTCTGTTGTTGGAGAAATCCCTTTCAGAGAATACTACCACAGTCCTAAACTAAACCCTGGTTTGTGTTTTGTCCATCAGTCTTTCATTGATGTTCTCTCTTATCTTTGGTCATAAAACATATCTATCGGCAAAGTCATTTGTTCTATGACAACGAAATTGTAAGAAAGTAGAAGAGGTAGTTTGCAAACTGCAGTTTGGTGTTCGAGCAGAACAAAATCCCAAACTGTTTCATACCACACATGCGCATTTTAAACAGTTATCAAACCGTCCCCAACTACTGCTCGAACAGCCTTATTATTGAGTTCAACTTATTCTTCACACCTTCGCAGCTATTTTACATTCCATGCATGATATGTTTTTATACTATGGACACATGTTCTTGATATTCAAAATTATGTAATGTGTGTTGCGTGTTGATTACATTTTTCAGAAATATGAAATATTTAATTTGCGTGTTCCTGTTTTTGAGATAATAACGATAAACATTGTTAAGTATATGAAATTCTTGAAGGCGACAACATGGATGCAAATAAAATTTTAAAACATCTCACTAAAAAAATACAACCACAGATGAAGATTACAACCCTACACGGCCGTTATTTGGTAACAAGCATTTGATCATTCGATCCAACGGAATTTATCTATGATTCGATCCGTTCGACACAGAGAACACCTACCTCCTTCGACATCACGGAGATAAATAAACAGAGAGAACATACAATTATTGTATGTTATCTCTGGTAGGAAGTGTCGTAGCAGTAGCACATAAAGAATTATACTTTAACCTGTTGTCGTAGTGTTCTCTGGCTGCTCGGCTGTGAGTGTGAATCCCGTAGAAAGTGGTGGTGGTGGATCGGTAGTATTCGGTAGGTATGTTTTCTCCAGAGAAAACATACCTCCAAGTTTTCTCTGATCGGTAGTTTCAGGTAGTTTGATGTGTTTATGTTGCAATATGTAAGTATTTCTTTCTCAGTTTATTTTAGCTTCAGAAATCGATAGTATTCTTCTCACTGAGTCTACTGATACTAGGTTTATTATGCGTAATTGAAAATAAATACAATGTTATGATTGCGGATGTTGATTTTAGTGCATTAGTTTGTATTTTTGACTTACCTTCATATTATCCTGTATTGTTGATATACAGTACTATAGATAAATTCAAAGAATCCAACAAGCTGAATCGATATCGATCGACACTTGCTATTGGAAAATTGGAAAATAAGAATAATAAGAATGCTAATTCACTATTACTAACTTTGGTTGGATTAAGGTTAGGTGAATTTTAGACTTCATCTTCAGATGTTAAGTTTTCTCTCTTTGTAATTTTTACTACCAGAGACTTACTACCACAGCTAATTGTTAGGAACTGATTTCAATCGATTCAGGTTTTCACTACATTTGATTTACAATTGGTGTCCGTAGTCCGTATATAAATAGTTTATCTATGTATTAGTTTAGTCTATGGTTGTCCGCTGACTCAGTTAATCAAGTAATATCGATTTTTCTTAAATGTTGGAAACACGCTTTCTTAAACTAAATCCTTAATAATTAATTATAATAATTATTAACTAAATTCTGACTGCACGTACGTTACATAACCTCATTAATCTGGAAAATCAGTATCAAAACCACTTCTCTCAGTCTAGGGCTCCGTATAATCACAGCATCTGTTATCTATTACCGGTGTAACTTTTGGCTTAGACATGAATGCTTCCAAGATAAGGTAAATTGATTTTGTTGCAATATTTTTGTTATCAGAGACTTCATTTTGGTATTTGTATATTTCAGACCTCAGACCTTTATCCGTTGATCTACCAGATGGGAAATGTTTGTTTATTGAAAAAAATAGTGAAGGAACCACTTATATCAATAAAATTGTCTCAAACTCATCCTTCGATCGAGATAATGGAGAGAATGCAGAAGTAAGCATTACATTTCATTTTATAAATATATTTTGATTAAAAGACAGTCAATGTACCTACTGATATGATCTGCATGTAATCACCGAAAAGATGATGCCGCATAATAATGAAGTTATTTTTATGTTGTTAAAAAATATAGTTCAACAAAGTATTTACATGATGGCATTTGTCATTTTATTCCTTTATTCGATGTTTTCGAATATTGGACGGAGTGCATCATGAAGCTCTAACGGCACTGATCCATTACTTCTACACGTCCAAACTGCTCATAACTGAAGTAAAGGTCCGATATCTACTACGTGCATCAGAGTTATTTGTTTTGACTGATGTACTCCATGCCTGTTCTCATTTTCTGGAGGTAAATCACGCTAAATGTAAATTTTGTATAGAGTATTTGTATTTCCTTTTGGTAGTTCCCAATGAACTGCAAGTAAGTCTTCCTCGATATTATGAATCGATTAAATATGGCTACTTATTTGAGTGATTGAATCAAAGTTTTTTTTAAACATTCAGTATCTAGGAGAGAAGAATTTAAATGAATTATTATTTATCTTAGGTCTTCAATTCTGTCATAGCTCGGATCAAGCATGATATAGAAAAACGAAAACAATATCTGGTGTCATTGATGGAGATAGTTTGTCTCCGAGAAATCTTATTCAGAATGTGCAAGGAGAACCTTTATTTAAAACAAACACAGACTGTTGGGATTTGGAAGCTATGAATTATCATTACATAAAAGGTGAAATATTCAAAATGTATTTTCTAGTCATATAAATAAGAATTAATTGAATGATCATTTATTTTTATCTGCAGTTTTCCGCCCATTTCTGAATTGAATTTTCTCAAGTTTTATGTCTTGAAATATTTTTGACATATTAAAGGAAAATGACTTTTCGACCAATCGAGAAATTAAGAATTTTTTTGACGTTTTGATTCATAGTTTTTAAGTACACATAGCAAAAATACATATATGTATTTGAGAGTTTAACATGCCTCTATCTCGGAAACCGTAACTCTTTTGAAAAAATGTTCAATTTAAACGTTTCTGGATATTGTCCTATCTTTAATTATACCAACTCAGATTTTCGATTTTCGAGAAAATTTGTCCCCCACCCCCTTCGGGGACGGTTTTCGGAGGAAAGGAGATTTCGGATTTCCGTTTTTATGAATATGGGACCATTTCTCAAGCCTCCTCTCATGGATGAACCGAGTACGATTACTATATAAAAGGCGCGCACAAACCAGAAAAAAGCACACAGTCGAATTTTATACCTCCTCCATTCGGGGTTCGACGGTCAAAAAGGGAATTGGCTGACTTCCGAGATTAAAGATAGCAAGCTCTGATATAAGTGTTTTATAATTATTTTAGTTATCAGTTTCTATTTCGTAAAATGTATCTCCTTCAAAAATACAAATGATTAATTTATGGCATGTTTCTAATATGTGTGGAGAGAGTTTTCGAAGAAAATGAGGTAAGCATATATCAGAGTAGTACAAATGAGAAAAACTACAGCAGGGTCTAACATTGCGAGCCATTGCGTTATTAGTGCAACGATTCTATATTCTTTTCTAGTTATCTGATTACCAATCGCTCAGTAAACATTGATGGTACTCTTGTGTAGTAAACGAAATGAAAAATGTCCATAATAGTATGGGGTGAATCAAAAGGTTATGTCTGTTTATGTTACATTATTGTTTACTGATTACAGAGACAACTTATTGATTACCAGTCAACTTTCTGATTAGTAAGCGATTACTTTTCAGAGACTTATACGGACATTTATTGAATTTCATATTAATATAGCAGATACTATTTGTTGTAATTCTATCATAAATTTTTGCAGTAATCAACGTAATTCCTATGCCTGTTTTTATGCCTTCTTCACTTTCTAAACTTTAAAAATTTCATGATTTTCACTTGTATTGACAATGTGTAAATTTGTTGTATAGGTACTTGACTAATTTTTTGAACAATTTTTATTTCGTAGTTAGATATTCAAATAAATGAAAAAAATACAAAAAAATTACGAGTCTATTTTGAAAATAAAAAAAATATATTCCAATTATATTTGTTCTATAGCAGCGAAATTCTATCAAACTTTAAATCAACGAATAATTTATTGAACTAGGTGTATGGGGGTACAAATTTTTGTGTGAGATTTTTACATAAAAATTCTTGCAGATACTTCTAGCAGTCTGTACGCAAGCCTAGTGTATTTATATACTAAAAAATGCAAAGTATATACATAACTTACATCTAGAATTATAGTACATAGTACACATATATGACATATTTAGTATCCTTAACTGAGAATCATACAGTTATACTTTTGATTGATAATAACCGTTTTTTAGTGTAGTTCTTTTTTACTAATTTTTAATATTTTTAATTCCTTTGGTAGCATATGAAAATTTTTATTGGCAAATAACTCGTTTTTACCAACTTCTGATTTACATAACGGTAGAGTTAGTTTTATTATTTTTCAGGTATCAGAAATCCACGATTTCTACATAAATAAGCCAATAGTTTAAATTTCAAGTTCCTTTCGTAGCAATCCTCATCAAAATGTTAGGAGCAAATTCGCGCATTTTTTATGTTGACCTTATCTGCCCGTTTATAAGCATTTTCCCATTGTTTGCTAACATTTTCGTCCTTTGGAAACCGAGAATACATTAAATCTGCGGTGAAGACTGATAGTCTGTGTGGCATCCAGCTATGGCACAACGCATTTTGATAATTATTTAAATATAATAAAGCAATAAACAGAAGCACAACCTCACACCGACAAACAAATCAAATGAGAGTAGAGCTACTTCGTACGAACAAGCTAACCACATGACGTCAACGCGTAGATTTAGGCTCCGCCCAGAATGCGCAATATCATATCTTTGTATCGTGTGTATAGCCTATACCACTGACGTGACAGTTGGTGACAGTTAGGGCACATAATGGTGGGCGGTGATAATACACATCTATACAGTGCTCTAGTTGCGCTACAACCCTTGCGCTCTGAGATAGTTCACAGTTCGATTAAAAGATATTGTTTACCAAATTCCCCAACAACCAGAGATAACATGATTAAAAATTATAAAATTATGAAATTTTATGACTAAATCTCAAAAAAAGACAGATAAATAAAACTAAATATCGGATTAATAGCGTCTCTCGAAAATTGTATTATAACAAAATTTTCATTCATCGATATTTTTGTCTCGGAATAAGATATTGAGATGTAGTTTTCACTAGCCTCATTTCACAACATTTTTATGATAAAAAAGTCATATTATTGCATTTAATTTCAAGAGAATTTAGCAATTTTATGTAATTATATAGAGAAACGCACTCTAGTGGCATCACTAAGAAATACACATATTACGAGTAAGATGGATTTGATGGAGCAATAAACTATTTTTCCAACAAGACTAAGCTTGCTAAAATCCGTTCATTCGTTAAGAAGTTACAGCTGTTTATTTAAAATAACATTGAATCACCCCCACCACTTTATTTCAACAGATACGTCAATTAGTTGTTCTAAACGAAAATTCTCAAATTAAGCTTAGCTTTAAAAACCATATATTTTTTTTGTACATTTACTAGTTAAAATCACTTTACAAGTTGAACATGGCGGATACGCCCCCTGGTGGGCATCTTGGAAATCTGAAAATATTTTCCATGATCTCTTGGTCACTTTAGTTAAAACTTTTTTTACCGCAGGTCTCTATGATGAATAGCTCCCGAGATACGGCACTTTGCATTCTTATCTGGCCACCCTGTACATCGTTTTGTAAATTTGAGGCGAAAACCGAGCGAGCTTCGTTAACCAGGTGACTAAGGCGCTACCGTCGAAAATGAGTATATTGTAGAATAATTCAACATTCGACTATCAGGCGACCAGAAATGGCTATAGGTACTTATGTGTTCCTAGAGTCTCTCAACGGCCATCACCAGCCCGCTGCCCGCTAGAACACATAAGTACCTATAGCCGTTTCTGGTCGCCTGATAGCCGAATGTTGAATTATTGTACAAAATACTCATTTTTGACGGTAGCGCCCTCGTCACTTGGTTAACGAAGCTCACTCGGTTTTCGCCTCAAATTTACTATACGATGTACACTTATATGTAGTATCTATCTTCTTTGCTATAGTCTTTCCAGTACCACCATTCTATCGCATCTTGATTGTTAACTAATAATCTAGTATTATGTATTATATTATTATTACAATATATTCGAATTTAACCCAACATGTTAGAAAATTTCACCCTGGTAAATTAAAGGCATTTATACTAAATCTGAGGGGATGATTATTTTCCTTCCCTAAATGCAGATTATTTACCCTCTTGACAGCTTCCAGTTCAAATGCATGGAACAGACCACATAACATTTTTATGATGAAGCGTTAAGAAATAATGATAAATAATGGCTGTTGTAGTTTGTTGTTGTAGACACAACTTCAAAATTACCAGCATCAATAGTAACATATAACATTACGAAAACTTTCACTAATAGAAGATATATAGGCTTAGGCCGGATTTTCATGGATCCGTTGGTACGTCGATACGTCAGAGCTCCCATTGGTTGTAAAATTCAGCTTCTCATTGGTTAAATTTTTCGGACGTTTTGACATGCTCATGCATCCGACAATACGACAAGTCTGAATGTATATACATTGTTGCTAGATGTTTTATTAAATACGGTATAAGAAACCATTGATGGTTATTCACAGTTGTAGAATTCATGCTTTTCTGGCAAAAACATAAATGTACTAAAACAAAACCAAGTATTATTAGGGTTATACATATATTTTCGTCATATTGCACGCCTTTTCTGTCTTATACAAGAACATTTGACCTATTCACCTTTTGTAATGTTTCAATCTGGCAACAGATTTCATTACGAAAAAAAAAATCAGATTGCTACTTGCTATCAGAGTCTCTGTTGCTATGGTCAGAAAGCAAACACTAGTTTGTTTTTGTGGCTTGGGTGCAATTTTGTTTACCACGATGGTCTTGTCTTCCCTAGGTCCCACCAAAACGCAACATCTCTTATCTATGGGTCCCACTAACTTCAGTGAATTATCAAAATATTCACTGGACATCCTCAGATAATTAAAATACTTTTCAATATCAGCTAGTCTCAGTTCATTTAATAAATTATGATAAGCGCCCTGTTCTTTTCTGCATTTAAAAATGTTTCTGATCCACAATCTTTTTACTTTCTGATTATAAGCAAAATGTATAAAAGTTTAATATTATTTGTTTTTCGTCATTTCGTATTTATAACTTTATAATAAACAAAAAAACTTGAAATTCAAGCAACAGGCAACTGTCAGAAAAGTGAGGTTAAAGAGAATCCGATATCGGACAAAAGTTAAATTTTAACTTCTTCCGTCATCGGATACATTGAGCTATATCGGATCGACGGATGACGGATCCATGAAAATCCACCCTTAGGCTTCCTTTTTTGCATTGGGGATTCTGGTATTTGGAGATTCACGTCATTGGCTGAAATGTTCACGTGACCATAGCGAGAAACGTCAAAATCGCCGAATCTCCAAATACCCAAGAAGTTCATTCAAGTTCAACTTTCTGACAGTCTCCACAATAACGCGCACGCGCAATTTTCAATTGGTTTGCTTGCGTCGGCTTGTTGTCATCTCATCAGATTAGATTAAATTTATAAATATTAACTGAGGACTGTGGTTTTAGAAAAACAACTTCAAATATAGAAGAGCAGTTGATCAAACGACAAACATCATCTGCTGGACCGTCTTCATCAATTGCTTTTTTTCTTAAATAGAATATTTAATACTAAGAATGATTTGTTCACAATTAACATAATTTTTCATATCGTATAATTTTTTTGGCAAATTTTATTAACATGTTGAAATATAGGTTCACATCATCGCCATATTACTTTGTTAGATACGTACTATAACTGTAGAAAAAGTTATAATAATGTGTACACTATTCATATTATATAAATTAGTTCATTTAAAAAGTCCTTATTTCTACTAAAAGCAACTTGAAAGCGCAAATAGCCATATCTTGTCCCGTTAATTTCAAATTCTACTAACCGCATGACGTCAATCAAGTAGGATAGAAAATACGGAGGGAGTACTTAAGTTATAAAGTGAAGCCGCGCGGAATTTAGGCAACCCGTCAAGTATGAAGACTGGTGCGGACGTTAACAAAGGGAACTTGCAAGAAAATCATCAGTTTTGCTGATGTTCTGCTTTTTTGCTTGCTATAAGGAAGAGACATGACAAAAAGAAGTCACAGCGTTTATTGTATTATCGTTTAGAGTACCACCTACAATCTTATAATATAAATTTTATATACGATACTTATAAAATTAATTACTACCTAAATCCGCAAAAAAAGAAACTCACATGATTTTACAAAATAAACAACACATTAATGTCCTTTAAACAAAATTAACTTATTTTAAAACTGCCTCCTAATTTCAGATATATCTATAACATTTATTGCAATAAAATGAAATCTTATATCTACATATTTGGCCGCAATTATCTTTATTAACGAAAATAAATGATTATCTAAGGGATGTTAATCGAAAACGTGGCCATTGAGGGTTTCAAAAATAGTGGAATTTGAAAATTATTGCAAAACCTTATTGGACAAATGCACTGGCGTATATTGTCTTGCTTAGGTCTTCTCAGCACTTTTACCATGGCCTGACGAATGGACTTATTACTTATAAATCAGCGGAAGAATAAAGCAAATCATCTCATTTTTCACTGCTATGAGCAATGTACATACTTCGCGGGTTACCTATACGCCAGGTGGCTTCACTACCACGCAATGCACTCTAAACCAATGCTACCTCTATACCTTCTGACCTCCTTGACGTCAATGCGCCGACTGGACGAAATTGAGACGGTTATTTTGCATAATATCTTTGTATCATAGTATCATGTCACGTACCACAGACAACAGAAAAATTTGAGTTCACCATAAGGGTGTTCGAGCAGCGGTTCAAACCAGTCCCAAACCGTCAGACGCCTGCGCACTTCAATTTACGTTGAAACAATTGATTCCCAACTACTAGTAAGATGTTCGAGCAGCAGTTTGACGATTTCCAAACTAGTTCGGTCTCAGTTTGAGACAGGCGCAATTGAAACTTCTTCTTCTTCTTAGAGTTGTTGTTGTTGGACTAATCCGTTTCAGAGAACACTGCCTCAGTCCTAAACTAAACACTGGTTTTGTGTTTTGTCCATGAGTCTTTCATTGTTCTCTCTTATCCTTGGTCATAAGACATATCAATCGGCATAATCATTTGCTCTATGACGATGAAATTGTAAGAAATTGGAAGGGGTAGTTTGCAAATTGCAGTTGGTGTTCGAGCACATGGTACAATAAGACCAGGTATGTTACATTGATGGACGCGTTTTCGTTCAGTTGACGCACCTCATCCGAAGTCCGCCATATTTGTTTTATCCCGCTTTCCAATTCAAATTAGAATATATTTTTGCTACGATTTTTGTGTATATCATCAACTAATCTTTTTATACTCATGCTTTTCATTCACTCTCTCATAATACGTATCAGAAGCAGAAATGATTAAATTTATATTTTTAATTATTGATATTATTTTTGAACTATAAAGTGGGATATTGTTTATAACCTTTTTCAATGTGTCTTCGATTATATTGTTTACTTGTAGAGATGTTTTAAGAGAGAGAGAAATGTTGGGTTTTACCATTATCTTGGATGTAGTGTTCTCTGCACAAGAGTCACAAGAGTGTTCGTGTTCTCTGCACATGACACAATATGACAATAAATATGGCGGATTTGGGATGACTCTCGGAACATGAGGAATACCCCCATCAGACTCATATCTCATATATTTTACTACAAAATTCTATTTTCGCGTTACTAATAAATTAATTCTTAGTAACAAAAAATGGATGATAAAAACACATGTATTATTTGTAGATAGAAATATCAGCATGGATAAATATTAAACACAATATGGGTATGGCATTTAATCGTAATAAATGGTCGCAGATAGTGGAATGTGTCGCTTATTTTTGTAAATACGATGATTTTAATTGGGATGGGTCTCTTCAGCATATTTTACAGAATTGTTTGAAGCAAAAACTACATGTGATGGTAGCTAGAGCACCAAGAGTATTTAATATTGGAGAATGGTAGGCTCGATATTATCTATCACCGATATATATTGAATTGCGTGAATTTGAAATTGACAGACATAAAAAATAAATCAAAATACTTTAATTGTTTCCATTCATATACAGTTTTCTATAGTCCAAAATAGAAAAAAAAAACATTAAGCGACGTAAGATTCTCAAAATAACTACATAAAATTTGTTTTATGGTTGTTGAATATTCTGTAATGAGCTTCTTTGGTTTTGGTAAGTTTTCTAATGATAACTTTTTTTTTCAGTTCCAAAAGACATAGATAATACGAATTTTTTCTTTTATTGGTGAAAAGAAAAAAATATCGTATAAATCTTGTAAATAACGGGTTGTTTGAATGTGTGTATGTAACACTAAGTTTTCATCAGTTCTCTCGAGCAATTTTCACCCTAATAGATTTTTTGAACGGAAAACTTTTTTAAATTATTTTTATATATTTTTAAATTATGTTCATCATAAGAATACAACTGTAAATCAACATCAAGTTAATCTGGTGAGTATTTGCATTATTATATTGCTTATTATTATGTGTATACAAGAATAACTGAAAATATATTTATATGCAAATGATTAAATCAAATTTATCTTCAGGTAAATAACAATCTAGATCTAGTTGATAGATAACTGCAAGTATTTCAATTAGAATTAGGTACGCAGATGACATGGTAGTCCCTGCCCTGGCGGAATCAGTATCTACAATCTACCGACATCACATACATTACTTTATTAACCCCTTAACTCAAGTAAGTATCACATTGGAATTGGAGATAAACAACTCAATAACTAGAATACTTGTTTTTAGTACAACTTCAGAAGAACATTTCCAACAACTGTGATTCCATCCAAAGTCCAAAGCATTTATAGAAGTTGTTGTATAGGTAAGGATGTAAATATGCAACTGGACCACTTAAAAGAGAATAGCAGAGATATCGAAATTGCGAGAACAAGATTTAGTGATATGTAGAAACTCTGCCAACCGAAATTATCCATCTTTATAAGGCATCGAACATGTCTGTGAAACATGAGACATGGTCATTGAAGATGAAATCTTGGCTGGGGAATATAAAAGACAAACATTACAAACAGTCTGAAACACAATGCTCACAAACGAGGCGAATTTGCCAAAGAGGACACCAATTTCAACAGAGATGGCAACAAAATCATTGTTGACACAGGTAAGTTTTATTTTATTATATATTAGATTATCTCTTAAATGAAGATGATACACTCATATATATTCACAGATTTACGTAGAAACTAGGAAAATTAGAGCACAAAATGGATGATGAACGAGAAGGTATCCTTTGCAGATCTTAGCAAGTTTTGGATCGAACATACGACCGTAGAATAAACCCACTATCCACCAAAATAGGACGATACAATTCTGAAGAAGCCTTGGTATTCAATTATGAATGTATAGATATTCATAAGTTAGAATGGTAAATGTAAATTAATGTGCATTTGTATGGGAAGCACCCAATTTTTGTAATTGTACGTAATTTTTATTTGATATATGAAGTTCTTCGCGAATGATTTGTTTTTTGTAATTTGGATTTATTGTATTAATAAAACTTTCATTATTCTAATTATAGTTTTATTCAAGGCGAAAATTGCTGTAATACCTTAGAATGTATTACAGCAATTTTTGTGAACGCATCTTCTTATCAACAATTATTATTAAATGACACGATATTTTGAATATTCCTGCAATTTTTAAATCATTGATGTGAGCGCCATCTAAGACGCAGTCGCTGGAAAATGTGGACCAATGAATTGTTAGGGATCAAAAATGTATTATTGTATAAATTGAGTTGACCGTCTCTTCCCTCATTAGACTCACCAATACCCACAATTTGTCAGGTTCTTAGTTGGGTAATTTGGTAATCAGACATTACTGTGGAAAAGACCATTATTAATGATGAATGATGATTTCGAGATAAAATTCAGTATTTATTTTTTCCATGGATAGAAACACCACAAGCGTTTTGTTAATCAAATGTCATTTGTATAAGTTCGTTCAGTTTTGATATGTTTGTTTATACTGTGATATAACAGAGGCACAGGCTTGTAAGCTGTGACCGTGGTTTTGATTGGTTTCGTTAAATTAGTTATCTTCCTGAAAATATTTGTCATATTCGGCGATCTCAACATTCAACTCCAAAAATACTTGAAATACCCTGAGATCACTTGAAGTATTTCGTGATAAAAATATACCTGAAATTCCTCCGCAACTAAAAAACTTGAACCCACCAAATGAATATTTCATCCTTGTTTCAAATTTAGTGTCGTGGGTTCGGAAACTGTTTCAAAATATCTCAATAGAATCAAAAGCCATGCTGTAGGGTCTGATAGAATCTCTTTAAGTATGCTATATTTGATTGTACCTCAGATATTGGAGCAAATTACATATAATTTTTAACTTCTCTATTATATCTAATGGAAACATGCTTAAGTTAGACCTTTAGCAAAACGCAATAATCCAACTGAATTGTGTGCTTTAAGACCAATCCGCATTCTTCCAACTCTCTCGAAAGCGTTCGAAATGATAATTAAAGAAGAGGTAACCATATATATGAGTATGACTAATTTTATGACAGATGTTCAATCTGGATTCCGTCCCCAATACAGTACAACAACAGGACTGTGTCTGATTACAGTCGCGTCAGGGCTCTTGCTCCGTTTGTGTTTAAGTAAAGTCGTTCTTTTCTTTTTTATTTTATTTGTTTATTTTGTGAGGGCTCTAAATGCACAGTTAAATAAAGAATCGCACCCGAACATAAAGTGAAAAGTAAACATTTTATCATTGTACGTTGGTTTTGGGATGAAAACGAAGGAAAGGTGGAAAGTGTTATCAATCAAATTAAATCACGCTTCATTAGTTTGCACCACTTTTTCCTTGTTATTATATTATTTGGTAAACGAAAAAACAATTCATTGGTATGTTTAACTGTCGTGCTTTGACATGGGGACAATACAATATAATAATATGTAATAACTAAAATACGACTTGAACGGCATAAGTGACTACACAATTAATAAATCTGTACGAACTCGGCGAATAACGCGCTGCATCTTTCCAAAGTCCCATAACTATTTAATTTTTAGAGATAAATTTGAATTGATTCTTCAACATTTTTGTTTTATTTCGCTTAAATTTTTATAATCAATCGATAAAAAAAGTAAACTTCATTATTCATTTAAGGACTCAGGTTGGTTGAAAATGAATCAAATGAGAAAATGTTTTTCTTGTCACGAAAGAATGATTCGCGCAATAAATACCACTAAACAATGCCTACCACATGAACTCAAAGACTTCAGCTTGAGAAATTTTAAAAAAACATTTCAAAGTCGTCCTCGGAACAAGGTAATGATGTGTTTACTATTCTGATGACTCTTGCATTGATTTTTGGTACATGTATAATGACGTCTACGTACTAAAACTTTCATTATTAAAACATTTTGTCACTTATATATAAGAAATAAAAATTTACTAGTTTATATCTATACTTGTATTCTTGTATCTAACCCAAAATATTAACTTGTTTTAATGTATACATACATAAATTATATTTGAAGGTTTATATATACTTATGTATTTAATAGGTATGTGACGGGTAACAGATTTTATAGATTAGTGTGTACGTCCCAGGTTGGGTTTCAAAGTAGCTCTAATAGCTGAACTCCGCCCATTCATCATACTTGTTAACCTTTAAAATTGTAAACCACTGAATGTGATGAATAAAAGCATGTTATTATTATTATTATAAACACAATAATTGTAGTGTTTTGTATCTTGAAATCATCACACAAAATTAACGCTAACCCATAAACTACAATGGCTATTAAACAGCCATTGGTCCTGGCTACATTGAGAACTATGTGATTGGAGGTAGTGTTTTCTTTGGCTATATAAGTAATAACTAGTCGTGAAGACTTGTTAGAGACACTTTTGCGACCACGAAAACTCTGACAAAACAGACCTTGACAACCATTTATGTTTATAATCCAACATTCTGCTGATTTTTCTCGATACTCGGTAATATGTTTACAAAAGTCTATTGAACTACACCCATAAACTCTACAAAGATGTAATGCATACTTTATATAGTGAACATAATGTAAAACAAGTTTTGATTGAATCTTAATGAACTGTTGGGAAGCTTATACATAAGTTACAATTAAAAATATTAAAACAACTTGTAAGAGCATGCTTTCTATGCAAGGAACATGCTTAGAGTATAAACGCAACATCTCTTATCTATGAAGCTTAGACTAAAGAACTAAAGTTTACGACTAGAGTAGCGAAACTTGGAGGAAGTCATGAGATAAAATATATGAAGTGTTTTTCTCTGAGTCAAACTGATCGATTAAAATAAGAGGAGAGCACAGTTCATCTTAAAATCTATTGAATAACATACATGATCATTATTTACATTTTTATTGCAGCTTTCTATTATGCTGACTGATTTGTTTTCTTCTTATTTAAATGATCTTCGTTTTCAAACGATATACATCTCTTAACTTGAAATGCCCCTAGATTATTCACAAGTTTTATATTGTTACTATGATTATAATTTTCTGTTTCTATATTATTTACACGTTGAATTAATTCAGCGATTTCTCTCTTTTGATTAGCAACTTCAAGTTTTAGTTTATTAACTTCCTTCATTAAAGGATTATCAAAAAAATATATTTGGCATATTTTATGAAGGACAAATTCTTCTAGATCCGACAGTGTCAGCTTTCTATCAAATTTTCTTGACTTCATAAATTCTCCCAATGTTTTAAATATTTGGTTTTTGGATTCACCATCATGCGTTGCCTCAGCAGGGTTATTGTTATTGCCGGCGGTGTCACTTACAGTTCTTCTACTACGCAACTCTTTGATTTCTCTCTCTATGAAAAATCAGGGACATAAAGATATTTCATTCTTAAAATTTTTATAAAAATTCTTACCAAGTTTGTCAAAAAACTCTTCAACGTTGATGATATTGAAAAACATAGTAACAGTGTAACACACTGATTTAAAATTGAATTGAAAAACTACTACTTGAACTACTTGATTCTTTTTTACATTTCTACTTCTACTCATTTTAGGCCATAAAACCTAAATTTTAAAGATCTTTAAATATCCTTTGTTTCAAGGTTTAACTGTCACTAAATAGTAAGGGTGCTCGAGCAGCGGTTCAAACCAGTCCCAAAGCGTCAGACGCCTGCGCACTTCAATTTACGATGAATAATTTATTCCCAAGTACTAGTAAGATGTTCGAGCAGTAGTTTGACGATTTCCAAACTAGTCCGGACTCAGTTTGAGACGGCGCAGTTGAAGCGTCTTCGTCTTCTTAGAGTATAGTGTTCTCTGTTGTTGGAGAAATCCCTTTCAGAGAATACTACCACAGTCCTAAACTAAACCCTGGTTTGTGTTTTGTCCATCAGTCTTTCATTGATGTTCTCTCTTATCTTTGGTCATAAAACATATCTATCGGCAAAGTCATTTGTTCTATGACAACGAAATTGTAAGAAAGTAGAAGAGGTAGTTTGCAAACTGCAGTTTGGTGTTTGAGCAGAACAAAATCCCAAACTGTTTCATACCGCACATGCGCATTTTAAATAGTTATCAAACCGTCCCCAACTACTGCTCGAACAGCCTTATTATTGAGTTCAACTTATTCTTCACACCTTCGCATCTATTTTACATTCCATGCATGATATGTTTTTATACTATGGACTCATGTTCTTGATATTCAAAATTATGTAATGTGTGTTGCGTGTTGATTACATTTTTCAAAATATGAAATATTTAATTCGCGTGTTCCTGTTTTTGAGATAATAACGATAAACATTGTTAAGTATATGAAATTCTTGAAGGCGACAACATGGATGCAATTAAAATTTTAAAACATCTCACTAAAAAATACAACCACAGATGAAGATTACAACCCTACACGGCCGTTATTTGGTAACAAGCATTTGATCATTCGATCCAACGGAATTTATCTATGATTCGATCGCTTCGACACAGAGAACACCTACCTCCTTCGACATCACGGAGATAAATAAACAGAGAGAACATACAATTATTGTATGTTATCTCTGGTAGGAAGTGTCGTAGCAGTAGCACATAAAGAATTATACTTTATACTGTTGTCGTAGTGTTCTCTGGCTGCTCGGCTGTGAGTGTGAATCCCGTAGAAAGTGGTGGTGGTGGATCGGTAGTATTCGGTAGGTATGTTTTCTCCAAGTTTTCTCTGATCGGTAGTTTCAGGTAGTTTGTTGTGTTTATGTTGCAATATGTAAGTATTTCTTTCTCAGTTTATTTTAGCTTCAGAAATCGATAGTATTCTTCTCACTGAGTCTACTGATACTAGGTTTATTATGCGTAATTGAAAATAAATACAATGTTATGATTGCGGATGCTGATTATAGTGCATTAGTTTGTATTTTTGACTTACCTTCATATTATCCTGTATTGTTAATATACAGTACTATAGATAAATTCAAAGAATCCAACAAGCTGAGTCGATATCGATCGACACTAGCTATTGGAAAATTGGAAAATAAGAATGCTAATTCACTATTACTAACTTTGGTTGGATTAAGGTTAGGTGAATTTAAGACTTCATCTTCAGATGTTAAGTTTTCTCTCTTTGTAATTATTACTACCAGAGACTTACTACCACAGCTAATTGTTAGGAACTGATGTCAATCGATTCAGGTTTTCACTACATTTGATTTACAATTGGTGTCCGTAGTCCGTATATAAATAGTTTATCTATGTATCAGTTTAGTCTATGGTTGTGCGTTGACTCAGTTAATCAAGTAATATCGATTTTTCTTAAATGTTGAAAACACGCTTTCTTAAACTAAATCCTTAATATCCCTTTTTAGCTGTGGCGAATTATTAACTAAATTCTGACTGCACGTACGTTACATAACCTCATTAATCTGGAAAATCAGTATCAAAACCACTTCTCTCAGTCTAGGGCTCCGTATAATCACAGTATCTGTTATCTATTACCGGTGTAAATTTTGGCTTAGACATGAATGCTTCCAAGATAAGGTAAATTGATTTTGTTGCAATATTTTTGTTATCAGAGACTTCATTTTGGTATTTGTATATTTCAGACCTCAGACCTTTATCCGTTGATGTACCAGATGGGAAATGTTTGTTTATTGAAAAAAATAGTGAAGGAACCACTTATATCAATAAAATTGTCTCAAACTCTTCCTTCGATCGAGATAATGGAGAGAATGCAGAAGTAAGCATTATATTTTATTTTATAAATATATTTTGATTAAAAGACAGTCAATGTACCTACTGATATGATCTGCATGTAATCACCGAAAAGATGATGCCGCATAATAATGAAGTTATTTTTATGTTGTTAAAGAATATAGTTCAACAAAGTATTTACATGATGGCATTTGTCATTTTATTCCTTTATTCGATGTTTTCGAATATTGGACGGAGTGCATCATGAAGCTCTAACGGCACTGATCCATTACTTCTACACGTCCAAACTGCTCATAACTGAAGTAAACGTCCGATATCTACTACGTGCATCAGAGTTATTTGTTTTGACTGATGTTCTCCATGCCTGTTCTCATTTTCTGGAGGTAAATCACGCTAAATTTAAATTTTGTATAAAGTATTTGTATTTCCTTTTGGTAGTTCCCAATGAACTGCAAGTAAGTCTTCCTCGATATTATGAATCGATTAAATATGGCTACTTATTTGAGTGATTGAATCAAAGTTTATTTTAAACATTCAGTATCTAGGAGAGAAGAATTTAAATGAATTATTATTTATCTTTGGTCTTCAATTCTGTCATAGCTCGGATCAAGCATGATATAGAAAAACGAAAACAATATCTGGTGTCATTGATGGAGATAGTTCGTTTTCCTCTAATGTCTCCGTGAAATCTTATTCAGAATGCGCAAGGAGAACCTTTATTAAAAACAAACACAGACTGTTGGGATTTGGAAGCTATGAATTATCATTACATAAAAGGTGAAATATTCAAAATGTATTTTCTAGTCATATAAATAAGAATTAATTGAATGATCATTTATTTTTATCTGCAGTTTTCCGCCCATTTCTGAATTGAATTTTCTCAAGTTTTATGTCTTAAAATATTTTTGACATATTAAAGGAAAATGACTTTTCGACCAATCGAGAAATTAAGAATTTTTTTGACCTTTTGATTCATAGTTTTTAAGTACACATAGCAAAAATACATATATGTATTTGAGAGTTTAACATGCCTCTATCTCGGAAACCGTAACTCTTTTGAAAAAATGTGCAATTTAAACGTTTCTGGATATTGTCCTATCTTTAATTATACCAACTCAGATTTTCGATTTTCGAGAAAATTTGCCCCCCACCCCCTTCGGGGACGGTTTTCGGAGGAAAGGAGATTTCGGATTTCCGTTTTTATGAATATGGGACCATTTCTCAAGCCTCCTCTCATGGATGAACCGAGTACGATTACTATATTTATTTTAGTTATCAGTTTCTATTTCGAAAAATGTATCTCCTTCAAAAATACAAATGATTAATTTATGGCATGTTTCTAATATGTGTGGAGAGAGTTTTCGAAGAAAATGAGGTAAGCATATATCAGAGTAGTACAAATGAGAAAAACTACAGCAGGGTCTAACATTGCGAGCCATTGCGTTATTGGTGCAACGATTCTATATTCTTTTCTAGTTATCTGATTACCAATCGCTCAGTAAACATTGATGGTACTCTTGTGTAGTAAACGAAATGAAAAATGTCCATAATAGTATGGGGTGAATCAAAAGGTTATGTCTGTTTATGTTACATTATTGTTTACTGATTACAGAGACAACTTATTGATTACCAGTCAACTTTCTGATTAGTAAGCGATTACTTTTCAGAGACTTATACGGACATTTATTGAATTTCATATTAATATAGCAGATACTATTTGTTGTAATTCTATCATAAATTTTTGCAGTAATCAACGTAATTCCTATGCCTGTTTTTATGCCTTCTTCACTTTCTAAACTTTAAAAATTTCATGATTTTCACTTGTATTGACAATATGTAAATTTGTTTTATAGGTACTTGACTAATTTTTTGAACAATTTTTATTTCGTAGTTAGATATTCAATTAAATGAAAAAAATACAAAAAAATTACGAGTCTATTTTGAAAATAAAAAAAATATATTCAAAAATTGTTTTCAAATTTCCCGCTTGAATTCTAAAAACGGCTGCAAAGTCACAATCTCCCTTAGTGTCCCATGGTATTAAAGAAAGGAGGAATAGAGCAGAGAACACTATCTGACCAGAGAGAAGACACAATATTGTATGTTCTCTCTGAGATGGATTTGTTCATCGACTTGATTACTACGTCACTATCTTGGTCGATTTTGATAGGCGTTCGCAGTCACGTGATAATGGGTATGAAATTACAATTATTTAAATTGATTAAATTTTTAATTCTAAGAGAAATTTAACCTGCATAATGTGATTTTTGGTATGTTAGGACTACCTAATATGATCTGAACATCACTTTATATTGAAATCCATTAATGTCAAGTTCATTTATAAATTAATAAAATTCAACTGGAGATAATTTACAGATTGGTGGTTCAGACACAGAAGAGAGATGTGTGAACGTATTCGATGTGGCAAATGAGAAGTGGTCGGAGTGCAGCAACACTTTTTGGAAGGTAGAGAAGATGCGGCTGCAGCCGGCTGCTACCATTCTAGACAATCTTCCCACAGGTGGGAAGAAAGGAGACTATTATTTAAAGTCATGCGAGAGGTTCGATCTTGAAACTGGGCAGTGGACAAAATTAAATGATATGTTGGACGGGAGATGAGGACATGACATTTGTGCAATGAACGGAAAAATTTACGCCTAAGTTCCACCGCTGTGACCTGTTTAGGGTTAAATAATTCGATTGTTTGCTTTTATTTATATGGTTTCACTATATTTCGCATCAACCAACTCCTAATATATGTAAAATAACAGTCTTTTTTAATATTTGTGTTCTGTGGAATGTTACTCACCGGAGACGGATTCTTGGACAAGTCTTCCTTATATGACTACTCCTAGGTCATTTCCCAGTAAGTTCCAATTATATTTGTTCTATAGCAGCGAAATTCTTTCAAACTTTAAATCAACGAATAATTTATTGAACTAGGTGTATGGGGGTACAAATTTTTGTGTGAGATTTTTACATAAAAATTCTTGCAGATACTTCTAGCAGTCTGTACGCAAGCCTAGTGTTTTATATACTAAAAAAAGCAAAGTATATACATAACTTACATCTAGAATTATAGTACATAGTACATATATATGACATATTTAGTATCCTTAACTGAGAATCATACAGTTATACTTTTGATTGATAATAACCATTTTTTAGTAGTTCTTTTTTACTAATGTTTAATATTTTTCATTCCTTTGGTAGCATATGAAAATTTTTATTGGCAAATAACTGTACTCGTTTTTACCAACTTCTGATTTACATAACGGTAGAGTTAGTTTTAATTATTTTTCAGGTTTCAGAAATCCACGATTTCTACATAAATAAGCCAATAGTTCAAATTTCAAGTTCCTTCCGTAGCAATCCTCATCAAAATGTTTGGAGCAAATTCGCGCATTTTTTATGTTGACCTTATCTGCCCGTTTATAAGCATTTTCCCATTGTTTGCTAACATTGTCGTCCTTTGGAAACCGTGAAGACTGATAGTCTGTGTGGCATCCAGCTATGGCACAACGCATTTTGATAATTATTTAAATATAATAAAGCAATAAACAGAAGCACAACCTCACACCGACAAACAAATCAAATGAGAGTTGAGCTACTTCGTACGAACAAGCTAACCACATGACGTCAACGCGTAGATTTAGGCTCCGCCCAGAATGCGCAATATCATATCTTTGTATCATGTGTATAACCTATACCACTGACGTGACAGTTGGTGACAGTTAGGGCACATAATGGTGGGCGGTGATAATACACATCTATACAGTGCTCTAGTTGCGCTACAACCCTTGCGCTCTGAGATAGTTCACAGTTCTATTGAAAGATATTGTTTACCAAATTCCCCAACAACCAGAGATAACATGATTAAAAATTATAAAATTATGAAATTTTATGACTAAATCTCAAAAAAAGACAGATAAATAAAACTAAATATCGGATTAATAGCGTCTCTCGAAAATTGTATTATAACAAAATTTTCAGTCATCGATATTTTTGTCTCGGAATTAGATATTGAGATATAGTTTTCACTAGCCTATTTCAGTATCATTTCACTACATTTTTATGATAAAAAAGTCATATTATTGCATTTAATTTCAAGAGAATTTAGCCATTCTATGTAATTATATAGAGAAACGCACTCTAGTGGCATCACTAAGAAATACACATATTACGAGTAAGATGGATTTGATGGAGCAATAAACTATTTTTCCAACAAGACTAAGCTTGCTAAAATCCGTTCATTCGTTAAGAAGTTACAGCTGTTTATTTAAAAGAACATTGAATCACCCCCACCACTTTATTTCAACAGATACGTCAATTATTTCTAAACGAAAATTCTCAAATTAAGCTTAGATTTAAAAACCATATATTTTTTTGGTACATTTACTAGTTAAAATCACTATACAAGTTGAACCTGGCGGATACGCCCCCTTATGGCCATCTTGGAAATCTGAAAATATTTTCCATGATCTTCTCTTGGTCACTTTAGTTAAAACTTTTTTTACCGCAGGTCTCTATGATGAATAGCTCCCGAGATACGGCACTTTGCATTCTTATCTGGCCACCCTGTACATCGTTTTGTAAATTTGAGGCGAAAACCGAGCGAGCTTCGTTAACCAGGTGACTAAGGCGCTACCGTCGAAAATGAGTATTTTGTAGAATAATTCAACATTCGACTATCAGGCGACCAGAAATGGCTATAGGTACTTATGTGTTCCCAGAGTCTCTCAACGGCAATCACCAGCCCGCTGCCCGTTAGAACACAAAAGTACCTATAGCCGTTTCTGGTTGCCTGATAGCCGAATGTTGAATTATTGTACAAAATACTCATTTTTGACGGTAGCGCCCTCGTCACTTGGTTAACGAAGCTCACTCGGTTTTCGCCTCAAATTTACTATACGATGTACACTTATATGTAGTATCTATCTTCTTTGCTATAGTCTTTCCAGTACCACCATTCTATCGCATCTTGATTGTTAACTAATAATCTAGTATTATGTATTATATTATTATTACAATATATTCGAATTTAACCCAACATGTTAGAAAATTTCACCCTGGTAAATTAAAGGCATTTGAACTAAATCTGAGGGGATGATTATTTTCCTTCCCTAAATGCAGATTATTTACCCTTTTGACAGCTTCCAGTTCAAATGCATGGAACAGAGCACATAACATTTTTATGATAAAGCGTTAAGAAATAATGATAAATAATGGCCGTTGTAGTTTGTTGTTGTAGACAACTTCAAAATTACCAGCATCAATAGACTTAATATTATTTTGTCTTTTTCAGTGTAACATTACGAAAAATTTCACTAATAGAAGATATATAGGCTTAGGCCGGATTTTCATGGATCCGTTGGTACGTCGATACGTCAGAGCTCCCATTGGTTGTAAAATTCAGCTTCTCATTGGTTAATTGGTTAAATTTTTCGGACGTTTTGACATGCTCATGCATCCGACAATACGACAAGTCTGAATGTATATACATTGTTGCTAGATGTTTTATTAAATACGGTATAAGAAACCATTGATGGTTATTCAGTTGTAGAATTCATGCTTTTCTGGCAAAAACAGAAATGTACTGTAACGTGGGCTTTACACCACGCTGCATACACGCCTTAAGCGTGAATGTCATGTCATACGTCATGTCATATATGTCATAGAAACGAGGAATCAGAATTAGAGTTGATTGTTATGTAGAAATAAATAAAAGTCGAAATATAATCTTTTATTATCAAACACTACATTACATGGTGTCAGAAGTCGTGTGACGAATTCATAAAAAGTGAAGAAATCTGCCAGATAAGGTTATAATAAATAAAAACCTAAACATGGGAGATGAAAGTGGCGTGGCCGGCATAAGACCGCCAAAACCTCTAACTTTCACTGAAAACATGTCAGCTAGTTGAAAAGGATGGAAACAACAATTCAATTGGTATGCTACTGCATCACAACTCAGCAAAAAATCACCTGAAGTGCAGGCAGCAACATTCATGGCCACGATTGGATCTGAAGCAATACAGATATTCAACAACTTCAACCTAACTGAAGCCCAGCAGAAAGACATGGATCAGATAATGAACAAGTTTGAAGAATATTTCATACCAAAAATTAACGTATCATTTGAAAGATACAACTTCTTCAAAATCGTGCAGAAAGAAGACGAGCCCTTCGAAGAATTTTTGAATACAATCAAAACACAGGCAAAAACATGCGAATTCGATAACTTAACAGATAGCCTGTTGAAGGAAAAAATCGTTTTTGGAGTACAATCTGATGCGGTTAGAGAAAAACTACTCACTGAAGAAAATCTAGACCTGAACAAAGCAATCTCTATATGCCGAGCTAGCGAACAAGCAACCAAACATCTGAAAGAAATCAATGTTTCAGAAAATAGTCGAGTACACTTAGTGAAAGGCAAGAATAAAGAATACAGCAAAGACACTTTCATGTGCAAAAGATGTGGCACAAGACACAAAAAACAAAGTTGTCCAGCATATCAAAACAAATGCAATAGCTGTAACAAAATTGGACATTTTGAAAGCCAGTGTCGGTCTAAAAACAAAAAGAAAGTAACAAAAGGTACAAAAATGCATTCCGTTGGAGAAAGTGAAAATCTAATGGACGGGTCAGAAGCTGAACAAGAAATTCTTTACATAAGAAGGTTGATCCAGAATGAAGAAGAAGACTGGCATGAAATCATTCAGATTGGTAATAAGAAAGTAAAAGTTAAATTAGACACAGGTGCACAGTGTAACGTTCTACCAAAATGGATAAGTGATAAACTCGAGTGCAAAGTAATACAATCAAAAACAAAAAGACTAGTAAGTTTCACAGATGATAAAATAACAGTGCTAGGTGAGGCTAATCTAAACTGAAAGGACTGCAACAAAAAATAACCTTCAAAATCGTTGAAAAAGATGTTCCCCCCATTCTAGGAAGAAAGTCATGTGAAAACTTAGGCCTGGTAGTAAGAGTTCATGAGCTGAAATTCACTAATAAAGATGAGGATATCTTCAAAGGATTGGGATGTCTAAAAAACTATGAATATGATATTGATTTAGTTGAAAATCCACAGTTTAGAATACAACCCAAAATTATATACAAAAAAGGAAACGAAATACCAATCGCTGATCTGTTAAGCCGAGACATAAAATCAGACAACAATCATGAAGAAACAGATGAAGAAGAATTGGTAGTACAAATAATCTTAGCTATGTCTGAAAATGCTAGGAAATCTCTCGTAAAGGCTACAGAAGAAGATAGAGAACTTCAAATTCTCATAACCTACATAAATAACGGTTTCCCAAATGATAGACTCAGTTTACCAGAAATAGTGAGACATTACCATAATTTTAGAGAAGAACTTTCCACCTATGAAGGATTAGCATTCAAAGGAGAAAAAGTGATAGTACCTAAATCTAAAATTAAGGAGATGTTAACTCAAATACACACAGGACATCTCGGAATACAAAGTTGCTTGACACGAGCAAGGCAATTGTTATATTGGAAAGGACAGTACGACGATATTGTCGAATTTGTAAAAAAAATGTGTAATTTGTGAGTCAACCCAAAGAAACAATCCCAAAGAACCTATACAGATGAAAGAAATTCCTAACAGGCCTTGGCAGAGAGTAGCCACAGATCTGTTTACACATAAAGGAAAATGTTATATATCCATCATTGACAGCTATTCAGGGTATGTCGATTTTAAACAATTAAGAACAACTACATCAAATGAAATCATAGAGATTATGAAAGACTGGTTTTCCACACATGGTATAGTCGAATCAGATAATGGACCACAATACTCGAGCAGACAATTCAAACAATTTGCAAAAGAGTGGGATTTTGAACACCAAACAAGTAGCCCGTACCACTCTCAAGGAAATGGACTAGCGGAAAGAGGCGTACAGATAGCAAAAAACATTATACGAAAGTGCTCCATGGATAAGTCTGATGTTAAACTAGCACTACTAAACTACAGAAATACACCTAGAAACCAAATCCTTGGAACACCAAGTCAAAGACTTCTTAGTCGAATAACACGATCTACTGTACCAACAGCTACAGAAAACCAAAAATAGTCGAAAATGTTAAAGAAGAACTGCAAGAACTAAGGATGAAACAAAAACAATATGGAGATCAACATAGAAAGAACAAAGAAGAGTTACAAGAGGGAGAGAGAATAAGATACAGAGTTGATCATCGAAACTGGAAAGGAGGAGAAATAATAAAAAAAAATGAAAACCCAAGATCAATTACAATACAAACAGACAATGGTAAACAGATAAGAAGAAACTTAGGTATTATCCAGAAATCCAACACCAGGATCCCTGCCGAAAAAGAAATTGTCATATCTCCCAACAGCCAATCAAAAATACTTCCTCCACCAGTAGAAGTACATGAACAAAATACTTCCCAATCCCAAGAATCAAGACCTCAGAGCTACATTCCAGAATCGTCTAAGTCTCAAGATAAACAAGTAATCCCAGAAAATGTTTATAGAACAAAATCAGGAAGATTTGTAAAACCTATAGATAGGCTTGATTTATAAATAATATATATATTACAATTTCAATAAAGTATAGGGGATGTAACGTGGGCTTTACACCACGCTGCATACACGCCTTAAGCGTGAATGTCATGTCATACGTCATGTCATATATGTCATAGAAACGAGGAATCAGAATTAGAGTTGATTGTTATGTAGAAATAAATAAAAGTCGAAATATAATCTTTTATTATCAAACACTACATTACATGTACTAAAACAAAACCAAGTATTATTAGGGTTATACATATATTTTCGTCATATTGCACGCCTTTTCTGTCTTATACAAGAACATTTGACCTATTCACCTTTTGTAATGTTTCAGTCTGGCAACATTGATTTCATTACGAAAAAAAAAATCAGATTGCTACTTGCTATCAGAGTCTCTGTTGCTATGGTCAGAAAGCAAACACTAGTTTGTTTTTGTGGCTTGGGTGCAATTTTGTTTTCCACGATGGTCTTGTCTTCCCTAGGTCCCACCAAAACGCAACATCTCTTATCTATGGGTCCCACTAACTTCAGTGAATTATCAAAATATTCACTGGACATCCTCAGATAATTAAAATACTTTTCAATATCAGCTAGTTTCAGTTCATTTAATAAATTATGATAAGCGCCCTGTTATTTTCTGCATTTAAAAATGTTTCTGATTCACAATCTTTTTGATTTACCAATTTTTTATTTTCTGATTATAAGCAAAATTTATAAAAGTTTAATATTATTTGTTTTTCGTCATTTCGTATTTATAACTTTATAATAAACAAAAAAAACTTGAAATTCAAACAACACAAGCAGCAGGTAACTGTCAGAAAAGTGAGGTTGAAGAGAATCCGATATCGGACAAAAGTTAAATTTTAACTTCTTCCGTCATCGGATACATTGAGCTATATCGGATCGACGGATGACGGATCCATGAAAATCCACCCTTAGGCTTCCTTTTTTGCATTGGGGATTCGGGTATTTGGAGATTCACGTCACTGGCTGAAATGTTTACGTGACCATAGCGAGAGCCGTCAAAATCGCCGAATCTCCAAATACCCAAGAATAGGCTGGGGAATATAAAAGACAAACATTACAAACAGTCTGAAACACAATGCTCACAAACGAGGCGAATTTGCCAAAGAGGACACCAATTTCAACAGAGATGGCAACAAAATCATTGTTGACACAGGTAAGTTTTATTTTATTATATATTAGATTATCTCTTAAATGAAGATGATACACTCATATATATTCACAGATTTACGTAGAAACTCGGAAAATTAGAGCACAAAATGGATGATGAACGAGAAGGTATCCTTTGCAGATCTTAGCAAGTTTTGGATCGAACATACGACCGTAGAATAAACCCACTATCCACCAAAATAGGACGATACAATTCTGAAGAAGCCTTGGTATTCAATTATGAATGTATAGATATTCATAAGTTAGAATGGTAAATGTAAATTAATGTGCATTTGTATGGGAAGCACCCAATTTTTGTAATTGTACGTAATTTTTATTTGATATATGAAGTTCTTCGCGAATGATTTGTTTTTTGTAATTTGGATTTATTGTATTAATAAAACTTTCATTATTCTAATTATAGTTTTATTCAAGGCGAAAATTGCTGTAATACCTTAGAATGTATTACAGCAATTTTTGTGAACGCATCTTCTTATCATCAATTATTATTAAATGAAACGATATTTTGAATATTCCTGCAATTTTTAAATCATTGATGTGAGCGCCATCTAAGACGCAGTCGCTGGAAAATGTGGACCAATGAATTGTTAGGGATCAAAAATGTATTATTGTATAAATTGAGTTGACCGTCCCTTCCCTCATTAGACTCACCACTACCCACAATTTGTCAGGTTCTTAGTTGGGTAATTTGGTAATCAGACATTACTGTGGAAAAGACCATTATTAATGATGAATGATGATTTCGAGATAAAATTCAGTATTTATTTTTTCTATGGATAGAAACACCACAAGCGTTTTGTTAATCAAATGTCATTTGTATAAGTTCGTTCAGTTTTGATATGTTTGTTTATACTGTGATATAACAGAGGCACAGGCTTGTAAGCTGTGACCGTGGTTTTGATTGGTTTCGTTAAATTAGTTATCTTCCTGAAAATATTTGTCATATTCGGCGATCTCAACATTCAACTCCAAAAATACTTGAAATACCCTGAGATCACTTGAAGTATTTCGTGATAAAAATATACCTGAAATTCCTCTGCAATTAAAAAACTTGAAACCACCAAATGAATATTTCATCCTTGTTTCAAATTTAGTGTCGTGGGTTCGGAAACTGTTTCAAAATACCTCAATAGAATCAAAAGCCATGCTGTAGGGTCTGATAGAATCTCTTTAAGTATGCTATATTTGATTGTGTTATATTCTTGGGTTCTTATATCTAATAAAACACTTTTGCTATTTAAGATGTTTAATGATTTCTCATCGTACATTACATTTTCTATCAGGTTGTTGAGCGGTAATGACAAAAATACGTAATGTCCGTTTTTGGATGATGACAACGGAACACCGAATATACAAAGAATACAGAACAAGCAAATTAATACATCATAGAATACAACAGATTGTACCTCAGATATTGGAGCAAATTACATATAATTTTTAACTTCTCTATTATATCTAATGGAAACATGCCTAAGTTAGACCTTTAGCAAAACGCAATAATCCAACTGAATTGTGTGCTTTAAGACCAATCCGCATTCTTCCAACTCTCTCGAAAGCGTTCGAATTGATAATTAAAGAAGAGGTAACGACATATATAAAAATGACTAATTTTATGACAGATGTTCAATCTGGATTCCGTCCCCAATACATTACAACAACAGGACTGAGTCTGATTACAGTCGCGTCAGGGCTCTTGCTCCGTTTGTGTTTAAGTAAAGTCGTTCTTTTCTTTTTTATTTTATTTGTTTATTTTGTGAGGGCTCTAAATGCACAGTTAAATACAGAATCGCACCCGAACATAAAGTGAAAAGTAAACATTTTATCATTGCACGTTGGTTTTGGGATGAAAACGAAGGAAAGGTGGAAAGTGTTATCAATCAAATTAAATCACGCTTCATTAGTTTGCACCACTTTTTCCTTGTTATTATATTATTTGGTAAACGAAAAAACAATTCATTGGGATGTTTAACTGTAGTGCTTTGACATGGGCACAATACAATATAATAATATGTAATAACTAAAATACGACTTGAACGGCATAAGTGACTACACAATTAATAAATCTGTACGATCTCGGCGAATAACGCGCTGCATCTTTTCAAAGTCCCATAACTATTTAATTTTTAGAGATAAATTTGAATTGATTCTTCAACATTTTTGTTTTATTTCGCTTAAATTTTTATAATCAATCGATAAAAAAAGGAAACTTCATTATTCATTTAAGGACTCAGGTTGGTTGAAAATGAATCAAATGAGAAAATGTTTTTCTTGTCACGAAAGAATGATTCGCGCAATAAATACCACTAAACAATGCCTACCACATGAACTCAAAGACTTCAGCTTGAGAAATTTTAAAAAAACATTTCAAAGTCGTCCTCGGAACAAGGTAATGATGTGTTTACTATTCTGATGACTCTTGCATTGATTTTTGGTACATGTATAATGACGTCTACGTACTAAAACTTTCATTATTAAAACATTTTGTCACTTATATATAAGAAATAAAAATTTACTAGTTTATATCTATACTTGTATTCTTGTATCTAACCCAAAATATTAACTTGTTTCAATGTATACATACATAAATTATATTTGAAGGTTTATATATACTTATGTATTTAATAGGTATGTGACTGGTAACAGATTTTATAGATTAGTGTGTACGTCCCAGGTTGGGTTTCAAAGTAGCTCTAATAGCTGAACTCCGCCCATTCATCATACTTGTTAACCTTTAAAATTGTAAACCACTGAATGTGATGAATAAAAGCATGTTATTATTATTATTATAAACACAATAATTGTAGTGTTTTGTATCTTGAAATCATCACACAAAATTAACGCTAACCCATAAACTACAATGGCTATTAAACAGCCATTGGTCCTGGCTACATTGAGAACTATGTGATTGGAGGTAGTGTTTTCTTTGGCTATATAAGTAATAACTAGTCGTGAAGACTTGTTAGAGATACTTTTGCGACCACGAAAACTCTGACAAAACAGACCTTGACAACCATTTATGTTTATAATCCAATATTCTGCTGATTTTTCTCGATACTCGGTAATATTTTAACAAAAGTCTATTGAACTACACCCATAAACTTACAAAGATGTAATGCATACTTTATATAGTGAACATAATGTAAAACAAGTTTTGATTGAATCTTAATGAACTGTTGGGAAGCTTATACATAAGTTACAATTAAAAATATTAAAACAACTTGTAAGAGCATGCTTTCTATGCAAGGAATATGCTTAGAGTATAAACGCAACATCTCTTATCTATGAAGCTTAGACTAAAGAACTAAAGTTTACGACTAGAGTAGCGAAACTTGGAGGAAGTCATGAGATAAAATATATGAAGTGTTTTTCTCTGAGTCAAACTGATCGATTAAAATAAGAGGAGAGCACAGTTCATCTTAAAATCTATTGAATAACATACATGATCATTATTTACATTTTTATTGCAGCTTTCTATTATGCTGACTGATTTGTTTTCTTCTTATTTAAATAATCTTCGTTTTCAAACGATATACATCTCTTAACCTGAAATGCCCCTAGATTATTCACAAGTTTTACATTGTTACTATGATTATAATTTTCTGTTTCTATATTATTTACACGTTGAATTAATTCAGCGATTTCTCTCTTTTGATTAGCAACTTCAAGTTTTAGTTTATTAACTTCCTTCATTAAAGGATTATCAAAAAAATATATTTGGCATATTTTATGAAGGACAAATTCTTCTAGATCCGACAGTGTCAGCTTTCTATCAAATTTTCTTGACTTCATAAATTCTCCCAATGTTTTAAATATTTGGTTTTTGGATTCACCATCATGCGTTGCCTCAGCAGGGTTATTGTTATTGCCGGCGGTGTCACTTACAGTTCTTCTACTACGCAACTCTTTGATTTCTCTCTCTATGAAAAATCAGGGACATAAAGATATTTCATTCTTAAAATTTTTATAAAAATTCTTACCAAGTTTGTCAAAAAACTCTTCAACGTTGATGATATTGAAAAAAATAGTAACAGTGTAACACACTGATTTAAAATTGAATTGAAAAACTACTACTTGAACTACTTGATTCTTTTTTACATTTCTACTTCTACTCATTTTAGGCCATAAAACCTAAATTTTAAAGATCTTTAAATATCCTTTGTTTCAAGGTTTAACTGTCACTAAATAGTAAGGGTGTTCGAGCAGCGGTTCAAACCAGTCCCAAAGCGTCAGACGCCTGCGCACTTCAATTTACGATGAATAATTTATTCCCAAGTACTAGTAAGATGTTCGAGCAGTAGTTTGACGATTTCCAAACTAGTCCGGACTCAGTTTGAGACGGCGCAGTTGAAGCATCTTCGTCTTCTTAGAGTATAGTGTTCTCTGTTGTTGGAGAAATCCCTTTCAGAGAATACTACCACAGTCCTAAACTAAACCCTGGTTTGTGTTTTGTCCATCAGTCTTTCATTGATGTTCTCTCTTATCTTTGGTCATAAAACATATCTATCGGCAAAGTCATTTGTTCTATGACAACGAAATTGTAAGAAAGTAGAAGAGGTAGTTTGCAAACTGCAGTTTGGTGTTCGAGCAGAACAAAATCCCAAACTGTTTCATACCGCACATGCGCATTTTAAACAGTTATCAAACCGTCCCCAACTACTGCTCGAACAGCCTTATTATTGAGTTCAACTTATTCTTCACACCTTCGCAGCTATTTTACATTCCATGCATGATATGTTTTTATACTATGGACTCATGTTCTTGATATTCAAAATTATGTAATGTGTGTTGCGTGTTGATTACATTTTTCAGAAATATGAAATATTTAATTCGCGTGTTCCTATTTTTGAGATAATAACGATAAACATTGTTAAGTATATGAAATTCTTGAAGGCGACAACATGGATGCAATTAAAATTTTAAAACATCTCACTAAAAAAATACAACCAGAGATGAAGATTACAACCCTACATGGCCGTTATTTGGTAACAAGCATTTGATCATTCGATCCAACTGAATTTATCTATGATTCGATCGCTTCGACACAGAGAACACCTACCTCCTTCGGCATCACGGAGATAAATAAACAGAGAGAACATACAATTATTGTATGTTATCTCTGGTAGGAAGTGTCGTAGCAGTAGCACATAAAGAATTATACTTTATACTGTTGTCGTAGTGTTCTCTGGCTGCTCGGCTGTGAGTGTGAATCCCGTAGAAAGTGGTGGTGGTGGATCGGTAGTATTCGGTAGGTATGTTTTCTCCAGAGAAAACATACCTCCAAGTTTTCTCTGATCGGTAGTTTCAGGTAGTTTGTTGTGTTTATGTTGCAATATGTAAGTATTTCTCAGTTTATTTTAGCTTCAGAAATCGATAGTATTCTTCTCACTGAGTCTACTGATACTAGGTTTATTATGCGTAATTGAAAATAAATACAATGTTATGATTGCGGATGTTGATTTTAGTGCATTAGTTTGTATTTTTGACTTACCTTCATATTATTGTATTGTTGATATACAGTACTATAGATAAATTCAAAGAATCCAACAAGCTGAATCGATATCGATCGACACTGGCTATTGGAAAATTGGAAAATAAGAATAATAAGAATGCTAATTCACTATTACTAACTTTGGTTGGATTAAGGTTAGGTGAATTTTAGACTTCATCTTCAGATGTTAAGTTTTCTCTCTTTGTAATTATTACTACCAGAGACTTACTACCACAGCTAATTGTTAGGAACTGATGTCAATCGATTCAGGTTTTCACTACATTTGATTTACAATTGGTGTCCGTAGTCCGTATATAAATAGTTTATCTATGTATCAGTTTAGTCTATGGTTGTCCGTTGACTCAGTTAATCAAGTAATATCGATTTTTCTTAAATGTTGGAAACACGCTTTCTTAAACTATATCCTTAATATCCCTTTTTAGCTGTGACGAATTATTAACTAAATTCTGACTGCACGTACGTTACATAACCTCATTAATCTGGAAAATCAGTATCAAAACCACTTCTCTCAGTCTAGGGCTCCGTATAATCACAGTATCTGTTATCCATTACCGTTAAATTTTTCGGACGTTTTGACATGCTCATGCATCCGACAATACGACAAGTCTGAATGTAGGTATATACATTCACCTTTTGTAATGTTTCAATCTGGCAACATTGATTTCATTACGAAAAAAAAAATCAGATTGCTACTTGCTATCAGAGTCTCTGTTGCTATGGTCAGAAAGCAAACACTAGTTTGTTTTTGTGGCTTGGGTGCAATTTTGTTTACCACGATGGTCTTGTCTTCCCTAGGTCCCACCAAAACGCAACATCTCTTACCTATGGGTCCCACAAACTTCAGTTAATTATCAAAATATTCACTGGACATCCTCAGATAATTAAAATACTTTTCAATATCAGCTAGTCTCAGTTCATTTAATAAATTATGATAAGCGCCCTGTTCTTTTCTGCATTTAAAAATGTTTCTGATCCACAATCTTTTTGATTTACCAATTTTTTACTTTCTGATTATAAGCAAAATGTATTAAAGTGTAATATTATTTGTTTTTCGTCATTTCGTATTTATAACTTTATAATAAACAAAAGAAACTTGAAATTCAAGCAACACAAGCAACAGGCAACTGTCAGAAAAGTGAGGTTAAAGAGAATCCGATATCGGACAAAAGTTAAATTTTAACTTCTTCCGTCATCGGATACATTGAGCTATATCGGATCGACGTACCGACGGATGACGGATCCATGAAAATCCACCCTTAGGCTTCCTTTTTTGCATTGGGGATTCTGGTATTTGGAGATTCACGTCATTGGCTGAAATGTTCACGTGACCATAGCGAGAAACGTCAAAATCGCCGAATCTCCAAATACCCAAGAAGTTCATTCAAGTTCAACTTTCTGACAGTCTCCACAATTACGCGCACGCGCAATTTTCAATTGGTTTGCTTGCGTCGGCTTGTTGTCATCTCATCAGATTAGATTAAATTTATAAATATTAACTGAGGACTGTGGTTTTAGAAAAACAACTTCAAATATAGAAGAGCAGTTGATCAAACGACAAACATCGTCTGCTGGACCGTCTTCATCATTTGCTCTTTTTCTTAAATAGAATATTTAATACTAAGAATGATTTGTTCACAATTAACATAATTTTTGATATCGTATAATTTTTTTGGCAAATTTTATTAACATGTTGAAATATAGGTTCACATCATCGCTATATTACTTTGTTAGATACGTACTATAACTGTAGAAAAAGTTATAATAATGTGTACACTATAAATGAGTTAATTTAAAAAGTCCTTATTTCTACTAAAAGCAACTTGAAAGCGCAAATAGCCATATCTTGTCCCGTTAATTTCAAATTCTACTAACCGCATGACGTCAATCAAGTAGGATAGAAAATACGAGGAAGTACTTAAGTTATAAAGTGAAGCCGCGCGGAATTTAGGCAACCCGTCAAGTATGAAGACTGGTGCGGACGTTAACAAAGGGAACTTCATCAATTTTGCTGATGTTCTGCTTTTTTGCTTGCTATAAGGAAGAGAAATGACAAAAAGAAGTCACAGCGTTTATTGTATTATCGTTTAGAGTACCACCTACAATCTTATAATATACATTTTATATACGATACTTATAAAATTAATTACTTACTAAATCCGCAAAAAAAGAAACTCACATGATTTTACAAAATAAACAACACATGAATGTCCTTTAAACAAAATTAACTTATTTTAAAACTGCCTCCTAATTTCAGATATATCTATAACATTTATTGCAATAAAATGAAATCTTATATCTACATATTTGGCCGCAATTATCTTTATTAACGAAAATAAATGATTATCTAAGGGATGTTAATCGAAAACGTGGCCATTGAGGGTTTCAAAAATAGTGGAATTTGAAAATTATTGCAAAACCTTATTGGACAAATGCACTGGCGTATATTGTCTTGCTTAGGTCTTCTCAGCACTTTTACCATCGCCTGACGAATGGACTTATTACTTATAAATCAGCGGAAGAATAAAGCAAATTATCTCATTTTTCACTGCTATGAGCAATGTTCATACTTCGCGGGTTACCTATACGTCAGTCGGCTTCACTACCACGCAATGCACTCTAAACCAATGCTACCTCTATACCTTCTGACCTCCTTGACGTCAATGCGCCGACTAGACGAAATTGAGACGGTTATTTTGCATAATATCTTTGTATCATAGTATCATGTCACGTACCACAGACAACAGAAAAATTTGAGTTCACCATAAGGGTGTTCGAGCAGCGGTTCAAACCAGTCCCAAACCGTCAGACGCCTGCGCACTTCAATTTACGATGAAATAATTGATTCCCAACTACTAGTAAGATGTTCGAGCAGCAGTTTGACGATTTCCAAACTAGTTCGGTCTCAGTTTGAGACAGGCGCAGTTGAAACTTCTTCTTCTTCTTAGAGTTGTTGTTGTTGGACTAATCCGTTTCAGAGAACACTGCCTCAGTCCTAAACTAAACACTGGTTTTGTGTTTTGTCCATGAGTCTCTCATTGTTCTCTCTTATCCTTGGTCATAAGACATATCAATCGGCATAATCATTTGCTCTATGACGATGAAATTGGAAGGGGTAGTTTGCAAATTGCAGTTGGTGTTCGAGCACATGGTACAATAAGACCAGGTATGTTACATTGATGGACACGTTTTCGTTCAGTTGACGCACCTCATCCGAAGTCCGCCATATTTGTTTTATCCCGCTTTTCAATTCAAATTAGAATATATTTTTCCTACGATTTTTGTGTATATCATCAACTAATCTTTTTATATTCATGCTTTTCATTCACTCTCTCATACTACGTATCAGAAGCAGAAATGATTAAATTTATATTTTTAATTAAAATTGACAGTATATTCGATTATATGGTGTAAATCACTTACGTTAACTATGATGTTATAGCAGAGAACAGAGATTCTGTTCTCTGGTTAAAGATATGAAAATTTGACGAAAACCTTATTGATATTTTTTTTGAACTATAAAGTGGGATATTGTTTATAACCTTTTTCAATGTGTCTTCGATTATATTGTTTCCTTGTAGAGATGTTTTTAGAGAGAGAGAAATGTTGGGTGTTACCATTATCTTGAATGTAGTGTTCTCTGCACAAGAGTCACAAGAGTGTTCGTGTTCTCTGCACAAGACACAATATGACAATAAATATGGCGGATTTGGGATGACTCTCGGAACATGAGGAATACCCCCATCAGACTCATATCTCATATTTTTTACTAGAAAATTCTATTTTCGCGTTACTAATAAATTAATTTTTAATAACAAAAAATGGATGATAAAAACACATGTATTTTTTGTAGATAGAAATATCAGCATGGATAAATATTAAACACAATATGGGTATGGCATTTAATCGTAATAAATGGTCGCAGATAGTGGAATGTGTCGCTTATTTTTGTAAATACGATGATTTTAATTGGGATGGATCTCTTCAGCATATTTTACAGAATTGTTTGAAGCAAAAACTACATGTGATGGTAGCTAGAGCACCAAGAGTATTTCATATTGGAGAATGGTAGGCTCAATATTATCTATCACCGATATATATTGAATAGCGTGAATTTGAAATTGACAGACACAAAAAATAAATCAAAATACTTTAATTGTTTCCATTCATATACAGTTTTCTATAGTCCACAATAGAACAAAAAAATCATTAAGCGACGTAACATTCTCAAAATAACGGTACATAAAATTTGTTTTATGGTTGTTAAATATTCTGTAATGAACTTCTTTGGTTTTGGTGAGTTTTCTAATAATAACTTTTTTTTTCAGTTCCTAAAGACATAGATAATACGAATTTTTTCTTTTATTGGTGAAAAGAAAAAAATATCGTACAAATCTTGTAAATAACGGGTTGTTTGAATGTGTGTATGTAACACTAAGTTTTCATCAGTTCTCTCGAGCAATTTTCACCCTAATAGATTTTTTGAACGGAAAACTTTTTTAAATTATTTTTATATATTTTTAAATTATGTTCAATCAACATCAAGTTAATCTCTTGAGTATTTGCATTATTATATTGCTTATTATTATGTGTATATAAGAATAACTGAAAATATATTTATATGCAAATGATTAAATCAAATTTATCTTCAGGTAAATAATAATCTAGATCTAGATGATAGATAACTGCAAGTATTTCAATTAGAATTAGGTACGCAGATGACATGGTAGTCCCTGCCCTGGCGGAATCAGTATCTACAATCTACCGACATCACATACATTACTTTATTAACACCTTAACTCAAGTAAGTACCACATTGGAATTGGAGATAAACAACTCAATAACTAGAATACTTGTTTTTAGTACAACTTCAGAAGAACATTTCCAACAACTGTGATTCCATCCAAAGTCCAAAGCATTTATTGAAGTAGTTGTATAGGTAAGGATGTAAATATGCAACTGGACCACTTAAAAGAGAATAGCAGAGATATCGAAATTGCGAGAACAAGATTTAGTGATATGTAGAAACTCTGCCAACCGAAATTATCCATCTTTATAAGGCACCGACATGCCTGTGAAACATGAGACATGGTCATTGAAGATGAAATCTTGGCTGGGGAATATAAAAGACAAACATTACAAACAGTCTGAAACACAATGCTCACAAACGAGGCGAATTTGCCAAAGAGGACACCAATTTCAACAGAGATGGCAACAAAATCATTGTTGACACAGGTAAGTTTTATTTTATTATATATTAGATTATCTCTTAAATGAAGATGATACACTCATATATATTCACAGATTTACGTAGAAACTCGGAAAATTAGAGCACAAAATGGATGATGAACGAGAAGGTATCCTTTGCAGATCTTAGCAAGTTTTGGATCGAACATACGACCGTAGAATAAACCCACTATCCACCAAAATAGGACGATACAATTCTGAAGAAGCCTTGGTATTCAATTATGAATGTATAGATATTCATAAGTTAGAATGGTAAATGTAAATTAATGTGCATTTGTATGGGAAGCACCCAATTTTTGTAATTGTACGTAATTTTTATTTGATATATGAAGTTCTTCGCGAATGATTTGTTTTTTGTAATTTGGATTTATTGTATTAATAAAACTTTCATTATTCTAATTATAGTTTTATTCAAGGCGAAAATTGCTTTGATACCTTAGAATGTATTACAGCAATTTTTGTGAACGCATCTCCTTATCATCAATTATTATTAAATGACACGATATTTTGAATATTCCTGCAATTTTTAAATCATTGATGTGAGCGCCATCTAAGACGCAGTCGCTGGAAAATGTGGACCAATGAATTGTTAGGGATCAAAATTTATTATTGTATAAATTGAGTTGACCGTCTCTTCCCTCATTAGACTCACCAATACCCACAATTTGTCAGGTTCTTAGTTGGGTAATTTGGTAATCAGACATTACTGTGGAAAAGACCATTATTAATGATGAATGATGATTTCGAGATAAAATTCAGTATTTATTTTTTCTATGGATAGAAACACCACAAGCGTTTTGTTAATCAAATGTCATTTGTATAAGTTCGTTCAGTTTTGATATGTTTGTTTATACTGTGATATAACAGAGGCACAGGCTTGTAAGCTGTGACCGTGGTTTTGATTGGTTTCGTTAAATTAGTTATCTTCCTGAAAATATTTGTCATATTCGGCGATCTCAACATTCAACTCCAAAAATACTTGAAATACCCTGAGATCACTTGAAGTATTTCGTGATAAAAATATACCTGAAATTCCTCCGCAACTAAAAAACTTGAACCCACCAAATGAATATTTCATCCTTGTTTCAAATTTAGTGTCGTGGGTTCGGAAACTGTTTCAAAATACCTCAATAGAATCAAAAGCCATGCTGTAGGGTCTGATAGAATCTCTTTAAGTATGCTATATTTGATTGTACCTCAGATATTGGAGCAAATTACATATAATTTTTAACTTCTCTATTATATCTAATGGAAACATGCCTAAGTTAGACCTTTAGCAAAACGCGATAATCCAACTGAATTGTGTGCTTTAAGACCAATCCGCATTCTTCCAACTCTCTCGAAAGCGTTCGAAATGATAATTAAAGAAGAGGTAACGACATATATAAGTATGACTAATTTTATGACAGATGTTCAATCTGGATTCCGTCCCCAATACAGTACAACAACAGGACTGAGTCTGATTACAGTCGCGTCAGGGCTCTTGCTCCGTTTGTGTTTAAGTAAAGTCGTTCTTTTCTTTTTTATTTTATTTGTATATTTTGTGAGGGCTCTAAATGCACAGTTAAATACAGAATCGCACCCGAACATAAAGTGAAAAGTAAACATTTTATCATTGCATTTGGGATGAAAACGAAGGAAAGGTGGAAAGTGTTATCAATCAAATTAAATCACGCTTCATTAGTTTGCACCACTTTTTCCTTGTTATTATATTATTTGGTAAACGAAAAAAAAATTCATTGGGATGTTTAACTGTCGTGTTTTGACATGGGCACAATAAAATATAATAATATGTAATAACTAAAATACGACTTGAACGGCATAAGTGACTACACAATTAATAAATCTGTACGAACTCGGCGAATAACGCGCTGCATCTTTTCAAAGTCCCATAACTATTTAATTTTTAGAGATAAATTTGAATTGCTTCTTTAACATTTTTGTTTTATTTCGCTTAAATTTTTATAATCAATCGATAAAAAAAAGGAAACTTCATTATTCATTTAAGGACTCAGGTTGGTTGAAAATGAATCAAATGAGAAAATGTTTTTCTTGTCACGAAAGAATGATTCGCGCAATAAATACCACTAAACAATGCCTACCACATGAACTCAAAGACTTCAGCTTGAGAAATTTTAAAAAAACATTTCAAAGTCGTCCTCGGAACAAGGTAATGATGTGTTTACTATTCTGATGACTCTTGCGTTGATTTTTGGTACATGTATAATGACGTCTACGTACTAAAACTTTCACTATTAAAACATTTTGTCACTTATAAATAAGAAATAAAAATTTACTAGTTTATATCTATACTTGTATTCTTGTATCTAACCCAAAATATTAAGTTGTTTTAATGTATGCATACATAAATTATATTTGAAGGTTTATATATACTTATGTATTTAATAGGTATGTGACTGGTAACAGATTTTATAGATTAGTGTGTACGTCCCAGGTTGGGTTTCAAAGTAGCTCTAATAGCTGAACTCCGCCCATTCATCATACTTGTTAACCTTTAAAATTGTAAACCACTGAATGTGATGAATAAAAGCATGTTATTATTATTATTATAAACACAATAATTGTAGTGTTTTGTATCTTGAAATCATCACACAAAATTAACGCTAACCCATAAACTACAATGGCTATTAAACAGCCATTGGTCCTGGCTACATTGAGAACTATGTGATTGGAGGTAGTGTTTTCTTTGGCTATATAAGTAATAACTAGTCGTGAAGACTTGTTAGAGACACTTTTGCGACCACGAAAACTCTGACAAAACAGACCTTGACAACCATTTATGTTTATAATCCAACATTCTGCTGATTTTTCTCGATACTCGGTAATATGTTTACAAAAGTCTATTGAACTACACCCATAAACTTACAAAGATGTAATGCATACTTTATATAGTGAACATAATGTAAAACAAGTTTTGATTGAATCTTAATGAACTGTTGGAAAGCTTATACATAAGTTACAATTAAAAATATTAAAACAACTTGTAAGAGCATGCTTTCTATGCAAGGAATATGCTTAGAGTATAAACGCAACATCTCTTATCTATGAAGCTTAGACTAAAGAACTAAATTTTACGACTAGAGTAGCGAAACTTGGAGGAAGTCATGAGATAAAATATATGAAGTGTTTTTCTCTGAGTCAAACTGATCGATTAAAATAAGAGGAGAGCACAGTTCATCTTAAAATCTATTGAATAACATACATGATCATTATTTACATTTTTATTGCAGCTTTCTATTATGCTGACTGATTTGTTTTCTTCTTATTTAAATGATCTTCGTTTTCAAACGATATACATCTCTTAACTTGAAATGCCCCTAGATTATTCACAAGTTTTATATTGTTACTATGATTATAATTTTCTGTTTCTATATTATTTACACGTTGAATTAATTCAGCGATTTCTCTCTTTTGATTAGCAACTTCAAGTTTTAGTTTATTAACTTCCTTCATTAAAGGATTATCAAAAAAATATATTTGGCATATTTTATGAAGGACAAATTCTTCTAGATCCGACAGTGTCAGCTTTCTATCAAATTTTCTTGACTTCATAAATTCTCCCAATGTTTTAAATATTTGGTTTTTGGATTCACCATCATGCGTTGCCTCAGCAGGGTTATTGTTATTGCCGGCGGTGTCACTTACAGTTCTTCTACTACGCAACTCTTTGATTTCTCTCTCTATGAAAAATCAGGGACATAAAGATATTTCATTCTTAAAATTTTTATAAAAATTCTTACCAAGTTTGTCAAAAAACTCTTCAACGTTGATGATATTGAAAAACATAGTAACAGTGTAACACACTGATTTAAAATTGAATTGAAAAACTACTACTTGAACTACTTGATTCTTTTTTACATTTCTACTTCTACTCATTTTAGGCCATAAAACCTAACTTTAAAGATCTTTAAATATCCTTTGTTTCAAGGTTTAACTGTCACTAAATAGTAAGGGTGTTCGAGCAGCGGTTCAAACCAGTCCCAAAGCGTCAGACGCCTGCGCACTTCAATTTACAATGAATAATTTATTCCCAAGTACTAGTAAGATGTTCGAGCAGTGGTTTGACGATTTCCAAACTAGTCCGGACTCAGTTTGAGACGGCGCAGTTGAAGCGTCTTCGTCTTCTTAGAGTATAGTGTTCTCTGTTGTTGGAGAAATCCCTTTCAGAGAATACTACCACAGTCCTAAACTAAACCCTGGTTTGTGTTTTGTCCATCAGTCTTTCATTGATGTTCTCTCTTATCTTTGGTCATAAAACATATCTATCGGCAAAGTCATTTGTTCTATGACAACGAAATTGTAAGAAAGTAGAAGAGGTAGTTTGCAAACTGCAGTTTGGTGTTCGAGCAGAACAAAATCCCAAACTGTTTCATACCGCACATGCGCATTTTAAACAGTTATCAAACCGTCCCCAACTACTGCTCGAACAGCCTTATTATTGAGTTCAACTTATTCTTCACACCTTCGCAGCTATTTTACATTCCATGCATGATATGTTTTTATACTATGGACTCATGTTCTTGATATTCAAAATTATGTAATGTGTGTTGCGTGTTGATTACATTTTTCAGAAATATGAAATATTTAATTCGCGTGTTCCTATTTTTGAGATAATAACGATAAACATTGTTAAGTATATGAAATTCTTGAAGGCGACAACATGGATGCAATTAAAATTTTAAAACATCTCACTAAAAAAATACAACCAGAGATGAAGATTACAACCCTACATGGCCGTTATTTGGTAACAAGCATTTGATCATTCGATCCAACTGAATTTATCTATGATTCGATCGCTTCGACACAGAGAACACCTACCTCCTTCGGCATCACGGAGATAAATAAACAGAGAGAACATACAATTATTGTATGTTATCTCTGGTAGGAAGTGTCGTAGCAGTAGCACATAAAGAATTATACTTTATACTGTTGTCGTAGTGTTCTCTGGCTGCTCGGCTGTGAGTGTGAATCCCGTAGAAAGTGGTGGTGGTGGATCGGTAGTATTCGGTAGGTATGTTTTCTCCAGAGAAAACATACCTCCAAGTTTTCTCTGATCGGTAGTTTCAGGTAGTTTGTTGTGTTTATGTTGCAATATGTAAGTATTTCTCAGTTTATTTTAGCTTCAGAAATCGATAGTATTCTTCTCACTGAGTCTACTGATACTAGGTTTATTATGCGTAATTGAAAATAAATACAATGTTATGATTGCGGATGTTGATTTTAGTGCATTAGTTTGTATTTTTGACTTACCTTCATATTATCCTGTATTGTTGATATACAGTACTATAGATAAATTCAAAGAATCCAACAAGCTGAATCGATATCGATCGACACTGGCTATTGCAAAATTGGAAAATAAGAATAATAAGAATGCTAATTCACTATTACTAACTTTGGTTGGATTAAGGTTAGGTGAATTTTAGACTCCATCTTCAGATGTTAAGTTTTCTCTCTTTGTAATTATTACTACCAGAGACTTACTAACACAGCTAATTGTTATGAACTGATGTCAATCGATTCAGGTTTTCACTACATTTGATTTACAATTGGTGTCCGTAGTCCGTATATAAATAGTTTATCTATGTATCAGTTTAGTCTATGGTTGTCCGTTGACTCAGTTAATCAAGTAATATCGATTTTCCTTAAATGTTGGAAACACGCTTTCTTAAACTATATCCTTAATATCCCTTTTTAGCTGTGACGAATTATTAACTAAATTCTGACTGCACGTACGTTACATAACCTCATTAATCTGGAAAATCAGTATCAAAACCACTTCTCTCAGTCTAGGGCTCCGTATAATCACAGTATCTGTTATCTATTACCGTTAAATTTTTCGGGCGTTTTGACATGCTCATGCATCCGACAATACGACAAGTCTGAATGTATATACATTCACCTTTTGTAATGTTTCAATCTGGCAACATTGATTTCATTACGAAAAAAAAAATCAGATTGCTACTTGATATCAGAGTCTCTGTTCTATGGTCAGAAAGCAAACACTAGTTTGTTTTTGTGGCTTGGGTGCAATTTTGTTTACCACGATGGTCTTGTCTTCCCTAGGTCCCACCAAAACGCAACATCTCTTACCTATGGGTCCCACAAACTTCAGTGAATTATCAAAATATTCACTGGACATCCTCAGATAATTAAAATACTTTTCAATATCAGCTAGTCTCAGTTCATTTAATAAATTATGATAAGCGCCCTGTTCTTTTCTGCATTTAAAAATGTTTCTGATCCACAATCTTTTTGATTTACCAATTTTTTACTTTCTGATTATAAGCAAAATGTATAAAAGTTTAATATTATTTGTTTTTCGTCATTTCGTATTTATAACTTTATAATAAACAAAAAAAACTTGAAATTCAAGCAACACAAGCAACAGGCAACTGACAGAAAAGTGAGCTTAAAGAGAATCCGATATCGGATAAAAGTTAAATTTTAACTTCTTCCGTCATCGGATACATTGAGCTATATCGGATCGACGTACCGACGGATGACGGATCCATGAAAATCCACCCTTAGGCTTCCTTTTTTGCATTGGGGATTCTGGTATTCGGAGATTCACGTCATTGGCTGAAATGTTCACGTGACCATAGCGAGAAACGTCAAAATCGCCGAATCTCCAAATACCCAAGAAGTTCATTCAAGTTCAACTTTCTGACAGTCTCCACAATTACGCGCACGCGCAATTTTCAATTGGTTTGCTTGCGTCGGCTTGTTGTCATCTCATCAGATTAGATTAAATTTATAAATATTAACTGAGGACTGTGGTTTTAGAAAAACAACTTCAAATATAGAAGAGCAGTTGATCAAACGACAAACATCGTCTGCTGGACCGTCTTCATCAATTGCTTTTTTTCTTAAATAGAATATTCAATACTAAGAATGATTTGTTCACAATTAACATAATTTTTGATATCGTATAATTTTTTTGGCAAATTTTATTAACATGTTGAAATATAGGTTCACATCATCGCCATATTACTTTGTTAGATACGTACTATAACTGTAGAAAAAGTTATAATAATGTGTACACTATTCATATTATATAAATGAGTTAATTTAAAAAGTCCTTATTTCTACTAAAAGCAACTTGAAAGCGCAAATAGCCATATCTTGTCCCGTTAATTTCAAATTCTACTAACCGCATGACGTCAATCAAGTAGGATAGAAAATACGAGGAAGTACTTAAGTTATAAAGTGAAGCCGCGCGGAATTTAGGCAACCCGTCAAGTATGAAGACTGGTGCGGACGTTAACAAAGGGAACTTCATCAATTTTGCTGATGTTCTGCTTTTTTGCTTGCTATAAGGAAGAGAAATGACAAAAAGAAGTCACAGCGTTTATTGTATTATCGTTTAGAGTACCACCTACAATCTTATAATATAAATTTTATATACGATACTTATAAAATTAATTACTTACTAAATCCGCAAAAAAAGAAACTCACATGATTTTACAAAATAAACAACACATTAATGTCCTTTAAACAAAATTAACTTATTTTAAAACTGCCTCCTAATTTCAGATATATCCATAACATTTATTGCAATAAAATGAAATCTTATATCTACATATTTGGCCGCAATTATCTTTATTAACGAAAATAAATGATTATCTATGGGATGTTAATCGAAAACGTGGCCATTGAGGGTTTCAAAAATAGTGGAATTTGAAAATTATTGCAAAACCTTATTGGACAAATGCACTGGCGTCTTGCTTAGGTCTTCTCAGCACTTTTACCATCGCCTGACGAATGGACTTATTACTTATAAATCAGCGGAAGAATAAAGCAAATCATCTCATTTTTCACTGCTATGAGCAATGTTCATACTTCGCGGGTTACCTATACGTCAGTAGGCTTCACTACCACGCAATGCACTCTAAACCAATGCTACCTCTATACCTTCTGACCTCCTTGACGTCAATGCGCCGACTAGACGAAATTGAGACGGTTATTTTGCATAATATCTTTGTATCATAGTATCATGTCACGTACCACAGACAACAGAAAAATTTGAGTTCACCATAAGGGTGTTCGAGTAGCGGTTCAAACCAGTCCCAAACCGTCAGACGCCTGCGCACTTCAATTTACGATGAAATAATTGATTCCCAACTACTAGTAAGATGTTCGAGCAGCAGTTTGACGATTTCCAAACTAGTTCGGTCTCAGTTTGAGACAGGCGCAGTTGAAACTTCTTCTTCTTCTTAGAGTTGTTGTTGTTGGACTTATCCGTTTCAGAGAACACTGCCTCAGTCCTAAACTAAACACTGGTTTTGTGTTTTGTCCATGAGTCTTTCATTGTTCTCTCTTATCCTTGGTCATAAGACATATCAATCGGCATAATCATTTGCTCTATGACGATGAAATTGGAAGGGGTAGTTTGCAAATTGCAGTTGGTGTTCGAGCACATGGTACAATAAGACCAGGTATGTTACATTGATGGACACGTTTTCGTTCAGTTGACGCACCTCATCCGAAGTCCGCCATATTTGTTTTATTCCGCTTTTCAATTCAAATTAGAATATATTTTTCCTACGATTTTTGTGTATATCATCAACTAATCTTTTTATATTCATGCTTTTCATTCACTCTCTCATTTTACGTATCAGAAGCAGAAATGATTAAATTTATATTTTTAATTAAAATTGACAGTATATTCGATTATATGGTGTAAATCACTTACGTTAACTATGATGTTATAGCAGAGAACAGAGATTCTGATCTCTGGTTAAAGATATGAAAACTTGACGAAAACCTTATTGATATTTTTTTTTTAACTATAAAGTGGGATATTGTTTATAACCTTTTTCAATGTGTCTTCGATTATATTGTTTACTTGTAGAGATGTTTTTAGAGATAGAGAAATGTTGGGTGTTACCATTATCTTGGATGTAGTGTTCTCTGCACAAGAGTCACAAGAGTGTTCGTGTTCTCTGCACAAGACACAATATGACAATAAATATGGCGGATCTGGGATGACTCTCGGAACATGAGGAATACCCCCATCAGACTCATATCTCATATATTTTACTACAAAATTCTATTTTCGCGTTACTAATAAATTAATTTTTAATAACAAAAAATGGATGATAAAAACACATGTATTATTTGTAGATAGAAATATCAACATGGATAAATATTAAACACAATATGGGTATGGCATTTAATCGTAATAAATGGTCGCAGATAGTGGAATGTGTCGCTTATTTTTGTAAATACGATGATTTTAATTGGGATGGGTCTCTTCAGCATATTTTACAGAATTGTTTGAAGCAAAAACTACATGTGATGGTAGCTAGAGCACCAAGAGTATTTCATATTGGAGAATGGTAGGCTCAATATTATCTAGGTATCACCGATATATATTGAATAGCGTGAATTTGAAATTGACATACACAAAAAATAAATCAAAATACTTTAATTGTTTCCATTCATATACAGTTTTCTATAGTCCACAATAGAACAAAAAAATCATTAAGCGACGTAACATTCTCAAAATAACTGTACATAAAATTTGTTTTATGGTTGTTAAATATTCTGTAATGAGCTTCTTTGGTTTTGGTGAGTTTTCTAATAATAACTTTTTTTTTCAGTTCCTAAAGACATAGATAATACGAATTTTTTCTTTTATTGGTGAAAAGAAAAAAATATCGTACAAATCTTGTAAATAACGGGTTGTTTGAATGTGTGTATGTAACACTAAGTTTTCATCAGTTCTCTCGAGCAATTTTCACCCTAATAGATTTTTTGAACGGAAAACCTTTTTAAATTATTTTTATATATTTTTAAATTATGTTCATCATAAGAATACAACTGTAAATCAACATCAAGTTAATCTGGTGAGTATTTGCATTATTATATTGCTTATTATTATGTGTATATAAGAATAACTGAAAATATATTTATATGCAAATGATTAAATCAAATTTATCTTCAGGTAAATAATAATCTAGATCTAGATGATAGATAACTGCAAGTATTTCAATTAGAATTAGGTACGCAGATGACATGGTAGTCCCTGCCCTGGCGGAATCAGTATCTACAATCTACCGACATCACATACATTACTTTATTAACACCTTAACTCAAGTAAGTACCACATTGGAATTGGAGATAAACAACTCAATAACTAGAATACTTGTTTTTAGTACAACTTCAGAAGAACATTTCCAACAACTGTGATTCCATCCAAAGTCCAAAGCATTTATTGAAGTAGTTGTATAGGTAAGGATGTAAATATGCAACTGGACCACTTAAAAGAGAATAGCAGAGATATCGAAATTGCGAGAACAAGATTTAGTGATATGTAGAAACTCTGCCAACCGAAATTATCCATCTTTATAAGGCATCGAACATGTCTGTGAAACATGAGACATGGTCATTGAAGATGAAATCTTGGCTGGGGAATATAAAAGACAAACATTACAAACAGTCTGAAACACAATGCTCACAAACGAGGCGAATTTGCCAAAGAGGACACCAATTTCAACAGAGATGGCAACAAAATCATTGTTGACACAGGTAAGTTTTATTTTATTATATATTAGATTATCTCTTAAATGAAGATGATACACTCATATATATTCACAGATTTACGTAGAAACTCGGAAAATTAGAGCACAAAATGGATGATGAACGAGAAGGTATCCTTTGCAGATCTTAGCAAGTTTTGGATCGAACATACGACCGTAGAATAAACCCACTATCCACCAAAATAGGACGATACAATTCTGAAGAAGCCTTGGTATTCAATTATAAATGTATAGATATTCATAAGTTAGAATGGTAAATGTAAATTAATGTGCATTTGTATGGGAAGCACCCAATTTTTGTAATTGTACGTAATTTTTATTTGATATATGAAGTTCTTCGCGAATGATTTGTTTTTTGTAATTTGGATTTATTGTATTAATAAAACTTTCATTATTCTAATTATAGTTTTATTCAAGGCGAAAATTGCTGTAATACCTTAGAATGTATTACAGCAATTTTTGTGAACGCATCTTCTTATCATCAATTATTATTAAATGACACGATATTTTGAATATTCCTGCAATTTTTAAATCATTGATGTGAGCGTCATCTAAGACGCAGTCGCTGGAAAATGTGGACCAATGAATTGTTAGGGATCAAAAATGTATTATTGTATAAATTGAGTTGACCGTCTCTTCCCTCATTAGACTCACCAATACCCACAATTTGTCAGGTTCTTAGTTGGGTAATTTGGTAATCAGACATTACTGTGGAAAAGACCATTATTAATGATGAATGATGATTACGAGATAAAATTCAGTATTTATTTTTTCTATGGATAGAAACACCACAAGCGTTTTGTTAATCAAATGTCATTTGTATAAGTTCGTTCAGTTTTGATATGTTTGTTTATACTGTGATATAACAGAGGCACAGGCTTGTAAGCTGTGACCGTGGTTTTGATTGGTTTCGTTAAATTAGTTATCTTCCTGAAAATATTTGTCATATTCGGCGATCTCAACATTCAACTCCAAAAATACTTGAAATACCCTGAGATCACTTGAAGTATTTCGTGATAAAAATATACCTGAAATTCCTCCGCAACTAAAAAACTTGAACCCACCAAATGAATATTTCATCCTTGTTTCAAATTTAGTGTCGTGGGTTCGGAAACTGTTTCAAAATACCTCAATAGAATCAAAAGCCATGCTGTAGGGTCTGATAGAATCTCTTTAAGTATGCTATATTTGATTGTACCTCAGATATTGGAGCAAATTACATATAATTTTTAACTTCTCTATTATATCTAATGGAAACATGCCTAAGTTAGACCTTTAGCAAAACGCGATAATCCAACTGAATTGTGTGCTTTAAGACCAATCCGCATTCTTCCAACTCTCTCGAAAGCGTTCGAAATGATAATTAAAGAAGAGGTAACGACATATATAAGTATGACTAATTTTATGACAGATGTTCAATCTGGATTCCGTCCCCAATACAGTACAACAACAGGACTGAGTCTGATTACAGTCGCGTCAGGGCTCTTGCTCCGTTTGTGTTTAAGTAAAGTCGTTCTTTTCTTTTTTATTTTATTTGTTTATTTTGTGAGGGCTCTAAATGCACAGTTAAATACAGAATCGCACCCGAACATAAAGTGAAAAGTAAACATTTTATCATTGCATTTGGGATGAAAACGAAGGAAAGGTGGAAAGTGTTATATGGTTTGTGTTTTGTCCATCAGTCTTTCATTGATGTTCTCTCTTATCTTTGGTCATAAAACATATCTATCGGCAAATTCATTTGTTCTATGACAACGAAATTGTAAGAAAGTAGAAGAGGTAGTTTGCAAACTGCAGTTTGGTGTTTGAGCAGAACAAAATCCCAAACTGTTTCATACCGCACATGCGCATTTTAAACTGTTATCAAACCGTCCCCAACTACTGCTCGAACAGCCTTATTATTGAGTTCAACTTATTCTTCACACCTTCGCAGCTATTTTACATTCCATGCATGATATGTTTTTATACTATGGACTCATGTTCTTGATATTCAAAATTATGTAAAGTGTGTTGCGTGTTGATTACATTTTTCAGAAATATGAAATATTTAATTCGCGTGTTCCTGTTTTTGAGATAATAACGATAAACATTGTTAAGTATATGAAATTCTTGAAGGCGACAACATGGATGCAATTAAAATTTTAAAACATCTCACTAAAAAAATACAACCACAGATGAAGATTACAACCCTACACGGCCGTTATTTGGTAAAAAGCATTTGATCATTCGATCCAACTGAATTTATCTATGATTCGATCGCTTCGACACAGAGAACACCTACCTCCTTGGGCATCACGGAGATAAATAAACAGAGAGAACATACAATTATTGTATGTTATCTCTGGTAGGAAGTGTCGTAGCAGTAGCACATAAAGAGTTATACTTTATTCTTTATACTGTTGTCGTAGTGTTCTCTGGCTGCTCGGCTGTGAGTGTGAATCCCGTAGAAAGTGGTGGTGGTGGATCGGTAGTATTCGGTAGGTATGTTTTCTCCAGAGAAAACATACCTCCTTTTCCAGAGAAAACATACCTCCAAGTTTTCTCTGATCGGTAGTTTGTTGTGTTTATGTTGCAATATGTAAGTATTTCTTTCTCAGTTTATTTTAGCTTCAGAAATCGATAGTATTCTTCTCACTGAGTCTACTGATACTAGGTTTATTATGCGTAATTGAAAATAAATACAATGTTATGATTGCGGATGTTGATTTTAGTGCATTAGTTTGTATTTTTGACTTACCTTCATATTATCCTGTATTGTTGATATACAGTACTATAGATAAATTCAAAGAATCCAACAAGCTGAATCGATATCGATCGACACTGGCTATTGGAAAATAAGAATAATAAGAATGCTAATTCACTATTACTAACTTTGGTTGGATTAAGGTTAGGTGAATTTTAGACTCCATCTTCAGATGTTAAGTTTTCTCTCTTTGTAATTATTACTACCAGAGACTTACTAACACAGCTAATTGTTATGAACTGATGTCAATCGATTCAGGTTTTCACTACATTTGATTTACAATTGGTGTCCGTAGTCCGTATATAAATAGTTTATCTATGTATCAGTTTAGTCTATGGTTGTCCGTTGACTCAGTTAATCAAGTAATATCGATTTTTCTTAATTGTTGGAAACACGCTTTCTTAAACTATATCCTTAATATCCCTTTTTAGCTGTGACGAATAATTAACTAAATTCTGACTGCACGTACGTTACATAACCTCATTAATCTGGAAAATCAGTATCAAAACCACTTCTCTCAGTCTAGGGCTCCGTATAATCACAGTATCTGTTATCTATTACCGGTGTAACTTTTGGCTTAGACATGAATGCTTCCAAGATAAGGTAAATCTATTTTGTTGCAATATTTTTGTTATCAGAGACTTCATTTTGGTATTTGTATATTTCAGACCTCAGACCTTTATCCGTTGATCTACCAGATGGGAAATGTTTGTTTATTGAAAAAAATAGTGAAGGAACCACTTATATCAATAAAATTGTCTCAAACTCATCCTTCGATCGAGATAATGGAGAGAATGCAGAAGTAAGCATTACATTTCATTTTATAAATATATTTTGATTAAAAGACAGTCAATGTACCTACTGATATGATCTGCATGTAATCACCGAAAAGATGATGCCGCATAATAATGAAGTTATTTTTATGTTGTTAAATAATATAGTTCAACAAAGTATTTACATGATGGCATTTGTCATTTTATTCCTTTATTCGATGTTTTCGAATATTGGACGGAGTGCATCATGAACCTCTAACGGCACTGATCCATTACTTCTACACGTCCAAACTGCTCATAACTGAAGTAAACGTCCGATATCTACTACGTGCATCAGAGTTATTTGTTTTGACTGATGTTCTCCATGCCTGTTCTCATTTTCTGGAGGTAAATCACGCTAAATTTAAATTTTGTATAGAGTATTTGTATTTCCTTTTGGTAGTTCCCAATGAACTGCAAGTAAATCTTCCTCTCATGGATGAACCGAGTACGATTACTATATAAAAGGCGCGCACAAACCAGAAGAAAGCACACAGTCGAATTTTATACCTCCTCCATTCGGGGTTCGACGGTCAAAAAGGGAATTGGCTGACTTCCGAGATTAAAGATAGCAAGCTCTGATATAAGTGTTTTATAATTATTTTAGTTATCAGTTTCTATTTCGTAAAATGTGTCTCCTTCAAAAATACAAATGATTAATTTATGGCATGTTTCTAATATGTGTTAGAATTATATTGAAAATCAGAGGAGAGAGTTTTCGAAGAAAATGAGGTAAGCATATATCAAAGTAGTACAAATGAGAAAAGCTACAGCAGGGTCTAACATTGCGAGCCATTGCGTTATTAGTGCAACGATTCTATATTCTTTTCTAGTTATCTGATTACCAATCGCTCAGTAAACATTGATGGTACTCTTGTGTAGTAAACGAAATGAAAAATGTCCATAATAGTATGGGGTGAATCAAAAGGTTATGTCTGTTTATGTTACATTATTGTTTACTGATTACAGAGACAACTTATTGATTACCTGTCAACTTTCTGATTAGTAAGCGATTACTTTTCAGAGACTTATACGGACATTTATTGAATTTCATATTAATATAGCAGATACTATTTGTTGTAATTCTATCATAAATTTTTGCAGTAATCAACGTAATTCCTATGCCTGTTTTTTATGCCTTCTTCACTTTCTAAACTTTAAAAATTTCATGATTTTCACTTGTATTGACAATATGTAAATTTGTTTTATAGGTACTTGACTAATTTTTTGAACAATTTTTATTTCGTAGTTAGATATTCAATTAAATGAAAAAAATTACGAGTCTATTTTGAAAATAAAAAAATATATTCAAAAATTGTTTTCAAATTTCCCGCTTGAATTCTAAAAACGGCTGCAAAGTCACAATCTCCCTTAGTATCCCATGGTATTAAAGAAAGGAGGAATAGAGCAGAGGACACTATCTGACCAGAGAGAAGACACAATATTGTATGTTCTCTCTGAGATGGATTTGTTCATCGACTTGATTACTACGTCACTATCTTGGTCGATTTTGATAGGCGTTCGCAGTCACGTGATAATGGGCATGAAATTACAATTATTTAAATTGATTATATTTTAAATTCTAAGAGAAATTTAACCTGCATAATGTGATTTTTGGTATGTTAGGACTACCTAATATGATCTGAACATCACATTATATTGAAATCCATTAATGTCAAGTTCATTTATAAATTAATAAAATTCAACTGGAGATAATTTACAGATTGGTGGTTCAGACACAGAAGAGAGATGTGTGAACGTGTTCGATGTGGCAAATGAGAAGTGGTCGGAGTGCAGCAACACATTTTGGAAGGTAGAGAAGATGCGGCTGCAGCCGGCTGCTACCATTCTAGACAATCTTCCCACAGGTGGGAAGAAAGGAGACTATTATTTAAAGTCATGCGAGAGGTTCGATCTTGAAATTGGGCAGTGGACAAAATTACATGATATGTTGGACGTGAGATGAGGACATGACATTTGTGCAATGAACGGAAAAATTTACGCCTAAGTTCCACCGCTGTGACCTGTTTAGGGTTAAATAATTCGATTGTTTGCTTTTATTTATATGGTTTCACTATATTTCGCATCAACCAACTCCTAATATCTGTAGAATAACAGTCTTTTTTAATATTTGTGTTCTGTGGAATGTTACTCACCGGAGACGGATTCTTGGACAAGTCTTCCTTATATGACTACTCCTAGGTCATTTCCCAGTAAGTTCCAATTATATTTGTTCTATAGCAGCGAAATTCTATCAAACTTTAAATCAACGAATAATTTATTGAACTAGGTGTATGGGGGTACAAAATTTTGTGTGAGATTTTTACATAAAAATTCTTGCAGATACTTCTAGCAGTCTGTACGCAAGCCTAGTGTATTTATATACTAAAAAATGCAAAGTATATACATAACTTACATCTAGAATTATAGTACATAGTACACATATATGACATATTTAGTATCCTTAACTGAGAATCATACAGTTATACTTTTGATTGATAATAACCATTTTTTAGTAGTTCTTTTTTACTAATGTTTAATATTTTTAATTCCTTTGGTAGCATATGAAAATTTTTATTGGCAAATAACTATACTCGTTTTTACCAACTTCTGATTTACATAACGGTAGAGTTAGTTTTAATTATTTTTCAGGTTTCAGAAATCCACGATTTCTACATAAATAAGCCAATAGTTCAAATTTCAAGTTCCTTTCGTAGCAATCCTCATCAAAATGTTTGGAGCAAATTCGCGCATTTTTTATGTTGACCTTATCTGGCCCGTTTATAAGCATTTTCCCATTGTTTGCTAACATTTTCGTCCTTTGGAAACCGATAATACATTAAATCTGCGGTGAAGACTGATAGTCTGTGTGGCATCCAGCTATGGCACAACGCATTTTGATAATTATTTAAATATAATAAAGCAATAAACAGAAGCACAACCTCACACCGACAAACAAATCAAATGAGAGTTGAGCTACTTCGTACGAACAAGCTAACCACATGACGTCAACGCGTAGATTTAGGCTCCGCCCAGAATGCGCAATATCATATATTTGTATCATGTGTATAACCTATACCACTGACGTGACAGTTGGTGACAGTTAGGGCACATAATGGTGGGCGGTGATAATACACATCTATACAGTGCTCTAGTTGCGCTTCAACCCTTGCGCTCTGAGATAGTTCACAGTTCGATTAAAAGATATTGTTTACCAAATTCCCCAACAACCAGAGATAACATGATTAAAAATTATAAAATTATGAAATTTTATGACTAAATCTCAAAAAAAGACAGATAAAGAAAACTAAATATCGGATTAATAGCGTCTCTCGAAAATTGTATTATAACAAAATTTTCATTCATCGATATTTTTGTCTCGGAATAAGATATTGAGATGTAGTTTTCACTAGCCTATTTCAGTATCATTTCACTACATTTTTATGATAAAAAAGTCATATTATTGCATTTAATTTCAAGAGAATTTAGCAATTTTATGTAATTATATAGAGAAACGCACTCTAGTGGCATCACTAAGAAATACACATATTACGAGTAAGATGGATTTGATGGAGCAATAAACTATTTTTCCAACAAGACTAAGCTTGCTAAAATCCGTTCATTCGTTAAGAAGTTACAGCTGTTTGTTTAAAATAACATTGAATCACCCCCACCACTTTATTTCAACAGATACGTCAATTAGTTGTTTTAAACGAAAATTCTCAAATTAAGCTTAGCTTTAAAAACAATATATTTTTTTTGGTACATTTACTAGTTAAAATCACTTTACAAGTTGAACATGGCGGATAGGCCCCCTGGTGGGCATCTTGGAAATCTGAAAATATTTTCCATGATCTTCTCTTGGTCACTTTAGTTGAAACTTTTTTAACCGCAGGTCTCTATGATGAATAGCTCCCGAGATACGGCACTTTGCATTCTTATCTGGCCACCCTGTACATCGTTTTGTAAATTTGAGGCGAAAACCGAGCGAGCTTCGTTAACCAGGTGACTAAGGCGCTACCGTCGAAAATGAGTATTTTGTAGAATAATTCAACATTCGACTATCAGGTGACCAAAAATGGCTATAGGTACTTATGTGTTCCTAGAGTCTCTCAACGGCAATCACCAGCCCGCTGCCTGCTAGAACACTTAAGTACCTATAGCCGTTTCTGGTCGCCTGATAGCCGAATGTTGAATTATTGTACAAAATACTCATTTTTGACGGTAGCGCCCTCGTCACTTGGTTAACGAAGCTCACTCGGTTTTCGCCTCAAATTTACTATACGATGTACACTTATATGTAGTATCTATCTTCTTTGCTATAGTCTTTCCAGTACCACCATTCTATCGCATCTTGATTGTTAACTAATAATCTAGTATTGTGTATTATATTATTATTACCATATATTCGAATTTAACCCAACATGTTAGAAAATTTCACCCTGGTAAATTAAAGGCATTTATACTAAATCTGAGGGGATGATTATTTTCCTTCCCTAAATGCAGATTATTTACTCTCTTGACAGCTTCCAGTTCAAATGCATGGAACAGACCACATAACATTTTTATGATAAAGCGTTAAGAAATAATGATAAATAATGGCTGTTGTAGTTTGTTGTTGTAGACACAACTTCAAAATTACCAGCATCAATAGACTTAATATTATTTTGTCTTTTTCACTGTAACATTACGAAAACCTTTCACTAATAGAAGATATATAGGCTTAGGCCGGATTTTCATGGATCCGTCGGTACGTCGATACGTCAGAGCTCCCATTGGTTGTAAAATTCAGCTTCTCATTGGTTAATTGGTTAAATTTTTCGGACGTTTTGACATGCTCATGCATCCGACAATACGACAAGTCTGAATGTATATACATTGTTGCTAGATGTTTTATTAAATACGGTATAAGAAACCATTGATGGTTATTCACAGTTGTAGAATTCATGCTTTTCTGGCAAAAACAGAAATGTACTAAAACAAAACCAAGTATTATTAGGTTATACATATATTTTCGTCATATTGCACGCCTTTTCTGTCTTATACAAGAACATTTGACCTATTCACCTTTTGTAATGTTTCAATCTGGCAACATTGATTTCATTACGAAAAAAAAAATTCAGATTGCTACTTGCTATCAGAGTCTCTGTTGCTATGGTCAGAAAGCAAACACTAGTTTGTTTTTGTGGCTTGGGTGCAATTTTGTTTACCACGATGGTCTTGTCTTCCCTAGGTCCCACCAAAACGCAACATCTCTTACCTATGGGTCCCACTAACTTCAGTGAATTATCAAAATATTCACTGGACATCCTCAGATAATTAAAATACTTTTCAATATCAGCTAGTCTCAGTTCATTTAATAAATTATGATAAGCGCCCTGTTCTTTTCTGCATTTAAAAATGTTTCTGATCCACAATCTTTTTACTTTCTGATTATAAGCAAAATGTATTAAAGTGTAATATTATTTGTTTTTCGTCATTTCGTATTTATAACTTTATAATAAACAAAAGAAACTTGAAATTCAAGCAACACAAGCAACAGGCAACTGTCAGAAAAGTGAGGTTAAAGAGAATCCGATATCGGACAAAAGTTAAATTTTAACTTCTTCCGTCATCGGATACATTGAGCTATATCGGATCGACGTACCGACGGATGACGGATCCATGAAAATCCACCCTTAGGCTTCCTTTTTTGCATTGGGGATTCTGGTATTTGGAGATTCACGTCATTGGCTGAAATGTTCACGTGACCATAGCGAGAAACGTCAAAATCGCCGAATCTCCAAATACCCAAGAAGTTCATTCAAGTTCAACTTTCTGACAGTCTCCACAATTACGCGAACGCGCACTTTTCAATTGGTTTGCTTGCGTCGGCTTGTTGTCATCTCATCAGATTAGATTAAATTTATAAATATTAACTGAGGACTGTGGTTTTAGAAAAACAACTTCAAATATAGAAGAGCAGTTGATCAAACGACAAACATCGTCTGCTGGACCGTCTTCATCAATTGCTTTTTTTCTTAAATAGAATATTTAATACTAAGAATGATTTGTTCACAATTAACATAATTTTTCATATCGTATAATTTTTTTGGCAAATTTTATTAACATGTTGAAATATAGGTTCACATCATCGCCATATTACTTTGTTAGATACGTACTATAACTGTAGAAAAAGTTATAATAATGTGTACACTATTCATATTATATAAATTAGTTCATTTAAAAAGTCCTTATTTCTACTAAAAGCAACTTGAAAGCGCAAATAGCCATATCTTGTCCCGTTAATTTCAAATTCTACTAACCGCATGACGTCAATCAAGTAGGATAGAAAATACGGAGGGAGTACTTAAGTTATAAAGTGAAGCCGCGCGGAATTTAGGCAACCCGTCAAGTATGAAGACTGGTGCGGACGTTAACAAAGGGAACTTGCAAGAAAATAATCAGGAAGAGAAATGACAAAAAGAAGTCACAGCGTTTATTGTATTATCGTTTAGAGTACCACCTACAATCTTATAATATAAATTTTATATACGATACTTATAAAATTAATTACTACCTAAATCCGCAAAAAAAGAAACTCACATGATTTTACAAAATAAACAACACATTAATGTCCTTTAAACAAAATTAACTTATTTTAAAACTGCCTCCTAATTTCAGATATATCTATAACATTTATTGCAATAAAATGAAATCTTATATCTACATATTTGGCCGCAATTATCTTTATTAACGAAAATGATTATCTAAGGGATGTTAATCGAAAACGTGGCCATTGAGGGTTTCAAAAATAGTGGAATTTGAAAATTATTGCAATACCTTATTGGACAAATGCACTGGCGTATATTGTCTTGCTTAGGTCTTCTCAGCACTTTTACCATGGCCTGACGAATGGACTTATTACTTATAAATCAGCGAAAGAATAAAGCAAATCATCTCATTTTTCACTGCTATGAGCAATGTACATACTTCGCGGGTTACCTATACGCCAGGTGGCTTCACTACCACGCAATGCACTCTAAACCAATGCTACCTCTATACCTTCTGACCTCCTTGACGTCAATGCGCCGACTGGACGAAATTGAGACGGTTATTTTGCATAATATCTTTGTATCATAGTATCATGTCACGTACCACAGACAACAGAAAAATTTGAGTTCACCATAAGGGTGTTCGAGCAGCGGTTCAAACCAGTCCCAAACCGTCAGACGCCTGCGCACTTCAATTTACGATGAAACAATTGATTCCCAACTACTAGTAAGATGTTCGAGCAGCAGTTTGACGATTTCCAAACTAGTTCGGTCTCAGTTTGAGACAGGCGCAATTGAAACTTCTTCTTCTTCTTAGAGTTGTTGTTGTTGGACTAATCCGTTTCAGAGAACACTGCCTCAGTCCTAAACTAAACACTGGTTTTGTGTTTTGTCCATGAGTCTTTCATTGTTCTCTCTTATCCTTGGTCATAAGACATATCAATCGGCATAATCATTTGCTCTATGACGATGAAATTGTAAGAAATTGGAAGGGGTAGTTTGCAAATTGCAGTTGGTGTTCGAGCACATGGTACAATAAGACCAGGTATGTTACATTGATGGACGCGTTTTCGTTCAGTTGACGCACCTCATCCGAAGTCCGCCATATTTGTTTTATCCCGCTTTCCAATTCAAATTAGAATATATTTTTGCTACGATTTTTGTGTATATCATCAACTAATCTTTTTATACTCATGCTTTTCATTCACTCTCTCATAATACGTATCAGAAGCAGAAATGATTAAATTTATATTTTTAATTATTGATATTTTTTTTGAACTATAAAGTGGGATATTGTTTATAACCTTTTTCAATGTGTCTTCGATTATATTGTTTACTTGTAGAGATGTTTTAAGAGAGAGAGAAATGTTGGGTTTTACCATTATCTTGGATGTAGTGTTCTCTGCACAAGAGTCACAAGAGTGTTCGTGTTCTCTGCACATGACACAATATGACAATAAATATGGCGGATTTGGGATGACTCTCGGAACATGAGGAATACCCCCATCAGACTCATATCTCATATATTTTACTACAAAATTCTATTTTCGCGTTACTAATAAATTAATTCTTAGTAACAAAAAATGGATGATAAAAGCACATGTATTATTTGTAGATAGAAATATCAGCATGGATAAATATCAAACACAATATGGGTATGGCATTTAATCGTAATAAATGGTCGCAGATAGTGGAATGTGTCGCTTATTTTTGTAAATACGATGATTTTAATTGGGATGGGTCTCTTCAGCATATTTTACAGAATTGTTTGAAGCAAAAACTACATGTGATGGTAGCTAGAGCACCAAGAGTATTTCATATTGGAGAATGGTAGGCTCGATATTATCTATCACCGATATATATTGAATTGCGTGAATTTGAAATTGACAGACATAAAAAATAAATCAAAATACTTTAATTGTTTCCATTCATATACAGTTTTCTATAGTCCAAAATAGAAAAAAAAATCATTAAGCGACGTAAGATTCTCAAAATAACTGTACATAAAATTTGTTTTATGGTTGTTGAATATTCTGTAATGAGCTTCTTTGGTTTTGGTGAGTTTTCTAATGATAACTTTTTTTTCAGTTCCAAAAGACATAGATAATACGATTTTTTTCTTTTATTGGTGAAAAGAAAAAAATATCGTATAAATCTTGTAAATAACGGGTTGTTTGAATGAGTGTATGTAACACTAAGTTTTCATCAGTTCTCTCGAGCAATTTTCACCCTAATAGATTTTTTGAACGGAAAACTTTTTTAAATTATTTTTAAATATTTTTAAATTATGTTCATCATAAGAATACAACTGTAAATCAACATCTAGTTAATCTGGTGAGTATTTGCATTATTATATTGCTTATTATTATGTGTATACAAGAATAACTGAAAATATATTTATAGTATTTAGTATTTATTTTTTCTATGGATAGAAACACCACAAGCGTTTTGTTAATCAAATGTCATTTGTATAAGTTCGTTCAGTTTTGATATGTTTGTTTATACTGTAATATAACAGAGGCACAGGCTTGTAAGCTGTGACCGTGGTTTTGATTGGTTTCGTTAAATTAGTTATCTTCCTGAAAATATTTGTCATATTCGGCGATCTCAACATTCAACTTCAAAAATACTTGAAATACCCTGAGATCACTTGAAGTATTTCGTGATAAAAATATACCTGAAATTCCTCCGCAACTAAAAAACTTGAACCCACCAAATGAATATTTCATCCTTGTTTCAAATTTAGTGTCGTGGGTTCGGAAACTGTTTCAAAATACCTCAATAGAATCAAAAGCCATGCTTTAGGGTCTGATAGAATCTCTTTAAGTATGCTATATTTGATTGTACCTCAGATATTGGAGCAAATTACATATAATTTTTAACTTCTCTATTATATCTAATAGAAACATGCCTAAGTTAGACCTTTAGCAAAACGCAATAATCCAACTGAATTGTGTGCTTTAAGACCAATCCGCATTCTTCCAACTCTCTCGAAAGCGTTCGAAATGATAATTAAAGAAGAGGTAACGACATATATAAGTATGACTAATTTTATGACAGATGTTCAATCTGGATTCCGTCCCCAATACAGTACAACAACAGGACTGAGTCTGATTACAGTCGCGTCAGGGCTCTTGCTCCGTTTGTGTTTAAGTAAAGTCGTTCTTTTCTTTTTTATTTTATTTGTTTATTTTGTGAGGGCTCTAAATGCACAGTTAAATACAGAATCGCACCCGAACATAAAGTGAAAAGTAAACATTTTATCATTGCACGTTGGTTTTGGGATGAAAACGAAGGAAAGGTGGAAAGTGTTATCAATCAAATTAAATCACGCTTCATTAGTTTGCACCACTTTTTCCTTGTTATTATATTATTTGGTAAACGAAAAAACAATTCATTGGGATGTTTAACTGTCGTGCTTTGACATGGGGACAATACAATATAATAATATGTAATAACTAAAATACGACTTGAACGGCATAAGTGACTACACAATTAATAAATCTGTACGAACTCGGCGAATAACGCGCTGCATCTTTTCAAAGTCCCATAACTATTTAATTTTCAGAGATAAATTTGAATTGATTCTTTAACATTTTTGTTTTATTTCGCTTAAATTTTTATAATCAATCGATAAAAAAGGAAACTTCATTATTCATTTAAGGACTCAGGTTGGTTGAAAATGAATCAAATGAGAAAATGTTTTTCTTGTCACGAAAGAATGATTCGCGCAATAAATACCACTAAACAATGCCTACCACATGAACTCACAGACTTCAGCTTGAGAAATTTTAAAAAAACATTTCAAAGTCGTCCTCGGAACAAGGTAATGATGTGTTTACTATTCTGATGACTCTTGCATTGATTTTTGGTACATGTATAATGACGTCTACGTACTAAAACTTTCATTATTAAAACATTTTGTCACTTATATATAAGAAATAAAAATTTACTAGTTTATATCTATACTTGTATTCTTGTATCTAACCCAATATATTAACTTGTTTTAATGTATACATACATAAATTATATTTGAAGGTTTATATATACTTATGTATTTAATAGGTATGTGACTGGTAACAGATTTTATAGATTAGTGTACGTCCCAGGTTGGGTTTCAAAGTAGCTCTAATAGCTGAACTCCGCCCATTCATCATACTTGTTAACCTTTAAAATTGTAAACCACTGAATGTGATGAATAAAAGCATGTTATTATTATTATTATAAACACATTAATTGTAGTGTTTTGTATCTTGAAATCATCACACGTTAACGCTAACCCATAAACTACAATGGCTATTAAACAGCCATTGGTCCTGGCTACATTGAGAACTATGTGATTGGAGGTAGTGTTTTCTTTGGCTATATAAGTAATAACTAGTCGTGAAGACTTGTTAGAGACACTTTTGCGACCACGAAAACTCTGACAAAACAGACCTTGACAACCATTTATGTTTATAATCCAACATTCTGCTGATTTTTCTCGATACTCGGTAATATGTTTACAAAAGTCTATTGAACTACACCCATAAACTTACAAAGATGTAATGCATACTTTATATAGTGAACATAATGTAAAACAAGTTTTGATTGAATCTTAATGAACTGTTGGGAAGCTTATACATAAGTTACAATTAAAAATATTAAAACAACTTGTAAGAGCATGCTTTCTATGCAAGGAATATGCTTAGAGTATAAACGCAACATCTCTTATCTATGGAGCTTAGACTAAAGAACTAAAGTTTACGACTAGAGTAGCGAAACTTGGAGGAAGTCATGAGATAAAATATATGAAGTGTTTTTCTCTGAGTCAAACTGATCGATTAAAATAAGAGGAGAGCACAGTTCATCTTAAAATCTATTGAATAACATACATGATCATTATTTACATTTTTATTGCAGCTTTCTATTATGCTGACTGATTTGTTTTCTTCTTATTTAAATGATCTTCATTTTCAAACGATATACATCTCTTAACTTGAAATGCCCCTAGATTATTCACAAGTTTTATATTGTTACTATGATTATAATTTTCCGTTTCTATATTATTTACACGTTGAATTAATTCAGCGATTTCTCTCTTTTGATTAGCAACTTCAAGTTTTAGTTTATTAACTTCCTTCATTAAAGGATTATCAAAAAAATATATTTGGCATATTTTATGAAGGACAAATTCTTCTAGATCCGACAGTGTCAGCTTTCTATCAAATTTTTTTGACTTCATAAATTCTCCAAATGTTTTAAATATTTGGTTTTTGGATTCACCATCATGCGTTGCCTCAGCAGGGTTATTGTTATTGCCGGCGGTGTCACTTACAGTTCTTCTACTACGCAACTCTTTGATTTCTCTCTCTATGAAAAATCAGGGACATAAAGATATTTCATTTTTAAAATTTTTATAAAAATTCTTACCAAGTTTATCAAAAAAATCTTCAACGTCGATCATATTGAAAGACACAGTAACAGTGTAACACACTGATTCAAAATTGAATTGAAAACTACTACTTGAACTACTTGATTCTTTTTTACATTTCTACTTCTACTCATTTTAGGCCATAAAACCTAAATTTTAAAGATCTTTAAATATCCTTTGTTTCAAGGTTCAACTGTCACTAAATAGTAAGGGTGTTCGAGCAGCGGTTCAAACCAGTCCCAAAGCGTCAGACGCCTGCGCACTTCAATTTACATTGAATAATTTAATTCCAACTACTAGTAAGATGTTCGAGCAGTAGTTTGACGATTTCCAAACTAATCCGGACTCAGTATGAGACGGCGCAGTTGAAGCGTCTTCGTCTTCTTAGAGTATAGTGTTCTTTGTTGTTGGAGAAATCCCTTTCAGAGAATACTACCGCAGTCCTAAACTAAACCCTGGTTTGTGTTTTGTCCATCAGTCTTTCATTGATGTTCTCTCTTATCTTTGGTCATAAAACATATCTATCGGCATAGTCATTTGTTCTATGACAACGAAATTGTAAGAAAGTAGAAGAGGTAGTTTGCAAACTGCAGTTTGGTGTTCCAGCAAAACAAAATCCCAAACTGTTTCATACCGCACATGCGCATTTTAAACAGTTATCAAACCGTCCCCAACTACTGCTCGAACAGCCTTATTATTGAGTTCAACTTATTCTTCACACCTTCGCAGCTATTTTACATTCCATGCATGATATGTTTTTATACTATGGACTCATGTTCTTGATATTCGAAATTATGTAATGTGTGTTGCGTGTTGATTACATTTTTCAGAAATATGAAATATTTAATTTGCGTGTTCCTGTTTTTGAGATAATAACGATAAACATTGTTAATTATATGAAATTCTTGAAGGCGACAACATGGATGCAATTAAAATTTTAAAACATCTTCTCACTAAAAAAATACAACCACAGATGAAGATTACATCCCTACACGGCCGTTATTTGGTAACAAGCATTTGATCATTCGATCCAACGGAATTTATCTATGATTCGATCGCTTCGACACAGAGAACACCTACCTCCTTCGACATCACGGAGATAAATAAACAGAGAGAACATACAATTATTGTATGTTATCTCTGGTAGGAAGTGACGTAGCAGTAGCACATAAAGAATTATACTTTATACTGTTGTAGTGTTCTCTGGCTGCTCGGCTGTGAGTGTGAATCCCGTAGAAAGTGGTGGTGGTGGATCGGTAGTATTCGGTAGGTATGTTTTCTCCAGAGAAAACATACCTCCAAGTTTTCTCTGATCGGTAGTTTCAGGTAGTTTGTTGTGTTTATGTTGCAATATGTAAGTATTTCTTTCTCAGTTTATTTTAGCTTCAGAAATCGATAGTATTCTTCTCACTGAGTCTACTGATACTAGGTTTATTATGCGTAATTGAAAATAAATACAATGTTATGATTGCGGATGTTGATTTTAGTGCATTAGTTTGTATTTTTGACTTACCTTCATATTATCCTGTATTGTTGATATACAGTACTATAGATAAATTTAAAGAATCCAACAAGCTGAATCGATATCGATCGACACTTGCTATTGGAAAATAAGAATAATAAGAATGCTAATTCACTATTACTAACTTTGGTTGGATTAAGGTTAGGTGAATTTTAGACTTCATCTTCAGATGTTGAGCTTTCTCTCTTTGTAATTATTACTACCAGAGACTTACTACCACAGCTAATTGTTAGGAACTGATGTCAATCGATTCAGGTTTTCACTACATTTGATTTACAATTGGTGTCCGTAGTCCGTATATAAATAGTTTATCTATGTATTAGTTTAGCCTATGGTTGTCCGTTGACTCAGTTCATCAAGTAATATCGATTTTTCTTAAATGTTGGAAACACGCTTTCTTAAACTAAATCCTTAATAATTAATTATAATAATTATTAACTAAATTCTGACTGCACGTACGTTACATAACCTCATTAATCTGGAAAATCAGTATCAAAACCACTTCTCTCAGTCTAGGGCTCCGTATAATCACAGCATCTGTTATCTATTACCGGTGTAACTTTTGGCTTACACATGAATGCTTCCAAGATAAGGTGAATTGATTTTGTTGCAATATTTTTGTTATCAGAGACTTCATTTTGGTATTTGTATATTTCAGACCTCAGACCTTTATCCGTTGATCTACCAGATGGGAAATGTTTGTTTATTGAAAAAAATAGTGAAGGAACCACTTATATCAATAAAATTGTCTCAAACTCATCCTTCGATCGAGATAATGGAGAGAATGCAGAAGTAAGCATTAATTTCATTTTATAAATATATTTTGATTAAAAGACAGTCAATGTACCTACTGATATGATCTGCATGTAATCACCGAAAATATGATGCCGCATAATAATGAAGTTATTTTAATGTTGTTAAAAATATAGTTCAACAAAGTATTTACATGATGGCATTTGTCATTTTATTCCTTTATTCGATGTTTTCGAATATTGGACGGAGTGCATCATGAAGCTCTAACGGCACTGATCCATTACTTCTACACGTCCAAACTGCTCATAACTGAAGTAAAGGTCCGATATCTACTACGTGCATCAGAGTTATTTGTTTTGACTGATGTTCTCCATGCCTGTTCTCATTTTCTGGAGGTAAATCACGCTAAATTTAAATTTTGTATAAAGTATTTGTATTTCCTTTTGGTAGTTCCCAATGAACTGCAAGTAAGTCTTCCTCGATATTATGAATCGATTAAATATGGCTACTTATTTGAGTGATTGAATCAAAGTTTATTTTAAACATTCAGTATCTAGGAGAGAAGAATTTAAATGAATTATTATTTATCTTAGGTCTTCAATTCTGTCATAGCTCGGATCAAGCATGATATAGAAAAACGAAAACAATATCTGGTGTCATTGATGGAGATAGTTCGTTTTCCTCTAATGTCTCCGAGAAATCTTATTCAGAATGTGCAAGGAGAACCTTTATTTAAAACAAACACAGACTGTTGGGATTTGGAAGCTATGAATTATCATTACATAAAAGGTGAAATATTCAAAATGTATTTTCTAGTCATATAAATAAGAATTAATTGAATGATCATTTATTTTTATCTGCAGTTTTCCGCCCATTTCTGAATTGAATTTTCTCAAGTTTTATGTCTTGAAATATTTTTGACATATTAAAGGAAAATGACTTTTCGACCAATCGAGAAATTAAGAATTTTTTTGACGTTTTGATTCATAGTTTTTAAGTACACATAGCAAAAATACATATATGTATTTGAGAGTTTAACATGCCTCTATCTCGGAAACCGTAACTCTTTTGAAAAAATGTTCAATTTAAACGTTTCTGGATATTGTCCTATCTTTAATTATACCAACTCAGATTTTCGATTTTGGAGAAAATTTGTCCCCCACCCCCTTCGGGGACGGTTTTCGGAGGAAAGGAGATTTCGGATTTCCGTTTTTATGAATATGGGACCATTTCTCAAGCCTCCTCTCATGGATGAACCGAGTACGATTACTATATAAAAGGCGCGCACAAACCAGAAAAAAGCACACAGTCGAATTTTATACCTCCTCCATTCGGGGTTCGACGGTCAAAAAGGGAATTGGCTGACTCTGATATAAGTGTTTTATAATTATTTTAGTTATCAGTTTCTATTTCGTAAAATGTATCTCCTTCAAAAATACAAATGATTAATTTATGGCATGTTTCTAATATGTGTTAGAATTATATTGAAAATCAGAGGAGAGTTTTCGAAGAAAATGAGGTAAGCATATATCAGAGTAGTACAAATGAGAAAAACTACAGCAGGGTCTAACATTGCGAGCCATTGCGTTATTAGTGCAACGATTCTATATTCTTTTCTAGTTATCTGATTACCAATCGCTCAGTAAACATTGATGGTACTCTTGTGTAGTAAACGAAATGAAAGATGTCCATAATAGTATGGGGTGAATCAAAAGGTTATGTCTGTTTATGTTACATTATTGTTTACTGATTACAGAGACAACTTATTGATTACCTGTCAACTTTCTGATAAGTAAGCGATTACTTTTCAGAGACTTATACGGACATTTATTGAATTTCATATTAATATAGCAGATACTATTTGTTGTAATTCTATCATAAATTATTGCAGTAATCAACGTAATTCCTGTGCCTGTTTTTTATGCCTTCTTCACTTTCTAAACTTTAAAAATTTCATGATTTTCACTTATATTGACAATATGTAAATTTTTTGTATAGGTACTTGACTAATTTTTTGAACAATTTTTATTTCGTAGTTAGATTTTCAAATATATGAAGAAAATACAAAAAAATTACGAGTCTATTTTGAAAATAAAAAAAATATATTCAAAAATTGTTTTCAAATTTCCCGCTTGAATTCTAAAAACGGCTGCAAAGTCACAATCTCCCTTAGTGTCGTAGTATTAAAGAAAGGAGGAATAGAGCAGAGAACACTATCTGACCAGAGAGAAGACACAATATTGTATGTTCTCTCTGAGATGGATTTAGTCTGAACGTGTTCGATGTGGCAAATGAGAAGTGGTCGGAGTGCAGCAACACTTTTTGGAAGGTAGAGAAGATGCGGCTGCAGCCGGCTGCTACCATTCTAGACAATATTCCCACAGGTGGGAAGAAAGGAGACTATTATTTAAAGTCATGCGAGAGGTTCGATCTTGAAACTGGGCAGTGGACAAAATTAAATAATATTTATTGGCAAATAACTGTACTCGTTTTTACCAACTTCTGATTTACATAACGATAGAGTTAGTTTTAATTATTTTTCAGGTTTCAGAAATCCACGATTTCTACATAAATAAGCCAATAGTTCAAATTTCAAGTTCCTTTCGTAGCAATCCTCATCAAAATGTTTGGAGCAAATTCGCGCATTTTTTATGTTGACCTTATCTGCCCGTTTATAAGCATTTTCCCATTGTTTGCTAACATTTTCGTCCTTTGGAAACCGAGAATACATTGAATCTGCGGTGAAGACCACAGACATATAAACAAGGGAGACAGAACTTTCCATTCATAAATTTCGTTTGTTTACAATCAGACATCTTTTCCAAACATAAACGAGTTAGAAAGAGATCGCTTTAAAAAACGACAACACTGTTACCCTAGCGTCTACTGTTGAAATCATCTTTGCCATTGGCGTGCAGTTTTTAGGGGTTAATAAAAAATAGAAAAAATATTTAGCATTTTATTCATAAATCTACGTACATTTGTAGAGAAACTAATTCAACATGTTATGTATATTTCTATAAAACAAGGAATCAATAAATATGCATATCTTTAGCCTATTCTTAAGCAACTTCAAACTATAGATTATCATATTATTAAACAGTTTAGTTGAAACAATGAATCACAAACTACATAAATGTATGGATGTTAGACATATACATGATAGTAGATTTAGGCACCCAAACATATTTCTTACAGGCTTCATTCTTAGAACTTGCTGAGGATAGATAGATAGATAATATTTTATTGTTCCAGATATAATCTCCTGAATAAGGTAGAATATGCCAAAAAAAATATACGTACAACAACATTTGTTTGCATTAAACTAGGATAATTGCAATATCTAGAAAGAAAAACATTTTACTGCCTAACTCTAGGAACTCTTTCAATAATATGCTTTGTTCAGAAGAAATTTCTTTAATTTTGCTTTTAACTGTTCCAATGGCAGTTTGAATTGCAAGAAAGTTTATTTCAAAATTTTCTTGATGGAAAAATCAGCATTTTTTATGTAGCTAAATTATATTATATTAGTCTTTAAATCTTGTTTTTAACCATGTATACCTGTGCTATTTTCAAACAAATCGGGGTTTTTCTTAACAAAAATAATAGATTCTATGATATAGAGACCATAAATTATTGTTGGTACTTTATGTTTTGTGAACAGTCACATTAGTCAGAAAATGCTTACAGTTCAATGCTGGCATAATTGTAACTTCTTTGACATTTGATGGACCACCTACAAATTTGAACTTGGTAAAGACATTGGAAGCAGATTTTACAAATCTAGTGGAATTAAGAACAAATTTTAAGTATTCGATCACGAACGATGGTGTGTATATTATATATACCTATATAATTTATAACTCGTTTGATCAAGTGGAACTTAACAAAGTAAGTGAAAACAAAATATAGAAGTAGGTACTACACGCTGCAAATAAGATTCGGATAGGCAATTTTAGTAGAAGCTATAAAAATTCAAGGTTCGTTTAGTAACCTAAATAATTACCAAAAATGTTAGCGATACTATAAGCTTCCCTTGGGAAAAATTCGATAATACCTGATTTTAAGGACACGGCAATATCGGTTTGACGTAAAATTCTGTAGATGTTTTGATCAACTGTATTGCTTGTAAGAATAAAATATCTTTATACTTACAAATTTGAGGGTCCAGCAGTATTCTGTTCAACGGGGATTTTAGGCGGATCAGAAAATTTCAGATATGAAAACGTCTATAAGAACAAAACATACATGTATAAAATCTAATCAAATTTAATTGCACCTGGTTGTAGTAATGAGCCGTTTCTAGAATTGGACCAGTATTTTAATACTTTATATACTTTTCCTACAAATGTATTCAATATCTTGCAAAAATAATTGTTTATTTTAAATTCTTGAGTTTACCATATACAACAATGTAAAATTAACTTACCCATGAGATTTTATATATGATAACTCACTGACGGTTGAGTCGGAACTAAAAAATAAATACTTTCATTAAAATATACACCAGGTAAGGAGTGTTTTTTACCTGAAAGACAAGGGCTAAGTAAAAACGGTGGTATTAAATTGGGGCTCAGCAGTTGGCCTTATTTGTCTTCGCCCGGTTATCTCAGTAGTAATTATATCACTTTGATCAAAGTGATCTGAGCAAATTTGGGCAGACTTTATTAGATGCTGGTTACCCAACTCTAAGATCGAAATCCACCTCGCTCTGCGTTCTGCATTTACAGGAAAGCTACAATAATTAACAAAAAGTATTATATATATTATTTTAACTCACCCCTAATTACACAAGGTCGTTTAATAATAATTTGAAGTCCCCTAAACGTGCAGTAATACAATATTAGCATTACACAACTATATTGAGCTTTTAGGACTGACGTTGATGAAATAACGCAATAATTATATTATTGCAGAAAGTTTCTGCAGGTTTGAATTTATTTGATGCAATGATTGCGAATCTGGGCATTTATAAGTTTCTAAGTACATATTCAAATTCAGCAAGATAATAAAGCTACTATGACTTGCGTGACTAACAATATAAATATTGTGCAAAATTTATTAAACGTCTTGGAGGCCCTTTAACTTCTTTGTAACTACACCACTGTTCATATGCATATGATCTGACTTACGCGGTTGGAATATCCATTTTTCTTGCACACCACGCACTGGAGAACCATAGTGTAGAGCAAATATAGATAAATAAAAGTTTTATTTCTATAAATATACTCAAAATCGAAGAGAATCACAAGATGGCACAAAGACCGCAAGTCAACGCTGTAAATCTAACGATGAATGAATTTAAAACAATGACGTTTGTCATAGTAAATTATGAGTAAATACAACCGGCCAGCGTGGCCACAATTATTTACCCAGTATCTTACAATTTAATTTGATTATGAAAATATACATAATTTTGGGGATTAAAGAAACGTATTTTAATAAAGAAACGTAAACATTTATTAAATATAATAGTTTTACTTGAGTATCACTTAAACGCGCTTATTTTAAAACAATAATTTTGTTTTCGTTCCGAACTCAATCGGTAAATCTAGGGCAGACCGCGTAAGTCCGCCAACACTGCTTTTTGTTGAAAAAGATGTGTGATCGCAGCAAAATGTAGACAGTTCTGTCTCCCTTGTTTATATGTCTGTGGTGGAGACTGATAGTCTGTGTGGCATCCAGCTATGGCACAACGCATTTTGATAATTATTTAAATATAATAAAGCAATAAACAGAAGCACAACCTCAGACCGACAAACAAATCAAATGAGAGTTGAGCTACTTCGTACGAACAAGCTAACCACATGACGTCAACGCGTAGATTTAGGCTCCGCCCAGAATGCGCAATATCATATCTTTGTATCATGTGTATAACCTATACCACTGACGTGACAGTTGGTGACAGTTAGGGCACATAATGGTGGGCGGTGATAATACACATCTATACAGTGCTCTTGTTGCGCTACAACCCTTGCGCTCTGAGATAGTTCACTGTTCGATTAAAAGATATTGTTTACCAAATTCCCCAACAACCAGAAATAACATGATTAAAAATTATAAAATTATGAAATATTATGACTAAATCTCAAAAAAAGACAGATAAATAAAACTAAATATCGGATTAATAGCGTCTCTTGAAAATTGTATTATAACAAAATTTTCATTCATCGATATTTTTGTCTCGGAATAAGATATTGAGATGTAGTTTTCACTAGCCTATTTCAGTATCATTTCACAACATTTTTATGATAAAAAAGTCATATTATTGCATTTAATTTCAAGAGAATTTAGCAATTTTATGTAATTATATAGAGAAACGCACTCTAGTGGCATCACTAAAAAAAACACATATTACGAGTAAGATGGATTTGATGGAGCAATAAACTATTTTTCCAACAAGACTAAGCTTGCTAAAATCCGTTCATTCGTTAAGAAGTTACAGCTGTTTATTTAAAATAACATTGAATCACCCCCCCACTTTATTTCAACAGATACGTCAATAAGTTGTTCTAAACGAAAATTCTCAAATTAAGCTTAGCTTTAAAAACCATATATTTTTTTGGTACATTTACTAGTTAAAATCACTTTACAAGTTGAACATGGCGGATACGCCCCCTAGTGGGCATCTTGGAAATCTGAAAATATTTTCCATGATCTTGGTCACTTTAGTCAAAACTTTTTTTACCGCAGGTCTCTATGATGAATAGCTCCCGAGATACGGCACTTTGCATTCTTATCTGGCCACCCTGTACATCGTTTTGTAAATTTGAGGCGAAAACCGAGCCAGCTTCGTTAACCAAGTGACTAAGGCGCTAACGTCGAAAATGAGTATTTTGAAGAATAATTCAACATTCGACTATCAGGTGACCAAAAATGGCTATATGTACTTATGTGTTCCTAGAGTCTATCAACGGCAATCACCAGCCCGCTGCCCGCTAGAACACATAAGTACCTATAGCCGTTTCTGGTCGCCTGATAGCCGAATGTTGAATTATTGTACAAAATACTCATTTTTGACGGTAGCGCCCTCGTCACTTGGTTAACCAAGCTCACTCGGTTTTCGCCTCAAATTTACTATACGATGTACACTTATATGTAGTATCTATCTTCTTTGCTGTAGTCTTTCCAGTACCACCATTCTATCGCATCTTGATTGTTAACTAATAATCTAGTATTGTGTATTATATTATTATTACCATATATTCGAATTTAACCCAACATGTTAGAAAATTTCACCCTGGTAAATTAAAGGCATTTATACTAAATCTGAGGGGATGATTATTTTCCTTCCCTAAATGCAGATTATTTACTCTCTTGACAGCTTCCAGTTCAAATGCATGGAACAGACCTCATAACATTTTTATGATAAAGCGTTAAGAAATAATGATAAATAATGGCTGTTGTAGTTTGTTGTTGTAGACACAACTTCAAAATTACCAGCATCAATAGACTTAATATTATTTTGTCTTTTTCAGTGTAACATTACGAAAACTTTCACTAATAGAAGATATATAGGCTTAGGCCGGATTTTCATGGATCCGTCGGTACGTCGATACGTCAGAGCTCCCATTGGTTGTAAAATTCAGCTTCTCATTGGTTAATTGGTTAAATTTTTCGGACGTTTTGACATGCTCATGCATCCGACAATACGACAAGTCTGAATGTATATACATTGTTGCTAGATGTTTTATTAAATACGGTATAAGAAACCATTGATGGTTATTCACAGTTGTAGAATTCATGCTTTTCTGGCAAAAACAGAAATGTACTAAAACAAAACCAAGTATTATTAGGTTATACATATATTTTCGTCATATTGCACGCCTTTTCTGTCTTATACAAGAACATTTGACCTATTCACCTTTTGTAATGTTTCAATCTGGCAACATTGATTTCATTACGAAAAAAAAAATTCAGATTGATACTTGCTATCAGAGTCTCTGTTGCTATGGTCAGAAAGCAAACACTAGTTTGTTTTTGTGGCTTGGGTGCAATTTTGTTTACCACGATGGTCTTGTCTTCCCTAGGTCCCACCAAAACGCAACATCTCTTACCTATGGGTCCCACTAACTTCAGTGAATTATCAAAATATTCACTGGACATCCTCAGATAATTAAAATACTTTTAAATATCAGCTAGTCTCAGTTCATTTAATAAATTATGATAAGCGTCCTGTTCTTTTCTGCATTTAAAAATGTTTCTGATCCACAATCTTTTTGATTTACCAATTTTTTACTTTCTGATTATAAGCAAAATGTATTAAAGTGTAATATTATTTGTTTTTCGTCATTTCGTATTTATAACTTTATAATAAACAAAAGAAACTTGAAATTCAAGCAACACAAGCAACAGGCAACTGTCAGAAAAGTGAGGTTAAAGAGAATCCGATATCGGACAAAAGTTAAATTTTAACTTCTTCCGTCATCGGATACATTGAGCTATATCGGATCGACGTACCGACGGATGACGGATCCATGAAAATCCACCCTTAGGCTTCCTTTTTTGCATTGGGGATTCTGGTATTTGGAGATTCACGTCATTGGCTGAAATGTTCACGTGACCATAGCGAGAAACGTCAAAATCGCCGAATCTCCAAATACCCAAGAAGTTCATTCAAGTTCAACTTTCTGACAGTCTCCACAATTACGCGAACGCGCACTTTTCAATTGGTTTGCTTGCGTCGGCTTGTTGTCATCTCATCAGATTAGATTAAATTTATAAATATTAACTGAGGACTGTGGTTTTAGAAAAACAACTTCAAATATAGAAGAGCAGTTGATCAAACGACAAACATCGTCTGCTGGACCGTCTTCATCAATTGCTTTTTTTCATAAATAGAATATTTAATACTAAGAATGATTTGTTCACAATTAACATAATTTTTCATATCGTATAATTTTTTTGGCAAATTTTATTAACATGTTGAAATATAGGTTCACATCATCGCCATATTACTTTGTTAGATACGTACTATAACTGTAGAAAAAGTTATAATAATGTGTACACTATTCATATTATATAAATTAGTTCATTTAAAAAGTCCTTATTTCTACTAAAAGCAACTTGAAAGCGCAAATAGCCATATCTTGTCCCGTTAATTTCAAATTCTACTAACAGCATGACGTCAATCAAGTAGGATAGAAAATACGGAGGGAGTACTTAAGTTATAAAGTGAAGCCGCGCGGAATTTAGGCAACCCGTCAAGTATGAAGACTGGTGCGGACGTTAACAAAGGGAACTTGCAAGAAAATAATCAGGAAGAGAAATGACAAAAAGAAGTCACAGCGTTTATTGTATTATCGTTTAGAGTATCACCTATAATCTTATAATATAAATTTTATATACGATACTTATAAAATTAATTACTACCTAAATCCGCGAAAAAAGAAACTCACATGATTTTACAAAATAAACAACACATTAATGTCCTTTAAACAAAATTAACTTATTTTAAAACTGCCTCCTAATTTCAGATATATCTATAACATTTATTGCAATAAAATGAAATCTTATATCTACATATTTGGCCGCAATTATCTTTATTAACGAAAATAAATGATTATCTAAGGGATGTTGATCGAAAACGTGGCCATTGAGGGTTTCAAAAATAGTGGAATTTGAAAATTATTGCAAAACCTTATTGGACAAATGCACTGGCGTATATTGTCTTGCTTAGGTCTTCTCAGCACTTTTACCATGGCCTGACGAATGGACTTATTACTTATAAATCAGCGGAAGAATAAAGCAAATCATCTCATTTTTCACTGCTATGAGCAATGTACATACTTCGCGGGTTACCTATACGACAGGTGGCTTCACTACCACGCAATGCACTCTAAACCAATGCTACCTCTATACCTTCTGACCTCCTTGACGTCAATGCGCCGACTGGACGAAATTGAGACGGTTATTTTGCATAATATCTTTGTATCATAGTATCATGTCACGTACCACAGACAACAGAAAAATTTGAGTTCACCATAAGGGTGTTCGAGCAGCGGTTCAAACCAGTCCCAAACCGTCAGACGCCTGCGCACTTCAATTTACGATGAAATAATTGATTCCCAACTACTAGTAAGATGTTCGAGCAGCAGTTTGACGATTTCCAAACTAGTTCGGTCTCAGTTTGAGACAGGCGCAGTTGAAACTCCTTCTTCTTCTTAGAGTTGTTGTTGTTGGACTAATCCGTTTCAAAGAACACTGCCTCAGTCCTAAACTAAACACTGGTTTTCTGTTTTGTCCATGAGTCTTTCATTGTTCTCTTATCCTTGGTCATAAGACATATCAATTGGCATAATCATTTGCTCTATGACGATGAAATTGTAAGAAATTGGAAGGGGTAGTTTGCAAATTGCAGTTGGTGTTCGAGCACATGGTACAATAAGACCAGGTATGTTACATTGATGGACGCGTTTTCGTTCAGTTGACGCACCTCATCCGAAGTCCGCCATATTTGTTTTATCCCGCTTTCCAATTCAAATTAGAATATATTTTTGCTACGATTTTTGTGTATATCATCAACTAATCTTTTTATATTGATGCTTTTCATTCACTCTCTCATATTACGTATCAGAAGCAGAAATGATTAAATTTATATTTTTAATTATTGATATTTTTTTTAACTATAAAGTGGGATATTGTTTATAACCTTTTTCAATATGTCTTCGATTATATTGTTTACTTGTAGAGATGTTTTTAGAGAGAGAGAAATGTTGGGTGTTACCATTATCTTGGATGGAGTGTTCTCTGCACAAGAGTCACAAGAGTGTTCGTGTTCTCTGCACATGACACAATATGACAATAAATATGGCGGATTTGGGATGACTCTCGGAACATGAGGAATACCCCCATCAGACTCATATCTCATATATTTTACTACAAATTTCTATTTTCGCGTTACTAATAAATTAATTTTTAATAACAAAAAATGGATGATAAAAACACATGTATTATTTGTTGATAGAAATATCAGCATAGATAAATATTAAACACAATATGGGTATGGCATTTAATCGTAATAAATGGTCGCAGATAGTGGAATGTGTCGCTTATTTTTGTAAATACGATGATTTTAATTGGGATGGGTCTCTTCAGCATATTTTACAGAATTGTTTGAAGCAAAAACTACATGTGATGGTAGCTAGAGCACCAAGAGTATTTCATATTGGAGAATGGCAGGCTCAATATTATCTATCACCGATATATATTGAATTGCGTGAATTTGAAATTGACAGACACAAAAAATAAATCAAAATACTTTAATTGTTTCCATTCATATACAGTTTTCTATAGTCCACAATAGAACAAAAAAAATCATTAAGCGACGTAAGATCCTCAAAATAACTGTACATGAAATTTGTTTTATGGTTGTTAAATATTCTGTAATGAGCTTCTTTGGTTTTGGTGAGTTTTCTAATAATAACTTTTTTTCAGTTCCTAAAGACATAGATAATACGATTTTTTCTTTTATTGGTGAAAAGAAAAAAATATCGTACAAATCTTGTAAATAACGGGTTGTTTGAATGTGTGTATGTAACACTAAGTTTTCATCAGTTCTCTCGAGCAATTTTCACCCTAATAGATTTTTTGAACGGAAAACTTTTTTAAATTATTTTTATATATTTTTAAATTATGTTCATCATAAGAATACAACTGTAAATCAACATCAAGTTAATCTGGTGAGTATTTGCATTATTATATTGCTTATTATTATGTGTATATAAGAATAACTGAAAATATATTTATATGCAAATGAATAAATCAAATTTATCTTCAGGTAAATAACAATCTAGATCTAGATGATAGATAACTGCAAGTATTTCAATTAGAATTAGGTACGCAGATGACATGGTAGTCCCTGCCCTGGCGGAATCAGTATCTACAATCTACCGACATCACATACATTACTTTATTAACACCTTAACTCAAGTAAGTACCACATTGGAATTGGAGATAAAGAACTCAATAACTAGAATACTTGTTTTTAGTACAACTTCAGAAGAACATTTCCAACAACTGTGATTCAATCCAAAGTCCAAAGCATTTATTGAAGTAGTTGTATAGGTAAGGATGTAAATATGCAACTGGACCACTTAAAAGAGAATGAATAGCAGAGATATCGAAATTGCGAGAACAAGATTTAGTGATATGTAGAAACTCTGCCAACCGAAATTATCCATCTTTATAAGGCATCGAACATGTCTGTGAAACATGAGACATGGTCATTGAAGATGAAATCTTGGCTGGGGAATATAAAAGACAAACATTACAAACAGTCTGAAACACAATGCTCACAAACGAGGCGAATTTGCCAAAGAGGACACCAATTTCAACAGAGATGGCAACAAAATCATTGTTGACACAGGTAAGTTTTATTTTATTATATATTAGATTATCTCTTAAATGAAGATGATACACTCATATATATTCACAGATTTACGTAGAAACTCGGAAAATTAGAGCACAAAATGGATGATGAACGAGAAGGTATCCTTTGCAGATCTTAGCAAGTTTTGGATCGAACATACGACCGTAGAATAAACCCACTATCCACCAAAATAGGACGATACAATTCTGAAGAAGCCTTGGTGTTCAATTATGAATGTATAGATATTCATAAGTTAGAATGGTAAATGTAAATTAATGTGCATTTGTATGGGAAGCACCCAATTTTTGTAATTGTACGTAATTTTTATTTAATATATGAAGTTCTTCGCGAATGATTTTTTTTTTGTAATTTGTATTTATTGTATTAATAAAACTTTCATTATTCTAATTATAGTTTTATTCAAGGCGAAAATTGCTTAGAATGTATTACAGCACTTTTTGTGAACGCATCTTCTTATCATCAATTATTATTAAATGACACGATATTTTGAATATTCCTGCATTTTTTAAATCATTGATGTGAGCGCCATCTAAGACGCAGTCGCTGGAAAATGTGGACCAATGAATTGTTAGGGATCAAAATTTATTATTGTATAAATTGAGTTGACCGTCTCTTCCCTCATTAGACTCACCAATACCCACAATTTGTCAGGTTCTTAGTTGGGTAATTTGGTAATCAGACATTACTGTGGAAAAGACCATTATTAATGATGAATGATGATTTCGAGATAAAATTCAGTATTTATTTTTTCTATGGATAGAAACACCACAAGCGTTTTGTTAATCAAATGTCATTTGTATAAGTTCGTTCAGTTTTGATATGTTTGTTTATACTGTGATATAACAGAGGCACAGGCTTGTAAGCTGTGACCGTGGTTTTGATTGGTTTCGTTAAATTAGTTATCTTCCTGAAAATATTTGTCATATTCGGCGATCTCAACATTCAACTCCAAAAATACTTGAAATACCCTGAAATCACTTGAAGTATTTCGTGATAAAAATATACCTGAAATTCCTCCGCAACTAAAAAACTTGAACCCACCAAATGAATATTTCATCCTTGTTTCAAATTTAGTGTCGTGGGTTCGGAAACTGTTTCAAAATACCTCAATAGAATCAAAAGCCATGCTGTAGGGTCTGATAGAATCTCTTTAAGTATGCTATATTTGATTGTACCTCAGATATTGGAGCAAATTACATATAATTTTTAACTTCTCTATTATATCTAATGGAAACATGCCTAAGTTAGACCTTTAGCAAAACGCAATAATCCAACTGAATTGTGTGCTTTAAGACCAATCCGCATTCTTCCAACTCTCTCGAAAGCGTTCGAAATGATAATTAAAGAAGAGGTAACGACATATATAAGTATGACTAATTTTATGACAGATGTTCAATCTGGATTCCGTCCCCAATACAGTACAACAACAGGACTGAGTCTGATTACAGTCGCGTCAGGGCTCTTGCTCCGTTTGTGTTTAAGTAAAGTCGTTCTTTTCTTTTTTATTTTATTTGTTTATTTTGTGAGGGCTCTAAATGCACAGTTAAATACAGAATCGCACCCGAACATAAAGTGAAAAGTAAACATTTTATCATTGCACGTTGGTTTTGGGATGAAAACGAAGGAAAGGTGGAAAGTGTTATCAATCAAATTAAATCACGCTTCATTAGTTTGCACCACTTTTTCCTTGTTATTATATTATTTGGTAAACGAAAAAACAATTCATTGGGATGTTTAACTGTCGTGCTTTGACATGGGGACAATACAATATAATAATATGTAATAACTAAAATACGACTTGAACGGCATAAGTGACTACACAATTAATAAATCTGTACGAACTCGGCGAATAACGCGCGTTTTTGAGATAATAACGATAAACATTGTTAAGTATATGAAATTCTTGAAGGCGACAACATGGATGCAATTAAAATTTTAAAACATCTCACTAAAAAAATACAACCACAGATGAAGATTACAACCCTACACGGCCGTTATTTGGTAACAAGCATTTGATCATTCGATCCAACGGAATTTATCTATGATTCGATCCGTTCGACACAGAGAACACCTACCTCCTTCGACATCACGGAGATAAATAAACAGAGAGAACATACAATTATTGTATGTTATCTCTGGTAGGAAGTGTCGTAGCAGTAGCACAAAAAGAATTATACTTTATACTGTTGTCGTAGTGTTCTCTGGCTGCTCGGCTGTGAGTGTGAATCCCGTAGAAAGTGGTGGTGGTGGATCGGTAGTATTCGGTAGGTATGTTTTCTCCAGTGAAAACATACCTCCAAGTTTTCTCTGATCGGTAGTTTCAGGTAGTTTGATGTGTTTATGTTGCAATATGTAAGTATTTCTTTCTCAGTTTATTTAAGCTTCAGAAATCGATAGTATTCTTCTCACTGAGTCTACTGATACTAGGTTTATTATGCGTAATTGAAAATAAATACAATGTTATGATTGCGGATGTTGATTTTAGTGCATTAGTTTGTATTTTTGACTTACCTTCATATTATCCTGTATTGTTGATATACAGTACTATAGATAAATTCAAAGAATCCAACAAGCTGAATCGATATCGATCGACACTTGCTATTGGAAAATTGGAAAATAAGAATAATAAGAATGCTAATTCACTATTACTAACTTTGGTTGGATTAAGGTTAGGTGAATTTTAGACTTCATCTTCAGATGTTAAGTTTTCTCTCTTTGTAATTATTACTACCAGAGACTTACTACCACAGCTAATTGTTAGGAACTGATTTCAATCGATTCAGGTTTTCACTACATTTGATTTACAATTGGTGTCCGTAGTCCGTATATAAATAGTTTATCTATGTATTAGTTTAGTCTATGGTTGTCCGTTGACTCAGTTAATCAAGTAATATCGATTTTTCTTAAATGTTGGAAACACGCTTTCTTAAACTAAATCCTTAATAATTAATTATAATAATTATTAACTAAATTCTGACTGCACGTACGTTACATAACCTCATTAATCTGGAAAATCAGTATCAAAACCACTTCTCTCAGTCTAGGGCTCCGTATAATCACAGCATCTGTTATCTATTACCGGTGTAACTTTTGGCTTAGACATGAATGCTTCCAAGATAAGGTAAATTGATTTTGTTGCAATATTTTTGTTATCAGAGACTTCATTTTGGTATTTGTATATTTCAGACCTCAGACCTTTATCCGTTGATCTACCAGATGGGAAATTTTTGTTTATTGAAAAAAATAGTGAAGGAACCACTTATATCAATAAAATTGTCTCAAACTCCTCCTTCGATCGAGATAATGGAGAGAATGCAGAAGTAAGCATTACATTTCATTTTATAAATATATTTTGATTAAAAGACAGTCAATGTACCTACTGATATGATCTGCATGTAATCACCGAAAAGATGATGCCGCATAATAATGAAGTTATTTTTATGTTGTTAAAAAATATAGTTCAACAAAGTATTTACATGATGGCATTTGTCATTTTATTCCTTTATTCGATGTTTTCGAATATTGGACGGAGTGCATCATGAAGCTCTAACGGCACTGATCCATTACTTCTACACGTCCAAACTGCTCATAACTGAAGTAAAGGTCCGATATCTACTACGTGCATCAGAGTTATTTGTTTTGACTGATGTACTCCATGCCTGTTCTCATTTTCTGGAGGTAAATCACGCTAAATGTAAATTTTGTATAGAGTATTTGTATTTCCTTTTGGTAGTTCCCAATGAACTGCAAGTAAGTCTTCCTCGATATTATGAATCGATTAAATATGGCTACTTATTTGAGTGATTGAATCAAAGTTTTTTTTAAACATTCAGTATCTAGGAGAGAAGAATTTAAATGAATTATTATTTATCTTAGGTCTTCAATTCTGTCATAGCTCGGATCAAGCATGATATAGAAAAACGAAAACAATATCTGGTGTCATTGATGGAGATAGTTCGTTTTCCTCTAATGTCTCCGAGAAATCTTATTCAGAATGTGCAAGGAGAACCTTTATTAAAAACAAACACAGACTGTTGGGATTTGGAAGCTATGAATTATCATTACATAAAAGGTGAAATATTCAAAATGTATTTTCTAGTCATATAAATAAGAATTAATTGAATGATCATTTATTTTTATCTGCAGTTTTCCGCCCATTTCTGAATTGAATTTTCTCAAGTTTTATGTCTTGAAATATTTTTGACATATTAAAGGAAAATGACTTTTCGACCAATCGAGAAATTAAGAATTTTTTTGACGTTTTGATTCATAGTTTTTAAGTACACATAGCAAAAATACATATATGTATTTGAGAGTTTAACATGCCTCTATCTCGGAAACTGTAACTCTTTTGAAAAAATGTTCAATTTAAACGTTTCTGGATATTGTCCTATCTTTAATTATACCAACTCAGATTTTCGATTTTCGAGAAAATTTGTCCCCCACCCCCTTCGGGGACGGTTTTCGGAGGAAAGGAGATTTCGGATTTCCGTTTTTATGAATATGGGACCATTTCTCAAGCCTCCTCTTATGGATGAACCGAGTACGATTACTATATAAAAGGCGCGCACAAACCAGAAAAAAGCACACAGTCGAATTTTATACCTCCTCCATTCGGGGTTCGACGGTCAAAAAGGGAATTGGCTGACTTCCGAGATTAAAGATAGCAAGCTCTGGTATAAGTGTTTTATAATTATTTTAGTTATCAGTTTCTATTTCGTAAAATGTATCTCCTTCAAAAATACAAATGATTAATTTATGGCATGTTTCTAATATGTGTTAGAATTATATTGAAAATCAGAGGAGAGAGTTTTCGAAGAAAATGAGGTAAGCATATATCAGAGTAGTACAAATGAGAAAAACTACAGCAGGGTCTAACATTGCGAGCCATTGCGTTATTAGTGCAACGATTCTATATTCTTTTCTAGTTATCTGATTACCAATCGCTCAGTAAACATTGATGGTACTCTTGTGTAGTAAACGAAATGAAAAATGTCCATAATAGTATGGGGTGAATCAAAAGGTTATGTCTGTTTATGTTACATTATTGTTTACTGATTACAGAGACAACTTATTGATTACCAGTCAACTTTCTGATTAGTAAGCGATTACTTTTCAGAAACTTATATAGCAGATACTATTTGTTGTAATTCTATCATAAATTTTTGCAGTAATCAACGTAATTCCTATGCCTGTTTTTATGCCTTCTTCACTTTCTAAACTTTAAAAATTTCATGATTTTCACTTGTATTGACAATGTGTAAATTTGTTGTATAGGTACTTGACTAATTTTTTGAACAATTTTTATTTCGTAGTTAGATATTCAAATAAATGAAAAAAATACAAAAAAATTACGAGTCTATTTTGAAAATAAAAAAAATATACTCCAATTATATTTGTTCTATAGCAGCGAAATTCTATCAAACTTTAAATCAACGAATAATTTATATAATTTATAATATTATTATTGATTTAGGTGTATGGGGGTACAAATTTTTGTGTGAGATTTTTACATAAAAATTCTTGCAGATACTTCTAGCAGTCTGTACGCAAGCCTAGTGTATTTATATACTAAAAAATGCAAAGTATATACATAACTTACATCTAGAATTATAGTACATAGTACACATATATGACATATTTAGTATCCTTAACTGAGAATCATACAGTTATACTTTTGATTGATAATAACCGTTTTTTAGTGTAGTTCTTTTTTACTAATTTTTAATATTTTTAATTCCTTTGGTAGCATATGAAAATTTTTATTGGCAAATAACTCGTTTTTACCAACTTCTGATTTACATAACGGTAGAGTTAGTTTTAATTATTTTTCAGGTTTCAGAAATCCACGATTTCTACATAAATAAGCCAATAGTTCAAATTTCAAGTTCCTTTCGTAGCAATCCTCATCAAAATGTTAGGAGCAAATTCGCGCATTTTTTATGTTGACCTTATCTGCCCGTTTATAAGCATTTTCCCATTGTTTGCTAACATTTTCGTCCTTTGGAAACCGAGAATACATTAAATCTGCGGTGAAGACTGATAGTCTGTGTGGCATCCAGCTATGGCACAACGCATTTTGATAATTATTTAAATATAATAAAGCAATAAACAGAAGCACAACCTCACACCGACAAACAAATCAAATGAGAGTTGAGCTACTTCGTACGAACAAGCTAACCACATGACGTCAACGCGTAGATTTAGGCTCCGCCCAGAATGCGCAATATCATATCTTTGTATCGTGTGTATAACCTATACCACTGACGTGACAGTTGGTGACAGTTAGGGCACATAATGGTGGGCGGTGATAATACACATCTATACAGTGCTCTAGTTGCGCTACAACCCTTGCGCTCTGAGATAGTTCACAGTTCGATTAAAAGATATTGTTTACCAAATTCCCCAACAACCAGAGATAACATGATTAAAAATTATAAAATTATGAAATTTTATGACTAAATCTCAAAAAAAGACAGATAAATAAAACTAAATATCGGATTAATAGCGTCTCTCGAAAATTGTATTATAACAAAATTTTCATTCATCGATATTTTTGTCTCAGAATAAGATATTGAGATGTAGTTTTCACTAGCCTCATTTCACAACATTTTTATGATAAAAAAGTCATATTATTGCATTTAATTTCAAGAGAATTTAGCAATTTTATGTAATTATATAGAGAAACGCAGTCAAGTGGCATCACTAAGAAATACACATATTACGAGTAAGATGGATTTGATGGAGCAATAAACTATTTTTCCAACAAGACTAAGCTTGCTAAAATCCGTTCATTCGTTAAGAAGTTACAGCTGTTTATTTAAAATAACATTGAATCACCCCCACCACTTTATTTCAACAGATACGTCAATTAGTTGTTCTAAACGAAAATTCTCAAATTAAGCTTAGCTTTAAAAACCATATCTTTTTTTGGTACATTTACTAGTTAAAATCACTTTACAAGTTGAACATGGCGGATACGCCCCCTGGTGGGCATCTTGGAAATCTGAAAATATTTTCCATGATCTTCTCTTGGTCACTTTATTCAAAACTTCTTTACCGCAGGTCTCTATGATGAATAGCTCCCGAGATACGGCACTTTGCATTCTTATCTGGCCACCCTGTACATCGTTTTGTAAATTTGAGGCGAAAACCGAGCGAGCTTCGTTAACCAGGTGACTAAGGCGCTACCGTCGAAAATGAGTATTTTGTAGAATAATTCAACATTCGACTATCAGGTGACCAAAAATGGCTATAGGTACTTATGTGTTCCTAGAGTCTCTCAACGGCAATCACCAGCCCGCTGCCTGCTAGAACACTTAAGTACCTATAGCCGTTTCTGGTCGCCTGATAGCCGAATGTTGAATTATTGTACAAAATACTCATTTTTGACGGTAGCGCCCTCGTCACTTGGTTAACGAAGCTCACTCGGTTTTCGCCTCAAATTTACTATACGATGTACACTTATATGTAGTATCTATCTTCTTTGCTATAGTCTTTCCAGTACCACCATTCTATCGCATCTTGATTGTTAACTAATAATCTAGTATTGTGTATTATATTATTATTACCATATATTCGAATTTAACCCAACATGTTAGAAAATTTCACCCTGGTAAATTAAAGGCATTTATACTAAATCTGAGGGGATGATTATTTTCCTTCCCTAAATGCAGATTATTTACTCTCTTGACAGCTTCCAGTTCAAATGCATGGAACAGACCACATAACATTTTTATGATAAAGCGTTAAGAAATAATGATAAATAATGGCTGTTGTAGTTTGTTGTTGTAGACACAACTTCAAAATTACCAGCATCAATAGACTTAATATTATTTTGTCTTTTTCACTGTAACATTACGAAAACCTTTCACTAATAGAAGATATATAGGCTTAGGCCGGATTTTCATGGATCCGTCGGTACGTCGATACGTCAGAGCTCCCATTGGTTGTAAAATTCAGCTTCTCATTGGTTAATTGGTTAAATTTTTCGGACGTTTTGACATGCTCATGCATCCGACAATACGACAAGTCTGAATGTATATACATTGTTGCTAGATGTTTTATTAAATACGGTATAAGAAACCATTGATGGTTATTCACAGTTGTAGAATTCATGCTTTTCTGGCAAAAACAGAAATGTACTAAAACAAAACCAAGTATTATTAGGTTATACATATATTTTCGTCATATTGCACGCCTTTTCTGTCTTATACAAGAACATTTGACCTATTCACCTTTTGTAATGTTTCAATCTGGCAACATTGATTTCATTACGAAAAAAAAAATTCAGATTGCTACTTGCTATCAGAGTCTCTGTTGCTATGGTCAGAAAGCAAACACTAGTTTGTTTTTGTGGCTTGGGTGCAATTTTGTTTACCACGATGGTCTTGTCTTCCCTAGGTCCCACCAAAACGCAACATCTCTTACCTATGGGTCCCACTAACTTCAGTGAATTATCAAAATATTCACTGGACATCCTCAGATAATTAAAATACTTTTCAATATCAGCTAGTCTCAGTTCATTTAATAAATTATGATAAGCGCCCTGTTCTTTTCTGCATTTAAAAATGTTTCTGATCCACAATCTTTTTACTTTCTGATTATAAGCAAAATGTATTAAAGTGTAATATTATTTGTTTTTCGTCATTTCGTATTTATAACTTTATAATAAACAAAAGAAACTTGAAATTCAAGCAACACAAGCAACAGGCAACTGTCAGAAAAGTGAGGTTAAAGAGAATCCGATATCGGACAAAAGTTAAATTTTAACTTCTTCCGTCATCGGATACATTGAGCTATATCGGATCGACGTACCGACGGATGACGGATCCATGAAAATCCACCCTTAGGCTTCCTTTTTTGCATTGGGGATTCTGGTATTTGGAGATTCACGTCATTGGCTGAAATGTTCACGTGACCATAGCGAGAAACGTCAAAATCGCCGAATCTCCAAATACCCAAGAAGTTCATTCAAGTTCAACTTTCTGACAGTCTCCACAATTACGCGAACGCGCACTTTTCAATTGGTTTGCTTGCGTCGGCTTGTTGTCATCTCATCAGATTAGATTAAATTTATAAATATTAACTGAGGACTGTGGTTTTAGAAAAACAACTTCAAATATAGAAGAGCAGTTGATCAAACGACAAACATCGTCTGCTGGACCGTCTTCATCAATTGCTTTTTTTCTTAAATAGAATATTTAATACTAAGAATGATTTGTTCACAATTAACATAACTTTTCATATCGTATAATTTTTTTGGCAAACTTTATTAACATGTTGAAATATAGGTTCACATCATCGCCATATTACTTTGTTAGATACGTACTATAACTGTAGAAAAAGTTATAATAATGTGTACACTATTCATATTATATAAATTAGTTCATTTAAAAAGTCCTTATTTCTACTAAAAGCAACTTGAAAGCGCAAATAGCCATACCTTGTCCCGTTAATTTCAAATTCTACTAACCGCATGACGTCAATCAAGTAGGATAGAAAATACGGAGGGAGTACTTAAGTTATAAAGTGAAGCCGCGCGGAATTTAGGCAACCCGTCAAGTATGAAGACTGGTGCGGACGTTAACAAAGGGAACTTGCAAGAAAATAATCAGGAAGAGAAATGACAAAAAGAAGTCACAGCGTTTATTGTATTATCGTTTAGAGTACCACCTACAATCTTATAATATAAATTTTATATACGATACTCATAAAATTAATTACTACCTAAATCCGCAAAAAAAGAAACTCACATGATTTTACAAAATAAACAACACATTAATGTCCTTTAAACAAAATTAACTTATTTTAAAACTGCCTCCTAATTTCAGATATATCTATAACATTTATTGCAATAAAATGAAATCTTATATCTACATATTTGGCCGCAATTATCTTTATTAACGAAAATAAATGATTATCTAAGGGATGTTAATCGAAAACGTGGCCATTGAGGGTTTCAAAAATAGTGGAATTTGAAAATTATTGCAATACCTTATTGGACAAATGCACTGGCGTATATTGTCTTGCTTAGGTCTTCTCAGCACTTTTACCATGGCCTGACGAATGGACTTATTACTTATAAATCAGCGAAAGAATAAAGCAAATCATCTCATTTTTCACTGCTATGAGCAATGTACATACTTCGCGGGTTACCTATACGCCAGGTGGCTTCACTACCACGCAATGCACTCTAAACCAATGCTACCTCTATACCTTCTGACCTCCTTGACGTCAATGCGCCGACTGGACGAAATTGAGACGGTTATTTTGCATAATATCTTTGTATCATAGTATCATGTCACGTACCACAGACAACAGAAAAATTTGAGTTCACCATAAGGGTGTTCGAGCAGCGGTTCAAACCAGTCCCAAACCGTCAGACGCCTGCGCACTTCAATTTACGATGAAACAATTGATTCCCAACTACTAGTAAGATGTTCGAGCAGCAGTTTGACGATTTCCAAACTAGTTCGGTCTCAGTTTGAGACAGGCGCAATTGAAACTTCTTCTTCTTCTTAGAGTTGTTGTTGTTGGACTAATCCGTTTCAGAGAACACTGCCTCAGTCCTAAACTAAACACTGGTTTTGTGTTTTGTCCATGAGTCTTTCATTGTTCTCTCTTATCCTTGGTCATAAGACATATCAATCGGCATAATCATTTGCTCTATGACGATGAAATTGTAAGAAATTGGAAGGGGTAGTTTGCAAATTGCAGTTGGTGTTCGAGCACATGGTACAATAAGACCAGGTATGTTACATTGATGGACGCGTTTTCGTTCAGTTGACGCACCTCATCCGAAGTCCGCCATATTTGTTTTATCCCGCTTTCCAATTCAAATTAGAATATATTTTTGCTACGATTTTTGTGTATATCATCAACTAATCTTTTTATACTCATGCTTTTCATTCACTCTCTCATAATACGTATCAGAAGCAGAAATGATTAAATTTATATTTTTAATTATTGATATTTTTTTTGAACTATAAAGTGGGATATTGTTTATAACCTTTTTCAATGTGTCTTCGATTATATTGTTTACTTGTAGAGATGTTTTAAGAGAGAGAGAAATGTTGGGTTTTACCATTATCTTGGATGTAGTGTTCTCTGCACAAGAGTCACAAGAGTGTTCGTGTTCTCTGCACATGACACAATATGACAATAAATATGGCGGATTTGGGATGACTCTCGGAACATGAGGAATACCCCCATCAGACTCATATCTCATATATTTTACTACAAAATTCTATTTTCGCGTTACTAATAAATTAATTCTTAGTAACAAAAAATGGATGATAAAAGCACATGTATTATTTGTAGATAGAAATATCAGCATGGATAAATATCAAACACAATATGGGTATGGCATTTAATCGTAATAAATGGTCGCAGATAGTGGAATGTGTCGCTTATTTTTGTAAATACGATGATTTTAATTGGGATGGGTCTCTTCAGCATATTTTACAGAATTGTTTGAAGCAAAAACTACATGTGATGGTAGCTAGAGCACCAAGAGTATTTCATATTGGAGAATGGTAGGCTCGATATTATCTATCACCGATATATATTGAATTGCGTGAATTTGAAATTGACAGACATAAAAAATAAATCAAAATACTTTAATTGTTTCCATTCATATACAGTTTTCTATAGTCCAAAATAGAAAAAAAAATCATTAAGCGACGTAAGATTCTCAAAATAACTGTACATAAAATTTGTTTTATGGTTGTTGAATATTCTGTAATGAGCTTCTTTGGTTTTGGTGAGTTTTCTAATGATAACTTTTTTTTTCAGTTCCAAAAGACATAGATAATACGATTTTTTTCTTTTATTGGTGAAAAGAAAAAAATATCGTATAAATCTTGTAAATAACGGGTTGTTTGAATGTGTGTATGTAACACTAAGTTTTCATCAGTTCTCTCGAGCAATTTTCACCCTAATAGATTTTTTGAACGGAAAACTTTTTTAAATTATTTTTAAATATTTTTAAATTATGTTCATCATAAGAATACAACTGTAAATCAACATCTAGTTAATCTGGTGAGTATTTGCATTATTATATTGCTTATTATTATGTGTATACAAGAATAACTGAAAATATATTTATAGTATTTAGTATTTATTTTTTCTATGGATAGAAACACCACAAGCGTTTTGTTAATCAAATGTCATTTGTATAAGTTCGTTCAGTTTTGATATGTTTGTTTATACTGTGATATAACAGAGGCACAGGCTTGTAAGCTGTGACCGTGGTTTTGATTGGTTTCGTTAAATTAGTTATCTTCCTGAAAATATTTGTCATATTCGGCGATCTCAACATTCAACTTCAAAAATACTTGAAATACCCTGAGATCACTTGAAGTATTTCGTGATAAAAATATACCTGAAATTCCTCCGCAACTAAAAAACTTGAACCCACCAAATGAATATTTCATCCTTGTTTCAAATTTAGTGTCGTGGGTTCGGAAACTGTTTCAAAATACCTCAATAGAATCAAAAGCCATGCTTTAGGGTCTGATAGAATCTCTTTAAGTATGCTATATTTGATTGTACCTCAGATATTGGAGCAAATTACATATAATTTTTAACTTCTCTATTATATCTAATAGAAACATGCCTAAGTTAGACCTTTAGCAAAACGCAATAATCCAACTGAATTGTGTGCTTTAAGACCAATCCGCATTCTTCCAACTCTCTCGAAAGCGTTCGAAATGATAATTAAAGAAGAGGTAACGACATATATAAGTATGACTAATTTTATGACAGATGTTCAATCTGGATTCCGTCCCCAATACAGTACAACAACAGGACTGAGTCTGATTACAGTCGCGTCAGGGCTCTTGCTCCGTTTGTGTTTAAGTAAAGTCGTTCTTTTCTTTTTTATTTTATTTGTTTATTTTGTGAGGGCTCTAAATGCACAGTTAAATACAGAATCGCACCCGAACATAAAGTGAAAAGTAAACATTTTATCATTGCACGTTGGTTTTGGGATGAAAACGAAGGAAAGGTGGAAAGTGTTATCAATCAAATTAAATCACGCTTCATTAGTTTGCACCACTTTTTCCTTGTTATTATATTATTTGGTAAACGAAAAAACAATTCATTGGGATGTTTAACTGTCGTGCTTTGACATGGGGACAATACAATATAATAATATGTAATAACTAAAATACGACTTGAACGGCATAAGTGACTACACAATTAATAAATCTGTACGAACTCGGCGAATAACGCGCTGCATCTTTTCAAAGTCCCATAACTATTTAATTTTCAGAGATAAATTTGAATTGATTCTTTAACATTTTTGTTTTATTTCGCTTACATTTTTATAATCAATCGATAAAAAAGGAAACTTCATTATTCATTTAAGGACTCAGGTTGGTTGAAAATGAATCAAATGAGAAAATGTTTTTCTTGTCACGAAAGAATGATTCGCGCAATAAATACCACTAAACAATGCCTACCACATGAACTCAAAGACTTCAGCTTGAGAAATTTTAAAAAAACATTTCAAAGTCGTCCTCGGAACAAGGTAATGATGTGTTTACTATTCTGATGACTCTTGCATTGATTTTTGGTACATGTATAATGACGTCTACGTACTAAAACTTTCATTATTAAAACATTTTGTCACTTATATATAAGAAATAAAAATTTACTAGTTTATATCTATACTTGTATTCTTGTATCTAACCCAATATATTAACTTGTTTTAATGTATACATACATAAATTATATTTGAAGGTTTATATATACTTATGTATTTAATAGGTATGTGACTGGTAACAGATTTTATAGATTAGTGTACGTCCCAGGTTGGGTTTCAAAGTAGCTCTAATAGCTGAACTCCGCCCATTCATCATACTTGTTAACCTTTAAAATTGTAAACCACTGAATGTGATGAATAAAAGCATGTTATTATTATTATTATAAACACATTAATTGTAGTGTTTTGTATCTTGAAATCATCACACAAAATTAACGCTAACCCATAAACTACAATGGCTATTAAACAGCCATTGGTCCTGGCTACATTGAGAACTATGTGATTGGAGGTAGTGTTTTCTTTGGCTATATAAGTAATAACTAGTCGTGAAGACTTGTTAGAGACACTTTTGCGACCACGAAAACTCTGACAAAACAGACCTTGACAACCATTTATGTTTATAATCCAACATTCTGCTGATTTTTCTCGATACTCGGTAATATGTTTACAAAAGTCTATTGAACTACACCCATAAACTTACAAAGATGTAATGCATACTTTATATAGTGAACATAATGTAAAACAAGTTTTGATTGAATCTTAATGAACTGTTGGGAAGCTTATACATAAGTTACAATTAAAAATATTAAAACAACTTGTAAGAGCATGCTTTCTATGCAAGGAATATGCTTAGAGTATAAACGCAACATCTCTTATCTATGAAGTTTAGACTAAAGAACTAAAGTTTACGACTAGAGTAGCGAAACTTGGAGGAAGTCATGAGATAAAATATATGAAGTGTTTTTCTCTGAGTCAAACTGATCGATTAAAATAAGAGGAGAGCACAGTTCATCTTAAAATCTATTGAATAACATACATGATCATTATTTACATTTTTATTGCAGCTTTCTATTATGCTGACTGATTTGTTTTCTTCTTATTTAAATGATCTTCGTTTTCAAACGATATACATCTCTTAACTTGAAATGCCCCTAGATTATTCACAAGTTTTATATTGTTACTATGATTATAATTTTCCGTTTCTATATTATTTACACGTTGAATTAATTCAGCGATTTCTCTCTTTTGATTAGCAACTTCAAGTTTTAGTTTATTAACTTCCTTCATTAAAGGATTATCAAAAAAATATATTTGGCATATTTTATGAAGGACAAATTCTTCTAGATCCGACAGTGTCAGCTTTCTATCAAATTTTTTTGACTTCATAAATTCTCCAAATGTTTTAAATATTTGGTTTTTGGATTCACCATCATGCGTTGCCTCAGCAGGGTTATTGTTATTGCCGGCGGTGTCACTTACAGTTCTTCTACTACGCAACTCTTTGATTTCTCTCTCTATGAAAAATCAGGGACATAAAGATATTTCATTTTTAAAATTTTTATAAAAATTCTTACCAAGTTTATCAAAAAAATCTTCAACGTCGATCATATTGAAAGACACAGTAACAGTGTAACACACTGATTCAAAATTGAATTGAAAACTACTACTTGAACTACTTGATTCTTTTTTACATTTCTACTTCTACTCATTTTAGGCCATAAAACCTAAATTTTAAAGATCTTTAAATATCCTTTGTTTCAAGGTTCAACTGTCACTAAATAGTAAGGGTGTTCGAGCAGCGGTTCAAACCAGTCCCAAAGCGTCAGACGCCTGCGCACTTCAATTTACATTGAATAATTTAATTCCAACTACTAGTAAGATGTTCGAGCAGTAGTTTGACGATTTCCAAACTAATCCGGACTCAGTATGAGACGGCGCAGTTGAAGCGTCTTCGTCTTCTTAGAGTATAGTGTTCTTTGTTGTTGGAGAAATCCCTTTCAGAGAATACTACCGCAGTCCTAAACTAAACCCTGGTTTGTGTTTTGTCCATCAGTCTTTCATTGATGTTCTCTCTTATCTTTGGTCATAAAACATATCTATCGGCATAGTCATTTGTTCTATGACAACGAAATTGTAAGAAAGTAGAAGAGGTAGTTTGCAAACTGCAGTTTGGTGTTCCAGCAAAACAAAATCCCAAACTGTTTCATACCGCACATGCGCATTTTAAACAGTTATCAAACCGTCCCCAACTACTGCTCGAACAGCCTTATTATTGAGTTCAACTTATTCTTCACACCTTCGCAGCTATTTTAAATTCCATGCATGATATGTTTTTATACTATGGACTCATGTTCTTGATATTCGAAATTATGTAATGTGTGTTGCGTGTTGATTACATTTTTCAGAAATATGAAATATTTAATTTGCGTGTTCCTGTTTTTGAGATAATAACGATAAACATTGTTAATTATATGAAATTCTTGAAGGCGACAACATGGATGCAATTAAAATTTTAAAACATCTTCTCACTAAAAAAATACAACCACAGATGAAGATTACATCCCTACACGGCCGTTATTTGGTAACAAGCATTTGATCATTCGATCCAACGGAATTTATCTATGATTCGATCGCTTCGACACAGAGAACACCTACCTCCTTCGACATCACGGAGATAAATAAACAGAGAGAACATACAATTATTGTATGTTATCTCTGGTAGGAAGTGACGTAGCAGTAGCACATAAAGAATTATACTTTATACTGTTGTAGTGTTCTCTGGCTGCTCGGCTGTGAGTGTGAATCCCGTAGAAAGTGGTGGTGGTGGATCGGTAGTATTCGGTAGGTATGTTTTCTCCAGAGAAAACATACCTCCAAGTTTTCTCTGATCGGTAGTTTCAGGTAGTTTGTTGTGTTTATGTTGCAATATGTAAGTATTTCTTTCTCAGTTTATTTTAGCTTCAGAAATCGATAGTATTCTTCTCACTGAGTCTACTGATACTAGGTTTATTATGCGTAATTGAAAATAAATACAATGTTATGATTGCGGATGTTGATTTTAGTGCATTAGTTTGTATTTTTGACTTACCTTCATATTATCCTGTATTGTTGATATACAGTACTATAGATAAATTCAAAGAATCCAACAAGCTGAATCGATATCGATCGACACTTGCTATTGGAAAATAAGAATAATAAGAATGCTAATTCACTATTACTAACTTTGGTTGGATTAAGGTTAGGTGAATTTTAGACTTCATCTTCAGATGTTGAGCTTTCTCTCTTTGTAATTATTACTACCAGAGACTTACTACCACAGCTAATTGTTAGGAACTGATGTCAATCGATTCAGGTTTTCACTACATTTGATTTACAATTGGTGTCCGTAGTCCGTATATAAATAGTTTATCTATGTATTAGTTTAGCCTATGGTTGTCCGTTGACTCAGTTCATCAAGTAATATCGATTTTTCTTAAATGTTGGAAACACGCTTTCTTAAACTAAATCCTTAATAATTAATTATAATAATTATTAACTAAATTCTGACTGCACGTACGTTACATAACCTCATTAATCTGGAAAATCAGTATCAAAACCACTTCTCTCAGTCTAGGGCTCCGTATAATCACAGCATCTGTTATCTATTACCGGTGTAACTTTTGGCTTACACATGAATGCTTCCAAGATAAGGTAAATTGATTTTGTTGCAATATTTTTGTTATCAGAGACTTCATTTTGGTATTTGTATATTTCAGACCTCAGACCTTTATCCGTTGATCTACCAGATGGGAAATGTTTGTTTATTGAAAAAAATAGTGAAGGAACCACTTATATCAATAAAATTGTCTCAAACTCATCCTTCGATCGAGATAATGGAGAGAATGCAGAAGTAAGCATTAATTTCATTTTATAAATATATTTTGATTAAAAGACAGTCAATGTACCTACTGATATGATCTGCATGTAATCACCGAAAATATGATGCCGCATAATAATGAAGTTATTTTAATGTTGTTAAAAATATAGTTCAACAAAGTATTTACATGATGGCATTTGTCATTTTATTCCTTTATTCGATGTTTTCGAATATTGGACGGAGTGCATCATGAAGCTCTAACGGCACTGATCCATTACTTCTACACGTCCAAACTGCTCATAACTGAAGTAAAGGTCCGATATCTACTACGTGCATCAGAGTTATTTGTTTTGACTGATGTTCTCCATGCCTGTTCTCATTTTCTGGAGGTAAATCACGCTAAATTTAAATTTTGTATAAAGTATTTGTATTTCCTTTTGGTAGTTCCCAATGAACTGCAAGTAAGTCTTCCTCGATATTATGAATCGATTAAATATGGCTACTTATTTGAGTGATTGAATCAAAGTTTATTTTAAACATTCAGTATCTAGGAGAGAAGAATTTAAATGAATTATTATTTATCTTAGGTCTTCAATTCTGTCATAGCTCGGATCAAGCATGATATAGAAAAACGAAAACAATATCTGGTGTCATTGATGGAGATAGTTCGTTTTCCTCTAATGTCTCCGAGAAATCTTATTCAGAATGTGCAAGGAGAACCTTTATTTAAAACAAACACAGACTGTTGGGATTTGGAAGCTATGAATTATCATTACATAAAAGGTGAAATATTCAAAATGTATTTTCTAGTCATATAAATAAGAATTAATTGAATGATCATTTATTTTTATCTGCAGTTTTCCGCCCATTTCTGAATTGAATTTTCTCAAGTTTTATGTCTTGAAATATTTTTGACATATTAAAGGAAAATGACTTTTCGACCAATCGAGAAATTAAGAATTTTTTTGACGTTTTGATTCATAGTTTTTAAGTACACATAGCAAAAATACATATATGTATTTGAGAGTTTAACATGCCTCTATCTCGGAAACCGTAACTCTTTTGAAAAAATGTTCAATTTAAACGTTTCTGGATATTGTCCTATCTTTAATTATACCAACTCAGATTTTCGATTTTGGAGAAAATTTGTCCCCCACCCCCTTCGGGGACGGTTTTCGGAGGAAAGGAGATTTCGGATTTCCGTTTTTATGAATATGGGACCATTTCTCAAGCCTCCTCTCATGGATGAACCGAGTACGATTACTATATAAAAGGCGCGCACAAACCAGAAAAAAGCACACAGTCGAATTTTATACCTCCTCCATTCGGGGTTCGACGGTCAAAAAGGGAATTGGCTGACTCTGATATAAGTGTTTTATAATTATTTTAGTTATCAGTTTCTATTTCGTAAAATGTATCTCCTTCAAAAATACAAATGATTAATTTATGGCATGTTTCTAATATGTGTTAGAATTATATTGAAAATCAGAGGAGAGTTTTCGAAGAAAATGAGGTAAGCATATATCAGAGTAGTACAAATGAGAAAAACTACAGCAGGGTCTAACATTGCGAGCCATTGCGTTATTAGTGCAACGATTCTATATTCTTTTCTAGTTATCTGATTACCAATCGCTCAGTAAACATTGATGGTACTCTTGTGTAGTAAACGAAATGAAAGATGTCCATAATAGTATGGGGTGAATCAAAAGGTTATGTCTGTTTATGTTACATTATTGTTTACTGATTACAGAGACAACTTATTGATTACCTGTCAACTTTCTGATAAGTAAGCGATTACTTTTCAGAGACTTATACGGACATTTATTGAATTTCATATTAATATAGCAGATACTATTTGTTGTAATTCTATCATAAATTATTGCAGTAATCAACGTAATTCCTGTGCCTGTTTTTTATGCCTTCTTCACTTTCTAAACTTTAAAAATTTCATGATTTTCACTTATATTGACAATATGTAAATTTTTTGTATAGGTACTTGACTAATTTTTTGAACAATTTTTATTTCGTAGTTAGATTTTCAAATATATGAAGAAAATACAAAAAAATTACGAGTCTATTTTGAAAATAAAAAAAATATATTCAAAAATTGTTTTCAAATTTCCCGCTTGAATTCTAAAAACGGCTGCAAAGTCACAATCTCCCTTAGTGTCGTAGTATTAAAGAAAGGAGGAATAGAGCAGAGAACACTATCTGACCAGAGAGAAGACACAATATTGTATGTTCTCTCTGAGATGGATTTAGTCTGAACGTGTTCGATGTGGCAAATGAGAAGTGGTCGGAGTGCAGCAACACTTTTTGGAAGGTAGAGAAGATGCGGCTGCAGCCGGCTGCTACCATTCTAGACAATATTCCCACAGGTGGGAAGAAAGGAGACTATTATTTAAAGTCATGCGAGAGGTTCGATCTTGAAACTGGGCAGTGGACAAAATTAAATAATATTTATTGGCAAATAACTGTACTCGTTTTTACCAACTTCTGATTTACATAACGATAGAGTTAGTTTTAATTATTTTTCAGGTTTCAGAAATCCACGATTTCTACATAAATAAGCCAATAGTTCAAATTTCAAGTTCCTTTCGTAGCAATCCTCATCAAAATGTTTGGAGCAAATTCGCGCATTTTTTATGTTGACCTTATCTGCCCGTTTATAAGCATTTTCCCATTGTTTGCTAACATTTTCGTCCTTTGGAAACCGAGAATACATTGAATCTGCGGTGAAGACCACAGACATATAAACAAGGGAGACAGAACTTTCCATTCATAAATTTCGTTTGTTTACAATCAGACATCTTTTCCAAACATAAACGAGTTAGAAAGAGATCGCTTTAAAAAACGACAACACTGTTACCCTAGCGTCTACTGTTGAAATCATCTTTGCCATTGGCGTGCAGTTTTTAGGGGTTAATAAAAAATAGAAAAAATATTTAGCATTTTATTCATAAATCTACGTACATTTGTAGAGAAACTAATTCAACATGTTATGTATATTTCTATAAACAAGGAATCAATAAATATGCATATCTTTAGCCTATTCTTAAGCAACTTCAAACTATAGATTATCATATTATTAAACAGTTTAGTTGAAACAATGAATCACAAACTACATAAATGTATGGATGTTAGACATATACATGATAGTAGATTTAGGCACCCAAACATATTTCTTACAGGCTTCATTCTTAGAACTTGCTGAGGATAGATAGATAGATAATATTTTATTGTTCCAGATATAATCTCCTGAATAAGGTAGAATATGCCAAAAAAAATATACGTACAACAACATTTGTTTGCATTAAACTAGGATAATTGCAATATCTAGAAAGAAAAACATTTTACTGCCTAACTCTAGGAACTCTTGTGTTCAATAATATGCTTTGTTCAGAAGAAATTTCTTTAATTTTGCTTTTAACTGTTCCAATGGCAGTTTGAATTGCAAGAAAGTTTATTTCAAAATTTTCTTGATGGAAAAATCAGCATTTTTTATGTAGCTAATTTATATTATATTAGTCTTTAAATCTTGTTTTTAACCATGTATACCTGTGCTATTTTCAAACAAATCGGGGTTTTTCTTAACAAAAATAATAGATTCTATGATATAGAGACCATAAATTATTGTTGGTACTTTATGTTTTGTGAACAGTCACATTAGTCAGAAAATGCTTACAGTTCAATGCTGGCATAATTGTAACTTCTTTGACATTTGATGGACCACCTACAAATTTGAACTTGGTAAAGACATTGGAAGCAGATTTTACAAATCTAGTGGAATTAAGAACAAATTTTAAGTATTCGATCACGAACGATGGTGTGTATATTATATATACCTATATAATTTATAACTCGTTTGATCAAGTGGAACTTAACAAAGTAAGTGAAAACAAAATATAGAAGTAGGTACTACACGCTGCAAATAAGATTCGGATAGGCAATTTTAGTAGAAGCTATAAAAATTCAAGGTTCGTTTAGTAACCTAAATAATTACCAAAAATGTTAGCGATACTATAAGCTTCCCTTGGGAAAAATTCGATAATACCTGATTTTAAGGACACGGCAATATCGGTTTGACGTAAAATTCTGTAGATGTTTTGATCAACTGTATTGCTTGTAAGAATAAAATATCTTTATACTTACAAATTTGAGGGTCCAGCAGTATTCTGTTCAACGGGGATTTTAGGCGGATCAGAAAATTTCAGATATGAAAACGTCTATAAGAACAAAACATACATGTATAAAATCTAATCAAATTTAATTGCACCTGGTTGTAGTAATGAGCCGTTTCTAGAATTGGACCAGTATTTTAATACTTTATATACTTTTCCTACAAATGTATTCAATATCTTGCAAAAATAATTGTTTATTTTAAATTCTTGAGTTTACCATATACAACAATGTAAAATTAACTTACCCATGAGATTTTATATATGATAACTCACTGACGGTTGAGTCGGAACTAAAAAATAAATACTTTCATTAAAATATACACCAGGTAAGGAGTGTTTTTTACCTGAAAGACAAGGGCTAAGTAAAAACGGTGGTATTAAATTGGGGCTCAGCAGTTGGCCTTATTTGTCTTCGCCCGGTTATCTCAGTAGTAATTATATCACTTTGATCAAAGTGATCTGAGCAAATTTGGGCAGACTTTATTAGATGCTGGTTACCCAACTCTAAGATCGAAATCCACCTCGCTCTGCGTTCTGCATTTACAGGAAAGCTACAATAATTAACAAAAAGTATTATATATATTATTTTAACTCACCCCTAATTACACAAGGTCGTTTAATAATAATTTGAAGTCCCCTAAACGTGCAGTAATACAATATTAGCATTACACAACTATATTGAGCTTTTAGGACTGACGTTGATGAAATAACGCAATAATTATATTATTGCAGAAAGTTTCTGCAGGTTTGAATTTATTTGATGCAATGATTGCGAATCTGGGCATTTATAAGTTTCTAAGTACATATTCAAATTCAGCAAGATAATAAAGCTACTATGACTTGCGTGACTAACAATATAAATATTGTGCAAAATTTATTAAACGTCTTGGAGGCCCTTTAACTTCTTTGTAACTACACCACTGTTCATATGCATATGATCTGACTTACGCGGTTGGAATATCCATTTTTCTTGCACACCACGCACTGGAGAACCATAGTGTAGAGCAAATATAGATAAATAAAAGTTTTATTTCTATAAATATACTCAAAATCGAAGAGAATCACAAGATGGCACAAAGACCGCAAGTCAACGCTGTAAATCTAACGATGAATGAATTTAAAACAATGACGTTTGTCATAGTAAATTATGAGTAAATACAACCGGCCAGCGTGGCCACAATTATTTACCCAGTATCTTACAATTTAATTTGATTATGAAAATATACATAATTTTGGGGATTAAAGAAACGTATTTTAATAAAGAAACGTAAACATTTATTAAATATAATAGTTTTACTTGAGTATCACTTAAACGCGCTTATTTTAAAACAATAATTTTGTTTTCGTTCCGAACTCAATCGGTAAATCTAGGGCAGACCGCGTAAGTCCGCCAACACTGCTTTTTGTTGAAAAAGATGTGTGATCGCAGCAAAATGTAGACAGTTCTGTCTCCCTTGTTTATATGTCTGTGGTGGAGACTGATAGTCTGTGTGGCATCCAGCTATGGCACAACGCATTTTGATAATTATTTAAATATAATAAAGCAATAAACAGAAGCACAACCTCAGACCGACAAACAAATCAAATGAGAGTTGAGCTACTTCGTACGAACAAGCTAACCACATGACGTCAACGCGTAGATTTAGGCTCCGCCCAGAATGCGCAATATCATATCTTTGTATCATGTGTATAACCTATACCACTGACGTGACAGTTGGTGACAGTTAGGGCACATAATGGTGGGCGGTGATAATACACATCTATACAGTGCTCTTGTTGCGCTACAACCCTTGCGCTCTGAGATAGTTCACTGTTCGATTAAAAGATATTGTTTACCAAATTCCCCAACAACCAGAAATAACATGATTAAAAATTATAAAATTATGAAATATTATGACTAAATCTCAAAAAAAGACAGATAAATAAAACTAAATATCGGATTAATAGCGTCTCTTGAAAATTGTATTATAACAAAATTTTCATTCATCGATATTTTTGTCTCGGAATAAGATATTGAGATGTAGTTTTCACTAGCCTATTTCAGTATCATTTCACAACATTTTTATGATAAAAAAGTCATATTATTGCATTTAATTTCAAGAGAATTTAGCAATTTTATGTAATTATATAGAGAAACGCACTCTAGTGGCATCACTAAAAAAAACACATATTACGAGTAAGATGGATTTGATGGAGCAATAAACTATTTTTCCAACAAGACTAAGCTTGCTAAAATCCGTTCATTCGTTAAGAAGTTACAGCTGTTTATTTAAAATAACATTGAATCACCCCCCCACTTTATTTCAACAGATACGTCAATAAGTTGTTCTAAACGAAAATTCTCAAATTAAGCTTAGCTTTAAAAACCATATATTTTTTTGGTACATTTACTAGTTAAAATCACTTTACAAGTTGAACATGGCGGATACGCCCCCTAGTGGGCATCTTGGAAATCTGAAAATATTTTCCATGATCTTGGTCACTTTAGTCAAAACTTTTTTTACCGCAGGTCTCTATGATGAATAGCTCCCGAGATACGGCACTTTGCATTCTTATCTGGCCACCCTGTACATCGTTTTGTAAATTTGAGGCGAAAACCGAGCCAGCTTCGTTAACCAAGTGACTAAGGCGCTAACGTCGAAAATGAGTATTTTGAAGAATAATTCAACATTCGACTATCAGGTGACCAAAAATGGCTATATGTACTTATGTGTTTCTAGAGTCTATCAACGGCAATCACCAGCCCGCTGCCCGCTAGAACACATAAGTACCTATAGCCGTTTCTGGTCGCCTGATAGCCGAATGTTGAATTATTGTACAAAATACTCATTTTTGACGGTAGCGCCCTCGTCACTTGGTTAACCAAGCTCACTCGGTTTTCGCCTCAAATTTACTATACGATGTACACTTATATGTAGTATCTATCTTCTTTGCTGTAGTCTTTCCAGTACCACCATTCTATCGCATCTTGATTGTTAACTAATAATCTAGTATTGTGTATTATATTATTATTACCATATATTCGAATTTAACCCAACATGTTAGAAAATTTCACCCTGGTAAATTAAAGGCATTTATACTAAATCTGAGGGGATGATTATTTTCCTTCCCTAAATGCAGATTATTTACTCTCTTGACAGCTTCCAGTTCAAATGCATGGAACAGACCTCATAACATTTTTATGATAAAGCGTTAAGAAATAATGATAAATAATGGCTGTTGTAGTTTGTTGTTGTAGACACAACTTCAAAATTACCAGCATCAATAGACTTAATATTATTTTGTCTTTTTCAGTGTAACATTACGAAAACTTTCACTAATAGAAGATATATAGGCTTAGGCCGGATTTTCATGGATCCGTCGGTACGTCGATACGTCAGAGCTCCCATTGGTTGTAAAATTCAGCTTCTCATTGGTTAATTGGTTAAATTTTTCGGACGTTTTGACATGCTCATGCATCCGACAATACGACAAGTCTGAATGTATATACATTGTTGCTAGATGTTTTATTAAATACGGTATAAGAAACCATTGATGGTTATTCACAGTTGTAGAATTCATGCTTTTCTGGCAAAAACAGAAATGTACTAAAACAAAACCAAGTATTATTAGGTTATACATATATTTTCGTCATATTGCACGCCTTTTCTGTCTTATACAAGAACATTTGACCTATTCACCTTTTGTAATGTTTCAATCTGGCAACATTGATTTCATTACGAAAAAAAAAATTCAGATTGATACTTGCTATCAGAGTCTCTGTTGCTATGGTCAGAAAGCAAACACTAGTTTGTTTTTGTGGCTTGGGTGCAATTTTGTTTACCACGATGGTCTTGTCTTCCCTAGGTCCCACCAAAACGCAACATCTCTTACCTATGGGTCCCACTAACTTCAGTGAATTATCAAAATATTCACTGGACATCCTCAGATAATTAAAATACTTTTAAATATCAGCTAGTCTCAGTTCATTTAATAAATTATGATAAGCGTCCTGTTCTTTTCTGCATTTAAAAATGTTTCTGATCCACAATCTTTTTGATTTACCAATTTTTTACTTTCTGATTATAAGCAAAATGTATTAAAGTGTAATATTATTTGTTTTTCGTCATTTCGTATTTATAACTTTATAATAAACAAAAGAAACTTGAAATTCAAGCAACACAAGCAACAGGCAACTGTCAGAAAAGTGAGGTTAAAGAGAATCCGATATCGGACAAAAGTTAAATTTTAACTTCTTCCGTCATCGGATACATTGAGCTATATCGGATCGACGTACCGACGGATGACGGATCCATGAAAATCCACCCTTAGGCTTCCTTTTTTGCATTGGGGATTCTGGTATTTGGAGATTCACGTCATTGGCTGAAATGTTCACGTGACCATAGCGAGAAACGTCAAAATCGCCGAATCTCCAAATACCCAAGAAGTTCATTCAAGTTCAACTTTCTGACAGTCTCCACAATTACGCGAACGCGCACTTTTCAATTGGTTTGCTTGCGTCGGCTTGTTGTCATCTCATCAGATTAGATTAAATTTATAAATATTAACTGAGGACTGTGGTTTTAGAAAAACAACTTCAAATATAGAAGAGCAGTTGATCAAACGACAAACATCGTCTGCTGGACCGTCTTCATCAATTGCTTTTTTTCATAAATAGAATATTTAATACTAAGAATGATTTGTTCACAATTAACATAATTTTTCATATCGTATAATTTTTTTGGCAAATTTTATTAACATGTTGAAATATAGGTTCACATCATCGCCATATTACTTTGTTAGATACGTACTATAACTGTAGAAAAAGTTATAATAATGTGTACACTATTCATATTATATAAATTAGTTCATTTAAAAAGTCCTTATTTCTACTAAAAGCAACTTGAAAGCGCAAATAGCCATATCTTGTCCCGTTAATTTCAAATTCTACTAACAGCATGACGTCAATCAAGTAGGATAGAAAATACGGAGGGAGTACTTAAGTTATAAAGTGAAGCCGCGCGGAATTTAGGCAACCCGTCAAGTATGAAGACTGGTGCGGACGTTAACAAAGGGAACTTGCAAGAAAATAATCAGGAAGAGAAATGACAAAAAGAAGTCACAGCGTTTATTGTATTATCGTTTAGAGTATCACCTATAATCTTATAATATAAATTTTATATACGATACTTATAAAATTAATTACTACCTAAATCCGCGAAAAAAGAAACTCACATGATTTTACAAAATAAACAACACATTAATGTCCTTTAAACAAAATTAACTTATTTTAAAACTGCCTCCTAATTTCAGATATATCTATAACATTTATTGCAATAAAATGAAATCTTATATCTACATATTTGGCCGCAATTATCTTTATTAACGAAAATAAATGATTATCTAAGGGATGTTGATCGAAAACGTGGCCATTGAGGGTTTCAAAAATAGTGGAATTTGAAAATTATTGCAAAACCTTATTGGACAAATGCACTGGCGTATATTGTCTTGCTTAGGTCTTCTCAGCACTTTTACCATGGCCTGACGAATGGACTTATTACTTATAAATCAGCGGAAGAATAAAGCAAATCATCTCATTTTTCACTGCTATGAGCAATGTACATACTTCGCGGGTTACCTATACGACAGGTGGCTTCACTACCACGCAATGCACTCTAAACCAATGCTACCTCTATACCTTCTGACCTCCTTGACGTCAATGCGCCGACTGGACGAAATTGAGACGGTTATTTTGCATAATATCTTTGTATCATAGTATCATGTCACGTACCACAGACAACAGAAAAATTTGAGTTCACCATAAGGGTGTTCGAGCAGCGGTTCAAACCAGTCCCAAACCGTCAGACGCCTGCGCACTTCAATTTACGATGAAATAATTGATTCCCAACTACTAGTAAGATGTTCGAGCAGCAGTTTGACGATTTCCAAACTAGTTCGGTCTCAGTTTGAGACAGGCGCAGTTGAAACTCCTTCTTCTTCTTAGAGTTGTTGTTGTTGGACTAATCCGTTTCAAAGAACACTGCCTCAGTCCTAAACTAAACACTGGTTTTCTGTTTTGTCCATGAGTCTTTCATTGTTCTCTTATCCTTGGTCATAAGACATATCAATTGGCATAATCATTTGCTCTATGACGATGAAATTGTAAGAAATTGGAAGGGGTAGTTTGCAAATTGCAGTTGGTGTTCGAGCACATGGTACAATAAGACCAGGTATGTTACATTGATGGACGCGTTTTCGTTCAGTTGACGCACCTCATCCGAAGTCCGCCATATTTGTTTTATCCCGCTTTCCAATTCAAATTAGAATATATTTTTGCTACGATTTTTGTGTATATCATCAACTAATCTTTTTATATTGATGCTTTTCATTCACTCTCTCATATTACGTATCAGAAGCAGAAATGATTAAATTTATATTTTTAATTATTGATATTTTTTTTAACTATAAAGTGGGATATTGTTTATAACCTTTTTCAATATGTCTTCGATTATATTGTTTACTTGTAGAGATGTTTTTAGAGAGAGAGAAATGTTGGGTGTTACCATTATCTTGGATGGAGTGTTCTCTGCACAAGAGTCACAAGAGTGTTCGTGTTCTCTGCACATGACACAATATGACAATAAATATGGCGGATTTGGGATGACTCTCGGAACATGAGGAATACCCCCATCAGACTCATATCTCATATATTTTACTACAAATTTCTATTTTCGCGTTACTAATAAATTAATTTTTAATAACAAAAAATGGATGATAAAAACACATGTATTATTTGTTGATAGAAATATCAGCATAGATAAATATTAAACACAATATGGGTATGGCATTTAATCGTAATAAATGGTCGCAGATAGTGGAATGTGTCGCTTATTTTTGTAAATACGATGATTTTAATTGGGATGGGTCTCTTCAGCATATTTTACAGAATTGTTTGAAGCAAAAACTACATGTGATGGTAGCTAGAGCACCAAGAGTATTTCATATTGGAGAATGGCAGGCTCAATATTATCTATCACCGATATATATTGAATTGCGTGAATTTGAAATTGACAGACACAAAAAATAAATCAAAATACTTTAATTGTTTCCATTCATATACAGTTTTCTATAGTCCACAATAGAACAAAAAAAATCATTAAGCGACGTAAGATCCTCAAAATAACTGTACATGAAATTTGTTTTATGGTTGTTAAATATTCTGTAATGAGCTTCTTTGGTTTTGGTGAGTTTTCTAATAATAACTTTTTTTCAGTTCCTAAAGACATAGATAATACGATTTTTTCTTTTATTGGTGAAAAGAAAAAAATATCGTACAAATCTTGTAAATAACGGGTTGTTTGAATGTGTGTATGTAACACTAAGTTTTCATCAGTTCTCTCGAGCAATTTTCACCCTAATAGATTTTTTGAACGGAAAACTTTTTTAAATTATTTTTATATATTTTTAAATTATGTTCATCATAAGAATACAACTGTAAATCAACATCAAGTTAATCTGGTGAGTATTTGCATTATTATATTGCTTATTATTATGTGTATATAAGAATAACTGAAAATATATTTATATGCAAATGAATAAATCAAATTTATCTTCAGGTAAATAACAATCTAGATCTAGATGATAGATAACTGCAAGTATTTCAATTAGAATTAGGTACGCAGATGACATGGTAGTCCCTGCCCTGGCGGAATCAGTATCTACAATCTACCGACATCACATACATTACTTTATTAACACCTTAACTCAAGTAAGTACCACATTGGAATTGGAGATAAAGAACTCAATAACTAGAATACTTGTTTTTAGTACAACTTCAGAAGAACATTTCCAACAACTGTGATTCAATCCAAAGTCCAAAGCATTTATTGAAGTAGTTGTATAGGTAAGGATGTAAATATGCAACTGGACCACTTAAAAGAGAATGAATAGCAGAGATATCGAAATTGCGAGAACAAGATTTAGTGATATGTAGAAACTCTGCCAACCGAAATTATCCATCTTTATAAGGCATCGAACATGTCTGTGAAACATGAGACATGGTCATTGAAGATGAAATCTTGGCTGGGGAATATAAAAGACAAACATTACAAACAGTCTGAAACACAATGCTCACAAACGAGGCGAATTTGCCAAAGAGGACACCAATTTCAACAGAGATGGCAACAAAATCATTGTTGACACAGGTAAGTTTTATTTTATTATATATTAGATTATCTCTTAAATGAAGATGATACACTCATATATATTCACAGATTTACGTAGAAACTCGGAAAATTAGAGCACAAAATGGATGATGAACGAGAAGGTATCCTTTGCAGATCTTAGCAAGTTTTGGATCGAACATACGACCGTAGAATAAACCCACTATCCACCAAAATAGGACGATACAATTCTGAAGAAGCCTCGGTGTTCAATTATGAATGTATAGATATTCATAAGTTAGAATGGTAAATGTAAATTAATGTGCATTTGTATGGGAAGCACCCAATTTTTGTAATTGTACGTAATTTTTATTTAATATATGAAGTTCTTCGCGAATGATTTTTTTTTTGTAATTTGTATTTATTGTATTAATAAAACTTTCATTATTCTAATTATAGTTTTATTCAAGGCGAAAATTGCTGTAATACCTTAGAATGTATTACAGCAATTTTTGTGAACGCATCTTCTTATCATCAATTATTATTAAATGACACGATATTTTGAATATTCCTGCAATTTTTAAATCATTGATGTGAGCGCCATCTAAGACGCAGTCGCTGGAAAATGTGGACCAATGAATTGTTAGGGATCAAAAATGTATTATTGTATAAATTGAGTTGACCGTCTCTTCCCTCATTAGACTCACCACTACCCACAATTTGTCAGGTTCTTAGTTGGGTAATTTGGTAATCAGACATTACTGTGGAAAAGACCATTATTAATGATGAATGATGATTTCGAGATAAAATTCAGTATTTATTTTTTCTATGGATAGAAACACCACAAGCGTTTTGTTAATCAAATGTCATTTGTATAAGTTCGTTCAGTTTTGATATGTTTGTTTATACTGTGATATAACAGAGTCACAGGCTTGTAAGCTGTGACCGTGGTTTTGATTGGTTTCGTTAAATTAGTTATCTTCCTGAAAATATTTGTCATATTCGGCGATCTCAACATTCAACTCCAAAAATACTTGAAATACCCTGAGATCACTTGAAGTATTACGTGATAAAAATATACCTGAAATTCCTCCACAACTAAAAAACTTGAAACCACCAAATGAATATTTCATCCTTGTTTCAAATTTAGTGTCGTGGGTTCGGAAACTGTTTCAAAATACCTCAATAGAATCAAAAGCCATGCTGTAGGGTCTGATAGAATATCTTTAAGTATGCTATATTTGATTGTACCTCAGATATTGGAGCAAATTACATATAATTTTTAACTTCTCTATTATATCTAATGGAAACATGCCTAAGTTAGACCTTTAGCAAAACGCAATAATCCAACTGAATTGTGTGCTTTAAGACCAATCCGCATTCTTCCAACTCTCTCGAAAGCGTTCGAAATGATAATTAAAGAAGAGGTAACGACATATATAAGTATGACTAATTTTATGACAGATGTTCAATCTGGATTCCGTCCCCAATACAGTACAACAACAGGACTGAGTCTGATTACAGTCGCGTCAGGGCTCTTGCTCCGTTTGTGTTTAAGTAAAGTCGTTCTTTTCTTTTTTATTTTATTTGTTTATTTTGTGAGGGCTCTAAATGCACAGTTAAATACAGAATCGCACCCGAACATAAAGTGAAAAGTAAACATTTTATCATTGCATTTGGGATGAAAACGAAGGAAAGGTGGAAAGTGTTATCAATCAAATTAAATAACGCTTCATTAGTTTGCACCACTTTTTCCTTGTTATTATATTATTTGGTAAACGAAAAAACAATTCATTGGGATGTTTAACTGTCGTGCTTTGACATGGGCACAATACAATATAATAATATGTAATAACTAAAATACGACTTGAACGGCATAAGTGACTACACAATTAATAAATCTGTACGAACTCGGCGAATAACGCGCTGCATCTTTTCAAAGTCCCATAACTATTTAATTTTTAGAGATAAATTTGAATTGATTCTTTAACATTTTTGTTTTATTTCGCTTAAATTTTTATAATCAATCGATAAAAAAAAGGAAACTTCATTATTCATTTAAGGACTCAGGTTGGTTGAAAATGAATCAAATGAGAAAATGTTTTTCTTGTCACGAAAGAATGATTCGCGCAATAAATACCACTAAACAATGCCTACCACATGAACTCAAAGACTTCAGCTTGAGAAATTTTAAAAAGACATTTCAAAGTCGTCCTCGGAACAAGGTAATGATGTGTTTACTATTCTGATGACTCTTGCATTGATTTTTGGTACATGTATAATGACGTCTACGTACTAAAACTTTCATTATTAAAACATTTTGTCACTTATATATAAGAAATAAAAATTTACTAGTTTATATCTATACTTGTATTCTTGTATCTAACCCAAAATATTAACTTGTTTTAATGTATACATACATAAATTATATTTGAGTTGGGTTTCAAAGTAGCTCTAATAGCTGAACTCCGCCCATTCATCATACTTGTTAACCTTTAAAATTGTAAACCACTGAATGTTATGAATAAAAGCATGTTATTATTATTATTATAAACACATGTAGTGTTTTGTATCTTGAAATCATCACACAAAATTAACGCTAACCCATAAACTACAATGGCTATTAAACAGCCATTGGTCCTGGCTACATTGAGAACTATGTGATTGGAGGTAGTGTTTTCTTTGGCTATATAAGTAATAACTAGTCGTGAAGACTTGTTAGAGACACTTTTGCGACCACGAAAACTCTGACAAAACAGACATTGCCAACCATTTATGTTTATAATCCAACATTCTGCTGATTTTTCTCGATACTCGGTAATATGTTTACAAAAGTCTATTGAACTACACCCATAAACTTACAAAGATGTAATGCATACTTTATATAGTGAACATAATGTAAAACAAGTTTTGATTGAATCTTAATGAACTGTTGGGAAGCTTATACATAAGTTACAATTAAAAATATTAAAACAACTTGTAAGAGCATGCTTTCTATGCAAGGAATATGCTTAGAGTATAAACGCAACATCTCTTATCTATGGAGCTTAGACTAAAGAACTAAAGTTTACGACTAGAGTAGCGAAACTTGGAGGAAGTCATGAGATAAAATATATGAAGTGTTTTTCTCTGAGTCAAACTGATCGATTAAAATAAGAGGAGAGCACAGTTCATCTTAAAATCTATTGAATAACATACATGATCATTATTTACATTTTTATTGCAGCTTTCTATTATGCTGACTGATTTGTTTTCTTCTTATTTAAATGATCTTCGTTTTCAAACGATATACATCTCTTAACTTGAAATGCCCCTAGATTATTCACAAGTTTTATATTGTTACTATGATTATAATTTTCTGTTTCTATATTATTTACACGTTGAATTAATTCAGCGATTTCTCTCTTTTGATTAGCAACTTCAAGTTTTAGTTTATTAACTTCCTTCATTAAAGGATTATCAAAAAAATATATTTGGCATATTTTATGAAGGACAAATTCTTCTAGATCCGACAGTGTCAGCTTTCTATCAAATTTTCTTGACTTCATAAATTCTCCCAATGTTTTAAATATTTGGTTTTTGGATTCACCATCATGCGGTGCCTCAGCAGGGTTATTGTTATTGCCGGCGGTGTCACTTACAGTTCTTCTACTACGCAACTCTTTGATTTCTCTCTCTATGAAAAATCAGGGACATAAAGATATTTCATTCTTAAAATTTTTATAAAAATTCTTACCAAGTTTGTCAAAAAACTCTTCAACGTTGATGATATTGAAAAACATAGTAACAGTGTAACACACTGATTTAAAATTGAATTGAAAAACTACTACTTGAACTACTTGATTCTTTTTTACATTTCTACTTCTACTCATTTTAGGCCATAAAACCTAAATTTTAAAGATCTTGAAAAATCCTTTGTTTCAAGGTTTAACTGTCACTAAATAGTAAGGGTGTTCGAGCAGCGGTTCAAACCAGTTCCAAAGCGTCAGACGCCTGCGCACTTCAATTTACGATGAATAATTTATTCCCAAGTACTAGTAAGATGTTCGAGCAGTAGTTTGACGATTTCCAAACTAGTCCGGACTCAGTTTGAGACGGCGCAGTTGAAGCATCTTCGTCTTCTTAGAGTATAGTGTTCTCTGTTGTTGGAGAAATCCCTTTCAGAGAATACTACCACAGTCCTAAACTAAACCCTGGTTTGTGTTTTGTCCATCAGTCTTTCATTGATGTTCTCTCTTATCTTTGGTCATAAAACATATCTATCGGCAAAGTCATTTGTTCTATGACAACGAAATTGTAAGAAAGTAGAAGAGGTAGTTTGCAAACTGCAGTTTGGTGTTTGAGCAGAACAAAATCCCAAACTGTTTCATACCGCACATGCGCATTTTAAACAGTTATCAAACCGTCCCCAACTACTGCTCGAACAGCCTTATTATTGAGTTCAACTTATTCTTCACACCTTCGCAGCTATTTTACATTCCATGCATGATATGTTTTTATACTATGGACTCATGTTCTTGATATTCAAAATTATGTAATGTGTGTTGCGTGTTGATTACATTTTTCAGAAATATGAAATATTTAATTTGCGTGTTCCTGTTTTTGAGATAATAACGATAAACATTGTTAAGTATATGAAATTCTTGAAGGCGACAACATGGATGCAATTAAAATTTTAAAACATCTCACTAAAAAAATACAACCACAGATGAAGATTACAACCCTACACGGCCGTTATTTGGTAACAAGCATTTGATCATTCGATCCAACGGAATTTATCTATGATTCGATCGCTTCGACACAGAGAACACCTACCTCCTTCGACATCACGGAGATAAATAAACATAAACAGAGAGAACATACAATTATTGTATGTTATCTCTGGTAGGAAGTGTCGTAGCAGTAGCACATAAAGAATTATACTTTATACTGTTGTCGTAGTGTTCTCTGGCTGCTCGGCTGTGAGTGTGAATCCCGTAGAAAGTGGTGGTGGTGGATCGGTAGTATTCGGTAGGTATGTTTTCTCCAAGTTTTCTCTGATCGGTAGTTTCAGGTAGTTTGTTGTGTTTATGTTGCAATATGTATTTCTTTCTCAGTTTATTTTAGCTTCAGAAATCGATAGTATTCTTCTCACTGAGTCTACTGATACTAGGTTTATTATGCGTAATTGAAAATAAATACAATGTTATGATTGCGGATGTTGATTTTAGTGCATTAGTTTGTATTTTTGACTTACCTTCATATTATCCTGTATTGTTGATATACAGTACTATAGATAAATTCAAAGAATCCAACAAGCTGAATCGATATCGATCGACACTGGCTATTGGAAAATAAGAATAATAAGAATGCTAATTCACTATTACTAACTTTGGTTGGATTAAGGTTAGGTGAATTTTAGACCTCATCTTCAGATGTTAAGTTTCCTCTCTTTGTAATTATTACTACCAGAGACTTACTACCACAGCTAATTGTTAGGAACTGATGTCAATCGATTCAGGTTTTCACTACATTTGATTTACAATTGGTGTCCGTAGTCCGTATATAAATAGTTTATCTATGTATTAGTTTAGCCTATGGTTGTCCGTTGACTCAGTTCATCAAGTAATATCGATTTTTCTTAAATGTTGGAAACACGCTTTCTTAAACTAAATCCTTAATAATTAATTATAATAATTATTAACTAAATTCTGACTGCACGTACGTTACATAACCTCATTAATCTGGAAAATCAGTATCAAAACCACTTCTCTCAGTCTAGGGCTCCGTATAATCACAGCATCTGTTATCTATTACCGGTGTAACTTTTGGCTTACACATGAATGCTTCCAAGATAAGGTAAATTGATTTTGTTGCAATATTTTTGTTATCAGAGACTTCATTTTGGTATTTGTATATTTCAGACCTCAGACCTTTATCCGTTGATCTACCAGATGGGAAATGTTTGTTTATTGAAAAAAATAGTGAAGGAACCACTTATATCAATAAAATTGTCTCAAACTCATCCTTCGATCGAGATAATGGAGAGAATGCAGAAGTAAGCATTAATTTCATTTTATAAATATATTTTGATTAAAAGACAGTCAATGTACCTACTGATATGATCTGCATGTAATCACCGAAAAGATGATGCCGCATAATAATGAAGTTATTTTAATGTTGTTAAAAATATAGTTCAACAAAGTATTTACATGATGGCATTTGTCATTTTATTCCTTTATTCGATGTTTTCGAATATTGGACGGAGTGCATCATGAAGCTCTAACGGCACTGATCCATTACTTCTACACGTCCAAACTGCTCATAACTGAAGTAAAGGTCCGATATCTACTACGTGCATCAGAGTTATTTGTTTTGACTGATGTTCTCCATGCCTGTTCTCATTTTCTGGAGGTAAATCACGCTAAATTTAAATTTTGTATAGAGTATTTGTATTTCCTTTTGGTAGTTCCCAATGAACTGCAAGTAAGTCTTCCTCGATATTATGAATCGATTAAATATGGCTACTTATTTGAGTGATTGAATCAAAGTTTATTTTAAACATTCAGTATCTAGGAGAGAAGAATTTAAATGAATTATTATTTATCTTAGGTCTTCAATTCTGTCATAGCTCGGATCAAGCATGATATAGAAAAACGAAAACAATATCTGGTGTCATTGATGGAGATAGTTCGTTTTCCTCTAATGTCTCCGAGAAATCTTATTCAGAATGTGCAAGGAGAACCTTTATTAAAAACAAACACAGACTGTTGGGATTTGGAAGCTATGAATTAAAGGTGAAATATTCAAAATGTATTTTCTAGTCATATAAATAAGAATTAATTGAATGATCATTTATTTTTATCTGCAGTTTTCCGCCCATTTCTGAATTGAATTTTCTCAAGTTTTATGTCTTGAAATATTTTTGACATATTAAAGGAAAATGACTTTTCGACCAATCGAGAAATTAAGAATTTTTTTGACGTTTTGATTCATAGTTTTTAAGTACACATAGCAAAAATACATATATGTATTTGAGAGTTTAACATGCCTCTATCTCGGAAACCGTAACTCTTTTGAAAAAATGTTCAATTTAAACGTTCCTGGATATTGTCCTATCTTTAATTATACCAACTCAGATTTTCGATTTTCGAGAAAATTTGTCCCCCACCCCCTTCGGGGACGGTTTTCGGAGGAAAGAAGATTTCGGATTTCCGTTTTTATGAATATGGGACCATTTCTCAAGCCTTCTCTCATGGATGAACCGAGTACGATTACTATATAAAAGGCGCGCACAAACCAGAAAAAAGCACACAGTCGAATTTTATTGACCGACGAACCTCGAACGGAGGAGGTATACAATTCGACTGTCTGCTTTTTTTTTTTTTTTTTTTTTTTTTGGTTCGTGCGCGCCTTTTATATAGTAGACGATCTCCGATTTTGATGATTTTGGATTCATTTGAAAGAAGGGGATTGAGAAATGGTCCCATATTCATAAAAACGCAAATCCGAAATCTCCTTCCCTCTGAAAACCGCCCCCGAAGGGGTGGTGGGGGCGAATTTTCTCGAAAATTGAAAATCTGAGTTGGTATAATTAAAGATAGGACAATATCCGGAAACGTTTAAATTGAACATTTTTTCAAAAGTGTTACGGTTTTCGAGATAGACGCATGTTAAATATGTATTTTTGCTATGTGGAGAGGACAATTTCTTTCGAAAATTGAAAATTTTTCGATACTACATGAAAGATATAATTATTTGTAGCAACATTTATAATGAACATTTTTTCCTTAGAATTACGGTTTTCGAGTTAAATCGGTGTTAAAATGGTAACAACTAAAATATTCAAGCGTATTTCCGCCGCGATGTTCTGAGATCTCAGTAATAACCACTACAAGCAAGGAATATACGTGGGTAATAGGATAAGTATTATCTTCATTGATATGGTATAGTGAACGTTCAACGATTTTCGGGACTAATGTTACACTCAAAAGTGTGAAATAAATATTTTTTACAAAAAATTGGACCGACGTTATAGTTGATGCACTGAAAAGTTTAAAATAATATTACTTCTATTGGTGATGGTACTTGTGAAGTTGGTGCCAAAAACTATCAATCTAACTGCAACTGCACAACTTCAAAAGTACCATCACCAATAGAAGTAATATTATTTTAAACTTTTCAGTGCATCAACTATAACGTCGGTCCAATTTTTTGTAAAAAATATTTATACCTCCTCCATTCGGGGTTCGACGGTCAAAAAGGGAATTGGCTGACTTCCGAGATTAAAGATAGCAAGCTCTGATATAAGTGTTTTATAATTATTTTAGTTATCAGTTTCTATTTCGTAAAATGTATCTCCTTCAAAAATACAAATGATTAATTTATGGCATGTTTCTAATATGTGTTAGAATTATATTGAAAATCAGAGGAGAGAGTTTTCGAAGAAAATGAGGTAAGCATATATCAGAGTAGTACAAATGAGAAAAACTACAGCAGGGTCTAACATTGCGAGCCATTGCGTTATTAGTGCAACGATTCTATATTCTTTTCTAGTTATCTGATTACCAATCGCTCAGTAAACATTGATGGTACTCTTGTGTAGTAAACGAAATGAAAAATGTCCATAATAGTATGGGGTGAATCAAAAGGTTATGTCTGTTTATGTTACATTATTGTTTACTGATTACAGAGACAACTTATTGATTACCTGTCAACTTTCTGATTAGTAAGCGATTACTTTTCAGAGACTTATACGGACATTTATTGAATTTCATATTAATATAGCAGATACTATTTGTTGTAATTCTATCATAAATTTTTGCAGTAATCAACGTAATTCCTGTGCCTGTTTTTTATGCCTTCTTCACTTTCTAAACTTTAAAAATTTCATGATTTTCACTTGTATTGACAATATGTAAATTTGTTGTATAGGTACTTGACTAATTTTTTGAACAATTTTTATTTCGTAGTTAGATTTTCAAATATATGAAGAAAATACAAAAAAATTACGAGTCTATTTTGAAAATAAAAAAAATATATTCAAAAATTGTTTTCAAATTTCCCGCTTGAATTCTAAAAACGGCTGCAAAGTCACAATCTCCCTTAGTGTCGTAGTATTAAAGAAAGGAGGAATAGAGCAGAGAACACTATCTGACCAGAGAGAAGACACAATATTGTATGTTCTCTCTGAGATGGATTTATTCATCGACTTGATTACTACGTCACTATCTTGGTCGATTTTGATAGGCGTTCGCAGTCATGTGATAATGGGTATGAAATTAAAATTATTTAAATTGATTATATTTTAAATTCTAAGAGAAATTTAACCTGCATAATGTGATTTTTGGTATGTTAGGACTACCTAATATGATCTGAACATCACTTTATATTGAAATCCATTAATGTCAAGTTCATTTCTAAATTAATAAAATTCAACTGGAGATAATTTACAGATTGGTGGTTCAGACACAGAAGAGAGATGTCTGAACGTGTTCGATGTGGCAAATGAGAAGTGGTCGGAGTGCAGCAACACTTTCTGGAAGGTAGAGAAGATGCGGCTGCAGCCGGCTGCTACCATTCTAGACAATATTCCCACAGGTGGGAAGAAAGGAGACTATTATTTAAAGTCATGCGAGAGGTTCGATCTTGAAACTGGGCAGTGGACAAAATTAAATAATATTTATTGGCAAATAACTGTACTCGTTTTTACCAACTTCTGATTTACATAACGATAGAGTTAGTTTTAATTATTTTTCAGGTTTCAGAAATCCACGATTTCTACATAAATAAGCCAATAGTTCAAATTTCAAGTTCCTTTCGTAGCAATCCTCATCAAAATGTTTGGAGCAAATTCGCGCATTTTTTATGTTGACCTTATCTGCCCGTTTATAAGCATTTTCCCATTGTTTGCTAACATTTTCGTCCTTTGGAAACCGAGAATACATTGAATCTGCGGTGAAGACCACAGACATATAAACAAGGGAGACAGAACTTTCCATTCATAAATTTCGTTTGTTTACAATCAGACATCTTTTCCAAACATAAACGAGTTAGAAAGAGATCGCTTTAAAAAACGACAACACTGTTACCCTAGCGTCTACTGTTGAAATCATCTTTGCCATTGGCGTGCAGTTTTTAGGGGTTAATAAAAAATAGAAAAAATATTTAGCATTTTATTCATAAATCTACGTACATTTGTAGAGAAACTAATTCAACATATTATGTATATTTCTATAAAACAAGGAATCAATAAATATGCATATCTTTAGCCTATTCTTAAGCAACTTCAAACTATAGATTATCATATTATTAAACAGTTTAGTTGAAACAATGAATCACAAACTACATAAATGTATGGATGTTAGACATATACATGATAGTAGATTTAGGCACCCAAACATATTTCTTACAGGCTTCATTCTTAGAACTTGCTGAGGATAGATAGATAGATAATATTTTATTGTTCCAGATATAATCTCCTGAATAAGGTAGAATATGCCAAAAAAAATATACGTACAACAACATTTGTTTGCATTAAACTAGGATAATTGCAATATCTAGAAAGAAAAACATTTTACTGCCTAACTCTAGGAACTCTTGTGTTCAATAATATGCATTGTTCAGAAGAAATTTCTTTAATTTTGCTTTTAACTGTTTAAAGTTTATTTCAAAATTTTCTTGATGGAAAAATCAGCATTTTTTATGTAGCTAAATTATATTAGTCTTTAAATCTTGTTTTTAACCATGTATACCTGTGCTATTTTCAAACAAATCGGGGTTTTTCTTAACAAAAATAATAGATTCTATGATATAGAGACCATAAATTATTGTTGGTACTTTATGTTTTGTGAACAGTCACATTAGTCAGAAAATGCTTACAGTTCAATGCTGGCATAATTGTAACTTCTTTGACATTTGATGGACCACCTACAAATTTGAACTTGGTAAAGACATTGGAAGCAGATTTTACAAATCTAGTGGAATTAAGAACAAATTTTAAGTATTCGATCACGAACGATGGTGTGTATATTATATATACCTATATAATTTATAACTCGTTTGATCAAGTGGAACTTAACAAAGTAAGTAAAAACAAAATATAGAAGTAGGTACTACACGCTGCAAATAAGATTCGGATAGGCAATTTTAGTAGAAGCTATAAAAATTCAAGGTTCGTTTAGTAACCTAAATAATTACCAAAAATGTTAGCGATACTATAAGCTTCCCTTGGGAAAAATTCGATAATACCTGATTTTAAGGACACGGCAATATCGGTTTGACGTAAAATTCTGTAGATGTTTTGATCAACTGTATTGCTTGTAAGAATAAAATATCTTTATACTTACAAATTTGAGGGTCCAGCAGTATTCTGTTCAACGGGGATTTTAGGCGGATCAGATAATTTCAGATATGAAAACGTCTATAAGAATAAAACATACATGTATAAAATCTAATCAAATTTAATTGCACCTGGTTGTAGTAATGAGCCGTTTCTAGAATTGGACCAGTATTTTAATACTTTATATACTTTTCCTACAAATGTATTCAATATCTTGCAAAATTAATTGTTTATTTTAAATTCTTGAGTTTACCATATACAACAATGTAAAATTAACTTACCCATGAGATTTTATATATGATAACTCACTGACGGTTGAGTCGGAACTAAAAAATAAATACTTTCATTAAAATATACACCAGGTAAGGAGTGTTTTTTACCTGAAAGACAAGGGCTAAGTAAAAACGGTGGTATTAAATTGGGGCTCAGCAGTTGGTCTTATTTGTCTTCGCCCGGTTATCTCAGTAGTAATTATATCACTTTGATCAAAGTGATCTGAGCAAATTTGGGCAGACTTTATTAGATGCTGGTTACCCAACTCTAAGATCGAAATCCACCTCGCTCTGCGTTCTGCATTTACAGGAAAGCTACAATAATTAACAAAAAGTATTATATATATTATTTTAACTCACCCCTAATTACACAAGGTCGTTTAATAATAATTTGAAGTCCCCTAAACGTGCAGTAATACAATATTAGCATTACACAACTATATTGAGCTTTTAGGACTGACGTTGATGAAATAACACAATAATTATATTATTGCAGAAAGTTTCTGCAGGTTTGAATTTATTTGATGCAATGATTGCGAATCTGGGCATTTATAAGTTTTTAAGTACATATTCAAATTCAGCAAGATAATAAAGCTACTATGACTTGCGTGACTAACAATATAAATATTGTGCAAAATTTATTAAACGTCTTGGAGGCCCTTTAACTTATTTGTAACTACACCACTGTTCATATGCATATGATCTGACTTACGCGGTTGGAATATCCATTTTTCTTGCACACCACGCACTGGAGAACCATAGTGTAGAGCAAATATAGATAAATAAAAGTTTTATTTCTATAAATATACTCAAAATCGAAGAGAATCACAAGATGGCACAAAGACCGCAAGTCAACGCTGTAAATCTAACGATGAATGAATTTAAAACAATGACGTTTGTCATAGTAAATTATGAGTAAATACAACCGGCCAGCGTGGCCACAATTATTTACCCAGTATCTTACAATTTAATTTGATTATGAAAATATACATAATTTTGGGGATTAAAGAAACGTATTTTAATAAAGAAACGTAAACATTTATTAAATATAATAGTTTTACTTGAGTATCACTTAAACGCGCTTATTTTAAAACAATAATTTTGCTTTCGTTCCGAACTCAATCGGTAAATCTAGGGCAGACCGCGTAAGTCCGCCAACACTGCTTTTTGTTGAAAAAGATGTGTGATCGCAGCAAAATGTAGACAGTTCTGTCTCCCTTGTTTATATGTCTGTGGTGGAGACTGATAGTCTGTGTGGCATCCAGCTATGGCACAACGCATTTTGATAATTATTTAAATATAATAAAGCAATAAACAGAAGCACAACCTCACACCGACAAACAAATCAAATGAGAGTTGAGCTACTTCGTACGAACAAGCTAACCACATGACGTCAACGCGTAGATTTAGGCTCCGCCCAGAATGCGCAATATCATATCTTTGTATCATGTGTATAACCTATACCACTGACGTGACAGTTGGTGACAGTTAGGGCACATAATGGTGGGCGGTGATAATACACATCTATACAGTGCTCTTGTTGCGCTACAACCCTTGCGCTCTGAGATAGTTCACTGTTCGATTAAAAGATATTGTTTACCAAATTCCCCAACAACCAGAAATAACATGATTAAAAATTATAAAATTATGAAATATTATGACTAAATCTCAAAAAAAGACAGATAAATAAAACTAAATATCGGATTAATAGCGTCTCTTGAAAATTGTATTATAACAAAATTTTCATTCATCGATATTTTTGTCTCGGAATAAGATATTGAGATGTAGTTTTCACTAGCCTATTTCAGTATCATTTCACAACATTTTTATGATAAAAAAGTCATATTATTGCATTTAATTTCAAGAGAATTTAGCAATTTTATGTAATTATATAGAGAAACGCACTCTAGTGGCATCACTAAAAAAAACACATATTACGTGTAAGATGGATTTGATGGAGCAATAAACTATTTTTCCAACAAGACTAAGCTTGCTAAAATCCGTTCATTCGTTAAGAAGTTACAGCTGTTTATTTAAAATAACATTGAATCACCCCCCCACTTTATTTCAACAGATACGTCAATTAGTTGTTCTAAACGAAAATTCTCAAATTAAGCTTAGCTTTAAAAACCATATATTTTTTTGGTACATTTACTAGTTAAAATCACTTTACAAGTTGAACATGGCGGATACGCCCCCTAGTGGGCATCTTGGAAATCTGAAAATATTTTCCATGATCTTGGTCACTTTAGTCAAAACTTTTTTTACCGCAGGTCTCTATGATGAATAGCTCCCGAGATACGGCACTTTGCATTCTTATCTGGCCACCCTGTACATCGTTTTGTAAATTTGAGGCGAAAACCGAGCCAGCTTCGTTAACCAGGTGACTAAGGCGCTACCGTCGAAAATGAGTATTTTGTAGAATAATTCAACATTCGACTATCAGGTGACCAAAAATGGCTATATGTACTTATATGTTCCTAGAGTCTATCAACGGCAATCACCAGCCCGCTGCCCGCTAGAACACATAAGTACCTATAGCCGTTTCTGGTCGCCTGATAGCCGAATGTTGAATTATTGTACAAAATACTCATTTTTGACGGTAGCGCCCTCGTCACTTGGTTAACCAAGCTCACTCGGTTTTCGCCTCAAATTTACTATACGATGTACACTTATATGTAGTATCTATCTTCTTTGCTGTAGTCTTTCCAGTACCACCATTCTATCGCATCTTGATTGTTAACTAATAATCTAGTATTGTGTATTATATTATTATTACCATATATTCGAATTTAACCCAACATGTTAGAAAATTTCACCCTGGTAAATTAAAGGCATTTATACTAAATCTGAGGGGATGATTATTTTCCTTCCCTAAATGCAGATTATTTACTCTCTTGACAGCTTCCAGTTCAAATGCATGGAACAGACCACATAACATTTTTATGATAAAGCGTTAAGAAATAATGATAAATAATGGCTGTTGTAGTTTGTTGTTGTAGACACAACTTCAAAATTACCAGCATCAATAGACTTAATATTATTTTTTCTTTTTCAGTGTAACATTACGAAAACTTTCACTAATAGAAGATATATAGGCTTAGGCCGGATTTTCATGGATCCGTCGGTACGTCGATACGTCAGAGCTCCCATTGGTTGTAAAATTCAGCTTCTCATTGGTTAATTGGTTAAATTTTTCGGACGTTTTGACATGCTCATGCATCCGACAATACGACAAGTCTGAATGTATATACATTGTTGCTAGATGTTTTATTAAATACGGTATAAGAAACCATTGATGGTTATTCACAGTTGTAGAATTCATGCTTTTCTGGCAAAAACAGAAATGTACTAAAACAAAACCAAGTATTATTAGGTTATACATATATTTTCATCATATTGCACGCCTTTTCTGTCTTATACAAGAACATTTGACCTATTCACCTTTTGTAATGTTTCAATCTGGCAACATTGATTTCATTACGAAAAAAAAAATGCAGATTGATACTTGCTATCAGAGTCTCTGTTGCTATGGTCAGAAAGCAAACACTAGTTTGTTTTTGTGGCTTGGGTGCAATTTTGTTTACCACGATGGTCTTGTCTTCCCTAGGTCCCACCAAAACGCAACATCTCTTACCTATGGGTCCCACTAACTTCAGTGAATTATCAAAATATTCACTGGACATCCTCAGATAATTAAAATACTTTTCAATATCAGCTAGTCTCAGTTCATTTAATAAATTATGATAAGCGCCCTGTTCTTTTCTGCATTTAAAAATGTTTCTGATCCACAATCTTTTTGATTTACCAATTTTTTACTTTCTGATTATAAGCAAAATGTATTAAAGTGTAATATTATTTGTTTTTCGTCATTTCGTATTTATAACTTTATAATAAACAAAAGAAACTTGAAATTCAAGCAACACAAGCAACAGGCAACTGTCAGAAAAGTGAGGTTAAAGAGAATCCGATATCGGACAAAAGTTAAATTTTAACTTCTTCCGTCATCGGATACATTGAGCTATATCGGATCGACGTACCGACGGATGACGGATCCATGAAAATCCACCCTTAGGCTTCCTTTTTTGCATTGGGGATTCTGGTATTTGGAGATTCACGTCATTGGCTGAAATGTTCACGTGACCATAGCGAGAAACGTCAAAATCGCTGAATCTCCAAATACCCAAGAAGTTCATTCAAGTTCAACTTTCTGACAGTCTCCACAATTACGCGAACGCGCACTTTTCAATTGGTTTGCTTGCGTCGGCTTGTTGTCATCTGATCAGATTAGATTAAATTTATAAATATTAACTGAGGACTGTGGTTTTAGAAAAACAACTTCAAATATAGAAGAGCAGTTGATCAAACGACAAACATCGTCTGCTGGACCGTCTTCATCAATTGCTTTTTTTCTTAAATAGAATATTTAATACTAAGAATGATTTGTTCACAATTAACATGATTTTTCATATCGTATAATTTTTTTGGCAAATTTTATTAACATGTTGAAATATAGGTTCACATCATCGCCATATTACTTTGTTAGATACGTACTATAACTGTAGAAAAAGTTATAATAATGTGTACACTATTCATATTATATAAATTAGTTCATTTAAAAAGTCCTTATTTCTACTAAAAGCAACTTGAAAGCGCAAATAGCCATATCTTGCCCCGTTAATTTCAAATTCTACTAACCTCATGACGTCAATTAAGTAGGATAGAAAATACGGAGGGAGTACTTGAGTTATAAAGTGAAGCCGCGCGGAATTTAGGCAACCCGTCAAGTAAGATGACTGGTGCGGACGTTAACAAAGGGAACTTGCAAGAAAATAATCAGGAAGAGAAATGACAAAAAGAAGTCACAGCGTTTATTGTATTATCGTTTAGAGTACCACCTACAATCTTATAATATAAATTTTATATACGATACTTATAAAATTAATTACTACCTAAATCCGCAAAAAAAGAAACTCACATGATTTTACAAAATAAACAACACATTAATGTCCTTTAAACAAAATTAACTTATTTTAAAACTGCCTCCTAATTTCAGATATATCTATAACATTTATTGCAATAAAATGAAATCTTATATCTACATATTTGGCCGCAATTATCTTTATTAACGAAAATAAATGATTATCTAAGGGATGTTAATCGAAAACGTGGCCATTGAGGGTTTCAAAAATAGTGGAATTTGAAAATTATTGCAAAACCTTATTGGACAAATGCACTGGCGTATATTGTCTTGCTTAGGTCTTCTCAGCACTTTTACCATGGCCTGACGAATGGACTTATTACTTATAAATCAGCGGAAGAATAAAGCAAATCATCTCATTTTTCACTGCTATGAGCAATGTACATACTTTGCGGGTTACCTATACGACAGGTGGCTTCACTACCACGCAATGCACTCTAAACCAATGCTACCTCTATACCTTCTGACCTCCTTGACGTCAATGCGCCGACTGGACGAAATTGAGACGGTTATTTTGCATAATATCTTTGTATCATAGTATCATGTCACGTACCACAGACAACAGAAAAATTTGAGTTCACCATAAGGGTGTTCGAGCAGCGGTTCAAACCAGTCCCAAACCGTCAGACGCCTGCGCACTTCAATTTACGATGAAATAATTGATTCCCAACTACTAGTAAGATGTTCGAGCAGCAGTTTGACGATTTCCAAACTAGTTCGGTCTCAGTTTGAGACAGGCGCAGTTGAAACTTCTTCTTCTTCTTAGAGTTGTTGTTGTTGGACTAATCCGTTTCAGAGAACACTGCCTCAGTCCTAAACTAAACACTGGTTTTCTGTTTTGTCCATGAGTCTTTCATTGTTCTCTCTTATCCTTGGTCATAAGACATATCAATTGGCATAATCATTTGCTCTATGACGATGAAATTGTAAGAAATTGGAAGGGGTAGTTTGCAAATTGCAGTTTATGTTCGAGCACATGGTACAATAAGACCAGGTATGTTACATTGATGGACGCGTTTTCGTTCAGTTGACGCACCTCATCCGAAGTCCGCCATATTTGTTTTATCCCGCTTTCCAATTCAAATTAGAATATATTTTTGCTACGATTTTTGTGTATATCATCAACTAATCTTTTTATATTGATGCTTTTCATTCACTCTCTCATATTACGTATCAGAAGCAGAAATGATTAAATTTATATTTTTAATTATTGATATTTTTTTTAACTATAAAGTGGGATATTGTTTATAACCTTTTTCAATGTGTCTTCGATTATATTGTTTACTTGTAGAGATGTTTTTAGAGAGAGAGAAATGTTGGGTGTTACCATTATCTTGGATGGAGTGTTCTCTGCACAAGAGTCATAAGAGTGTTCGTGTTCTCTGCACATGACACAATATGACAATAAATATGGCGGATTTGGGATGACTCTCGGAACATGAGGAATACCCCCATCAGACTCATATCTCATATATTTTACTACAAATTTCTATTTTCGCGTTACTAATAAATTACTTTTAATAACAAAAAATGGATGATAAAAACACATGTATTATTTGTAGATAGAAATATCAGCATGGATAAATATTAAACACAATATGGGTATGGCATTTAATCGTAATAAATGGTCGCAGATAGTGGAATGTGTCGCTTATTTTTGTAAATACGATGATTTTAATTGGGATGGGTCTCTTCAGCATATTTTACAGAATTGTTTGAAGCAAAAACTACATGTGATGGTAGCTAGAGCACCAAGAGTATTTCATATTGGAGAATGGCAGGCTCAATATTATCTATCACCGATATATATTGAATTGCGTGAATTTGAAATTGACAGACACAAAAAATAAATCAAAATACTTTAATTGTTTCCATTCATATACAGTTTTCTATAGTCCACAATAGAACAAAAAAAATCATTAAGCGACGTAAGATTCTCAAAATAACTGTACATAAAATTTGTTTTATGGTTGTTAAATATTCTGTAATGAGCTTCTTTGGTTTTGGTGAGTTTTCTAATAATAACTTTTTTTCAGTTCCTAAAGACATAGATAATACGATTTTTTCTTTTATTGGTGAAAAGAAAAAAATATCGTACAAATCTTGTAAATAACGGGTTGTTTGAATGTGTGTATGTAACACTATGTTTTCATGAGTTCTCTCGAGCAATTTTCACCCTAATAGATTTTTTGAACGGAAAACTTTTTTAAATTATTTTTATATATTTTTAAATTATGTTCATCATAAGAATACAACTGTAAATCATCATCAAGTTAATCTGGTGAGTATTTGCATTATTATATTGCTTATTATTATGTGTATATAAGAATAACTGAAAATATATTTATATGCAAATGAATAAATCAAATTTATCTTCAGGTAAATAACAATCTAGATCTAGATGATAGATAACTGCAAGTATTTCAATTAGAATTAGGTACGCAGATGACATGGTAGTCCCTGCCCTGGCGGAATCAGTATCTACAATCTACCGACATCACATACATTACTTTATTAACACCTTAACTCAAGTAAGTACCACATTGGAATTGGAGATAAACAACTCAATAACTAGAATACTTGTTTTTAGTACAACTTCAGAAGAACATTTCCAACAACTGTGATTCCATCCAAAGTCCAAAGCATTTATTGAAGTAGTTGTATAGGTAAGGATGTAAATATGCAACTGGACCACTTAAAAGAGAATGAATAGCAGAGATATCGAAATTGCGAGAACAAGATTTAGTGATATGTAGAAACTCTGCCAACCGAAATTATCCATCTTTATAAGGCATCGAACATGTCTGTGAAAAATGAGACATGGTCATTGAAGATGAAATCTTGGCTGGGGAATATAAAAGACAAACATTACAAACAGTCTGAAACACAATGCTCACAAACGAGGCGAATTTGCCAAAGAGGACACCAATTTCAACAGAGATGGCAACAAAATCATTGTTGACACAGGTAAGTTTTATTTTATTATATATTAGATTATCTCTTAAATGAAGATGATACACTCATATATATTCACAGATTTACGTAGAAACTCGGAAAATTAGAGCACAAAATGGATGATGAACGAGAAGGTATCCTTTGCAGATCTTAGCAAGTTTTGGATCGAACATACGACCGTAGAATAAACCCACTATCCACCAAAATAGGACGATACAATTCTGAAGAAGCCTTGGTATTCAATTATGAATGTATAGATATTCATAAGTTAGAATGGTAAATGTAAATTAATGTGCATTTGTATGGGAAGCACCCAATTTTTGTAATTGTACGTAATTTTTATTTGATATATGAAGTTCTTCGCGATTGATTTGTTTTTTGTAATTTGGATTTATTGTATTAATAAAACTTTCATTATTCTAATTATAGTTTTATTCAAGGCGAAAATTGCTGTAATACCTTAGAATGTATTACAGCACTTTTTGTGAACGCATCTTCTTATCATCAATTATTATTAAATGACACGATATTTTGAATATTCCTGCAATTTTTAAATCATTGATGTGAGCGCCATCTAAGACGCAGTCGCTGGAAAATGTGGACCAATGAATTGTTAGGGATCAAAATTTATTATTGTATAAATTGAGTTGACCGTCTCTTCCCTCATTAGACTCACCAATACCCACAATTTGTCAGGTTCTTAGTTGGGTAATTTGGTAATCAGACATTACTGTGGAAAAGACCATTATTAATGATGAATGATGATTTCGAGATAAAATTCAGTATTTATTTTTTCTATGGATAGAAACACCACAAGCGTTTTGTTAATCAAATGTCATTTGTATAAGTTCGTTCAGTTTTGATATGTTTGTTTATACTGTGATATAACAGAGGCACAGGCTTGTAAGCTGTGACCGTGGTTTTGATTGGTTTCGTTAAATCAGTTATCTTCCTGAAAATATTTGTCATATTCGGCGATCTCAACATTCAACTCCAAAAATACTTGAAATACCCTGAGATCACTTGAAGTATTTCGTGATAAAAATATACCTGAAATTCCTCCGCAACTAAAAAACTTGAACCCACCAAATGAATATTTCATCCTTGTTTCAAATTTAGTGTCGTGGGTTCGGAAACTGTTTAAAAATACCTCAATAGAATCAAAAGCCATGCTGTAGGGTCTGATAGAATCTCTTTAAGTGTGCTATATTTGATTGTACCTCAGATATTGGAGCAAATTACATATAATTTTTAACTTCTCTATTATATCTAATGGAAACATGCCTAAGTTAGACCTTTAGCAAAACGCAATAATCCAACTGAATTGTGTGCTTTAAGACCAATCCGCATTCTTCCAACTCTCTCGAAAGCGTTCGAAATGATAATTAAAGAAGAGGTAACGACATATATAAGTATGACTAATTTTATGACAGATGTTCAATCTGGATTCCGTCCCCAATACAGTACAACAACAGGACTGAGTCTGATTACAGTCGCGTCAGGGCTCTTGCTCCGTTTGTGTTTAAGTAAAGTCGTTCTTTTCTTTTTTATTTTATTTGTTTATTTTGTGAGGGCTCTAAATGCACAGTTAAATACAGAATTGCACCCGAACATAAAGTGAAAAGTAAACATTTTATCATTGCACGTTGGTTTTGGGATGAAAACGAAGGAAAGGTGGAAAGTGTTATCAATCAAATTAAATCACGCTTCATTAGTTTGCACCACTTTTTCCTTGTTATTATATTATTTGGTAAACGAAAAAACAATTCATTGGGATGTTTAACTGTCGTGCTTTGACATGGGGACAATACAATATAATAATATGTAATAACTAAAATACGACTTGAACGGCATAAGTGACTACACAATTAATAAATCTGTACGAACTCGGCGAATAACGCGCTGCATCTTTTCAAAGTCCCATAACTATTTTTAGAGATAAATTTGAATTGATTCTTTAACATTTTTGTTTTATTTCGCTTAAATTTTTATAATCAATCGATAAAAAAAGGAAACTTCATTATTCATTAAGGTTTGAAAATGAATCAAATGAGAAAATGTTTTTCTTGTCACGAAAGAATGATTCGCGCAATAAATACCACTAAACAATGCCTACCACATGAACTCAAAGACTTCAGCTTGAGAAATTTTAAAAAAACATTTCAAAGTCGTCCTCGGAACAAGGTAATGATGTGTTTACTATTCTGATGACTCTTGCATTGATTTTTGGTACATGTATAATGACGTCTACGTACTAAAACTTTCATTATTAAAACATTTTGTCACTTATATATAAGAAATAAAAATTTACTAGTTTATATCTATACTTGTATCTAACCCAATATATTAACTTGTTTTTATGTATACATACATAAATTATATTTGAAGGTTTATATATACTTATGTATTTAATAGGTATGTGACTGGTAACAGATTTTATAGATTAGTGTGTACGTCCCAGGTTGGGTTTCAAAGTAGCTCTAATAGCTGAACTCCGCCCATTCATCATACTTGTTAACCTTTAAAATTGTAAACCACTGAATGTGATGAATAAAAGCATATTATTATTATTATTATAAACACAATAATTGTAGTGTTTTGTATCTTGAAATCATCACACAAAATTAACGCTAACCCATAAACTACAATGGCTATTAAACAGCCATTGGCCCTGGCTACATTGAGAACTATGTGATTGGAGGTAGCGTTTTCTTTGGCTATATAAGTAATAACTAGTCGTGAAGACTTGTTAGAGACACTTTTGCGACCACGAAAACTCTGACAAAACAGAACTTGACAACCATTTATGTTTATAATCCAACATTCTGCTGATTTTTCTCGATACTCGGTAATATTTTTACAAAAGTCTATTGAACTACACCCATAAACTTACAAAGATGTAATGCATACTTTATATAGTGAACATAATGTAAAACAAGTTTTGATTGAATCTTAATGAACTGTTGGGAAGTTTATACATAAGTTATACAATTAAAAATATTGAAACAACTTGTAAGAGCATGCTTTCTATGCAAGGAATATGCTTAGAGTATAAACGCAACATCTCTTATCTATGAAGCTTAGACTAAAGAACTAAAGTTTACGACTAGAGTAGCGAAACTTGGAGGAAGTCATGAGATAAAATATATGAAGTGTTTTTCTCTGAGTCAAACTGATCGATTAAAATAAGAGGAGAGCACAGTTCATCTTAAAATCTATTGAATAACATACATGATCATTATTTACATTTTTATTGCAGCTTTCTATTATGCTAACTGATTTGTTTTCTTCTTATTTAAATGATCTTCGTTTTCAAACGATATACATCTCTTAACTTGAAATGCCCCTAGATTATTCACAAGTTTTATATTGTTACTATGATAATAATTTTCTGTTTCTATATTATTTACACGTTGAATTAATTCAGCGATTTCTCTCTTTTTATTAGCAACTTCAAGTTTTAGTTTATTAACTTCCTTCATTAAAGGATTAAAATATATTTGGCATATTTTATGAAGGACAGATTCTTCTAGATCCGACAGTGTCAGCTCTCTATCAAATTTTCTTGACTTCATAAATTCTCCCAATGTTTTAAATATTTGGTTTTTGGATTCACCATCATGCGTTGCCTCAGCAGGGTTATTGTTATTGCCGGCGGTGTCACTTACAGTTCTTCTACTACGCAACTCTTTGATTTCTCTCTCTATGAAAAATCAGGGACATAAAGATATTTCATTCTTAAAATTTTTATAAAAATTCTTACCAAGTTTGTCAAAAAACTCTTCAACGTTGATGATATTGAAAGACATAGTAACAGTGTAACACACTGATTTAAAATTGAATTGAAAAACTACTACTTGAACTACTTGATTCTTTTTTACATTTCTACTTCTACTCATTTTAGGCCATAAAACCTAAATTTTAAAGATCTTTAAATATCCTTTGTTTCAAGGTTTAACTGTCACTAAATAGTAAGGGTGTTCGAGCAGCGGTTAAAACCAGTCCCAAAGCGTCAGACGCCTGCGCACTTCAATTTACGATGAATAATTTATTCCCAAGTACTAGTAAGATGTTCGTGCGTAGTTTGACGATTTCCAAACTAGTCCGGACTCAGTTTGAGACGGCGCAGTTGAAGCGTCTTCGTCTTCTTAGAGTATAGTGTTCTCTGTTGTTGGAGAAATCCCTTTCAGAGAATACTACCACAGTCCTAAACTAAACCCTGGTTTGTGTTTTGTCCATCAGTCTTTCATTGATGTTCTCTCTTATCTTTGGTCATAAAACATATCTATCGGCAAAGTCATTTGTTCTATGACAACGAAATTGTAAGAAAGTAGAAGAGGTAGTTTGCAAACTGCAGTTTGGTGTTCGAGCAGAACAAAATCCCAAACTGTTTCATACCGCACATGCGCATTTTAAACAGTTATCAAACCGTCCCCAACTACTGCTCGAACAGCCTTATTATTGAGTTCAACTTATTCTTCACACCTTCGCAGCTATTTTACATTCCATGCATGATATGTTTTTATACTATGGACTCATGTTCTTGATATTCAAAATTATGTAATGTGTGTTGCGTGTTGATTACATTTTTCAGAAATATGAAATATTTAATTTGCGTGTTCCTGTTTTTGAGATAATAACGATAAACATTGTTAAGTATATGAAATTCTTGAAGGCGACAACATGGATGCAAATAAAATTTTAAAAAATCTCACTAAAAAAATACAACCACAGATGAAGATTACAACCCTACACGGCCGTTATTTGGTAACAAGCATTTGATCATTCGATCCAACGGAATTTATCTATGATTCGATCCGTTCGACACAGAGAACACCTACCTCCTTCGACATCACGGAGATAAATAAACAGAGAGAACATACAATTATTGTATGTTATCTCTGGTAGGAAGTGTCGTAGCAGTAGCACATAAAGAATTATACTTTATACTGTTGTCGTAGTGTTCTCTGGCTGCTCGGCTGTGAGTGTGAATCCCGTAGAAAGTGTAGGTGGTGGATCGGTAGTATTCGGTAGGTATGTTTTCTCCAGAGAAAACATACCTCCAAGTTTTCTCTGATCGGTAGTTTCAGGTAGTTTGTTGTGTTTATGTTGCATTATGTAAGTATTTCTTTCTCAGTTTATTTTAGCTTCAGAAATCGATAGTATTCTTCTCACTGAGTCTACTGATACTAGGTTTATTATGCGTAATTGAAAATAAATACAATGTTATGATTGCGGATGTTGATTTTAGTGCATTAGTTTGTATTTTTGACTTACCTTCATATTATCCTGTATTGTTGATATACAGTACTATAGATAAATTCAAAGAATCCAACAAGCTGAATCGATATCGATCGACACTTGCTATTGGAAAATTGGAAAATAAGAATAATAAGAATGCTAATTCACTATTACTAACTTTGGTTGGATTAAGGTTAGGTGAATTTTAGACTTCATCTTCAGATGTCAAGTTTTCTCTCTTTGTAATTATTACTACCAGAGACTTACTACCACAGCTAATTGTTAGGAACTGATTTCAATCGATTCAGGTTTTCACTACATTTGATTTACAATTGGTGTCCGTAGTCCGTATATAAATAGTTTATCTATGTATTAGTTTAGTCTATGGTTGTCCGTTGACTCAGTTAATCAAGTAATATCGATTTTTCTTAAATGTTGGAAACACGCTTTCTTAAACTAAATCCTTAATAATTAATTATAATAATTATTAACTAAATTCTGACTGCACGTACGTTACATAACCTCATTAATCTGGAAAATCAGTATCAAAACCACTTCTCTCAGTCTAGGGCTCCGTATAATCACAGCATCTGTTATCTATTACCGGTTTAACTTTTGGCTTAGACATGAATGCTTCCAAGATAAGGTAAATTGATTTTGTTGCAATATTTTTGTTATCAGAGACTTCATTTTGGTATTTGTATATTTCAGACCTCAGACCTTTATCCGTTGATCTACCAGATGGGAAATGTTTGTTTATTGAAAAAAATAGTAAAGGAACCACTTATATCAATAAAATTGTCTCAAACTCATCCTTCGATCGAGATAATGGAGAGAATGCAGAAGTAAGCATTACATTTCATTTTATAAATATATTTTGATTAAAAGACAGTCAATGTACCTACTGATATGATCTGCATGTAATCACCGAAAAGATGATGCCGCATAATAATGAAGTTATTTTTATGTTGTTAAAAAATATAGTTCAACAAAGTATTTACATGATGGCATTTGTCATTTTATTCCTTTATTCGATGTTTTCGAATATTGGACGGAGTGCATCATGAAGCTCTAACGGCACTGATCCATTACTTCTACACGTCCAAACTGCTCATAACTGAAGTAAAGGTCCGATATCTACTACGTGCATCAGAGTTATTTGTTTTGACTGATGTACTCCATGCCTGTTCTCATTTTCTGGAGGTAAATCACGCTAAATGTAAATTTTGTATAGAGTATTTGTATTTCCTTTTGGTAGTTCCCAATGAACTGCAAGTAAGTCTTCCTCGATATTATGAATCGATTAAATATGGCTACTTATTTGAGTGATTGAATCAAAGTTTTTTTTAAACATTCAGTATCTAGGAGAGAAGAATTTAAATGAATTATTATTTATCTTAGGTCTTCAATTCTGTCATAGCTCGGATCAAGCATGATATAGAAAAACGAAAACAATATCTGGTGTCATTGATGGAGATAGTTTGTCTCCGAGAAATCTTATTCAGAATGTGCAAGGAGAACCTTTATTTAAAACAAACACAGACTGTTGGGATTTGGAAGCTATGAATTATCATTACATAAAAGGTGAAATATTCAAAATGTATTTTCTAGTCATATAAATAAGAATTAATTGAATGATCATTTATTTTTATCTGCAGTTTTCCGCCCATTTCTGAATTGGATTTTCTCAAGTTTTATGTCTTGAAATATTTTTGACATATTAAAGGAAAATGACTTTTCGACCAATCGAGAAATTAAGAATTTTTTTGACGTTTTGATTCATAGTTTTTAAGTACACATAGCAAAAATACATATATGTATTTGAGAGTTTAACATGCCTCTATCTCGGAAACCGTAAGTCTTTTGAAAAAATGTTCAATTTAAACGTTTCTGGATATTGTCCTATCTTTAATTATACCAACTCAGATTTTCGATTTTCGAGAAAATTTGTCCCCCACCCCCTTCGGGGACGGTTTTCGGAGAGGAGATTTCGGATTTCCGTTTTTATGAATATGGGACCATTTCTCAAGCCTCCTCTCATGGATGAACCGAGTACGATTACTATATAAAAGGCGCGCACAAACCAGAAAAAAGCACACAGTCGAATTTTATACCTCCTCCATTCGGGGTTCGACGGTCAAAAAGGGAATTGGCTGACTTCCGAGATTAAAGATAGCAAGCTCTGATATAAGTGTTTTATAATTATTTTAGTTATCAGTTTCTATTTCGAAAAATGTATCTCCTTCAAAAATACAAATGATTAATTTATGGCATGTTTCTAATATGTGTTAGAATTATATTGAAAATCAGAGGAGAGAGTTTTCGAAGAAAATGAGGTAAGCATATATCAAAGTAGTACAAATGAGAAAAGCTACAGCAGGGTCTAACATTGCGAGCCATTGCGTTATTAGTGCAACGATTCTATATTCTTTTCTAGTTATCTGATCACCAATCGCTCAGTAAACATTGATGGTACTCTTGTGTAGTAAACGAAATGAAAGATGTCCATAATAGTATGGGGTGAATCAAAAGGTTATGTCTGTTTATGTTACATTATTGTTTACTGATTACAGAGACAACTTATTGATTACCTGTCAACTTTCTGATTAGTAAGCGATTACTTTTCAGAGACTTATACGGACATTTATTGAATTTCATATTAATATAGCAGATACTATTTGTTGTAATTCTATCATAAATTTTTGCACTAATCAACGTAATTCCTATGCCTGTTTTTTATGCCTTCTTCACTTTCTAAACTTTAAAAATTTCATGATTTTCACTTGTATTGACAATATGTAAATTTGTTTTATAGGTACTTGACTAATTTTTTGAACAATTTTCATTTCGTAGTTAGATATTCAATTAAATGAAAAAAATACAAAAAAAATACGAGTCTATTTTGAAAATAAAAAAAATATATTCAAAAATTGTTTTCAAATTTCCCGCTTGGATTCTAAAAACGGCTGCAAAGTCACAATCTCCCTTAGTGTCCCATGGTATTAAAGAAAGGAGGAATAGAGCAGAGAACACTATCTGACTAGAGAGAAGACACAATATTGTATGTTCTCTCTGAGATAGATTTGTTCATCGACTTGATTACTACGTCACTATCTTGGTCGATTTTGATAGGCGTTCGCAGTTACGTGATAATGGGTATGAAATTACAATTATTTAAATTGATTAAATTTTAAATTCTAAGAGAAATTTAACCTGCATAATGTGATTTTTGGTATGTTAGGACTACCTAATATGATCTGAACATCACTTTATATTGAAATCCATTAATGTCAAGTTCATTTATAAATTAATAAAATTCAACTGGAGATAATTTACAGATTGGTGGTTCAGACACAGAAGAGAGATGTGTGAACGTGTTCGATGTGGCAAATGAGAAGTGGTCGGAGTGCAGCAACACTTTTTGGAAGGTAGAGGAGATGCGGCTGCAGCCGGCTGCTACCATTCTAGACAATCTTCCCACAGGTGGGAAGAAAGGAGACTATTATTTAAAGTCATGCGAGAGGTTCGATCTTGAAACTGGGCAATGGACAAAATTAAATGATATGTTGGACGGGAGATGAGGACATGACATTTGTGCAATGAACGGAAAAATTTACGCCTAAGTTCCACCGCTGTGACCTGTTTAGGGTTAAATAATTCGATTGTTTGCTTTTATTTATATGGTTTCACTATATTTCGCATCAACCAACTCCTAATATCTGTAAAATAACAGTCTTTTTTAATATTTGTGTTCTGTGGAATGTTACTCACCGGAGACGGATTCTTGGACAAGTCTTCCTTATATGAGTACTCCTAGGTCATTTCCCAGTAAGTTCCAATTATATTTGTTCTATAGCAGCGAAATTCTTTCAAATTTTAAATCAACGAATAATTTATTGAACTAGGTGTAGGGGGTACAAATTTTTGTGTGAGATTTTTACATTCTTTTAATTCTTGCAGATACTTCTAGCAGTCTGTACGCAAGCCTAGTGTATTTATATACTAAAAAAAGCAAAGTATATACATAACTTACATCTAGAATTATAGTACATAGTACATATATATGACATATTTAGTATCCTTAACTGAGAATCATACAGTTATACTTTTGATTGATAATAACCATTTTTTAGTAGTTCTTTTTTACTAATGTTTAATATTTTTAATTCCTTTGGTAGCATATGAAAATTTTTATTGGCAAATAACTGTACTCGTTTTTACTAACTTCTGATTTACATAACGGTAGAGTTAGTTTTAATTATTTTTCAGGTTTTAGAAATCGACGATTTCTACATAAATAAGCCAATAGTTCAAATTTCAAGTTCCTTTCGTAGCAATCCTCATCAAAATGTTTGGAGCAAATTCGCGCATTTTTTATGTTGACCTTATCTGCCCGTTTATAAGCATTTTCCCATTGTTTGCTAACATTTTCGTCCTTTGGAAACCGTGAAGACTGATAGTCTGTGTGGCATCCAGCTATGGCACAACGCATTTTGATAATTATATAAATATAATAAAGCAATAAACAGAAGCACAACCTCACACCGACAAACAAATCAAATGAGAGTTGAGCTACTTCGTACGAACAAGCTAACCACATGACGTCAACGCGTAGATTTAGGCTCCGCCCAGAATGCGCAATATCATATCTTTGTATCATGTGTATAACCTATACCACTGACGTGACAGTTGGTGACAGTTAGGGCACATAATGGTGGGCGGTGATAATACACATCTATACAGTGCTCTAGTTGCGCTTCAACCCTTGCGCTCTGAGATAGTTCACAGTTCGATTAAAAGATATTGTTTACCAAATTCCCCAACAACCAGAGATAACATGATTAAAAATTATAAAATTATCAAATTTTATGACTAAATCTCAAAAAAAGACAGATAAATAAAACTAAATATCGGATTAATAGCGTCTCTCGAAAATTGTATTATAACAAAATTTTCATTCATCGATATTTTTGTCTCGGAATAAGATATTGAGATGTCGTTTTCACTAGCCTATTTCAGTATCCTTTCACTACATTTTTATGATAAAAATGTCATATTGCATTTAATTTCAAGAGAATTTAGCAATTTTATGTAATTATATAGAGAAACGCACTCTAGTGGCATCACTAAGAAATACACATATTACGAGTAAGATGGATTTGATGGAGCAATAAACTATTTTTCCAACAAGACTAAGCTTGCTAAAATCCGTTCATTCGTTAAGAAGTTACAGCTGTTTATTTAAAAGAACATTGAATCACCCCCACCACTTTATTTCAACAGATACGTCAATTAGTTCTAAACGAAAATTCTCAAATTAAGCTTAGCTTTAAAAACCATATATTTTTTTGGTACATTTACTAGTTAAAATCACTATACAAGTTGAACATGGCGGATACGCCCCCTTATGGCCATCTTGGAAATCTGAAAATATTTTCCATGATCTTCTATTGGTCACTTTAGTCAAAACTTTTTTTACTGCAGGTCTCTATGATGAATAGCTCCCGAGATACGGCACTTTGCATTCTTATCTGGCCACCCTGTACATCGTTTTGTAAATTTGAGGCGAAAACCGAGCGAGCTTCGTTAACCAGGTGACTAAGGCGCTACCGTCGAAAATGAGTATTTTGTAGAATAATTCAACATTCGACTATCAGGCGACCAGAAATGGCTATAGGTACTTATGTGTTCCTAGAGTCTCTCAACGGCAATCACCAGCCCGCTGCCCGCTAGAACACATAAGTACCTATAGCCGTTTCTGGTCGCCTGATAGCCGAATGTTGAATTATTGTACAAAATACTCATTTTTGACGGTAGCGCCCTCGTCACTTGGTTAACGAAGCTCACTCGGTTTTCGCCTCAAATTTACTATACGATGTACACTTATATGTATTATCTATCTTCTTTGCTATAGTCTTTCCAGTACCACCATTCTATCGCATCTTGATTGTTAACTAATAATCCAGTATTATGTATTATATTATTATTACAACATATTCGAATTTAACGCAACATGTTAGAAAATTTCACCCTGGTAAATTAAAGGCATTTATACTAAATCTGAGGGGATGATTATTTTCCTTCCCTAAATGCAGATTATTTACCCTCTTGACAGCTTCCAGTTCAAATGCATGGAACAGAGCACATAACATTTTTATGATAAAGCGTTAAGAAATAATGATAAATAATGGCTGTTGTAGTTTGTTGTTGTAGACACAACTTCAAAATTACCAGCATCAATAGTAACATATAACATTACGAAAACTTTTACTAATAGAAGATATATAGGCTTAGGCCGGATTTTCATGGATCCGTTGGTACGTCGATACGTCAGAGCTCCCATTGGTTGTAAAATTCAGCTTCTCATTGGTTAATTGGTTAAATTTTTCGGACGTTTTGACATGCTCATGCATCCGACAATACGACAAGTCTGAATGTATATACATTGTTGCTAGATGTTTTATTAAATACGGTATAAGAAACCATTGATGGTTATTCACAGTTGTAGAATTCATGCTTTTCTGGCAAAAACAGAAATGTACTAAAACAAAACCAAGTATTATTAGGGTTATACATATATTTTCGTCATATTGCACGCCTTTTCTGTCTTATACAAGAACATTTGACCTATTCACCTTTTGTAATGTTTCAATCTGGCAACATTGATTTCATTACGAAAAAAAAAATCAGATTGCTACTTGCTATCAGAGTCTCTGTTGCTATGGTCAGAAAGCAAACACTAGTTTGTTTTTGTGGCTTGGGTGCAATTTTGTTTACCACGATGGTCTTGTCTTCCCTAGGTCCCACCAAAACGCAACATCTCTTATCTATGGGTCCCACTAACTTCAGTGAATTATCAAAATATTCACTGGACATCCTCAGATAATTAAAATACTTTTCAATATCAGCTAGTCTCAGTTCATTTAATAAATTATGATAAGCGCCCTGTTGTTTTCTGCATTTAAAAATGTTTCTGATCCACAATCTTTTTGATTTACCAATTTTTTATTTTCTGATTATAAGCAAAATTTATAAAAGTTTAATATTATTTGTTTTTCGTCATTTCGTATTTATAACTTTATAATAAACAAAAAAAACTTGAAATTCAAACAACACAAGCAACAGGCAACTGTCAGAAAAGTGAGGTTGAAGAGAATCCGATATCGGACAAAAGTTAAATTTTAACTTCTTCCGTCATCGGATAATTGAGCTATATCAGATCGACGTACCGACGGATCCATGAAAATCCACCCTTAGGCTTCCTTTTTTGCATTGGGGATTCGGGTATTTGGAGATTCACGTCACTGGCTGAAATGTTTACGTGACCATAGCGAGAGACGTCAAAATCGCCGAATCTCCAAATACCCAAGAAGTTCATTCAAGTTCAACTTTCTGACAGTCTCCACAATTACGCGCACGCGCAATTTTCAATTGGTTTGCTTGCGTCGGCTTGTTGTCATCTGATCAGATTAGATTAAATTTATAAATATTAACTGAGGACTGTGGTTTTGGAAAAACAACTTCAAATATAGAAGAGCAGTTGATCAAACGACAAACATCGTCTGCTGGACCGTCTTCATCAATTGTTTTTTTTCTTAAATAGAATATTTAATACTAAGAATGATTTGTACACAATTAAAGCCCGCTGCAGACGGAGTATTTTTTGCTTCATGTTTCCTTGATGGGAGCTAGGCTTGGTGCTGTGCATGCTTCCGTGTAAGAAAATGACATCGCGTGCACGGTTGGTTGCTTGAAATCGTGCATGCTTTGATGATAGAACCGGTGCTATTTTTGGTGATTGTTTTCATGCATCGTGCCTTGTCGGACACACACAAAACAACATGTTATTTTAATTGTTGGGACCTTTTCTCTGTTGTAACAATGATTAAAAATAGAGCTTGATTAGAATGATCAATATTTTGTATCATTTGTCACAGTCATATTTCTCGGTACTGTCATTTTACATGCATGATGGCCTGCATCGTGTGAAGCCAACACAAGCATGGGAGCCATCAGCACACCATGCGCGGCAGCATTTATCGGACCGTGCAGCAAAACAAGCAAGCAATCATGCAGCAAAACATACTCCGTCTGCAGCGGGCTTAACATAATTTTTCATATCGTATAATTTTTTTGGCAAATTTTATTAACATGTTGAAATATAGGTTCACATCATCGCCATATTACTTTGTTAGATATGTACTATAACTGTAGAAAAAGTTATAATAATGTGTACACTATTCATATTATATAAAATAGTTCATTTAAAAAGTTCTTATTTCTACTAAAAGCAACTTGAAAGCGCAAATAGCTATATCTTGCCCCGTTAATTTCAAATTCTACTAACCTCATGACGTCAATTAAGTAGGATAGAAAATACGGAGGGAGTACTTGAGTTATAAAGTGAAGCCGCGCGGAATTTAGGCAACCCGTCAAGTATGAAGACTGGTGCGGACGTTAACAAAGGGAACTTGCAAGAAAATCATCAGTTTTGCTGATGTTCTGCTTTTTTGCTTGCTATAAGGAAGAGAAATGACCCAAAAAATTCACAGCGTTTATTGTATTATCGTTTAGAGTACCACCTACAATCTTATAATATAAATTTTATATACGATACTTATAAAATTAATTACTACCTAAATCCGCAAAAAAAGAAACTCACATGATTTTACAAAATAAACAACACATTAATGTCCTTTAAACAAAATTAACTTATTTTAAAACTGCCTCCTAATTTCAGATAAATCTATAACATTTATTGCAATAAAATGAAATCTTATATCTACATATTTGGCCGCAATTATCTTTATTAACGAAAATAAATGATTATCTAAGGGATGTTACTCGAAAACGTGGCCATTGAGGGTTTCAAAAATAGTGGAATTTGAAAATTATTGCAAAACCTTATTGGACAAATGCACTGGCGTATATTGTCTTGCTTAGGTTTTCTCACCACTTTTACCAAGGCCTGACGAATGGACTTATTACTTATAAATCAGCGGAAGGATAAAGCAAATCATCTCATTTTTCACTGCTATGAGCAATGTTCATACTTCGCGGGTTACCTATACGCCAGGTGGCTTCACTACCACGCAATGCACTCTAAACCAATGCTACCTCTATACCTTCTGACCTCCTTGACGTCAATGCGCCGACTGGACGAAATTGAGACGGTTATTTTGCATAATATCTTTGTATCATAGTATCATGTCACGTACCACAGACAACAGAAAAATTTGAGTTCACCATAAGGGTGTTCGAGCAGCGGTTCAAAACAGTCCCAAACCGTCAGACGCCTGCGCACTTCAATTTACGATGAAATAATTGATTCCCAACTACTAGTAAGATGTTCGAGCAGCAGTTTGACGATTTCCAAACTAGTTCGGTCTCAGTTTGAGACAGGCGCACTAAACACTGGTTTTGTGTTTTGTCCATGAGTCTTTCATTGTTCTCTCTTATCCTTGGTCATAAGACATATCTATCGGTATAATCATTTGCTCTATGACGATGAAATTGTAAGAAATTGGAAGGGGTAGTTTGCAAATTGCAGTTGGTGTTCGAGCACATGGTACAATAAGACCAGGTATCTTACACTGATGGACGCGTTTTCGTTCAGTTGACGCACCTCATCCGAAGTCCGCCATATTTGTTTTATCCCGCTTTCCAATTCAAATTAGAATATATTTTTGCTACGATTTTTGTGTATATCATCAACTAATCTTTTTATATTCATGCTTTTCATTCACTCTCTCATATTACGTATCAGAAGCAGAAATGATTAAATTTATATTTTTAATTAAAATTGACAGTATATTCGATTATACGGTGTAAATCACTTACGTTAACTATGATGTTATAGCAGAGAACAGAGATTCTGTTCTCTGGTTTAAGATATGAAAACTTGACGAAAGCCTTATTGATATTTTTTTTGAACTATAAAGTGGGATATTGTTTATAACCTTTTTCAATGTGTCTTCGATTATATTGTTTACTTGTAGAGATGTTTTTAGAGAGAAAGAAATGTTGGGTGTTACCATTATCTTGAATGTAGTGTTCTCTGCACAAGAGTCACAAGAGTGTTCGTGTTCTCTGCACAAGACACAATATGACAATAAATATGGCGGATTTGGGATGACTCTCGGAACATGAGGAATACCCCATCATACTCATATCTCATATATTTTAGTACAAAATTCTATTTTCGCGTTACTAATAAATTAATTTTTAATAACAAAAAATGGATGATAAAAACACATGTATTATTTGTAGATAGAAATATCAGCATGGATAAATATTAAACACAATATGGGTATGGCATTTAATCGTAATAAATGGTCGCAGATAGTGGAATGTGTCGCTTATTTTTGTAAATACGATGATTTTAATTGGGATGGGTCTCTTCAGCATATTTTACAGAATTGTTTGAAGCAAAAACTACATGTGATGGTAGCTAGAGCACCAAGAGTATTTCATATTGGAGAATGGTAGGCTCAATATTATCTATCACCGATATATATTGAATAGCGTGAATTTCAAATTGACAGACACATAAAATAAATCAAAATACTTTAAATGTTTCCATTCATATACATTTTTCTATAGTCCACAATAGAACAAAAAAAATCATTAAGCGACGTAACATTCTCAAAATAACTGTTCATAAAAGTTGTTTTATGGTTGTTAAATATTCTGTAATGAGCTTCTTTGGTTTTGGTGAGTTTTCTAATAATAACTTTTTTTTTCAGTTCCTAAAGACATAGATAATACGAATTTTTTCTTTTATTGGTGAAAAGAAAAAAATATCGTAGAAATCTTGTAAATAACGGGTTCTTTGAATGTGTGTATGTAACACTAAGTTTTCATCAGTTCTCTCGAGCAATTTTCACCCTAATAGATTTTTTGAACGGAAAACTTTTTTAAATTATTTTTATATATTTTTAAATTATGTTCATCATAAGAATACAACTGTAAATCAACATCAAGTTAATCTGGTGAGTATTTGCATTATTATATTGCTCATTATTATGTGTATATAAGAATAACTGAAAATATATTTATATGCAAATGATTAAATCAAATTTATCTTCAGGTAAATAACAATCTAGATCTAGATGATAGATAACTGCAAGTATTTCAATTAGAATTAGGTACGCAGATGACATGGTAGTCCCTGCCCTGGCGGAATCAGTATCTACAATCTACCGACATCACATACATTACTTTATTCACACCTTAACTCAAGTAAGTACTACATTGGAATTGGAGATAAACAACTCAATAACTAGAATACTTGTTTTTAGTACAACTTCAGAAGAACATTTCCAACAACTGTGATTCCATCCAAAGTCCAAAGCATTTATTGAACTAGTTGTATAGGTAAGGATGTAAATATGCAACTGGACCACTTAAAAGAGAATAGCAGAGATATCGAAATTGCGAGAACAAGATTTAGTGATATGTAGAAACTCTGCCAACCGAAATTATCCATCTTTATAAGGCATCGAACATGTCTGTGAAAAATGAGACATGGTCATTGAAGATGAAATCTTGGCTGGGGAATATAAAAGACAAACATTACAAACAGTCTGAAACACAATGCTCACAAACGAGGCGAATTTGCCAAAGAGGACACCAATTTCAACAGAGATGGCAACAAAATCATTGTTGACACAGGTAAGTTTTATTTTATTATATATTAGATTATCTCTTAAATGAAGATGATACACTCATATATATTCACAGATTTACGTAGAAACTCGGAAAATTAGAGCACAAAATGGATGATGAACGAGAAGGTATCCTTTGCAGATCTTAGCAAGTTTTGGATCGAACATACGACCGTAGAATAAACCCACTATCCACCAAAATAGGACGATACAATTCTGAAGAAGCCTTGGTATTCAATTATGAATGTATAGATATTCATAAGTTAGAATGGTAAATGTAAATTAATGTGCATTTGTATGGGAAGCACCCAATTTTTGTAATTGTACGTAATTTTTATTTGATATATGAAGTTCTTCGCGAATGATTTGTTTTTTGTAATTTGGATTTATTGTATTAATAAAACTTTCATTATTCTAATTATAGTTTTATTCAAGGCGAAAATTGCTGTAATACCTTAGAATGTATTACAGCAATTTTTGTGAACGCATCTTCTTATCATCAATTATTATTAAATGGCACGATATTTTGAATATTCCTGCAATTTTTAAATCATTGATGTGAGCGCCATCTAAGACGCAGTCGCTGGAAAATGTGGACCAATGAATTGTTAGGGATCAAAAATGTATTATTGTATAAATTGAGTAGACCGTCTCTTCCCTCATTAGACTCACCAATACCCACAATTTGTCAGGTTCTTAGTTGGGTAATTTGGTAATCAGACATTACTGTGGAAAAGACCATTATTAATGATGAATGATGATTTCGAGATAAAATTCAGTATTTATTTTTTCTATGGATAGAAACACCACAAGCGTTTTGTTAATCAAATGTCATTTGTATAAGTTCGTTCAGTTTTGATATGTTTGTTTATACTGTGATATAACAGAGGCACAGGCTTGTAAGCTGTGACCGTGGTTTTGATTGGTTTCGTTAAATTAGTTATCTTCCTGAAAATATTTGTCATATTCGACGATCTCAACATTCGACTTCAAAAATACTTGAAATACCCTGAGATCACTTGAAGTATTTCGTGATAAAAATATACCTGAAATTCCTCCGCAACTAAAAAACTTGAACCCACCAAATGAATATTTCATCCTTGTTTCAAATTTAGTGTCGTGGGTTCGGAAACTGTTTCAAAATACCTCAATAGAATCAAAAGCCATGCTGTAGGGTCTGATAGAATCTCTTTAAGTATGCTATATTTGATTGTACCTCAGATATTGGAGCAAATTACATATAATTTTTAACTTCTCTATTATATCTAATGGAAACATGCATAAGTTAGACCTTTAGCAAAACGCGATAATCCAACTGAATTGTGTGGTTTAAGACTAATCCGCATTCTTCCAACTCTCTCGAAAGCGTTCGAAATGATAATTAAAGAAGAGGTAACGACATATATAAGTATGACTAATTTTATGACAGATGTTCAATCTGGATTCCGTCCCCAATACAGTACAACAACAGGACTGAGTCTGATTACAGTCGCGTCAGGGCTTTTGCTCCGTTTGTGTTTAAGTAAAGTCGTTCTTTTCTTTTTTATTTTATTTGTTTATTTTGTGAGGGCTCTAAATGCACAGTTAAATACAGAATCGCACTCGCAACATAAAGTGAAAAGTAAACATTTTATCATTGCAAGTTGGTTTTGGGATGAAAACGAAGGAAAGGTGGAAAGTGTTATCAATCAAATTAAATCACGCGTCATTAGTTTGCACCACTTTTTCCTTGTTATTATATTATTTGGTAACCGAAAAAACAATTCATTGGTATGTTTAACTGTCGTGCTTTGACATGGGGACAATACAATATAATAATATGTAATAACTATAAATATTTTTTACAAAAAATTGGACCGACTTTATTAGTTGGTGCACTGAAAAGTATAAAATAATATTAATTCTATTGGTGCTGTTACTTTTGAAGTTGTGCAGTTGCAGATAGATTGGTAACTTTTGGCACCAACTTCACAAGTGCCAGCCCCAATAGAATTAATATTATTTTATACTTTTCAGTGCACCAACTAATAAAGTCGGTCCAATTTTTTGTAAAAAATATTTATTTCACACTTTTGAGTGTAACAGTAGTCACCAAAATCGTTGAACGTTCACTAATACCAATGAAGATAGTACTTATTCTATTACCCACGTATATTCCTTGCTTGTAGTTGTTATTATTGAGATCTCAGAACATCGCTGCGGAAATACGCTTGAATATTTTAGTTGTTACCATTTTAACATCGATTTTACTCGAAAACCGTAACTCTAAGGGAAAAATGTTCAATATAAATGTTGCTACAAATAATTATGTCTTTCATGTACTGCAAACAGATTTTCAATTTTCGACAGAAATCGCCCTCTCCACATAGCGAAAATAGGTATATTTGAGAATTTAAAATGTCTCTATGTCAAAAACCGTTACTCTTTTGAAAAATTGTTCCATTTAAACGTTTCCGGATATTGTCCTATCTGTAATTATATCAACGCAGATTTTCAATTTTCGACAAAATTTGCCCCCTCCACCCCCTTCGGGGGCGGTTTTCGGAGGGAACGCGATGTCGGATTCCCGTTTTTATGAATATGGGACCATTTCTCAATCCTCCTCTTTCAAATGAATCAAAAATCATCAAAATCGGAGTACGTTTACTATATGAAAGGCGCGCACAAACAAAAAAAAAAAAAAGCACACAATCGAATTGTATACCTCCTCCTTTTGGGAAGTCGGTCAAAAATACGACTTGAACGGCATAAGTGACTACACAATTAATAAATCTGTACGAACTCGGCGAATAACGCGCTGCATCTTTTCAAAGTCCCATAACTATTTAATTTTTAGAGATAAATTTGAATTGATTCTTTAACATTTTTGTTTTATTTCGCTTAAATTTTTATAATCAATCGATAAAAAAAAGGAAACTTCATTATTCATTTGAGGACTCAGGTTGGTTGAAAATGAATCAAATGAGAAAATGTTTTTCTTGTCACGAAAGAATGATTCGCGCAATAAATACCACTAAACAATGCCTACCACATGAACTCAAAGACTTCAGCTTGAGAAATTTTAAAAAAACATTTCAAAGTCGTCCTCGGAACAAGGTAATGATGTGTTTACTATTCTGATGACTCTTGCATTGATTTTTGGTACATGTATAATGACGTCTACGTACTAAAACTTTCATTATTAAAACATTTTGTCACTTATATATAAGAAATAAAAATTTACTAGTTTATATCTATACTTGTATCTAACCCAATATATTAACTTGTTTTTATGTATACATACATAAATTATATTTGAAAGGTTTATATATACTTATGTATTTAATAGGTATGTGACTGGTAACAGATTTTATAGATTAGTGTGTACGTCCCAAGTTGGGTTTCAAAGTAGCTCTAATAGCTGAACTCCGCCCATTCATCATACTTGTTAACCTTTAAAATTGTAAACCACTGAATGTGATGAATAAAAGCATGTTATTATTATTATTATAAACACAATAATTGTAGTGTTTTGTATCTTGAAATCATCACACAAAATTAACGCTAACCCATAAACTACAATGGCTATTAAACAGCCATTGGTCCTGGCTACATTGAGAACTATGTGATTGGAGGTAGTGTTTTCTTTGGCTATATTGTTAGAATTAGTTCAAAATCAATATTATAACTTATAGTGTAATTAGCGCCATCTGTCAACTTGATGCATAACAATTAACGCTGATGTCATATATGTCAAAAAGGACAAGATAGAATGTCAAGTTGATAATGGTCGTTACTCTCGTATTTTATTTGTCTCGTTAGTTTTCATTATTTTGTATTCAGTTAATATAGTTTTTGTGATATAATCTTCAGAACTTTTTATTACCCGAACCATGCCTGAGTTTCAATAGGTTATGGGCCCAGACAACGTAGTTTAAAGTAATTAAAAGGAAGATTACACAGGCGTGCAAGTATACAAAAATGGCGAATTACCAGATAGGTGTGCCTAAATTAAAAGGCCGGGACAATTATGATGAGTGGGCATTTGGAGCGCAGAATTTCTTAATCCTAGAAGGTTTGCAGCATTGCATTAAGGCGAGTACAAGCGCAGGGACAAGTGCTACATCGAGTACGACAACAGATCCAACCCAAGCTGAAGCTGCAGCGAAGCTTGAAGATGAGAAAGCTAAAGCCAAGTTAATCTTAATGATTGATCCTAGTTTATATGTCCATATTAAGTCTGCAGAGACAGCCAGAGATTTGTGGACTAGGCTGAAGGCTATGTTCGATGACAGTGGGTTTACAAGAAGAATAAGCTTGCTGAGAACGTTAATTTCTACAAGGTTAGAATCATGTGAGTCAATGGGTACTTATATTAACCAGATTGTAGAAACTAGCCAGCGATTACAAGGCACAGGTTTCAATATAGATGACGAATGGGTGGGTTCGTTGATGCTCGCAGGATTGCCTGAGCGATTTATGCCAATGATTATGGCAATCGAACACTCTGGCATAGCCATCACGACTGATTCCATCAAAACCAAACTTCTAGATATGGAAGGAAGTGACGTCAATAAGGCAAGCAGTGCATTTTATGCAAATAATAGTAAGCCATCTCACAAGAAGGGCAGGTCAACCAACAAGACGGGCAGTTCAACCAATGACAGTAAGGACAAGCTGAAAAACATACAATGTTTTAACTGTAAAGATTATGGGCATTATCAAACGCGATGTCCAAAACCAAGGATTAAGAAAGACAACAACAAAGAAACGAAAACTGGAAATGCTTTCAGTGTGGTGTTCTTAAGTGGGGCGTACAAGAAAACAGATTGGTATATTGACAGTGGTGCAACTATGCATATGGTGTCAGATACTCAGCTAGTAAGAGAAAAAGGTCCTTGTCAAACAAAAGAGATATTGGTGGCCAATAACACAGCAATTCCGGTAGTCTATTGTGGCGATGTCAAAATTACCACAGTTGTCAATAGTGAGACACATGACATAGTTGTCCAGAAAGCTCTCTGTGTGCCAGATCTTACGACCAACTTACTTTCGGTAAGTCAATTAATCAAAAATGGTAATAAGGTAGTTTTTGATTTACAGTGTTGCAAAATTTACAACAAGCACGCTGAGTTAGTAGCAGTAGCTGATTTAGTTAATGGTGTCTACAAGTTAAACATTTGGTCAGAAAAATGTTTTTTAACAAGCAGCAGAGAAGTGACAGCAGAAACGTGGCATAAGAGACTTGGTCATTTAAACAGTGCTGACCTAACGAAGATGAGAAATGGTGCTGTAAACGGGTTAGTATGCACTGAAAAAATAGACATTGGAAAGTATAACTGCACAACATGTTGCGAAGGAAAACAACATAGATTACCTTTTCCAAAAAAGGCTAAGCGAGCAAAAAATGTATTAGATTTGATACACTGTGATTTATGCGGCCCAATGGAAACTAAATCCATAGGAGGCTCACGATATTTTTTAAATTTAGAAGACGACTACTCTAAGTATGGGTTTATTTACTTTTTAGAGTCCAAAGATCAAGTAACAGAATGTTTTAAGGTATTCAAGAATCTTGTCGAAAATCAACAAGAAAGAAAGATAAAAATTTTGAGGTCCGATAACGGTGGTGAGTTTGTGAACAATGAAATGAATACTTACCTTAAAATGAATGGCATAATTCACCAACAGACAAACTCATATACCCCAGAACAAAATGGAGTTTCTGAAAGGCTCAATCGAACAATTGTAGAACGAGCAAAGTGTTTATTATTCGAGGCAGACTTAAAAAAAGAGTTGTGGGCAGAGGCTATTAATACTGCTATATATTTACGAAATAGATCGCCAGCAACTGGTTTACCAGACAATAAAACACCTTTTGAAATGTGGTTTAAGAGAAAACCAAACGTTAACCATCTTAGAATTTTTGGCAGTCCAGTGATGGTACATGTTCCTAAAGAGAAGCGTTTGAAATGGGACAGGAAGGCCGAGAAGAAAATTTTAGTAGGTTACAGTGAAACTGTAAAGGGATATAGGGTTTATGATCCAGTAAAGAGAAAAGTATCTACAAGCAGGGATGTGGTAGTCTTTGAAAATCATAAAGAAAAAGCCTCAGAACAACAGAAAGTTACAGAAGAAGATAAGGTACTAGTTTCAGTGGGGGATCAACAGCAAATTCAACCCGAGCCAATTCCTGTTACAGAACGTGAACAAAATGAAGGCTCAAGCAGCAATTCCTCAGCCGATTGTGACCGTTTACCTGATGGAGACATGCATGATAGTGACAGTGATTATGTGTTGGATGGAGAAGACAGTGAAGAAGAGTATTCAGTTAATGATCTTGAGTCAGAGATATCTCAACCAACTAGAAGATCACAACGTATGCCCAAACCAAAAAACTTTGACGATTTTGTGTCCTACATGTGTACTAGCAGTTTGGAAGATGACCCTCAAAGTGTATTAGAAGCAATGTCAAGAGCAGATTCGACTCAGTGGCGGCAGGCAATGGAGGAAGAGATCAGTTCATTCAATGAAAACAATGCGTGGGAAGTGGTAGACATTCCACAAGATCGTAAAGTGTCTCTAGTTCAGTGCAAATGGGTTTTTCGCAAGAAAATGGATGCGGAAAATAGTGTTAGGTTTAGAGCAAGATTGGTCGCTAAAGGTTTCACACAAAAATATGGGATAGACTATAATGAGACTTTCAGTCCAGTTGTAAGACATTCGACTTTGCGTATGATGATTGCATTAGCTGTAAAATTAAAATTGGATTTAACACATTTGGATGTAACCACAGCATTTTTGAATGGTGAGTTAAATGAAAACGTTTTTATGCGACAACCGGAAGGTTTTATTGTTCCTGGGCAAGAAAATAAAGTCTTAAAATTAAATAAGGCAATTTATGGGCTAAAACAAGCGTCTAGAATTTGGTATCAAAGGGTTGAAGTAGTATTAAACATTATAAGTTTGTTAAGTGTTTGGGTCTTATAGCAATGTAAATTGATGTTTTAAAGAAGGAAAAATATTGTTTTGATCTAGTGGGGGTGTTAGAATTAGTTCAAAATCAATATTATAACTTATAGTGTAATTAGCGCCATCTGTCAACTTGATGCATAACAATTAACGCTGATGTCATATATGTCAAAAAGGACAAGATAGAATGTCAAGTTGATAATGGTCGTTACTCTCGTATTTTATTTGTCTCGTTAGTTTTCATTATTTTGTATTCAGTTAATATAGTTTTTGTGATATAATCTTCAGAACTTTTTATTACCCGAACCATGCCTGAGTTTCAATATATATAAGTAATAACTAGTCGTGAAGACTTGTTAGAGACACTTTTGCGACCACGAAAACTCTGACAAAACAGAACTTGACAACCATTTATGTTTATAATCCAACATTCTGCTGATTTTTCTCGATACTCGGTAATATTTTTACAAACGTCTATTGAACTACACCCATAAACTTACAAAGATGTAATGCATACTTTATATAGTGAACATAATGTAAAACAAGTTTTGATTGAATCTTAATGAACTGTTGGGAAGCTTATACATAAGTTACAATTTAAAATATTAAAACAACTTGTAAGAGCATGCTTTCTATGCAAGGAATATGCTTAGAGTATAAACGCAACATCTCTTATCTATGAAGCTTAGACTAAAGAACTAAAGTTTACGACTAGAGTAGCGAAACTTGGAGGAAGTCATGGGATAAAATATATTATAAGTGTTTTTCTCTGAGTCAAACTGATCGATTAAAATATTTTTTACAAAAAATTGGACCGACGTTATAGTTGATGCACTGAAAAGTATAAAATACTTCTATTGGTGATGGTACTTTTGAAGTTGTGCAGTTGCAGTTAGATTGATAGCTTTTGGCACCAACTTCACAAGTACCATCACCAATAGAAGTAATATTATTTTATACTTTTCAGTGCATCAACTATAACGTCGGTCCAATTTTTTGTAAAAAATATTTATTTCACACTTTTGAGTGTAACATTAGTCCCGAAAATCGTTGAACGTTCACTATACCATATCAATGAAGATAATACTTTCCTATTACCCACGTATATTCCTTGCTTGTAGTGGTTATTATTGAGATCTCAGAACATCGCGGCGGAAATACGCTTGAACATTTTAGTTGTTACCATTTAACACCGATTTAACTCGAAAACCGTAATTCTAAGGAAAAAATGTTCACTATAAATGTTGCTACAAATAATTATATCTTTCGTGTAGTATCGAAAAATTTTCAATTTTCGAAAGAAATTGTCCTCTCCACATAGCAAAAATACATATTTAACATGCGTCTATCTCGAAAACCGTAACACTTTTGAAAAAATTTTCAATTTAAACGTTTCCGGATATTTTCCTATCTTTAATTATACCAACTCAGATTTTCGATTTTCGAGAAAATTTGCCCCCACCACCCCTTCGGGGGCGGTTTTCGGAGGGAAGGAGATTTCGGATTTGCGTTTTTATGAATATGGGACCATTTCTCAATCCCCTTCTTTCAAATGAATCCAAGATCATCAAAATCGGAGATCGTCTACTATATAAAAGGCGCGCACGAACCAAAAAAATAAAAAAAATAAAAATAAAGCAGACAGTCGAATTGTATACCTCCTCCGTTCGGGGTTCGTCGGTCAAAAATAAGAGGAGAGCACAGTTCATCTTAAAATCTATTGAATAACATACATGATCATTATTTACATTTTTATTGCAGCTTTCTATTATGCTGACTGATTTGTTTTCTTCTTATTTAAATGATCTTCGTTTTCAAACGATATACATCTCTTAACTTGAAATGCCCCTAGATTATTCACAAGTTTTATATTGTTACTATGATTATAATTTTCTGTTTCTATATTATTTACACGTTGAATTAATTCAGCGATTTCTCTCTTTTGATTAGCAACTTCAAGTTTTAGTTTATTAACTTCCTTCATTAAAGGATTATCAAAAAAATATATTTGGCATATTTTATGAAGGTCAAATTCTTCTAGATCCGACAGTGTCAGCTTTCTATCAAATTTTCTTGACTTCATAAATTCTCCCAATGTTTTAAATATTTGGTTTTTGGATTCACCATCATGCGTTGCCTCAGCAGGGTTATTGTTATTGCCGGCGGTGTCACTTACAGTTCTTCTACTACGCAACTCTTTGATTTCTCTCTCTATGAAAAATCAGGGACATAAAGATATTTCATTCTTAAAATTTTTATAAAAATTCTTACCAAGTTTGTCAAAAAACTCTTCAACGTTGATGATATTGAAAGACATAGTAACAGTGTAACACACTGATTTAAAATTGAATTGAAAAACTACTACTTGAACTACTTGATTCTTTTTTACATTTCTACTTCTACTCATTTTAGGCCATAAAACCTAAATTTTAAAGATCTTTAAATATCCTTTGTTTCAAGGTTTAACTGTCACTAAATAGTAAGGGTGTTCGAGCAGCGGTTCAAACCAGTCCCAAAGCGTCAGACGCATGCGCACTTCAATTTACGATGAATAATTTATTCCCAAGTACTAGTAAGATGTTCGAGCAGTAGTTTGACGATTTCCAAACTAGTCCGGACTCAGTTTGAGACGGCGCAGTTGAAGCATCTTCGTCTTCTTAGAGTATAGTGTTCTCTGTTGTTGGAGAAATCCCTTTCAGAGAATACTACCACAGTCCTAAACTAAACCCTGGTTTGTGTTTTGTCCATCAGTCTTTCATTGATGTTCTCTCTTATCTTTGGTCATAAAACGTATCTATCGGCAAAGTCATTTGTTCTATGACAACGAAATTGTAAGAAAGTAGAAGAGGTAGTTTGCAAACTGCAGTTTGGTGTTTGAGCAGAACAAAATCCCAAACTGTTTCATACCGCACATGCGCATTTTAAACAGTTATCAAACCGTCCCCAACTACTGCTCGAACAGCCTTAATATTGAGTTCAACTTATTCTTCACACCTTCGCAGCTATTTTACATTCCATGCATGATATGTTTTTATACTATGGACACATGTTCTTGATATTCAAAATTATGTAATGTGTGTTGCGTGTTGATTACATTTCTCAAAATATGAAATATTTAATTCGCGTGTTCCTGTTTTTGAGATAATAACGATAAACATTGTTAAGTATATGAAATTCTTGAAGGCGATAAAATGGATGCAATTAAAATTTTAAAACATCTCACTAAAAAATACAACCACAGATGAAGATTACAACCCTACACGGCCGTTATTTGGTAACAAGCTTTTGATCATTCGATCCAACGGAATTTATCTATGATTCGATCGCTTCGACACAGAGAACACCTACCTCCTTCGACATCACGGAGATAAATAAACAGAGAGGACATACAATTATTGTATGTTATCTCTGGTAGGAAGTGTCGTAGCAGTAGCACATAAAGAATTATACTGTTGTCGTAGTGTTCTCTGGCTGCTCTGCTGTGAGTGTGAATGTGTGAATCCCGTAGAAAGTGGTGGTGGTGGATCGGTAGTATTCGGTAGGTATGTTTTCTCCAGAGAAAACATACCTCCAAGTTTTCTCTGATCGGTAGTTTCAGGTAGTTTGATGTGTTTATGTTGCAATATGTAAGTATTTCTTTCTCAGTTTATTTTAGCTTCAGAAATCGATAGTATTCTTCTCACTGAGTCTACTGATACTAGGTTTATTATGCGTAATTGAAAATAAATACAATGTTATGATTGCGGATGTTGATTTTAGTGCATTAGTTTGTATTTTTGACTTACCCTCATATTATCCTGTATTGTTGATATACAGTACTATAGATAAATTCAAAGATTCCAACAAGCTGAATCGATATCGATCGACACTTGCTATTGGAAAATTTGAAAATAAGAATAATAAGAATGCTAATTCACTATTACTAACTTTGGTTGGATTAAGGTTAGGTGAATTTTAGACTTCATCTTCAGATGTTGAGCTTTCTCTCTTTGTAATTATTACTACCAGAGACTTACTACCACAGCTAATTGTTAGGAACTGATGTCAATCGATTCAGGTTTTCACTACATTTGATTTACAATTGGTGTCCGTAGTCCGTATATAAATAGTTTATCTATGTATTAGTTTAGCCTATGGTTGTCCGTTGACTCAGTTCATCAAGTAATATCGATTTTTCTTAAATGTTGGAAACACGCTTTCTTAAACTAAATCCTTAATATCCCTTTTTAGCTGTGACGAATTATTAACTAAATTCTGACTGCACGTACGTTACATAACCTCATTAATCTGGAAAATCAGTATCAAAACCACTTCTCTCAGTCTAGGGCTCCGTATAATCACAGCATCTGTTATCTATTACCGGTGTAACTTTTGGCTTAGACATGAATGCTTCCAAGATAAGGTAAATTGATTTTGTTGCAATATTTTTGTTATCAGAGACTTCATTTTGGTATTTGTATATTTCAGACCTCAGACCTTTATCCGTTGATCTACCAGATGGGAAATGTTTGTTTATTGAAAAAAAATAGTGAAGGAACCACTTATATCAATAAAATTGTCTCAAACTCATCCTTCGATCGAGATAATGGAGAGAATGCAGAAGTAAGCATTACATTTCATTTTATAAATATATTTTGATTAAAAGACAGTCAATGTACCTACTGATATGATCTGCATGTAATCACCGAAAAGATGATGCCGCATAATAATGAAGTTATTTTTATGTTGTTAAAAAATATAGTTCAACAAAGTATTTACATGATGGCATTTGTCATTTTATTCCTTTATTCGATGTTTTCGAATATTGGACGGAGTGCATCATGAAGCTCTAACGGCACTGATCCATTACTTCTACACGTCCAAACTGCTCATAACTGAAGTAAAGGTCCGATATCTACTACGTGCATCAGAGTTATTTGTTTTGACTGATGTACTCCATGCCTGTTCTCATTTTCTGGAGGTAAATCACGCTAAATGTAAATTTTGTATAGAGTATTTGTATTTCCTTTTGGTAGTTCCCAATGAACTGCAAGTAAGTCTTCCTCGATATTATGAATCGATTAAATATGGCTACTTATTTGAGTGATTGAATCAAAGTTTTTTTTAAACATTCAGTATCTAGGAGAGAAGAATTTAAATGAATTATTATTTATCTTAGGTCTTCAATTCTGTCATAGCTCGGATCAAGCATGATATAGAAAAACGAAAACAATATCTGGTGTCATTGATGGAGATAGTGTGTCTCCGAGAAATCTTATTCAGAATGTGCAAGGAGAACCTTTATTTAAAACAAACACAGACTGTTGGGATTTGGAAGCTATGAATTATCATTACATAAAAGGTGAAATATTCAAAATGTATTTTCTAGTCATATAAATTAGAATTAATAGAATGATCATTTATTTTTATCTGCAGTTTTCCGCCCATTTCTGAATTGAATTTTCTCAAGTTTTATGTCTTGAAATATTTTTGACATATTAAAGGAAAATGACTTTTCGACCAATCGAGAAATTAAGAATTTTTTTGACGTTTTGATTCATAGTTTTTAAGTACACATAGCAAAAATACATATATGTATTTGAGAGTTTAACATGCCTCTATCTCGGAAACCGTAACTCTTTTGAAAAAATGTTCAATTTAAACGTTTCTAGATATTGTCCTATCTTTAATTATACCAACTCAGATTTTCGATTTTCGAGAAAATTTGTCCCCCACCCCTTTCGGGGACGGTTTTCGGAGGAAAGGAGATTTCGGATTTCCGTTTTTATGAATATGGGACCATTTCTCAAGCCTCCTCACATGGATGAACCGAGTACGATTACTATATAAAAGGCGCGCACAAACCAGAAAAAAGCACACAGTCGAATTTTATACCTCCTCCATTCGGGGTTCGACGGTCAAAAAGGGAATTGGCTGACTTCCGAGATTAAAGATAGCAAGCTCTGATATAAGTGTTTTATAATTATTTTAGTTATCAGTTTCTATTTCGTAAAATGTATCTCCTTCAAAAATACAAATGATTAATTTATGGCATGTTTCTAATATGTGTTAGAATTATATTGAAAATCAGAGGAGAGAGTTTTCGAAGAAAATGAGGTAAGCATATATCAGAGTAGTACAAATGAGAAAAACTACAGCAGGGTCTAACATTGCGAGCCATTGCGTTATTAGTGCAACGATTCTATATTCTTTTCTAGTTATCTGATTACCAATCGCTCAGTAAACATTGATGGTACTCTTGTGTAGTAAACGAAATGAAAAATGTCCATAATAGTATGGGGTGAATCAAAAGGTTATGTCTGTTTATGTTACATTATTGTTTACTGATTACAGAGACAACTTATTGATTACCAGTCAACTTTCTGATTAGTAAGCGATTACTTTTCAGAGACTTATACGGACATTTATTGAATTTCATATTAATATAGCAGATACTATTTGTTGTAATTCTATCATAAATTTTTGCAGTAATCAACGTAATTCCTATGCCTGTTTTTATGCCTTCTTCACTTTCTAAACTTTAAAATTTTCATGATTTTCACTTGTATTGACAATATGTAAATTTGTTGTATAGGTACTTGACTAATTTTTTGAACAATTTTTATTTCCTAGTTAGATATTCAAATAAATGAAAAAAATACAAAAAAATTACGAGTCTATTTTGAAAATAAAAAAAATATATTCAAAAATTGTTTTCATATTTCCCGCTTGAATTCTAAAAACGGCTGCAAAGTCACAATCTCCCTTAGTGTCCCACGGTATTAAAGAAAGGAGGAATAGAGCAGAGAACACTATCTGACCAGAGAGAAGACACAATATTGTATGTTCTCTCTGAGATGGATTTGTTCATCGACTTGATTACTACGTCACTATCTTGGTCGATTTTGATAGGCGTTCGCAGTAACGTGATAATGGGTATGAAATTACAATTATTTAAATTGATTATATTTTAAATTCTAAGAGAAATTTAACCTGCATAATGTGATTTTTGGTATGTTAGGACTACCTAATATGATCTGAACATCACTTTATATTGAAATCCATTAATGTCAAATTCATTTCTAATATAATAAAATTCAACTGGAGATAATTTACAGATTGGTGGTTCAGACACAGAAGAGAGATGTCTGAACGTGTTCGATGTGGCAAATGAGAAGTCGTCGGAGTGCAGCAACACTTTTTGGAAGGTAGAGAAGATGCGGCTGCAGCCGGCTGCTACCATTCTAGACAATCTTTCCACAGGTGGGAAGAAAGGAGACTATTATTTAAAGTCATGCAAGAGGTTCGATCTTGAAACTGGGCAGTGGACAAAATTAAATAATATGTTGGACGGGAGATGAGGACATGACATTTGTGCAATGAACGGAAAAATTTACGCCTAAGTTCCACCGCTGTGACCTGTTTAGGGTTAAATAATTCGATTGTTTGATTTTATTCGCATCAACCAACTCCTAAAATCTGTAAAATAACAGTCTTTTTTAATATTTGTGTTCTGTGGAATGTTACTCACCGGAGACGGATTCTTGGACAAGTCTTCCTTATATGACTACTCCTAGGTCATTTCCCAGTAAGTTCCAATTATATTTGTTCTATAGCAGCGAAATTCTATCAAACTTTAAATCAACGAATAATTTATTGAACTAGGTGTATGGGGGTACAAATTTTTGTGTGAGATTTTTACATAAAAATTCTTGCAGATACTTCTAGCAGTCTGTACGCAAGCCTAGTGTATTTATATACTAAAAAATGCAAAGTATATACATAACTTACATCTAGAATTATAGTACATAGTACACATATATGACATATTTAGTATCCTTAACTGAGAATCATACAGTTATACTTTTGATTGATAATAACCGTTTTTTAGTAGTTCTTTTTTACTAATTTTTAATATTTTTAATTCCTTTGGTAGCATATGAAAATTTTTATTGGCAAATAACTCGTTTTTACCAACTTCTGATTTACATAACGGTAGAGTTAGTTTTAATTATTTTTCAGGTTTCAGAAATCCACGATTTCTACATAAATAAGCCAATAGTTCAAATTTCAAGTTCCTTTCGTAGCAATCCTCATCAAAATGTTAGGAGCAAATTCGCGCATTTTTTATGTTGACCTTATCTGCCCGTTTATAAGCATTTTCCCATTGTTTGCTAACATTTTCGTCCTTTGGAAACCGAGGATACATTAAATCTGCGGTGAAGACTGATAGTCTGTGTGGCATCCAGCTATGGCACAACGCATTTTGATAATTATTTAAATATAATAAAGCAATAAACAGAAGCACAACCTCACACCGACAAACAAATCAAATGAGAGTTGAGCTACTTCGTACGAACAAGCTAACCACATGACGTCAACGCGTAGATTTAGGCTCCGCCCAGAATGCGCAATATCATATCTTTGTATCGTGTGTATAACCTATACCACTGACGTGACAGTTGGTGACAGTTAGGGCACATAATGGTGGGCGGTGATAATACACATCTATACAGTGCTCTAGTTGCGCTACAACCCTTGCGCTCTGAGATAGTTCACAGTTCGATTAAAAGATATTGTTTACCAAATTCCCCAACAACCAGAGATAACATGATTAAAAATTATAAAATTATGAAATTTTATGACTAAATCTCAAAAAAAGACAGATAAATAAAACTAAATATCGGATTAAAAGCGTCTCTCGAAAATTGTATTATAACAAAATTTTCATTCATCGATATTTTTGTCTCGGAATAAGATATTGAGATGTAGTTTTCACTAGCCTCATTTCACAACATTTTTATGATAAAAAAGTCATATTATTGCATTTAATTTCAAGAGAATTTAGCAATTTTATGTAATTATATAGAGAAACGCACTCTAGTGGCATCACTAAGAAATACACATATTACGAGTAAGATGGATTTGATGGAGCAATAAACTATTTTTCCAACAAGACTAAGCTTGCCAAAATCCGTTCATTCGTTAAGAAGTTACAGCTGTTTATTTAAAATAACATTGAATCATCCCCACCACTTTATTTCAACAGATACGTCAATCAGTTGTTCTAAACGAAAATTCTCAAATTAAGCTTAGCTTTAAAAACCATATATTTTTTTGGTACATTTACTAGTTAAAATCACTTTACAAGTTGAACATGGCGGATACGCCCCCTGGTGGGCATCTTGGAAATCTGAAAATATTTTCCATGATCTTCTCTTGGTCACTTTAGTCAAAACTTTTTTACCGCAGGTCTCTATGATGAATAGCTCCCGAGATACGGCACTTTGCATTCTTATCTGGCCACCCTGTACATCGTTTTGTAACGAGCGAGCTTCGTTAACCAGGTGACTAAGGCGCTACCGTCGAAAATGAGTATTTTGTAGAATAATTCAACATTCGACTATCAGGTGACCAAAAATGGCTATAGGTACTTATGTGTTCCTAGAGTCTCTCAACGGCAATCACCAGCCCGCTGCCTGCTAGAACACTTAAGTACCTATAGCCGTTTCTGGTCGCCTGATAGCCGAATGTTGAATTATTGTACAAAATACTCATTTTTGACGGTAGCGCCCTCGTCACTTGGTTAACGAAGCTCACTCGGTTTTCGCCTCAAATTTACTATACGATGTACACTTATATGTAGTATCTATCTTCTTTGCTATAGTCTTTCCAGTACCACCATTCTATCGCATCTTGATTGTTAACTAATAATCTAGTATTGTGTATTATATTATTATTACCATATATTCGAATTTAACCCAACATGTTAGAAAATTTCACCCTGGTAAATTAAAGGCATTTATACTAAATCTGAGGGGATGATTATTTTCCTTCCCTAAATGCAGATTATTTACTCTCTTGACAGCTTCCAGTTCAAATGCATGGAACAGACCACATAACATTTTTATGATAAAGCGTTAAGAAATAATGATAAATAATGGCTGTTGTAGTTTGTTGTTGTAGACACAACTTCAAAATTACCAGCATCAATAGACTTAATATTATTTTGTCTTTTTCAGTGTAACATTACGAAAACCTTTCACTAATAGAAGATATATAGGCTTAGGCCGGATTTTCATGGATCCGTCGGTACGTCGATACGTCAGAGCTCCCATTGGTTGTAAAATTCAGCTTCTCATTGGTTAATTGGTTAAATTTTTCGGACGTTTTGACATGCTCATGCATCCGACAATATGACAAGTCTGAATGTATATACATTGTTGCTAGATGTTTTATTAAATACGGTATAAGAAACCATTGATGGTTATTCACAGTTGTAGAATTCATGCTTTTCTGGCAAAAACAGAAATGTACTAAAACAAAACCAAGTATTATTAGGTTATACATATATTTTCGTCATATTGCACGCCTTTTCTGTCTTATACAAGAACATTTGACCTATTCACCTTTTGTAATGTTTCAATCTGGCAACATTGATTTCATTACGAAAAAAAAAATCAGATTGCTACTTGCTATCAGAGTCTCTGTTGCTATGGTCAGAAAGCAAACACTAGTTTGTTTTTGTGGCTTGGGTGCAATTTTGTTTACCACGATGGTCTTGTCTTCCCTAGGTCCCACCAAAACGCAACATCTCTTACCTATGGGTCCCACTAACTTCAGTGAATTATCAAAATATTCACTGGACATCCTCAGATAATTAAAATACTTTTCAATATCAGCTAGTCTCAGTTCATTTAATAAATTATGATAAGCGCCCTGTTCTTTTCTGCATTTAAAAATGTTTCTGATCCACAATCTTTTTACTTTCTGATTATAAGCAAAATGTATAAAAGTTTAATATTATTTGTTTTTCGTCATTTCGTATTTATAACTTTATAATAAACAAAAAAACTTGAAATTCAAGCAACAGGCAACTGTCAGAAAAGTGAGGTTAAAGAGAATCCGATATCGGACAAAAGTTAAATTTTAACTTCTTCCGTCATCGGATACATTGAGCTATATCGGATCGACGGATGACGGATCCATGAAAATCCACCCTTAGGCTTCCTTTTTTGCATTGGGGATTCTGGTATTTGGAGATTCACGTCATTGGCTGAAATGTTCACGTGACCGTAGCGAGAAACGTCAAAATCGCCGAATCTCCAAATGCCCAAGAAGTTCATTCAAGTTCAACTTTCTGACAGTCTCCACAATAACGCGCACGCGCAATTTTCAATTGGTTTGCTTGCGTCGGCTTGTTGTCATCTCATCAGATTAGATTAAATTTATAAATATTAACTGAGGACTGTGGTTTTAGAAAAACAACTTCAAATATAGAAGAGCAGTTGATCAAACGACAAACATCGTCTGCTGGACCGTCTTCATCAATTGCTTTTTTTCTTAAATAGAATATTTAATACTAAGAATGATTTGTTCACAATTAACATAATTTTTCATATCGTATAATTTTTTTGGCAAATTTTATTAACATGTTGAAATATAGGTTCACATCATCGCCATATTACTTTGTTAGATACGTACTATAACTGTAGAAAAAGTTATAAAAATGTGTACACTAATCATATTATATAAATTAGTTCATTTAAAAAGTCCTTATTTCTACTAAAAGCAACTTGAAAGCGCAAATAGCCATATCTTGTCCCGGTTATTTCAAATTCTACTAACCGCATGACGTCAATCAAGTAGGATAGAAAATACGGAGGGAGTACTTAAGTTATAAAGTGAAGCCGCGCGGAATTTAGGCAACCCGTCAAGTATGAAGACTGGTGCGGACGTTAACAAAGGGAACTTGCAAGAAAATCATCAGTTTTGCTGATGTTCTGCTTTTTTGCTTGCTATAAGGAAGAGAAATGACCCAAAAAATTCACAGCGTTTATTGTATTATCGTTTAGAGTACCACCTACAATCTTATAATATAAATTTTATATACGATACTTATAAAATTAATTACTACCTAAATCCGCAAATAAAGAAACTCACATGATTTTACAAAATAAACAACACATTAATGTCCTTCAAACAAAATTAACTTATTTTAAAACTGCCTCCTAATTTCAGATAAATCTATAACATTTATTGCAATAAAATGAAATCTTATATCTACATATTTGGCCGCAATTATCTTTATTAACGAAAATAAATGATTATCTAAGGGATGTTACTCGAAAACGTGGCCATTGAGGGTTTCAAAAATAGTGGAATTTGAAAATTATTGCAAAACCTTATTGGACAAATGCACTGGCGTATATTGTCTTGCTTAGGTTTTCTCACCACTTTTACCAAGGCCTGACGAATGGACTTATTACTTATAAATCAGCGGAAGGATAAAGCAAATCATCTCATTTTTCACTGCTATGAGCAATGTTCATACTTCGCGGGTTACCTATACGCCAGGTGGCTTCACTACCACGCAATGCACTCTAAACCAATGCTACCTCTATACCTTCTGACCTCCTTGACGTCAATGCGCCGACTGGACGAAATTGAGACGGTTATTTTGCATAATATCTTTGTATCATAGTATCATGTCACGTACCACAGACAACAGAAAAATTTGAGTTCACCATAAGGGTGTTCGAGCAGCGGTTCAAAACAGTCCCAAACCGTCAGACGCCTGCGCACTTCAATTTACGATGAAATAATTGATTCCCAACTACTAGTAAGATGTTCGAGCAGCAGTTTGACGATTTCCAAACTAGTTCGGTCTCAGTTTGAGACAGGCGCACTAAACACTGGTTTTGTGTTTTGTCCATGAGTCTTTCATTGTTCTCTCTTATCCTTGGTCATAAGACATATCTATCGGTATAATCATTTGCTCTATGACGATGAAATTGTAAGAAATTGGAAGGGGTAGTTTGCAAATTGCAGTTGGTGTTCGAGCACATGGTACAATAAGACCAGGTATCTTACACTGATGGACGCGTTTTCGTTCAGTTGACGCACCTCATCCGAAGTCCGCCATATTTGTTTTATCCCGCTTTCCAATTCAAATTAGAATATATTTTTGCTACGATTTTTGTGTATATCATCAACTAATCTTTTTATATTCATGCTTTTCATTCACTCTCTCATATTACGTATCAGAAGCAGAAATGATTAAATTTATATTTTTAATTAAAATTGACAGTATATTCGATTATACGGTGTAAATCACTTACGTTAACTATGATGTTATAGCAGAGAACAGAGATTCTGTTCTCTGGTTTAAGATATGAAAACTTGACGAAAGCCTTATTGATATTTTTTTTGAACTATAAAGTGGGATATTGTTTATAACCTTTTTCAATGTGTCTTCGATTATATTGTTTACTTGTAGAGATGTTTTTAGAGAGAAAGAAATGTTGGGTGTTACCATTATCTTGAATGTAGTGTTCTCTGCACAAGAGTCACAAGAGTGTTCGTGTTCTCTGCACAAGACACAATATGACAATAAATATGGCGGATTTGGGATGACTCTCGGAACATGAGGAATACCCCATCATACTCATATCTCATATATTTTAGTACAAAATTCTATTTTCGCGTTACTAATAAATTAATTTTTAATAACAAAAAATGGATGATAAAAACACATGTATTATTTGTAGATAGAAATATCAGCATGGATAAATATTAAACACAATATGGGTATGGCATTTAATCGTAATAAATGGTCGCAGATAGTGGAATGTGTCGCTTATTTTTGTAAATACGATGATTTTAATTGGGATGGGTCTCTTCAGCATATTTTACAGAATTGTTTGAAGCAAAAACTACATGTGATGGTAGCTAGAGCACCAAGAGTATTTCATATTGGAGAATGGTAGGCTCAATATTATCTATCACCGATATATATTGAATAGCGTGAATTTCAAATTGACAGACACATAAAATAAATCAAAATACTTTAAATGTTTCCATTCATATACATTTTTCTATAGTCCACAATAGAACAAAAAAAATCATTAAGCGACGTAACATTCTCAAAATAACTGTTCATAAAAGTTGTTTTATGGTTGTTAAATATTCTGTAATGAGCTTCTTTGGTTTTGGTGAGTTTTCTAATAATAACTTTTTTTTTCAGTTCCTAAAGACATAGATAATACGAATTTTTTCTTTTATTGGTGAAAAGAAAAAAATATCGTAGAAATCTTGTAAATAACGGGTTCTTTGAATGTGTGTATGTAACACTAAGTTTTCATCAGTTCTCTCGAGCAATTTTCACCCTAATAGATTTTTTGAACGGAAAACTTTTTTAAATTATTTTTATATATTTTTAAATTATGTTCATCATAAGAATACAACTGTAAATCAACATCAAGTTAATCTGGTGAGTATTTGCATTATTATATTGCTCATTATTATGTGTATATAAGAATAACTGAAAATATATTTATATGCAAATGATTAAATCAAATTTATCTTCAGGTAAATAACAATCTAGATCTAGATGATAGATAACTGCAAGTATTTCAATTAGAATTAGGTACGCAGATGACATGGTAGTCCCTGCCCTGGCGGAATCAGTATCTACAATCTACCGACATCACATACATTACTTTATTCACACCTTAACTCAAGTAAGTACTACATTGGAATTGGAGATAAACAACTCAATAACTAGAATACTTGTTTTTAGTACAACTTCAGAAGAACATTTCCAACAACTGTGATTCCATCCAAAGTCCAAAGCATTTATTGAACTAGTTGTATAGGTAAGGATGTAAATATGCAACTGGACCACTTAAAAGAGAATAGCAGAGATATCGAAATTGCGAGAACAAGATTTAGTGATATGTAGAAACTCTGCCAACCGAAATTATCCATCTTTATAAGGCATCGAACATGTCTGTGAAAAATGAGACATGGTCATTGAAGATGAAATCTTGGCTGGGGAATATAAAAGACAAACATTACAAACAGTCTGAAACACAATGCTCACAAACGAGGCGAATTTGCCAAAGAGGACACCAATTTCAACAGAGATGGCAACAAAATCATTGTTGACACAGGTAAGTTTTATTTTATTATATATTAGATTATCTCTTAAATGAAGATGATACACTCATATATATTCACAGATTTACGTAGAAACTCGGAAAATTAGAGCACAAAATGGATGATGAACGAGAAGGTATCCTTTGCAGATCTTAGCAAGTTTTGGATCGAACATACGACCGTAGAATAAACCCACTATCCACCAAAATAGGACGATACAATTCTGAAGAAGCCTTGGTATTCAATTATGAATGTATAGATATTCATAAGTTAGAATGGTAAATGTAAATTAATGTGCATTTGTATGGGAAGCACCCAATTTTTGTAATTGTACGTAATTTTTATTTGATATATGAAGTTCTTCGCGAATGATTTGTTTTTTGTAATTTGGATTTATTGTATTAATAAAACTTTCATTATTCTAATTATAGTTTTATTCAAGGCGAAAATTGCTGTAATACCTTAGAATGTATTACAGCAATTTTTGTGAACGCATCTTCTTATCATCAATTATTATTAAATGGCACGATATTTTGAATATTCCTGCAATTTTTAAATCATTGATGTGAGCGCCATCTAAGACGCAGTCGCTGGAAAATGTGGACCAATGAATTGTTAGGGATCAAAAATGTATTATTGTATAAATTGAGTAGACCGTCTCTTCCCTCATTAGACTCACCAATACCCACAATTTGTCAGGTTCTTAGTTGGGTAATTTGGTAATCAGACATTACTGTGGAAAAGACCATTATTAATGATGAATGATGATTTCGAGATAAAATTCAGTATTTATTTTTTCTATGGATAGAAACACCACAAGCGTTTTGTTAATCAAATGTCATTTGTATAAGTTCGTTCAGTTTTGATATGTTTGTTTATACTGTGATATAACAGAGGCACAGGCTTGTAAGCTGTGACCGTGGTTTTGATTGGTTTCGTTAAATTAGTTATCTTCCTGAAAATATTTGTCATATTCGGCGATCTCAACATTCAACTCCAAAAATACTTGAAATACCCTGAGATCACTTGAAGTATTTCGTGATAAAAATATACCTGAAATTCCTCCGCAACTAAAAAACTTGAACCCACCAAATGAATATTTCATCCTTGTTTCAAATTTAGTGTCGTGGGTTCGGAAACTGTTTCAAAATACCTCAATAGAATCAAAAGCCATGCTGTAGGGTCTGATAGAATCTCTTTAAGTATGCTATATTTGATTGTACCTCAGATATTGGAGCAAATTACATATAATTTTTAACTTCTCTATTATATCTAATGGAAACATGCCTAAGTTAGACCTTTAGCAAAACGCAATAATCCAACTGAATTGTGTGCTTTAAGACCAATCCGCATTCTTCCAACTCTCTCGAAAGCGTTCGAAATGATAATTAAAGAAGAGGTAACGACATATATAAGTATGACTAATTTTATGACAGATGTTCAATCTGGATTCCGTCCCCAATACAGTACAACAACAGGACTGAGTCTGATTACAGTCGCGTCAGGGCTCTTGCTCCGTTTGTGTTTAAGTAAAGTCGTTCTTTTCTTTTTTATTTTATTTGTTTATTTTGTGAGGGCTCTAAATGCACAGTTAAATACAGAATCGCACCCGAACATAAAGTGAAAAGTAAACATTTTATCATTGCACGTTGGTTTTGGGATGAAAACGAAGGAAAGGTGGAAAGTGTTATCAATCAAATTAAATCACGCTTCATTAGTTTGCACCACTTTTTCCTTGTTATTAATTATTTGGTAAACGAAAAAACAATTCATTGGGATGTTTAACTGTCGTGCTTTGACATGGGGACAATACAATATAATAATATGTAATAACTAAAATACGACTTGAACGGCATAAGTGACTACACAATTAATAAATCTGTACGAACTCGGCGAATAACGCGCTGCATCTTTTCAAAGTCCCATAACTATTTAATTTTTAGAGATAAATTTGAATTGATTCTTTAACATTTTTGTTTTATTTCGCTTAAATTTTTATAATCAATCGATAAAAAAAGGAAACTTCATTATTCATTAAGGACTCAGGTTGATTGGAAATGAATCAAATGAGAAAATGTTTTTCTTGTCACGAAAGAATGATTCGCGCAATAAATACCACTAAACAATGCCTACCACATGAACTCAAAGACTTCAGCTTGAGAAATTTTAAAAAAACATTTCAAAGTCGTCCTCGGAACAAGGTAATGATGTTTTTACTATTCTGATGACTCTTGCATTGATTTTTGGTACATGTATAATGACGTCTACGTACTAAAACTTTCATTATTAAAACATTTTGTCACTTATATATAAGAAATAAAAATTTACTAGTTTATATCTATACTTGTATCTAACCCAATATATTAACTTGTTTTTATGTATACATACATAAATTATATTTGAAGGTTTATATATACTTATGTATTTAATAGGTATGTGACTGGTAACAGATTTTATAGATTAGTGTGTACGTCCCAGGTTGGGTTTCAAAGTAGCTCTAATAGCTGAACTCCGCCCATTCATCATACTTGTTAACCTTTAAAATTGTAAACCACTGAATGTGATGAATAAAAGAATAATATTATTATTATTATAAACACAATAATTGTAGTGTTTTGTATCTTGAAATCATCACACAAAATTAACGCTAACCCATAAACTACAATGGCTATTAAACAGCCATTGGTCCTGGCTACATTGAGAACTATGTGATTGGAGGTAGTGTTTTCTTTGGCTATATAAGTAATAACTAGTCGTGAAGACTTGTTAGAGACACTTTTGCGACCACGAAAACTCTGACAAAACAGAACTTGACAACCATTTATGTTTATAATCCAACATTCTGCTGATTTTTCTCGATACTCGGTAATATTTTTACAAACGTCTATTGAACTACACCCATAAACTTACAAAGATGTAATGCATACTTTATATAGTGAACATAATGTAAAGCAAGTTTTGATTGAATCTTAATGAACTGTTGGGAAGTTTATACATAAGTTACAATTAAAAATATTAAAACAACTTGTAAGAGCATGCTTTCTATGCAAGGAATATGCTTAGAGTATAAACGCAACATCTCTTATCTATGAAGCTTAGACTAAAGTTTACGACTAGAGTAGCGAAACTTGGAGGAAGTCATGAGATAAAATATATGAAGTGTTTTTCTCTGAGTCAAACTGATCGATTAAAATAAGAGAGCACAGTTCATCTTAAAATCTATTGAATAACATACATGATCATTATTTACATTTTTATTGCAGCTTTCTATTATGCTGACTGATTTGTTTTCTTCTTATTTAAATGATCTTCGTTTTCAAACGATATACATCTCTTAACTTGAAATGCCCCTAGATTATTCACAAGTTTTATATTGTTACTATGATAATAATTTTCTGTTTCTATATTATTTACACGTTGAATTAATTCAGCGATTTCTCTCTTTTTATTAGCAACTTCAAGTTTTAGTTTATTAACTTCCTTCATTAAAGGATTAAAATATATTTGGCATATTTTATGAAGGACAGATTCTTCTAGATCTGACAGTGTCAGCTCTCTATCAAATTTTCTTGACTTCATAAATTCTCCCAATGTTTTAAATATTTGGTTTTTGGATTCACCATCATGCGTTGCCTCAGCAGGGTTATTGTTATTGCCGGCGGTGTCACTTACAGTTCTTCTACTACGCAACTCTTTGATTTCTCTCTCTATGAAAAATCAGGGACATAAAGATATTTCATTCTTAAAATTTTTATAAAAATTCTTACCAAGTTTGTCAAAAAACTCTTCAACGTTGATGATATTGAAAGACATAGTAACAGTGTAACACACTGATTTAAAATTGAATTGAAAAACTACTACTTGAACTACTTGATTCTTTTTTACATTTCTACTTCTACTCATTTTAGGCCATAAAACCTAAATTTTAAAGATCTTTAAATATCCTTTGTTTCAAGGTTTAACTGTCACTAAATAGTAAGGGTGTTCGAGCAGCGGTTCAAACCAGTCCCAAAGCGTCAGACGCCTGCGCACTTCAATTTACGATGAATAATTTATTCCCAAGTACTAGTAAGATGTACGAGCGTAGTTTGACGATTTCCAAACTAGTCCGGACTCAGTTTGAGACGGCGCAGTTGAAGCGTCTTCGTCTTCTTAGAGTATAGTGTTCTCTGTTGTTGGAGAAATCCCTTTCAGAGAATACTACCACAGTCCTAAACTAAACCCTGGTTTGTGTTTTGTCCATCAGTCTTTCATTGATGTTCTCTCTTATCTTTGGTCATAAAACATATCTATCGGCAAAGTCATTTGTTCTATGACAACGAAATTGTAAGAAAGTAGAAGAGGTAGTTTGCATACTGCAGTTTGGTGTTCGAGCAGAACAAAATCCCAAACTGTTTCATACCGCACATGCGCATTTTAAACAGTTATCAAACCGTCCCCAACTACTGCTCGAACAGCCTTATTATTGAGTTCAACTTATTCTTCACACCTTCGCAGCTATTTTACATTCCATGCATGATATGTTTTTATACTATGGACTCATGTTCTTGATATTCAAAATTATGTAATGTGTGTTGCGTGTTGATTACATTTTTCAGAAATATGAAATATTTAATTTGCGTGTTCCTGTTTTTGAGATAATAACGATAAACATAGTTAAGTATATGAAATTCTTGAAGGCAACAACATGGATGCAATTAAAATTTTAAAACATCTCACTAAAAAAATACAACCACAGATGAAGATTACAACCCTACACGGCCGTTATTTGGTAACAAGCATTTGATCATTCGATCCAACGGAATTTATCTATGATTCGATCCGTTCGACACAGAGAACACCTACCTCCTTCGACATCACGGAGATAAATAAACAGAGAGAACATACAATTATTGTATGTTATCTCTGGTAGGAAGTGTCGTAGCAGTAGCACAAAAAGAATTATACTTTATACTGTTGTCGTAGTGTTCTCTGGCTGCTCGGCTGTGAGTGTGAATCCCGTAGAAAGTGGTGGTGGTGGATCGGTAGTATTCGGTAGGTATGTTTTCTCTGGAGAAAACCCTCCAAGTTTTCTCTGATCGGTAGTTTCAGGTAGTTTGATGTGTTTATGTTGCAATATGTAAGTATTTCTTTCTCAGTTTATTTTAGCTTCAGAAATCGATAGTATTCTTCTCACTGAGTCTACTGATACTAGGTTTATTATGCGTAATTGAAAATAAATACAATGTTATGATTGCGGATGTTGATTTTAGTGCATTAGTTTGTATTTTTGACTTACCCTCATATTATCCTGTATTGTTGAAATACAGTACTATAGATAAATTCAAAGATTCCAACAAGCTGAATCGATATCGATCGACACTTGCTATTGGAAAATTGGAAAATAAGAATAATAAGAATGCTAATTCACTATTACTAACTTTGGTTGGATTAAGGTTAGGTGAATTTTAGACTTCATCTTCAGATGTTAAGTTTTCTCTCTTTGTAATTATTACTACCAGAGACTTACTAACACAGCTAATTGTTAGGAACTGATTTCAATCGATTCAGGTTTTCACTACATTTGATTTACAATTGGTGTCCGTAGTCCGTATATAAATAGTTTATCTATGTATTAGTTTAGTCTATGGTTGTCCGTTGACTCAGTTAATCAAGTAATATCGATTTTTCTTAAATGTTGGAAACACGCTTTCTTAAACTAAATCCTTAATAATTAATTATAATAATTATTAACTAAATTCTGACTGCACGTACGTTACATAACCTCATTAATCTGGAAAATCAGTATCAAAACCACTTCTCTCAGTCTAGGGCTCCGTATAATCACAGCATCTGTTATCTATTACCGGTGTAACTTTTGGCTTAGACATGAATGCTTCCAAGATAAGGTAAATTGATTTTGTTGCAATATTTTTGTTATGAGAGACTTCATTTTGGTATTTGTATATTTCAGACCTCAGACCTTTATCCGTTGATCTACCAGATGGGAAATGTTTGTTTATTGAAAAAAATAGTGAAGGAACCACTTATATCAATAAAATTGTCTCAAACTCATCCTTCGATCGAGATAATGGAGAGAATGCAGAAGTAAGCATTACATTTCATTTTATAAATATATTTTGATTAAAAGACAGTCAATGTACCTACTGATATGATCTGCATGTAATCACCGAAAAGATGATGCCGCATAATAATGAAGTTATTTTTATGTTGTTAAAAAATATAGTTCAACAAAGTATTTACATGATGGCATTTGTCATTTTATTCCTTTATTCGATGTTTTCGAATATTGGACGGAGTGCATCATGAAGCTCTAACGGCACTGATCCATTACTTCTACACGTCCAAACTGCTCATAACTGAAGTAAAGGTCCGATATCTACTACGTGCATCAGAGTTATTTGTTTTGACTGATGTACTCCATGCCTGTTCTCATTTTCTGGAGGTAAATCACGCTAAATGTAAATTTTGTATAGAGTATTTGTATTTCCTTTTGGTAGTTCCCAATGAACTGCAAGTAAGTCTTCCTCGATATTATGAATCGATTAAATATGGCTACTTATTTGAGTGATTGAATCAAAGTTTTTTTTAAACATTCAGTATCTAGGAGAGAAGAATTTAAATGAATTATTATTTATCTTAGGTCTTCAATTCTGTCATAGCTCGGATCAAGCATGATATAGAAAAACGAAAACAATATCTGGTGTCATTGATGGAGATAGTTTGTCTCCGAGAAATCTTATTCAGAATGTGCAAGGAGAACCTTTATTTAAAACAAACACAGACTGTTGGGATTTGGAAGCTATGAATTATCATTACATAAAAGGTGAAATATTCAAAATGTATTTTCTAGTCATATAAATAAGAATTAATTGAATGATCATTTATTTTTATCTGCAGTTTTCCGCCCATTTCTGAATTGAATTTTCTCAAGTTTTATGTCTTGAAATATTTTTGACATATTAAAGGAAAATGACTTTTCGACCAATCGAGAAATTAAGAATTTTTTTGACGTTTTGATTCATAGTTTTTAAGTACACATAGCAAAAATACATATATGTATTTGAGAGTTTAACATGCCTCTATCTCGGAAACCGTAACTCTTTTGAAAAAATGTTCAATTTAAACGTTTCTGGATATTGTCCTATCTTTAATTATACCAACTCAGATTTTCGATTTTCGAGAAAATTTGTCCCCCACCCCCTTCGGGGACGGTTTTCGGAGGAAAGGAGATTTCGGATTTCCGTTTTTATGAATATGGGACCATTTCTCAAGCCTCCTCTCATGGATGAACCGAGTACGATTACTATATAAAAGGCGCGCACAAACCAGAAAAAAGCACACAGTCGAATTTTATACCTCCTCCATTCGGGGTTCGACGGTCAAAAAGGGAATTGGCTGACTTCCGAGATTAAAGATAGCAAGCTCTGATATAAGTGTTTTATAATTATTTTAGTTATCAGTTTCTATTTCGTAAAATGTATCTCCTTCAAAAATACAAATGATTAATTTATGGCATGTTTCTAATATGTGTTAGAATTATATTGAAAATCAGAGGAGAGAGTTTTCGAAGAAAATGAGGTAAGCATATATCAGAGTAGTACAAATGAGAAAAACTACAGCAGGGTCTAACATTGCGAGCCATTGCGTTATTAGTGCAACGATTCTATATTCTTTTCTAGTTATCTGATTACCAATCGCTCAGTAAACATTGATGGTACTCTTGTGTAGTAAACGAAATGAAAAATGTCCATAATAGTATGGGGTGAATCAAAAGGTTATGTCTGTTTATGTTACATTATTGTTTACTGATTACAGAGACAACTTATTGATTACCAGTCAACTTTCTGATTAGTAAGCGATTACTTTTCAGAGACTTATACGGACATTTATTGAATTTCATATTAATATAGCAGATACTATTTGTTGTAATTCTATCATACATTTTTGCAGTAATCAACGTAATTCCTAAGCCTGTTTTTATGCCTTCTTCACTTTCTAAACTTTAAAAATTTCATGATTTTCACTTGTATTGACAATATGTAAATTTGTTGTATAGGTACATGACTAATTTTTTGAACAATTTTTATTTCCTAGTTAGATATTCAAATAAATGAAAAAAATACAAAAAAATTACGAGTCTATTTTGAAAATAAAAAAAATATATTCAAAAATTGTTTTCATATTTCCCGCTTGAATTCTAAAAACGGCTGCAAAGTCACAATCTCCCTTAGTGTCCCACGGTATTAAAGAAAGGAGGAATAGAGCAGAGAACACTATCTGACCAGAGAGAAGACACAATATTGTATGTTCTCTCTGAGATGGATTTGTTCATCGACTTGATTACTACATCACTATCTTGGTCGATTTTGATAGGCGTTCGCAGTCACGTGATAATGGGTATGAAATTACAATTATTTAAATTGATTATATTTTAAATTCTAAGATAAATTTAACCGGCATAATGTGATTTTTGGTATGTTAGGACTACCTAATATGATCTGAACATCACTTTATATTGAAATCCATTAATGTCAAGTTCATTTCTAATATAATAAAATTCAACTGGAGATAATTTACAGATTGGTGGTTCAGACACAGAAGAGAGATGTCTGAACGTGTTCGATGTGGCAAATGAGAAGTGGTCGGAGTGCAGCAACACTTTTTGGAAGGTAGAGAAGATGCGGCTGCAGCCGGCTGCTACCATTCTAGACAATCTTCCCACAGGTGGGAAGAAAGGAGACTATTATTTAAAGTCATGCGAGAGGTTCGATCTTGAAACTGGGCAGTGGACAAAATTAAATAATATGTTGGACGGGAGATGAGGACATGACATTTGTGCAATGAACGGAAAAATTTACGCCTAAGTTCCACCGCTGTGACCTGTTTAGGGTTAAATAATTCGATTGTTTGATTTTATTCGCATCAACCAACTCCTAAAATCTGTAAAATAACAGTCTTTTTTAATATTTGTGTTCTGTGGAATGTTACTCACCGGAGACGGATTCTTGGACAAGTCTTCCTTATATGACTACTCCTAGGTCATTTCCCAGTAAGTTCCAATTATATTTGTTCTATAGCAGCGAAATTCTATCAAACTTTAAATCAACGAATAATTTATTGAACTAGGTGTATGGGGGTACAAATTTTTGTGTGAGATTTTTACATAAAAATTCTTGCAGATACTTCTAGCAGTCTGTACGCAAGCCTAGTGTATTTATATACTAAAAAATGCAAAGTATATACATAACTTACATCTAGAATTATAGTACATAGTACACATATATGACATATTTAGTATCCTTAACTGAGAATCATACAGTTATACTTTTGATTGATAATAACCGTTTTTTAGTAGTTCTTTTTTACTAATTTTTAATATTTTTAATTCCTTTGGTAGCATATGAAAATTTTTATTGGCAAATAACTCGTTTTTACCAACTTCTGATTTACATAACGGTAGAGTTAGTTTTAATTATTTTTCAGGTTTCAGAAATCCACGATTTCTACATAAATAAGCCAATAGTTCAAATTTCAAGTTCCTTTCGTAGCAGTCCTCATCAAAATGTTAGGAGCAAATTCGCGCATTTTTTATGTTGACCTTATCTGCCCGTTTATAAGCATTTTCCCATTGTTTGCTAACATTTTCGTCCTTTGGAAACCGAGAATACATTAAATCTGCGGTGAAGACTGATAGTCTGTGTGGCATCCAGCTATGGCACAACGCATTTTGATAATTATTTAAATATAATAAAGCAATAAACAGAAGCACAACCTCACACCGACAAACAAATCAAATGAGAGTTGAGCTACTTCGTACGAACAAGCTAACCACATGACGTCAACGCGTAGATTTAGGCTCCGCCCAGAATGCGCAATATCATATCTTTGTATCGTGTGTATAACCTATACCACTGACGTGACAGTTAGGGCACATAATGGTGGGCGGTGATAATACACATCTATACAGTGCTCTAGTTGCGCTACAACCCTTGCGCTCTGAGATAGTTCACAGTTCGATTAAAAGATATTGTTTACCAAATTCCCCAACAACCAGAGATAACATTATAAAATTATGAAATTTTATGACTAAATCTCAAAAAAAGACAGATAAATAAAACTAAATATCGGATTAATAGCGTCTCTCGAAAATTGTATTATAACAAAATTTTCATTCATCGATATTTTTGTCTCGGAATAAGATATTGAGATGTAGTTTTCACTAGCCTCATTTCACAACATTTTTATGATAAAAAAGTCATATTATTGCATTTAATTTCAAGAGAATTTAGCAATTTTATGTAATTATATAGAGAAACGCACTCTAGTGGCATCACTAAGAAATACACATATTACGAGTAAGATGGATTTGATGGAGCAATAAACTATTTTTCCAACAAGACTAAGCTTGCTAAAATCCGTTCATTCGTTAAGAAGTTACAGCTGTTTATTTAAAATAACATTATTAACCCCCACCACTTTATTTCAACAGATACGTCAATTAGTTGTTCTAAACGAAAATTCTCAAATTAAGCTTAGCTTTAAAAACCATATATTTTTTTGGTACCTTTACTAGTTAAAATCACTTTACAAGTTGAACATGGCGGATACGCCCCCTGGTGGGCATCTTGGAAATCTGAAAATATTTTCCATGATCTTCTCTTGGTCACTTTAGTCAAAACTTTTTTACCGCAGGTCTCTATGATGAATAGCTCCCGAGATACGGCACTTTGCATTCTTATCTGGCCACCCTGTACATCGTTTTGTAAATTTGAGGCGAAAACCGAGCGAGCTTCGTTAACCAGTTGACTAAGGCGCTACCGTCGAAAATGAGTATTTTGTAGAATAATTCAACATATCAGGTGACCAAAAATGGCTATAGGTACTTATGTGTTCCTAGAGTCTCTCAACGGCAATCACCAGCCCGCTGCCTGCTAGAACACTTAAGTACCTATAGCCGTTTCTGGTCGCCTGATAGCCGAATGTTGAATTATTGTACAAAATACTCATTTTTGACGGTAGCGCCCTCGTCACTTGGTTAACGAAGCTCACTCGGTTTTCGCCTCAAATTTACTATACGATGTACACTTATATGTAGTATCTATCTTCTTTGCTATAGTCTTTCCAGTACCACCATTCTATCGCATCTTGATTGTTAACTAATAATCTAGTATTGTATATTATATTATTATTACCATATATTCGAATTTAACCGAACATGTTAGAAAATTTCACCCTGGTAAATTAAAGGCATTTATACTAAATCTGAGGGGATGATTATTTTCCTTCCCTAAATGCAGATTATTTACTCTCTTGACAGCTTCCAGTTCAAATTCATGGAACAGACCACATAACATTTTTATGATAAAGCGTTAAGAAATAATGATAAATAATGGCTGTTGTAGTTTGTTGTTGTACACACAACTTCAAAATTACCAGCATCGATAGACTTAATATTATTTTGTCTTTTTCAGTGTAACATTACGAAAACCTTTCACTAATAGAAGATATATAGGCTTAGGCCGGATTTTCATGGATCCGTCGGTACGTCGATACGTCAGAGCTCCCATTGGTTGTAAAATTCAGCTTCTCATTGGTTAATTGGTTAAATTTTTCGGACGTTTTGACATGCTCATGCATCCGACAATACGACAAGTCTGAATGTATATACATTGTTGCTAGATGTTTTATTAAATACGGTATAAGAAACCATTGATGGTTATTCACAGTTGTAGAATTCATGCTTTTCTGGCAAAAACAGAAATGTACTAAAACAAAACCAAGTATTATTAGGTTATACATATATTTTCGTCATATTGCACGCCTTTTCTGTCTTATACAAGAACATTTGACCTATTCACCTTTTGTAATGTTTCAATCTGGCAACATTGATTTCATTACGAAAAAAAAATTCAGATTGCTACTTGCTATCAGAGTCTCTGTTGCTATGGTCAGAAAGCAAACACTAGTTTGTTTTTGTGGCTTGGGTGCAATTTTGTTTACCACGATGGTCTTGTCTTCCCTAGGTCCCACCAAAACGCAACATCTCTTACCTATGGGTCCCACTAACTTCAGTGAATTATCAAAATATTCACTGGACATCCTCAGATAATTAAAATACTTTTCAATATCAGCTAGTCTCAGTTCATTTAATAAATTATGATAAGCGCCCTGTTCTTTTCTGCATTTAAAAATGTTTCTGATCCACAATCTTTTTACTTTCTGATTATAAGCAAAATGTATAAAAGTTTAATATTATTTGTTTTTCGTCATTTCGTATTTATAACTTTATAATAAACAAAAAAACTTGAAATTCAAGCAACAGGCAACTGTCAGAAAAGTGAGGTTAAAGAGAATCCGATATCGGACAAAAGTTAAATTTTAACTTCTTCCGTCATCGGATACATTGAGCTATATCGGATCGACGGATGACGGATCCATGAAAATCCACCCTTAGGCTTCCTTTTTTGCATTGGGGATTCTGGTATTTGGAGATTCACGTCATTGGCTGAAATGTTCACGTGACCGTAGCGAGAAACGTCAAAATCGCCGAATCTCCAAATACCCAAGAAGTTCATTCAAGTTCAACTTTCTGACAGTCTCCACAATAACGCGCACGCGCAATTTTCAATTGGTTTGCTTGCGTCGGCTTGTTGTCATCTCATCAGATTAGATTAAATTTATAAATATTAACTGAGGACTGTGGTTTTAGAAAAACAACTTCAAATATAGAAGAGCAGTTGATCAAACGACAAACATCGTCTGCTGGACCGTCTTCATCAATTGCTTTTTTTCTTAAATAGAATATTTAATACTAAGAATGATTTGTTCACAATTAACATAATTTTTCATATCGTATAATTTTTTTGGCAAATTTTATTAACATGTTGAAATATAGGTTCACATCATCGCCATATTACTTTGTTAGATACGTACTATAACTGTAGAAAAAGTTATAATAATGTGTACACTATTCATATTATATAAATTAGTTCATTTAAAAAGTCCTTATTTCTACTAAAAGCAACTTGAAAGCGCAAATAGCCATATCTTGTCCCGTTAATTTCAAATTCTACTAACCGCATGACGTCAATCAAGTAGGATAGAAAATACGGAGGGAGTACTTAAGTTATAAAGTGAAGCCGCGCGGAATTTAGGCAACCCGTCAAGTATGAAGACTGGTGCGGACGTTAACAAAGGGAACTTGCAAGAAAATCATCAGTTTTGCTGATGTTCTGCTTTTTTGCTTGCTATAAGGAAGAGAAATGACAAAAAGAAGTCACAGCGTTTATTGTATTATCGTTTAGAGTACCACCTACAATCTTATAATATAAATTTTATATACGATACTTATAAAATTAATTACTACCTAAATCCGCAAAAAAAGAAACTCACATGATTTTACAGAATAAACAACACATTAATGTCCTTTAAACAAAATTAACTTATTTTAAAACTGCCTCCTAATTTCAGATATATCTATAACATTTATTGCAATAAAATGAAATCTTATATCTACATATTTGGCCGCAATTATCTTTATTAACGAAAATAAATGATTATCTAAGGGATGTTAATCGAAAACGTGGCCATTGAGGGTTTCAAAAATAGTGGAATTTGAAAATTATTGCAATACCTTATTGGACAAATGCACTGGCGTATATTGTCTTGCTTAGGTCTTCTCAGCACTTTTACCATGGCCTGACGAATGGACTTATTACTTATAAATCAGCGAAAGAATAAAGCAAATCATCTCATTTTTCACTGCTATGAGCAATGTACATGCTTCGCGGGTTACCTATACGCCAGGTGGCTTCACTACCACGCAATGCACTCTAAACCAATGCTACCTCTATACCTTCTGACCTCCTTGACGTCAATGCGCCGACTGGACGAAATTGAGACGGTTATTTTGCATAATATCCTTGTATCATAGTATCATGTCACGTACCACAGACAACAGAAAAATTTGAGTTCACCATAAGGGTGTTCGAGCAGCGGTTCAAACCAGTCCCAAACCGTCAGACGCCTGCGCACTTCAATTTACGATGAAACAATTGATTCCCAACTACTAGTAAGATGTTCGAGCAGCAGTTTGACGATTTCCAAACTAGTTCGGTCTCAGTTTGAGACAGGCGCAATTGAAACTTCTTCTTCTTCTTAGAGTTGTTGTTGTTGGACTAATCCGTTTCAGAGAACACTGCCTCAGTCCTAAACTAAACACTGGTTTTGTGTTTTGTCCATGAGTCTTTCATTGTTCTCTCTTATCCTTGGTCATAAGACATATCAATCGGCATAATCATTTGCTCTATGACGATGAAATTGTAAGAAATTGGAAGGGGTAGTTTGCAAATTGCAGTTGGTGTTCGAGCACATGGTACAATAAGACCAGGTATGTTACATTGATGGACGCGTTTTCGTTCAGTTGACGCACCTCATCCGAAGTCCGCCATATTTGTTTTATCCCGCTTTCCAATTCAAATTAGAATATATTTTTGCTACGATTTTTGTGTATATCATCAACTAATCTTTTTATACTCATGCTTTTCATTCATTCTCTCATAATACGTATCAGAAGCAGAAATGATGAAATTTATATTTTTAATTATTGATATTTTTTTTGAACTATAAAGTGGGATATTGTTTATAACCTTTTTCAATGTGTCTTCGATTATATTGTTTACTTGTAGAGATGTTTTAAGAGAGAGAAATGTTGGGTTTTACCATTATCTTGGATGTAGTGTTCTCTGCACAAGAGTCACAAGAGTGTTCGTGTTCTCTGCACATGACACAATATGACAATAAATATGGCGGATTTGGGATGACTCTCGGAACATGAGGAATACCCCCATCAGACTCATATCTCATATATTTTACTACAAAATTCTATTTTCGCGTTACTAATAAATTAATTCTTAGTAACAAAAAATGGATGATAAAAACACATGTATTATTTGTAGATAGAAATATCAGCATGGATAAATATTAAACACAATATGGGTATGGCATTTAATCGTAATAAATGGTCGCAGATAGTGGAATGTGTCGCTTATTTTTGTAAATACGATGATTTTAATTGGGATGGGTCTCTTCAGCATATTTTACAGAATTGTTTGAAGCAAAAACTACATGTGATGGTAGCTAGAGCACCAAGAGTATTTCATATTGGAGAATGGTAGGCTCGATATTATCTATCACCGATATATATTGAATTGCGTGAATTTGAAATTGACAGACATAAAAAATAAATCAAAATACTTTAATTGTTTCCATTCATATACAGTTTTCTATAGTCCAAAATAGAAAAAAAAATCAATAAGCGACGTAAGATTCTCAAAATAACTGTACATAAAATTTGTTTTATGGTTGTTGAATATTCTGTAATGAGCTTCTTTGGTTTTGGTGAGTTTTCTAATGATAACTTTTTTTTTCAGTTCCAAAAGACATAGATAATACGAATTTTTTCTTTTATTGGTGAAAAGAAAAAAATATCGTATAAATCTTGTAAATAACGGGTTGTTTGAATGTGTGTATGTAACACTAAGTTTTCATCAGTTCTCTCGAGCAATTTTCACCCTGATAGATTTTTTGAACGGAAAACTTTTTTAAATTATTTTTATATATTTTTAAATTATGTTCATCATAAGAATACAACTGTAAATCAACATCAAGTTAATCTGGTGAGTATTTGCATTATTATATTGCTTATTATTATGTGTATACAAGAATAACTGAGAATATATTTATATGCAAATGATTAAATCAAATTTATCTTCAGGTAAATAACAATCTAGATCTAGATGATAGATAACTGCAAGTATTTCAATTAGAATTAGGTACGCAGATGACATGGTAGTCCCTGCCCTGGCGGAATCAGTATCTACAATCTACCGACATCACATACATTACTTTATTAACCCCTTAACTCAAGTTAGTATCACATTGGAATTGGAGATAAACAACTCAATAACTAGAATACTTGTTTTTAGTACAACTTCAGAAGAACATTTCCAACAACTGTGATTCCATCCAAAGTCCAAAGCATTTATAGAAGTTGTTGTATAGGTAAGGATGTAAATATGCAACTGGACCACTTAAAAGAGAATAGCAGAGATATCGAGATTGCGAGAACAAGATTTAGTGATATGTAGAAACTCTGCCAACCGAAATTATCCATCTTTATAAGGCATCGAACATGTCTGTGAAACATGAGACATGGTCATTGAAGATGAAATCTTGGCTGGGGAATATAAAAGACAAACATTACAAACAGTCTGAAACACAATGCTCACAAACGAGGCGAATTTGCCAAAGAGGACACCAATTTCAACAGAGATGGCAACAAAATCATTGTTGACACAGGTAAGTTTTATTTTATTATATATTAGATTATCTCTTAAATGAAGATGATACACTCATATATATTCACAGATTTACGTAGAAACTCGGAAAATTAGAGCACAAAATGGATGATGAACGAGAAGGTATCCTTTGCAGATCTTAGCAAGTTTTGGATCGAACATACGACCGTAGAATAAACCCACTATCCACCAAAATAGGACGATACAATTCTGAAGAAGCCTTGGTATTCAATTATGAATGTATAGATATTCATAAGTTAGAATGGTAAATGTAAATTAATGTGCATTTGTATGGGAAGCACCCAATTTTTGTAATTGTACGTAATTTTTATTTGATATATGAAGTTCTTCGCGAATGATTTGTTTTTTGTAATTTGGATTTATTGTATTAATAAAACTTTCATTATTCTAATTATAGTTTTATTCAAGGCGAAAATTGCTGTAATACCTTAGAATGTATTACAGCAATTTTTGTGAACGCATCTTCTTATCATCAATTATTATTAAATGACACGATATTTTGAATATTCCTGCAATTTTTAAATCATTGATGTGAGCGCCATCTAAGACGCAGTCGCTGGAAAATGTGGACCAATGAATTGTTAGGGATCAAAAATGTATTATTGTATAAATTGAGTTGACCGTCTCTTCCCTCATTAGACTCACCAATACCCACAATTTGTCAGGTTCTTAGTTGGGTAATTTGGTAATCAGACATTACTGTGGAAAAGACCATTATTAATGATGAATGATGATTTCGAGATAAAATTCAGTATTTATTTTTTCTATGGATAGAAACACCACAAGCGTTTTGTTAATCAAATGTCATTTGTATAAGTTCGTTCAGTTTTGATATGTTTGTTTATACTGTGATATAACAGAGGCACAGGCTTGTAAGCTGTGACCGTGGTTTTGATTGGTTTCGTTAAATTAGTTATCTTCCTGAAAATATTTGTCATATTCGGCGATCTCAACATTCAACTCCAAAAATACTTGAAATACCCTGAGATCACTTGAAGTATTTCGTGATAAAAATATACCTGAAATTCCTCCGCAACTAAAAAACTTGAACCCACCAAATGAATATTTCATCCTTGTTTCAAATTTAGTGTCGTGGGTTCGGAAACTGTTTCAAAATACCTCAATAGAATCAAAAGCCATGCTGTAGGGTCTGATAGAATCTCTTTAAGTATGCTATATTTGATTGTACCTCAGATATTGGAGCAAATTACATATAATTTTTAACTTCTCTATTATATCTAATGGAAACATGCCTAAGTTAGACCTTTAGCAAAACGCAATAATCCAACTGAATTGTGTGCTTTAAGACCAATCCGCATTCTTCCAACTCTCTCGAAAGCGTTCGAAATGATAATTAAAGAAGAGGTAACGACATATATAAGTATGACTAATTTTATGACAGATGTTCAATCTGGATTCCGTCCCCAATACAGTACAACAACAGGACTGAGTCTGATTACAGTCGCGTCAGGGCTCTTGCTCCGTTTGTGTTTAAGTAAAGTCGTTCTTTTCTTTTTTATTTTATTTGTTTATATTGTGAGGGCTCTAAATACAGAATCGCACCCGAACATAAAGTGAAAAGTAAACATTTTATCATTGCACGTTGGTTTTGGGATGAAAACGAAGGAAAGGTGGAAAGTGTTATCAATCAAATTAAATCACGCTTCATTAGTTTGCACCACTTTTTCCTTGTTATTAATTATTTGGTAAACGAAAAAACAATTCATTGGGATGTTTAACTGTCGTGCTTTGACATGGGGACAATACAATATAATAATATGTAATAACTAAAATACGACTTGAACGGCATAAGTGACTACACAATTAATAAATCTGTACGAACTCGGCGAATAACGCGCTGCATCTTTTCAAAGTCCCATAACTATTTAATTTTTAGAGATAAATTTGAATTGATTCTTTAACATTTTTGTTTTATTTCGCTTAAATTTTTATAATCAATCGATAAAAAAAGGAAACTTCATTATTCATTAAGGACTCAGGTTGATTGAAAATGAATCAAATGAGAAAATGTTTTTCTTGTCACGAAAGAATGATTCGCGCAATAAATACCACTAAACAATGCCTACCACATGAACTCAAAGACTTCAGCTTGAGAAATTTTAAAAAAACATTTCAAAGTCGTCCTCGGAACAAGGTAATGATGTGTTTACTATTCTGATGACTCTTGCATTGATTTTTGGTACATGTATAATGACGTCTACGTACTAAAACTTTCATTATTAAAACATTTTGTCACTTATATATAAGAAATAAAAATTTACTAGTTTATATCTATACTTGTATCTAACCCAATATATTAACTTGTTTTTATGTATACATACATAAATTATATTTGAAGGTTTATATATACTTATGTATTTAATAGGTATGTGACTGGTAACAGATTTTATAGATTAGTGTGTACGTCCCAGGTTGGGTTTCAAAGTAGCTCTAATAGCTGAACTCCGCCCATTCATCATACTTGTTAACCTTTAAAATTGTAAACCACTGAATGTGATGAATAAAAGAATAATATTATTATTATTATAAACACAATAATTGTAGTGTTTTGTATCTTGAAATCATCACACAAAATTAACGCTAACCCATAAACTACAATGGCTATTAAACAGCCATTGGTCCTGGCTACATTGAGAACTATGTGATTGGAGGTAGTGTTTTCTTTGGCTATATAAGTAATAACTAGTCGTGAAGACTTGTTAGAGACACTTTTGCGACCACGAAAACTCTGACAAAACAGAACTTGACAACCATTTATGTTTATAATCCAACATTTTGCTGATTTTTCTCGATACTCGGTAATATTTTTACAAACGTCTATTGAACTACACCCATAAACTTACAAAGATGTAATGCATACTTTATATAGTGAACATAATGTAAAGCAAGTTTTGATTGAATCTTAATGAACTGTTGGGAAGTTTATACATAAGTTACAATTAAAAATATTAAAACAACTTGTAAGAGCATGCTTTCTATGCAAGGAATATGCTTAGAGTATAAACGCAACATCTCTTATCTATGAAGCTTAGACTAAAGTTTACGACTAGAGTAGCGAAACTTGGAGGAAGTCATGAGATAAAATATATGAAGTGTTTTTCTCTGAGTCAAACTGATCGATTAAAATAAGAGAGCACAGTTCATCTTAAAATCTATTGAATAACATACATGATCATTATTTACATTTTTATTGCAGCTTTCTATTATGCTGACTGATTTGTTTTCTTCTTATTTAAATGATCTTCGTTTTCAAACGATATACATCTCTTAACTTGAAATGCCCCTAGATTATTCACAAGTTTTATATTGTTACTATGATAATAATTTTCTGTTTCTATATTATTTACACGTTGAATTAATTCAGCGATTTCTCTCTTTTTATTAGCAACTTCAAGTTTTAGTTTATTAACTTCCTTCATTAAAGGATTAAAATATATTTGGCATATTTTATGAAGGACAGATTCTTCTAGATCCGACAGTGTCAGCTCTCTATCAAATTTTCTTGACTTCATAAATTCTCCCAATGTTTTAAATATTTGGTTTTTGGATTCACCATCATGCGTTGCCTCAGCAGGGTTATTGTTATTGCCGGCGGTGTCACTTACAGTTCTTCTACTACGCAACTCTTTGATTTCTCTCTCTATGAAAAATCAGGGACATAAAGATATTTCATTCTTAAAATTTTTATAAAAATTCTTACCAAGTTTGTCAAAAAACTCTTCAACGTTGATGATATTGAAAGACATAGTAACAGTGTAACACACTGATTTAAAATTTAATTGAAAAACTACTACTTGAACTACTTGATTCTTTTTTACATTTCTACTTCTACTCATTTTAGGCCATAAAACCTAAATTTTAAAGATCTTTAAATATCCTTTGTTTCAAGGTTTAACTGTCTAAATAGTAAGGGTGTTCGAGCAGCGGTTCAAACCAGTCCCAAAGCGTCAGACGCCTGCGCACTTCAATTTACGACGAATAATTTATTCCCAAGTACTAGTAAGATGTACGAGCGTAGTTTGACGATTTCCAAACTAGTCCGGACTCAGTTTGAGACGGCGCAGTTGAAGCGTCTTCGTCTTCTTAGAGTATAGTGTTCTCTGTTGTTGGAGAAATCCCTTTCAGAGAATACTACCACAGTCCTAAACTAAACCCTGGTTTGTGTTTTGTCCATCAGTCTTACATTGATGTTCTCTCTTATCTTTGGTCATAAAACATATCTATCGGCAAAGTCATTTGTTCTATGACAACGAAATTGTAAGAAAGTAGAAGAGGTAGTTTGCAAACTGCAGTTTGGTGTTCGAGCAGAACAAAATCCCAAACTGTTTCATACCGCACATGCGCATTTTAAACAGTTATCAAACCGTCCCCAACTACTGCTCGAACAGCCTTATTATTGAGTTCAACTTATTCTTCACACCTTCGCAGCTATTTTACATTCCATGCATGATATGTTTTTATACTATGGACTCATGTTCTTGATATTCAAAATTATGTAATGTGTGCTGCGTGTTGATTACATTTTTCAGAAATATGAAATATTTAATTTGCGTGTTCCTGTTTTTGAGATAATAACGATAAACATAGTTAAGTATATGAAATTCTTGAAGGCGACAACATGGATGCAATTAAAATTTTAAAACATCTCACTAAAAAAATACAACCACAGATGAAGATTACAACCCTACACGGCCGTTATTTGGTAACAAGCATTTGATCATTCGATCCAACGGAATTTATCTATGATTCGATCCGTTCGACACAGAGAACACCTACCTCCTTCGACATCACGGAGATAAATAAACAGAGAGAACATACAATTATTGTATGTTATCTCTGGTAGGAAGTGTCGTAGCAGTAGCTCAAAAAGAATTATACTTTGTACTGTTGTCGTAGTGTTCTCTGGCTGCTCGGCTGTGAGTGTGAATCCCGTAGAAAGTGGTGGTGGTGGATCGGTAGTATTCGGTAGGTATGTTTTCTCCAGAGAAAACATACCTCCAAGTTTTCTCTGATCGGTAGTTTCAGGTAGTTTGATGTGTTTATGTTGCAATATGTAAGTATTTCTTTCTCAGTTTATTTTAGCTTCAGAAATCGATAGTATTCTTCTCACTGAGTCTACTGATACTAGGTTTATTATGCGTAATTGAAAATAAATACAATGTTATGATTGCGGATGTTGATTTTAGTGCATTAGTTTGTATTTTTGACTTACCCTCATATTATCCTGTATTGTTGAAATACAGTACTATAGATAAATTCAAAGATTCCAACAAGCTGAATCGATATCGATCGACACTTGCTATTGGAAAATTGGAAAATAAGAATAATAAGAATGCTAATTCACTATTACTAACTTTGGTTGGATTAAGGTTAGGTGAATTTTAGACTTCATCTTCAGATGTTAAGTTTTCTCTCTTTGTAATTATTACTACCAGAGACTTACTACCACAGCTAATTGTTAGGAACTGATTTCAATCGATTCAGGTTTTCACTACATTTGATTTACAATTGGTGTCCGTAGTCCGTATATAAATAGTTTATCTATGTATTAGTTTAGTCTATGGTTGTCCGTTGACTCAGTTAATCAAGTAATATCGATTTTTCTTAAATGTTGGAAACACGCTTTCTTAAACTAAATCCTTAATAATTAATTATAATAATTATTAACTAAATTCTGACTGCACGTACGTTACATAACCTCATTAATCTGGAAAATCAGTATCAAAACCACTTCTCTCAGTCTAGGGCTCCGTATAATCACAGCATCTGTTATCTATTACCGGTGTAACTTTTGGCTTAGACATGAATGCTTCCAAGATAAGGTAAATTGATTTTGTTGCAATATTTTTGTTATCAGAGACTTCATTTTGGTATTTGTATATTTCAGACCTCAGACCTTTATCCGTTGATCTACCAGATGGGAAATGTTTGTTTATTGAAAAAAATAGTGAAGGAACCACTTATATCAATAAAATTGTCTCAAACTCATCCTTCGATCGAGATAATGGAGAGAATGCAGAAGTAAGCATTACATTTCATTTTATAAATATATTTTGATTAAAAGACAGTCAATGTACCTACTGATATGATCTGCATGTAATCACCGAAAAGATGATGCCGCATAATAATGAAGTTATTTTTATGTTGTTAAAAAATATAGTTCAACAAAGTATTTACATGATGGCATTTGTCATTTTATTCCTTTATTCGATGTTTTCGAATATTGGAGGGAGTGCATCATGAAGCTCTAACGGCACTGATCCATTACTTCTACACGTCCAAACTGCTCATAACTGAAGTAAAGGTCCGATATCTACTACGTGCATCAGAGTTATTTGTTTTGACTGATGTACTCCATGCCTGTTCTCATTTTCTGGAGGTAAATCACGCTAAATGTAAATTTTGTATAGAGTATTTGTATTTCCTTTTGGTAGTTCCCAATGAACTGCAAGTAAGTCTTCCTCGATATTATGAATCGATTAAATATGGCTACTTATTTGAGTGATTGAATCAAAGTTTTTTTTAAACATTCAGTATCTAGGAGAGAAGAATTTAAATGAATTATTATTTATCTTAGGTCTTCAATTCTGTCATAGCTCGGATCAAGCATGATATAGACAAACGAAAACAATATCTGGTGTCATTGATGGAGATAGTTTGTCTCCGAGAAATCTTATTCAGAATGTGCAAGGAGAACCTTTATTTAAAACAAACACAGACTGTTGGGATTTTGAAGCTATGAATTATCATTACATAAAAGGTGAAATATTCAAAATGTATTTTCTAGTCATATAAATAAGAATTAATTGAATGATCATTTATTTTTATCTGCAGTTTTCCGACCATTTCTGAATTGAATTTTCTCAAGTTTTATGTCTTGAAATATTTTTGACATATTAAAGGAAAATGACTTTTCGACCAATCAAGAAATTAAGAATTTTTTTGACGTTTTGATTCATAGTTTTTAAGTACACATAGCAAAAATACATATATGTATTTGAGAGTTTAACATGCCTCTATCTCGGAAACCGTAACTCTTTTGAAAAAATGTTCAATTTAAACGTTTCTGGATATTGTCCTATCTTTAATTATACCAACTCAGATTTTCGATTTTCGAGAAAATTTGTCCCCCACCCCCTTCGGGGACGGTTTTCGGAGGAAAGGAGATTTCGGATTTCCGTTTTTATGAATATGGGACCATTTCTCAAGCCTCCTCTCATGGATGAACCGAGTACGATTACTATATAAAAGGCGCGCACAAACCAGAAAAAAGCACACAGTCGAATTTTATACCTCCTCCATTCGGGGTTCGACGGTCAAAAAGGGAATTGGCTGACTTCCGAGATTAAAGATAGCAAGCTCTGATATAAGTGTGTTTTATAATTATTTTAGTTATCAGTTTCTATTTCGTAAAATGTATCTCCTTCAAAAATACAAATGATTAATTTATGGCATGTTTCTAATATGTGTTAGAATTATATTGAAAATCAGAGGAGAGAGTTTTCGAAGAAAATGAGGTAAGCATATATCAGAGTAGTACAAATGAGAAAAACTACAGCAGGGTCTAACATTGCGAGCCATTGCGTTATTAGTGCAACGATTCTATATTCTTTTCTAGTTATCTGATTACCAATCGCTCAGTAAACATTGATGGTACTCTTGTGTAGTAAACGAAATGAAAAATGTCCATAATAGTATGGGGTGAATCAAAAGGTTATGTCTGTTTATGTTACATTATTGTTTACTGATTACAGAGACAACTTATTGATTACCAGTCAACTTTCTGATTAGTAAGCGATTACTTTTCAGAGACTTATACGGACATTTATTGAATTTCATATTAATATAGCAGATACTATTTGTTGTAATTCTATCATAAATTTTTGCAGTAATCAACGTAATTCCTAAGCCTGTTTTTATGCCTTCTTCACTTTCTAAACTTTAAAAATTTCATGATTTTCACTTGTATTGACAATATGTAAATTTGTTGTATAGGTACTTGACTAATTTTTTGAACAATTTTTATTTCCTAGTTAGATATTCAAATAAATGAAAAAAATACAAAAAAATTATGAGTCTATTTTGAAAATAAAAAAAATATATTCAAAAATTGTTTTCATATTTCCCGCTTGAATTCTAAAAACGGCTGCAAAGTCACAATCTCCCTTAGTGTCCCACGGTATTAAAGAAAGGAGGAATAGAGCAGAGAACACTATCTGACCAGAGAGAAGACACAATATTGTATGTTCTCTCTGAGATGGATTTGTTCATCGACTTGATTACTACATCACTATCTTGGTCGATTTTGATAGGCGTTCGCAGTCACGTGATAATGGGTATGAAATTACAATTATTTAAATTGATTATATTTTAAATTCTAAGATAAATTTAACCGGCATAATGTGATTTTTGGTATGTTAGGACTACCTAATATGATCTGAACATCACTTTATATTGAAATCCATTAATGTCAAGTTCATTTCTAATATAATAAAATTCAACTGGAGATAATTTACAGATTGGTGGTTCAGACACAGAAGAGAGATGTCTGAACGTGTTCGATGTGGCAAATGAGAAGTGGTCGGAGTGCAGCAACACTTTTTGGAAGGTAGAGAAGATGCGGCTGCAGCCGGCTGCTACCATTCTAGACAATCTTCCCACAGGTGGGAAGAAAGGAGACTATTATTTAAAGTCATGCGAGAGGTTCGATCTTGAAACTGGGCAGTGGACAAAATTAAATAATATGTTGGACGGGAGATGAGGACATGACATTTGTGCAATGAACGGAAAAATTTACGCCTAAGTTCCACCGCTGTGACCTGTTTAGGGTTAAATAATTCGATTGTTTGATTTTATTCGCATCAACCAACTCCTAAAATCTGTAAAATAACAGTCTTTTTTAATATTTGTGTTCTGTGGAATGTTACTCACCGGAGACGGATTCTTGGACAAGTCTTCCTTATATGACTACTCCTAGGTCATTTCCCAGTAAGTTCCAATTATATTTGTTCTATAGCAGCGAAATTCTATCAAACTTTAAATCAACGAATAATTTATTGAACTAGGTGTATGGGGGTACAAATTTTTGTGTGAGATTTTTACATAAAAATTCTTGCAGATACTTCTAGCAGTCTGTACGCAAGCCTAGTGTATTTATATACTAAAAAATGCAAAGTATATACATAACTTACATCTAGAATTATAGTACATAGTACACATATATGACATATTTAGTATCCTTAACTGAGAATCATACAGTTATACTTTTGATTGATAATAACCGTTTTTTAGTAGATCTTTTTTACTAATTTTTAATATTTTTAATTCCTTTGGTAGCATATGAAAATTTTTATTGGCAAATAACTCGTTTTTACCAACTTCTGATTTACATAACGGTAGAGTTAGTTTTAATTATTTTTCAGGTTTCAGAAATCCACGATTTCTACATAAATAAGCCAATAGTTCAAATTTCAAGTTCCTTTCGTAGCAGTCCTCATCAAAATGTTAGGAGCAAATTCGCGCATTTTTTATGTTGACCTTATCTGCCCGTTTATAAGCATTTTCCCATTGTTTGCTAACATTTTCGTCCTTTGGAAACCGAGAATACATTAAATCTGCGGTGAAGACTGATAGTCTGTGTGGCATCCAGCTATGGCACAACGCATTTTGATAATTATTTAAATATAATAAAGCAATAAACAGAAGCACAACCTCACACCGACAAACAAATCAAATGAGAGTTGAGCTACTTCGTACGAACAAGCTAACCACATGACGTCAACGCGTAGATTTAGGCTCCGCCCAGAATGCGCAATATCATATCTTTGTATCGTGTGTATAACCTATACCACTGACGTGACAGTTAGGGCACATAATGGTGGGCGGTGATAATACACATCTATACAGTGCTCTAGTTGCGCTACAACCCTTGCGCTCTGAGATAGTTCACAGTTCGATTAAAAGATATTGTTTACCAAATTCCCCAACAACCAGAGATAACATGATTAAAAATTATAAAATTATGAAATTTTATGACTAAATCTCAAAAAAAGACAGATAAATAAAACTAAATATCGGATTAATAGCGTCTCTCGAAAATTGTATTATAACAAAATTTTCATTCATCGATATTTTTGTCTCGGAATAAGATATTGAGATGTAGTTTTCACTAGCCTCATTTCACAACATTTTTATGATAAAAAAGTCATATTATTGCATTTAATTTCAAGAGAATTTAGCAATTTTATGTAATTATATAGAGAAACGCACTCTAGTGGCATCACTAAGAAATACACATATTACGAGTAAGATGGATTTGATGGAGCAATAAACTATTTTTCCAACAAGACTAAGCTTGCTAAAATCCGTTCATTCGTTAAGAAGTTACAGCTGTTTATTTAAAATAACATTATTAACCCCCACCACTTTATTTCAACAGATACGTCAATTAGTTGTTCTAAACGAAAATTCTCAAATTAAGCTTAGCTTTAAAAACCATATATTTTTTTGGTACCTTTACTAGTTAAAATCACTTTACAAGTTGAACATGGCGGATACGCCCCCTGGTGGGCATCTTGGAAATCTGAAAATATTTTCCATGATCTTCTCTTGGTCACTTTAGTCAAAACTTTTTTACCGCAGGTCTCTATGATGAATAGCTCCCGAGATACGGCACTTTGCATTCTTATCTGGCCACCCTGTACATCGTTTTGTAAATTTGAGGCGAAAACCGAGCGAGCTTCGTTAACCAGTTGACTAAGGCGCTACCGTCGAAAATGAGTATTTTGTAGAATAATTCAACATATCAGGTGACCAAAAATGGCTATAGGTACTTATGTGTTCCTAGAGTCTCTCAACGGCAATCACCAGCCCGCTGCCTGCTAGAACACTTAAGTACCTATAGCCGTTTCTGGTCGCCTGATAGCCGAATGTTGAATTATTGTACAAAATACTCATTTTTGACGGTAGCGCCCTCGTCACTTGGTTAACGAAGCTCACTCGGTTTTCGCCTCAAATTTACTATACGATGTACACTTATATGTAGTATCTATCTTCTTTGCTATAGTCTTTCCAGTACCACCATTCTATCGCATCTTGATTGTTAACTAATAATCTAGTATTGTATATTATATTATTATTACCATATATTCGAATTTAACCGAACATGTTAGAAAATTTCACCCTGGTAAATTAAAGGCATTTATACTAAATCTGAGGGGATGATTATTTTCCTTCCCTAAATGCAGATTATTTACTCTCTTGACAGCTTCCAGTTCAAATGCATGGAACAGACCACATAACATTTTTATGATAAAGCGTTAAGAAATAATGATAAATAATGGCTGTTGTAGTTTGTTGTTGTAGACACAACTTCAAAATTACCAGCATCAATAGACTTAATATTATTTTGTCTTTTTCAGTGTAACATTACGAAAACCTTTCACTAATAGAAGATATATAGGCTTAGGCCGGATTTTCATGGATCCGTCGGTACGTCGATACGTCAGAGCTCCCATTGGTTGTAAAATTCAGCTTCTCATTGGTTAATTGGTTAAATTTTTCGGACGTTTTGACATGCTCATGCATCCGACAATACGACAAGTCTGAATGTATATACATTGTTGCTAGATGTTTTATTTAATACGGTATAAGAAACCATTGATGGTTATTCACAGTTGTAGAATTCATGCTTTTCTGGCAAAAACAGAAATGTACTAAAACAAAACCAAGTATTATTAGGTTATACATATATTTTCGTCATATTGCACGCCTTTTCTGTCTTATACAAGAACATTTGACCTATTCACCTTTTGTAATGTTTCAATCTGGCAACATTGATTTCATTACGAAAAAAAAAATCAGATTGCTACTTGCTATCAGAGTCTCTGTTGCTATGGTCAGAAAGCAAACACTAGTTTGTTTTTGTGGCTTGGGTGCAATCTTGTTTACCACGATGGTCTTGTCTTCCCTAGGTCCCACCAAAACGCAACATCTCTTACCTATGGGTCCCACTAACTTCAGTGAATTATCAAAATATTCACTGGACATCCTCAGATAATTAAAATACTTTTCAATATCAGCTAGTCTCAGTTCATTTAATAAATTATGATAAGCGCCCTGTTCTTTTCTGCATTTAAAAATGTTTCTGATCCACAATCTTTTTACTTTCTGATTATAAGCAAAATGTATAAAAGTTTAATATTATTTGTTTTTCGTCATTTCGTATTTATAACTTTATAATAAACAAAAAAACTTGAAATTCAAGCAACAGGCAACTGTCAGAAAAGTGAGGTTAAAGAGAATCCGATATCGGACAAAAGTTAAATTTTAACTTCTTCCGTCATCGGATACATTGAGCTATATCGGATCGACGGATGACGGATCCATGAAAATCCACCCTTAGGCTTCCTTTTTTGCATTGGGGATTCTGGTATTTGGAGATTCACGTCATTGGCTGAAATGTTCACGTGACCGTAGCGAGAAACGTCAAAATCGCCGAATCTCCAAATACCCAAGAAGTTCATTCAAGTTCAACTTTCTGACAGTCTCCACAATAACGCGCACGCGCAATTTTCAATTGGTTTGCTTGCGTCGGCTTGTTGTCATCTCATCAGATTAGATTAAATTTATAAATATTAACTGAGGACTGTGGTTTTAGAAAAACAACTTCAAATATAGAAGAGCAGTTGATCAAACGACAAACATCGTCTGCTGGACCGTCTTCATCAATTGCTTTTTTTCTTAAATAGAATATTTAATACTAAGAATGATTTGTTCACAATTAACATAATTTTTCATATCGTATAATTTTTTTGGCAAATTTTATTAACATGTTGAAATATAGGTTCACATCATCGCCATATTACTTTGTTAGATACGTACTATAACTGTAGAAAAAGTTATAATAATGTGTACACTATTCATATTATATAAATTAGTTCATTTAAAAAGTCCTTATTTCTACTAAAAGCAACTTGAAAGCGCAAATAGCCATATCTTGTCCCGTTAATTTCAAATTCTACTAACCGCATGACGTCAATCAAGTAGGATAGAAAATACGGAGGGAGTACTTAAGTTATAAAGTGAAGCCGCGCGGAATTTAGGCAACCCGTCAAGTATGAAGACTGGTGCGGACGTTAACAAAGGGAACTTGCAAGAAAATCATCAGTTTTGCTGATGTTCTGCTTTTTTGCTTGCTATAAGGAAGAGAAATGACAAAAAGAAGTCACAGCGTTTATTGTATTATCGTTTAGAGTACCACCTACAATCTTATAATATAAATTTTATATACGATACTTATAAAATTAATTACTACCTAAATCCGCAAAAAAAGAAACTCACATGATTTTACAGAATAAACAACACATTAATGTCCTTTAAACAAAATTAACTTATTTTAAAACTGCCTCCTAATTTCAGATATATCTATAACATTTATTGCAATAAAATGAAATCTTATATCTACATATTTGGCCGCAATTATCTTTATTAACGAAAATAAATGATTATCTAAGGGATGTTAATCGAAAACGTGGCCATTGAGGGTTTCAAAAATAGTGGAATTTGAAAATTATTGCAATACCTTATTGGACAAATGCACTGGCGTATATTGTCTTGCTTAGGTCTTCTCAGCACTTTTACCATGGCCTGACGAATGGACTTATTACTTATAAATCAGCGAAAGAATAAAGCAAATCATCTCATTTTTCACTGCTATGAGCAATGTACATACTTCGCGGGTTACCTATACGCCAGGTGGCTTCACTACCACGCAATGCACTCTAAACCAATGCTACCTCTATACCTTCTGTCCTCCTTGACGTCAATGCGCCGACTGGACGAAATTGAGACGGTTATTTTGCATAATATCCTTGTATCATAGTATCATTTCACGTACCACAGACAACAGAAAAATTTGAGTTCACCATAAGGGTGTTCGAGCAGCGGTTCAAACCAGTCCCAAACCGTCAGACGCCTGCGCACTTCAATTTACGATGAAACAATTGATTCCCAACTACTAGTAAGATGTTCGAGCAGCAGTTTGACGATTTCCAAACTAGTTCGGTCTCAATTTGAGACAGGCGCAATTGAAACTTCTTCTTCTTCTTAGAGTTGTTGTTGTTGGACTAATCCGTTTCAGAGAACACTGCCTCAGTCCTAAACTAAACACTGGTTTTGTGTTTTGTCCATGAGTCTTTCATTGTTCTCTCTTATCCTTGGTCATAAGACATATCAATCGGCATAATCATTTGCTCTATGACGATGAAATTGTAAGAAATTGGAAGGGGTAGTTTGCAAATTGCAGTTGGTGTTCGAGCTCATGGTACAATAAGACCAGGTATGTTACATTGATGGACGCGTTTTCGTTCAGTTGACGCACCTCATCCGAAGTCCGCCATATTTGTTTTATCCCGCTTTCCAATTCAAATTAGAATATATTTTTGCTACGATTTGTGTGTATATCATCAACTAATCTTTTTATACTCATGCTTTTCATTCATTCTCTCATAATACGTATCAGAAGCAGAAATGATGAAATTTATATTTTTAATTATTGATATTTTTTTTGAACTATAAAGTGGGATATTGTTTATAACCTTTTTCAATGTGTCTTCGATTATATTGTTTACTTGTAGAGATGTTTTAAGAGAGAGAAATGTTGGGTTTTACCATTATCTTGGATGTAGTGTTCTCTGCACAAGAGTCACAAGAGTGTTCGTGTTCTCTGCACATGACACAATATGACAGTAAATATGGCGGATTTGGGATGACTCTCGGAACATGAGGAATACCCCCATCAGACTCATATCTCATATATTTTACTACAAAATTCTATTTTCGCGTTACTAATAAATTAATTCTTAGTAACAAAAAATGGATGATAAAAACACATGTATTATTTGTAGATAGAAATATCAGCATGGATAAATATTAAACACAATATGGGTATGGCATTTAATCGTAATAAATGGTCGCAGATAGTGGAATGTGTCGCTTATTTTTGTAAATACGATGATTTTAATTGGGATGGGTCTCTTCAGCATATTTTACAGAATTGTTTGAAGCAAAAACTACATGTGATGGTAGCTAGAGCACCAAGAGTATTTCATATTGGAGAATGGTAGGCTCGATATTATCTATCACCGATATATATTGAATTGCGTGAATTTGAAATTGACAGACATAAAAAATAAATCAAAATACTTTAATTGTTTCCATTCATATACAGTTTTCTATAGTCCAAAATAGAAAAAAAAATCAATAAGCGACGTAAGATTCTCAAAATAACTGTACATAAAATTTGTTTTATGGTTGTTGAATATTCTGTAATGAGCTTCTTTGGTTTTGGTGAGTTTTCTAATGATAACTTTTTTTTTCAGTTCCAAAAGACATAGATAATACGAATTTTTTCTTTTATTGGTGAAAAGAAAAAAATATCGTATAAATCTTGTAAATAACGGGTTGTTTGAATGTGTGTATGTAACACTAAGTTTTCATCAGTTCTCTCGAGCAATTTTCACCCTGATAGATTTTTTGAACGGAAAACTTTTTTAAATTATTTTTATATATTTTTAAATTATGTTCATCATAAGAATACAACTGTAAATCAACATCAAGTTAATCTGGTGAGTATTTGCATTATTATATTGCTTATTATTATGTGTATACAAGAATAACTGAAAATATATTTATATGCAAATGATTAAATCAAATTTATCTTCAGGTTAATAACAATCTAGATCTAGATGATAGATAACTGCAAGTATTTCAATTAGAATTAGGTACGCAGATGACATGGTAGTCCCTGCCCTGGCGGAATCAGTATCTACAATCTACCGACATCACATACATTACTTTATTAACCCCTTAACTCAAGTAAGTATCACATTGGAATTGGAGATAAACAACTCAATAACTAGAATACTTGTTTTTAGTACAACTTCAGAAGAACATTTCCAACAACTGTGATTCCATCCAAAGTCCAAAGCATTTATAGAAGTTGTTGTATAGGTAAGGATGTAAATATGCAACTGGACCACTTAAAAGAGAATAGCAGAAATATCGAAATTGCGAGAACAAGATTTAGTGATATGTAGAAACTCTGCCAACCGAAATTATCCATCTTTATAAGGCATCGAACATGTCTGTGAAACATGAGACATGGTCATTGAAGATGAAATCTTGGCTGGGGAATATAAAAGACAAACATTACAAACAGTCTGAAACACAATGCTCACAAACGAGGCGAATTTGCCAAAGAGGACACCAATTTCAACAGAGATGGCAACAAAATCATTGTTGACACAGGTAAGTTTTATTTTATTATATATTAGATTATCTCTTAAATGAAGATGATACACTCATATATATTCACAGATTTACGTAGAAACTCGGAAAATTAGAGCACAAAATGGATGATGAACGAGAAGGTATCCTTTGCAGATCTTAGCAAGTTTTGGATCGAACATACGACCGTAGAATAAACCCACTATCCACCAAAATAGGACGATACAATTCTGAAGAAGCCTTGGTATTCAATTATGAATGTATAGATATTCATAAGTTAGAATGGTAAATGTAAATTAATGTGCATTTGTATGGGAAGCACCCAATTTTTGTAATTGTACGTAATTTTTATTTGATATATGAAGTTCTTCGCGAATGATTTGTTTTTTGTAATTTGGATTTATTGTATTAATAAAACTTTCATTATTCTAATTATAGTTTTATTCAAGGCGAAAATTGCTGTAATACCTTAGAATGTATTACAGCAATTTTTGTGAACGCATCTTCTTATCATCAATTATTATTAAATGACACGATATTTTGAATATTCCTGCAATTTTTAAATCATTGATGTGAGCGCCATCTAAGACGCAGTCGCTGGAAAATGTGGACCAATGAATTGTTAGGGATCAAAAATGTATTATTGTATAAATTGAGTTGACCGTCTCTTCCCTCATTAGACTCACCAATACCCACAATTTGTCAGGTTCTTAGTTGGGTAATTTGGTAATCAGACATTACTGTGGAAAAGACCATTATTAATGATGAATGATGATTTCGAGATAAAATTCAGTATTTATTTTTTCTATGGATAGAAACACCACAAGCGTTTTGTTAATCAAATGTCATTTGTATAAGTTCGTTCAGTTTTGATATGTTTGTTTATACTGTGATATAACAGAGGCACAGGCTTGTAAGCTGTGACCGTGGTTTTGATTGGTTTCGTTAAATTAGTTATCTTCCTGAAAATATTTGTCATATTCGGCGATCTCAACATTCAACTCCAAAAATACTTGAAATACCCTGAGATCACTTGAAGTATTTCGTGATAAAAATATACCTGAAATTCCTCCGCAACTAAAAAACTTGAACCCACCAAATGAATATTTCATCCTTGTTTCAAATTTAGTGTCGTGGGTTCGGAAACTGTTTCAAAATACCTCAATAGAATCAAAAGCCATGCTGTAGGGTCTGATAGAATCTCTTTAAGTATGCTATATTTGATTGTACCTCAGATATTGGAGCAAATTACATATAATTTTTAACTTCTCTATTATATCTAATGGAAACATGCCTAAGTTAGACCTTTAGCAAAACGCAATAATCCAACTGAATTGTGTGCTTTAAGACCAATCCGCATTCTTCCAACTCTCTCGAAAGCGTTCGAAATGATAATTAAAGAAGAGGTAACGACATATATAAGTATGACTAATTTTATGACAGATGTTCAATCTGGATTCCGTCCCCAATACAGTACAACAACAGGACTGAGTCTGATTACAGTCGCGTCAGGGCTCTTGCTCCGTTTGTGTTTAAGTAAAGTCGTTCTTTTCTTTTTTATTTTATTTGTTTATTTTGTGAGGGCTCCAAACTCAGAATCGCACCCGAACATAAAGTGAAAAGTAAACATTTTATCATTGCACGTTGGTTTTGGGATGAAAACGAAGGAAAGGTGGAAAGTGTTATCAATCAAATTAAATCACGCTTCATTAGTTTGCACCACTTTTTCCTTGTTATTATATTATTTGGTAAACGAAAAAACAATTCATTGGGATGTTTAACTGTCGTGCTTTGACATGGGGACAATACAATATAATAATATGTAATAACTAAAATACGACTTGAACGGCATAAGTGACTACACAATTAATAAATCTGTACGAACTCGGCGAATAACGCGCTGCATCTTTTCAAAGTCCCATAACTATTTAATTTTTAGAGATAAATTTGAATTGATTCTTTAACATTTTTGTTTTATTTCGCTTAAATTTTTATAATCAATCGATAAAAAAAGGAAACTTCATTATTCATTAAGGACTCAGGTTGATTGAAAATGAATCAAATGAGAAAATGTTTTTCTTGTCACGAAAGAATGATTCGCGCAATAAATACCACTAAACAATGCCTACCACATGAACTCAAAGACTTGAGCTTGAGAAATTTTAAAAAAACATTTCAAAGTCGTCCTCGGAACAAGGTAATGATGTGTTTACTATTCTGATGACTCTTGCATTGATTTTTGGTACATGTATAATGACGTCTACGTACTAAAACTTTCATTATTAAAACATTTTGTCACTTGTATATAAGAAATAAAAATTTACTAGTTTATATCTATACTTGTATCTAACCCAATATATTAACTTGTTTTTATGTATACATACATAAATTATATTTGAAGGTTTATATATACTTATGTATTTAATAGGTATGTGACTGGTAACAGATTTTATAGATTAGTGTGTACGTCCCAGGTTGGTTTTCAAAGTAGCTCTAATAGCTGAACTCCGCCCATTCATCATACTTGTTAACCTTTAAAATTGTAAACCACTGAATGTGATGAATAAAAGAATAATATTATTATTATTATAAACACAATAATTGTAGTGTTTTGTATCTTGAAATCATCACACAAAATTAACGCTAACCCATAAACTACAATGGCTATTAAACAGCCATTGGTCCTGGCTACATTGAGAACTATGTGATTGGAGGTAGTGTTTTCTTTGGCTATATAAGTAATAACTAGTCGTGAAGACTTGTTAGAGACACTTTTGCGACCACGAAAACTCTGACAAAACAGAACTTGACAACCATTTATGTTTATAATCCAACATTCTGCTGATTTTTCTCGATACTCGGTAATATTTTTACAAACGTCTATTGAACTACACCCATAAACTTACAAAGATGTAATGCATACTTTATATAGTGAACATAATGTAAAGCAAGTTTTGATTGAATCTTAATGAACTGTTGGGAAGTTTATACATAAGTTACAATTAAAAATATTAAAACAACTTGTAAGAGCATGCTTTCTATGCAAGGAATATGCTTAGAGTATAAACGCAACATCTCTTATCTATGAAGCTTAGACTAAAGTTTACGACTAGAGTAGCGAAACTTGGAGGAAGTCATGAGATAAAATATATGAAGTGTTTTTCTCTGAGTCAAACTGATCGATTAAAATAAGAGAGCACAGTTCATCTTAAAATCTATTGAATAACATACATGATCATTATTTACATTTTTATTGCAGCTTTCTATTATGCTGACTGATTTGTTTTCTTCTTATTTAAATGATCTTCGTTTTCAAACGATATACATCTCTTAACTTGAAATGCCCCTAGATTATTCACAAGTTTTATATTGTTACTATGATAATAATTTTCTGTTTCTATATTATTTACACGTTGAATTAATTCAGCGATTTCTCTCTTTTTATTAGCAACTTCAAGTTTTAGTTTATTAACTTCCTTCATTAAAGGATTAAAATATATTTGGCATATTTTATGAAGGACAGATTCTTCTAGATCCGACAGTGTCAGCTCTCTATCAAATTTTCTTGACTTCATAAATTCTCCCAATGTTTTAAATATTTGGTTTTTGGATTCACCATCATGCGTTGCCTCAGCAGGGTTATTGTTATTGCCGGCGGTGTCACTTACAGTTCTTCTACTACGCAACTCTTTGATTTCTCTCTCTATGAAAAATCAGGGACATAAAGATATTTCATTCTTAAAATTTTTATAAAAATTCTTACCAAGTTTGTCAAAAAACTCTTCAACGTTGATGATATTGAAAGACATAGTAACAGTGTAACACACTGATTTAAAATTGAATTGAAAAACTACTACTTGAACTACTTGATTCTTTTTTACATTTCTACTTCTACTCATTTTAGGCCATAAAACCTAAATTTTAAAGATCTTTAAATATCCTTTGTTTCAAGGTTTAACTGTCACTAAATAGTAAGGGTGTTCGAGCAGCGGTTCAAACCAGTCCCAAAGCGTCAGACGCCTGCGCACTTCAATTTACGATGAATAATTTATTCCCAAGTACTAGTAAGATGTACGAGCGTAGTTTGACGATTTCCAAACTAGTCCGGACTCAGTTTGAGACGGCGCAGTTGAAGCGTCTTCGTCTTCTTAGAGTATAGTGTTCTCTGTTGTTGGAGAAATCCCTTTCAGAGAATACTACCACAGTCCTAAACTAAACCCTGGTTTGTGTTTTGTCCATCAGTCTTTCATTGATGTTCTCTCTTATCTTTGGTCATAAAACATATCTATCGGCAAAGTCATTTGTTCTATGACAACGAAATTGTAAGAAAGTAGAAGAGGTAGTTTGCAAACTGCAGTTTGGTGTTCGAGCAGAACAAAATCCCAAACTGTTTCATACCGCACATGCGCATTTTAAACAGTTATCAAACCGTCCCCAACTACTGCTCGAACAGCCTTATTATTGAGTTCAACTTATTCTTCACACCTTCGCAGCTATTTTACATTCCATGCATGATATGTTTTTATACTATGGACTCATGTTCTTGATATTCAAAATTATGTAATGTGTGTTGCGTGTTGATTACATTTTTCAGAAATATGAAATATTTAATTTGCGTGTTCCTGTTTTTGAGATAATAACGATAAACATAGTTAAGTATATGAAATTCTTGAAGGCGACAACATGGATGCAATTAAAATTTTAAAACATCTCACTAAAAAAATACAACCACAGATGAAGATTACAACCCTACACGGCCGTTATTTGGTAACAAGCATTTGATCATTCGATCCAACGGAATTTATCTATGATTCGATCCGTTCGACACAGAGAACACCTACCTCCTTCGACATCACGGAGATATGCATATGTAAGTATTTCTTTCTCAGTTTATTTTAGCTTCAGAATTTGATAGTATTCTTCTCACTGAGTCTACTGATACTAGGTTTATTATGCGTAATTGAAAATAAATACAATGTTATGATTGCGGATGTTGATTTTAGTGCATTAGTTTGTATTTTTGACCTACCCTCATATTATCCTGTATTGTTGAAATACAGTACTATAGATAAATTCAAAGATTCCAACAAGCTGAATCGATATCGATCGACACTTGCTATTGGAAAATTGGAAAATAAGAATAATAAGAATGCTAATTCACTATTACTAACTTTGGTTGGATTAAGGTTAGGTGAATTTTAGACTTCATCTTCAGATGTTAAGTTTTCTCTCTTTGTAATTATTACTACCAGAGACTTACTACCACAGCTAATTGTTAGGAACTGATTTCAATCGATTCAGGTTTTCACTACATTTGATTTACAATTGGTGTCCGTAGTCCGTATATAAATAGTTTATCTATGTATTAGTTTAGTCTATGGTTGTCCGTTGACTCAGTTAATCAAGTAATATCGATTTTTCTTAAATGTTGGAAACACGCTTTCTTAAACTAAATCCTTAATAATTAATTATAATAATTATTAACTAAATTCTGACTGCACGTACGTTACATAACCTCATTAATCTGGAAAATCAGTATCAAAACCACTTCTCTCAGTCTAGGGCTCCGTATAATCACAGCATCTGTTATCTATTACCGGTGTAACTTTTGGCTTAGACATGAATGCTTCCAAGATAAGGTAAATTGATTTTGTTGCAATATTTTTGTTATCAGAGACTTCATTTTGGTATTTGTATATTTCAGACCTCAGACCTTTATCCGTTGATCTACCAGATGGGAAATGTTTGTTTATTGAAAAAAATAGTGAAGGAACCACTTATATCAATAAAATTGTCTCAAACTTATCCTTCGATCGAGATAATGGAGAGAATGCAGAAGTAAGCATTACATTTCATTTTATAAATATATTTTGATTAAAAGACAGTCAATGTACCTACTGATATGATCTGCATGTAATCACCGAAAAGATGATGCCGCATAATAATGAAGTTATTTTTATGTTGTTAAAAAATATAGTTCAACAAAGTATTTACATGATGGCATTTGTCATTTTATTCCTTTATTCGATGTTTTCGAATATTGGACGGAGTGCATCATGAAGCTCTAACGGCACTGATCCATTACTTCTACACGTCCAAACTGCTCATAACTGAAGTAAAGGTCCGATATCTACTACGTGCATCAGAGTTATTTGTTTTGACTGATGTACTCCATGCCTGTTCTCATTTTCTGGAGGTAAATCACGCTAAATGTAAATTTTGTATAGAGTATTTGTATTTCCTTTTGGTAGTTCCCAATGAACTGCAAGTAAGTCTTCCTCGATATTATGAATCGATTAAATATGGCTACTTATTTGAGTGATTGAATCAAAGTTTTTTTTAAACATTCAGTATCTAGGAGAGAAGAATTTAAATGAATTATTATTTATCTTAGGTCTTCAATTCTGTCATAGCTCGGATCAAGCATGATATAGAAAAACGAAAACAATATCTGGTGTCATTGATGGAGATAGTTTGTCTCCGAGAAATCTTATTCAGAATGTGCAAGGAGAACCTTTATTTAAAACAAACACAGACTGTTGGGATTTGGAAGCTATGAATTATCATTACATAAAAGGTGAAATATTCAAAATGTATTTTCTAGTCATATAAATAAGAATTAATTGAATGATCATTTATTTTTATCTGCAGTTTTCCGCCCATTTCTGAATTGAATTTTCTCAAGTTTTATGTCTTGAAATATTTTTGACATATTAAAGGAAAATGACTTTTCGACCAATCGAGAAATTAAGAATTTTTTTGACGTTTTGATTCATAGTTTTTAAGTACACATAGCAAAAATACATATATGTATTTGAGAGTTTAACATGCCTCTATCTCGGAAACCGTAACTCTTTTGAAAAAATGTTCAATTTAAACGTTTCTGGATATTGTCCTATCTTTAATTATACCAACTCAGATTTTCGATTTTCGAGAAAATTTGTCCCCCACCCCCTTCGGGGACGGTTTTCGGAGGAAAGGAGATTTCGGATTTCCGTTTTTATGAATATGGGACCATTTCTCAAGCCTCCTCTCATGGATGAACCGAGTACGATTACTATATAAAAGGCGCGCACAAACCAGAAAAAAGCACACAGTCGAATTTTATACTTCCTCCATTCGGGGTTCGACGGTCAAAAAGGGAATTGGCTGACTTCCGAGATTAAAGATAGCAAGCTCTGATATAAGTGTTTTATAATTATTTTAGTTATCAGTTTCTATTTCGTAAAATGTATCTCCTTCAAAAATACAAATGTTTAATTTATGGCATGTTTCTAATATGTGTTAGAATTATATTGAAAATCAGAGGAGAGAGTTTTCGAAGAAAATGAGGTAAGCATATATCAGAGTAGTACAAATGAGAAAAACTACAGCAGGGTCTAACATTGCGAGCCATTGCGTTATTAGTGCAACGATTCTATATTCTTTTCTAGTTATCTGATTACCAATCGCTCAGTAAACATTGATGGTACTCTTGTGTAGTAAACGAAATGAAAAATGTCCATAATAGTATGGGGTGAATCAAAAGGTTATGTCTGTTTATGTTACATTATTGTTTACTGATTACAGAGACAACTTATTGATTACCAGTCAACTTTCTGATTAGTAAGCGATTACTTTTCAGAGACTTATACGGACATTTATTGAATTTCATATTAATATAGCAGATACTATTTGTTGTAATTCTATCATAAATTTTTGCAGTAATCAACGTAATTCCTAAGCCTGTTTTTATGCCTTCTTCACTTTCTAAACTTTAAAAATTTCATGATTTTCACTTGTATTGACAATATGTAAATCTGTTGTATAGGTACTTGACTAATTTTTTGAACAATTTTTATTTCCTAGTTAGATATTCAAATAAATGAAAAAAATACAAAAAAATTACGAGTCTATTTTGAAAATAAAAAAAATATATTCAAAAATTGTTTTCATATTTCCCGCTTGAATTCTAAAAACGGCTGCAAAGTCACAATCTCCCTTAGTGTCCCACGGTATTAAAGAAAGGAGGAATAGAGCAGAGAACACTATCTGACCAGAGAGAAGACACAATATTGTATGTTCTCTCTGAGATGGATTTGTTCATCGACTTGATTACTACATCACTATCTTGGTCGATTTTGATAGGCGTTCGCAGTCACGTGATAATGGGTATGAAATTACAATTATTTAAATTGATTATATTTTAAATTCTAAGATAAATTTAACCGGCATAATGTGATTTTTGGTATGTTAGGACTACCTAATATGATCTGAACATCACTTTATATTGAAATCCATTAATGTCAAGTTCATTTCTAATATAATAAAATTCAACTGGAGATAATTTACAGATTGGTGGTTCAGACACAGAAGAGAGATGTCTGAACGTGTTCGATGTGGCAAATGAGAAGTGGTCGGAGTGCAGCAACACTTTTTGGAAGGTAGAGAAGATGCGGCTGCAGCCGGCTGCTACCATTCTAGACAATCTTCCCACAGGTGGGAAGAAAGGAGACTATTATTTAAAGTCATGCGAGAGGTTCGATCTTGAAACTGGGCAGTGGACAAAATTAAATAATATGTTGGACGGGAGATGAGGACATGACATTTGTGCAATGAACGGAAAAATTTACGCCTAAGTTCCACCGCTGTGACCTGTTTAGGGTTAAATAATTCGATTGTTTGCTTATATTCGCATCAACCAACTCCTAAAATCTGTAAAATAACAGTCTTTTTTAATATTTGTGTTCTGTGGAATGTTACTCACCGGAGACGGATTCTTGGACAAGTCTTCCTTATATGACTACTCCTAGGTCATTTCCCAGTAAGTTCCAATTATATTTGTTCTATAGCAGCGAAATTCTATCAAACTTTAAATCAACGAATAATTTATTGAACTAGGTGTATGGGGGTACAAATTTTTGTGTGAGATTTTTACATAAAAATTCTTGCAGATACTTCTAGCAGTCTGTACGCAAGCCTAGTGTATTTATATACTAAAAAATGCAAAGTATATACATAACTTACATCTAGAATTATAGTACATAGTACACATATATGACATATTTAGTATCCTTAACTGAGAATCATACAGTTATACTTTTGATTGATAATAACCGTTTTTTAGTAGTTCTTTTTTACTAATTTTTAATATTTTTAATTCCTTTGGTAGCATATGAAAATTTTTATTGGCAAATAACTCGTTTTTACCAACTTCTGATTTACATAACGGTAGAGTTAGTTTTAATTATTTTTCAGGTTTCAGAAATCCACGATTTCTACATAAATAAGCCAATAGTTCAAATTTCAAGTTCCTTTCGTAGCAATCCTCATCAAAATGTTAGGAGCAAATTCGCGCATTTTTTATGTTGACCTTATCTGCCCGTTTATAAGCATTTTCCCATTGTTTGCTAACATTTTCGTCCTTTGGAAACCGTGAATACATTAAATCTGCGGTGAAGACTGATAGTCTGTGTGGCATCCAGCTATGGCACAACGCATTTTGATAATTATTTAAATATAATAAAGCAATAAACAGAAGCACAACCTCACACCGACAAACAAATCAAATGAGAGTTGAGCTACTTCGTACGAACAAGCTAACCACATGACGTCAACGCGTAGATTTAGGCTCCGCCCAGAATGCGCAATATCATATCTTTGTATCGTGTGTATAACCTATACCACTGACGTGACAGTTAGGGCACATAATGGTGGGCGGTGATAATACACATCTATACAGTGCTCTAGTTGCGCTACAACCCTTGCGCTCTGAGATAGTTCACAGTTCGATTAAAAGATATTGTTTACCAAATTCCCCAACAACCAGAGATAACATGATTAAAAATTATAAAATTATGAAATTTTATGACTAAATCTCAAAAAAAGACAGATAAATAAAACTAAATATCGGATTAATAGCGTCTCTCGAAAATTGTATTATAACAAAATTTTCATTCATCGATATTTTTGTCTCGGAATAAGATATTGAGATGTAGTTTTCACTAGCCTCATTTCACAACATTTTTATGATAAAAAAGTCATATTATTGCATTTAATTTCAAGAGAATTTAGCAATTTTATGTAATTATATAGAGAAACGCAGTCTAGTGGCATCACTAAGAAATACACATATTACGAGTAAGATGGATTTGATGGAGCAATAAACTATTTTTCCAACAAGACTAAGCTTGCTAAAATCCGTTCATTCGTTAAGAAGTTACAGCTGTTTATTTAAAATAACATTGAATCACCCCCACCACTTTATTTCAACAGATACGTCAATTAGTTGTTCTAAACGAAAATTCTCAAATTAAGCTTAGCTTTAAAAACCATATATTTTTTTGGTACATTTACTAGTTAAAATCACTTTACAAGTTGAACATGGCGGATACGCCCCCTGGTGGGCATCTTGGAAATCTGAAAATATTTTCCATGATCTTCTCTTGGTCACTTTAGTCAAAACTTTTTTACCGCAGGTCTCTATGATGAATAGCTCCCGAGATACGGCACTTTGCATTCTTATCTGGCCACCCTGTACATCGTTTTGTAAATTTGAGGCGAAAACCGAGCGAGCTTCGTTAACCAGGTGACTAAGGCGCTACCGTCGAAAATGAGTATTTTGTAGAATAATTCAACATTCGACTATCAGGTGACCAAAAATGGCTATAGGTACTTATGTGTTCCTAGAGTCTCTCAACGGCAATCACCAGCCCGCTGCCTGCTAGAACACTTAAGTACCTATAGCCGTTTCTGGTCGCCTGATAGCCGAATGTTGAATTATTGTACAAAATACTCATTTTTGACGGTAGCGCCCTCGTCACTTGGTTAACGAAGCTCACTCGGTTTTCGCCTCAAATTTACTATACGATGTAAACTTATATGTAGTATCTATCTTCTTTGCTATAGTCTTTCCAGTACCACCATTCTATCGCATCTTGATTGTTAACTAATAATCTAGTATTGTGTATTATATTATTATTACCATATATTCGAATTTAACCCAACATGTTAGAAAATTTCACCCTGGTAAATTAAAGGCATTTATACTAAATCTGAGGGGATGATTATTTTCCTTCCCTAAATGCAGATTATTTACTCTCTTGACAGCTTCCAGTTCAAATGCATGGAACAGACCACATAACATTTTTATGATAAAGCGTTAAGAAATAATGATAAATAATGGCTGTTGTAGTTTGTTGTTGTAGACACAACTTCAAAATTACCAGCATCAATAGACTTAATATTATTTTGTCTTTTTCAGTGTAACATTACGAAAACCTTTCACTAATAGAAGATATATAGGCTTAGGCCGGATTTTCATGGATCCGTCGGTACGTCGATACGTCAGAGCTCCCATTGGTTGTAAAATTCAGCTTCTCATTGGTTAATTGGTTAAATTTTTCGGACGTTTTGACATGCTCATGCATCCGACAATACGACAAGTCTGAATGTATATACATTGTTGCTAGATGTTTTATTAAATACGGTATAAGAAACCATTGATGGTTATTCACAGTTGTAGAATTCATGCTTTTCTGGCAAAAACACAAATGTACTAAAACAAAACCAAGTATTATTAGGTAATACATATATTTTCGTCATATTGCACGCCTTTTCTGTCTTATACAAGAACATTTGACCTATTCACCTTTTGTAATGTTTCAATCTGGCAACATTGATTTCATTACGAACAAAAAAATTCAGATTGCTACTTGCTATCAGAGTCTCTGTTGCTATGGTCATAAAGCAAACACTAGTTTGTTTTTGTGGCTTGGGTGCAATTTTGTTTACCACGATGGTCTTGTCTTCCCTAGGTCCCACCAAAACGCAACATCTCTTACCTATGGGTCCCACTAACTTCAGTGAATTATCAAAATATTCACTGGACATCCTCAGATAATTAAAATACTTTTCAATATCAGCTAGTCTCAGTTCATTTAATAAATTATGATAAGCGCCCTGTTCTTTTCTGCATTTAAAAATGTTTCTGATCCACAATCTTTTTGATTTACCAATTTTTTACTTTCTGATTATAAGCAAAATGTATTAAAGTGTAATATTATTTGTTTTTCGTCATTTCGTATTTATAACTTTATAATAAACAAAAGAAACATGAAATTCAAGCAACAGGCAACTGTCAGAAAAGTGAGGTTAAAGAGAATCCGATATCGGACAAAAGTTAAATTTTAACTTCTTCCGTCATCGGATACATTGAGCTATATCGGATCGACGTACCGACGGATGACGGATCCATGAAAATCCACCCTTAGGCTTCCTGTTTTGCATTGGGGATTCTGGTATTTGGAGATTCACGTCATTGGCTGAAATGTTCACGTGACCATAGCGAGAAACGTCAAAATCGCCGAATCTCCAAATACCCAAGAAGTTCATTCAAGTTCAACTTTCTGACAGTCTCCACAATTACGCGAACGCGCAATTTTCAATTGGTTTGCTTGCGTCGGCTTGTTGTCATCTCATCAGATTAGATTAAATTTATAAATATTAACTGAGGACTGTGGTTTTAGAAAAACAACTTCAAATATAGAAGAGCAGTTGATCAAATGACAAACATCGTCTGCTGGACCGTCTTCATCAATTGCTTTTTTTCTTAAATAGAATATTTAATACTAAGAATGATTTGTTCACAATTAACATCATATCGTATAATTTTTTTGGCAAATTTTATTAACATGTTGAAATATAGGTTCACATCATCGCCATATTTCTTTGTAAGATACGTACTATAACTGTAGAAAAAGTTACAATAATGTGTACACTATTCATATTATATAAATTAGTTCATTTAAAAAGTCCTTATTTCTACTAAAAGCAACTTGAAAGCGCAAATAGCCATATCTTGTCCCGTTAATTTCAAATTCTACTAACCGCATGACGTCAATCAAGTAGGATAGAAAATACGGAGGGATTACTTGAGTTATAAAGTGAAGCCGCGCGGAATTTAGGCAACCCGTCAAGTATGAAGACTGGTGCGGACGTTAACAAAGGGAACTTGCAAGAAAATAATCAGGAAGAGAAATGACAAAAAGAAGTCACAGCGTTTATTGTATTATCGTTTAGAGTACCACCTACAATCTTATAATATAAATTTTATATACGATACTTATAAAATTAATTGCTACCTAAATCCGCAAAAAAAGAAACTCACATGATTTTACAAAATAAACAACACATTAATGTCCTTTAAACAAAATTAACTTATTTTAAAACTGCCTCCTAATTTCAGATATATCTATAACATTTATTGCAATAAAATGAAATCTTATATCTACATATTTGGCCGCAATTATCTTTATTAACGAAAATAAATGATTATCTAAGGGATGTTAATCGAAAACGTGGCCATTGAGGGTTTCAAATAGTGGAATTTGAAAATTATTGCAAAACCTTATTGGACAAATGCACTGGCGTATATTGTCTTGCTTAGGTCTTCTCAGCACTTTTACCATGCCCTGACGAATGGACTTATTACTTATAAATCAGCGGAAGAATAAAGCAAATCATCTCATTTTTCACTGCTATGAGCAATGTACATACTTCGCGGGTTACCTATACGCCAGGTGGCTTCACTACCACGCAATGCACTCTAAACCAATGCTACCTCTATACCTTCTGACCTCCTTGACGTCAATGCGCCGACTGGACGAAATTGAGACGGTTATTTTGCATAATATCTTTGTATCATAGTATCATGTCACGTACCACAGACAACAGAAAAATTTGAGTTCACCATAAGGGTGTTCGAGCAGCGGTTCAAACCAGTCCCAAACCGTCAGACGCCTGCGCACTTCAATTTACGATGAAATAATTGATTCTCAACTACTAGTGAGATGTTCGCGCAGCAGTTTGACGATTTCCAAACTAGTTCGGTCTCAGTTTGAGACAGGCGCAGTTGAAACTTCTTCTTCTTCTTAGAGTTGTTGTTGTTGGACTAATCCGTTTCAGAGAACACTGCCTCAGTCCTAAACTAAACACTGGTTTTCTGTTTGTCCATGAGTCTTTCATTGTTCTCTCTTATCCTTGGTCATAAGACATATCAATTGGCATAATCATTTGCTCTATGACGATGAAATTGTAAGAAATTGGAAGGGGTAGTTTGCAAATTGCAGTTGGTGTTCGAGCACATGGTACAATAAGACCAGGTATCTTACATTGATGGACGCGTTTTCGTTCAGTTGACGCACCTCATCCGAAGTCCGCCATATTTGTTTTATCCCGCTTTCCAATTCAAATTAGAATATATTTTTGCTACGATCTTTGTGTATATCATCAACTAATCTTTTTATATTCATGCTTTTCATTCACTCTCTCATATTACGTATCAGAAGCAGAAATGATTAAATTTATATTTTTAATTATTGATATTTTTTTTAACTATAAAGTGGGATATTGTTTATAAATTTTTTCAATGTGTCTTCGATTATATTGTTTACTTGTAGAGATGTTTTTAGAGAGAGAGAAATGTTGGATGTTACCATTATCTTGGATGGAGTGTTCTCTGCACAAGAGTCACAAGAGTGTTCGTGTTCTCTGCACATGACACAATATGACAATAAATATGGCGGATTTGGGATGACTCTCGGAACATGAGGAATACCCCCATCAGACTCATATCTCATATATTTTACTACAAATTTCTATTTTCGCGTTACTAATATATTAATTTTTAATAACAAAAAATGGATGATAAAAACACATGTATTATTGGTAGATAGAAATATCAGCATGGATAAATATTAAACACAATATGGGTATGGCATTTAATCGTAATAAATGGTCGCAGATAGTGGAATGTGTCGCTTATTTTTGTAAATACGATGATTTTAATTGGTATGGGTCTCTTCAGCATATTTTACAGAATTGTTTGAAGCAAAAACTACATGTGATGGTAGCTAGAGCACCAAGAGTATTTCATATTGGAGAATGGTAGGCTCAATATTATCTATCACCGATATATATTGAATTGCGTGAATTTGAAATTGACGGACACAAAAAATAAATCAAAATACTTTAATTGTTTCCATTCATATACAGTTTTCTATAGTCCACAATAGAACAAAAAAAATCATTAAGCGACGTAAGATTCTCAAAATAACTGTACATAATTTTTTTTTTATGGTTGTTAAATATTCTGTAATGAGCTTCTTTGGTTTTGGTGAGTTTTCTAATAATAACTTTTTTTCAGTTCCTAAAGACATAGATAATACGATTTTTTCTTTTATTGGTGAAAAGAAAAAAATATCGTACAAATCTTGTAAATAACGGGTTGTTTGAATGTGTGTATGTAACACTAAGTTTTCATCAGTTCTCTCGAGCAATTTTCACCCTAATAGATTTTTTGAACGGAAAACTTTTTTAAATTATTTTTATATATTTTTAAATTATGTTCATCATAAGAATACAACTGTAAATCAACATCAAGTTAATCTGGTGAGTATTTGCATTATTATATTGCTTATTATTATGTCTATATAAGAATAACTGAAAATATATTTATATGCAAATGAATAAATCAAATTTATCTTCAGGTAAATAACAATCTAGATCTAGATGATAGATAACTGCAAGTATTTCAATTAGAATTAGGTACGCAGATGACATGGTAGTCCCTGCCCTGGCGGAATCAGTATCTACAATCTACCGACATCACATACATTACTTTATTAACACCTTAACTCAAGTAAGTACCACATTGGAATTGGAGATAAACAACTCAATAACTAGAATACTTGTTTTTAGTACAACTTCAGAAGAACATTTCCAACAACTGTGATTCCATCCAAAGTCCAAAGCATTTATTGAAGTAGTTGTATAGGTAAGGATGTAAATATGCAACTGGACCACTTAAAAGAGAATGAATAGCAGAGATATCGAAATTGCGAGAACAAGATTTAGTGATATGTAGAAACTCTGCCAACCGAAATTATCCATCTTTATAAGGCATCGAACATGTCTGTGAAACATGAGACATGGTCATTGAAGATGAAATCTTGGCTGGGGAATATAAAAGACAAACATTACAAACAGTCTGAAACACAATGCTCACAAACGAGGCGAATTTGCCAAAGAGGACACCAATTTCAACAGAGATGGCAACAAAATCATTGTTGACACAGGTAAGTTTTATTTTATTATATATTAGATTATCACTTAAATGAAGATGATACACTCATATATATTCACAGATTTACGTAGAAACTCGGAAAATTAGAGCACACAATGGATGATGAACGAGAAGGTATCCTTTGCAGATCTTAGCAAGTTTTGGATCGAACATACGACCGTAGAATAAACCCACTATCCACCAAAATAGGACGATACAATTCTGAAGAAGCCTTGGTATTCAATTATGAATGTATAGATATTCATAGATTAGAATGGTAAATGTAAATTAATGTGCATTTGTATGGGAAGCACCCAATTTTTGTAATTGTACGTAATTTTTATTTGATCTATGAAGTTCTTCGCGAATGAATTGTTTTTTGTAATTTGGATTTATTGTATTAATAAAACTTTCATTATTCTAATTATAGTTTTATTCAAGGCGAAAATTGCTGTAATACCTTAGAATGTATTACAGCAATTTTTGTGAACGCATCTTCTTATCATCAATTATTATTAAATGACACGATATTTTGAATATTCCTGCAATTTTTAAATCATTGATGTGAGCGCCATCTAAGACGCAGTCGCTGGAAAATGTCGACCAATGAATTGTTAGGAATCAAAAATGTATTATTGTATAAATTGAGTAGACCGTCTCTTCCCTCATTAGACTCACCACTACCCACAATTTGTCAGGTTCTTAGTTGGGTAATTTGGTAATCAGACATTACTGTGGAAAAGACCATTATTAATGATGAATGATGATTTCGAGATAAAATTCAGTATTTATTTTTTCTATGGATAGAAACACCACAAGCGTTTTGTTAATCAAATGTCATTTGTATAAGTTCGTTCAGTTTTGATATGTTTGTTTATACTGTGATATAACAGAGGCACAGGCTTGTAAGCTGTGACCGTGGTTTTGATTGGTTTCGTTAAATTAGTTATCTTCCTGAAAATATTTGTCATATTCGGCGATCTCAACATTCAACTCCAAAAATACTTGAAATACCCTGAGATCACTTGAAGTATTCCGTGATAAAAATATACCTGAAATTCCTCCGCAACTAAAAAACTTGAACCCACCAAATGAATATTTCATCCTTGTTTCAAATTTAGTGTCGTGGGTTCGGAAACTGTTTCAAAATACCTCAATAGAATCAAAAGGGTCTGATAGAATCTCTTTAAGTATGCTATATTTGATTGTACCTCAGATATTGGAGCAAATTACATATAATTTTTAACTTCTCTATTATATCTAATGGAAACATGCCTAAGTTAGACCTTTAGCAAAACGCAATAATCCAACTGAATTGTGTGCTTTAAGACCAATCCGCATTCTTCCAACTCTCTCGAAAGCGTTCGAAATGATAATTAAAGAAGAGGTAACGACATATATAAGTATGACTAATTTTATGACAGATGTTCAATCTGGATTCCGTCCCCAATACAGTACAACAACAGGACTGAGTCTGATTACAGTCGCGTCAGGGCTCTTGCTCCGTTTGTGTTTAAGTAAAGTCGTTCTTTTCTTTTTTATTTTATTTGTTTATTTTGTGAGGGCTCTAAATGCACAGTTAAATACAGAATCGCACCCGAACATAAAGTGAAAAGTAAACATTTTATCATTGCACGTTGGTTTTGGGATGAAAACGAAGGAAAGGTGGAAAGTGTTATCAATCAAATTAAATCACGCTTCATTAGTTTGCACCACTTTTTCCTTGTTATTATATTATTTGGTAAACGAAAAAACAATTCATTGGAATGTTTAACTGTCGTGCTTTGACATGGGGACAATACAATATAATAATATGTAATAACTAAAATACGACTTGAACGGCATAAGTGACTACACAATTAATAAATCTGTACGAACTCGGCGAATAACGCGCTGCATCTTTTCAGTCACATAACTATTTAATTTTTAGAGATAAATTTGAATTGATTCTTTAACATTTTTGTTTTATTTCGCTTAAATTTTTATAATCAATCGATAAAAAAAGGAAACTTCATTATTCATTTAAGGACTCAGGTTGGTTGAAAATGAATCAAATGAGAAAATGTTTTTCTTGTCACGAAAGAATGATTCGCGCAATAAATACCACTAAACAATGCCTACCACATGAACTCAAAGACTTCAGCTTGAGAAATTTTTAAAAAACATTTCAAAGTCGTCCTCGGAACAAGGTAATGATGTGTTTACTATTCTGATGACTCTTGCATTGATTTTTGGTACATGTATAATGACGTCTACGTACCAGTGGCGGCTTGTCCTATGAGGCAGGTGAGGCAGTGCCTCATCACATTTTTTAATCGTAATGCCTTGCATTTTTATTTAAAATAAATAATATTAATAAAATTTAAACGCTGACCAGTTGACCATTGCTATCCTCGGCGCGAATTTAAAAATTAAACCGCTGTCCAATTTACTGCTACTCACATACATCGAGAAATGGGAGATGCGAGATGCCTCATCATATATTCATTTGTTTCTTTCTAGCCTACAGAATCACGCATACACTTATTTCTCTCTAGACCGTAACACTGTCGATAGAAAACACGGCGCTAGCGATCGGGATATAATGTGCTAGAAAAGGACCATCTTGAGGCTAGCCTCAGCTCCATATTACAACGCGTCTGACAGAGCTACATAGATAACCGTAGCAGTAGTGTGTACACACGGTCTGTAGCTACAGGGTAATAACACAGAATATGTTATATAGTTAGTTCTTCTGTGATAAATATTTTATCTATGATTCTGTGGTAATAAGTCTGTGGTAAATGGTGTATAATGGTAATGCAAATGTGATTATTGTAGGGTTTGCTTTTTAATAATACTTATGTAATAAAACTCTTTATTTAGGGAAAGAAGAGTTACATTAGTTCAACCACAGTTCTTTTTTACTTTTTTCCTTGTTGTGTTATTATGACCCGAAAGAATTATTATTGAAAACTTCAAAATATGGTAGGTAACTTGGTGATTAGGTGTTTCATCTGAACTTTGTGTTAATGATCTACTTAAATTTCTTTCGCGGTTCCTAGCAATATTAAATGTTAGTTTAGTATAATTATACACAAATGGAACTTCTGGGATACACTACCCAAGTAGATGGGATCAAAGTCGATTCAAATTTAAATTTAAAATTGTAAAGCTATTGTTATTTTTTTAATTAATACGTGGTCATTTTCTCACTTAAACTACGATGAAAAATTGATTATTATCAAAGAAAATAAATGTCCTATGTGACAAGTTGTGGTTTTACTAATAATTGGTAAAAATACGATTGGCTGACAGAAAGTCTAGAAAAAAATTAATTATTTTGGCTGGCCATGTATATTGTTCCGTATAGTAGAGAAAAGGTCTGAAGAATGACTGGATTTTCAGATTTGAAAGTTTTAACTGTGGTACTGCCTATGCCCTATGCCATGCTTAAATATTGGCATAAAAACGGTCTAAAATCTAGCATGCCAGATCTTTTTAAACTGATTTGCTTCGCTGTTGTTCTCGTTCTAACGCTATCAACGGCATCCATAGAGAGACGTTTTTGGGCACTTAAAAGAATAAAGTCTTACATAAGAAACACTTCAGTTTTAAGCAATACGGCAAAAATTTCAATAAAAAAATAAAAATAAAAACACAAATCAAGGATCATCATTTTATAGAAAGATAGTTTTACCTCTATCGTATGCTGCTTGTCGAGATGCTTCCACAAATTAGTATGTTCTCACTCAGAATTTTGTTTTATTTGTTAACCACTTTTTGTTTTATTTATATATATAAGATTTTTTTGTTTTAGTATAGGCTACCGATTATTTTCTTTTCTTTTGAATAGCAAATAATTTACTTTTATATATTTAAATTATTTTTAAATTAATAAGAATCCTACCGCAAACATTTCTAAACAAAAGTATTTACAGATTTTCATTTTCTTAACAAATATTGTCACAAAAAAATATTTTTTACAAAAAATTGGACCGACGTTATAGTTGATGCACTGAAAAGTATAAAATAATATTACTTCTATTGGTGATGGTACTTTTGAAGTTGTGCAGTTGCAGTTAGATTGATAGCTTTTGGCACCAACTTCACAAGTACCATCACCAATAGAAGTAATATTATTTTATACTTTTCAGTGCATCAACTATAACGTTGGTCCAATTTTTTGTAAAAAATATTTATTTCACACTTTTGAGTGTAACATTAGTCCCGAAAATCGTTGAACGGTCACTATACCATATCAATGAAGATAATACTTATCCTATTACCCACGTATATTCCTTGCTTGTAGTGGTTATTATTGAGATCTCAGAACATCGCGGCGGAAATACGCTTGAATATTTTAGTTATTACCATTTAACACCGATTTAACTCGAAAACCGTAATTCTAAGGAAAAAATGTTCATTATAAATGTTGCTACAAATAATTATATCTTTCATGTAGTATCGAAAAATTTTCAATTTTCGAAAGAAATTGTCCTCTCCACATAGCAAAAATACATATTTAACATGCGTCTATCTCGAAAACCGTAACACTTTTGAAAAAATGTTCAATTTAAACGTTTCCGGATATTGTCCTATCTTTAATTATACCAACTCAGATTTTCGATTTTCGAGAAAATTTGCCCCCACCACCCCTTCGGGGGCGGTTTTCGGAGGGAAGGAGATTTCGGATTTGCGTTTTTATGAATATGGGACCATTTCTCAATCCCCTTCTTTCAAATGAATCCAAAATCATCAAAATCGGAGATCGTCTACAATATAAAAGGCGCGCACGAACCAAAAAAAAAATAAATAAAAAATAAAAAAAAATAATAAAAAAAAAAAGCAGACAGTCGAATTGTATACCTCCTCCGTTCGGGGTTCGTCGGTCAATTATGGAACAAATATCTGACCTAGTTCTAAGGTACACATCTTCCCTAAAATGCACCTCTGATTGAGTAAAGATCAAATCCCGTAACTTTCTTATGTTTGAAATCAATATTGGTAGCTAAACACCGAGACATGGGCGCAACTAATGTAAAGAAAATAAAACTTAATTTTGATTGGAATTATGCCCCTATTAGGGTGTGACCTTGAAAGTGTGAAAAAATTTTTGCCTGCGGCGCATTTTTGCCGGTATTACATATTTGCCTCATCACTCATTTCGACCACAAGCCGCCACTGCTACGTACTAAAACTTTCATTATTAAAACATTTTGTCACATATATAAGAAATAAAAATTTACTAGTTTATATCTATACTTGTATTCTTGTATCTAACCCAATATATTAACTTGTTTTTATGTATACATACATAAATTATATTTGAAGGTTTATATATACTTATGTATTTAATAGGTATGTGACTGGTAACAGATTTTATAGATTAGTGTGTACGTCCCAGGTTGCGTTTCAAAGTAGCTCTAATAGCTGAACTCCGCCCATTCATCATACTTGTTAACCTTTAAAATTGTAAACCACTGAATGTGATGAATAAAAGCATGTTATTATTATTATTATAAACACAATAATTGTAGTGTTTTGTATCTTGAAATCATCACACAAAATTAACGCTAACCCATAAACTACAATGGCTATTAAACAGCCATTGGTCCTGGCTACATTGAGAACTATGTGATTGGAGGTAGTGTTTTCTTTGGCTATATAAGTAATAACTAGTCGTGAAGACTTGTTAGAGACACTTTTGCGACCACGAAAACTCTGACAAAACAGAACTTGACAACCATTTATGTTTATAATCCAACATTCTGCTGATTTTTCTCGATACTCGGTAATATTTTTACAAAAGTCTATTGAACTACACCCATAAACTTACAAAGATGTAATGCATACTTTATATAGTGAACATAATGTAAAACAAGTTTTGATTGTATCTTAATGAACTGTTGGGAAGCTTATACATAAGTTACAATTAAAAATATTAAAACAACTTGTAAGAGCATGCTTTCTATGCAAGGAATATGCTTAGAGTATAAACGCAACATCTCTTATCTATGAAGCTTAGACTAAAGAACTAAAGTTTACGACTAGAGTAGCGAAACTTGGAGGAAGTCATGAGATAAAATATATGAAGTGTTTTTCTCTGAGTCAAACTGATCGATTAAAATAAGAGGAGAGCACAGTTCATCTTAAAATCTATTGAATAACATACATGATCATTATTTACATTTTTATTGCAGCTTTCTATTATGCTGACTGATTTGTTTTCTTCTTATTTAAATGATCTTCGTTTTCAAACGATATACATCTCTTAACTTGAAATGCCCCTAGATTATTCACAAGTTTTATATTGTTACTATGCTTATAATTTTCTGTTTCATTCTTAAAATTTTTATAAAAATTCTTACCAAGTTTGTCAAAAAACTCTTCAACGTTCATGATATTGAAAGACATAGTAACAGTGTAACACACTGATTTAAAATTGAATTGAAAAACTACTACTTGAACTACTTGATTCTTTTTTACATTTCTACTTCTACTCATTTTAGGCCATAAAACCTAAATTTTAAAGATCTTTAAATATCCTTTGTTTCAAGGTTTAACTGTCACTAAATAGTAAGGGTGTTCGAGCAGCGGTTCAAACCAGTCCCAAAGCGTCAGACGCCTGCGCACTTCAATTTACGATGAATAATTTATTCCCAAGTACTAGTAAGATGTTCGAGCAGTAGTTTGACGATTTCCAAACTAGTCCGGACTCAGTTTGAGACGGCGCAGTTGAAGCATCTTCGTCTTCTTAGAGTATAGTGTTCTCTGTTGTTGGAGAAATCCCTTTCAGAGAATACTACCACAGTCCTAAACTAAACCCTGGTTTGTGTTTTGTCCATCAGTCTTTCATTGATGTTCTCTCTTATCTTTGGTCATAAAACATATCTATCGGCAAAGTCATTTGTTCTATGACAACGAAATTGTAAGAAAGTAGAAGAGGTAGTTTGCAAACTGCAGTTTGGTGTTTGAGCAGAACAAAATCCCAAACTGTTTCATACCGCACATGCGCATTTTAAACAGTTATCAAACCGTCCCCAACTACTGCTCGAACAGCCTTATTATTGAGTTCAACTTATTCTTCACACCTTCGCAGCTATTTTACATTCCATGCATGATATGTTTTTATACTATGGACTCATGTTCTTGATATTCAAAATTATGTAATGTGTGTTGCGTGTTGATTACATTTTTCAGAAATATGAAATATTTAATTTGCGTGTTCCTGTTTTTGAGATAATAACGATAAACATTGTTAAGTATATGAAATTCTTGAAGGCGACAACATGGATGCAATTAAAATTTTAAAACATCTCACTAAAAAAATACAACCACAGATGAAGATTACAACCCTACACGGCCGTTATTTGGTAACAAGCATTTGATCATTCGATCCAACGGAATTTATCAATGATTCGATCGCTTCGACACAGAGAACACCTACCTCCTTCGACATCGCGGAGATAAATAAACAGAGAGAACATACAATTATTGTATGTTATCTCTGGTAGGAAGTGTCGTAGCAGTAGCACATAAAGAATTATACTTTATACTGTTGTCGTAGTGTTCTCTGGCTGCTCGGCTGTGAGTGTGAATCCCGTAGAAAGTGGTGGTGGTGGATCGGTAGTATTCGGTAGGTATGTTTTCTCCAGAGAAAACATACCTCCAAGTTTTCTCTTATCGGTAGTTTGATGTGTTTATGTTGCAATATGTAAGTATTTCTTTCTCAGTTTATTTTAGCTTCAGAAATCGATAGTATTCTTCTCACTGAGTCTACTGATACTAGGTTTATTATGCGTAATTGAAAATAAATACAATGTTATGATTGCGGATGTTGATTTTAGTGCATTAGTTTGTATTTTTGACTTACCTTCATATTATCCTGTATTGTTGATATACAGTACTATAGATAAATTCAAAGAATCCAACAAGCTGAATCGATATCGATCGACACTTGCTATTGGAAAATAAGAATAATAAGAATGCTAATTCACTATTACTAACTTTGGTTGGATTAAGGTTAGGTGAATTTTAGACTTCATCTTCAGATGTTAAGTTTTCTCTCTTTGTAATTATTACTACCAGAGACTTACTACCACAGCTAATTGTTAGGAACTGATTTCAATCGATTCAGGTTTTCACTACATTTGATTTACAATTGGTGTCCGTAGTCCGTATATAAATAGTTTATCTATGTATTAGTTTAGTCTATGGTTGTCCGTTGACTCAGTTCATCAAGTAATATCGATTTTTCTTAAATGTTGGAAACACGCTTTCTTAAACTAAATCCTTAATAATTAATTATAATAATTATTAACTAAATTCTGACTGCACGTACGTTACATAACCTCATTAATCTGGAAAATCAGTATCAAAACCACTTCTCTCAGTCTAGGGCTCCGTATAATCACAGCATCTGTTATCTATTACCGGTGTAACTTTTGGCTTAGACATGAATGCTTCCAAGATAAGGTAAATTGATTTTGTTGCAATATTTTTCTTATCAGAGACTTCATTTTGGTATTTGTATATTTCAGACCTCAGACCTTTATCCGTTGATCTACCAGATGGGAAATGTTTGTTTATTGAAAAAAATAGTGAAGGAACCACTTATATCAATAAAATTGTCTCAAACTCATCCTTCGATCGAGATAATGGAGAGAATGCAGAAGTAAGCATTACATTTCATTTTATAAATATATTTTGATTAAAAGACAGTCAATGTACCTACTGATATGATCTGCATGTAATCACCGAAAAGATGATGCCGCATAATAATGAAGTTATTTTTATGTTGTTAAAAAATATAGTTCAACAAAGTATTTACATGATGGCATTTGTCATTTTATTCCTTTATTCGATGTTTTCGAATATTGGACGGAGTGCATCATGAAGCTCTAACGGCACTGATCCATTACTTCTACACGTCCAAACTGCTCATAACTGAAGTAAAGGTCCGATATCTACTACGTGCATCAGAGTTATTTGTTTTGACTGATGTACTCCATGCCTGTTCTCATTTTCTGGAGGTAAATCACGCTAAATGTAAATTTTGTATAGAGTATTTGTATTTCCTTTTGGTAGTTCCCAATGAACTGCAAGTAAGTCTTCCTCGATATTATGAATCGATTAAATATGGCTACTTATTTGAGTGATTGAATCAAAGTTTTTTTTAAACATTCAGTATCTAGGAGAGAAGAATTTAAATGAACTATTATTATTCTTAGGTCTTCAATTCTGTCATAGCTCGGATCAAGCATGATATAGAAAAACGAAAACAATATCTGGTGTCATTGATGGAGATAGTTTGTCTCCGAGAAATCTTATTCAGAATGTGCAAGGAGAACCTTTATTTAAAACAAACACAGACTGTTGGGATTTGGAAGCTATGAATTATCATTACATAAAAGGTGAAATATTCAAAATGTATTTTCTAGTCATATAAATAAGAATTAATTGAATGATCATTTATTTTTATCTGCAGTTTTCCGACCATTTCTGAATTGAATTTTCTCAAGTTTTATGTCTTGAAATATTTTTGACATATTAAAGGAAAATGACTTTTCGACCAATCAAGAAATTAAGAATTTTTTTGACGTTTTGATTCATAGTTTTTAAGTACACATAGCAAAAATACATATATGTATTTGAGAGTTTAACATGCCTCTATCTCGGAAACCGTAACTCTTTTGAAAAAATGTTCAATTTAAACGTTTCTGGATATTGTCCTATCTTTAATTATACCAACTCAGATTTTCGATTTTCGAGAAAATTTGTCCCCCACCCCCTTCGGGGACGGTTTTCGGAGGAAAGGAGATTTCGGATTTCCGTTTTTATGAATATGGGACCATTTCTCAAGCCTCCTCTCATGGATGAACCGAGTACGATTACTATATAAAAGGCGCGCACAAACCAGAAAAAAGCACACAGTCGAATTTTATACCTCCTCCATTCGGGGTTCGACGGTCAAAAAGGGAATTGGCTGACTTCCGAGATTAAAGATAGCAAGCTCTGATATAAGTGTTTTATAATTATTTTAGTTATCAGTTTCTATTTCGTAAAATGTATCTCCTTCAAAAATACAAATGATTAATTTATGGCATGTTTCTAATATGTGTTAGAATTATATTGAAAATCAGAGGAGAGAGTTTTCGAAGAAAATGAGGTAAGCATATATCAGAGTAGTACAAATGAGAAAAACTACAGCAGGGTCTAACATTGCGAGCCATTGCGTTATTAGTGCAACGATTCTATATTCTTTTCTAGTTATCTGATTACCAATCGCTCAGTAAACATTGATGGTACTCTTGTGTAGTAAACGAAATGAAAAATGTCCATAATAGTATGGGGTGAATCAAAAGGTTATGTCTGTTTATGTTACATTATTGTTTACTGATTACAGAGACAACTTATTGATTACCAGTCAACTTTCTGATTAGTAAGCGATTACTTTTCAGAGACTTATACGGACATTTATTGAATTTCATATTAATATAGCAGATACTATTTGTTGTAATTCTATCATAAATTTTTGCAGTAATCAACGTAATTCCTAAGCCTGTTTTTATGCCTTCTTCACTTTCTAAACTTTAAAAATTTCATGATTTTCACTTGTATTGACAATATGTAAATTTGTTGTATAGGTACTTGACTAATTTTTTGAACAATTTTTATTTCCTAGTTAGATATTCAAATAAATGAAAAAAATACAAAAAAATTACGAGTCTATTTTGAAAATAAAAAAAATATATTCAAAAATTGTTTTCATATTTCCCGCTTGAATTCTAAAAACGGCTGCAAAGTCACAATCTCCCTTAGTGTCCCACGGTATTAAAGAAAGGAGGAATAGAGCAGAGAACACTATCTGACCAGAGAGAAGACACAATATTGTATGTTCTCTCTGAGATGGATTTGTTCATCGACTTGATTACTACATCACTATCTTGGTCGATTTTGATAGGCGTTCGCAGTCACGTGATAATGGGTATGAAATTACAATTATTTAAATTGATTATATTTTAAATTCTAAGATAAATTTAACCGGCATAATGTGATTTTTGGTATGTTAGGACTACCTAATATGATCTGAACATCACTTTATATTGAAATCCATTAATGTCAAGTTCATTTCTAATATAATAAAATTCAACTGGAGATAATTTACAGATTGGTGGTTCAGACACAGAAGAGAGATGTCTGAACGTGTTCGATGTGGCAAATGAGAAGTGGTCGGAGTGCAGCAACACTTTTTGAAAGGTAGAGAAGATGCGGCTGCAGCCGGCTGCTACCATTCTAGACAATCTTCCCACAGGTGGGAAGAAAGGAGACTATTATTTAAAGTCATGCGAGAGGTTCGATCTTGAAACTGGGCAGTGGACAAAATTAAATAATATGTTGGACGGGAGATGAGGACATGACATTTGTGCAATGAACGGAAAAATTTACGCCTAAGTTCCACCGCTGTGACCTGTTTAGGGTTAAATAATTCGATTGTTTGATTTTATTCGCATCAACCAACTCCTAAAATCTGTAAAATAACAGTCTTTTTTAATATTTGTGTTCTGTGGAATGTTACTCACCGGAGACGGATTCTTGGACAAGTCTTCCTTATATGACTACTCCTAGGTCATTTCCCAGTAAGTTCCAATTATATTTGTTCTATAGCAGCGAAATTCTATCAAACTTTAAATCAACGAATAATTTATTGAACTAGGTGTATGGGGGTACAAATTTTTGTGTGAGATTTTTACATAAAAATTCTTGCAGATACTTCTAGCAGTCTGTACGCAAGCCTAGTGTATTTATATACTAAAAAATGCAAAGTATATACATAACTTACATCTAGAATTATAGTACATAGTACACATATATGACATATTTAGTATCCTTAACTGAGAATCATACAGTTATACTTTTGATTGATAATAACCGTTTTTTAGTAGTTCTTTTTTACTAATTTTTAATATTTTTAATTCCTTTGGTAGCATATGAAAATTTTTATTGGCAAATAACTGTACTCGTTTTTACCAACTTCTGATTTACATAACGGTAGAGTTAGTTTTAATTATTTTTCAGGTTTCAGAAATCCACGATTTCTACATAAATAAGCCAATAGTTCAAATTTCAAGTTCCTTTCGTAGCAGTCCTCATCAAAATTTTAGGAGCAAATTCGCGCATTTTTTATGTTGACCTTATCTGCCCGTTTATAAGCATTTTCCCATTGTTTGCTAACATTTTCGTCCTTTGGAAACCGAGAATACATTAAATCTGCGGTGAAGACTGATAGTCTGTGTGGCATCCAGCTATGGCACAACGCATTTTGATAATTATTTAAATATAATAAAGCAATAAACAGAAGCACAACCTCACACCGACAAACAAATCAAATGAGAGTTGAGCTACTTCGTACGAACAAGCTAACCACATGACGTCAACGCGTAGATTTAGGCTCCGCCCAGAATGCGCAATATCATATCTTTGTATCATGTGTATAACCTATACCACTGACGTGACAGTTGGTGACAGTTAGGGCACATAATGGTGGGCGGTGATAATACACATCTATACAGTGCTCTAGTTGCGCTTCAACCCTTGCGCTCTGAGATAGTTCACAGTTCGATTAAAAGATATTGTTTACCAAATTCCCCAACAACCAGAGATAACATGATTAAAAATTATAAAATTATGAAATTTTATGACTAAATCTCAAAAAAAGACAGATAAATAAAACTAAATATCGGATTAATAGCGTCTCTCGAAAATTGTATTATAACAAAATTTTCATTCATCGATATTTTTGTCTCGGAATAAGATATTGAGATGTAGTTTTCACTAGCCTCATTTCACAACATTTTTATGATAAAAAAGTCATATTATTGCATTTAATTTCAAGAGAATTTAGCAATTTTATGTAATTATATAGAGAAACGCACTCTAGTGGCATCACTAAGAAATACACATATTACGAGTAAGATGGATTTGATGGAGCAATAAACTATTTTTCCAACAAGACTAAGCTTGCTAAAATCCGTTCATTCGTTAAGAAGTTACAGCTGTTTATTTAAAATAACATTAATAACCCCCACCACTTTATTTCAACAGATACGTCAATTAGTTGTTCTAAACGAAAATTCTCAAATTAAGCTTAGCTTTAAAAACCATATATTTTTTTGGTACCTTTACTAGTTAAAATCACTTTACAAGTTGAACATGGCGGATACGCCCCCTGGTGGGCATCTTGGAAATCTGAAAATATTTTCCATGATCTTCTCTTGGTCACTTTAGTCAAAACTTTTTTACCGCAGGTCTCTATGATGAATAGCTCCCGAGATACGGCACTTTGCATTCTTATCTGGCCACCCTGTACATCGTTTTGTAAATTTGAGGCGAAAACCGAGCGAGCTTCGTTAACCAGTTGACTAAGGCGCTACCGTCGAAAATGAGTATTTTGTAGAATAATTCAACATATCAGGTGACCAAAAATGGCTATAGGTACTTATGTGTTCCTAGAGTCTCTCAACGGCAATCACCAGCCCGCTGCCTGCTAGAACACTTAAGTACCTATAGCCGTTTCTGGTCGCCTGATAGCCGAATGTTGAATTATTGTACAAAATACTCATTTTTGACGGTAGCGCCCTCGTCACTTGGTTAACGAAGCTCACTCGGTTTTCGCCTCAAATTTACTATACGATGTATACTTATATGTAGTATCTATCTTCTTTGCTATAGTCTTTCCAGTACCACCATTCTATCGCATCTTGATTGTTAACTAATAATCTAGTATTGTATATTATATTATTATTACCATATATTCGAATTTAACCGAACATGTTAGAAAATTTCACCCTGGTAAATTAAAGGCATTTATACTAAATCTGAGGGGATGATTATTTTCCTTCCCTAAATGCAGATTATTTACTCTCTTGACAGCTTCCAGTTCAAATGCATGGAACAGACCACATAACATTTTTATGATAAAGCGTTAAGAAATAATGATAAATAATGGCTGTTGTAGTTTGTTGTTGTAGACACAACTTCAAAATTACCAGCATCAATAGACTTAATATTATTTTGTCTTTTTCAGTGTAACATTACGAAAACCTTTCACTAATAGAAGATATATAGGCTTAGGCCGGATTTTCATGGATCCGTCGGTACGTCGATACATCAGAGCTCCCATTGGTTGTAAAATTCAGCTTCTCATTGGTTAATTGGTTAAATTTTTCGGACGTTTTGACATGCTCATGCATCCGACAATACGACAAGTCTGAATGTATATACATTGTTGCTAGATGTTTTATTTAATACGGTATAAGAAACCATTGATGGTTATTCACAGTTGTAGAATTCATGCTTTTCTGGCAAAAACAGAAATGTACTAAAACAAAACCAAGTATTATTAGGTTATACATATATTTTCGTCATATTGCACGCCTTTTCTGTCTTATACAAGAACATTTGACCTATTCACCTTTTGTAATGTTTCAATCTGGCAACATTGATTTCATTACGAAAAAAAAAATCAGATTGCTACTTGCTATCAGAGTCTCTGTTGCTATGGTCAGAAAGCAAACACTAGTTTGTTTTTGTGGCTTGGGTGCAATCTTGTTTACCACGATGGTCTTGTCTTCCCTAGGTCCCACCAAAACGCAACATCTCTTACCTATGGGTCCCACTAACTTCAGTGAATTATCAAAATATTCACTGGACATCCTCAGATAATTAGAATACTTTTCAATATCAGCTAGTCTCAGTTCATTTAATAAATTATGATAAGCGCCCTGTTCTTTTCTGCATTTAAAAATGTTTCTGATCCACAATCTTTTTACTTTCTGATTATAAGCAAAATGTATAAAAGTTTAATATTATTTGTTTTTCGTCATTTCGTATTTATAACTTTATAATAAACAAAAAAACTTGAAATTCAAGCAACAGGCAACTGTCAGAAAAGTGAGGTTAAAGAGAATCCGATATCGGACAAAAGTTAAATTTTAACTTCTTCCGTCATCGGATACATTGAGCTATATCGGATCGACGGATGACGGATCCATGAAAATCCACCCTTAGGCTTCCTTTTTTGCATTGGGGATTCTGGTATTTGGAGATTCACGTCATTGGCTGAAATGTTCACGTGACCGTAGCGAGAAACGTCAAAATCGCCGAATCTCCAAATACCCAAGAAGTTCATTCAAGTTCAACTTTCTGACAGTCTCCACAATAACGCGCACGCGCAATTTTCAATTGGTTTGCTTGCGTCGGCTTGTTGTCATCTCATCAGATTAGATTAAATTTATAAATATTAACTGAGGACTGTGGTTTTAGAAAAACAACTTCAAATATAGAAGAGCAGTTGATCAAACGACAAACATCGTCTGCTGGACCGTCTTCATCAATTGCTTTTTTTCTTAAATAGAATATTTAATACTAAGAATGATTTGTTCACAATTAACATAATTTTTCATATCGTATAATTTTTTTGGCAAATTTTATTAACATGTTGAAATATAGGTTCACATCATCGCCATATTACTTTGTTAGATACCTACTATAACTGTAGAAAAAGTTATAATAATGTGTACACTATTCATATTATATAAATTAGTTCATTTAAAAAGTCCTTATTTCTACTAAAAGCAACTTGAAAGCGCAAATAGCCATATCTTGTCCCGTTAATTTCAAATTCTACTAACCGCATGACGTCAATCAAGTAGGATAGAAAATACGGAGGGAGTACTTAAGTTATAAAGTGAAGCCGCGCGGAATTTAGGCAACCCGTCAAGTATGAAGACTGGTGCGGACGTTAACAAAGGGAACTTGCAAGAAAATCATCAGTTTTGCTGATGTTCTGCTTTTTTGCTTGCTATAAGGAAGAGAAATGACAAAAAGAAGTCACAGCGTTTATTGTATTATCGTTTAGAGTACCACCTACAATCTTATAATATAAATTTTATATACGATACTTATAAAATTAATTACTACCTAAATCCGCAAAAAAAGAAACTCACATGATTTTACAGAATAAACAACACATTAATGTCCTTTAAACAAAATTAACTTATTTTAAAACTGCCTCCTAATTTCAGATATATCTATAACATTTATTGCAATAAAATGAAATCTTATATCTACATATTTGGCCGCAATTATCTTTATTAACGAAAATAAATGATTATCTAAGGGATGTTAATCGAAAACGTGGCCATTGAGGGTTTCAAAAATAGTGGAATTTGAAAATTATTGCAATACCTTATTGGACAAATGCACTGGCGTATATTGTCTTGCTTAGGTCTTCTCAGCACTTTTACCATGGCCTGACGAATGGACTTATTACTTATAAATCAGCGAAAGAATAAAGCAAATCATCTCATTTTTCACTGCTATGAGCAATGTACATACTTCGCGGGTTACCTATACGCCAGGTGGCTTCACTACCACGCAATGCACTCTAATCCAATGCTACCTCTATACCTTCTGACCTCCTTGACGTCAATGCGCCGACTGGACGAAATTGAGACGGTTATTTTGCATAATATCCTTGTATCATAGTATCATGTCACGTACCACAGACAACAGAAAAATTTGAGTTCACCATAAGGGTGTTCGAGCAGCGGTTCAAACCAGTCCCAAACCGTCAGACGCCTGCGCACTTCAATTTACGATGAAACAATTGATTCCCAACTACTAGTAAGATGTTCGAGCAGCAGTTTGACGATTCCCAAACTAGTTCGGTCTCAATTTGAGACAGGCGCAATTGAAACTTCTTCTTCTTCTTAGAGTTGTTGTTGTTGGACTAATCCGTTTCAGAGAACACTGCCTCAGTCCTAAACTAAACACTGGTTTTGTGTTTTGTCCATGAGTCTTTCATTGTTCTCTCTTATCCTTGGTCATAAGACATATCAATCGGCATAATCATTTGCTCTATGACGATGAAATTGTAAGAAATTGGAAGGGGTAGTTTGCAAATTGCAGTTGGTGTTCGAGCACATGGTACAATAAGACCAGGTATGTTACATTGATGGACGCGTTTTCGTTCAGTTGACGCACCTCATCCGAAGTCCGCCATATTTGTTTTATCCCGCTTTCCAATTCAAATTAGAATATATTTTTGCTACGATTTTTGTGTATATCATCAACTAATCTTTTTATACTCATGCTTTTCATTCATTCTCTCATAATACGTATCAGAAGCAGAAATGATGAAATTTATATTTTTAATTATTGATATTTTTTTTGAACTATAAAGTGGGATATTGTTTATAACCTTTTTCAATGTGTCTTCGATTATATTGTTTACTTGTAGAGATGTTTTAAGAGAGAGAAATGTTGGGTTTTACCATTATCTTGGATGTAGTGTTCTCTGCACAAGAGTCACAAGAGTGTTCGTGTTCTCTGCACATGACACAATATGACAGTAAATATGGCGGATTTGGGATGACTCTCGGAACATGAGGAATACCCCCATCAGACTCATATCTCATATATTTTACTACAAAATTCTATTTTCGCGTTACTAATAAATTAATTCTTAGTAACAAAAAATGGATGATAAAAACACATGTATTATTTGTAGATAGAAATATCAGCATGGATAAATATTAAACACAATATGGGTATGGCATTTAATCGTAATAAATGGTCGCAGATAGTGGAATGTGTCGCTTATTTTTGTAAATACGATGATTTTAATTGGGATGGGTCTCTTCAGCATATTTTACAGAATTGTTTGAAGCAAAAACTACATGTGATGGTAGCTAGAGCACCAAGAGTATTTCATATTGGAGAATGGTAGGCTCGATATTATCTATCACCGATATATATTGAATTGCGTGAATTTGAAATTGACAGACATAAAAAATAAATCAAAATACTTTAATTGTTTCCATTCATATACAGTTTTCTATAGTCCAAAATAGAAAAAAAAATCAATAAGCGACGTAAGATTCTCAAAATAACTGTACATAAAATTTGTTTTATGGTTGTTGAATATTCTGTAATGAGCTTCTTTGGTTTTGGTGAGTTTTCTAATGATAACTTTTTTTTTCAGTTCCAAAAGACATAGATAATACGAATTTTTTCTTTTATTGGTGAAAAGAAAAAAATATCGTATAAATCTTGTAAATAACGGGTTGTTTGAATGTGTGTATGTAACACTAAGTTTTCATCAGTTCTCTCGAGCAATTTTCACCCTGATAGATTTTTTGAACGGAAAACTTTTTTAAATTATTTTTATATATTTTTAAATTATGTTCATCATAAGAATACAACTGTAAATCAACATCAAGTTAATCTGGTGAGTATTTGCATTATTATATTGCTTATTATTATGTGTATACAAGAATAACTGAAAATATATTTATATGCAAATGATTAAATCAAATTTATCTTCAGGTAAATAACAATCTAGATCTAGATGATAGATAACTGCAAGTATTTCAATTAGAATTAGGTACGCAGATGACATGGTAGTCCCTGCCCTGGCGGAATCAGTATCTACAATCTACCGACATCACATACATTACTTTATTAACCCCTTAACTCAAGTAAGTATCACATTGGAATTGGAGATAAACAACTCAATAACTAGAATACTTGTTTTTAGTACAACTTCAGAAGAACATTTCCAACAACTGTGATTCCATCCAAAGTCCAAAGCATTTATAGAAGTTGTTGTATAGGTAAGGATGTAAATATGCAACTGGACCACTTAAAAGAGAATAGCAGAGATATCGAAATTGCGAGAACAGGATTTAGTGATATGTAGAAACTCTGCCAACCGAAATTATCCATCTTTATAAGGCATCGAACATGTCTGTGAAACATGAGACATGGTCATTGAAGATGAAATCTTGGCTGGGGAATATAAAAGACAAACATTACAAACAGTCTGAAACACAATGCTCACAAACGAGGCGAATTTGTCAAAGAGGACACCAATTTCAACAGAGATGGCAACAAAATCATTGTTGACACAGGTAAGTTTTATTTTATTATATATTAGATTATCTCTTAAATGAAGATGATACACTCATATATATTCACAGATTTACGTAGAAACTCGGAAAATTAGAGCACAAAATGGATGATGAACGAGAAGGTATCCTTTGCAGATCTTAGCAAGTTTTGGATCGAACATACGACCGTAGAATAAACCCACTATCCACCAAAATAGGACGATACAATTCTGAAGAAGCCTTGGTATTCAATTATGAATGTATAGATATTCATAAGTTAGAATGGTAAATGTAAATTAATGTGCATTTGTATGGGAAGCACCCAATTTTTGTAATTGTACGTAATTTTTATTTGATATATGAAGTTCTTCGCAAATGATTTGTTTTTTGTAATTTGGATTTATTGTATTAATAAAACTTTCATTATTCTAATTATAGTTTTATTCAAGGCGAAAATTGCTGTAATACCTTAGAATGTATTACAGCAATTTTTGTGAACGCATCTTCTTATCATCAATTATTATTAAATGACACGATATTTTGAATATTCCTGCAATTTTTAAATCATTGATGTGAGCGCCATCTAAGACGCAGTCGCTGGAAAATGTCGACCAATGAATTGTTAGGGATGAAAAATGTATTATTGTATAAATTGAGTAGACCGTCTCTTCCCTCATTAGACTCACCACTACCCACAATTTGTCAGGTTCTTAGTTGGGTAATTTGGTAATCAGACATTACTGTGGAAAAGACCATTATTAATGATGAGTGATGATTTCGAGATAAAATTCAGTATTTATTTTTTCTATGGATAGAAACACCACAAGCGTTTTGTTAATCAAATGTCATTTGTATAAGTTCGTTCAGTTTTGATATGTTTGTTTATATTGTGATATAACAGAGGCACAGGCTTGTAAGCTGTGACCGTGGTTTTGATTGGTTTCGTTAAATTAGTTATCTTCCTGAAAATATTTGTCATATTCGGCGATCTCAACATTCAACTCCAAAAATACTTGAAATACCCTGAGATCACTTGAAGTATTTCGTGATAAAAATATACCTGAAATTCCTCCGCAACTAAAAAACTTGAACCCACCAAATGAATATTTCATCCTTGTTTCAAATTTAGTGTCGTGGGTTCGGAAACTGTTTCAAAATACCTCCATAGAATCAAAAGCCATGCTGTAGGGTCTGATAGAATCTCTTTAAGTATGCTATATTTGATTGTACCTCAGATATTGGAGCAAATTACATATAATTTTTAACTTCTCTATTATATCTAATGGAAACATGCCTAAGTTAGACCTTTAGCAAAACGCAATAATCCAACTGAATTGTGTGCTTTAAGACCAATCCGCATTCTTCCAACTCTCTCGAAAGCGTTCGAAATGATAATTAAAGAAGAGGTAACGACATATATAAGTATGACTAATTTTATGACAGATGTTCAATCTGGATTCCGTCCCCAATACAGTACAACAACAGGACTGAGTCTGATTACAGTCGCGTCAGGGCTCTTGCTCCGTTTGTGTTTAAGTAAAGTCGTTCTTTTCTTTTTTATTTTATTTGTTTATTTTGTGAGGGCTCTAAATACAGAATCGCACCCGAACATAAAGTGAAAAGTAAACATTTTATCATTGCACGTTGGTTTTGGGATGAAAACGAAGGAAAGGTGGAAAGTGTTATCAATCAAATTAAATCACGCTTCATTAGTTTGCACCACTTTTTCCTTGTTATTATATTATTTGGTAAACGAAAAAACAATTCATTGGGATGTTTAACTGTCGTGCTTTGACATGGGGACAATACAATATAATAATATGTAATAACTAAAATACGACTTGAACGGCATAAGTGACTACACAATTAATAAATCTGTACGAACTCGGCGAATAACGCGCTGCATCTTTTCAAAGTCCCATAACTATTTAATTTTTAGAGATAAATTTGAATTGATTCTTTAACATTTTTGTTTTATTTCGCTTAAATTTTTATAATCAATCGATAAAAAAAGGAAACTTCATTATTCATTAAGGACTCAGGTTGATTGAAAATGAATCAAATGAGAAAATGTTTTTCTTGTCACGAAAGAATGATTCGCGCAATAAATACCACTAAACAATGCCTACCACATGAACTCAAAGACTTGAGCTTGAGAAATTTTAAAAAAACATTTCAAAGTCGTCCTCGGAACAAGGTAATGATGTGTTTACTATTCTGATGACTCTTGCATTGATTTTTGGTACATGTATAATGACGTCTACGTACTAAAACTTTCATTATTAAAACATTTTGTCACTTATATATAAGAAATAAAAATTTACTAGTTTATATCTATACTTGTATCTAACCCAATATATTAACTTGTTTTTATGTATACATACATAAATTATATTTGAAGGTTTATATATACTTATGTATTTAATAGGTATGTGACTGGTAACAGATTTTATAGATTAGTGTGTACGTCCCAGGTTGGTTTTCAAAGTAGCTCTAATAGCTGAACTCCGCCCATTCATCATACTTGTTAACCTTTAAAATTGTAAACCACTGAATGTGATGAATAAAAGAATAATATTATTATTATTATAAACACAATAATTGTAGTGTTTTGTATCTTGAAATCATCACACAAAATTAACGCTAACCCATAAACTACAATGGCTATTAAACAGCCATTGGTCCTGGCTACATTGAGAACTATGTGATTGGAGGTAGTGTTTTCTTTGGCTATATAAGTAATAACTAGTCGTGAAGACTTGTTAGAGACACTTTTGCGACCACGAAAACTCTGACAAAACAGACCTTGACAACCATTTATGTTTATAATCCAACATTCTGCTGATTTTTCTCGATACTCGGTAATATGTTTACAAAAGTCTATTGAACTACACCCATAAACTTACAAAGATGTAATGCATACTTTATATAGTGAACATAATGTAAAACAAGTTTTGATTGAATCTTAATGAACTGTTGGGAAGCTTATACATAAGTTACAATTAAAAATATTAAAACAACTTGTAAGAGCATGCTTTCTATGCAAGGAATATGCTTAGAGTATAAACGCAACATCTCTTATCTATGAAGCTTAGACTAAAGTTTACGACTAGAGTAGCGAAACTTGGAGGAAGTCATGAGATAAAATATATGAAGTGTTTTTCTCTGAGTCAAACTGATCGATTAAAATAAGAGAGCACAGTTCATCTTAAAATCTATTGAATAACATACATGATCATTATTTACATTTTTATTGCAGCTTTCTATTATGCTGACTGATTTGTTTTCTTCTTATTTAAATGATTTTCGTTTTCAAACGATATACATCTCTTAACTTGAAATGCCCCTAGATTATTCACAAGTTTTATATTGTTACTATGATAATAATTTTCTGTTTCTATATTATTTACACGTTGAATTAATTCAGCGATTTCTCTCTTTTTATTAGCAACTTCAAGTTTTAGTTTATTAACTTCCTTCATTAAAGGATTAAAATATATTTGGCATATTTTATGAAGGACAGATTCTTCTAGATCCGACAGTGTCAGCTCTCTATCAAATTTTCTTGACTTCATAAATTCTCCCAATGTTTTAAATATTTGGTTTTTGGATTCACCATCATGCGTTGCCTCAGCAGGGTTATTGTTATTGCCGGCGGTGTCACTTACAGTTCTTCTACTACGCAACTCTTTGATTTCTCTTTCTATGAAAAATCAGGGACATAAAGATATTTCATTCTTAAAATTTTTATAAAAATTCTTACCAAGTTTGTCAAAAAACTCTTCAACGTTGATGATATTGAAAGACATAGTAACAGTGTAACACACTGATTTAAAATTTAATTGAAAAACTACTACTTGAACTACTTGATTCTTTTTTACATTTCTACTTCTACTCATTTTAGGCCATAAAACCTAAATTTTAAAGATCTTTAAATATCCTTTGTTTCAAGGTTTAACTGTCACTAAATAGTAAGGGTGTTCGAGCAGCGGTTCAAACCAGTCCCAAAGCGTCAGACGCCTGCGCACTTCAATTTACGATGAATAATTTATTCCCAAGTACTAGTAAGATGTACGAGCGTAGTTTGACGATTTCCAAACTAGTCCGGACTCAGTTTGAGACGGCGCAGTTGAAGCGTCTTCGTCTTCTTAGAGTATAGTGTTCTCTGTTGTTGGAGAAATCCCTTTCAGAGAATACTACCACAGTCCTAAACTAAACCCTGGTTTGTGTTTTGTCCATCAGTCTTTCATTGATGTTCTCTCTTATCTTTGGTCATAAAACATATCTATCGGCAAAGTCATTTGTTCTATGACAACGAAATTGTAAGAAAGTAGAAGAGGTAGTTTGCAAACTGCAGTTTGGTGTTCGAGCAGAACAAAATCCCAAACTGTTTCATACCGCACATGCGCATTTTAAACAGTTATCAAACCGTCCCCAACTACTGCTCGAACAGCCTTATTATTGAGTTCAACTTATTCTTCACACCTTCGCAGCTATTTTACATTCCATGCATGATATGTTTTTATACTATGGACTCATGTTCTTGATATTCAAAATTATGTAATGTGTGTTGCGTGTTGATTACATTTTTCAGAAATATGAAATATTTAATTTGCGTGTTCCTGTTTTTGAGATAATAACGATAAACATAGTTAAGTATATGAAATTCTTGAAGGCGACAACATGGATGCAATTAAAATTTTAAAACATCTCACTAAAAAAATACAACCACAGATGAAGATTACAACCCTACACGGCCGTTATTTGGTAACAAGCATTTGATCATTCGATCCAACGGAATTTATCTATGATTCGATCCGTTCGACACAGAGAACACCTACCTCCTTCGACATCACGGAGATAAATAAACAGAGAGAACATACAATTATTGTATGTTATCTCTGGTAGGAAGTGTCGTAGCAGTAGCACAAAAAGAATTATACTTTATACTGTTGTCGTAGTGTTCTCTGGCTGCTCGGCTGTGAGTGTGAATCCCGTAGAAAGTGGTGGTGGTGGATCGGTAGTATTCGGTAGGTATGTTTTCTCTGGAGAAAACCCTCCAAGTTTTCTCTGATCGGTAGTTTCAGGTAGTTTGATGTGTTTATGTTGCAATATGTAAGTATTTCTTTCTCAGTTTATTTTAGCTTCAGAAATCAATAGTATTCTTCTCACTGAGTCTACTGATACTAGGTTTATTATGCGTAATTGAAAATAAATACAATGTTATGATTGCGGATGTTGATTTTAGTGCATTAGTTTGTATTTTTGACTTACCCTCATATTATCCTGTATTGTTGAAATACAGTACTATAGATAAATTCAAAGATTTCAACAAGCTGAATCGATATCGATCGACACTTGCTATTGGAAAATTGGAAAATAAGAATAATAAGAATGCTAATTCACTATTACTAACTTTGGTTGGATTAAGGTTAGGTGAATTTTAGACTTCATCTTCAGATGTTAAGTTTTCTCTCTTTGTAATTATTACTACCAGAGACTTACTACCACAGCTAATTGTTAGGAACTGATTTCAATCGATTCAGGTTTTCACTACATTTGATTTACAATTGGTGTCCGTAGTCCGTATATAAATAGTTTATCTATGTATTAGTTTAGTCTATGGTTGTCCGTTGACTCAGTTAATCAAGTAATATCGATTTTTCTTAAATGTTGGAAACACGCTTTCTTAAACTAAATCCTTAATAATTAATTATAATAATTATTAACTAAATTCTGACTGCACGTACGTTACATAACCTCATTAATCTGGAAAATCAGTATCAAAACCACTTCTCTCAGTCTAGGGCTCCGTATAATCACAGCATCTGTTATCTATTACCGGTGTAACTTTTGGCTTAGACATGAATGCTTCCAAGATAAGGTAAATTGATTTTGTTGCAATATTTTTGTTATCAGAGACTTCATTTTGGTATTTGTATATTTCAGACCTCAGACCTTTATCCGTTGATCTACCAGATGGGAAATGTTTGTTTATTGAAAAAAATAGTGAAGGAACCACTTATATCAATAAAATTGTCTCAAACTTATCCTTCGATCGAGATAATGGAGAGAATGCAGAAGTAAGCATTACATTTCATTTTATAAATATATTTTGATTAAAAGACAGTCAATGTACCTACTGATATGATCTGCATGTAATCACCGAAAAGATGATGCCGCATAATAATGAAGTTATTTTTATGTTGTTAAAAAATATAGTTCAACAAAGTATTTACATGATGGCATTTGTCATTTTATTCCTTTATTCGATGTTTTCGAATATTGGACGGAGTGCATCATGAAGCTCTAACGGCACTGATCCATTACTTCTACACGTCCAAACTGCTCATAACTGAAGTAAAGGTCCGATATCTACTACGTGCATCAGAGTTATTTGTTTTGACTGATGTACTCCATGCCTGTTCTCATTTTCTGGAGGTAAATCACGCTAAATGTAAATTTTGTATAGAGTATTTGTATTTCCTTTTGGTAGTTCCCAATGAACTGCAAGTAAGTCTTCCTCGATATTATGAATCGATTAAATATGGCTACTTATTTGAGTGATTGAATCAAAGTTTTTTTTAAACATTCAGTATCTAGGAGAGAAGAATTTAAATGAATTATTATTTATCTTAGGTCTTCAATTCTGTCATAGCTCGGATCAAGCATGATATAGAAAAACGAAAACAATATCTGGTGTCATTGATGGAGATAGTTTGTCTCCGAGAAATCTTATTCAGAATGTGCAAGGAGAACCTTTATTTAAAACAAACACAGACTGTTGGGATTTGGAAGCTATGAATTATCATTACATAAAAGGTGAAATATTCAAAATGTATTTTCTAGTCATATAAATAAGAATTAATTGAATGATCATTTATTTTTATCTGCAGTTTTCCGCCCATTTCTGAATTGAATTTTCTCAAGTTTTATGTCTTGAAATATTTTTGACATATTAAAGGAAAATGACTTTTCGACCAATCGAGAAATTAAGAATTTTTTTGACGTTTTGATTCATAGTTTTTAAGTACACATAGCAAAAATACATATATGTATTTGAGAGTTTAACATGCCTCTATCTCGGAAACCGTAACTCTTTTGAAAAAATGTTCAATTTAAACGTTTCTGGATATTGTCCTATCTTTAATTATACCAACTCAGATTTTCGATTTTCGAGAAAATTTGTCCCCCACCCCCTTCGGGGACGGTTTTCGGAGGAAAGGAGATTTCGGATTTCCGTTTTTATGAATATGGGACCATTTCTCAAGCCTCCTCTCATGGATGAACCGAGTACGATTACTATATAAAAGGCGCGCACAAACCAGAAAAAAGCACACAGTCGAATTTTATACCTCCTCCATTCGGGGTTCGACGGTCAAAAAGGGAATTGGCTGACTTCCGAGATTAAAGATAGCAAGCTCTGATATAAGTGTTTTATAATTATTTTAGTTATCAGTTTCTATTTCGTAAAATGTATCTCCTTCAAAAATACAAATGATTAATTTATGGCATGTTTCTAATATGTGTTAGAATTATATTGAAAATCAGAGGAGAGAGTTTTCGAAGAAAATGAGGTAAGCATATATCAGAGTAGTACAAATGAGAAAAACTACAGCAGGGTCTAACATTGCGAGCCATTGCGTTATTAGTGCAACGATTCTATATTCTTTTCTAGTTATCTGATTACCAATCGCTCAGTAAACATTGATGGTACTCTTGTGTAGTAAACGAAATGAAAAATGTCCATAATAGTATGGGGTGAATCAAAAGGTTATGTCTGTTTATGTTACATTATTGTTTACTGATTACAGAGACAACTTATTGATTACCAGTCAACTTTCTGATTAGTAAGCGATTACTTTTCAGAGACTTATACGGACATTTATTGAATTTCATATTAATATAGCAGATACTATTTGTTGTAATTCTATCATAAATTTTTGCAGTAATCAACGTAATTCCTAAGCCTGTTTTTATGCCTTCTTCACTTTCTAAACTTTAAAAATTTCATGATTTTCACTTTTATTGACAATATGTAAATTTGTTGTATAGGTACTTGACTAATTTTTTGAACAATTTTTATTTCCTAGTTAGATATTCAAATAAATGAAAAAAATACAAAAAAATTACGAGTCTATTTTGAAAATAAAAAAAAAATATTCAAAAATTGTTTTCATATTTCCCGCTTGAATTCTAAAAACGGCTGCAAAGTCACAATCTCCCTTAGTGTCCCACGGTATTAAAGAAAGGAGGAATAGAGCAGAGAACACTATCTGACCAGAGAGAAGACACAATATTGTATGTTCTCTCTGAGATGGATTTGTTCATCGACTTGATTACTACATCACTATCTTGGTCGATTTTGATAGGCGTTCGCAGTCACGTGATAATGGGTATGAAATTACAATTATTTAAATTGATTATATTTTAAATTCTAAGATAAATTTAACCGGCATAATGTGATTTTTGGTATGTTAGGACTACCTAATATGATCTGAACATCACTTTATATTGAAATCCATTAATGTCAAGTTCATTTCTAATATAATAAAATTCAACTGGAGATAATTTACAGATTGGTGGTTCAGACACAGAAGAGAGATGTCTGAACGTGTTCGATGTGGCAAATGAGAAGTGGTCGGAGTGCAGCAACACTTTTTGGAAGGTAGAGAAGATGCGGCTGCAGCCGGCTGCTACCATTCTAGACAATCTTCCCACAGGTGGGAAGAAAGGAGACTATTATTTAAAGTCATGCGAGAGGTTCGATCTTGAAACTGGGCAGTGGACAAAATTAAATAATATGTTGGACGGGAGATGAGGACATGACATTTGTGCAATGAACGGAAAAATTTACGCCTAAGTTCCACCGCTGTGACCTGTTTAGGGTTAAATAATTCGATTGTTTGATTTTATTCGCATCAACCAACTCCTAAAATCTGTAAAATAACAGTCTTTTTTAATATTTGTGTTCTGTGGAATGTTACTCACCGGAGACGGATTCTTGGACAAGTCTTCCTTATATGACTACTCCTAGGTCATTTCCCAGTAAGTTCCAATTATATGTGTTCTATAGCAGCGAAATTCTATCAAACTTTAAATCAACGAATAATTTATTGAACTAGGTGTATGGGGGTACAAATTTTTGTGTGAGATTTTTACATAAAAATTCTTGCAGATACTTCTAGCAGTCTGTACGCAAGCCTAGTGTATTTATATACTAAAAAATGCAAAGTATATACATAACTTACATCTAGAATTATAGTACATAGTACACATATATGACATATTTAGTATCCTTAACTGAGAATCATACAGTTATACTTTTGATTGATAATAACCGTTTTTTAGTAGTTCTTTTTTACTAATTTTTAATATTTTTAATTCCTTTGGTAGCATATGAAAATTTTTATTGGCAAATAACTCGTTTTTACCAACTTCTGATTTACATAACGGTAGAGTTAGTTTTAATTATTTTTCAGGTTTCAGAAATCCACGATTTCTACATAAATAAGCCAATAGTTCAAATTTCAAGTTCCTTTCGTAGCAGTCCTCATCAAAATGTTAGGAGCAAATTCGCGCATTTTTTATGTTGACCTTATCTGCCCGTTTATAAGCATTTTCCCATTGTTTGCTAACATTTTCGTCCTTTGGAAACCGAGAATACATTAAATCTGCGGTGAAGACTGATAGTCTGTGTGGCATCCAGCTATGGCACAACGCATTTTGATAATTATTTAAATATAATAAAGCAATAAACAGAAGCACAACCTCACACCGACAAACAAATCAAATGAGAGTTGAGCTACTTCGTACGAACAAGCTAACCACATGACGTCAACGCGTAGATTTAGGCTCCGCCCAGAATGCGCAATATCATATCTTTGTATCGTGTGTATAACCTATACCACTGACGTGACAGTTAGGGCACATAATGGTGGGCGGTGATAATACACATCTATACAGTGCTCTAGTTGCGCTACAACCCTTGCGCTCTGAGATAGTTCACAGTTCGATTAAAAGATATTGTTTACCAAATTCCCCAACAACCAGAGATAACATGATTAAAAATTATAAAATTATGAAATTTTATGACTAAATCTCAAAAAAAGACAGATAAATAAAACTAAATATCGGATTAATAGCGTCTCTCGAAAATTGTATTATAACAAAATTTTCATTCATCGATATTTTTGTCTCGGAATAAGATATTGAGATGTAGTTTTCACTAGCCTCATTTCACAACATTTTTATGATAAAAAAGTCATATTATTGCATTTAATTTCAAGAGAATTTAGCAATTTTATGTAATTATATAGAGAAACGCACTCTAGTGGCATCACTAAGAAATACACATATTACGAGTAAGATGGATTTGATGGAGCAATAAACTATTTTTCCAACAAGACTAAGCTTGCTAAAATCCGTTCATTCGTTAAGAAGTTACAGCTGTTTATTTAAAATAACATTAATAACCCCCACCACTTTATTTCAACAGATACGTCAATTAGTTGTTCTAAACGAAAATTCTCAAATTAAGCTTAGCTTTAAAACCATATATTTTTTTGGTACCTTTACTAGTTAAAATCACTTTACAAGTTGAACATGGCGGATACGCCCCCTGGTGGGCATCTTGGAAATCTGAAAATATTTTCCATGATCTTCTCTTGGTCACTTTAGTCAAAACTTTTTTACCGCAGGTCTCTATTTTGAATAGCTCCCGAGATACGGCACTTTGCATTCTTATCTGGCCACCCTGTACATCGTTTTGTAAATTTGAGGCGAAAACCGAGCGAGCTTCGTTAACCAGTTGACTAAGGCGCTACCGTCGAAAATGAGTATTTTGTAGAATAATTCAACATTCGACTATCAGGTGACCAAAAATGGCTATAGGTACTTATGTGTTCCTAGAGTCTCTCAACGGCAATCACCAGCCCGCTGCCTGCTAGAACACTTAAGTACCTATAGCCGTTTCTGGTCGCCTGATAGCCGAATGTTGAATTATTGTACAAAATACTCATTTTTGACGGTAGCGCCCTCGTCACTTGGTTAACGAAGCTCACTCGGTTTTCGCCTCAAATTTACTATACGATGTACACTTATATGTAGTATCTATCTTCTTTGCTATAGTCTTTCCAGTACCACCATTCTATCGCATCTTGATTGTTAATTAATAATCTAGTATTGTATATTATATTATTATTACCATATATTCGAATTTAACCGAACATGTTAGAAAATTTCACCCTGGTAAATTAAAGGCATTTATACTAAATCTGAGGGGATGATTATTTTCCTTCCCTAAATGCAGATTATTTACTCTCTTGACAGCTTCCAGTTCAAATGCATGGAACAGACCACATAACATTTTTATGATAAAGCGTTAAGAAATAATGATAAATAATGGCTGTTGTAGTTTGTTGTTGTAGACACAACTTCAAAATTACCAGCATCAATAGACTTAATATTATTTTGTCTTTTTCAGTGTAACATTACGAAAACCTTTCACTAATAGAAGATATATAGGCTTAGGCCGGATTTTCATGGATCCGTCGGTACGTCGATACGTCAGAGCTCCCATTGGTTGTAAAATTCAGCTTCTCATTGGTTAATTGGTTAAATTTTTCGGACGTTTTGACATGCTCATGCATCCGACAATACGACAAGTCTGAATGTATATACATTGTTGCTAGATGTTTTATTTAATACGGTATAAGAAACCATTGATGGTTATTCACAGTTGTAGAATTCATGCTTTTCTGGCAAAAACAGAAATGTACTAAAACAAAACCAAGTATTATTAGGTTATACATATATTTTCGTCATATTGCACGCCTTTTCTGTCTTATACAAGAACATTTGACCTATTCACCTTTTGTAATGTTTCAATCTGGCAACATTGATTTCATTACGAAAAAAAAAATCAGATTGCTACTTGCTATCAGAGTCTCTGTTGCTATGGTCAGAAAGCAAACACTAGTTTGTTTTTGTGGCTTGGGTGCAATTTTGTTTACCACGATGGTCTTGTCTTCCCTAGGTCCCACCAAAACGCAACATCTCTTACCTATGGGTCCCACTAACTTCAGTGAATTATCAAAATATTCACTGGACATCCTCAGATAATTAAAATACTTTTCAATATCAGCTAGTCTCAGTTCATTTAATAAATTATGATAAGCGCCCTGTTCTTTTCTGCATTTAAAAATGTTTCTGATCCACAATCTTTTTACTTTCTGATTATAAGCAAAATGTATAAAAGTTTAATATTATTTGTTTTTCGTCATTTCGTATTTATAACTTTATAATAAACAAAAAAACTTGAAATTCAAGCAACAGGCAACTGTCAGAAAAGTGAGGTTAAAGAGAATCCGATATCGGACAAAAGTTAAATTTTAACTTCTTCCGTCATCGGATACATTGAGCTATATCGGATCGACGGATGACGGATCCATGAAAATCCACCCTTAGGCTTCCTTTTTTGCATTGGGGATTCTGGTATTTGGAGATTCACGTCATTGGCTGAAATGTTCACGTGACCATAGCGAGAAACGTCAAAATCGCCGAATCTCCAAATACCCAAGAAGTTCATTCAAGTTCAACTTTCTGACAGTCTCCACAATAACGCGCACGCGCAATTTTCAATTGGTTTGCTTGCGTCGGCTTGTTGTCATCTCATCAGATTAGATTAAATTTATAAATATTAACTGAGGACTGTGGTTTTAGAAAAACAACTTCAAATATAGAAGAGCAGTTGATCAAACGACAAACATCGTCTGCTGGACCGTCTTCATCAATTGCTTTTTTTCTTAAATAGAATATTTAATACTAAGAATGATTTGTTCACAATTAACATAATTTTTCATATCGTATAATTTTTTGGCAAATTTTATTAACATGTTGAAATATAGGTTCACATCATCGCCATATTACTTTGTTAGATACGTACTATAATTGTAGAAAAAGTTATAATAATGTGTACACTATTCATATTATATAAATTAGTTCATTTAAAAAGTCCTTATTTCTACTAAAAGCAACTTGAAAGCGCAAATAGCCATATCTTGTCCCGTTAATTTCAAATTCTACTAACCGCATGACGTCAATCAAGTAGGATAGAAAATACGGAGGGAGTACTTAAGTTATAAAGTGAAGCCGCGCGGAATTTAGGCAACCCGTCAAGTATGAAGACTGGTGCGGACGTTAACAAAGGGAACTTGCAAGAAAATAATCAGGAAGAGAAATGACAAAAAGAAGTCACAGCGTTTATTGTATTATCGTTTAGAGTATCACCTACAATCTTATAATATAAATTTTATATACGATACTTATAAAATTAATTACTACCTAAATCCGCGAAAAAAGAAACTCACATGATTTTACAAAATAAACAACACATTAATGTCCTTTAAACAAAATTAACTTATTTTAAAACTGCCTCCTAATTTCAGATATATCTATAACATTTATTGCAATAAAATGAAATCTTATATCTACATATTTGGCCGCAATTATCTTTATTAACGAAAATAAATGATTATCTAAGGGATGTTGATCGAAAACGTGGCCATTGAGGGTTTCAAAAATAGTGGAATTTGAAAATTATTGCAAAACCTTATTGGACAAATGCACTGGCGTATATTGTCTTGCTTAGGTCTTCTCAGCACTTTTACCATGGCCTGACGAATGGACTTATTACTTATAAATCAGCGGAAGAATAAAGCAAATCATCTCATTTTTCACTGCTATGAGCAATGTACATACTTCGCGGGTTACCTATACGACAGGTGGCTTCACTACCACGCAATGCACTCTAAACCAATGCTACCTCTATACCTTCTGACCTCCTTGACGTCAATGCGCCGACTGGACGAAATTGAGACGGTTATTTTGCATAATATCTTTGTATCATAGTATCATGTCACGTACCACAGACAACAGAAAAATTTGAGTTCACCATAAGGGTGTTCGAGCAGCGGTTCAAACCAGTCCCAAACCGTCAGACGCCTGCGCACTTCAATTTACGATGAAATAATTGATTCCCAACTACTAGTAAGATGTTCGAGCAGCAGTTTGACGATTTCCAAACTAGTTCGGTCTCAGTTTGAGACAGGCGCAGTTGAAACTCCTTCTTCTTCTTAGAGTTGTTGTTGTTGGACTAATCCGTTTCAGAGAACACTGCCTCAGTCCTAAACTAAACACTGGTTTTCTGTTTTGTCCATGAGTCTTTCATTGTTCTCTTATCCTTGGTCATAAGACATATCAATTGGCATAATCATTTGCTCTATGACGATGAAATTGTAAGAAACTGGAAGGGGTAGTTTGCAAATTGCAGTTGGTGTACGAGCACATGGTACAATAAGACCAGGTATCTTACACTGATGGACGCGTTTTCGTTCAGTTGACGCACCTCATCCGAAGTCCGCCATATTTGTTTTATCCCGCTTTCCAATTCAAATTAGAATATATTTTTGCTACGATTTTTGTGTATATCATCAACTAATCTTTTTATATTGATGCTTTTCATTCACTCTCTCATATTACGTATCAGAAGCAGAAATGATTAAATTTATATTTTTAATTATTGATATTTTTTTTAACTATAAAGTGGGATATTGTTTATAACCTTTTTCAATGTGTCTTCGATTATATTGTTTACTTGTAGAGATGTTTTTAGAGAGAGAGAAATGTTGGGTGTTACCATTATCTTGGATGGAGTGTTCTCTGCACAAGAGTCACAAGAGTGTTCGTGTTCTCTGCACATGACACAATATGACAATAAATATGGCGGATTTGGGATGACTCTCGGAACATGAGGAATACCCCCATCAGACTCATATCTCATATATTTTACTACAAATTTCTATTTTCGCGTTACTAATAAATTAATTTTTAATAACAAAAAATGGATGATAAAAACACATGTATTATTTGTAGATAGAAATATCAGCATGGATAAATATTAAACACAATATGGGTATGGCATTTAATCGTAATAAATGGTCGCAGATAGTGGAATGTGTCGCTTATTTTTGTAAATACGATGATTTTAATTGGGATGGGTCTCTTCAGCATATTTTACAGAATTGTTTGAAGCAAAAACTACATGTGATGGTAGCTAGAGCACCAAGAGTATTTCATATTGGAGAATGGCAGGCTCAATATTATCTATCACCGATATATATTGAATTGCGTGAATTTGAAATTGACAGACACAAAAAATAAATCAAAATACTTTAATTGTTTCCATTCATATACAGTTTTCTATAGTCCACAATAGAACAAAAAAAATCATTAAGCGACGTAAGATCCTCAAAATAACTGTACATGAAATTTGTTTTATGGTTGTTAAATATTCTGTAATGAGCTTCTTTGGTTTTGGTGAGTTTTCTAATAATAACTTTTTTTCAGTTCCTAAAGACATAGATAATACGATTTTTTCTTTTATTGGTGAAAAGAAAAAAATATCGTACAAATCTTGTAAATAACGGGTTGTTTGAATGTGTGTATGTAACACTAAGTTTTCATCAGTTCTCTCGAGCAATTTTCACCCTAATAGATTTTTTGAACGGAAAACTTTTTTAAATTATTTTTATATATTTTTAAATTATGTTCATCATAAGAATACAACTGTAAATCAACATCAAGTTAATCTGGTGAGTATTTGCATTATTATATTGCTTATTATTATGTGTATATAAGAATAACTGAAAATATATTTATATGCAAATGAATAAATCAAATTTATCTTCAGGTAAATAACAATCTAGATCTAGATGATAGATAACTGCAAGTATTTCAATTAGAATTAGGTACGCAGATGACATGGTAGTCCCTGCCCTGGCGGAATCAGTATCTACAATCTACCGACATCACATACATTACTTTATTAACACCTTAACTCAAGTAAGTACCACATTGGAATTGGAGATAAACAACTCAATAACTAGAATACTTGTTTTTAGTACAACTTCAGAAGAACATTTCCAACAACTGTGATTCCATCCAAAGTCCAAAGCATTTATTGAAGTAGTTGTATAGGTAAGGATGTAAATATGCAACTGGACCACTTAAAAGAGAATGAATAGCAGAGATATCGAAATTGCGAGAACAAGATTTAGTGATATGTAGAAACTCTGCCAACCGAAATTATCCATCTTTATAAGGCATCGAACATGTCTGTGAAACATGAGACATGGTCATTGAAGATGAAATCTTGGCTGGGGAATATAAAAGACAAACATTACAAACAGTCTGAAACACAATGCTCACAAACGAGGCGAATTTGCCAAAGAGGACACCAATTTCAACAGAGATGGCAACACAATCATTGTTGACACAGGTAAGTTTTATTTTATTATATATTAGATTATCTCTTAAATGAAGATGATACACTCATATATATTCACAGATTTACGTAGAAACTCGGAAAATTAGAGCACAAAATGGATGATGAACGAGAAGGTATCCTTTGCAGATCTTAGCAAGTTTTGGATCGAACATACGACCGTAGAATAAACCCACTATCCACCAAAATAGGACGATACAATTCTGAAGAAGCCTTGGTATTCAATTATGAATGTATAGATATTCATAAGTTAGAATGGTAAATGTAAATTAATGTGCATTTGTATGGGAAGCACCCAATTTTTGTAATTGTACGTAATTTTTATTTGATATATGAAGTTCTTCGCGAATGATTTGTTTTTTGTAATTTGGATTTATTGTATTAATAAAACTTTCATTATTCTAATTATAGTTTTATTCAAGGCGAAAATTGCTGTAATACCTTAGAATGTATTACAGCACTTTTTGTGAACGCATCTTCTTATCATCAATTATTATTAAATGACACGATATTTTGAATATTCCTGCAATTTTTAAATCATTGATGTGAGCGCCATCTAAGACGCAGTCGCTGGAAAATGTGGACCAATGAATTGTTAGGGATCAAAATTTATTATTGTATAAATTGAGTTGACCGTCTCTTCCCTCATTAGACTCACCAATACCCACAATTTGTCAGGTTCTTAGTTGGGTAATTTGGTAATCAGACATTACTGTGGAAAAGACCATTATTAATGATGAATGATGATTTCGAGATAAAATTCAGTATTTATTTTTTCTATGGATAGTAACACCACAAGCGTTTTGTTAATCAAATGTCATTTGTATAAGTTCGTTCAGTTTTGATATGTTTGTTTATACTGTGATATAACAGAGTCACAGGCTTGTAAGCTGTGACCGTGGTTTTGATTGGTTTCGTTAAATTAGTTATCTTCCTGAAAATATTTGTCATATTCGGCGATCTCAACATTCAACTCCAAAAATACTTGAAATACCCTGAAATCACTTGAAGTATTTCGTGATAAAAATATACCTGAAATTCCTCCGCAACTAAAAAACTTGAACCCACCAAATGAATATTTCATCCTTGTTTCAAATTTAGTGTCGTGGGTTCGGAAACTGTTTCAAAATACCTCAATAGAATCAAAAGCCATGCTGTAGGGTCTGATAGAATCTCTTTAAGTATGCTATATTTGATTGTACCTCAGATATTGGAGCAAATTACATATAATTTTTAACTTCTCTATTATATCTAATGGAAACATGCCTAAGTTAGACCTTTAGCAAAACGCAATAATCCAACTGAATTGTGTGCTTTAAGACCAATCCGCATTCTTCCAACTCTCTCGAAAGCGTTCGAAATGATAATTAAAGAAGAGGTAACGACATATATAAGTATGACTAATTTTATGACAGATGTTCAATCTGGATTCCGTCCCCAATACAGTACAACAACAGGACTGAGTCTGATTACAGTCGCGTCAGGGCTCTTGCTCCGTTTGTGTTTAAGTAAAGTCGTTCTTTTCTTTTTTATTTTATTTGTTTATTTTGTGAGGGCTCTAAATGCACAGTTAAATACAGAATCGCACCCGAACATAAAGTGAAAAGTAAACATTTTATCATTGCACGTTGGTTTTGGGATGAAAACGAAGGAAAGGTGGAAAGTGTTATCAATCAAATTAAATCACGCTTCATTAGTTTGCACCACTTTTTCCTTGTTATTATATTATTTGGTAAACGAAAAAACAATTCATTGGGATGTTTAACTGTCGTGCTTTGACATGGGGACAATACAATATAATAATATGTAATAACTAAAATACGACTTGAACGGCATAAGTGACTACACAATTAATAAATCTGTACGAACTCGGCGAATAACGCGCGTTTTTGAGATAATAACGATAAACATTGTTAAGTATATGAAATTCTTGAAGGCGACAACATGGATGCAATTAAAATTTTAAAACATCTCACTAAAAAAATACAACCACAGATGAAGATTACAACCCTACACGGCCGTTATTTGGTAACAAGCATTTGATCATTTGATCCAACGGAATTTATCTATGATTCGATCCGTTCGACACAGAGAACACCTACCTCCTTCGACATCACGGAGATAAATAAACAGAGAGAACATACAATTATTGTATGTTATCTCTGGTAGGAAGTGTCGTAGCAGTAGCACAAAAAGAATTATACTTTATACTGTTGTCGTAGTGTTCTCTGGCTGCTCGGCTGTGAGTGTGAATCCCGTAGAAAGTGGTGGTGGTGGATCGGTAGTATTCGGTAGGTATGTTTTCTCCAGAGAAAACATACCTCCAAGTTTTCTCTGATCGGTAGTTTCAGGTAGTTTGATGTGTTTATGTTGCAATATGTAAGTATTTCTTTCTCAGTTTATTTTAGCTTCAGAAATCGATAGTATTCTTCTCACTGAGTCTACTGATACTAGGTTTATTATGCGTAATTGAAAATAAATACAATGTTATGATTGCGGATGTTGATTTTAGTGCATTAGTTTGTATTTTTGACTTACCTTCATATTATCCTGTATTGTTGATATACAGTACTATAGATAAATTCAAAGAATCCAACAAGCTGAATCGATATCGATCGACACTTGCTATTGGAAAATTGGAAAATAAGAATAATAAGAATGCTAATTCACTATTACTAACTTTGGTTGGATTAAGGTTAGGTGAATTTTAGACTTCATCTTCAGATGTTAAGTTTTCTCTCTTTGTAATTATTACTACCAGAGACTTACTACCACAGCTAATTGTTAGGAACTGATTTCAATCGATTCAGGTTTTCACTACATTTGATTTACAATTGGTGTCCGTAGTCCGTATATAAATAGTTTATCTATGTATTAGTTTAGTCTATGGTTGTCCGTTGACTCAGTTAATCAAGTAATATCGATTTTTCTTAAATGTTGGAAACACGCTTTCTTAAACTAAATCCTTAATAATTAATTATAATAATTATTAACTAAATTCTGACTGCACGTACGTTACATAACCTCATTAATCTGGAAAATCAGTATCAAAACCACTTCTCTCAGTCTAGGGCTCCGTATAATCACAGCATCTGTTATCTATTACCGGTGTAACTTTTGGCTTAGACATGAATGCTTCCAAGATAAGGTAAATTGATTTTGTTGCAATATTTTTGTTATCAGAGACTTCATTTTGGTATTTGTATATTTCAGACCTCAGACCTTTATCCGTTGATCTACCAGATGGGAAATGTTTGTTTATTGAAAAAAATAGTGAAGGAACCACTTATATCAATAAAATTGTCTCAAACTTATCCTTCGATCGAGATAATGGAGAGAATGCAGAAGTAAGCATTACATTTCATTTTATAAATATATTTTGATTAAAAGACAGTCAATGTACCTACTGATATGATCTGCATGTAATCACCGAAAAGATGATGCCGCATAATAATGAAGTTATTTTTATGTTGTTAAAAAATATAGTTCAACAAAGTATTTACATGATGGCATTTGTCATTTTATTCCTTTATTCGATGTTTTCGAATATTGGACGGAGTGCATCATGAAGCTCTAACGGCACTGATCCATTACTTCTACACGTCCAAACTGCTCATAACTGAAGTAAAGGTCCGATATCTACTACGTGCATCAGAGTTATTTGTTTTGACTGATGTACTCCATGCCTGTTCTCATTTTCTGGAGGTAAATCACGCTAAATGTAAATTTTGTATAGAGTATTTGTATTTCCTTTTGGTAGTTCCCAATGAACTGCAAGTAAGTCTTCCTCGATATTATGAATCGATTAAATATGGCTACTTATTTGAGTGATTGAATCAAAGTTTTTTTTAAACATTCAGTATCTAGGAGAGAAGAATTTAAATGAATTATTATTTATCTTAGGTCTTCAATTCTGTCATAGCTCGGATCAAGCATGATATAGAAAAACGAAAACAATATCTGGTGTCATTGATGGAGATAGTTTGTCTCCGAGAAATCTTATTCAGAATGTGCAAGGAGAACCTTTATTTAAAACAAACACAGACTGTTGGGATTTGGAAGCTATGAATTATCATTACATAAAAGGTGAAATATTCAAAATGTATTTTCTAGTCATATAAATAAGAATTAATTGAATGATCATTTATTTTTATCTGCAGTTTTCCGCCCATTTCTGAATTGAATTTTCTCAAGTTTTATGTCTTGAAATATTTTTGACATATTAAAGGAAAATGACTTTTCGACCAATCGAGAAATTAAGAATTTTTTTGACGTTTTGATTCATAGTTTTTAAGTACACATAGCAAAAATACATATATGTATTTGAGAGTTTAACATGCCTCTATCTCGGAAACTGTAACTCTTTTGAAAAAATGTTCAATTTAAACGTTTCTGGATATTGTCCTATCTTTAATTATACCAACTCAGATTTTCGATTTTCGAGAAAATTTGTCCCCCACCCCCTTCGGGGACGGTTTTCGGAGGAAAGGAGATTTCGGATTTCCGTTTTTATGAATATGGGACCATTTCTCAAGCCTCCTCTCATGGATGAACCGAGTACGATTACTATATAAAAGGCGCGCACAAACCAGAAAAAAGCACACAGTCGAATTTTATACCTCCTCCATTCGGGGTTCGACGGTCAAAAAGGGAATTGGCTGACTTCCGAGATTAAAGATAGCAAGCTCTGATATAAGTGTTTTATAATTATTTTAGTTATCAGTTTCTATTTCGTAAAATGTATCTCCTTCAAAAATACAAATGATTAATTTATGGCATGTTTCTAATATGTGTTAGAATTATATTGAAAATCAGAGGAGAGAGTTTTCGAAGAAAATGAGGTAAGCATATATCAGAGTAGTACAAATGAGAAAAACTACAGCAGGGTCTAACATTGCGAGCCATTGCGTTATTAGTGCAACGATTCTATATTCTTTTCTAGTTATCTGATTACCAATCGCTCAGTAAACATTGATGGTACTCTTGTGTAGTAAACGAAATGAAAAATGTCCATAATAGTATGGGGTGAATCAAAAGGTTATGTCTGTTTATGTTACATTATTGTTTACTGATTACAGAGACAACTTATTGATTACCAGTCAACTTTCTGATTAGTAAGCGATTACTTTTCAGAAACTTATATAGCAGATACTATTTGTTGTAATTCTATCATAAATTTTTGCAGTAATCAACGTAATTCCTATGCCTGTTTTTATGCCTTCTTCACTTTCTAAACTTTAAAAATTTCATGATTTTCACTTGTATTGACAATGTGTAAATTTGTTGTATAGGTACTTGACTAATTTTTTGAACAATTTTTATTTCGTAGTTAGATATTCAAATAAATGAAAAAAATACAAAAAAATTACGAGTCTATTTTGAAAATAAAAAAAATATATTCCAATTATATTTGTTCTATAGCAGCGAAATTCTATCAAACTTTAAATCAACGAATAATTTATTGAACTAGGTGTATGGGGGTACAAATTTTTGTGTGAGATTTTTACATAAAAATTCTTGCAGATACTTCTAGCAGTCTGTACGCAAGCCTAGTGTATTTATATACTAAAAAATGCAAAGTATATACATAACTTACATCTAGAATTATAGTACATAGTACACATATATGACATATTTAGTATCCTTAACTGAGAATCATACAGTTATACTTTTGATTGATAATAACCGTTTTTTAGTGTAGTTCTTTTTTACTAATTTTTAATATTTTTAATTCCTTTGGTAGCATATGAAAATTTTTATTGGCAAATAACTCGTTTTTACCAACTTCTGATTTACATAACGGTAGAGTTAGTTTTAATTATTTTTCAGGTTTCAGAAATCCACGATTTCTACATAAATAAGCCAATAGTTCAAATTTCAAGTTCCTTTCGTAGCAATCCTCATCAAAATGTTAGGAGCAAATTCGCGCATTTTTTATGTTGACCTTATCTGCCCGTTTATAAGCATTTTCCCATTGTTTGCTAACATTTTCGTCCTTTGGAAACCGAGAATACATTAAATCTGCGGTGAAGACTGATAGTCTGTGTGGCATCCAGCTATGGCACAACGCATTTTGATAATTATTTAAATATAATAAAGCAATAAACAGAAGCACAACCTCACACCGACAAACAAATCAAATGAGAGTTGAGCTACTTCGTACGAACAAGCTAACCACATGACGTCAACGCGTAGATTTAGGCTCCGCCCAGAATGCGCAATATCATATCTTTGTATCGTGTGTATAACCTATACCACTGACGTGACAGTTGGTGACAGTTAGGGCACATAATGGTGGGCGGGTGGGCGGTGATAATACACATCTATACAGTGCTCTAGTTGCGTTACAACCCTTGCGCTCTGAGATAGTTCACAGTTCGATTAAAAGATATTGTTTACCAAATTCCCCAACAACCAGAGATAACATGATTAAAAATTATAAAATTATGAAATTTTATGACTAAATCTCAAAAAAGACAGATAAATAAAACTAAATATCGGATTAATAGCGTCTCTCGAAAATTGGATTATAACAAAATTTTCATTCATCGATATTTTTGTCTCGGAATAAGATATTGAGATGTAGTTTTCACTAGCCTCATTTCACTACATTTTTATGATAAAAATGTCATATTATTGCATTTAATTTCAAGAGAATTTAGCAATTTTATGTAATTATATAGAGAAACGCACTCTAGTGGCATCACTAAGAAATACACATATTACGAGTAAGATGGATTTGATGGAGCAATAAACTATTTTTCCAACAAGACTAAGCTTGCTAAAATCCGTTCATTCGTTAAGAAGTTACAGCTGTTTATTTAAAATAACATTGAATCACTCCCACCACTTTATTTCAACAGATACGTCAATTAGTTGTTCTAAACGAAAATTCTCAAATTAAGCTTAGCTTTAAAAACCATATATTTTTTTGGTACATTTACTAGTTAAAATCACTTTACAAGTTGAACATGGCGGATACGCCGCCTGGTGGGCATCTTGGAAATCTGAAAATATTTTCCATGATCTTCTCTTGGTCACTTTAGTCAAAACTTTTTTACCGCAGGTCTCTATGATGAATAGCTCCCGAGATACGGCACTTTGCATTCTTATCTGGCCACCCTGTACATCGTTTTGTAAATTTGAGGCGAAAACCGAGCGAGCTTCGTTAACCAGGTGACTAAGGCGCTACCGTCGAAAATGAGTATTTTGTAGAATAATTCAACATATCAGGTGACCAAAAATGGCTATAGGTACTTATGTGTTCCTAGAGTCTCTCAACGGCAATCACCAGCCCGCTGCCTGCTAGAACACTTAAGTACCTATAGCCGTTTCTGGTCGCCTGATAGCCGAATGTTGAATTATTGTACAAAATACTCATTTTTGACGGTAGCGCCCTCGTCACTTGGTTAACGAAGCTCACTCGGTTTTCGCCTCAAATTTACTATACGATGTACACTTATATGTAGTATCTATCTTCTTTGCTATAGTCTTTCCAGTACCACCATTCTATCGCATCTTGATTGTTAACTAATAATCTAGTATTGTGTATTATATTATTATTACCATATATTCGAATTTAACCCAACATGTTAGAAAATTTCACCCTGGTAAATTAAAGGCATTTATACTAAATCTGAGGGGATGATTATTTTCCTTCCCTAAATGCAGATTATTTACTCTCTTGACAGCTTCCAGTTCAAATGCATGGAACAGACCACATAACATTTTTATGATAAAGCGTTAAGAAATAATGATAAATAATGGCTGTTGTAGTTTGTTGTTGTAGACACAACTTCAAAATTACCAGCATCAATAGACTTAATATTATTTTTTCTTTTTCAGTGTAACATTACGAAAACTTTCACTAATAGAAGATATATAGGCTTAGGCCGGATTTTCATGGATCCGTCGGTACGTCGATACGTCAGAGCTCCCATTGGTTGTAAAATTCAGCTTCTCATTGGTTAATTGGTTAAAATTTTCGGACGTTTTGACATGCTCATGCATCCTACAATACGACAAGTCTGAATGTATATACATTGTTGCTAGATGTTTTATTAAATACGGTATAAGAAACCATTGATGGTTATTCACAGTTGTAGAATTCATGCTTTTCTGGCAAAAACAGAAATGTACTAGAACAAAACCAAGTATTATTAGGTTATACATATATTTTCGTCATATTGCACGCCTTTTCTGTCTTATACAAGAACATTTGACCTATTCACCTTTTGTAATGTTTCAATCTGGCAACATTGATTTCATTACGAAAAAAAAATCAGATTGCTACTTGCTATCAGAGTCTCTGTTGCTATGGTCAGAAAGCAAACACTAGTTTGTTTTTGTGGCTTGGGTGCAATTTTGTTTACCACGATGGTCTTGTCTTCCCTAGGTCCCACCAAAACGCAACATCTCTTACCTATGGGTCCCACTAACTTCAGTGAATTATCAAAATATTCACTGGACATCCTCAGATAATTAAAATACTTTTCAATATCAGCCAGTCTCAGTTCATTTAATAAATTATGATAAGCGCCCTGTTCTTTTCTGCATTTAAAAATGTTTCTGATCCACAATCTTTTTACTTTCTGATTATAAGCAAAATGTATAAAAGTTTAATATTATTTGTTTTTCGTCATTTCGTATTTATAACTTTATAATAAACAAAAAAACTTGAAATTCAAGCAACACAAGCAACAGGCAACTGTCAGAAAAGTGAGGTTAAAGAGAATCCGATATCGGACAAAAGTTAAATTTTAACTTCTTCCGTCATCGGATACATTGAGCTATATCGGATCGACGGATGACGGATCCATGAAAATCCACCCTTAGGCTTCCTTTTTTGCATTGGGGATTCTGGTATTTGGAGATTCACGTCATTGGCTGAAATGTTCACGTGACCATAGCGAGAAACGTCAAAATCGCCGAATCTCCAAATACCCAAGAAGTTCATTCAAGTTCAACTTTCTGACAGTCTCCACAATAACGCGCACGCGCAATTTTCAATTGGTTTGCTTGCGTCGGCTTGTTGTCATCTCATCAGATTAGATTAAATTTATAAATATTAACTGAGGACTGTGGTTTTAGAAAAACAACTTCAAATATAGAAGAGCAGTTGATCAAACGACAAACATCGTCTGCTGGACCGTCTTCATCAATTGCTTTTTTTCTTAAATAGAATATTTAATACTAAGAATGATTTGTTCACAATTAACATAATTTTTCATATCGTATAATTTTTTTGGCAAATTTTATTAACATGTTGAAATATAGGTTCACATCATCGCCATATTACTTTGTTAGATACGTACTATAACTGTAGAAAAAGTTATCATAATGTGTACACTATTCATATTATATAAATTAGTTCATTTAAAAAGTCCTTATTTCTACTGAAAGCAACTTGAAAGCGCAAATAGCCATATCTTGTCCCGTTAATTTCAAATTCTACTAACCGCATGACGTCAATCAAGTAGGATAGAAAATACGGAGGGAGTACTTAAGTTATAAAGTGAAGCCGCGCGGAATTTAGGCAACCCGTCAAGTATGAAGACTGGTGCGGACGTTAACAAAGGGAACTTGCAAGAAAATCATCAGTTTTGCTGATGTTCTGCTTTTTTGCTTGCTATAAGGAAGAGACATGACAAAAAGAAGTCACAGCGTTTATTGTATTATCGTTTAGAGTACCACCTACAATCTTATAATATAAATTTTATATACGATACTTATAAAATTAATTACTACCTAAATCCGCAAAAAAAAGAAACTCACATGATTTTACAAAATAAACAACACATTAATGTCCTTTAAACAAAATTAACTTATTTTAAAACTGCCTCCTAATTTCAGATATATCTATAACATTTATTGCAATAAAATGAAATCTTATATCTACATATTTGGCCGCAATTATCTTTATTAACGAAAATAAATGATTATCTAAGGGATGTTAATCGAAAACGTGGCCATTGAGGGTTTCAAAAATAGTGGAATTTGAAAATTATTGCAATACCTTATTGGACAAATGCACTGGCGTATATTGTCTTGCTTAGGTCTTCTCAGCACTTTTACCATGGCCTGACGAATGGACTTATTACTTATAAATCAGCGAAAGAATAAAGCAAATCATCTCATTTCTCACTGCTATGAGCAATGTACATACTTCGCGGGTTACCTATACGCCAGGTGGCTTCACTACCACGCAATGCACTCTAAACCAATGCTACCTCTATACCTTCTGACCTCCTTGACGTCAATGCGCCGACTGGACGAAATTGAGACGGTTATTTTGCATAATATCTTTGTATCATAGTATCATGTCACGTACCACAGACAACAGAAAAATTTGAGTTCACCATAAGGGTGTTCGAGCAGCGGTTCAAACCAGTCCCAAACCGTCAGACGCCTGCGCACTTCAATTTACGATGAAACAATTGATTCCCAACTACTAGTAAGATGTTCGAGCAGCAGTTTGACGATTTCCAAACTAGTTCGGTCTCAGTTTGAGAAAGGCGCAATTGAAACTTCTTCTTCTTCTTAGAGTTGTTGTTGTTGGACTAATCCGTTTCAGAGAACACTGCCTCAGTCCTAAACTAAACACTGGTTTTGTGTTTTGTCCATGAGTCTTTCATTGTTCTCTCTTATCCTTGGTCATAAGACATATCAATCGGCATAATCATTTGCTCTATGACGATGAAATTGTAAGAAATTGGAAGGGGTAGTTTGCAAATTGCAGTTGGTGTTCGAGCACATGGTACAATAAGACCAGGTATGTTACATTGATGGACGCGTTTTCGTTCAGTTGACGCACCTCATCCGAAGTCCGCCATATTTGTTTTATCCCGCTTTCCAATTCAAATTAGAATATATTTTTGCTACGATTTTTGTGTATATCATCAACTAATCTTTTTATACTCATGCTTTTCATTCACTCTCTCATAATACGTATCAGAAGCAGAAATGATTAAATTTATATTTTTAATTATTGATATTTTTTTTGAACTATAAAGTGGGATATTGTTTATAACCTTTTTCAATGTGTCTTCGATTATATTGTTTACTTGTAGAGATGTTTTAAGAGAGAGAGAAATGTTGGGTTTTACCATTATCTTGGATGTAGTGTTCTCTGCACAAGAGTCACAAGAGTGTTCGTGTTCTCTGCACATGACACAATATGACAATAAATATGGCGGATTTGGGATGACTCTCGGAACATGAGGAATACCCCCATCAGACTCATATCTCATATATTTTACTACAAAATTCTATTTTCGCGTTACTAATAAATTAATTCTTAGTAACAAAAAATGGATGATAAAAGCACATGTATTATTTGTAGATAGAAATATCAGCATGGATAAATATCAAACACAATATGGGTATGGCATTTAATCGTAATAAATGGTCGCAGATAGTGGAATGTGTCGCTTATTTTTGTAAATACGATGATTTTAATTGGGATGGGTCTCTTCAGCATATTTTACAGAATTGTTTGAAGCAAAAACTACATGTGATGGTAGCTAGAGCACCAAGAGTATTTCATATTGGAGAATGGTAGGCTCGATATTATCTATCACCGATATATATTGAATTGCGTGAATTTGAAATTGACAGACATAAAAAATAAATCAAAATACTTTAATTGTTTCCATTCATATACAGTTTTCTATAGTCCAAAATAGAAAAAAAAATCATTAAGCGACGTAAGATTCTCAAAATAACTGTACATAAAATTTGTTTTATGGTTGTTGAATATTCTGTAATGAGCTTCTTTGGTTTTGGTGAGTTTTCTAATGATAACTTTTTTTTTCAGTTCCAAAAGACATAGATAATACTAATTTTTTCTTTTATTGGTGAAAAGAAAAAAATATCGTATAAATCTTGTAAATAACGGGTTGTTTGAATGTGTGTATGTAACACTAAGTTTTCATCAGTTCTCTCGAGCAATTTTCACCCTAATAGATTTTTTGAACGGAAAACTTTTTTAAATTATTTTTAAATATTTTTAAATTATGTTCATCATAAGAATACAACTGTAAATCAACATCAAGTTAATCTGGTGAGTATTTGCATTATTATATTGCTTATTATTATGTGTATACAAGAATAACTGAAAATATATTTATATGCAAATGATTAAATCAAATTTATCTTCAGGTAAATAACAATCTAGATCTAGATGATAGATAACTGCAAGTATTTCAATTAGAATTAGGTACGCAGATGACATGGTAGTCCCTGCCCTGGCGGAATCAGTATCTACAATCTACCGACATCACATACATTACTTTATTAACCCCTTAACTCAAGTAAGTATCACATTGGAATTGGAGATAAACAACTCAATAACTAGAATACTTGTTTTTAGTACAACTTCAGAAGAACATTTCCAACAACTGTGATTCCATCCAAAGTCCAAAGCATTTATAGAAGTTGTTGTATAGGTAAGGATGTAAATATGCAACTGGACCACTTAAAAGAGAATAGCAGAGATATCGAAATAGCGAGAACAAGATTTAGTGATATGTAGAAACTCTGCCAACCGAAATTATCCATCTTTATAAGGCATCGAACATGTCTGTGAAACATGAGACATGGTCATTGAAGATGAAATCTTGGCTGGGGAATATAAAAGACAAACATTACAAACAGTCTGAAACACAATGCTCACAAACGAGGCGAATTTGCCAAAGAGGACACCAATTTCAACAGAGATGGCAACAAAATCATTGTTGACACAGGTACACTCATATATATTCACAGATTTACGTAGAAACTCGGAAAATTAGAGCACAAAATGGATGATGAACGAGAAGGTATCCTTTGCAGATCTTAGCAAGTTTTGGATCGAACATACGACCGTAGAATAAACCCACTATCCACCAAAATAGGACGATACAATTCTGAAGAAGCCTTGGTATTCCATTATGAATGTATAGATATTCATAAGTTAGAATGGTAAATGTAAATTAATGTGCATTTGTATGGGAAGCACCCAATTTTTGTAATTGTACGTAATTTTTATTTGATATATGAAGTTCTTCGCGAATGATTTGTTTTTTGTAATTTGGATTTATTGTATTAATAAAACTTTCATTATTCTAATTATAGTTTTATTCAAGGCGAAAATTGCTGTAATACCGTAGAATGTATTACAGCAATTTTTGTGAACGCATCTTCTTATCATCAATTAATATTAAATGACACGATATTTTGAATATTCCTGCAATTTTTAAATCATTGATGTGAGCGCCATCTAAGACGCAGTCGCTGGAAAATGTCGACCAATGAATTGTTAGGGATCAAAAATGTATTATTGTATAAATTGAGTAGACCGTCTCTTCCCTCATTAGACTCACCACTACCCACAATTTGTCAGGTTCTTAGTTGGGTAATTTGGTAATCAGACATTACTGTGGAAAAGACCATTATTAATGATGAATGATGATTTCGAGATAAAATTCAGTATTTATTTTTTCTATGGATAGAAACACCACAAGCGTTTTGTTAATCAAATGTCATTTGTATAAGTTCGTTCAGTTTTGATATGTTTGTTTATACTGTGATATAACAGAGGCACAGGCTTGTAAGCTGTGACCGTGGTTTTGATTGGTTTCGTTAAATTAGTTATCTTCCTGAAAATATTTGTCATATTCGGCGATCTCAACATTCAACTTCAAAAATACTTGAAATACCCTGAGATCACTTGAAGTATTTCGTGATAAAAATATACCTGAAATTCCTCCGCAACTAAAAAACTTGAACCCACCAAATGAATATTTCATCCTGATGACTCTTGCATTGATTTTTGGTACATGTATAATGACGTCTACGTACTAAAACTTTCATTATTAAAACATTTTGTCACTTATATATAAGAAATAAAAATTTACTAGTTTATATCTATACTTGTATTCTTGTATCTAACCCAATATATTAACTTGTTTTAATGTATACATACATAAATTATATTTGAAGGTTTATATATACTTATGTATTTAATAGGTATGTGACTGGTAACAGATTTTATAGATTAGTGTACGTCCCAGGTTGGGTTTCAAAGTAGCTCTAATAGCTGAACTCCGCCCATTCATCATACTTGTTAACCTTTAAAATTGTAAACCACTGAATGTGATGAATAAAAGCATGTTATTATTATTATTATAAACACATTAATTGTAGTGTTTTGTATCTTGAAATCATCACACAAAATTAACGCTAACCCATAAACTACAATGGCTATTAAACAGCCATTGGTCCTGGCTACATTGAGAACTATGTGATTGGAGGTAGTGTTTTCTTTGGCTATATAAGTAATAACTAGTCGTGAAGACTTGTTAGAGACACTTTTGCGACCACCAAAACTCTGACAAAACAGACCTTGACAACCATTTATGTTTATAATCCAACATTCTGCTGATTTTTCTCGATACTCGGTAATATGTTTACAAAAGTCTATTGAACTACACCCATAAACTTACAAAGATGTAATGCATACTTTATATAGTGAACATAATGTAAAACAAGTTTTGATTGAATCTTAATGAACTGTTGGGAAGCTTATACATAAGTTACAATTAAAAATATTAAAACAACTTGTAAGAGCATGCTTTCTATGCAAGGAATATGCTTAGAGTATAAACGCAACATCTCTTATCTATGAAGTTTAGACTAAAGAACTAAAGTTTACGACTAGAGTAGCGAAACTTGGAGGAAGTCATGAGATAAAATATATGAAGTGTTTTTCTCTGAGTCAAACTGATCGATTAAAATAAGAGGAGAGCACAGTTCATCTTAAAATCTATTGAATAACATACATGATCATTATTTACATTTTTATTGCAGCTTTCTATTATGCTGACTGATTTGTTTTCTTCTTATTTAAATGATCTTCGTTTTCAAACGATATACATCTCTTAACTTGAAATGCCCCTAGATTATTCACAAGTTTTATATTGTTACTATGATTATAATTTTCCGTTTCTATATTATTTACACGTTGAATTAATTCAGCGATTTCTCTCTTTTGATTAGCAACTTCAAGTTTTAGTTTATTAACTTCCTTCATTAAAGGATTATCAAAAAAATATATTTGGCATATTTTATGAAGGACAAATTCTTCTAGATCCGACAGTGTCAGCTTTCTATCAAATTTTTTTGACTTCATAAATTCTCCAAATGTTTTAAATATTTGGTTTTTGGATTCACCATCATGCGTTGCCTCAGCAGGGTTATTGTTATTGCCGGCGGTGTCACTTACAGTTCTTCTACTACGCAACTCTTTGATTTCTCTCTCTATGAAAAATCAGGGACATAAAGATATTTCATTTTTAAAATTTTTATAAAAATTCTTACCAAGTTTATCAAAAAAATCTTCAACGTCGATCATATTGAAAGACACAGTAACAGTGTAACACACTGATTCAAAATTGAATTGAAAACTACTACTTGAACTACTTGATTCTTTTTTACATTTCTACTTCTACTCATTTTAGGCCATAAAACTTAAATTTTAAAGATCTTTAAATATCCTTTGTTTCAAGGTTCAACTGTCACTAAATAGTAAGGGTGTTCGAGCAGCGGTTCAAACCAGTCCCAAAGCGTCAGACGCCTGCGCACTTCAATTTACATTGAATAATTTAATTCCAACTACTAGTAAGATGTTCGAGCAGTAGTTTGACGATTTCCAAACTAATCCGGACTCAGTATGAGACGGCGCAGTTGAAGCGTCTTCGTCTTCTTAGAGTATAGTGTTCTCTGTTGTTGGAGAAATCCCTTTCAGAGAATACTACCGCAGTCCTAAACTAAACCCTGGTTTGTGTTTTGTCCATCAGTCTTTCATTGATGTTCTCTCTTATCTTTGGTCATAAAACATATCTATCGGCATAGTCATTTGTTCTATGACAACGAAATTGTAAGAAAGTAGAAGAGGTAGTTTGCAAACTGCAGTTCGGTGTTCCAGCAAAACAAAATCCCAAACTGTTTCATACCGCACATGCGCATTTTAAACAGTTATCAAACCGTCCCCAACTACTGCTCGAACAGCCTTATTATTGAGTTCAACTTATTCTTCACACCTTCGCAGCTATTTTACATTCCATGCATGATATGTTTTTATACTATGGACTCATGTTCTTGATATTCGAGATTATGTAATGTGTGTTGCGTGTTGATTACATTTTTCAGAAATATGAAATATTTAATTTGCGTGTTCCTGTTTTTGAGATAATAACGATAAACATTGTTTTTTGGAAAAGACCATTATTAATGATGAATGATGATTTCGAGATAAAATTCAGTATTTATTTTTTCTATGGATAGTAACACCACAAGCGTTTTGTTAATCAAATGTCATTTGTATAAGTTCGTTCAGTTTTGATATGTTTGTTTATACTGTGATATAACAGAGTCACAGGCTTGTAAGCTGTGACCGTGGTTTTGATTGGTTTCGTTAAATTAGTTATCTTCCTGAAAATATTTGTCATATTCGGCGATCTCAACATTCAACTCCAAAAATACTTGAAATACCCTGAGATCACTTGAAGTATTTCGTGATAAAAATATACCTGAAATTCCTCCACAACTAAAAAACTTGAAACCACCAAATGAATATTTCATCCTTGTTTCAAATTTAGTGTCGTGCGTTCGGAAACTGTTTCAAAATACCTCAATAGAATCAAAAGCCATGCTGTAGGGTCTGATAGAATATCTTTAAGTATGCTATATTTGATTGTACCTCAGATATTGGAGCAAATTACATATAATTTTTAACTTCTCTATTATATCTAATGGAAACATGCCTAAGTTAGACCTTTAGCAAAACGCAATAATCCAACTGAATTGTGTGCTTTAAGACCAATCCGCATTCTTCCAACTGTCTCGAAAGCGTTCGAAATGATAATTAAAGAAGAGGTAACGACATATATAAGTATGACTAATTTTATGACAGATGTTCAATCTGGATTCCGTCCCCAATACAGTACAACAACAGGACTGAGTCTGATTACAGTCGCGTCAGGGCTCTTGCTCCGTTTGTGTTTAAGTAAAGTCGTTCTTTTCTTTTTTATTTTATTTGTTTATTTTGTGAGGGCTCTAAATGCACAGTTAAATACAGAATCGCACCCGAACATAAAGTGAAAAGTAAACATTTTATCATTGCAAGTTGGTTTTGGGATGAAAACGAAGGAAAGGTGGAAAGTGTTATCAATCAAATTAAATAACGCTTCATTAGTTTGCACCACTTTTTCCTTGTTATTATATTATTTGGTAAACGAAAAAACAATTCATTGGGATGTTTAACTGTCGTGCTTTGACATGGGCACAATACAATATAATAATATGTAATAACTAAAATACGACTTGAACGGCATAAGTGACTACACAATTAATAAATCTGTACGAACTCGGCGAATAACGCGCTGCATCTTTTCAAAGTCCCATAACTATTTAATTTTTAGAGATAAATTTGAATTGATTCTTTAACATTTTTGTTTTATTTCGCTTAAATTTTTATAATCAATCGATAAAAAAAAGGAAACTTCATTATTCATTTAAGGACTCGGGTTGGTTGAAAATGAATCAAATGAGAAAATGTTTTTCTTGTCACGAAAGAATGATTCGCGCAATAAATACCACTAAACAATGCCTACCACATGAACTCAAAGACTTCAGCTTGAGAAATTTAAAAAAAAACATTTCAAAGTCGTCCTCGGAACAAGGTAATGATGTGTTTACTATTCTGATGACTCTTGCATTGATTTTTGGTACATGTATAATGACGTCTACGTACTAAAACTTTCATTATTAAAACATTTTGTCACTTATATATAAGAAATAAAAATTTACTAGTTTATATCTATACTTGTATCTAACCCAATATATTAACTTGTTTTTATGTATACATACATAAATTATATTTGAAGGTTTATATATACTTATGTATTTAATAGGTATGTGACTGGTAACAGATTTTATAGATTAGTGTGTACGTCCCAGGTTGGGTTTCAAAGTAGCTCTAATAGCTGAACTCCGCCCATTCATCATACTTGTTAACCTTTAAAATTGTAAACCACTGAATGTGATGAATAAAAGCATATTATTATTATTATTATAAACACAATAATTGTAGTGTTTTGTATCTTGAAATCATCACACAAAATTAACGCTAACCCATAAACTACAATGGCTATTAAACAGCCATTGGTCCTGGCTACATTGAGAACTATGTGAATGGAGGTAGTGTTTTCTTTGGCTATATAAGTAATAACTAGTCGTGAAGACTTGATAGAGACACTTTTGCTATCACGAAAACTCTGACAAAACAGACCTTGACAACCATTTATGTTTATAATCCAACATTCTGCTGATTTTTCTCGATACTCGGTAATATGTTTACAAAAGTCTATTGAACTACACCCATAAACTTACAAAGATGTAATGCATACTTTATATAGTGAACATAATGTAAAACAAGTTTTGATTGAATCTTAATGAACTGTTGGGAAGCTTATACATAAGTTACAATTTAAAATATTAAAACAACTTGTAAGAGCATGCTTTCTATGCAAGGAATATGCTTAGAGTATAAACGCAACATCTCTTATCTATGAAGCTTAGACTAAAGAACTAAAGTTTACGACTAGAGTAGCGAAACTTGGAGGAAGTCATGAGATAAAATATATGAAGTGTTTTTCTCTGAGTCAAACTGATCGAATAAAATAAGAGGAGAGCCCAGTTCATCTTAAAATCTATTGAATAACATACATGATCATTATTTACATTTTTATTGCAGCTTTCTATTATGCTGACTGATTTGTTTTCTTCTTATTTAAATGATCTTCGTTTTCAAACGATATACATCTCTTAACTTGAAATGCCCCTAGATTATTCACAAGTTTTATATTGTTACTATGATTATAATTTTCTGTTTCTATATTATTTACACGTTGAATTAATTCAGCGATTTCTCTCTTTTGATTAGCAACTTCAAGTTTTAGTTTATTAACTTCCTTCATTAAAGGATTATCAAAAAAATATATTTGGCATATTTTATGAAGGACAAATTCTTCTAGATCCGACAGTGTCAGCTTTCTATCAAATTTTCTTGACTTCATAAATTCTCCCAATGTTTTAAATATTTGGTTTTTGGATTCACCATCATGCGGTGCCTCAGCAGGGTTATTGTTATTGCCGGCGGTGTCACTTACAGTTCTTCTACTACGCAACTCTTTGATTTCTCTCTCTATGAAAAATCAGGGACATAAAGATATTTCATTCTTAAAATTTTTATAAAAATTCTTACCAAGTTTGTCAAAAAACTCTTCAACGTTGATGATATTGAAAAACATAGTAACAGTGTAACACACTGATTTAAAATTGAATTGAAAAACTACTACTTGAACTACTTGATTCTTTTATACATTTCTACTTCTACTCATTTTAGGCCATAAAACCTAAATTTTAAAGATCTTGAAATATCCTTTGTTTCAAGGTTTAACTGTCACTAAATAGTAAGGGTGTTCGAGCAGCGGTTCAAACCAGTCCCAAAGCGTCAGACGCCTGCGCACTTCAATTTACGATGAATAATTTATTCCCAAGTACTAGTAAGATGTTCGAGCAGTAGTTTGACGAATTCCAAACTAGTCCTAACTCAGTTTGAGACGGCGCAGTTGAAGCGTCTTCGTCTTCTTAGAGTATAGTGTTCTCTGTTGTTGGAGAAATCCCTTTCAGAGAATACTACCACAGTCCTAAACTAAACCCTGGTTTGTGTTTTGTCCATCAGTCTTTCATTGATGTTCTCTCTTATCTTTGGTCATAAAACATATCTATCGGCAAAGTCATTTGTTCCATGACAACGAAATTGTAAGAAAGTAGAAGAGGTAGTTTGCAAACTGCAGTTTGGTGTTTGAGCAGAACAAAATCCCAAACTGTTTCATACCGCACATGCGCATTTTAAACAGTTATCAAACCGTCCCCAACATTTTTTCGAATGGATGTTATGAAGTGTGTGACGTTAACACGTGGTGAAAGTGAGTTATTGAAGTGATTTCGGAAATTCTTTCCGAAGAGAAGGCAGGTGCATTACTAACAGTATCCTTTGTAAGTTTTACCTTTCTTCTCCTATAAAATACAACTTTGAAATAATAAATATTGTTAATTTAGTAAAATGAGTGATTCGGGGGGGAGACTCCCCCCAAAAAACCGAATATAAATAGGGATGATAATATAGAATTAAATTCTATGGACAGCATGGATTTAGAAATACAGAATATAATGAATATGAATAATAGCATTCATGGAAATAAAGATACAATTATTTTTGATAATAACCTTGAAAACATAAAAAACGATAAACAAACAAAAAAAGACGAAAGTATTTATTATAAAAACGGAGCTAGGGCACCTTATTTGGTTGTTATAGAACCAACAGATAAGTCAGAAAATAGTGTCGGAAGATTTAATGAATTAAAAATCGCGAAGGAGGTATTTGATTTGAAATTAAATAATATAATAAGCATTAAAAAAAAGGGAATAAATAAAATAGGGGTATTATTTAATGACAGGGAAATAGCTAATAATCTAATAAATAATGAGAGGTTGACAGAAAAGGGATATAAAATATATATTCCAATCAATCAAGTTACTTGCAAAGGAATAATAAAATATGTAAACAAAGAATTTTCCGAAGAAGATATTAAAAAGATGATTACAAGTGAACTGAGGGTAATAGACGTGAAAAGACTGAATAGAAGGGAAAAAGGTAATGATGGAAACAATGTCATTATACCGACGGGAACAATACTAATAACCTTTGAAGGAATTAAAATACCACGTTCAATTGATATTTGCTACATGAGATATATGGTAACACCATATGTTGCACCTGTAAGCCAATGTTTTGAATGTCTTCTATATGGACATATCAAGAAATGGTGTCGTGGAAAAAAAAAATGTTATAGCTGTGGGGAGCAGCATGAGAATCAAGAACAATATGAAACATGCAAAAAAATTAAATGCTTCCATTGTAAAAGTTCGGAACATAAATCCAATGATCGAATTTGTAAAGAATACGAGAGACAGAGAAAGATAAGAGAAAAAATGGCCTTTGATAATATAAGCTATTATGAAGCCAACATAATATATCCTAAAGAGGAGGTGATCATACTTGGAGGAAGAGACTTTCCAGAGTTAAAAAACAAAAACAAAGAGAAACAGGATACAATAAATATAGAACAAAGAAAAGAAGTATATAATTTAAACAATAAAAACAGATTCAAAAAAAGAACATATAATAATGTAGTGAGGGAAACACAAACAAGTGGAAAACCAAAACTTAGAAGAGAACAGGGGTATGACAAAACAGGGCACAATCAAGCACTTCTGCAGCCAAATGGGAAAATGTATCCAATTAGCATAGGAGCAGGAACCAGTAGGGAACGAGAAACCGACAGCAGTAATTCAGAAGAACTAGAGGGATACAGAACATCAAGACAAACAATTGGAGGACAAGAATGGACTAAAAATAGTGGAGATATAGAAAATAGAGTAAGGGACTTTTGTTCCATGGTCGAAGACATACCAAAGGAAAAGATAATAAAAATAATGGAAATTATAGAAACAATGATAAGTTTTAATAGAATCAAGGAATATGACTCAACAGAGGAGTGGTAAATTGAAGATGAAAGAATTAAATATTTTACAATGGAATATTAGAAGCATAAAGAATAACCTACATAATTTAATCAATTTAATTAATGAACAAAAACCGGAAGTCGTTATCATAAATGAGACATGGCTGAAAAAAGATGTAAATATTAATGTCAAAAATTATAGTATGATAAGGGAAGATAGAGAAGATGGATTCGGGGGAATAGCTACTTTTATTAAGAGTAACATTAAATACAATATTATAAATATAGAAAAACCTTTTACAGAAAATAAATGCCAAATGATTATTATCAAAATAAATCAAATTAACATAATTAATATGTATAATCCTCCAAATAATGTGTTACCAATAAATAAAATAGAACAAATAATAGAAAAATTAAACGGGGAAATAATATGGATGGGTGATTTAAACGCACACAACCCAATGTGGGGTAGTACAACTGAGAACAAAAACGGGAAAATATTAAAAATCATTTTGGACAGGAAAAAATTAGTTATTATGAATGATGGCACACCAACTAGATTCAGTAATCCAAATGAGAATCCAGGCATCCTAGATTTAACTATAGTATCAAACGAGTTAGCATTAAAATGTATATCTGAGATTATTGAAGACTGTGGAAATAGTGATCACTTTCCCACGATTTGTAAGGTAAATAGCTTTGAAATTAATAATATTAATAATAACGAAAACAAAATAATTTTTAGAAAAGCCAATTGGGAAATGTATCGCGAATATATAAATAATAGATTAAAAAAAGAGGAGATATACGAGTATGATGAAATAATAAAAGTATTGAATGAGGCCGCAGATTCTGCCATACCAAAAAATAAAACATGTAAGAACAAACAACCTATGAATCCATGGTGGGATGTAGAGTGTGAGCGACAAGTAAAAGAACGGAAACTGGCAATAAGAATATTTAAGAACAATACAAATATGGAAAATTATATTAACGCAAAAAAAATTATAGCACAAACAATAAAATTTTTAAGAAGAAAAAAGAAAATGGGATTTCAACTTTTTTGTTCGACACTAAATAGAGAGGCTAACATATCATATGTATGGGGGATCATGAGAAAATTCTCGGATAGGAACAACAATTTAACGAAAAATAAAATGCCAGAAAAACAGATAGCAAAAACGATAATGGAAATGATGTCGATATGTGACATAGATCCTGAAATATCATTAACAAATAACAACGAAGAAATTTTAACATTTAACAGGGAAGAATGGGAAATGGTTATACATAGTGTAAGACATAAAACAACACCAGGGATGGATGGAATAACATATAGCATGTTGGTAAATCTCCCAGAAAGAGGAGTGGAGAAATTACTGATTATATATAACAAAATTCTGAAAGGAGGAAAAATTCCTAAAGAATGGAAAGATTATATAATATTAGGATTTTTGAAAAAAAATAAAAATCCAGACGATCCACGAAATTATAGACCGATTGCTCTGGCATGCTGTGTTTTAAAAATTTTAGAGAAAATGATCAAAAACAGGGTAGACTGGGATATAGAAAACAGACAAATTCTATCAAATCATCAATTGAGTTTTAGGAAAGGGAAAGGAACTCTAGATTGTGTTAGTTTTCTAATAACGAATGTTCAAATGGCTTTTAGTTATAATCAAAAGGGAGTGGCTGTGTTACTAGATATTAAATCTGCTTACGACAACGTAAATATTAATAAATTATACAGATACTTAATAAAATATGAAGTGGAAAGTAATGTGGCTAATATAATCTTCAAGCTGTTAAATAATAGACAAAATTATATTAAAGATGAAGAGGGAAATCTACATGGGCCGGGAATAACTACAAAAGGATTGGTACAAGGATCACCGTTGAGCCCTATTCTATTTAATATATACTTAAGATCGTTATTCGATTTAAAAGTCAAAGATATAGAAATGATATCATATGCAGACGATATTTTAATTTTTACAAGAGGGGACAACATAAAAGAAATGACAGGGAAAATTAACAAAACTTTGGAATTGATAAAAAAATGGATGGACGAACATGAACTTACTTTATCCATTGAAAAATGTGAAACCATTTGGTTCGAAAGGGGAAAGAAAAAGATCAATAAGGAAAAAATTATGATAGGGAATATCCAAATTGAGGAAAAAACAAGTGTAAACTATTTGGGGGTGATTATTACATCTAATTTAAGTTGGAATATACATGTTAACAATTTAATAATTAAAGCAAGTAAAGGAATTAATGTAATAAAATGTTTTTGTAGAGTATGGTGGGGAGCAGACCCCAAAAGCATGTTAATGATATACAATGGCATAATAAAAGCACATTTAGAGTATGCTACCATATTAATCAAACCTTGTCCTATGAAACTCATAAATAAAATTAACAAAGCCCAGTATCAAGCTCTGAGAATTATAACAGGTTGCATGAAGTCCACTCCGATCACGGCATTATTAGCTGAAACGGGAGAAATTGAGTTAGAATACAGGAGAAAGATATTAGCTAATAAATTCGTAATTAAAAGAATTGAAAATATAAATTCACCAATAATAAAGATAATTAAAGATTTAAGACAAATATACAACACAGGGAGGGGATATTGGAAAAACAAAAGTAAGCCATATTTAGTAGAGGCTCTAGAATACATATTACCATACAAAGAACATATTTATCAAAATAACTTGAACGCATGTCACAGCTTTGACTTTGAAATATACAGACATCAACCCAAAATAATAGACTTAAATCTGGAAAAAAATGACTATGGCAATAAAATCAAATTCCAAATGGCGATAGAAAAATATCAAAAAGGTTATAATGTAGTATATACAGATGCATCTAAAAAAAATGATAAAGTGGGCATTGGAGTTTCAATGGAAAGCGGGGAATATTCATTCATGTCTAGATTACATGACATTACCAATATATGTGATGCAGAACTAATTGCTATACACAAAGGAATGATGGTATGTTTGGAAAAAAACTGTAAAAAAAACTTGATCTTAACAGACTCGAAAAGTGCGATAGATAAAATCAGAATAATTAAAAGGGAGGCCAACAACGACTACATAACACTTAAAATCAAACAAATTAGTCTTTTAGCAGCAATGAATGGCACCATCTTTGAATTTGCATGGATACCTGGACATTCTAACATCGAGGGAAATGAGAAAGCGGACTTACTTGCGAAAATTGGAACTACATTAAACATACCTATGGACATCAAAATAGATAAAAATTCCATCATACCGATCATTAAAACTAAAATATTAGATCAATATTATAAAAAATGGGAAACAGATATAAAAACCAAAGGAAAAAGTTATGGAAAAATACACGAAACATATCCTAAAGAGACATGGTATAAAAAATATACATTCATGGACAGAAGACATATCACAACAATCATAAGGATGAAAACGGGTCATTGTATTTACAATCAGCACTTATTTCGAATAGGTATTAAAGACACGCCAAATTGTGAGTGTGGGAGGGAAGAAACACTTGAACACATGCTATTTGAATGTCCCATCAATAAAATACCTTCAAATGACTTATATAAAAATCTAATCAATAAAGGAATCCCAGCCCCTATGAATATACAAGTTGTATTGAGACATAACAGCACAAAGATAATTAACTCGATAATGAAATTTCTTAAGTACAATAAAATAAAATTATAATATTAAGATTAATAGTTAAAATACTAGATTAAACTTAAAAAAAAAGAGAAAAATAAAAAAAAAAAAAAATTAATTAGTGGAAAAAAAAAAAAAAAAAAGAATCAAAAAAACTATATAAAGAAAAATTATTTAAAAAAAAAAAAAAAAAAAAAAGATAAACAGTTAATAGCTTTGAGGAATAAGTGTAGTTATAATTAATTATGTACATAGTTCAATATCAAAAATTAGCATAAATATCCTAGTTCTATAGTATTTTACCCTTTCCCGTAATCCTGGGTGTTATTATCCGAGACAGTTCCAGGGAGTGAAATGCTTCGCTGCTGTCCCGAAGCGAGAAGAGTTTATCCTTTGTTGTAATTCTGTTAAAACTAACCTTTCAGCACTTTTAAACAAGTATAAACGAAGAAATTGGAAAAGAAGACAAAAATCACAAGGGTTACCATATGATGAAAAGTCAGACAAAGGTAACCTCAGGACTTGACCTGGCTGAATGCACCAAGAGGGAGCAAGGGCCATAAAATTAAGAAGAAGAAGAAGAAGAAACCGTCCCCAACTACTGCTCGAACAGCCTTATTATTGAGTTCAACTTATTCTTCACACCTTCGCAGCTATTTTGCATTCCATGCATGATATGTTTTTATACTATGGACTCATGTTCTTGATATTCAAAATTATGTAATGTGTGTTGTGTGTTGATTACATTTTTCAGAAATATGAAATATTTAATTTGCGTGTTCCTGTTTTTGAGATAATAACGATAAACATTGTTAAGTATATGAAATTCTTGAAGGCGACAACATGGATGCAATTAAAATTTTAAAACATCTCACTAAAAAAATACAACCACAGATGAAGATTACAACCCTACACGGCCGTTATTTGGTAACAAGCATTTGATCATTCGATCCAACGGAATTTATCTATGATTCGATCGCTTCGACACAGAGAACACCTACCTCCTTCGACATCACGGAGATAAATAAACAGAGAGAACATACAATTATTGTATGTTATCTCTGGCAGGAAGTGTCGTAGCAGTAGCACATAAAGAATTATACTTTATACTGTTGTCGTAGTGTTCTCTGGCTGCTCGGCTGTGAGTGTGAATCCCGTAGAAAGTGGTGGTGGTGGATCGGTAGTATTCGGTAGGTATGTTTTCTCCAGAGAAAACATACCTTCAAGTTTTCTCTGATCGGTAGTTTCAGGTAGTTTGTTGTGTTTATGTTGCAATATGTAAGTATTTCTTTCTCAGTTTATTTTAGCTTCAGAAATCGATAGTATTCTTCTCACTGAGTCTACTGATACTAGGTTTATTATGCGTAATTGAAAATAAATACAATGTTATGATTGCGGATGTTGATTTTAGTGCATTAGTTTGTATTTTTGACTTACCTTCATATTATCCTGTATTGTTGATATACAGTACTATAGATAAATTCAAAGAATCCAACAAGCTGAATCGATATCGATCGACACTTGCTATTGGAAAATTGGAAAATAAGAATAATAAGAATGCTAATTCACTATTACTAACTTTGGTTGGATTAAGGTTAGGTGAATTTTAGACTTCATCTTCAGATGTTAAGTTTTCTCTCTTTGTAATTATTACTACCAGAGACTTACTACCACAGCTAATTGTTAGGAACTGATGTCAATCGATTCAGGTTTTCACTACATTTGATTTACAATTGGTGTCCGTAGTCCGTATATAAATAGTTTATCTATGTATCAGTTTAGTCTATGGTTGTCCGTTGACTCAGTTAATAAAGTAATATCGATTTTTCTTAAATGTTGGAAACACGCTTTCTTAAACTATATCCTTAATATCCCTTTTTAGCTGTGACGAATTATTAACTAAATTCTGACTGCACGTACGTTACATAACCTCATTAATCTGGAAAATCAGTATCAAAACCACTTCTCTCAGTCTAGGGCTCCGTATAATCACAGTATCTGTTATCTATTACCGGTGTAACTTTTGGCTTAGACATGAATGCTTCCAAGATAAGGTAAATTGATTTTGTTGCAATATTTTTGTTATCAGAGACTTCATTTTGGTATTTGTATATTTCAGACCTCAGACCTTTATCCGTTGATTTACCAGATGGGAAATGTTTGTTTATTGAAAAACATAGTGAAGGAACCACTTATATCAATAAAATTGTCTCAAACTCATCCTTCGATCGAGATAATGGAGAGAATGCAGAAGTAAGCATTACATTTTATTTTATAAATATATTTTGAATAAAAGACAGTCAATGTACCTAGTGATATGATCTGCATGTAATCACCGAAATGATGATGCCGCATAATAATGAATTTATTTTTATGTTGTTAAAAAATATAGTTCAACAAAGTATTTACATGATGGCATTTGTCATTTTATTCCTTTATTCGTTGTTTTCGAATATTGGACGGAGTGCATCATGAAGCTTTAACGGCACTGATCCATTACTTCTACACGTCCAAACTGCTCATAACTGAAGTAAACGTCCGATATCTACTATGTGCATCAGAGTTATTTGTTTTGACTGATGTTCTCCATGCCTCTTCTCATTTAAATTTAAATTTTGTATAGAGTATTTGTATTTCCTTTTGGTAGTTCCCAATGAACTGCAAGTAAGTCTTCCTCGATATTATGAATCGATTAAATATGGCTACTTATTTGAGTGATTGAATCAAAATTTATTTTAAACATTCAGTATCTAGGAGAGAAGAATTTAAATGAATTATTATTTATCTTAGGTCTTCAATTCTGTCATAGCTCGGATCAAGCATGATATAGAAAAACGAAAACAATATCTGGTGTCATTGATGGAGATAGTTCGTTTTCCTCTAATGTCTCCGTGAAATCTTATTCAGAATGCGCAAGGAGAACCTTTATTAAAAACAAACACAGACTGTTGGGATTTGGAAGCTATGAATTATCATTACATAAAAGGTGAAATATTCAAAATGTATTTTCTAGTCATATAAATAAGAATTAATTGAATGATCATTTATTTTTATCTGCAGTTTTCCGCCCATTTCTGAATTGAATTTTCTCAAGTTTTATGTCTTAAAATATTTTTGACATATTAAAGGAAAATGACTTTTCGACCAATCGAGAAATTAAGAATTTTTTTGACGTTTTGATTCATAGTTTTTAAGTACACATAGCAAAAATACATATATGTATTTGAGAGTTTAACATGCCTCTATCTCGGAAACCGTAACTCTTTTGAAAAAATGTTCAATTTAAACGTTTCTGGATATTGTCCTATCTTTAATTATACCAACTCAGATTTTCGATTTTCGAGAAAATTTGCCCCCACCCCCTTCGGGGACGGTTTTCGGAGGAAAGGAGATTTCGGATTTCCGTTTTTATGAATATGGGACCATTTCTCAAGCCTCCTCTCATGGATGAACCGAGTACGATTACTATATAAAAGGCGCGCACAAACCAGAAAAAAGCACACAGTCGAATTTTATACCTCCTCCATTCGGGGTTTGACGGTCAAAAAGGGAATTGGCTGACTTCCGAGATTAAAGATAGCAAGCTCTGATATAAGTGTTTTATAATTATTTTAGTTATCAGTTTCTATTTCGAAAAATGTATCTCCTTCAAAAATACAAATGATTAATTTATGGCATGTTTCTAATATGTGTTAGAATTATATTGAAAATCAGAGGAGAGAGTTTTCGAAGAAAATGAGGTAAGCATATATCAAAGTAGTACAAATGAGAAAAGCTACAGCAGGGTCTAACATTGCGAGCCATTGCGTTATTAGTGCAACGATTCTATATTCTTTTCTAGTTATCTGATCACCAATCGCTCAGTAAACATTGATGGTACTCTTGTGTAGTAAACGAAATGAAAGATGTCCATAATAGTATGGGGTGAATCAAAAGGTTATGTCTGTTTATGTTACATTATTGTTTACTGATTACAGAGACAACTTATTGATTACCTGTCAACTTTCTGATTAGTAAGCGATTACTTTTCAGAGACTTATACGGACATTTATTGAATTTCATATTAATATAGCAGATACTATTTGTTGTAATTCTATCATAAATTTTTGCAGTAATCAACGTAATTCCTATGCCTGTTTTTTATGCCTTCTTCACTTTCTAAACTTAAAAAATTTCATGATTTTCACTTGTATTGACAATATGTAAATTTGTTTTATAGGTACTTGACTAATTTTTTGAACAATTTTTATTTCGTAGATATTCGATTAAATGAAAAAAATACAAAATATTACGAGTCTGTTTTGAAAATAAAAAAAATATATTCAAAAATTGTTTTCAAATTTCCCGCTTGAATTCTAAAAACGGCTGCAAAGTCACAATCTCCCTTAGTGTCCCATGGTATTAAAGAAAGGAGGAATAGAGCAGAGAACACTATCTGACCAGAGAGAAGACACAATATTGTATGTTCTCTCTGAGATGGATTTGTTCATCGAGTTGATTACTACGTCACTATCTTGGTCGATTTTGATAGGCGTTCGCAGTCACGTGATAATGGGTATGAAATTACAATTATTTAAATTGATTATATTTTAAATTCTAAGAGAAATTTAACCTGCATAATGTGATTTTTGGTATGTTAGGACTACCTAATATGATCAGAACATCACTTTATATTGAAATCCATTAATGTCAAGTTCATTTATAAATTAATAAAATTCAACTGGAGATAATTTACAGATTGGTGGTTCAGACACAGAAGAGAGATGTGTGAACGTGTTCGATGTGGCAAATGAGAAGTGGTCGGAGTGCAGCAACACTTTTTGGAAGGTAGAGAAGATGCGGCTGCAGCCGGCTGCTACCATTCTAGACAATCTTCCCACAGGTGGGAAGAAAGGAGACTATTATGTAAAGTCATGCGAGAGGTTCGATCTTGAAACTGGGCAGTGGACAAAATTAAATGATATGTTGGAGGGGAGATGAGGACATGACATTTGTGCAATGAACGGAAAAATTCACGCCTAAGTTCCACCGCTGTGACCTGTTTAGGGTTAAATAATTCGATTGTTTGCTTTTATTTATATGGTTTCACTATATTTCGCATCAACCAACCCCTAATATCTGTAAAATAACAGTCTTTTTTAATATTTGTGTTCTGTGGAATGTTACTCACCGGAGACGGATTCTTGGACAAGTCTTCCTTATATGACTACTCCTAGGTCATTTCCCAGTAAGTTCCAATTATATTTGTTCTATAGCAGCGAAATTCTATCAAACTTTAAATCAACGAATAATTTATTGAACTAGGTGTATGAGGGTTAAAATTTTTGTGTGAGATTTTTACATAAAAATTCTTGCAGATACTTCTAGCAGTCTGTACGCAAGCCTAGTGTATTTATATACTAAAAAATGCAAAGTATATACATAACTTACATCTAGAATTATAGTACATAGTACACATATATGACATATTTAGTATCCTTAACTGAGAATCATACAGTTATACTTTTGATTGATAATAACCATTTTTTAGTAGTTCTTTTTTACTAATGTTTAATATTTTTAATTCCTTTGGTAGCATATGAATTTTTTTATTGGCAAATAACTGTACTCGTTTTTACCAACTTCTGATTTACATAACGGTAGAGTTAGTTTTAATTATTTTTCAGGTTTCAGAAATCCACGATTTCTACATAAATAAGCCAATAGTTCAAATTTCAAGTTCCTTTCGTAGCAATCCTCATCAAAATGTTTGGAGCAAATTCGCGCATTTTTTATGTTGACCTTATCTGCCCGTTTATAAGCATTTTCCCATTGTTTGCTAACATTGTCGTCCTTTGGAAACCGTGAAGACTGATAGTCTGTGTGGCATCCAGCTATGGCACAACGCATTTTGATAATTATTTAAATATAATAAAGCAATAAACAGAAGCACAACCTCACACCGACAAACAAATCAAATGAGAGTTGAGCTACTTCGTACGAACAAGCTAACCACATGACGTCAACGCGTAGATTTAGGCTCCGCCCAGAATGCGCAATATCATATCTTTGTATCATGTGTATAACCTATACCACTGACGTGACAGTTGGTGACAGTTAGGGCACATAATGGTGGGCGGTGATAATACACATCTATACAGTGCTCTAGTTGCGCTTCAACCCTTGCGCTCTGAGATAGTTCACAGTTCGATTAAAAGATATTGTTTACCAAATTCCCCAACAACCAGAGATAACATGATTAAAAATTATAAAATTATGAAATTTTATGACTAAATCTCAAAAAAAGACAGATAAATAAAACTAAATATCGGATTAATAGCGTCTCTCGAAAATTGTATTATAACAAAATTTTCATTCATCGATATTTTTGTCTCGGAATAAGATATTGAGATGTAGTTTTCACTAGCCTATTTCAGTATCATTTCACTACATTTTTATGATAAAAATGTCATATTGCATTTAATTTCAAGAGAATTTAGCAATTTTATGTAATTATATAGAGAAACGCACTCTAGTGGCATCACTAAGAAATACACATATTACGAGTAAGATGGATTTGATGGAGCAATAAACTATTTTTCCAACAAGACTAAGCTTGCTAAAATCCGTTCATTCGTTAAGAAGTTACAGCTGTTTATTTAAAAGAACATTGAATCACCCCCACCACTTTATTTCAACAGATACGTCAATTAGTTCTAAACGAAAATTCTCAAATTAAGCTTAGCTTTAAAAACCATATATTTTTTTGGTACATTTACTAGTTAAAATCACTATACAAGTTGAACATGGCGGATACGCCCCCTGGTGGGCATCTTGGAAATCTGAAAATATTTTCCATGATCTCTTGGTCACTTTAGTTAAAACTTTTTTTACCGCAGGTCTCTATGATGAATAGCTCACGAGATACGGCACTTTGCATTCTTATCTGGCCACCCTGTACATCGTTTTGTAAATTTGAGGCGAAAACCGAGCGAGCTTCGTTAACCAGGTGACTAAGGCGCTACCGTCGAAAATGAGTATATTGTAGAATAATTCAACATTCGACTATCAGGCGACCAGAAATGGCTATAGGTACTTATGTGTTCCTAGAGTCTCTCAACGGCAATCACCAGCCCGCTGCCCGCTAGAACACATAAGTACCTATAGCCGTTTCTGGTCGCCTGATAGCCGAATGTTGAATTATTGTACAAAATACTCATTTTTGACGGTAGCGCCCTCGTCACTTGGTTAACGAAGCTCACTCGGTTTTCGCCTCAAATTTACTATACGATGTACACTTATATGTATTATCTATCTTCTTTGCTATAGTCTTTCCAGTACCACCATTCTATCGCATCTTGATTGTTAACTAATAATCTAGTATTATGTATTATATTATTATTACAATATATTCGAATTTAACCCAACATGTTAGAAAATTTCACCCTGGTAAATTAAAGGCATTTATACTAAATCTGAGGGGATGATTATTTTCCTTCCCTAAATGCAGATTATTTACCCTCTTGACAGCTTCCAGTTCAAATGCATGGAACAGAGCACATAACATTTTTATGATGAAGCGTTAAGAAATAATGATAAATAATGGCTGTTGTAGTTTGTTGTTGTAGACACAACTTCAAAATTACCAGCATCAATAGTAACATATAACATTACGAAAACTTTCACTAATAGAAGATATATAGGCTTAGGCCGGATTTTCATGGATCCGTTGGTACGTCGATACGTCAGAGCTCCCATTGGTTGTAAAATTCAGCTTCTCATTGGTTAATTGGTTAAATTTTTCGGACGTTTTGACATGCTCATGCATCCGACAATACGACAAGTCTGAATGTATATACATTGTTGCTAGATGTTTTATTAAATACGGTATAAGAAACCATTGATGGTTATTCACAGTTGTAGAATTCATGCTTTTCTGGCAAAAACAGAAATGTACTAAAACAAAACCAAGTATTATTAGGGTTATACATATATTTTCGTCATATTGCACGCCTTTTCTGTCTTATACAAGAACATTTGACCTATTCACCTTTTGTAATGTTTCAATCTGGCAACATTGATTTCATTACGAAAAAAAAAATCAGATTGCTACTTGCTATCAGAGTCTCTGTTGCTATGGTCAGAAAGCAAACACTAGTTTGTTTTTGTGGCTTGGGTGCAATTTTGTTTACCACGATGGTCTTGTCTTCCCTAGGTCCCACCAAAACGCAACATCTTTTATCTATGGGTCCCACTAACTTCAGTGAATTATCAAAATATTCACTCGACATCCTCAGATAATTAAAATACTTTTCAATATCAGCTAGTCTCAGTTCATTTAATAAATTATGATAAGCGCCCTGTTCTTTTCTGCATTTAAAAATGTTTCTGATCCACAATCTTTTTGATTGACCAATTATTTACTTTCTGATTATAAGCAAAATGTATAAAAGTTTAATATTATTTGTTTTTCATCATTTCGTATTTATAACTTTATAATAAACAAAAAAAACTTGAAATTCAAGCAACATGCAACTGTCAGAAAAGTGAGCTTAAAGAGAATCCGATATCGGACAAAAGTTAAATTTTAACTTCTTCCGTCATCGGATACATTGAGCTATATCCGATCGACGTACCGACGGATGACGGATCCATGAAAATCCACCCTTAGGCTTCCTTTTTGCATTGGGGATTCGGGTATTTGGAGATTCATGTCACTGGCTGAAATGTTTACGTGACCATAGCGAGAGACGTCAAAATCGCCGAATCTCCAAATACCCAAGAAGTTCATTCAAGTTCAACTTTCTGACAGTCTCCACAATTACGCGCACGCGCAATTTTCAATTGGTTTGCTTGCGTCGGCTTGTTGTCATCTCATCAGATTAGATTAAATTTATAAATATTAACTGAGGACTGTGGTTTTAGAAAAACAACTTCAAATATAGAAGAGCAGTTGATCAAACGACAAACATCGTCTGCTGGACCGTCTTCATCAATTGCTTTTTTTCTTAAATAGAATATTTAATACTAAGAATGATTTGTTCACAATTAACATAATTTTTCATATCGTATAATTTTTTTGGCAAATTTTATTAATATGTTGAAATATAGGTTCACATCATCGCCATATTACTTCGTTAGATACGTACTATAACTGTAGAGAAAGTTATAATAATGTGTACACTATTCATATTATATAAATTAGTTCATTTAAAAAGTCCTTATTTCTACTAAAAGCAACTTGAAAGCGCAAATAGCCATATCTTGTCCCGTTAATTTCAAATTCTACTAACCGCATGACGTCAATCAAGTAGGATAGAAAATACGGAGGGAGTACTTAAGTTATAAAGTGAAGCCGCGCGGAATTCAGGCAACCCGTCAAGTATGAAGACTGGTGCGGACGTTAACAAAGGGAACTTGCAAGAAAATCATCAGTTTTGCTGATGTTCTGCTTTTTTGCTTGCTATAAGGAAGAGAAATGACAAAAAGAAGTCACAGCGTTTATTGTATTATCGTTTAGAGTACCACCTACAATCTTATAATATAAATTTTATATACGATACTTATAAAATTAATTACTACCTAAATCCGCAAAAAAAGAAACTCACATGATTTTACAAAATAAACAACACATTAATGTCCTTTAAACAAAATTAACTTATTTTAAAACTGCCTCCTAATTTCAGATATATCTATAACATTTATTGCAATAAAATGAAATCTTATATCTACATATTTGGCCGCAATTATCTTTATTAACGAAAATAAATGATTATCTAAGGGATGTTAATCGAAAACGTGGCCATTGAGGGTTTCAAAAATAGTGGAATTTGAAAATTATTGTAAAACCTTATTGGACAAATGCACTGGCGTATATTGTCTTGCTTAGGTTTTCTCACCACTTTTACCAAGGCCTGACGAATGGACTTATTACTTATAAATCAGCGGAAGGATAAAGCAAATCATCTCATTTTTCACTGCTATGAGCAATGTTCATACTTCGCGGGCTACCTATACGCCAGGTGGCTTCACTACCACGCAATGCACTCTATACCTTCTGACCTCCTTGACGTCAATGCGCCGACTGGATGAAATTGAGATGGTTATTTTGCATAATATCTTTGTATCGTAGTATCATGTCACGTACCACAGACAACAGAAAAATTTGAGTTCACCATAAGGGTGTTCGAGCAGCGGTTCAAACCAGTCCCAAACCGTCAGACGCCTGCGCACTTCAATTTACGATGAAATAATTAATTCCCAACTACTAGTAAGATGTTCGAGCAGCAGTTTGACGATTTCCAAACTAGTTCGGTCTCAGTTTGAGACAGGCGCACTAAACACTGGTTTTGTGTTTTGTCCATGAGTCTTTCATGGTTCTCTCTTATCCTTGGTCATAAGACATATCTATCGGTATAATCATTTGCTCTATGACGATGAAATTGTAAGAAATTGGAAGGAGTAGTTTGCAAATTGCAGTTGGTGTTCGAGCACATGGTACAATAAGACCAGGTATCTTACATTGATGGACGCGTTTTCGTTCAGTTGACGCACCTCATATTTGTTTTATCCCGCTTTCCAATTCAAATTAGAATATATTTTTGCTACGATTTTTGTGTATATCATCAACCAATCTTTTTATATTCATGCTTTTCATTCACTCTCTCATATTACGTATCAGAAGCAGAAATTATTAAATTTATATTTTTAATTAAAATTGACAGTATATTCGATTATACGGTGTAAATCACTTACGTTAACTATGATGTTATAGCAGAGAACAGAGATTCTGTTCTCTGGTTAAAGATATGAAAACTTGACGAAAGCCTTATTGATATTTTTTTTGAACTATAAAGTGGGATATTGTTTATAACCTTTTTCAGTGTGTCTTCGATTATATTGTTTACTTGTAGAGATGTTTTTAAAGAGAGAGAAATGTTGGGTGTTACCATTATCTTGAATGTAGTGTTCTCTGCACATGAGTCACAAGAGTGTTCGTGTTCTCTGCACAAGACACAATATGACAATAAATATGGCGGATTTGGGATGACTTATGACTCTCGGAACATGAGGAATACCCCCATCAGACTCATATCTCATATATTTTAGTACAAAATTCTATTTTCGCGTTACTAATAAATTAATTTTTAATAACAAAAAATGGATGATAAAAACACATGTATTATTTGTAGATAGAAATATCAGCATGGATAAATATTAAACACAATATGGGTATGGCATTTAATCGTAATAAATGGTCGCAGATAGTGGAATGTGTCGCTTATTTTTGTAAATACGATGATTTTAATTGGGATGGGTCTCTTCAGCATATTTTACAGAATTGTTTGAAGCAAAAACTACATGTGATGGTAGCTAGAGCACCAAGAGTATTTCATATTGGAGAATGGTAGGCTCAATATTATCTATCACCGATATATATTGAATAGCGTGAATTTGAAATTGACAGACACAAAAAATAAATCAAAATACTTTAATTGTTTCCATTCATATACAGTTTTCTATAGTCCACAATAGAACCAAAAAAATCATTAAGCGACGTAACATTCTCAAAATAACTGTACATAAAATTTGTTTTATGGTTGTTAAATATTCTGTAATGAGCTTCTTTGGTTTTGGTGAGTTTTCTAATAATAACTTTTTTTTTCAGTTCCTAAAGACAAAGATAATACGAATTTTTTCTTTTATTGGTGAAAAGAAAAAAATATCGTACAAATCTTGTAAATAACGGGTTGTTTGAATGTGTGTATGTAACACTAAGTTTTCATCAGTTCTCTCGAGCAATTTTCACCCTAATAGATTTTTTGAACGGAAAACTTTTTTAAATTATTTTTATATATTTTTAAATTATGTTCATCATAAGAATACAACTGTAAATCAACATCAAGTTAATCTGGTGAGTATTTGCATTATTATATTGCTTATTATTATGTGTATATAAGAATAACTGAAAATATATTTATATGCAAATGATTAAATCAAATTTATCTTCAGGTAAATAACAATCTAGATCTAGATGATAGATAACTGCAAGTATTTCAATTAGAATTAGGTACGCAGATGACATGGTAGTCCCTGCCCTGGCGGAATCAGTATCTACAATCTACCGACATCACATACATTACTTTATTAACACCTTAACTCAAGTAAGTACCACATTGGAATTGGAGATAAACAACTCAATAACTAGAATACTTGTTTTTAGTACAACTTCAGAAGAACATTTCCAACAACTGTGATTCCATCCAAAGTCCAAAGCATTTATTGAAGTAGTTGTATAGGTAAGGATGTAAATATGCAACTGGACCACTTAAAAGAGAATAGCAGAGATATCGAAATTGCGAGAACAAGATTTAGTGATATGTAGAAACTCTGCCAACCGAAATTATCCATCTTTATAAGGCATCGAACATGTCTGTGAAACATGAGACATGGTCATTGAAGATGAAATCTTGGCTGGGGAATATAAAAGACAAACATTACAAACAGTCTGAAACACAATGCTCACAAACGAGGCGAATTTGCCAAAGAGGACACCAATTTCAACAGAGATGGCAACAAAATCATTGTTGACACAGGTAAGTTTTATTTTATTATATATTAGATTATCTCTTAAATGAAGATGATACACTCATATATATTCACAGATTTACGTAGAAACTCGGAAAATTAGAGCACAAAATGGATGATGAACGAGAAGGTATCCTTTGCAGATCTTAGCAAGTTTTGGATCGAACATACGACCGTAGAATAAACCCACTATCCACCAAAATAGGACGATACAATTCTGAAGAAGCCTTGGTATTCAATTATGAATGTATAGATATTCATAAGTTAGAATGGTAAATGTAAATTAATGTGCATTTGTATGGGAAGCACCCAATTTTTGTAATTGTACGTAATTTTTATTTAATATATGAAGTTCTTCGCGAATGATTTGTTTTTTGTAATTTGGATTTATTGTATTAGCAAAACTTTCATTATTCTAATTATAGTTTTATTCAAGGCGAAAATTGCTGTAATACCTTAGAATGTATTACAGCAATTTTGTGAACGCATCTTCTTATCATCAATTATTATTAAATGACACGATATTTTGAATATTCCTGCCATTTTTAAATCATTGATGTGAGCGCCATCTAAGACGCAGTCGCTGGAAAATGTGGACCAATGAATTGTTAGGGATCAAAAATGTATTATTGTATAAATTGAGTAGACCGTCTCTTCCCTCATTAGACTCACCACTACCCACAATTTGTCAGGTTCTTAGTTGGGTAATTTGGTAATCAGACATTACTGTGGAAAAGACCATTATTAATGATGAATGATGATTTCGAGATAAAATTCAGTATTTATTTTTTCTATGGATAGAAACACCACAAGCGTTTTGTTAATCAAATGTCATTTGTATAAGTTCGTTCAGTTTTGATATGTTTGTTTATACTGTGATATAACAGAGGCACAGGCTTGTAAGCTGTGACCGTGGTTTTGATTGGTTTCGTTAAATTAGTTATCTTCCTGAAAATATTTGTCATATTCGGCGATCTCAATATTCAACTCCAAAAATACTTGAAATACCCTGAGATCACTTGAAGTATTTCGTGATAAAAATATACCTGAAATTCCTCCGCAACTAAAAAACTTGAACCCACCAAATGAATATTTCATCCTTGTTTCAAATTTAGTGTCGTGGGTTCGGAAACTGTTTCAAAATACCTCAATAGAATCAAAAGCCATGCTGTAGGGTCTGATAGAATCTCTTTAAGTATGCTATATTTGATTGTACCTCAGATATTCGAGCAAATTACATATAATTTTTAACTTCTCTATTATATCTAATAGAAACATGCCTAAGTTAGACCTTTTGCAAAACGCAATAATCCAACTGAATTGTGTGGTTTAAGACCAATCCGCATTCTTCCAACTCTCTCGAAAGCGTTCGAAATGATAATTAAAGAAGAGGTAACGGCATATATAAGTATGACTAATTTTATGACAGATGTTCAATCTGGATTCCGTCCCCAATACAGTACAACAACAGGACTGAGTCTGATTACAGTCGCGTCAGGGCTCTTGCTCCGTTTGTGTTTAAGTAAAGTCGTTCTTTTCTTTTTTATTTTATTTGTTTATTTTGTGAGGGCTCTAAATGCACAGTTAAATACAGAATCGCACCCGAACATAAAGTGAAAAGTAAACATTTTATCATTGCACGTTGGTTTTGGGATGAAAACGAAGGAAAGGTGGAAAGTGTTATCAATCAAATTAAATCACGCTTCATTAGTTTGCACCACTTTTTCCTTGTTATTATATTATTTGGTAAACGAAAAAACAATTCATTGGGATGTTTAACTGTCGTGCTTTGACATGGGCACAATACAATATAATAATATGTAATAACTAAAATACGACTTGAACGGCATAAGTGACTACACAATTAATAAATCTGTACGAACTCGGCGAATAACGCGCTGCATCTTTTCAAAGTCCCATAACTATTTAATTTTTAGAGATAAATTTGAATTGATTCTTTAACATTTTTGTTTTATTTCGCTTAAATTTTTATAATCAATCGATAAAAAAAGGAAACTTCATTATTCATTAAGGACTCAGGTTGATTGAAAATGAATCAAATGAGAAAATGTTTTTCTTGTCACGAAAGAATGATTCGCGCAATAAATACCACTAAACAATGCCTACCACATGAACTCAAAGACTTCAGCTTGAGAAATTTTTAAAAAACATTTCAAAGTCGTCCTCGGAACAAGGTAATGATGTGTTTACTATTCTGATGACTCTTGCATTGATTTTTGGTACATGTATAATGACGTCTACGTACTAAAACTTTCATTATTAAAACATTTTGTCACTTATATATAAGAAATAAAAATTTACTAGTTTATATCTATACTTGTATCTAACCCAATATATTAACTTGTTTTTATGTATACATACATAAATTATATTTGAAGGTTTATATATACTTATGTATTTAATAGGTATGTGACTGGTAACAGATTTTATAGATTAGTGTGACGTCCCAGGTTGGGTTTCAAAGTAGCTCTAATAGCTGAACTCCGCCCATTCATCATACTTGTTAACCTTTAAAATTGTAAACCACTGAATGTGATGAATAAAAGCATATTATTATTATTATTATAAACACAATAATTGTAGTGTTTTGTATCTTGAAATCATCACACAAAATTAACGCTAACCCATAAACTACAATGGCTATTAAACAGCCATTGGTCCTGGCTACATTGAGAACTATGTGATTGGAGGTAGTGTTTTCTTTGGCTATATAAGTAATAACTAGTCGTGAAGACTTGTTAGAGACACTTTTGCGACCACGAAAACTCTGACAAAACAGAACTTGACAACCATTTATGTTTATAATCCAACATTCTGCTGATTTTTCTCGATACTCGGTAATATTTTTACAAAAGTCTATTGAACTACACCCATAAACTTACAAAGATGTAATGCATACTTTATATAGTGAACATAATGTAAAACAAGTTTTGATTGAATCTTAATGAACTGTTGGGAAGTTTATACATAAGTTACAATTAAAACAACTTGTAAGAGCATGCTTTCTATGCAAGGAATATGCTTAGAGTATAAACGCAACATCTCTTATCTATGAAGCTTAGACTAAAGAACTAAAGTTTACGACTAGAGTAGCGAAACTTGGAGGAAGTCATGAGATAAAATATATGAAGTGTTTTTCTCTGAGTCAAACTGATCGATTAAAATAAGAGGAGAGCACAGTTCATCTTAAAATCTATTGAATAACATACATGATCATTATTTACATTTTTATTGCAGCTTTCTATTATGCTGACTGATTTGTTTTCTTCTTATTTAAATGATCTTCGTTTTCAAACGATATACATCTCTTAACTTGAAATGCCCCTAGATTATTCACAAGTTTTATATTGTTACTATGATAATAATTTTCTGTTTCTATATTATTTACACGTTGAATTAATTCAGCGATTTCTCTCTTTTTATTAGCAACTTCAAGTTTTAGTTTATTAACTTCCTTCATTAAAGGATTAAAATATATTTGGCATATTTTATGAAGGACAGATTCTTCTAGATCCGACAGTGTCAGCTCTCTATCAAATTTTCTTGACTTCATAAATTCTCCCAATGTTTTAAATATTTGGTTTTTGGATTCACCATCATGCGCATGCGTTGCCTCAGCAGGGTTATTGTTATTGCCGGCGGTGTCACTTACAGTTCTTCTACTACGCAACTCTTTGATTTCTCTCTCTATGAAAAATCAGGGACATAAAGATATTTCATTCTTAAAATTTTTATAAAAATTCTTACCAAGTTTGTCAAAAAACTCTTCAACGTTGATGATATTGAAAGACATAGTAACAGTGTAACACACTGATTTAAAATTGAATTGAAAAACTACTACTTGAACTACTTGATTCTTTTTTACATTTCTACTTCTACTCATTTTAGGCCATAAAACCTAAATTTTAAAGATCTTTAAATATCCTTTGTTTCAAGGTTTAACTGTCACTAAATAGTAAGGGTGTTCGAGCAGCGGTTCAAACCAGTCCCAAAGCGTCAGACGCCTGCGCACTTCAATTTACGATGAATAATTTATTCCCAAGTACTAGTAAGATGTTCGAGCAGTAGTTTGACGATTTCCAAACTAGTCCGGACTCAGTTTGAGACGGCGCAGTTGAAGCGTCTTCGTCTTCTTAGAGTATAGTGTTCTCTGTTGTTGGAGAAATCCCTTTCAGAGAATACTACCACAGACCTAAACTAAACCCTGGTTTGTGTTTTGTCCATCAGTCTTTCATTGATGTTCTCTCTTATCTTTGGTCATAAAACATATCTATCGGCAAAGTCATTTGTTCTATGACAACGAAATTGTAAGAAAGTAGAAGAGGTAGTTTGCAAACTGCAGTTTGGTGTTCGAGCAGAACAAAATCCCAAACTGTTTCATACCGCACATGCGCATTTTAAACAGTTATCAAACCGTCCCCAACTACTGCTCGAACAGCCTTATTATTGAGTTCAACTTATTCTTCACACCTTCGCAGCTATTTTACATTCCATGCATGATATGTTTTTATACTATGGACTCATGTTCTTGATATTCAAAATTATGTAATGTGTGTTGCGTGTTGATTACATTTTTCAGAAATATGAAATATTTAATTTGCGTGTTCCTGTTTTTGAGATAATAACGATAAACATTGTTAAGTATATGAAATTCTTGAAGGCGACAACATGGATGCAAATAAAATTTTAAAACATCTCACTAAAAAAATACAACCACAGATGAAGATTACAACCCTACACGGCCGTTATTTGGTAACAAGCATTTGATCATTCGATCCAACGGAATTTATCTATGATTCGATCCGTTCGACACAGAGAACACCTACCTCCTTCGACATCACGGAGATAAATAAACAGAGAGAACATACAATTATTGTATGTTATCTCTGGTAGGAAGTGTCGTAGCAGTAGCACATAAAGAATTATACTTTATACTGTTGTCGTAGTGTTCTCTGGCTTCTCGGCTGTGAGTGTGAATCCCGTAGAAAGTGTAGGTGGTGGATCGGTAGTATTCGGTAGGTATGTTTTCTCCAGAGAAAACATACCTCCAAGTTTTCTCTGATCGGTAGTTTCAGGTAGTTTGTTGTGTTTATGTTGCATTATGTAAGTATTTCTTTCTCAGTTTATTTTAGCTTCAGAAATCGATAGTATTCTTCTCACTGAGTCTACTGATACTAGGTTTATTATGCGTAATTGAAAATAAATACAATGTTATGATTGCGGATGTTGATTTTAGTGCATTAGTTTGTATTTTTGACTTACCTTCATATTATCCTGTATTGTTGATATACAGTACTATAGATAAATTCAAAGAATCCAACAAGCTGAATCGATATCGATCGACACTTGCTATTGGAAAATTGGAAAATAAGAATAATAAGAATGCTAATTCACTATTACTAACTTTGGTTGGATTAAGGTTAGGTGAATTTTAGACTTCATCTTCAGATGTCAAGTTTTCTCTCTTTGTAATTATTACTACCAGAGACTTACTACCACAGCTAATTGTTAGGAACTGATTTCAATCGATTCAGGTTTTCACTACATTTGATTTACAATTGGTGTCCGTAGTCCGTATATAAATAGTTTATCTATGTATTAGTTTAGTCTATGGTTGTCCGTTGACTCAGTTATCAAGTAATATCGATTTTTCTTAAATGTTGGAAACACGCTTTCTTAAACTAAATCCTTAATAATTAATTATAATAATTATTAACTAAATTCTCACTGCACGTACGTTACATAACCTCATTAATCTGGAAAATCAGTATCAAAACCACTTCTCTCAGTCTAGGGCTCCGTATAATCACAGCATCTGTTATCTATTACCGGTTTAACTTTTGGCTTAGACATGAATGCTTCCAAGATAAGGTAAATTGATTTTGTTGCAATATTTTTGTTATCAGAGACTTCATTTTGGTATTTGTATATTTCAGACCTCAGACCTTTATCCGTTGATCTACCAGATGGGAAATGTTTGTTTATTGAAAAAAATAGTGAAGGAACCACTTATATCAATAAAATTGTCTCAAACTCATCCTTCGATCGAGATAATGGAGAGAATGCAGAAGTAAGCATTACATTTCATTTTATAAATATATTTTGATTAAAAGACAGTCAATGTACCTACTGATATGATCTGCATGTAATCACCGAAAAGATGATGCCGCATAATAATGAAGTTATTTTTATGTTGTTAAAAAATATAGTTCAACAAAGTATTTACATGATGGCATTTGTCATTTTATTCCTTTATTCGATGTTTTCGAATATTGGACGGAGTGCATCATGAAGCTCTAACGGCACTGATCCATTACTTCTACACGTCCAAACTGCTCATAACTGAAGTAAAGGTCCGATATCTACTACGTGCATCAGAGTTATTTGTTTTGACTGATGTACTCCATGCCTGTTCTCATTTTCTGGAGGTAAATCACGCTAAATGTAAATTTTGTATAGAGTATTTGTATTTCCTTTTGGTAGCTCCCAATGAACTGCAAGTAAGTCTTCCTCGATATTATGAATCGATTAAATATGGCTACTTATTTGAGTGATTGAATCAAAGTTTTTTTTAAACATTCAGTATCTAGGAGAGAAGAATTTAAATGAATTATTATTTATCTTAGGTCTTCAATTCTGTCATAGCTCGGATCAAGCATGATATAGAAAAACGAAAACAATATCTGGTGTCATTGATGGAGATAGTTTGTCTCCGAGAAATCTTATTCAGAATGTGCAAGGAGAACCTTTATTTAAAACAAACACAGACTGTTGGGATTTGGAAGCTATGAATTATCATTACATAAAAGGTGAAATATTCAAAATGTATTTTCTAGTCATATAAATAAGAATTAATTGAATGATCATTTATTTTTATCTGCAGTTTTCCGCCCATTTCTGAATTGGATTTTCTCAAGTTTTATGTCTTGAAATATTTTTGACATATTAAAGGAAAATGACTTTTCGACCAATCGAGAAATTAAGAATTTTTTTGACGTTTTGATTCATAGTTTTTAAGTACACATAGCAAAAATACATATATGTATTTGAGAGTTTAACATGCCTCTATCTCGGAAACCGTAACTCTTTTGAAAAAATGTTCAATTTAAACGTTTCTGGATATTGTCCTATCTTTAATTATACCAACTCAGATTTTCGATTTTCGAGAAAATTTGTCCCCCACCCCCTTCGGGGACGGTTTTCGGAGGAAAGGAGATTTCGGATTTCCGTTTTTATGAATATGGGACCATTTCTCAAGCCTCCTCTCATGGATGAACCGAGTACGATTACTATATAAAAGGCGCGCACAAACCAGAAAAAAGCACACAGTCGAATTTTATACCTCCTCCATTCGGGGTTCGACGGTCAAAAAGGGAATTGGCTGACTTCCGAGATTAAAGATAGCAAGCTCTGATATAAGTGTTTTATAATTATTTTAGTTATCAGTTTCTATTTCGAAAAATGTATCTCCTTCAAAAATACAAATGATTAATTTATGGCATGTTTCTAATATGTGTTAGAATTATATTGAAAATCAGAGGAGAGAGTTTTCGAAGAAAATGAGGTAAGCATATATCAAAGTAGTACAAATGAGAAAAGCTACAGCAGGGTCTAACATTGCGAGCCATTGCGTTATTAGTGCAACGATTCTATATTCTTTTCTAGTTATCTGATCACCAATCGCTCAGTAAACATTGATGGTACTCTTGTGTAGTAAACGAAATGAAAGATGTCCATAATAGTATGGGGTGAATCAAAAGGTTATGTCTGTTTATGTTACATTATTGTTTACTGATTACAGAGACAACTTATTGATTACCTGTCAACTTTCTGATTAGTAAGCGATTACTTTTCAGAGACTTATACGGACATTTATTGAATTTCATATTAATATAGCAGATACTATTTGTTGTAATTCTATCATAAATTTTTGCACTAATCAACGTAATTCCTATGCCTGTTTTTTATGCCTTCTTCACTTTCTAAACTTTAAAAATTTCATGATTTTCACTTGTATTGACAATATGTAAATTTGTTTTATATATATATATATATAATTTTTTGAACAATTTTCATTTCGTAGTTAGATATTCAATTAAATGAAAAAAATACAAAAAAAAATACGAGTCTATTTTGAAAATAAAAAAAATATATTCAAAAATTGTTTTCAAATTTCCCGCTTGGATTCTAAAAACGGCTGCAAAGTCACAATCTCCCTTAGTGTCCCATGGTATTAAGGAAAGGAGGAATAGAGCAGAGAACACTATCTGACTAGAGAGAAGACACAATATTGTATGTTCTCTCTGAGATAGATTTGTTCATCGACTTGATTACTACGTCACTATCTTGGTCGATTTTGATAGGCGTTCGCAGTCACGTGATAATGGGTATGAAATTACAATTATTTAAATTGATTAAATTTTAAATTCTAAGAGAAATTTAACCTGCATAATGTGATTTTTGGTATGTTAGGACTACCTAATATGATCTGAACATCACTTTATATTGAAATCCATTAATGTCAAGTTCATTTATAAATTAATAAAATTCAACTGGAGATAATTTACAGATTGGTGGTTCAGACACAGAAGAGAGATGTGTGAACGTGTTCGATGTGGCAAATGAGAAGTGGTCGGAGTGCAGCAACACTTTTTGGAAGGTAGAGGAGATGCGGCTGCAGCCGGCTGCTACCATTCTAGACAATCTTCCCACAGGTGGGAAGAAAGGAGACTATTATTTAAAGTCATGCGAGAGGTTCGATCTTGAAACTGGGCAATGGACAAAATTAAATGATATGTTGGACGGGAGATGAGGACATGACATTTGTGCAATGAACGGAAAAATTTACGCCTAAGTTCCACCGCTGTGACCTGTTTAGGGTTAAATAATTCGATTGTTTGCTTTTATTTATATGGTTTCACTATATTTCGCATCAACCAACTCCTAATATCTGTAAAATAACAGTCTTTTTTAATATTTGTGTTCTGTGGAATGTTACTCACCGGAGACGGATTCTTGGACAAGTCTTCCTTATATGACTACTCCTAGGTCATTTCCCAGTAAGTTCCAATTATATTTGTTCTATAGCAGCGAAATTCTTTCAAATTTTAAATCAACGAATAATTTATTGAACTAGGTGTAGGGGGTACAAATTTTTGTGTGAGATTTTTACATTCTTTTAATTCTTGCAGATACTTCTAGCAGTCTGTACGCAAGCCTAGTGTATTTATATACTAAAAAAAGCAAAGTATATACATAACTTACATCTAGAATTATAGTACATAGTACATATATATGACATATTTAGTATCCTTAACTGAGAATCATACAGTTATACTTTTGATTGATAATAACCATTTTTTAGTAGTTCTTTTTTACTAATGTTATAATTTTTAATTCCTTTGGTAGCATATGAAAATTTTTATTGGCAAATAACTGTACTCGTTTTTACCAACTTCTGATTTACATAACGGTAGAGTTAGTTTTAATTATTTTTTAGGTTTCAGAAATCGACGATTTCTACATAAATAAGCCAATAGTTCAAATTTCAAGTTCCTTTCGTAGCAATCCTCATCAAAATGTTTGGAGCAAATTCGCGCATTTTTTATGTTGACCTTATCTGCCCGTTTATAAGCATTTTCCCATTGTTTGCTAACATTTTCGTCCTTTGGAAACCGTGAAGACTGATAGTCTGTGTGGCATCCAGCTATGGCACAACGCATTTTGATAATTATTTAAATATAATAAAGCAATAAACAGAAGCACAACCTCACACCGACAAACAAATCAAATGAGAGTTGAGCTACTTCGTACGAACAAGCTAACCACATGACGTCAACGCGTAGATTTAGGCTCCGCCCAGAATGCGCAATATCATATCTTTGTATCATGTGTATAACCTATACCACTGACGTGACAGTTGGTGACAGTTAGGGCACATAATGGTGGGCGGTGATAATACACATCTATACAGTGCTCTAGTTGCGCTTCAACCCTTGCGCTCTGAGATAGTTCACAGTTCGATTAAAAGATATTGTTTACCAAATTCCCCAACAACCAGAGATAACATGATTAAAAATTATAAAATTATGAAATTTTATGACTAAATCTCAAAAAAAGACAGATAAATAAAACTAAATATCGGATTAATAGCGTCTCTCGAAAATTGTATTATAACAAAATTTTCATTCATCGATATTTTTGTCTCGGAATAAGATATTGAGATGTAGTTTTCACTAGCCTATTTCAGTATCATTTCACTACATTTTTATGATAAAAATGTCATATTGCATTTAATTTCAAGAGAATTTAGCAATTTTATGTAATTATATAGAGAAACGCACTCTAGTGGCATCACTAAGAAATACACATATTACGAGTAAGATGGATTTGATGGAGCAATAAACTATTTTTCCAACAAGACTAAGCTTGCTAAAATCCGTTCATTCGTTAAGAAGTTACAGCTGTTTATTTAAAAGAACATTGAATCACCCCCACCACTTTATTTCAACAGATACGTCAATTAGTTCTAAACGAAAATTCTCAAATTAAGCTTAGCTTTAAAAACCATATATTTTTTTGGTACATTTACTAGTTAAAATCACTATACAAGTTGAACATGGCGGATACGCCCCCTTATGGCCATCTTGGAAATCTGAAAATATTTTCCATGATCTTCTATTGGTCACTTTAGTCAAAACTTTTTTTACTGCAGGTCTCTATGATGAATAGCTCCCGAGATACGGCACTTTGCATTCTTATCTGGCCACCCTGTACATCGTTTTGTAAATTTGAGGCGAAAACCGAGCGAGCTTCGTTAACCAGGTGACTAAGGCGCTACCGTCGAAAATGAGTATTTTGTAGAATAATTCAACATTCGACTATCAGGCGACCAGAAATGGCTATAGGTACTTATGTGTTCCTAGAGTCTCTCAACGGCAATCACCAGCCCGCTGCCCGCTAGAACACATAAGTACCTATAGCCGTTTCTGGTCGCCTGATAGCCGAATGTTGAATTATTGTACAAAATACTCATTTTTGACGGTAGCGCCCTCGTCACTTGGTTAACGAAGCTCACTCGGTTTTCGCCTCAAATTTACTATACGATGTACACTTGTATGTATTATCTATCTTCTTTGCTATAGTCTTTCCAGTACCACCATTCTATCGCATCTTGATTGTTAACTAATAATCTAGTATTATGTATTATATTATTATTACAACATATTCGAATTTAACCCAACATGTTAGAAAATTTCACCCTGGTAAATTAAAGGCATTTATACTAAATCTGAGGGGATGATTATTTTCCTTCCCTAAATGCAGATTATTTACCCTCTTGACAGCTTCCAGTTCAAATGCATGGAACAGAGCACATAACATTTTTATGATAAAGCGTTAAGAAATAATGATAAATAATGGCTGTTGTAGTTTGTTGTTGTAGACACAACTTCAAAATTACCAGCATCAATAGTAACATATAACATTACGAAAACTTTTACTAATAGAAGATATATAGGCTTAGGCCGGATTTTCATGGATCCGTTGGTACGTCGATACGTCAGAGCTCCCATTGGTTGTAAAATTCAGCTTCTCATTGGTTAATTGGTTAAATTTTTCGGACGTTTTGACATGCTCATGCATCCGACAATACGACAAGTCTGAATGTATATACATTGTTGCTAGATGTTTTATTAAATACGGTATAAGAAACCATTGATGGTTATTCACAGTTGTAGAATTCATGCTTTTCTGGCAAAAACAGAAATGTACTAAAACATAACCAAGTATTATTAGGTTATACATATATTTTCGTCATATTGCACGCCTTTTCTGTCTTATACAAGAACATTTGACCTATTCACCTTTTGTAATGTTTCAATCTGGCAACATTGATTTCATTACGAAAAAAAAAATCAGATTGCTACTTGCTATCAGAGTCTCTGTTGCTATGGTCAGAAAGCAAACACTAGTTTGTTTTTGTGGCTTGGGTGCAATTTTGTTTACCACGATGGTCTTGTCTTCCCTAGGTCCCACCAAAACGCAACATCTCTTACCTATGGGTCCCACTAACTTCAGTGAATTATCAAAATATTCACTGGACATCCTCAGATAATTAAAATACTTTTCAATATCAGCTAGTCTCAGTTCATTTAATAAATTATGATAAGCGCCCTGTTCTTTTCTGCATTTAAAAATGTTTCTGATCCACAATCTTTTTACTTTCTGATTATAAGCAAAATGTATAAAAGTTTAATATTATTTGTTTTTCGTCATTTCGTATTTATAATTTTATAATAAACAAAAAAAACTTGAAATTCAAATAACACAAGCAACAGGCAACTGTCAGAAAAGTGAGGTTGAAGAGAATCCGATATCGGACAAAAGTTAAATTTTAACTTCTTCCGTCATCGGATACATTGAGCTATATCAGATCGACGTACCGACGGATCCATGAAAATCCACCCTTAGGCTTCCTTTTTTGCATTGGGGATTCGGGTATTTGGAGATTCACGTCACTGGCTGAAATGTTTACGTGACCATAGCGAGAGACGTCAAAATCGCCGAATCTCCAAATACCCAAGAAGTTCATTCAAGTTCAACTTTCTGACAGTCTCCACAATTACGCGCACGCGCAATTTTCAATTGGTTTGCTTGCGTCGGCTTGTTGTCATCTGATCAGATTAGATTAAATTTATAAATATTAACTGAGGACTGTGGTTTTAGAAAAACAACTTCAAATATAGAAGAGCAGTTGATCAAACGACAAACATCGTCTGCTGGACCGTCTTCATCAATTGCTTTTTTTCTTAAATAGAATATTTAATACTAAGAATGATTTGTTCACAATTAACATAATTTTTCATATCGTATAATTTTTTTGGCAAATTTTATTAACAAGTTGAAATATAGGTTCACATCATCGCCATATTACTTTGTTAGATACGTACTATAACTGTAGAAAAAGTTATAATAATGTGTACACTATTCATATTATATAAAATAGTTCATTTAAAAAGTTCTTATTTCTACTAAAAGCAACTTGAAAGCGCAAATAGCTATATCTTGCCCCGTTAATTTCAAATTCTACTAACCTCATGACGTCAATTAAGTAGGATAGAAAATACGGAGGGAGTACTTGAGTTATAAAGTGAAGCCGCGCGGAATTTAGGCAACCCGTCAAGTATGAAGACTGGTGCGGACGTTAACAAAGGGAACTTGCAAGAAAATCATCAGTTTTGCTGATGTTCTGCTTTTTTGCTTGCTATAAGGAAGAGAAATGACCCAAAAAATTCACAGCGTTTATTGTATTATCGTTTAGAGTACCACCTACAATCTTATAATATAAATTTTATATACGATACTTATAAAATTAATTACTACCTAAATCCGCAAAAAAAGAAACTCACATGATTTTACAAAATAAACAACACATTAATGTCCTTTAAACAAAATTAACTTACTTTAAAACTGCCTCCTAATTTCAGATAAATCTATAACATTTATTGCAATAAAATGAAATCTTATATCTACATATTTGGCCGCAATTATCTTTATTAACGAAAATAAATGATTATCTAAGGGATGTTACTCGAAAACGTGGCCATTGAGGGTTTCAAAAATAGTGGAATTTGAAAATTATTGCAAAACCTTATTGGACAAATGCACTGGCGTATATTGTCTTGCTTAGGTTTTCTCACCACTTTTACGAAGGCCTGACGAATGGACTTATTACTTATAAATCAGCGGAAGGATAAAGCAAATCATCTCATTTTTCACTGCTATGAGCAATGTTCATACTTCGCGGGTTACCTATACGCCAGGTGGCTTCACTACCACGCAATGCACTCTAAACCAATGCTACCTCTATACCTTCTGACCTCCTTGACGTCAATGCGCCGACTGGACGAAATTGAGACGGTTATTTTGCATAATATCTTTGTATCATAGTATCATGTCACGTACCACAGACAACAGAAAAATTTGAGTTCACCATAAGGGTGTTCGAGCAGCGGTTCAAACCAGTCCCAAACCGTCAGACGCCTGCGCACTTCAATTTACGATGAAATAATTGATTCCCAACTACTAGTAAGATGTTCGAGCAGCAGTTTGACGATTTCCAAACTAGTTCGGTCTCAGTTTGAGACAGGCGCACTAAACACTGGTTTTGTGTTTTGTCCATGAGTCTTTCATTGTTCTCTCTTATCCTTAGTCATAAGACATATCTATCGGTATAATCATTTGCTCTATGACGATGAAATTGTAAGAAACTGGAAGGGGTAGTTTGCAAATTGCAGTTGGTGTTCGAGCACATGGTACAATAAGACCAGGTATCTTACACTGATGGACGCGTTTTCGTTCAGTTGACGCACCTCATCCGAAGTCCGCCATATTTGTTTTATCCCGCTTTCCAATTCAAATTAGAATATATTTTTGCTACGATTTTTGTGTATATCATCAACTAATCTTTTTATATTCATGCTTTTCATTCACTCTCTCATATTACGTATCAGAAGCAGAAATGATTAAATTTATATTTTTAATTAAAATTGACAGTATATTCGATTATACGGTGTAAATCACTTACGTTAACTATGATGTTATAGCAGAGAACAGAGATTCTGTTCTCTGGTTTAAGATATGAAAACTTGACGAAAGCCTTATTGATATTTTTTTTGAACTATAAAGTGGGATATTGTTTATAACCTTTTTCAATGTGTCTTCGATTATATTGTTTACTTGTAGAGATGTTTTTAGAGAGAAAGAAATGTTGGGTGTTACCATTATCTTGAATGTAGTGTTCTCTGCACAAGAGTCACAAGAGTGTTCGTGTTCTCTGCAGAAGACACAATATGACAATAATTATGGCGGATTTGGGATGACTCTCGGAACATGAGGAATACCCCATCATACTCATATCTCATATATTTTAGTACAAAATTCTATTTTCGCGTTACTAATAAATTAATTTTTAATAACAAAAAATGGATGATAAAAACACATGTATTATTTGTAGATAGAAATATCAGCATGGATAAATATTAAACACAATATGGGTATGGCATTTAATCGTAATAAATGGTCGCAGATAGTGGAATGTGTCGCTTATTTTTGTAAATACGATGATTTTAATTGGGATGGGTCTCTTCAGCATATTTTACAGAATTGTTTGAAGCAAAAACTGCATGAGATGGTAGCTAGAGCACCAAGAGTATTTCATATTGGAGAATGGTAGGCTCAATATTATCTATCACCGATATATATTGAATAGCGTGAATTTCAAATTGACAGACACAAAAAATAAATCAAAATACTTTAAATGTTTCCATTCATATACATTTTTCTATAGTCCACAATAGAACAAAAAAAATCATTAAGCGACGTAACATTCTCAAAATAACTGTTCATAAAAGTTGTTTTATGGTTGTTAAATATTCTGTAATGAGCTTCTTTGGTTTTGGTGAGTTTTCTAATGATAACTTTTTTTTTCAGTTCCAAAAGACATAGATAATACGAATTTTTTCTTTTATTGGTGAAAAGAAAAAAATATCGTATAAATCTTGTAAATAACGGGTTGTTTGAATGTGTGTATGTAACACTAAGTTTTCATCAGTTCTCTCGAGCAATTTTCACCCTAATAGATTTTTTGAACGGAAAACTTTTTTAAATTATTTTTATATATTTTTAAATTATGTTCATCATAAGAATACAACTGTAAATCAACATCAAGTTAATCTGGTGAGTATTTGCATTATTATATTGCTTATTATTATGTGTATACAAGAATAACTGAAAATATATTTATATGCAAATGATTAAATCAAATTTATCTTCAGGTAAATAACAATCTAGATCTAGATGATAGATAACTGCAAGTATTTCAATTAGAATTAGGTACGCAGATGACATGGTAGTCCCTGCCCTGGCGGAATCAGTATCTACAATCTACCGACATCACATACATTACTTTATTAACCCCTTAACTCAAGTAAGTATCACATTGGAATTGGAGATAAACAACTCAATAACTAGAATACTTGTTTTTAGTACAACTTCAGAAGAACATTTCTAACAACTGTGATTCCATCCAAAGTCCAAAGCATTTATAGAAGTTGTTGTATAGGTAAGGATGTAAATATGCAACTGGACCACTTAAAAGAGAATAGCAGAGATATCGAAATTGCGAGAACAAGATTTAGTGATATGTAGAAACTCTGCCAACCGAAATTATCCATCTTTATAAGGCATCGAACATGTCTGTGAAACATGAGACATGGTCATTGAAGATGAAATCTTGGCTGGGGAATATAAAAGACAAACATTACAAACAGTTTGAAACACAATGCTCACAAACGAGGCGAATTTGCCAAAGAGGACACCAATTTCAACAGAGACGGCAACAAAATCATTGTTGACACAGGTAAGTTTTATTTTATTATATATTAGATTATCTCTTAAATTAAGATGATACACTCATATATATTCACAGATTTACGTAGAAACTCGGAAAATTAGAGCACAAAATGGATGATGAACGAGAAGGTATCCTTTGCAGATCTTAGCAAGGTTTGGATCGAACATACGACCGTAGAATAAACCCACTATCCACCAAAATAGGACGATACAATTCTGAAGAAGCCTTGGTATTCAATTATGAATGTATAGATATTCATAAGTTAGAATGGTAAATGTAAATTAATGTGCATTTGTATGGGAAGCACCCAATTTTTGTAATTGTACGTAATTTTTATTTGATATATGAAGTTCTTCGCGAATGATTTGTTTTTTGTAATTTGGATTTATTGTATTAATAAAACTTTCATTATTCTAATTATAGTTTTATTCAAGGCGAAAATTGCTGTAATACCGTAGAATGTATTACAGCGATTTTTGTGAACGCATCTTCTTATCATCAATTATTATTAAATGACACGATATTTTGAATATTCCTGCAATTTTTAAATCATTGATGTGAGCGCCATCTAAGACGCAGTCGCTGGAAAATGTCGACCAATGAATTGTTAGGGATCAAAAATGTATTATTGTATAAATTGAGTAGACCGTCTCTTCCCTCATTAGACTCACCACTACCCACAATTTGTCAGGTTCTTAGTTGGGTAATTTGGTAATCAGACATTACTGTGGAAAAGACCATTATTAATGATGAATGATGATTTCGAGATAAAATTCAGTATTTATTTTTTCTATGGATAGAAACACCACAAGCGTTTTGTTAATCAAATGTCATTTGTATAAGTTCGTTCAGTTTTGATATGTTTGTTTATATTGTGATATAACAGAGGCACAGGCTTGTAAGCTGTGACCGTGGTTTTGATTGGTTTCGTTAAATTAGTTATCTTCCTGAAAATATTTGTCATATTCGGCGATCTCAACATTCAACTCCAAAAATACTTGAAATACCCTGAGATCACTTGAAGTATTTCGTGATAAAAATATACCTGAAATTCCTCCGCAACTAAAAAACTTGAACCCACCAAATGAATATTTCATCCTTGTTTCAAATTTAGTGTCGTGGGTTCGGAAACTGTTTCAAAATACCTCAATAGAATCAAAAGCCATGCTGTAGGGTCTGATAGAATCTCTTTAAGTATGCTATATTTGATTGTACCTCAGATATTGGAGCAAATTACATATAATTTTTAACTTCTCTATTATATCTAATGGAAACATGCCTAAGTTAGACCTTTAGCAAAACGCAATAATCCAACTGAATTGTGTGCTTTAAGACCAATCCGCATTCTTCCAACTCTCTCGAAAGCGTTCGAAATGATAATTAAAGAAGAGGTAACCATATATATAAGTATGACTAATTTTATGACAGATGTTCAATCTGGATTCCGTCCCCAATACAGTACAACAACAGGACTGAGTCTGATTACAGTCGCGTCAGGGCTCTTGCTCCGTTTGTGTTTAAGTAAAGTCGTTCTTTTCTTTTTTATTTTATTTGTTTATTTTGTGAGGGCTCTAAATGCACAGTTAAATACAGAATCGCACCCGAACATAAAGTGAAAAGTAAACATTTTATCATTGCACGTTGGTTTTGGGATGAAAACGAAGGAAAGGTGGAAAGTGTTATCAATCAAATTAAATCACGCTTCATTAGTTTGCACCACTTTTTCCTTGTTATTATATTATTTGGTAAACGAAAAAACAATTCATTGGGATGTTTAACTGTCGTGCTTTGACATGGGGACAATACAATATAATAATATGTAATAACTAAAATACGACTTGAACGGCATAAGTGACTACACAATTAATAAATCTGTACGAACTCGGCGAATAACGCGCTGCATCTTTTCAAAGTCCCATAACTATTTAATTTTTAGAGATAAATTTGAATTGATTCTTTAACATTTTTGTTTTATTTCGCTTAAATTTTTATAATCAATCGATAAAAAAAGGAAACTTCATTATTCATTAAGGACTCAGGTTGATTGAAAATGAATCAAATGAGAAAATGTTTTTCTTGTCACGAAAGAATGATTCGCGCAATAAATACCACTAAACAATGCCTACCACATGAACTCAAAGACTTCAGCTTGAGAAATTTTAAAAAAACATTTCAAAGTCGTCCTCGGAACAAGGTAATGATGTGTTTACTATTCTGATGACTCTTGCATTGATTTTTGGTACATGTATAATGACGTCTACGTACTAAAACTTTCATTATTAAAACATTTTGTCACTTATATATAAGAAATAAAAAATTACTAGTTTATATCTATACTTGTATCTAACCCAATATATTAACTTGTTTTTATGTATACATACATAAATTATATTTGAAGGTTTATATATACTTATGTATTTAATAGGTATGTGACTGGTAACAGATTTTATAGATTAGTGTGTACGTCCCAGGTGGGTTTCAAAGTAGCTCTAATAGCTGAACTCCGCCCATTCATCATACTTGTTAACCTTTAAAATTGTAAACCACTGAATGTGATGAATAAAAGCATATTATTATTATTATTATAAACACAATAATTGTAGTGTTTTGTATCTTGAAATCATCACACAAAATTAACGCTAACCCATAAACTACAATGGCTATTAAACAGCCATTGGTCCTGGCTACATTGAGAACTATGTGATTGGAGGTAGTGTTTTCTTTGGCTATATAAGTAATAACTAGTCGTGAAGACTTGTTAGAGACACTTTTGCGACCACGAAAACTCTGACAAAACAGAACTTGACAACCATTTATGTTTATAATCCAACATTCTGCTGATTTTTCTCGATACTCGGTAATATTTTTACAAAAGTCTATTGAACTACACCCATAAACTTACAAAGATGTAATGCATACTTTATATAGTGAACATAATGTAAAACAAGTTTTGATTGAATCTTAATGAACTGTTGGGAAGTTTATACATAAGTTACAATTAAAAATATTAAAACAACTTGTAAGAGCATGCTTTCTATGCAAGGAATATGCTTAGAGTATAAACGCAACATCTCTTATCTATGAAGCTTAGACTAAAGTTTACGACTAGAGTAGCGAAACTTGGAGGAAGTCATGAGATAAAATATATGAAGTGTTTTTCTCTGAGTCAAACTGATCGATTAAAATAAGAGGAGAGCACAGTTCATCTTAAAATCTATTGAATAACATACATGATCATTATTTACATTTTTATTGCAGCTTTCTATTATGCTGACTGATTTGTTTTCTTCTTATTTAAATGATCTTCGTTTTCAAACGATATACATCTCTTAACTTGAAATGCCCCTAGATTATTCACAAGTTTTATATTGTTACTATGATAATAATTTTCTGTTTCTATATTATTTACACGTTGAATTAATTCAGCGATTTCTCTCTTTTTATTAGCAACTTCAAGTTTTAGTTTATTAACTTCCTTCATTAAAGGATTAAAATATATTTGGCATATTTTATGAAGGACAGATTCTTCTAGATCCGACAGTGTCAGCTCTCTATCAAATTTTCTTGACTTCATAAATTCTCCCAATGTTTTAAATATTTGGTTTTTGGATTCACCATCATGCGTTGCCTCAGCAGGGTTATTGTTATTGCCGGCGGTGTCACTAACAGTTCTTCTACTACGCAACTCTTTGATTTCTCTCTCTATGAAAAATCAGGGACATAAAGATATTTCATTCTTAAAATTTTTATAAAAATTCTTACCAAGTTTGTCAAAAAACTCTTCAACGTTGATGATATTGAAAGACATAGTAACAGTGTAACACACTGATTTAAAATTGAATTGAAAAACTACTACTTGAACTACTTGATTCTTTTTTACATTTCTACTTCTACTCATTTTAGGCCATAAAACCTAAATTTTAAAGATCTTTAAATATCCTTTGTTTCAAGGTTTAACTGTCACTAAATAGTAAGGGTGTTCGAGCAGCGGTTCAAACCAGTCCCAAAGCGTCAGACGCCTGCGCACTTCAATTTACGATGAATAATTTATTCCCAAGTACTAGTAAGATGTACGAGCGTAGTTTGACGATTTCCAAACTAGTCCGGACTCAGTTTGAGACGGCGCAGTTGAAGCGTCTTCGTCTTCTTAGAGTATAGTGTTCTCTGTTGTTGGAGAAATCCCTTTCAGAGAATACTACCACAGTCCTAAACTAAACCCTGGTTTGTGTTTTGTCCATCAGTCTTTCATTGATGTTCTCTCTTATCTTTGGTCATAAAACATATCTATCGGCAAAGTCATTTGTTCTATGACAACGAAATTGTAAGAAAGTAGAAGAGGTAGTTTGCAAACTGCAATTTGGTGTTCGAGCAGAACAAAATCCCAAACTGTTTCATACCGCACATGCGCATTTTAAACAGTTATCAAACCGTCCCCAACTACTGCTCGAACAGCCTTATTATTGAGTTCAACTTATTCTTCACACCTTCGCAGCTATTTTACTTTCCATGCATGATATGTTTTTATACTATGGACTCATGTTCTTGATATTCAAAATTATGTAATGTGTGTTGCGTGTTGATTACATTTTTCAGAAATATGAAATATTTAATTTGCGTGTTCCTGTTTTTGAGATAATAACGATAAACATTGTTAAGTATATGAAATTCTTGAAGGCGACAACATGGATGCAATTAAAATTTTAAAACATCTCACTAAAAAAATACAACCACAGATGAAGATTACAACCCTACACGGCCGTTATTTGGTAACAAGCATTTGATCATTCGATCCAACGGAATTTATCTATGATTCGATCCGTTCGACACAGAGAACACCTACCTCCTTCGACATCATGGAGATAAATAAACAGAGAGAACATACAATTATTGTATGTTATCTCTGGTAGGAAGTGTCGTAGCAGTAGCACAAAAAGAATTATACTTTATACTGTTGTCGTAGTGTTCTCTGGCTGCTCGGCTGTGAGTGTGAATCCCGTAGAAAGTGGTGGTGGTGGATCGGTAGTATTCGGTAGGTATGTTTTCTCCAGAGAAAACATACCTCCAAGTTTTCTCTGATCGGTACTTTCAGGTAGTTTGATGTGTTTATGTTGCAATATGTAAGTATTTCTTTCTCAGTTTATTTTAGCTTCAGAAATCAATAGTATTCTTCTCACTGAGTCTACTGATACTAGGTTTATTATGCGTAATTGAAAATAAATACAATGTTATGATTGCGGATGTTGATTTTAGTGCATTAGTTTGTATTTTTGACTTACCCTCATATTATCCTGTATTGTTGATATACAGTTCTATAGATAAATTCAAAGATTCCAACAAGCTGAATCGATATCGATCGACACTTGCTATTGGAAAATTTGAAAATAAGAATAATAAGAATGCTAATTCACTATTACTAACTTTGGTTGGATTAAGGTTAGGTGAATTTTAGACTTCATCTTCAGATGTTAAGCTTTCTCTCTTTGTAATTATTACTACCAGAGACTTACTACCACAGCTAATTGTTAGGAACTGATTTCAATCGATTCAGGTTTTCACTACATTTGATTTACAATTGGTGTCCGTAGTCCGTATATAAATAGTTTATCTATGTATTAGTTTAGTCTATGGTTGTCCGTTGACTCAGTTAATCAAGTAATATCGATTTTTCTTAAATGTTGGAAACACGCTTTCTTAAACTAAATCCTTAATAATAAATTATAATAATTATTAACTAAATTCTGACTGCACGTACGTTACATAACCTCATTAATCTGGAAAATCAGTATCAAAACCACTTCTCTCAGTCTAGGGCTCCGTATAATCACAGCATCTGTTATCTATTACCGGTGTAACTTTTGGCTTAGACATGAATGCTTCCAAGATAAGGTAAATTGATTTTGTTGCAATATTTTTGTTATCAGAGACTTCATTTTGGTATTTGTATATTTCAGACCTCAGACCTTTATCCGTTGATCTACCAGATGGGAAATGTTTGTTTATTGAAAAAAATAGTGAAGGAACCACTTATATCAATAAAATTGTCTCAAACTCATCCTTCGATCGAGATAATGGAGAGAATGCAGAAGTAAGCATTACATTTCATTTTATAAATATATTTTGATTAAAAGACAGTCAATGTACCTACTGATATGATCTGCATGTAATCACCGAAAAGATGATGCCGCATAATAATGAAGTTATTTTTATGTTGTTAAAAAATATAGTTCAACAAAGTATTTACATGATGGCATTTGTCATTTTATTCCTTTATTCGATGTTTTCGAATATTGGACGGAGTGCATCATGAAGCTCTAACGGCACTGATCCATTACTTCTACACGTCCAAACTGCTCATAACTGAAGTAAAGGTCCGATATCTACTACGTGCATCAGAGTTATTTGTTTTGACTGATGTACTCCATGCCTGTTCTCATTTTCTGGAGGTAAATCACGCTAAATGTAAATTTTGTATAGAGTATTTGTATTTCCTTTTGGTAGTTCCCAATGAACTGCAAGTAAGTCTTCCTCGATATTATGAATCGATTAAATATGGCTACATATTTGAGTGATTGAATCAAAGTTTTTTTTTAAACATTCAGTATCTAGGAGAGAAGAATTTAAATGAATTATTATTTATCTTAGGTCTTCAATTCTGTCATAGCTCGGATCAAGCATGATATAGAAAAACGAAAACAATATCTGGTGTCATTGATGGAGATAGTTTGTCTCCGAGAAATCTTATTCAGAATGTGCAAGGAGAACCTTTATTAAAAACAAACACAGACTGTTGGGATTTGGAAGCTATGAATTATCATTACATAAAAGGTGAAATATTCAAAATGTATTTTCTAGTCATATAAATAAGAATTAATTGAATGATCATTTATTTTTATCTGCAGTTTTCCGCCCATTTCTGAATTGAATTTTCTCAAGTTTTATGTCTTGAAATATTTTTGAGATATTAAAGGAAAATGACTTTTCGACCAATCGAGAAATTAAGAATTTTTTTGACGTTTTGATTCATAGTTTTTAAGTACACATAGCAAAAATACATATATGTATTTGAGAGTTTAACATGCCTCTATCTCGGAAACCGTAACTCTTTTGAAAAAATGTTCAATTTAAACGTTTCTGGATATTGTCCTATCTTTAATTATACCAACTCAGATTTTCGATTTTCGAGAAAATTTGTCCCCCACCCCCTTCGGGGACGGTTTTCGGAGGAAAGGAGATTTCGGATTTCCGTTTTTATGAATATGGGACCATTTCTCAAGCCTTCTCTCATGGATGAACCGAGTACGATTACTATATAAAAGGCGCGCACAAACCAGAAAAAAGCACACAGTCGAATTTTATACCTCCTCCATTCGGGGTTCGACGGTCAAAAAGGGAATTGGCTGACTTCCGAGATTAAAGATAGCAAGCTCTGATATAAGTGTTTTATAATTATTTTAGTTATCAGTTTCTATTTCGTAAAATGTATCTCCTTCAAAAATACAAATGATTAATTTATGGCATGTTTCTAATATGTGTTAGAATTATATTGAAAATCAGAGGAGAGAGTTTTCGAAGAAAATGAGGTAAGCATATATCAGAGTAGTACAAATGAGAAAAACTACAGCAGGGTCTAACATTGCGAGCCATTGCGTTATTAGTGCAACGATTCTATATTCTTTTCTAGTTATCTGATTACCAATCGCTCAGTAAACATTGATGGTACTCTTGTGTAGTAAACGAAATGAAAAATGTCCATAATAGTATGGGGTGAATCAAAAGGTTATGTCTGTTTATGTTACATTATTGTTTACTGATTACAGAGACAACTTATTGATTACCAGTCAACTTTCTGATTAGTAAGCGATTACTTTTCAGAGACTTATACGGACATTTATTGAATTTCATATTAATATAGCAGATACTATTTGTTGTAATTCTATCATAAATTTTTGCAGTAATCAACGTAATTCCTATGCCTGTTTTTATGCCTTCTTCACTTTCTAAACTTTAAAAATTTCATGATTTTCACTTGTATTGACAATGTGTAAATTTGTTGTATAGGTACTTGACTAATTTTTTGAACAATTTTTATTTCATAGTTAGATATTCAAATAAATGAAAAAAATACAAAAAAATTACGAGTCTATTTTGAAAATAAAAAAAATATATTCCAATTATATTTGTTCTATAGCAGCGAAATTCTATCAAACTTTAAATCAACGAATAATTTATTGAACTAGGTGTATGGGGGTACAAATTTTTGTGTGAGATTTTTACATAAAAATTCTTGCAGATACTTCTAGCAGTCTGTACGCAAGCCTAGTGTATTTATATACTAAAAAATGCAAAGTATATACATAACTTACATCTAGAATTATAGTACATAGTACACATATATGACATATTTAGTATCCTTAACTGAGAATCATACAGTTATACTTTTGATTGATAATAACCGTTTTTTAGTGTAGTTCTTTTTTACTAATTTTTAATATTTTTAATTCCTTTGGTAGCATATGAAAATTTATATTGGCAAATAACTCGTTTTTACCAACTTCTGATTTACATAACGGTAGAGTTAGTTTTAATTATTTTTCAGGTTTCAGAAATCCACGATTTCTACATAAATAAGCCAATAGTTCAAATTTCAAGTTCCTTTCGTAGCAATCCTCATCAAAATGTTAGGAGCAAATTCGCGCATTTTTTATGTTGACCTTATCTGCCCGTTTATAAGCATTTTTCCATTGTTTGCTAACATTTTCGTCCTTTGGAAACCGAGAATACATTAAATCTGCGGTGAAGACTGATAGTCTGTGTGGCATCCAGCTATGGCACAACGCATTTTGATAATTATTTAAATATAATAAAGCAATAAACAGAAGCACAACCTCACACCGACAAACAAATCAAATGAGAGTTGAGCTACTTCGTACGAACAAGCTAACCACATGACGTCAACGCGTAGATTTAGGCTCCGCCCAGAATGCGCAATATCATATCTTTGTATCGTGTGTATAACCTATACCACTGACGTGACAGTTGGTGACAGTTAGGGCACATAATGGTGGGCGGTGATAATACACATCTATACAGTGCTCTAGTTGCGTTACAACCCTTGCGCTCTGAGATAGTTCACAGTTCGATTAAAAGATATTGTTTACCAAATTCCCCAACAACCAGAGATAACATGATTAAAAATTATAAAATTATGAAATTTTATGACTAAATCTCAAAAAAGACAGATAAATAAAACTAAATATCGGATTAATAGCGTCTCTCGAAAATTGTATTATAACAAAATTTTCATTCATCGATATTTTTGTCTCGGAATAAGATATTGAGATGTAGTTTTCACTAGCCTCATTTCACTACATTTTTATGATAAAAATGTCATATTATTGCATTTAATTTCAAGAGAATTTAGCAATTTTATGTAATTATATAGAGAAACGCACTCTAGTGGCATCACTAAGAAATACACATATTACGAGTAAGATGGATTTGATGGAGCAATAAACTATTTTTCCAACAAGACTAAGCTTGCTAAAATCCGTTCATTCGTTAAGAAGTTACAGCTGTTTATTTAAAATAACATTGAATCACCCCCACCACTTTATTTCAACAGATACGTCAATTAGTTGTTCTAAACGAAAATTCTCAAATTAAGCTTAGCTTTAAAAACCATATATTTTTTTGGTACATTTACTAGTTAAAATCACTTTACAAGTTGAACATGGCGGATACGCCGCCTGGTGGGCATCTTGGAAATCTGAAAATATTTTCCATGATCTTCTCTTGGTCACTTTAGTCAAAACTTTTTTACCGCAGGTCTCTATGATGAATAGCTCCCGAGATACGGCACTTTGCATTCTTATCTGGCCACCCTGTACATCGTTTTGTAAATTTGAGGCGAAAACCGAGCGAGCTTCGTTAACCAGGTGACTAAGGCGCTACCGTCGAAAATGAGTATTTTGTAGAATAATTCAACATTCGACTATCAGGTGACCAAAAATGGCTATAGGTACTTATGTGTTCCTAGAGTCTCTCAACGGCAATCACCAGCCCGCTGCCTGCTAGAACACTTAAGTACCTATAGCCGTTTCTGGTCGCCTGATAGCCGAATGTTGAATTATTGTACAAAATACTCATTTTTGACGGTAGCGCCCTCGTCACTTGGTTAAGGAAGCTCACTCGGTTTTCGCCTCAAATTTACTATACGATGTACACTTATATGTAGTATCTATCTTCTTTGCTATAGTCTTTCCAGTACCACCATTCTATCGCATCTTGATTGTTAACTAATAATCTAGTATTGTGTATTATATTATTATTACCATATATTCGAATTTAACCCAACATGTTAGAAAATTTCACCCTGGTAAATTAAAGGCATTTATACTAAATCTGAGGGGATGATTATTTTCCTTCCCTAAATGCAGATTATTTACTCTCTTGACAGCTTCCAGTTCAAATGCATGGAACAGACCACATAACATTTTTATGATAAAGCGTTAAGAAATAATGATAAATAATGGCTGTTGTAGTTTGTTGTTGTAGACACAACTTCAAAATTACCAGCATCAATAGACTTAATATTATTTTGTCTTTTTCAGTGTAACATTACGAAAACCTTTCACTAATAGAAGATATATAGGCTTAGGCCGGATTTTCATGGATCCGTCGGTACGTCGATACGTCAGAGCTCCCATTGGTTGTAAAATTCAGCTTCTCATTGGTTAATTGGTTAAAATTTTCGGACGTTTTGACATGCTCATGCATCCTACAATACGACAAGTCTGAATGTATATACATTGTTGCTAGATGTTTTATTAAATACGGTATAAGAAACCATTGATGGTTATTCACAGTTGTAGAATTCATGCTTTTCTGGCAAAAACAGAAATGTACTAAAACAAAACCAAGTATTATTAGGTTATACATATATTTTCGTCATATTGCACGCCTTTTCTGTCTTATACAAGAACATTTGACCTATTCACCTTTTGTAATGTTTCAATCTGGCAACATTGATTTCATTACGAAAAAAAAAATCAGATTGCTACTTGCTATCAGAGTCTCTGTTGCTATGGTCAGAAAGCAAACACTAGTTTGTTTTTGTGGCTTGGGTGCAATTTTGTTTACCACGATGGTCTTGTCTTCCCTAGGTCCCACCAAAACGCAACATCTCTTACCTATGGGTCCCACTAACTTCAGTGAATTATCAAAATATTCACTGGACATCCTCAGATAATTAAAATACTTTTCAATATCAGCTAGTCTCAGTTCATTTAATAAATTATGATAAGCGCCCTGTTCTTTTCTGCATTTAAAAATGTTTCTGATCCACAATCTTTTTACTTTCTGATTATAAGCAAAATGTATAAAAGTTTAATATTATTTGTTTTTCGTCATTTCGTATTTATAACTTTATAATAAACAAAAAAACTTGAAATTCAAGCAACAGGCAACTGTCAGAAAAGTGAGGTTAAAGAGAATCCGATATCGGACAAAAGTTAAATTTTAACTTCTTCCGTCATCGGATACATTGAGCTATATCGGATCGACGGATGACGGATCCATGAAAATCCACCCTTAGGCTTCCTTTTTTGCATTGGGGATTCTGGTATTTGGAGATTCACGTCATTGGCTGAAATGTTCACGTGACCATAGCGAGAAACGTCAAAATCGCCGAATCTCCAAATACCCAAGAAGTTCATTCAAGTTCAACTTTCTGACAGTCTCCACAATAACGCGCACGCGCAATTTTCAATTGGTTTGCTTGCGTCGGCTTGTTGTCATCTCATCAGATTAGATTAAATTTATAAATATTAACTGAGGACTGTGGTTATAGAAAAACAACTTCAAATATAGAAGAGCAGTTGATCAAACGACAAACATCGTCTGCTGGACCGTCTTCATCAATTGCTTTTTTTCCTAAATAAAATATTTAATACTAAGAATGATTTGTTCACAATTAACATAATTTTTCATATCGTATAATTTTTTTGGCAAATTTTATTAACATGTTGAAATATAGGTTCACATCATCGCCATATTACTTTGTTAGATACGTACTATAACTGTAGAAAAAGTTATCATAATGTGTACACTATTCATATTATATAAATTAGTTCATTTAAAAAGTCCTTATTTCTACTAAAAGCAACTTGAAAGCGCAAATAGCCATATCTTGTCCCGTTAATTTCAAATTCTACTAACCGCATGACGTCAATCAAGTAGGATAGAAAATACGGAGGGAGTACTTAAGTTATAAAGTGAAGCCGCGCGGAATTTAGGCAACCCGTCAAGTATGAAGACTGGTGCGGACGTTAACAAAGGGAACTTGCAAGAAAATCATCAGTTTTGCTGATGTTCTGCTTTTTTGCTTGCTATAAGGAAGAGACATGACAAAAAGAAGTCACAGCGTTTATTGTATTATCGTTTAGAGTACCACCTACAATCTTATAATATAAATTTTATATACGATACTTATAAAATTAATTACTACCTAAATCCGCAAAAAAAGAAACTCACATGATTTTACAAAATAAACAACACATTAATGTCCTTTAAACAAAATTAACTTATTTTAAAACTGCCTCCTAATTTCAGATATATCTATAACATTTATTGCAATAAAATGAAATCTTATATCTACATATTTGGCCGCAATTATCTTTATTAACGAAAATAAATGATTATCTAAGGGATGTTAATCGAAAACGTGGCCATTGAGGGTTTCAAAAATAGTGGAATTTGAAAATTATTGCAATACCTTATTGGACAAATGCACTGGCGTATATTGTCTTGCTTAGGTCTTCTCAGCACTTTTACCATGGCCTGACGAATGGACTTATTACTTATAAATCAGCGAAAGAATAAAGCAAATCATCTCATTTTTCACTGCTATGAGCAATGTACATACTTCGCGGGTTACCTATACGCCAGGTGGCTTCACTACCACGCAATGCACTCTAAACCAATGCTACCTCTATACCTTCTGACCTCCTTGACGTCAATGCGCCAACTGGACGAAATTGAGACGGTTATTTTGCATAATATCTTTGTATCATAGTATCATGTCACGTACCACAGACAACAGAAAAATTTGAGTTCACCATAAGGGTGTTCGAGCAGCGGTTCAAACCAGTCCCAAACCGTCAGACGCCTGCGCACTTCAATTTACGATGAAACAATTGATTCCCAACTACTAGTAAGATGTTCGAGCAGCAGTTTGACGATTTCCAAACTAGTTCGGTCTCAGTTTGAGACAGGCGCAATTGAAACTTCTTCTTCTTCTTAGAGTTGTTGTTGTTGGACTAATCCGTTTCAGAGAACACTGCCTCAGTCCTAAACTAAACACTGGTTTTGTGTTTTGTCCATGAGTCTTTCATTGTTCTCTCTTATCCTTGGTCATAAGACATATCAATCGGCATAATCATTTGCTCTATGACGATGAAATTGTAAGAAATTGGAAGGGGTAGTTTGCAAATTGCAGTTGGTGTTCGAGCACATGGTACAATAAGACCTGGAGCGCTATTCTGTACACGTCTCCGATAGCCGTCGGTATCGGTAAGTGTTACTTACCGACAGCCGTCGTTAACTCGGACTGTGCGGCATTCTGTATGCTTTGTTACCGACCGATATCGGTAATCCAAGTCGACGAGGGTCGGTATCTCTACCGTGCCTTCGTGAACCCCACGGTAACCGATACAGATGTTTATTGGAATTGTCATTCTTTGTTGACGTTTTATTTTGGTTTGAATTGCGGATTATTTCTGTGAATTTTGTTTATTGTACTATTTGAAGAGTGATTTCACAGTGTAGTGACTAGTGTTTTATGAGGTAGGTAAAAATTGTTAGTCAAAATATTGCAATATTTTTATTTATTCTTAAAGAGATTAGGAATTAGAGTGAACAATGGTTTATCACATTATTGTTCAAAACCCTTTCTAATTCGCACACAAATGAATATCTCATTTAAAAAATGTTTAAATCATTTTATAATAGTAGTTTACTCTTCATATTTATCATAAATATATAAATGTGAAAAAGTGTTCAGAAGAAATCATTCTCTGAATTACGCTATTGAACGATAATACCTATTTTAATGAATTCTTAACAGATGGCTGCTGATCTTGGTTATCTGGCTGTGGACTTGATGTATCTTCAGCATCAAGCTGAAATGCAGGAGTGTAGGGTCGAAAGAAGGGCATGGAGAGAGGAAAACAATCCTTTTGAGTTGAATGATGATGTGTTCATTGACTTGTTTCGCCTAACTCCTGATTTGGCGATGGAGGTTGTCGAGGAACTGGAGCCAATATTGGAGAAACGTCGATCATCTGGGATTTCAGTTGAACTTCAGGTTTGTATTTGAAGTGGAAATTAATTGAAAAATTAATATAATCTAGAGTGTAAATTCTAATTTTTTCTTCTTTCCGCAGGTTCTCACAGCTTTAAGATTCTATGCCACAGGATGCTATCAGGCTGCGGTAGGGGGGCAATATGAGCTGGCACTAAGCCAGCCAACTGTCAGTAGATGTGTGAGATATGTCAGTAATGCTATCAATGAAAGATTTCTGTATCGGTGGGTGCAGTTTCCTATTACCCCCGATCAACGGCATGCTGCACGGCAAACATTTTTAAGAGCACCTCAACCTTTCGAAGGGGCAATAGGTGCGATAGACTGCACTTATGTGCATATTTTAGCTCCAAGGCAGCATGAGGAAGCTTATGTCAATCATTGGGGTGATCACACTCTCAATGTACAAGCTGTAAGTTTCTAACAATATTTCATAATATTTTTTTTAATCATTTATCAAGAATAATTTTCTCTTTGAAATGCACTAAGTATGAGAATTTTTCCCATTTGTGTCCATATTTCTGACGAATACTGTATACCTAATAAATAATTTGTTATCTTGATAGATTTGTGATCCTAATTTGAGAATATTGAATATCAATGCCAGATACCCTGGAGCCAGAAATGATGCCTTTATATGGGCAAGCTCAGCAGCAAAACGTGTTATGGAGCGCAACTATGACCGTGGAGAACGGAACACATGGTTGATTGGTATGTGGTCGGTTAAATTATAGAAAAGTTGTGCAATTTTGTACTAATATACCGTCGAGAAAATTACTAAATTTCGAGAAATTGCATTTTAGTACTAAATTGCGCATTTTTCTCTCCAACCTTGTCTCTTTTACTGTTCCCGAGATCCTAATAGTGCGCTTCGGATTTGTAACAACCTGCATAGCTTTTGTGTTATCAGTCAATTAAATTTTCATCAAAAAAGCTTTTTTCTTTGCAAATAGGAGATGACGGATATCCCTTAGAACCATGGCTAATGACGCCATTGAAGAATGAGCGACCTGGAACTTCCCGTGCCCAGTATAATGATGACCTTTGCTCTGCAAGATCCATTATTGAACGGCTTTTTGGGGTTCTGAAAGCGGAATTCAGATGCCTATCCAGTCAGAGAAAACTGATGTATGAACCGGGGCTGGCGGGTAAAATTGTCAATGCTTGTGCTGTTTTGCACAACATGAGACGAGAGCATAGAATAGACGAAATTGAAGTGGAGGAGGCTGAAGTATTAGCTCATCGTGCTGCTCATCCTCCTAATGTGGAGGATGAAATGGGTCGCCACGGTCGGGCATTGGCTGTTCGAATACAGGAAAGATTTATTGCCAGAAGATATGGTAGAGGTGGAGAACAAAACTAATCATTGCCATTTTTTTGATTATTGGAGCACTATGCAATTAGGTATATAGGTACCGTTTATTAACTAAATAAATTGAATAAATTTTCATATACATTTTTTATTAAAAAATCCTTTTCCAAACTCTGCTAATTGAACTTCTCAAGTGCTCTTTCCAATAAGTCTGTGAGTTTACTGAAAACTCTAACTCGTTCACATTCATTTTCTGCATGAAGCAGAGATGCCCGCGCCTGTACTGATGCAGCTTCCGCCTGCTTCATTGTAGCCTGAGCCAACATCTACAAAACCAGTTCTTAGCGTTTCCTTTGCAAAATAATGCTTAATCTAACAGTACAATAGCAACATGGTTATATAATTATTTCTATATAAAGATATTTCAAAGAATGAATGTTGAATTGCTGAACTTTTACCTCCATGGCCTTGGTATTAGAGGCGCATAACTCTTGGAAACTTGTTCTGGCATCCTGCAACTGGGTCCCTATTCGAACTCTACTTGGCTTCCTGATTCCTAAGAAATATAAATTATTTTTCAACAATTACATTTCTTTACAGACCAGTACATACTTTTGACCATTTTCTTTTTTAAGCTCGGAGTGAACTCTTTATTTAACGGAGTTACTGTATTTGATGAGCCTGATCCATCAGTTAGCGTTATATCGGCCTCATTATTGCTCACCTCCTTTATGTTATCCTCTAATACTGTTATGGAAAGAAAAAAATTATTGTTATTTTGTCTTGTTAAGGTAGGTTGGTGACAGTTTGAAAAATAAACCCTACCATATAGATTTTCATTAAAGTCCTTTATGTCGTCATGAACTTGAGGGTCACCAAGAGGAACCGTCAAAACCAGTGGCTCCTCATCCAGAACTGACTCATCCCCATTCTCCAATCTTTCAAGTTGCACCTGAAGAAGAAAATTGAATTGAAAACATTTGTATAAAATAATTACTGTCTCGCGATGTAATGGTGTACGTATTGGTAAAATTTTCCTTACCTCAGTCTCTGGTATTGAATCAGGGCAAAAAGATGATCCCTGAACATACTCAGGCCCTATTACCCCCGCAATCCTCAATTCATAAGTAGTCAGAGGAGGATGTTTTCTCTCTGTGTTACCAGTCGACCGCTGCTGTTCAGTTCTTATTGCTGATACCCTTTTCGACACTTTGTGTTTCAGGTCACGCCACACCTGAAAAATATAATACTACTCTAGGTTTCTTTTGAAACAGAATGTACATTGATAATCCAAAATCTAGGGCACGCCAAAAATCTGAGGCAATGAAGATACTCACAGTCTGCCACTGGCTGCTATCTTTTTGTGCTCCACCGCTAATTGAATTTAATTCCTGAGCAAGAGCATCCCACCTATGACGCAGCAAGTCCTTCCCCTCTTTTCCAGAAAATTTCCCAGCAGCAAACATTGAGTGGTTTTCCATGTATTGGATCAGATGATCCCTCTGCGCAAGATTATAACGCTGGGATTTGCTAAAAGAACGAAAAAATATAACCGATACCTACTTAAAAAAAGACTAAGCTCTCGTAAAAGATATGCTCTTACCAACTATTTCTTGCAGACATCTTCTTAAGTAATCAACACAAAAGCACAGCACTTTTCCTCGTCGTCGTGAACGCTAAGGTATTTGTTTAAAAACGGAGAACACTACCTCCAATTTGAAATCGCAAAAGTTGACGTTTTGGTTGACGTTCACAGCTCGCCTCAACGCTCATTGGCAGAACGTACCGAAACGAGTGACTTTTAAGTAAAGTCACTCGTCTACCGAGAGTTATCGGTTGCGTTTCCGAGCGTCGGTAACAGTGGCATACAGAATAGCGTCGTTATGATCCCGTCGGCAGCGCAACCGATGTTTGTCGATAACATACCGATACCGACGGCTATCGGAAACGTGTACAGAATAGCGCTCCAGGTATGTTACATTGATGGACGCGTTTTCGTTCAGTTGACGCACCTCATCCGAAGTCCGCCATATTTGTTTTATCCCGCTTTCCAATTCAAATTAGAATATATTTTTGCTACGATTTTTGTGTATATCATCAACTAATCTTTTTATACTCATGCTTTTCATTCACTCTCTCATAATACGTATCAGAAGCAGAAATGATTAAATTTATATTTTTAATTATTGATATTTTTTTTGAACTATAAAGTGGGATATTGTTTATAACCTTTTTCAATGTGTCTTCGATTATATTGTTTACTTGTAGAGATGTTTTAAGAGAGAGAGAAATGTTGGGTTTTACCATTATCTTGGATGTAGTGTTCTCTGCACAAGAGTCACAAGAGTGTTCGTGTTCTCTGCACATGACACAATATGACAATAAATATGGCGGATTTGGGATGACTCTCGGAACCTGAGGAATACCCCCATCAGACTCATATCTCATATATTTTACTACAAAATTCTATTTTCGCGTTACTAATAAATTAATTCTTAGTAACAAAAAATGGATGATAAAAGCACATGTATTATTTGTAGATAGAAATATCAGCATGGATAAATATCAAACACAATATGGGTATGGCATTTAATCGTAATAAATGGTCGCAGATAGTGGAATGTGTCGCTTATTTTTGTAAATACGATGATTTTAATTGGGATGGGTCTCTTCAGCATATTTTACAGAATTGTTTGAAGCAAAAACTACATGTGATGGTAGCTAGAGCACCAAGAGTATTTCATATTGGAGAATGGTAGGCTCGATATTATCTATCACCGATATATATTGAATTGCGTGAATTTGAAATTGACAGACATAAAAAATAAATCAAAATACTTTAATTGTTTCCATTCATATACAGTTTTCTATAGTCCAAAATAGAAAAAAAAAACATTAAGCGACGTAAGATTCTCAAAATAACTGTACATAAAATTTGTTTTATGGTTGTTGAATATTCTGTAATGAGCTTCTTTGGTTTTGGTGAGTTTTCTAATGATAACTTTTTTTTTCAGTTCCAAAAGACATAGATAATACGAATTTTTTCTTTTATTGGTGAAAAGAAAAAAATATCGTATAAATCTTGTAAATAACGGGTTGTTTGAATGTGTGTATGTAACACTAAGTTTTCATCAGTTCTCTCGAGCAATTTTCACCCTAATAGATTTTTTGAACGGAAAACTTTTTTAAATTATTTTTAAATATTTTTAAATTATGTTCATCATAAGAATACAACTGTAAATCAACATCAAGTTAATCTGGTGAGTATTTGCATTATTATATTGCTTATTATTATGTGTATACAAGAATAACTGAAAATATATTTATATGCAAATGATTAAATCAAATTTATCTTCAGGTAAATAACAATCTAGATGAAGATGATAGAGAACTGCAAGTATTTCAATTAGAATTAGGTACGCAGATGACATGGTAGTCCCTGCCCTGGCGGAATCAGTATCTACAATCTACCGACATCACATACATTACTTTATTAACCCCTTAACTCAAGTAAGTATCACATTGGAATTGGAGATAAACAACTCAATAACTAGAATACTTGTTTTTAGTACAACTTCAGAAGAACATTTCCAACAACTGTGATTCCATCCAAAGTCCAAAGCATTTATTGAAGTAGTTGTATAGGTAAGGATGTAAATATGCAACCGGACCACTTAAAAGAGAATAGCAGAGATATCGAAATAGCGAGAACAAGATTTAGTGATATGTAGAAACTCTGCCAACCGAAATTATCCATCTTTATAAGGCATCGAACATGTCTGTGAAACATGAGACATGGTCATTGAAGATGAAATCTTGGCTGGGGAATATAAAAGACAAACATTACAAACAGTCTGAAACACAATGCTCACAAACGAGGCGAATTTGCCAAAGAGGACACCAATTTCAACAGAGATGGCAACAAAATCATTGTTGACACAGGTACACTCATATATATTCACAGATTTACGTAGAAACTCGGAAAATTAGAGCACAAAATGGATGATGAACGAGAAGGTATCCTTTGCAGATCTTAGCAAGTTTTGGATCGAACATACGACCGTAGAATAAACCCACTATCCACCAAAATAGGACGATACAATTCTGAAGAAGCCTTGGTATTCCATTATGAATGTATAGATATTCATAAGTTAGAATGGTAAATGTAAATTAATGTGCATTTGTATGGGAAGCACCCAATTTTTGTAATTGTACGTAATTTTTATTTGATATATGAAGTTCTTCGCGAATGATTTGTTTTTTGTAATTTGGATTTATTGTATTAATAAAACTTTCATTATTCTAATTATAGTTTTATTCAAGGCGAAAATTGCTGTAATACCGTAGAATGTATTACAGCAATTTTTGTGAACGCATCTTCTTATCATCAATTATTATTAAATGACACGATATTTTGAATATTCCTGCCATTTTTAAATCATTGATGTGAGCGCCATCTAAGACGCAGTCGCTGGAAAATGTCGACCAATGAATTGTTAGGGATCAAAAATGTATTATTGTATAAATTGAGTAGACCGTCTCTTCCCTCATTAGACTCACCACTACCCACAATTTGTCAGGTTCTTAGTTGGGTAATTTGGTAATCAGACATTACTGTGGAAAAGACCATTATTAATGATGAATGATGATTTCGAGATAAAATTCAGTATTTATTTTTTCTATGGATAGAAACACCACAAGCGTGTTGTTAATCAAATGTCATTTGTATAAGTTCGTTCAGTTTTGATATGTTTGTTTATACTGTGATATAACAGAGGCACAGGCTTGTAAGCTGTGACCGTGGTTTTGATTGGTTTCGTTAAATTAGTTATCTTCCTGAAAATATTTGTCATATTCGGCGATCTCAACATTCAACTTCAAAAATACTTGAAATACCCTGAGATCACTTGAAGTATTTCGTGATAAAAATATACCTGAAATTCCTCCGCAACTAAAAAACTTGAACCCACCAAATGAATATTTCATCCTGATGACTCTTGCATTGATTTTTGGTACATGTATAATGACGTCTACGTACTAAAACTTTCATTATTAAAACATTTTGTCACTTATATATAAGAAATAAAAATTTACTAGTTTATATCTATACTTGTATTCTTGTATCTAACCCAATATATTAACTTGTTTTAATGTATACATACATAAATTATATTTGAAGGTTTATATATACTTATGTATTTAATAGGTATGTGACTGGTAACAGATTTTATAGATTAGTGTACGTCCCAGGTTGGGTTTCAAAGTAGCTCTAATAGCTGAACTCCGCCCATTCATCATACTTGTTAACCTTTAAAATTGTAAACCACTGAATGTGATGAATAAAAGCATGTTATTATTATTATTATAAACACATTAATTGTAGTGTTTTGTATCTTGAAATCATCACACAAAATTACCGCTAACCCATAAACTACAATGGCTATTAAACAGCCATTGGTCCTGGCTACATTGAGAACTATGTGATTGGAGGTAGTGTTTTCTTTGGCTATATAAGTAATAACTAGTCGTGAAGACTTGTTAGAGACACTTTTGCGACCACCAAAACTCTGACAAAACAGACCTTGACAACCATTTATGTTTATAATCCAACATTCTGCTGATTTTTCTCGATACTCGGTAATATGTTTACAAAAGTCTATTGAACTACACCCATAAACTTACAAAGATGTAATGCATACTTTATATAGTGAACATAATGTAAAACAAGTTTTGATTGAATCTTAATGAACTGTTGGGAAGCTTATACATAAGTTACAATTAAAAATATTAAAACAACTTGTAAGAGCATGCTTTCTATGCAAGGAATATGCTTAGAGTATAAACGCAACATCTCTTATCTATGAAGTTTAGACTAAAGAACTAAAGTTTACGACTAGAGTAGCGAAACTTGGAGGAAGTCATGAGATAAAATATATGAAGTGTTTTTCTCTGAGTCAAACTGATCGATTAAAATAAGAGGAGAGCACAGTTCATCTTAAAATCTATTGAATAACATACATGATCATTATTTACATTTTTATTGCAGCTTTCTATTATGCTGACTGATTTGTTTTCTTCTTATTTAAATGATCTTCGTTTTCAAACGATATACATCTCTTAACTTGAAATGCCCCTAGATTATTCACAAGTTTTATATTGTTACTATGATTATAATTTTCCGTTTCTATATTATTTACACGTTGAATTAATTCAGCGATTTCTCTCTTTTGATTAGCAACTTCAAGTTTTAGTTTATTAACTTCCTTCATTAAAGGATTATCAAAAAAATATATTTGGCATATTTTATGAAGGACAAATTCTTCTAGATCCGACAGTGTCAGCTTTCTATCAAATTTTTTTGACTTCATAAATTCTCCAAATGTTTTAAATATTTGGTTTTTGGATTCACCATCATGCGTTGCCTCAGCAGGGTTATTGTTATTGCCGGCGGTGTCACTTACAGTTCTTCTACTACGCAACTCTTTGATTTCTCTCTCTATGAAAAATCAGGGACATAAAGATATTTCATTTTTAAAATTTTTATAAAAATTCTTACCAAGTTTATCAAAAAAATCTTCAACGTCGATCATATTGAAAGACACAGTAACAGTGTAACACACTGATTCAAAATTGAATTGAAAACTACTACTTGAACTACTTGATTCTTTTTTACATTTCTACTTCTACTCATTTTAGGCCATAAAACTTAAATTTTAAAGATCTTTAAATATCCTTTGTTTCAAGGTTCAACTGTCACTAAATAGTAAGGGTGTTCGAGCAGCGGTTCAAACCAGTCCCAAAGCGTCAGACGCCTGCGCACTTCAATTTACATTGAATAATTTAATTCCAACTACTAGTAAGATGTTCGAGCAGTAGTTTGACGATTTCCAAACTAATCCGGACTCAGTATGAGACGGCGCAGTTGAAGCGTCTTCGTCTTCTTAGAGTATAGTGTTCTCTGTTGTTGGAGAAATCCCTTTCAGAGAATACTACCGCAGTCCTAAACTAAACCCTGGTTTGTGTTTTGTCCATCAGTCTTTCATTGATGTTCTCTCTTATCTTTGGCCATAAAACATATCTATCGGCATAGTCATTTGTTCTATGACAACGAAATTGTAAGAAAGTAGAAGAGGTAGTTTGCAAACTGCAGTTCGGTGTTCCAGCAAAACAAAATCCCAAACTGTTTCATACCGCACATGCGCATTTTAAACAGTTATCAAACCGTCCCCAACTACTGCTCGAACAGCCTTATTATTGAGTTCAACTTATTCTTCACACCTTCGCAGCTATTTTACATTCCATGCATGATATGTTTTTATACTATGGACTCATGTTCTTGATATTCGAAATTATGTAATGTGTGTTGCGTGTTGATTACATTTTTCAGAAATATGAAATATTTAATTTGCGTGTTCCTGTTTTTGAGATAATAACGATAAACATTGTTTTTTGGAAAAGACCATTATTATTGATGAATGATGATTTCGAGATAAAATTCAGTATTTATTTTTTCTATGGATAGTAACACCACAAGCGTTTTGTTAATCAAATGTCATTTGTATAAGTTCGTTCAGTTTTGATATGTTTGTTTATACTGTGATATAACAGAGTCACAGGCTTGTAAGCTGTGACCGTGGTTTTGATTGGTTTCGTTAAATTAGTTATCTTCCTGAAAATATTTGTCATATTCGGCGATCTCAACATTCAACTCCAAAAATACTTGAAATACCCTGAGATCACTTGAAGTATTTCGTGATAAAAATATACCTGAAATTCCTCCACAACTAAAAAACTTGAAACCACCAAATGAATATTTCATCCTTGTTTCAAATTTAGTGTCGTGCGTTCGGAAACTGTTTCAAAATACCTCAATAGAATCAAAAGCCATGCTGTAGGGTCTGATAGAATATCTTTAAGTATGCTATATTTGATTGTACCTCAGATATTGGAGCAAATTACATATAATTTTTAACTTCTCTATTATATCTAATGGAAACATGCCTAAGTTAGACCTTTAGCAAAACGCAATAATCCAACTGAATTGTGTGCTTTAAGACCAATCCGCATTCTTCCAACTGTCTCGAAAGTGTTCGAAATGATAATTAAAGAAGAGGTAACGACATATATAAGTATGACTAATTTTATGACAGATGTTCAATCTGGATTCCGTCCCCAATACAGTACAACAACAGGACTGAGTCTGATTACAGTCGCGTCAGGGCTCTTGCTCCGTTTGTGTTTAAGTAAAGTCGTTCTTTTCTTTTTTATTTTATTTGTTTATTTTGTGAGGGCTCTAAATGCACAGTTAAATACAGAATCGCACCCGAACATAAAGTGAAAAGTAAACATTTTATCATTGCAAGTTGGTTTTGGGATGAAAACGAAGGAAAGGTGGAAAGTGTTATCAATCAAATTAAATAACGCTTCATTAGTTTGCACCACTTTTTCCTTGTTATTATATTATTTGGTAAACGAAAAAACAATTCATTGGGATGTTTAACTGTCGTGCTTTGACATGGGCACAATACAATATAATAATATGTAATAACTAAAATACGACTTGAACGGCATAAGTGACTACACAATTAATAAATCTGTACGAACTCGGCGAATAACGCGCTGCATCTTTTCAAAGTCCCATAACTATTTAATTTTTAGAGATAAATTTGAATTGATTCTTTAACATTTTTGTTTTATTTCGCTTAAATTTTTATAATCAATCGATAAAAAAAAGGAAACTTCATTATTCATTTAAGGACTCGGGTTGGTTGAAAATGAATCAAATGAGAAAATGTTTTTCTTGTCACGAAAGAATGATTCGCGCAATAAATACCACTAAACAATGCCTACCACATGAACTCAAAGACTTCAGCTTGAGAAATTTAAAAAAAAACATTTCAAAGTCGTCCTCGGAACAAGGTAATGATGTGTTTACTATTCTGATGACTCTTGCATTGATTTTTGGTACATGTATAATGACGTCTACGTACTAAAACTTTCATTATTAAAACATTTTGTCACTTATATATAAGAAATAAAAATTTACTAGTTTATATCTATACTTGTATCTAACCCAATATATTAACTTGTTTTTATGTATACATACATAAATTATATTTGAAGGTTTATATATACTTATGTATTTAATAGGTATGTGACTGGTAACAGATTTTATAGATTAGTGTGTACGTCCCAGGTTGGGTTTCAAAGTAGCTCTAATAGCTGAACTCCGCCCATTCATCATACTTGTTAACCTTTAAAATTGTAAACCACTGAATGTGATGAATAAAAGCATATTATTATTATTATTATAAACACAATAATTGTAGTGTTTTGTATCTTGAAATCATCACACAAAATTAACGCTAACCCATAAACTACAATGGCTATTAAACAGCCATTGGTCCTGGCTACATTGAGAACTATGTGAATGGAGGTAGTGTTTTCTTTGGCTATATAAGTAATAACTAGTCGTGAAGACTTGATAGAGACACTTTTGCTACCACGAAAACTCTGACAAAACAGACCTTGACAACCATTTATGTTTATAATCCAACATTCTGCTGATTTTTCTCGATACTCGGTAATATGTTTACAAAAGTCTATTGAACTACACCCATAAACTTACAAAGATGTAATGCATACTTTATATAGTGAACATAATGTAAAACAAGTTTTGATTGAATCTTAATGAACTGTTGGGAAGCTTATACATAAGTTACAATTTAAAATATTAAAACAACTTGTAAGAGCATGCTTTCTATGCAAGGAATATGCTTAGAGTATAAACGCAACATCTCTTATCTATGAAGCTTAGACTAAAGAACTAAAGTTTACGACTAGAGTAGCGAAACTTGGAGGAAGTCATGAGATAAAATATATGAAGTGTTTTTCTCTGAGTCAAACTGATCGAATAAAATAAGAGGAGAGCCCAGTTCATCTTAAAATCTATTGAATAACATACATGATCATTATTTACATTTTTATTGCAGCTTTCTATTATGCTGACTGATTTGTTTTCTTCTTATTTAAATGATCTTCGTTTTCAAACGATATACATCTCTTAACTTGAAATGCCCCTAGATTATTCACAAGTTTTATATTGTTACTATGATTATAATTTTCTGTTTCTATATTATTTACACGTTGAATTAATTCAGCGATTTCTCTCTTTTGATTAGCAACTTCAAGTTTTAGTTTATTAACTTCCTTCATTAAAGGATTATCAAAAAAATATATTTGGCATATTTTATGAAGGACAAATTCTTCTAGATCCGACAGTGTCAGCTTTCTATCAAATTTTCTTGACTTCATAAATTCTCCCAATGTTTTAAATATTTGGTTTTTGGATTCACCATCATGCGGTGCCTCAGCAGGGTTATTGTTATTGCCGGCGGTGTCACTTACAGTTCTTCTACTACGCAACTCTTTGATTTCTCTCTCTATGAAAAATCAGGGACATAAAGATATTTCATTCTTAAAATTTTTATAAAAATTCTTACCAAGTTTGTCAAAAAACTCTTCAACGTTGATGATATTGAAAAACATAGTAACAGTGTAACACACTGATTTAAAATTGAATTGAAAAACTACTACTTGAACTACTTGATTCTTTTATACATTTCTACTTCTACTCATTTTAGGCCATAAAACCTAAATTTTAAAGATCTTGAAATATCCTTTGTTTCAAGGTTTAACTGTCACTAAATAGTAAGGGTGTTCGAGCAGCGGTTCAAACCAGTCCCAAAGCGTCAGACGCCTGCGCACTTCAATTTACGATGAATAATTTATTCCCAAGTACTAGTAAGATGTTCGAGCAGTAGTTTGACGAATTCCAAACTAGTCCTAACTCAGTTTGAGACGGTGCAGTTGAAGCGTCTTCGTCTTCTTAGAGTATAGTGTTCTCTGTTGTTGGAGAAATCCCTTTCAGAGAATACTACCACAGTCCTAAACTAAACCCTGGTTTGTGTTTTGTCCATCAGTCTTTCATTGATGTTCTCTCTTATCTTTGGTCATAAAACATATCTATCGGCAAAGTCATTTGTTCCATGACAACGAAATTGTAAGAAAGTAGAAGAGGTAGTTTGCAAACTGCAGTTTGGTGTTTGAGCAGAACAAAATCCCAAACTGTTTCATACCGCACATGCGCATTTTAAACAGTTATCAAACCGTCCCCAACATTTTTTCGAATGGATGTTATGAAGTGTGTGACGTTAACACGTGGTGAAAGTGAGTTATTGAAGTGATTTCGGAAATTCTTTCCGAAGAGAAGGCAGGTGCATTACTAACAGTATCCTTTGTAAGTTTTACCTTTCTTCTCCTATAAAATACAACTTTGAAATAATAAATATTGTTAATTTAGTAAAATGAGTGATTCGGGGGGGAGACTCCCCCCAAAAAACCGAATATAAATAGGGATGATAATATAGAATTAAATTCTATGGACAGCATGGATTTAGAAATACAGAATATAATGAATATGAATAATAGCATTCATGGAAATAAAGATACAATTATTTTTGATAATAACCTTGAAAACATAAAAAACGATAAACAAACAAAAAAAGACGAAAGTATTTATTATAAAAACGGAGCTAGGGCACCTTATTTGGTTGTTATAGAACCAACAGATAAGTCAGAAAATAGTGTCGGAAGATTTAATGAATTAAAAATCGCGAAGGAGGTATTTGATTTGAAATTAAATAATATAATAAGCATTAAAAAAAAGGGAATAAATAAAATAGGGGTATTATTTAATGACAGGGAAATAGCTAATAATCTAATAAATAATGAGAGGTTGACAGAAAAGGGATATAAAATATATATTCCAATCAATCAAGTTACTTGCAAAGGAATAATAAAATATGTAAACAAAGAATTTTCCGAAGAAGATATTAAAAAGATGATTACAAGTGAACTGAGGGTAATAGACGTGAAAAGACTGAATAGAAGGGAAAAAGGTAATGATGGAAACAATGTCATTATACCGACGGGAACAATACTAATAACCTTTGAAGGAATTAAAATACCACGTTCAATTGATATTTGCTACATGAGATATATGGTAACACCATATGTTGCACCTGTAAGCCAATGTTTTGAATGTCTTCTATATGGACATATCAAGAAATGGTGTCGTGGAAAAAAAAATGTTATAGCTGTGGGGAGCAGCATGAGAATCAAGAACAATATGAAACATGCAAAAAAATTAAATGCTTCCATTGTAAAAGTTCGGAACATAAATCCAATGATCGAATTTGTAAAGAATACGAGAGACAGAGAAAGATAAGAGAAAAAATGGCCTTTGATAATATAAGCTATTATGAAGCCAACATAATATATCCTAAAGAGGAGGTGATCATACTTGGAGGAAGAGACTTTCCAGAGTTAAAAAACAAAAACAAAGAGAAACAGGATACAATAAATATAGAACAAAGAAAAGAAGTATATAATTTAAACAATAAAAACAGATTCAAAAAAAGAACATATAATAATGTAGTGAGGGAAACACAAACAAGTGGAAAACCAAAACTTAGAAGAGAACAGGGGTATGACAAAACAGGGCACAATCAAGCACTTCTGCAGCCAAATGGGAAAATGTATCCAATTAGCATAGGAGCAGGAACCAGTAGGGAACGAGAAACCGACAGCAGTAATTCAGAAGAACTAGAGGGATACAGAACATCAAGACAAACAATTGGAGGACAAGAATGGACTAAAAATAGTGGAGATATAGAAAATAGAGTAAGGTACTTTTGTTCCATGGTCGAAGACATACCAAAGGAAAAGATAATAAAAATAATGGAAATTATAGAAACAATGATAAGTTTTAATAGAATCAAGGAATATGACTCAACAGAGGAGTGGTAAATTGAAGATGAAAGAATTAAATATTTTACAATGGAATATTAGAAGCATAAAGAATAACCTACATAATTTAATCAATTTAATTAATGAACAAAAACCGGAAGTCGTTATCATAAATGAGACATGGCTGAAAAAAGATGTAAATATTAATGTCAAAAATTATAGTATGATAAGGGAAGATAGAGAAGATGGATTCGGGGGAATAGCTACTTTTATTAAGAGTAACATTAAATACAATATTATAAATATAGAAAAACCTTTTACAGAAAATAAATGCCAAATGATTATTATCAAAATAAATCAAATTAACATAATTAATATGTATAATCCTCCAAATAATGTGTTACCAATAAATAAAATAGAACAAATAATAGAAAAATTAAACGGGGAAATAATATGGATGGGTGATTTAAACGCACACAACCCAATGTGGGGTAGTACAACTGAGAACAAAAACGGGAAAATATTAAAAATCATTTTGGACAGGAAAAAATTAGTTATTATGAATGATGGCACACCAACTAGATTCAGTAATCCAAATGAGAATCCAGGCATCCTAGATTTAACTATAGTATCAAACGAGTTAGCATTAAAATGTATATCTGAGATTATTGAAGACTGTGGAAATAGTGATCACTTTCCCACGATTTGTAAGGTAAATAGCTTTGAAATTAATAATATTAATAATAACGAAAACAAAATAATTTTTAGAAAAGCCAATTGGGAAATGTATCGCGAATATATAAATAATAGATTAAAAAAAGAGGAGATATACGAGTATGATGAAATAATAAAAGTATTGAATGAGGCCGCAGATTCTGCCATACCAAAAAATAAAACATGTAAGAACAAACAACCTATGAATCCATGGTGGGATGTAGAGTGTGAGCGACAAGTAAAAGAACGGAAACTGGCAATAAGAATATTTAAGAACAATACAAATATGGAAAATTATATTAACGCAAAAAAAATTATAGCACAAACAAGAAAATTTTTAAGAAGAAAAAAGAAAATGGGATTTCAACTTTTTTGTTCGACACTAAATAGAGAGGCTAACATATCATATGTATGGGGGATCATGAGAAAATTCTCGGATAGGAACAACAATTTAACGAAAAATAAAATGCCAGAAAAACAGATAGCAAAAACGATAATGGAAATGATGTCGATATGTGACATAGATCCTGAAATATCATTAACAAATAACAACGAAGAAATTTTAACATTTAACAGGGAAGAATGGGAAATGGTTATACATAGTGTAAGACATAAAACAACACCAGGGATGGATGGAATAACATATAGCATGTTGGTAAATCTCCCAGAAAGAGGAGTGGAGAAATTACTGATTATATATAACAAAATTCTGAAAGGAGGAAAAATTCCTAAAGAATGGAAAGATTATATAATATTAGGATTTTTGAAAAAAAATAAAAATCCAGACGATCCACGAAATTATAGACCGATTGCTCTGGCATGCTGTGTTTTAAAAATTTTAGAGAAAATGATCAAAAACAGGGTAGACTGGGATATAGAAAACAGACAAATTCTATCAAATCATCAATTGAGTTTTAGGAAAGGGAAAGGAACTCTAGATTGTGTTAGTTTTCTAATAACGAATGTTCAAATGGCTTTTAGTTATAATCAAAAGGGAGTGGCTGTGTTACTAGATATTAAATCTGCTTACGACAACGTAAATATTAATAAATTATACAGATACTTAATAAAATATGAAGTGGAAAGTAATGTGGCTAATATAATCTTCAAGCTGTTAAATAATAGACAAAATTATATTAAAGATGAAGAGGGAAATCTACATGGGCCGGGAATAACTACAAAAGGATTGGTACAAGGATCACCGTTGAGCCCTATTCTATTTAATATATACTTAAGATCGTTATTCGATTTAAAAGTCAAAGATATAGAAATGATATCATATGCAGACGATATTTTAATTTTTACAAGAGGGGACAACATAAAAGAAATGACAGGGAAAATTAACAAAACTTTGGAATTGATAAAAAAATGGATGGACGAACATGAACTTACTTTATCCATTGAAAAATGTGAAACCATTTGGTTCGAAAGGGGAAAGAAAAAGATCAATAAGGAAAAAATTATGATAGGGAATATCCAAATTGAGGAAAAAACAAGTGTAAACTATTTGGGGGTGATTATTACATCTAATTTAAGTTGGAATATACATGTTAACAATTTAATAATTAAAGCAAGTAAAGGAATTAATGTAATAAAATGTTTTTGTAGAGTATGGTGGGGAGCAGACCCCAAAAGCATGTTAATGATATACAATGGCATAATAAAAGCACATTTAGAGTATGCTACCATATTAATCAAACCTTGTCCTATGAAACTCATAAATAAAATTAACAAAGCCCAGTATCAAGCTCTGAGAATTATAACAGGTTGCATGAAGTCCACTCCGATCACGGCATTATTAGCTGAAACGGGAGAAATTGAGTTAGAATACAGGAGAAAGATATTAGCTAATAAATTCGTAATTAAAAGAATTGAAAATATAAATTCACCAATAATAAAGATAATTAAAGATTTAAGACAAATATACAACACAGGGAGGGGATATTGGAAAAACAAAAGTAAGCCATATTTAGTAGAGGCTCTAGAATACATATTACCATACAAAGAACATATTTATCAAAATAACTTGAACGCATGTCACAGCTTTGACTTTGAAATATACAGACATCAACCCAAAATAATAGACTTAAATCTGGAAAAAAATGACTATGGCAATAAAATCAAATTCCAAATGGCGATAGAAAAATATCAAAAAGGTTATAATGTAGTATATACAGATGCATCTAAAAAAAATGATAAAGTGGGCATTGGAGTTTCAATGGAAAGCGGGGAATATTCATTCATGTCTAGATTACATGACATTACCAATATATGTGATGCAGAACTAATTGCTATACACAAAGGAATGATGGTATGTTTGGAAAAAAACTGTAAAAAAAACTTGATCTTAACAGACTCGAAAAGTGCGATAGATAAAATCAGAATAATTAAAAGGGAGGCCAACAACGACTACATAACACTTAAAATCAAACAAATTAGTCTTTTAGCAGCAATGAATGGCACCATCTTTGAATTTGCATGGATACCTGGACATTCTAACATCGAGGGAAATGAGAAAGCGGACTTACTTGCGAAAATTGGAACTACATTAAACATACCTATGGACATCAAAATAGATAAAAATTCCATCATACCGATCATAAAAACTAAAATATTAGATCAATATTATAAAAAATGGGAAACAGATATAAAAACCAAAGGAAAAAGTTATGGAAAAATACACGAAACATATCCTAAAGAGACATGGTATAAAAAATATACATTCATGGACAGAAGACATATCACAACAATCATAAGGATGAAAACGGGTCATTGTATTTACAATCAGCACTTATTTCGAATAGGTATTAAAGACACGCCAAATTGTGAGTGTGGGAGGGAAGAAACACTTGAACACATGCTATTTGAATGTCCCATCAATCAAATACCTTCAAATGACTTATATAAAAATCTAATCAATAAAGGAATCCCAGCCCCTATCAATATACAAGTTGTATTGAGACATAACAGCACAAAGATAATTAACTCGATAATGAAATTTCTTAAGTACAATAAAATAAAATTATAATATTAAGATTAATAGTTAAAATACTAGATTAAACTTAAAAAAAAAAAAGAGAAAAATAAAAAAAAAAAAAAATTTATTAGTGGAAAAAAAAAAAAAAAAAGAATCAAAAAAACTATATAAAGAAAAATTATTTAAAAAAAAAAAAAAAAAAAAAAGATAAACAGTTAATAGCTTTGAGGAATAAGTGTAGTTATAATTAATTATGTACATAGTTCAATATCAAAAATTAGCATAAATATCCTAGTTCTATAGTATTTTACCCTTTCCCGTAATCCTGGGTGTTATTATCCGAGACAGTTCCAGGGAGTGAAATGCTTCGCTGCTGTCCCGAAGCGAGAAGAGTTTATCCTTTGTTGTAATTCTGTTAAAACTAACCTTTCAGCACTTTTAAACAAGTATAAACGAAGAAATTGGAAAAGAAGACAAAAATCACAAGGGTTACCATATGATGAAAAGTCAGACAAAGGTAACCTCAGGACTTGACCTGGCTGAATGCACCAAGAGGGAGCAAGGGCCATAAAATTAAGAAGAAGAAGAAGAAGAAACCGTCCCCAACTACTGCTCGAACAGCCTTATTATTGAGTTCAACTTATTCTTCACACCTTCGCAGCTATTTTGCATTCCATGCATGATATGTTTTTATACTATGGACTCATGTTCTTGATATTCAAAATTATGTAATGTGTGTTGTGTGTTGATTACATTTTTCAGAAATATGAAATATTTAATTTGCGTGTTCCTGTTTTTGAGATAATAACGATAAACATTGTTAAGTATATGAAATTCTTGAAGGCGACAACATGGATGCAATTAAAATTTTAAAACATCTCACTAAAAAAATACAACCACAGATGAAGATTACAACCCTACACGGCCGTTATTTGGTAACAAGCATTTGATCATTCGATCCAACGGAATTTATCTATGATTCGATCGCTTCGACACAGAGAACACCCCTCCTTCGACATCACGGAGATAAATAAACAGAGAGAACATACAATTATTGTATGTTATCTCTGGCAGGAAGTGTCGTAGCAGTAGCACATAAAGAATTATACTTTATACTGTTGTCGTAGTGTTCTCTGGCTGCTCGGCTGTGAGTGTGAATCCCGTAGAAAGTGGTGGTGGTGGATCGGTAGTATTCGGTAGGTATGTTTTCTCCAGAGAAAACATACCTCCAAGTTTTCTCTGATCGGTAGTTTCAGGTAGTTTGTTGTGTTTATGTTGCAATATGTAAGTATTTCTTTCTCAGTTTATTTTAGCTTCAGAAATCGATAGTATTCTTCTCACTGAGTCTACTGATACTAGGTTTATTATGCGTAATTGAAAATAAATACAATGTTATGATTGCGGATGTTGATTTTAGTGCATTAGTTTGTATTTTTGACTTACCTTCATATTATCCTGTATTGTTGATATACAGTACTATAGATAAATTCAAAGAATCCAACAAGCTGAATCGATATCGATCGACACTTGCTATTGGAAAATTGGAAAATAAGAATAATAAGAATGCTAATTCACTATTACTAACTTTGGTTGGATTAAGGTTAGGTGAATTTTAGACTTCATCTTCAGATGTTAAGTTTTCTCTCTTTGTAATTATTACTACCAGAGACTTACTACCACAGCTAATTGTTAGGAACTGATGTCAATCGATTCAGGTTTTCACTACATTTGATTTACAATTGGTGTCCGTAGTCCGTATATAAATAGTTTATCTATGTATCAGTTTAGTCTATGGTTGTCCGTTGACTCAGTTAATAAAGTAATATCGATTTTTCTTAAATGTTGGAAACACGCTTTCTTAAACTATATCCTTAATATCCCTTTTTAGCTGTGACGAATTATTAACTAAATTCTGACTGCACGTACGTTACATAACCTCATTAATCTGGAAAATCAGTATCAAAACCACTTCTCTCAGTCTAGGGCTCCGTATAATCACAGTATCTGTTATCTATTACCGGTGTAACTTTTGGCTTAGACATGAATGCTTCCAAGATAAGGTAAATTGATTTTGTTGCAATATTTTTGTTATCAGAGACTTCATTTTGGTATTTGTATATTTCAGACCTCAGACCTTTATCCGTTGATTTACCAGATGGGAAATGTTTGTTTATTGAAAAACATAGTGAAGGAACCACTTATATCAATAAAATTGTCTCAAACTCATCCTTCGATCGAGATAATGGAGAGAATGCAGAAGTAAGCATTACATTTTATTTTATAAATATATTTTGAATAAAAGACAGTCAATGTACCTAGTGATATGATCTGCATGTAATCACCGAAATGATGATGCCGCATAATAATGAATTTATTTTTATGTTGTTAAAAAATATAGTTCAACAAAGTATTTACATGATGGCATTTGTCATTTTATTCCTTTATTCGTTGTTTTCGAATATTGGACGGAGTGCATCATGAAGCTTTAACGGCACTGATCCATTACTTCTACACGTCCAAACTGCTCATAACTGAAGTAAACGTCCGATATCTACTATGTGCATCAGAGTTATTTGTTTTGACTGATGTTCTCCATGCCTCTTCTCATTTAAATTTAAATTTTGTATAGAGTATTTGTATTTCCTTTTGGTAGTTCCCAATGAACTGCAAGTAAGTCTTCCTCGATATTATGAATCGATTAAATATGGCTACTTATTTGAGTGATTGAATCAAAATTTATTTTAAACATTCAGTATCTAGGAGAGAAGAATTTAAATGAATTATTATTTATCTTAGGTCTTCAATTCTGTCATAGCTCGGATCAAGCATGATATAGAAAAACGAAAACAATATCTGGTGTCATTGATGGAGATATTCGTTTTCCTCTAATGTCTCCGTGAAATCTTATTCAGAATGCGCAAGGAGAACCTTTATTAAAAACAAACACAGACTGTTGGGATTTGGAAGCTATGAATTATCATTACATAAAAGGTGAAATATTCAAAATGTATTTTCTAGTCATATAAATAAGAATTAATTGAATGATCATTTATTTTTATCTGCAGTTTTCCGCCCATTTCTGAATTGAATTTTCTCAAGTTTTATGTCTTAAAATATTTTTGACATATTAAAGGAAAATGACTTTTCGACCAATCGAGAAATTAAGAATTTTTTTGACGTTTTGATTCATAGTTTTTAAGTACACATAGCAAAAATACATATATGTATTTGAGAGTTTAACATGCCTCTATCTCGGAAACCGTAACTCTTTTGAAAAAATGTTCAATTTAAACGTTTCTGGATATTGTCCTATCTTTAATTATACCAACTCAGATTTTCGATTTTCGAGAAAATTTGCCCCCACCCCCTTCGGGGACGGTTTTCGGAGGAAAGGAGATTTCGGATTTCCGTTTTTATGAATATGGGACCATTTCTCAAGCCTCCTCTCATGGATGAACCGAGTACGATTACTATATAAAAGGCGCGCACAAACCAGAAAAAAGCACACAGTCGAATTTTATACCTCCTCCATTCGGGGTTTGACGGTCAAAAAGGGAATTGGCTGACTTCCGAGATTAAAGATAGCAAGCTCTGATATAAGTGTTTTATAATTATTTTAGTTATCAGTTTCTATTTCGAAAAATGTATCTCCTTCAAAAATACAAATGATTAATTTATGGCATGTTTCTAATATGTGTTAGAATTATATTGAAAATCAGAGGAGAGAGTTTTCGAAGAAAATGAGGTAAGCATATATCAAAGTAGTACAAATGAGAAAAGCTACAGCAGGGTCTAACATTGCGAGCCATTGCGTTATTAGTGCAACGATTCTATATTCTTTTCTAGTTATCTGATCACCAATCGCTCAGTAAACATTGATGGTACTCTTGTGTAGTAAACGAAATGAAAGATGTCCATAATAGTATGGGGTGAATCAAAAGGTTATGTCTGTTTATGTTACATTATTGTTTACTGATTACAGAGACAACTTATTGATTACCTGTCAACTTTCTGATTAGTAAGCGATTACTTTTCAGAGACTTATACGGACATTTATTGAATTTCATATTAATATAGCAGATACTATTTGTTGTAATTCTATCATAAATTTTTGCAGTAATCAACGTAATTCCTATGCCTGTTTTTTATGCCTTCTTCACTTTCTAAACTTAAAAAATTTCATGATTTTCACTTGTATTGACAATATGTAAATTTGTTTTATAGGTACTTGACTAATTTTTTGAACAATTTTTATTTCGTAGATATTCGATTAAATGAAAAAAATACAAAATATTACGAGTCTGTTTTGAAAATAAAAAAAATATATTCAAAAATTGTTTTCAAATTTCCCGCTTGAATTCTAAAAACGGCTGCAAAGTCACAATCTCCCTTAGTGTCCCATGGTATTAAAGAAAGGAGGAATAGAGCAGAGAACACTATCTGAACAGAGAGAAGACACAATATTGTATGTTCTCTCTGAGATGGATTTGTTCATCGAGTTGATTACTACGTCACTATCTTGGTCGATTTTGATAGGCGTTCGCAGTCACGTGATAATGGGTATGAAATTACAATTATTTAAATTGATTATATTTTAAATTCTAAGAGAAATTTAACCTGCATAATGTGATTTTTGGTATGTTAGGACTACCTAATATGATCAGAACATCACTTTATATTGAAATCCATTAATGTCAAGTTCATTTATAAATTAATAAAATTCAACTGGAGATAATTTACAGATTGGTGGTTCAGACACAGAAGAGAGATGTGTGAACGTGTTCGATGTGGCAAATGAGAAGTGGTCGGAGTGCAGCAACACTTTTTGGAAGGTAGAGAAGATGCGGCTGCAGCCGGCTGCTACCATTCTAGACAATCTTCCCACAGGTGGGAAGAAAGGAGACTATTATGTAAAGTCATGCGAGAGGTTCGATCTTGAAACTGGGCAGTGGACAAAATTAAATGATATGTTGGAGGGGAGATGAGGACATGACATTTGTGCAATGAACGGAAAAATTCACGCCTAAGTTCCACCGCTGTGACCTGTTTAGGGTTAAATAATTCGATTGTTTGCTTTTATTTATATGGTTTCACTATATTTCGCATCAACCAACCCCTAATATCTGTAAAATAACAGTCTTTTTTAATATTTGTGTTCTGTGGAATGTTACTCACCGGAGACGGATTCTTGGACAAGTCTTCCTTATATGACTACTCCTAGGTCATTTCCCAGTAAGTTCCAATTATATTTGTTCTATAGCAGCGAAATTCTATCAAACTTTAAATCAACGAATAATTTATTGAACTAGGTGTATGAGGGTTAAAATTTTTGTGTGAGATTTTTACATAAAAATTCTTGCAGATACTTCTAGCAGTCTGTACGCAAGCCTAGTGTATTTATATACTAAAAAATGCAAAGTATATACATAACTTACATCTAGAATTATAGTACATAGTACACATATATGACATATTTAGTATCCTTAACTGAGAATCATACAGTTATACTTTTGATTGATAATAACCATTTTTTAGTAGTTCTTTTTTACTAATGTTTAATATTTTTAATTCCTTTGGTAGCATATGAAATTTTTTATTGGCAAATAACTGTACTCGTTTTTACCAACTTCTGATTTACATAACGGTAGAGTTAGTTTTAATTATTTTTCAGGTTTCAGAAATCCACGATTTCTACATAAATAAGCCAATAGTTCAAATTTCAAGTTCCTTTCGTAGCAATCCTCATCAAAATGTTTGGAGCAAATTCGCGCATTTTTTATGTTGACCTTATCTGCCCGTTTATAAGCATTTTCCCATTGTTTGCTAACATTGTCGTCCTTTGGAAACCGTGAAGACTGATAGTCTGTGTGGCATCCAGCTATGGCACAACGCATTTTGATAATTATTTAAATATAATAAAGCAATAAACAGAAGCACAACCTCACACCGACAAACAAATCAAATGAGAGTTGAGCTACTTCGTACGAACAAGCTAACCACATGACGTCAACGCGTAGATTTAGGCTCCGCCCAGAATGCGCAATATCATATCTTTGTATCATGTGTATAACCTATACCACTGACGTGACAGTTGGTGACAGTTAGGGCACATAATGGTGGGCGGTGATAATACACATCTATACAGTGCTCTAGTTGCGCTTCAACCCTTGCGCTCTGAGATAGTTCACAGTTCGATTAAAAGATATTGTTTACCAAATTCCCCAACAACCAGAGATAACATGATTAAAAATTATAAAATTATGAAATTTTATGACTAAATCTCAAAAAAAGACAGATAAATAAAACTAAATATCGGATTAATAGCGTCTCTCGAAAATTGTATTATAACAAAATTTTCAGTCATCGATATTTTTGTCTCGGAATAAGATATTGAGATGTAGTTTTCACTAGCCTATTTCAGTATCATTTCACTACATTTTTATGATAAAAAAGTCATATTATTGCATTTAATTTCAAGAGAATTTAGCAATTTTATGTAATTATATAGAGAAACGCACTCTAGTGGCATCACTAAGAAATACACATATTACGAGTAAGATGGATTTGATGGAGCAATAAACTATTTTTCCAACAAGACTAAGCTTGCTAAAATCCGTTCATTCGTTAAGAAGTTACAGCTGTTTATTTAAAATAACATTGAATCACCCCCACCACTTTATTTCAACAGATACGTCAATTAGTTGTTCTAAACGAAAATTCTCAAATTAAGCTTAGCTTTAAAAACCATATATTTTTTTGGTACATTTACTAGTTAAAATCACTTTACAAGTTGAACATGGCGGATACGCCCCCTGGTGGGCATCTTGGAAATCTGAAAATATTTTCCATGATCTCTTGGTCACTTTAGTTAAAACTTTTTTTACCGCAGGTCTCTATGATGAATAGCTCCCGAGATACGGCACTTTGCATTCTTATCTGGCCACCCTGTACAGCTTCGTTAACCAGGTGACTAAGGCGCTACCGTCGAAAATGAGTATATTGTAGAATAATTCAACATTCGACTATCAGGCGACCAGAAATGGCTATAGGTACTTATGTGTTCCTAGAGTCTCTCAACGGCAATCACCAGCCCGCTGCCCGCTAGAACACATAAGTACCTATAGCCGTTTCTGGTCGCCTGATAGCCGAATGTTGAATTATTGTACAAAATACTCATTTTTGACGGTAGCGCCCTCGTCACTTGGTTAACGAAGCTCACTCGGTTTTCGCCTCAAATTTACTATACGATGTACACTTATATGTATTATCTATCTTCTTTGCTATAGTCTTTCCAGTACCACCATTCTATCGCATCTTGATTGTTAACTAATAATCTAGTATTATGTATTATATTATTATTACAATATATTCGAATTTAACCCAACATGTTAGAAAATTTCACCCTGGTAAATTAAAGGCATTTATACTAAATCTGAGGGGATGATTATTTTCCTTCCCTAAATGCAGATTATTTACCCTCTTGACAGCTTCCAGTTCAAATGCATGGAACAGAGCACATAACATTTTTATGATGAAGCGTTAAGAAATAATGATAAATAATGGCTGTTGTAGTTTGTTGTTGTAGACACAACTTCAAAATTACCAGCATCAATAGTAACATATAACATTACGAAAACTTTCACTAATAGAAGATATATAGGCTTAGGCCGGATTTTCATGGATCCGTTGGTACGTCGATACGTCAGAGCTCCCATTGGTTGTAAAATTCAGCTTCTCATTGGTTAATTGGTTAAATTTTTCGGACGTTTTGACATGCTCATGCATCCGACAATACGACAAGTCTGAATGTATATACATTGTTGCTAGATGTTTTATTAAATACGGTATAAGAAACCATTGATGGTTATTCACAGTTGTAGAATTCATGCTTTTCTGGCAAAAACAGAAATGTACTAAAACAAAACCAAGTATTATTAGGGTTATACATATATTTTCGTCATATTGCACGCCTTTTCTGTCTTATACAAGAACATTTGACCTATTCACCTTTTGTAATGTTTCAATCTGGCAACATTGATTTCATTACGAAAAAAAAAATCAGATTGCTACTTGCTATCAGAGTCTCTGTTGCTATGGTCAGAAAGCAAACACTAGTTTGTTTTTGTGGCTTGGGTGCAATTTTGTTTACCACGATGGTCTTGTCTTCCCTAGGTCCCACCAAAACGCAACATCTTTTATCTATGGGTCCCACTAACTTCAGTGAATTATCAAAATATTCACTGGACATCCTCAGATAATTAAAATACTTTTCAATATCAGCTAGTCTCAGTTCATTTAATAAATTATGATAAGCGCCCTGTTCTTTTCTGCATTTAAAAATGTTTCTGATCCACAATCTTTTTGATTGACCAATTATTTACTTTCTGATTATAAGCAAAATGTATAAAAGTTTAATATTATTTGTTTTTCATCATTTCGTATTTATAACTTTATAATAAACAAAAAAAACTTGAAATTCAAGCAACATGCAACTGTCAGAAAAGTGAGCTTAAAGAGAATCCGATATCGGACAAAAGTTAAATTTTAACTTCTTCCGTCATCGGATACATTGAGCTATATCCGATCGACGTACCGACGGATGACGGATCCATGAAAATCCACCCTTAGGCTTCCTTTTTGCATTGGGGATTCGGGTATTTGGAGATTCATGTCACTGGCTGAAATGTTTACGTGACCATAGCGAGAGACGTCAAAATCGCCGAATCTCCAAATACCCAAGAAGTTCATTCAAGTTCAACTTTCTGACAGTCTCCACAATTACGCGCACGCGCAATTTTCAATTGGTTTGCTTGCGTCGGCTTGTTGTCATCTCATCAGATTAGATTAAATTTATAAATATTAACTGAGGACTGTGGTTTTAGAAAAACAACTTCAAATATAGAAGAGCAGTTGATCAAACGACAAACATCGTCTGCTGGACCGTCTTCATCAATTGCTTTTTTTCTTAAATAGAATATTTAATACTAAGAATGATTTGTTCACAATTAACATAATTTTTCATATCGTATAATTTTTTTGGCAAATTTTATTAATATGTTGAAATATAGGTTCACATCATCGCCATATTACTTCGTTAGATACGTACTATAACTGTAGAGAAAGTTATAATAATGTGTACACTATTCATATTATATAAATTAGTTCATTTAAAAAGTCCTTATTTCTACTAAAAGCAACTTGAAAGCGCAAATAGCCATATCTTGTCCCGTTAATTTCAAATTCTACTAACCGCATGACGTCAATCAAGTAGGATAGAAAATACGGAGGGAGTACTTAAGTTATAAAGTGAAGCCGCGCGGAATTCAGGCAACCCGTCAAGTATGAAGACTGGTGCGGACGTTAACAAAGGGAACTTGCAAGAAAATCATCAGTTTTGCTGATGTTCTGCTTTTTTGCTTGCTATAAGGAAGAGAAATGACAAAAAGAAGTCACAGCGTTTATTGTATTATCGTTTAGAGTACCACCTACAATCTTATAATATAAATTTTATATACGATACTTATAAAATTAATTACTACCTAAATCCGCAAAAAAAGAAACTCACATGATTTTACAAAATAAACAACACATTAATGTCCTTTAAACAAAATTAACTTATTTTAAAACTGCCTCCTAATTTCAGATATATCTATAACATTTATTGCAATAAAATGAAATCTTATATCTACATATTTGGCCGCAATTATCTTTATTAACGAAAATAAATGATTATCTAAGGGATGTTAATCGAAAACGTGGCCATTGAGGGTTTCAAAAATAGTGGAATTTGAAAATTATTGTAAAACCTTATTGGACAAATGCACTGGCGTATATTGTCTTGCTTAGGTTTTCTCACCACTTTTACCAAGGCCTGACGAATGGACTTATTACTTATAAATCAGCGGAAGGATAAAGCAAATCATCTCATTTTTCACTGCTATGAGCAATGTTCATACTTCGCGGGCTACCTATACGCCAGGTGGCTTCACTACCACGCAATGCACTCTAAACCAATGCTACCTCTATACCTTCTGACCTCCTTGACGTCAATGCGCCGACTGGATGAAATTGAGATGGTTATTTTGCATAATATCTTTGTATCATAGTATCATGTCACGTACCACAGACAACAGAAAAATTTGAGTTCACCATAAGGGTGTTCGAGCAGCGGTTCAAACCAGTCCCAAACCGTCAGACGCCTGCGCACTTCAATTTACGATGAAATAATTAATTCCCAACTACTAGTAAGATGTTCGAGCAGCAGTTTGACGATTTCCAAACTAGTTCGGTCTCAGTTTGAGACAGGCGCACTAAACACTGGTTTTGTGTTTTGTCCATGAGTCTTTCATGGTTCTCTCTTATCCTTGGTCATAAGACATATCTATCGGTATAATCATTTGCTCTATGACGATGAAATTGTAAGAAATTGGAAGGGGTAGTTTGCAAATTGCAGTTGGTGTTCGAGCACATGGTACAATAAGACCAGGTATCTTACATTGATGGACGCGTTTTCGTTCAGTTGACGCACCTCATATTTGTTTTATCCCGCTTTCCAATTCAAATTAGAATATATTTTTGCTACGATTTTTGTGTATATCATCAACTAATCTTTTTATATTCATGCTTTTCATTCACTCTCTCATATTACGTATCAGAAGCAGAAATTATTAAATTTATATTTTTAATTAAAATTGACAGTATATTCGATTATACGGTGTAAATCACTTACGTTAACTATGATGTTATAGCAGAGAACAGAGATTCTGTTCTCTGGTTAAAGATATGAAAACTTGACGAAAGCCTTATTGATATTTTTTTTGAACTATAAAGTGGGATATTGTTTATAACCTTTTTCAGTGTGTCTTCGATTATATTGTTTACTTGTAGAGATGTTTTTAAAGAGAGAGAAATGTTGGGTGTTACCATTATCTTGAATGTAGTGTTCTCTGCACATGAGTCACAAGAGTGTTCGTGTTCTCTGCACAAGACACAATATGACAATAAATATGGCGGATTTGGGATGACTCATGACTCTCGGAACATGAGGAATACCCCCATCAGACTCATATCTCATATATTTTAGTACAAAATTCTATTTTCGCGTTACTAATAAATTAATTTTTAATAACAAAAAATGGATGATAAAAACACATGTATTATTTGTAGATAGAAATATCAGCATGGATAAATATTAAACACAATATGGGTATGGCATTTAATCGTAATAAATGGTCGCAGATAGTGGAATGTGTCGCTTATTTTTGTAAATACGATGATTTTAATTGGGATGGGTCTCTTCAGCATATTTTACAGAATTGTTTGAAGCAAAAACTACATGTGATGGTAGCTAGAGCACCAAGAGTATTTCATATTGGAGAATGGTAGGCTCAATATTATCTATCACCGATATATATTGAATAGCGTGAATTTGAAATTGACAGACACAAAAAATAAATCAAAATACTTTAATTGTTTCCATTCATATACAGTTTTCTATAGTCCACAATAGAACAAAAAAAATCATTAAGCGACGTAACATTCTCAAAATAACTGTACATAAAATTTGTTTTATGGTTGTTAAATATTCTGTAATGAGCTTCTTTGGTTTTGGTGAGTTTTCTAATAATAACTTTTTTTTTCAGTTCCTAAAGACATAGATAATACGAATTTTTTCTTTTATTGGTGAAAAGAAAAAAATATCGTACAAATCTTGTAAATAACGGGTTGTTTGAATGTGTGTATGTAACACTAAGTTTTCATCAGTTCTCTCGAGCAATTTTCACCCTAATAGATTTTTTGAACGGAAAACTTTTTTAAATTATTTTTATATATTTTTAAATTATGTTCATCATAAGAATACAACTGTAAATCAACATCAAGTTAATCTGGTGAGTATTTGCATTATTATATTGCTTATTATTATGTGTATATAAGAATAACTGAAAATATATTTATATGCAAATGATTAAATCAAATTTATCTTCAGGTAAATAACAATCTAGATCTAGATGATAGATAACTGCAAGTATTTCAATTAGAATTAGGTACGCAGATGACATGGTAGTCCCTGCTCTGGCGGAATCAGTATCTACAATCTACCGACATCACATACATTACTTTATTAACACCTTAACTCAAGTAAGTACCACATTGGAATTGGAGATAAACAACTCAATAACTAGAATACTTGTTTTTAGTACAACTTCAGAAGAACATTTCCAACAACTGTGATTCCATCCAAAGTCCAAAGCATTTATTGAAGTAGTTGTATAGGTAAGGATGTAAATATGCAACTGGACCACTTAAAAGAGAATAGCAGAGATATCGAAATTGCGAGAACAAGATTTAGTGATATGTAGAAACCTTGCCAACCGAAATTATCCATCTTTATAAGGCATCGAACATGTCTGTGAAACATGAGACATGGTCATTGAAGATGAAATCTTGGCTGGGGAATATAAAAGACAAACATTACAAACAGTCTGAAACACAATGCTCACAAACGAGGCGAATTTGCCAAAGAGGACACCAATTTCAACAGAGATGGCAACAAAATCATTGTTGACACAGGTAAGTTTTATTTTATTATATATTAGATTATCTCTTAAATGAAGATGATACACTCATATATATTCACAGATTTACGTAGAAACTCGGAAAATTAGAGCACAAAATGGATGATGAACGAGAAGGTATCCTTTGCAGATCTTAGCAAGTTTTGGATCGAACATACGACCGTAGAATAAACCCACTATCCACCAAAATAGGACGATACAATTCTGAAGAAGCCTTGGTATTCAATTATGAATGTATAGATATTCATAAGTTAGAATGGTAAATGTAAATTAATGTGCATTTGTATGGGAAGCACCCAATTTTTGTAATTGTACGTAATTTTTATTTAATATATGAAGTTCTTCGCGAATGATTTGTTTTTTGTAATTTGGATTTATTGTATTAGCAAAACTTTCATTATTCTAATTATAGTTTTATTCAAGGCGAAAATTGCTGTAATACCTTAGAATGTATTACAGCAATTTTGTGAACGCATCTTCTTATCATCAATTATTATTAAATGACACGATATTTTGAATATTCCTGCAATTTTTAAATCATTGATGTGAGCGCCATCTAAGACGCAGTCGCTGGAAAATGTGGACCAATGAATTGTTAGGGATCAAAAATGTATTATTGTATAAATTGAGTAGACCGTCTCTTCCCTCATTAGACTCACCACTACCCACAATTTGTCAGGTTCTTAGTTGGGTAATTTGGTAATCAGACATTACTGTGGAAAAGACCATTATTAATGATGAATGATGATTTCGAGATAAAATTCAGTATTTATTTTTTCTATGGATAGAAACACCACAAGCGTTTTGTTAATCAAATGTCATTTGTATAAGTTCGTTCAGTTTTGATATGTTTGTTTATACTGTGATATAACAGAGGCACAGGCTTGTAAGCTGTGACCGTGGTTTTGATTGGTTTCGTTAAATTAGTTATCTTCCTGAAAATATTTGTCATATTCGGCGATCTCAATATTCAACTCCAAAAATACTTGAAATACCCTGAGATCACTTGAAGTATTTCGTGATAAAAATATACCTGAAATTCCTCCGCAACTAAAAAACTTGAACCCACCAAATGAATATTTCATCCTTGTTTCAAATTTAGTGTCGTGGGTTCGGAAACTGTTTCAAAATACCTCAATAGAATCAAAAGCCATGCTGTAGGGTCTGATAGAATCTCTTTAAGTATGCTATATTTGATTGTACCTCAGATATTCGAGCAAATTACATATAATTTTTAACTTCTCTATTATATCTAATAGAAACATGCCTAAGTTAGACCTTTAGCAAAACGCAATAATCCAACTGAATTGTGTGGTTTAAGACCAATCCGCATTCTTCCAACTCTCTCGAAAGCGTTCGAAATGATAATTAAAGAAGAGGTAACGGCATATATAAGTATGACTAATTTTATGACAGATGTTCAATCTGGATTCCGTCCCCAATACAGTACAACAACAGGACTGAGTCTGATTACAGTCGCGTCAGGGCTCTTGCTCCGTTTGTGTTTAAGTAAAGTCGTTCTTTTCTTTTTTATTTTATTTGTTTATTTTGTGAGGGCTCTAAATGCACAGTTAAATACAGATTCGCACCCGAACATAAAGTGAAAAGTAAACATTTTATCATTGCACGTTGGTTTTGGGATGAAAACGAAGGAAAGGTGCAAAGTGTTATCAATCAAATTAAATCACGCTTCATTAGTTTGCACCACTTTTTCCTTGTTATTATATTATTTGGTAAACGAAAAAACAATTCATTGGGATGTTTAACTGTCGTGCTTTGACATGGGCACAATACAATATAATAATATGTAATAACTAAAATACGACTTGAACGGCATAAGTGACTACACAATTAATAAATCTGTACGAACTCGGCGAATAACGCGCTGCATCTTTTCAAAGTCCCATAACTATTTAATTTTTAGAGATAAATTTGAATTGATTCTTTAACATTTTTGTTTTATTTCGCTTAAATTTTTATAATCAATCGATAAAAAAAGGAAACTTCATTATTCATTAAGGACTCAGGTTGATTGAAAATGAATCAAATGAGAAAATGTTTTTCTTGTCACGAAAGAATGATTCGCGCAATAAATACCACTAAACAATGCCTACCACATGAACTCAAAGACTTCAGCTTGAGAAATTTTTAAAAAACATTTCAAAGTCGTCCTCGGAACAAGGTAATGATGTGTTTACTATTCTGATGACTCTTGCATTGATTTTTGGTTCATGTATAATGACGTCTACGTACTAAAACTTTCATTATTAAAACATTTTGTCACTTATATATAAGAAATAAAAATTTACTAGTTTATATCTATACTTGTATCTAACCCAATATATTAACTTGTTTTTATGTATACATACATAAATTATATTTGAAGGTTTATATATACTTATGTATTTAATAGGTATGTGACTGGTAACAGATTTTATAGATTAGTGTGACGTCCCAGGTTGGGTTTCAAAGTAGCTCTAATAGCTGAACTCCGCCCATTCATCATACTTGTTAACCTTTAAAATTGTAAACCACTGAATGTGATGAATAAAAGCATATTATTATTATTATTATAAACACAATAATTGTAGTGTTTTGTATCTTGAAATCATCACACAAAATTAACGCTAACCCATAAACTACAATGGCTATTAAACAGCCATTGGTCCTGGCTACATTGAGAACTATGTGATTGGAGGTAGTGTTTTCTTTGGCTATATAAGTAATAACTAGTCGTGAAGACTTGTTAGAGACACTTTTGCGACCACGAAAACTCTGACAAAACAGAACTTGACAACCATTTATGTTTATAATCCAACATTCTGCTGATTTTTCTCGATACTCGGTAATATTTTTACAAAAGTCTATTGAACTACACCCATAAACTTACAAAGATGTAATGCATACTTTATATAGTGAACATAATGTAAAACAAGTTTTGATTGAATCTTAATGAACTGTTGGGAAGTTTATACATAAGTTACAATTAAAACAACTTGTAAGAGCATGCTTTCTATGCAAGGAATATGCTTAGAGTATAAACGCAACATCTCTTATCTATGAAGCTTAGACTAAAGAACTAAAGTTTACGACTAGAGTAGCGAAACTTGGAGGAAGTCATGAGATAAAATATATGAAGTGTTTTTCTCTGAGTCAAACTGATCGATTAAAATAAGAGGAGAGCACAGTTCATCTTAAAATCTATTGAATAACATACATGATCATTATTTACATTTTTATTGCAGCTTTCTATTATGCTGACTGATTTGTTTTCTTCTTATTTAAATGATCTTCGTTTTCAAACGATATACATCTCTTAACTTGAAATGCCCCTAGATTATTCACAAGTTTTATATTGTTACTATGATAATAATTTTCTGTTTCTATATTATTTACACGTTGAATTAATTCAGCGATTTCTCTCTTTTTATTAGCAACTTCAAGTTTTAGTTTATTAACTTCCTTCATTAAAGGATTAAAATATATTTGGCATATTTTATGAAGGACAGATTCTTCTAGATCCGACAGTGTCAGCTCTCTATCAAATTTTCTTGACTTCATAAATTCTCCCAATGTTTTAAATATTTGGTTTTTGGATTCACCATCATGCGTTGCCTCAGCAGGGTTATTGTTATTGCCGGCGGTGTCACTTACAGTTCTTCTACTACGCAACTCTTTGATTTCTCTCTCTATGAAAAATCAGGGACATAAAGATATTTCATTCTTAAAATTTTTATAAAAATTCTTACCAAGTTTGTCAAAAAACTCTTCAACGTTGATGATATTGAAAGACATAGTAACAGTGTAACACACTGATTTAAAATTGAATTGAAAAACTACTACTTGAACTACTTGATTCTTTTTTACATTTCTACTTCTACTCATTTTAGGCCATAAAACCTAAATTTTAAAGATCTTTAAATATCCTTTGTTTCAAGGTTTAACTGTCACTAAATAGTAAGGGTGTTCGAGCAGCGGTTCAAACCAGTCCCAAAGCGTCAGACGCCTGCGCACTTCAATTTACGATGAATAATTTATTCCCAAGTACTAGTAAGATGTTCGAGCAGTAGTTTGACGATTTCCAAACTAGTCCGGACTCAGTTTGAGACGGCGCAGTTGAAGCGTCTTCGTCTTCTTAGAGTATAGTGTTCTCTGTTGTTGGAGAAATCCCTTTCAGAGAATACTACCACAGACCTAAACTAAACCCTGGTTTGTGTTTTGTCCATCAGTCTTTCATTGATGTTCTCTCTTATCTTTGGTCATAAAACATATCTATCGGCAAAGTCATTTGTTCTATGACAACGAAATTGTAAGAAAGTAGAAGAGGTAGTTTGCAAACTGCAGTTTGGTGTTCGAGCAGAACAAAATCCCAAACTGTTTCATACCGCACATGCGCATTTTAAACAGTTATCAAACCGTCCCCAACTACTGCTCGAACAGCCTTATTATTGAGTTCAACTTATTCTTCACACCTTCGCAGCTATTTTACATTCCATGCATGATATGTTTTTATACTATGGACTCATGTTCTTGATATTCAAAATTATGTAATGTGTGTTGCGTGTTGATTACATTTTTCAGAAATATGAAATATTTAATTTGCGTGTTCCTGTTTTTGAGATAATAACGATAAACATTGTTAAGTATATGAAATTCTTGAAGGCGACAACATGGATGCAAATAAAATTTTAAAACATCTCACTAAAAAAATACAACCACAGATGAAGATTACAACCCTACACGGCCGTTATTTGGTAACAAGCATTTGATCATTCGATCCAACGGAATTTATCTATGATTCGATCCGTTCGACACAGAGAACACCTACCTCCTTCGACATCACGGAGATAAATAAACAGAGAGAACATACAATTATTGTATGTTATCTCTGGTAGGAAGTGTCGTAGCAGTAGCACATAAAGAATTATACTTTATACTGTTGTCGTAGTGTTCTCTGGCTGCTCGGCTGTGAGTGTGAATCCCGTAGAAAGTGTAGGTGGTGGATCGGTAGTATTCGGTAGGTATGTTTTCTCCAGAGAAAACATACCTCCAAGTTTTCTCTGATCGGTAGTTTCAGGTAGTTTGTTGTGTTTATGTTGCATTATGTAAGTATTTCTTTCTCAGTTTATTTTAGCTTCAGAAATCGATAGTATTCTTCTCACTGAGTCTACTGATACTAGGTTTATTATGCGTAATTGAAAATAAATACAATGTTATGATTGCGGATGTTGATTTTAGTGCATTAGTTTGTATTTTTGACTTACCTTCATATTATCCTGTATTGTTGATATACAGTACTATAGATAAATTCAAAGAATCCAACAAGCTGAATCGATATCGATCGACACTTGCTATTGGAAAATTGGAAAATAAGAATAATAAGAATGCTAATTCACTATTACTAACTTTGGTTGGATTAAGGTTAGGTGAATTTTAGACTTCATCTTCAGATGTCAAGTTTTCTCTCTTTGTAATTATTACTACCAGAGACTTACTACCACAGCTAATTGTTAGGAACTGATTTCAATCGATTCAGGTTTTCACTACATTTGATTTACAATTGGTGTCCGTAGTCCGTATATAAATAGTTTATCTATGTATTAGTTTAGTCTATGGTTGTCCGTTGACTCAGTTATCAAGTAATATCGATTTTTCTTAAATGTTGGAAACACGCTTTCTTAAACTAAATCCTTAATAATTAATTATAATAATTATTAACTAAATTCTCACTGCACGTACGTTACATAACCTCATTAATCTGGAAAATCAGTATCAAAACCACTTCTCTCAGTCTAGGGCTCCGTATAATCACAGCATCTGTTATCTATTACCGGTTTAACTTTTGGCTTAGACATGAATGCTTCCAAGATAAGGTAAATTGATTTTGTTGCAATATTTTTGTTATCAGAGACTTCATTTTGGTATTTGTATATTTCAGACCTCAGACCTTTATCCGTTGATCTACCAGATGGGAAATGTTTGTTTATTGAAAAAAATAGTGAAGGAACCACTTATATCAATAAAATTGTCTCAAACTCATCCTTCGATCGAGATAATGGAGAGAATGCAGAAGTAAGCATTACATTTCATTTTATAAATATATTTTGATTAAAAGACAGTCAATGTACCTACTGATATGATCTGCATGTAATCACCGAAAAGATGATGCCGCATAATAATGAAGTTATTTTTATGTTGTTAAAAAATATAGTTCAACAAAGTATTTACATGATGGCATTTGTCATTTTATTCCTTTATTCGATGTTTTCGAATATTGGACGGAGTGCATCATGAAGCTCTAACGGCACTGATCCATTACTTCTACACGTCCAAACTGCTCATAACTGAAGTAAAGGTCCGATATCTACTACGTGCATCAGAGTTATTTGTTTTGACTGATGTACTCCATGCCTGTTCTCATTTTCTGGAGGTAAATCACGCTAAATGTAAATTTTGTATAGAGTATTTGTATTTCCTTTTGGTAGCTCCCAATGAACTGCAAGTAAGTCTTCCTCGATATTATGAATCGATTAAATATGGCTACTTATTTGAGTGATTGAATCAAAGTTTTTTTTAAACATTCAGTATCTAGGAGAGAAGAATTTAAATGAATTATTATTTATCTTAGGTCTTCAATTCTGTCATAGCTCGGATCAAGCATGATATAGAAAAACGAAAACAATATCTGGTGTCATTGATGGAGATAGTTTGTCTCCGAGAAATCTTATTCAGAATGTGCAAGGAGAACCTTTATTTAAAACAAACACAGACTGTTGGGATTTGGAAGCTATGAATTATCATTACATAAAAGGTGAAATATTCAAAATGTATTTTCTAGTCATATAAATAAGAATTAATTGAATGATCATTTATTTTTATCTGCAGTTTTCCGCCCATTTCTGAATTGGATTTTCTCAAGTTTTATGTCTTGAAATATTTTTGACATATTAAAGGAAAATGACTTTTCGACCAATCGAGAAATTAAGAATTTTTTTGACGTTTTGATTCATAGTTTTTAAGTACACATAGCAAAAATACATATATGTATTTGAGAGTTTAACATGCCTCTATCTCGGAAACCGTAACTCTTTTGAAAAAATGTTCAATTTAAACGTTTCTGGATATTGTCCTATCTTTAATTATACCAACTCAGATTTTCGATTTTCGAGAAAATTTGTCCCCCACCCCCTTCGGGGACGGTTTTCGGAGGAAAGGAGATTTCGGATTTCCGTTTTTATGAATATGGGACCATTTCTCAAGCCTCCTCTCATGGATGAACCGAGTACGATTACTATATAAAAGGCGCGCACAAACCAGAAAAAAGCACACAGTCGAATTTTATACCTCCTCCATTCGGGGTTCGACGGTCAAAAAGGGAATTGGCTGACTTCCGAGATTAAAGATAGCAAGCTCTGATATAAGTGTTTTATAATTATTTTAGTTATCAGTTTCTATTTCGAAAAATGTATCTCCTTCAAAAATACAAATGATTAATTTATGGCATGTTTCTAATATGTGTTAGAATTATATTGAAAATCAGAGGAGAGAGTTTTCGAAGAAAATGAGGTAAGCATATATCAAAGTAGTACAAATGAGAAAAGCTACAGCAGGGTCTAACATTGCGAGCCATTGCGTTATTAGTGCAACGATTCTATATTCTTTTCTAGTTATCTGATCACCAATCGCTCAGTAAACATTGATGGTACTCTTCTGTAGTAAACGAAATGAAAGATGTCCATAATAGTATGGGGTGAATCAAAAGGTTATGTCTGTTTATGTTACATTATTGTTTACTGATTACAGAGACAACTTATTGATTACCTGTCAACTTTCTGATTAGTAAGCGATTACTTTTCAGAGACTTATACGGACATTTATTGAATTTCATATTAATATAGCAGATACTATTTGTTGTAATTCTATCATAAATTTTTGCACTAATCAACGTAATTCCTATGCCTGTTTTTTATGCCTTCTTCACTTTCTAAACTTTAAAAATTTCATGATTTTCACTTGTATTGACAATATGTAAATTTGTTTTATAGGTACTTGACTAATTTTTTGAACAATTTTCATTTCGTAGTTAGATATTCAATTAAATGAAAAAAATACAAAAAAAATACGAGTCTATTTTGAAAATAAAAAAAATATATTCAAAAATTGTTTTCAAATTTCCCGCTTGGATTCTAAAAACGGCTGCAAAGTCACAATCTCCCTTAGTGTCCCATGGTATTAAGGAAAGGAGGAATAGAGCAGAGAACACTATCTGACTAGAGAGAAGACACAATATTGTATGTTCTCTCTGAGATAGATTTGTTCATCGACTTGATTACTACGTCACTATCTTGGTCGATTTTGATAGGCGTTCGCAGTCACGTGATAATGGGTATGAAATTACAATTATTTAAATTGATTAAATCTTAAATTCTAAGAGAAATTTAACCTGCATAATGTGATTTTTGGTATGTTAGGACTACCTAATATGATCTGAACATCACTTTATATTGAAATCCATTAATGTCAAGTTCATTTATAAATTAATAAAATTCAACTGGAGATAATTTACAGATTGGTGGTTCAGACACAGAAGAGAGATGTGTGAACGTGTTCGATGTGGCAAATGAGAAGTGGTCGGAGTGCAGCAACACTTTTTGGAAGGTAGAGGAGATGCGGCTGCAGCCGGCTGCTACCATTCTAGACAATCTTCCCACAGGTGGGAAGAAAGGAGACTATTATTTAAAGTCATGCGAGAGGTTCGATCTTGAAACTGGGCAATGGACAAAATTAAATGATATGTTGGACGGGAGATGAGGACATGACATTTGTGCAATGAACGGAAAAATTTACGCCTAAGTTCCACCGCTGTGACCTGTTTAGGGTTAAATAATTCGATTGTTTGCTTTTATTTATATGGTTTCACTATATTTCGCATCAACCAACTCCTAATATCTGTAAAATAACAGTCTTTTTTAATATTTGTGTTCTGTGGAATGTTACTCACCGGAGACGGATTCTTGGACAAGTCTTCCTTATATGACTACTCCTAGGTCATTTCCCAGTAAGTTCCAATTATATTTGTTCTATAGCAGCGAAATTCTTTCAAATTTTAAATCAACGAATAATTTATTGAACTAGGTGTAGGGGGTACAAATTTTTGTGTGAGATTTTTACATTCTTTTAATTCTTGCAGATACTTCTAGCAGTCTGTACGCAAGCCTAGTGTATTTATATACTAAAAAAAGCAAAGTATATACATAACTTACATCTAGAATTATAGTACATAGTACATATATATGACATATTTAGTATCCTTAACTGAGAATCATACAGTTATACTTTTGATTGATAATAACCATTTTTTAGTAGTTCTTTTTTACTAATGTTTAATATTTTTAATTCCTTTGGTAGCATATGAAAATTTTTATTGGCAAATAACTGTACTCGTTTTTACCAACTTCTGATTTACATAACGGTAGAGTTAGTTTTAATTATTTTTTAGGTTTCAGAAATCGACGATTTCTACATAAATAAGCCAATAGTTCAAATTTCAAGTTCCTTTCGTAGCAATCCTCATCAAAATGTTTGGAGCAAATTCGCGCATTTTTTATGTTGACCTTATCTGCCCGTTTATAAGCATTTTCCCATTGTTTGCTAACATTTTCGTCCTTTGGAAACCGTGAAGACTGATAGTCTGTGTGGCATCCAGCTATGGCACAACGCATTTTGATAATTATTTAAATATAATAAAGCAATAAACAGAAGCACAACCTCACACCGACAAACAAATCAAATGAGAGTTGAGCTACTTCGTACGAACAAGCTAACCACATGACGTCAACGCGTAGATTTAGGCTCCGCCCAGAATGCGCAATATCATATCTTTGTATCATGTGTATAACCTATACCACTGACGTGACAGTTAGGGCACATAATGGTGGGCGGTGATAATACACATCTATACAGTGCTCTAGTTGCGCTTCAACCCTTGCGCTCTGAGATAGTTCACAGTTCGATTAAAAGATATTGTTTACCAAATTCCCCAACAACCAGAGATAACATGATTAAAAATTATAAAATTATGAAATTTTATGACTAAATCTCAAAAAAAGACAGATAAATAAAACTAAATATCGGATTAATAGCGTCTCTCGAAAATTGTATTATAACAAAATTTTCATTCATCGATATTTTTGTCTCGGAATAAGATATTGAGATGTAGTTTTCACTAGCCTATTTCAGTATCATTTCACTACATTTTTATGATAAAAATGTCATATTGCATTTAATTTCAAGAGAATTTAGCAATTTTATGTAATTATATAGAGAAACGCACTCTAGTGGCATCACTAAGAAATACACATATTACGAGTAAGATGGATTTGATGGAGCAATAAACTATTTTTCCAACAAGACTAAGCTTGCTAAAATCCGTTCATTCGTTAAGAAGTTACAGCTGTTTATTTAAAAGAACATTGAATCACCCCCACCACTTTATTTCAACAGATACGTCAATTAGTTCTAAACGAAAATTCTCAAATTAAGCTTAGCTTTAAAAACCATATATTTTTTTGGTACATTTACTAGTTAAAATCACTATACAAGTTGAACATGGCGGATACGCCCCCTTATGGCCATCTTGGAAATCTGAAAATATTTTCCATGATCTTCTATTGGTCACTTTAGTCAAAACTTTTTTTACTGCAGGTCTCTATGATGAATAGCTCCCGAGATATGGCACTTTGCATTCTTATCTGGCCACCCTGTACATCGTTTTGTAAATTTGAGGCGAAAACCGAGCGAGCTTCGTTAACCAGGTGACTAAGGCGCTACCGTCGAAAATGAGTATTTTGTAGAATAATTCAACATTCGACTATCAGGCGACCAGAAATGGCTATAGGTACTTATGTGTTCCTAGAGTCTCTCAACGGCAATCACCAGCCCGCTGCCCGCTAGAACACATAAGTACCTACAGCCGTTTCTGGTCGCCTGATAGCCGAATGTTGAATTATTGTACAAAATACTCATTTTTGACGGTAGCGCCCTCGTCACTTGGTTAACGAAGCTCACTCGGTTTTCGCCTCAAATTTACTATACGATGTACACTTATATGTATTATCTATCTTCTTTGCTATAGTCTTTCCAGTACCACCATTCTATCGCATCTTGATTGTTAACTAATAATCTAGTATTATGTATTATATTATTATTACAACATATTCGAATTTAACCCAACATGTTAGAAAATTTCACCCTGGTAAATTAAAGGCATTTATACTAAATCTGAGGGGATGATTATTTTCCTTCCCTAAATGCAGATTATTTACCCTCTTGACAGCTTCCAGTTCAAATGCATGGAACAGAGCACATAACATTTTTATGATAAAGCGTTAAGAAATAATGATAAATAATGGCTGTTGTAGTTTGTTGTTGTAGACACAACTTCAAAATTACCAGCATCAATAGTAACATATAACATTACGAAAACTTTTACTAATAGAAGATATATAGGCTTAGGCCGGATTTTCATGGATCCGTTGGTACGTCGATACGTCAGAGCTCCCATTGGTTGTAAAATTCAGCTTCTCATTGGTTAATTGGTTAAATTTTTCGGACGTTTTGACATGCTCATGCATCCGACAATACGACAAGTCTGAATGTATATACATTGTTGCTAGATGTTTTATTAAATACGGTATAAGAAACCATTGATGGTTATTCACAGTTGTAGAATTCATGCTTTTCTGGCAAAAACAGAAATGTACTAAAACAAAACCAAGTATTATTAGGTTATACATATATTTTCGTCATATTGCACGCCTTTTCTGTCTTATACAAGAACATTTGACCTATTCACCTTTTGTAATGTTTCAATCTGGCAACATTGATTTCATTACGAAAAAAAAAATCAGATTGCTACTTGCTATCAGAGTCTCTGTTGCTATGGTCAGAAAGCAAACACTAGTTTGTTTTTGTGGCTTGGGTGCAATTTTGTTTACCACGATGGTCTTGTCTTCCCTAGGTCCCACCAAAACGCAACATCTCTTACCTATGGGTCCCACTAACTTCAGTGAATTATCAAAATATTCACTGGACATCCTCAGATAATTAAAATACTTTTCAATATCAGCTAGTCTCAGTTCATTTAATAAATTATGATAAGCGCCCTGTTCTTTTCTGCATTTAAAAATGTTTCTGATCCACAATCTTTTTACTTTCTGATTATAAGCAAAATGTATAAAAGTTTAATATTATTTGTTTTTCGTCATTTCGTATTTATAACTTTATAATAAACAAAAAAAACTTGAAATTCAAATAACACAAGCAACAGGCAACTGTCAGAAAAGTGAGGTTGAAGAGAATCCGATATCGGACAAAAGTTAAATTTTAACTTCTTCCGTCATCGGATACATTGAGCTATATCAGATCGACGTACCGACGGATCCATGAAAATCCACCCTTAGGCTTCCTTTTTTGCATTGGGGATTCGGGTATTTGGAGATTCACGTCACTGGCTGAAATGTTTACGTGACCATAGCGAGAGACGTCAAAATCGCCGAATCTCCAAATACCCAAGAAGTTCATTCAAGTTCAACTTTCTGACAGTCTCCACAATTACGCGCACGCGCAATTTTCAATTGGTTTGCTTGCGTCGGCTTGTTGTCATCTGATCAGATTAGATTAAATTTATAAATATTAACTGAGGACTGTGGTTTTAGAAAAACAACTTCAAATATAGAAGAGCAGTTGATCAAACGACAAACATCGTCTGCTGGACCGTCTTCATCAATTGCTTTTTTTCTTAAATAGAATATTTAATACTAAGAATGATTTGTTCACAATTAACATAATTTTTCATATCGTATAATTTTTTTGGCAAATTTTATTAACAAGTTGAAATATAGGTTCACATCATCGCCATATTACTTTGTTAGATACGTACTATAACTGTAGAAAAAGTTATAATAATGTGTACACTATTCATATTATATAAAATAGTTCATTTAAAAAGTTCTTATTTCTACTAAAAGCAACTTGAAAGCGCAAATAGCTATATCTTGCCCCGTTAATTTCAAATTCTACTAACCTCATGACGTCAATTAAGTAGGATAGAAAATACGGAGGGAGTACTTGAGTTATAAAGTGAAGCCGCGCGGAATTTAGGCAACCCGTCAAGTATGAAGACTGGTGCGGACGTTAACAAAGGGAACTTGCAAGAAAATCATCAGTTTTGCTGATGTTCTGCTTTTTTGCTTGCTATAAGGAAGAGAAATGACCCAAAAAATTCACAGCGTTTATTGTATTATCGTTTAGAGTACCACCTACAATCTTATAATATAAATTTTATATACGATACTTATAAAATTAATTACTACCTAAATCCGCAAAAAAAGAAACTCACATGATTTTACAAAATAAACAACACATTAATGTCCTTTAAACAAAATTAACTTACTTTAAAACTGCCTCCTAATTTCAGATAAATCTATAACATTTATTGCAATAAAATGAAATCTTATATCTACATATTTGGCCGCAATTATCTTTATTAACGAAAATAAATGATTATCTAAGGGATGTTACTCGAAAACGTGGCCATTGAGGGTTTCAAAAATAGTGGAATTTGAAAATTATTGCAAAACCTTATTGGACAAATGCACTGGCGTATATTGTCTTGCTTAGGTTTTCTCACCACTTTTACGAAGGCCTGACGAATGGACTTATTACTTATAAATCAGCGGAAGGATAAAGCAAATCATCTCATTTTTCACTGCTATGAGCAATGTTCATACTTCGCGGGTTACCTATACGCCAGGTGGCTTCACTACCACGCAATGCACTCTAAACCAATGCTACCTCTATACCTTCTGACCTCCTTGACGTCAATGCGCCGACTGGACGAAATTGAGACGGTTATTTTGCATAATATCTTTGTATCATAGTATCATGTCACGTACCACAGACAACAGAAAAATTTGAGTTCACCATAAGGGTGTTCGAGCAGCGGTTCAAACCAGTCCCAAACCGTCAGACGCCTGCGCACTTCAATTTACGATGAAATAATTGATTCCCAACTACTAGTAAGATGTTCGAGCAGCAGTTTGACGATTTCCAAACTAGTTCGGTCTCAGTTTGAGACAGGCGCACTAAACACTGGTTTTGTGTTTTGTCCATGAGTCTTTCATTGTTCTCTCTTATCCTTAGTCATAAGACATATCTATCGGTATAATCATTTGCTCTATGACGATGAAATTGTAAGAAACTGGAAGGGGTAGTTTGCAAATTGCAGTTGGTGTTCGAGCACATGGTACAATAAGACCAGGTATCTTACACTAATGGACGCGTTTTCGTTCAGTTGACGCACCTCATCCGAAGTCCGCCATATTTGTTTTATCCCGCTTTCCAATTCAAATTAGAATATATTTTTGCTACGATTTTTGTGTATATCATCAACTAATCTTTTTATATTCATGCTTTCCATTCACTCTCTCATATTACGTATCAGAAGCAGAAATGATTAAATTTATATTTTTAATTAAAATTGACAGTATATTCGATTATACGGTGTAAATCACTTACGTTAACTATGATGTTATAGCAGAGAACAGAGATTCTGTTCTCTGGTTTAAGATATGAAAACTTGACGAAAGCCTTATTGATATTTTTTTTGAACTATAAAGTGGGATATTGTTTATAACCTTTTTCAATGTGTCTTCGATTATATTGTTTACTTGTAGAGATGTTTTTAGAGAGAAAGAAATGTTGGGTGTTACCATTATCTTGAATGTAGTGTTCTCTGCACAAGAGTCACAAGAGTGTTCGTGTTCTCTGCACAAGACACAATATGACAATAATTATGGCGGATTTGGGATGACTCTCGGAACATGAGGAATACCCCATCATACTCATATCTCATATATTTTAGTACAAAATTCTATTTTCGCGTTACTAATAAATTAATTTTTAATAACAAAAAATGGATGATAAAAACACATGTATTATTTGTAGATAGAAATATCAGCATGGATAAATATTAAACACAATATGGGTATGGCATTTAATCGTAATAAATGGTCGCAGATAGTGGAATGTGTCGCTTATTTTTGTAAATACGATGATTTTAATTGGGATGGGTCTCTTCAGCATATTTTACAGAATTGTTTGAAGCAAAAACTACATGAGATGGTAGCTAGAGCACCAAGAGTATTTCATATTGGAGAATGGTAGGCTCAATATTATCTATCACCGATATATATTGAATAGCGTGAATTTCAAATTGACAGACACAAAAAATAAATCAAAATACTTTAAATGTTTCCATTCATATACATTTTTCTATAGTCCACAATAGAACAAAAAAAATCATTAAGCGACGTAACATTCTCAAAATAACTGTTCATAAAAGTTGTTTTATGGTTGTTAAATATTCTGTAATGAGCTTCTTTGGTTTTGGTGAGTTTTCTAATGATAACTTTTTTTTTCAGTTCCAAAAGACATAGATAATACGAATTTTTTCTTTTATTGGTGAAAAGAAAAAAATATCGTATAAATCTTGTAAATAACGGGTTGTTTGAATGTGTGTATGTAACACTAAGTTTTCATCAGTTCTCTCGAGCAATTTTCACCCTAATAGATTTTTTGAACGGAAAACTTTTTTAAATTATTTTTATATATTTTTAAATTATGTTCATCATAAGAATACAACTGTAAATCAACATCAAGTTAATCTGGTGAGTATTTGCATTATTATATTGCTTATTATTATGTGTATACAAGAATAACTGAAAATATATTTATATGCAAATGATTAAATCAAATTTATCTTCAGGTAAATAACAATCTAGATCTAGATGATAGATAACTGCAAGTATTTCAATTAGAATTAGGTACGCAGATGACATGGTAGTCCCTGCCCTGGCGGAATCAGTATCTACAATCTACCGACATCACATACATTACTTTATTAACCCCTTAACTCAAGTAAGTATCACATTGGAATTGGAGATAAACAACTCAATAACTAGAATACTTGTTTTTAGTACAACTTCAGAAGAACATTTCTAACAACTGTGATTCCATCCAAAGTCCAAAGCATTTATAGAAGTTGTTGTATAGGTAAGGATGTAAATATGCAACTGGACCACTTAAAAGAGAATAGCAGAGATATCGAAATTGCGAGAACAAGATTTAGTGATATGTAGAAACTCTGCCAACCGAAATTATCCATCTTTATAAGGCATCGAACATGTCTGTGAAACATGAGACATGGTCATTGAAGATGAAATCTTGGCTGGGGAATATAAAAGACAAACATTACAAACAGTTTGAAACACAATGCTCACAAACGAGGCGAATTTGCCAAAGAGGACACCAATTTCAACAGAGATGGCAACAAAATCATTGTTGACACAGGTAAGTTTTATTTTATTATATATTAGATTATCTCTTAAATGAAGATGATACACTCATATATATTCACAGATTTACGTAGAAACTCGGAAAATTAGAGCACAAAATGGATGATGAACGAGAAGGTATCCTTTGCAGATCTTAGCAAGTTTTGGATCGAACATACGACCGTAGAATAAACCCACTATCCACCAAAATAGGACGATACAATTCTGAAGAAGCCTTGGTATTCAATTATGAATGTATAGATATTCATAAGTTATTATTGTATAAATTGAGTAGACCGTCTCTTCCCTCATTAGACTCACCACTACCCACAATTTGTCAGGTTCTTAGTTGGGTAATTTGGTAATCAGACATTACTGTGGAAAAGACCATTATTAATGATGAATGATGATTTCGAGATAAAATTCAGTATTTATTTTTTCTATGGATAGAAACACCACAAGCGTTTTGTTAATCAAATGTCATTTGTATAAGTTCGTTCAGTTTTGATATGTTTGTTTATATTGTGATATAACAGAGGCACAGGCTTGTAAGCTGTGACCGTGGTTTTGATTGGTTTCGTTAAATTAGTTATCTTCCTGAAAATATTTGTCATATTCGGCGATCTCAACATTCAACTCCAAAAATACTTGAAATACCCTGAGATCACTTGAAGTATTTCGTGATAAAAATATACCTGAAATTCCTCCGCAACTAAAAAACTTGAACCCACCAAATGAATATTTCATCCTTGTTTCAAATTTAGTGTCGTGGGTTCGGAAACTGTTTCAAAATACCTCAATAGAATCAAAAGCCATGCTGTAGGGTCTGATAGAATCTCTTTAAGTATGCTATATTTGATTGTACCTCAGATATTGGAGCAAATTACATATAATTTTTAACTTCTCTATTATATCTAATGGAAACATGCCTAAGTTAGACCTTTAGCAAAACGCAATAATCCAACTGAATTGTGTGCTTTAAGACCAATCCGCATTCTTCCAACTCTCTCGAAAGCGTTCGAAATGATAATTAAAGAAGAGGTAACCATATATATAAGTATGACTAATTTTATGACAGATGTTCAATCTGGATTCCGTCCCCAATACAGTACAACAACAGGACTGAGTCTGATTACAGTCGCGTCAGGGCTCTTGCTCCGTTTGTGTTTAAGTAAAGTCGTTCTTTTCTTTTTTATTTTATTTGTTTATTTTGTGAGGGCTCTAAATGCACAGTTAAATACAGAATCGCACCCGAACATAAAGTGAAAAGTAAACATTTTATCATTGCACGTTGGTTTTGGGATGAAAACGAAGGAAAGGTGGAAAGTGTTATCAATCAAATTAAATCACGCTTCATTAGTTTGCACCACTTTTTCCTTGTTATTATATTATTTGGTAAACGAAAAAACAATTCATTGGGATGTTTAACTGTCGTGCTTTGACATGGGGACAATACAATATAATAATATGTAATAACTAAAATACGACTTGAACGGCATAAGTGACTACACAATTAATAAATCTGTACGAACTCGGCGAATAACGCGCTGCATCTTTTCAAAGTCCCATAACTATTTAATTTTTAGAGATAAATTTGAATTGATTCTTTAACATTTTTGTTTTATTTCGCTTAAATTTTTATAATCAATCGATAAAAAAAGGAAACTTCATTATTCATTAAGGACTCAGGTTGATTGAAAATGAATCAAATGAGAAAATGTTTTTCTTGTCACGAAAGAATGATTCGCGCAATAAATACCACTAAACAATGCCTACCACATGAACTCAAAGACTTCAGCTTGAGAAATTTTAAAAAAACATTTCAAAGTCGTCCTCGGAACAAGGTAATGATGTGTTTACTATTCTGATGACTCTTGCATTGATTTTTGGTACATGTATAATGACGTCTACGTACTAAAACTTTCATTATTAAAACATTTTGTCACTTATATATAAGAAATAAAAAATTACTAGTTTATATCTATACTTGTATCTAACCCAATATATTAACTTGTTTTTATGTATACATACATAAATTATATTTGAAGGTTTATATATACTTATGTATTTAATAGGTATGTGACTGGTAACAGATTTTATAGATTAGTGTGTACGTCCCAGGTGGGTTTCAAAGTAGCTCTAATAGCTGAACTCCGCCCATTCATCATACTTGTTAACCTTTAAAATTGTAAACCACTGAATGTGATGAATAAAAGCATATTATTATTATTATTATAAACACAATAATTGTAGTGTTTTGTATCTTGAAATCATCACACAAAATTAACGCTAACCCATAAACTACAATGGCTATTAAACAGCCATTGGTCCTGGCTACATTGAGAACTATGTGATTGGAGGTAGTGTTTTCTTTGGCTATATAAGTAATAACTAGTCGTGAAGACTTGTTAGAGACACTTTTGCGACCACGAAAACTCTGACAAAACAGAACTTGACAACCATTTATGTTTATAATCCAACATTCTGCTGATTTTTCTCGATACTCGGTAATATTTTTACAAAAGTCTATTGAACTACACCCATAAACTTACAAAGATGTAATGCATACTTTATATAGTGAACATAATGTAAAACAAGTTTTGATTGAATCTTAATGAACTGTTGGGAAGTTTATACATAAGTTACAATTAAAAATATTAAAACAACTTGTAAGAGCATGCTTTCTATGCAAGGAATATGCTTAGAGTATAAACGCAACATCTCTTATCTATGAAGCTTAGACTAAAGTTTACGACTAGAGTAGCGAAACTTGGAGGAAGTCATGAGATAAAATATATGAAGTGTTTTTCTCTGAGTCAAACTGATCGATTAAAATAAGAGGAGAGCACAGTTCATCTTAAAATCTATTGAATAACATACATGATCATTATTTACATTTTTATTGCAGCTTTCTATTATGCTGACTGATTTGTTTTCTTCTTATTTAAATGATCTTCGTTTTCAAACGATATACATCTCTTAACTTGAAATGCCCCTAGATTATTCACAAGTTTTATATTGTTACTATGATAATAATTTTCTGTTTCTATATTATTTACACGTTGAATTAATTCAGCGATTTCTCTCTTTTTATTAGCAACTTCAAGTTTTAGTTTATTAACTTCCTTCATTAAAGGATTAAAATATATTTGGCATATTTTATGAAGGACAGATTCTTCTAGATCCGACAGTGTCAGCTCTCTATCAAATTTTCTTGACTTCATAAATTCTCCCAATGTTTTAAATATTTGGTTTTTGGATTCACCATCATGCGTTGCCTCAGCAGGGTTATTGTTATTGCCGGCGGTGTCACTTACAGTTCTTCTACTACGCAACTCTTTGATTTCTCTCTCTATGAAAAATCAGGGACATAAAGATATTTCATTCTTAAAATTTTTATAAAAATTCTTACCAAGTTTGTCAAAAAACTCTTCAACGTTGATGATATTGAAAGACATAGTAACAGTGTAACACACTGATTTAAAATTGAATTGAAAAACTACTACTTGAACTACTTGATTCTTTTTTACATTTCTACTTCTACTCATTTTAGGCCATAAAACCTAAATTTTAAAGATCTTTAAATATCCTTTGTTTCAAGGTTTAACTGTCACTAAATAGTAAGGGTGTTCGAGCAGCGGTTCAAACCAGTCCCAAAGCGTCAGACGCCTGCGCACTTCAATTTACGATGAATAATTTATTCCCAAGTACTAGTAAGATGTACGAGCGTAGTTTGACGATTTCCAAACTAGTCCGGACTCAGTTTGAGACGGCGCAGTTGAAGCGTCTTCGTCTTCTTAGAGTATAGTGTTCTCTGTTGTTGGAGAAATCCCTTTCAGAGAATACTACCACAGTCCTAAACTAAACCCTGGTTTGTGTTTTGTCCATCAGTCTTTCATTGATGTTCTCTCTTATCTTTGGTCATAAGACATATCTATCGGCAAAGTCATTTGTTCTATGACAACGAAATTGTAAGAAAGTAGAAGAGGTAGTTTGCAAACTGCAGTTTGGTGTTCGAGCAGAACAAAATCCCAAACTGTTTCATACCGCACATGCGCATTTTAAACAGTTATCAAACCGTCCCCAACTACTGCTCGAACAGCCTTATTATTGAGTTCAACTTATTCTTCACACCTTCGCAGCTATTTTACTTTCCATGCATGATATGTTTTTATACTATGGACTCATGTTCTTGATATTCAAAATTATGTAATGTGTGTTGCGTGTTGATTACATTTTTCAGAAATATGAAATATTTAATTTGCGTGTTCCTGTTTTTGAGATAATAACGATAAACATTGTTAAGTATATGAAATTCTTGAAGGCGACAACATGGATGCAATTAAAATTTTAAAACATCTCACTAAAAAAATACAACCACAGATGAAGATTACAACCCTACACGGCCGTTATTTGGTAACAAGCATTTGATCATTCGATCCAACGGAATTTATCTATGATTCGATCCGTTCGACACAGAGAACACCTACCTCCTTCGACATCATGGAGATAAATAAACAGAGAGAACATACAATTATTGTATGTTATCTCTGGTAGGAAGTGTCGTAGCAGTAGCACAAAAAGAATTATACTTTATACTGTTGTCGTAGTGTTCTCTGGCTGCTCGGCTGTGAGTGTGAATCCCGTAGAAAGTGGTGGTGGTGGATCGGTAGTATTCGGTAGGTATGTTTTCTCCAGAGAAAACATACCTCCAAGTTTTCTCTGATCGGTACTTTCAGGTAGTTTGATGTGTTTATGTTGCAATATGTAAGTATTTCTTTCTCAGTTTATTTTAGCTTCAGAAATCATAGTATTCTTCTCACTGAGTCTACTGATACTAGGTTTATTATGCGTAATTGAAAATAAATACAATGTTATGATTGCGGATGTTGATTTTAGTGCATTAGTTTGTATTTTTGACTTACCCTCATATTATCCTGTATTGTTGATATACAGTTCTATAGATAAATTCAAAGATTCCAACAAGCTGAATCGATATCGATCGACACTTGCTATTGGAAAATTTGAAAATAAGAATAATAAGAATGCTAATTCACTATTACTAACTTTGGTTGGATTAAGGTTAGGTGAATTTTAGACTTCATCTTCAGATGTTAAGCTTTCTCTCTTTGTAATTATTACTACCAGAGACTTACTACCACAGCTAATTGTTAGGAACTGATTTCAATCGATTCAGGTTTTCACTACATTTGATTTACAATTGGTGTCCGTAGTCCGTATATAAATAGTTTATCTATGTATTAGTTTAGTCTATGGTTGTCCGTTGACTCAGTTAATCAAGTAATATCGATTTTTCTTAAATGTTGGAAACACGCTTTCTTAAACTAAATCCTTAATAATAAATTATAATAATTATTAACTAAATTCTGACTGCACGTACGTTACATAACCTCATTAATCTGGAAAATCAGTATCAAAACCACTTCTCTCAGTCTAGGGCTCCGTATAATCACAGCATCTGTTATCTATTACCGGTGTAACTTTTGGCTTAGACATGAATGCTTCCAAGATAAGGTAAATTGATTTTGTTGCAATATTTTTGTTATCAGAGACTTCATTTTGGTATTTGTATATTTCAGACCTCAGACCTTTATCCGTTGATCTACCAGATGGGAAATGTTTGTTTATTGAAAAAAATAGTGAAGGAACCACTTATATCAATAAAATTGTCTCAAACTCATCCTTCGATCGAGATAATGGAGAGAATGCAGAAGTAAGCATTACATTTCATTTTATAAATATATTTTGATTAAAAGACAGTCAATGTACCTACTGATATGATCTGCATGTAATCACCGAAAAGATGATGCCGCATAATAATGAAGTTATTTTTATGTTGTTAAAAAATATAGTTCAACAAAGTATTTACATGATGGCATTTGTCATTTTATTCCTTTATTCGATGTTTTCGAATATTGGACGGAGTGCATCATGAAGCTCTAACGGCACTGATCCATTACTTCTACACGTCCAAACTGCTCATAACTGAAGTAAAGGTCCGATATCTACTACGTGCATCAGAGTTATTTGTTTTGACTGATGTACTCCATGCCTGTTCTCATTTTCTGGAGGTAAATCACGCTAAATGTAAATTTTGTATAGAGTATTTGTATTTCCTTTTGGTAGTTCCCAATGAACTGCAAGTAAGTCTTCCTCGATATTATGAATCGATTAAATATGGCTACATATTTGAGTGATTGAATCAAAGTTTTTTTTTAAACATTCAGTATCTAGGAGAGAAGAATTTAAATGAATTATTATTTATCTTAGGTCTTCAATTCTGTCATAGCTCGGATCAAGCATGATATAGAAAAACGAAAACAATATCTGGTGTCATTGATGGAGATAGTTTGTCTCCGAGAAATCTTATTCAGAATGTGCAAGGAGAACCTTTATTAAAAACAAACACAGACTGTTGGGATTTGGAAGCTATGAATTATCATTACATAAAAGGTGAAATATTCAAAATGTATTTTCTAGTCATATAAATAAGAATTAATTGAATGATCATTTATTTTTATCTGCAGTTTTCCGCCCATTTCTGAATTGAATTTTCTCAAGTTTTATGTCTTGAAATATTTTTGACATATTAAAGGAAAATGACTTTTCGACCAATCGAGAAATTAAGAATTTTTTTGACGTTTTGATTCATAGTTTTTAAGTACACATAGCAAAAATACATATATGTATTTGAGAGTTTAACATGCCTCTATCTCGGAAACCGTAACTCTTTTGAAAAAATGTTCAATTTAAACGTTTCTGGATATTGTCCTATCTTTAATTATACCAACTCAGATTTTCGATTTTCGAGAAAATTTGTCCCCCACCCCCTTCGGGGACGGTTTTCGGAGGAAAGGAGATTTCGGATTTCCGTTTTTATGAATATGGGACCATTTCTCAAGCCTTCTCTCATGGATGAACCGAGTACGATTACTATATAAAAGGCGCGCACAAACCAGAAAAAAGCACACAGTCGAATTTTATACCTCCTCCATTCGGGGTTCGACGGTCAAAAAGGGAATTGGCTGACTTCCGAGATTAAAGATAGCAAGCTCTGATATAAGTGTTTTATAATTATTTTAGTTATCAGTTTCTATTTCGTAAAATGTATCTCCTTCAAAAATACAAATGATTAATTTATGGCATGTTTCTAATATGTGTTAGAATTATATTGAAAATCAGAGGAGAGAGTTTTCGAAGAAAATGAGGTAAGCATATATCAGAGTAGTACAAATGAGAAAAACTACAGCAGGGTCTAACATTGCGAGCCATTGCGTTATTAGTGCAACGATTCTATATTCTTTTCTAGTTATCTGATTACCAATCGCTCAGTAAACATTGATGGTACTCTTGTGTAGTAAACGAAATGAAAAATGTCCATAATAGTATGGGGTGAATCAAAAGGTTATGTCTGTTTATGTTACATTATTGTTTACTGATTACAGAGACAACTTATTGATTACCAGTCAACTTTCTGATTAGTAAGCGATTACTTTTCAGAGACTTATACGGACATTTATTGAATTTCATATTAATATAGCAGATACTATTTGTTGTAATTCTATCATAAATTTTTGCAGTAATCAACGTAATTCCTATGCCTGTTTTTATGCCTTCTTCACTTTCTAAACTTTAAAAATTTCATGATTTTCACTTGTATTGACAATGTGTAAATTTGTTGTATAGGTACTTGACTAATTTTTTGAACAATTTTTATTTCGTAGTTAGATATTCAAATAAATGAAAAAAATACAAAAAAATTACGAGTCTATTTTGAAAATAAAAAAAATATATTCCAATTATATTTGTTCTATAGCAGCGAAATTCTATCAAACTTTAAATCAACGAATAATTTATTGAACTAGGTGTATGGGGGTACAAATTTTTGTGTGAGATTTTTACATAAAAATTCTTGCAGATACTTCTAGCAGTCTGTACGCAAGCCTAGTGTATTTATATACTAAAAAATGCAAAGTATATACATAACTTACATCTAGAATTATAGTACATAGTACACATATATGACATATTTAGTATCCTTAACTGAGAATCATACAGTTATACTTTTGATTGATAATAACCGTTTTTTAGTGTAGTTCTTTTTTACTAATTTTTAATATTTTTAATTCCTTTGGTAGCATATGAAAATTTATATTGGCAAATAACTCGTTTTTACCAACTTCTGATTTACATAACGGTAGAGTTAGTTTTAATTATTTTTCAGGTTTCAGAAATCCACGATTTCTACATAAATAAGCCAATAGTTCAAATTTCAAGTTCCTTTCGTAGCAATCCTCATCAAAATGTTAGGAGCAAATTCGCGCATTTTTTATGTTGACCTTATCTGCCCGTTTATAAGCATTTTTCCATTGTTTGCTAACATTTTCGTCCTTTGGAAACCGAGAATACATTAAATCTGCGGTGAAGACTGATAGTCTGTGTGGCATCCAGCTATGGCACAACGCATTTTGATAATTATTTAAATATAATAAAGCAATAAACAGAAGCACAACCTCACACCGACAAACAAATCAAATGAGAGTTGAGCTACTTCGTACGAACAAGCTAACCACATGACGTCAACGCGTAGATTTAGGCTCCGCCCAGAATGCGCAATATCATATCTTTGTATCGTGTGTATAACCTATACCACTGACGTGACAGTTGGTGACAGTTAGGGCACATAATGGTGGGCGGTGATAATACACATCTATACAGTGCTCTAGTTGCGTTACAACCCTTGCGCTCTGAGATAGTTCACAGTTCGATTAAAAGATATTGTTTACCAAATTCCCCAACAACCAGAGATAACATGATTAAAAATTATAAAATTATGAAATTTTATGACTAAATCTCAAAAAAGACAGATAAATAAAACTAAATATCGGATTAATAGCGTCTCTCGAAAATTGTATTATAACAAAATTTTCATTCATCGATATTTTTGTCTCGGAATAAGATATTGAGATGTAGTTTTCACTAGCCTCATTTCACTACATTTTTATGATAAAAATGTCATATTATTGCATTTAATTTCAAGAGAATTTAGCAATTTTATGTAATTATATAGAGAAACGCACTCTAGTGGCATCACTAAGAAATACACATATTACGAGTAAGATGGATTTGATGGAGCAATAAACTATTTTTCCAACAAGACTAAGCTTGCTAAAATCCGTTCATTCGTTAAGAAGTTACAGCTGTTTATTTAAAATAACATTGAATCACCCCCACCACTTTATTTCAACAGATACGTCAATTAGTTGTTCTAAACGAAAATTCTCAAATTAAGCTTAGCTTTAAAAACCATATATTTTTTTGGTACATTTACTAGTTAAAATCACTTTACAAGTTGAACATGGCGGATACGCCGCCTGGTGGGCATCTTGGAAATCTGAAAATATTTTCCATGATCTTCTCTTGGTCACTTTAGTCAAAACTTTTTTACCGCAGGTCTCTATGATGAATAGCTCCCGAGATACGGCACTTTGCATTCTTATCTGGCCACCCTGTACATCGTTTTGTAAATTTGAGGCGAAAACCGAGCGAGCTTCGTTAACCAGGTGACTAAGGCGCTACCGTCGAAAATGAGTATTTTGTAGAATAATTCAACATTCGACTATCAGGTGACCAAAAATGGCTATAGGTACTTATGTGTTCCTAGAGTCTCTCAACGGCAATCACCAGCCCGCTGCCTGCTAGAACACTTAAGTACCTATAGCCGTTTCTGGTCGCCTGATAGCCGAATGTTGAATTATTGTACAAAATACTCATTTTTGACGGTAGCGCCCTCGTCACTTGGTTAACGAAGCTCACTCGGTTTTCGCCTCAAATTTACTATACGATGTACACTTATATGTAGTATCTATCTTCTTTGCTATAGTCTTTCCAGTACCACCATTCTATCGCATCTTGATTGTTAACTAATAATCTAGTATTGTGTATTATATTATTATTACCATATATTCGAATTTAACCCAACATGTTAGAAAATTTCACCCTGGTAAATTAAAGGCATTTATACTAAATCTGAGGGGATGATTATTTTCCTTCCCTAAATGCAGATTATTTACTCTCTTGACAGCTTCCAGTTCAAATGCATGGAACAGACCACATAACATTTTTATGATAAAGCGTTAAGAAATAATGATAAATAATGGCTGTTGTAGTTTGTTGTTGTAGACACAACTTCAAAATTACCAGCATCAATAGACTTAATATTATTTTGTCTTTTTCAGTGTAACATTACGAAAACCTTTCACTAATAGAAGATATATAGGCTTAGGCCGGATTTTCATGGATCCGTCGGTACGTCGATACGTCAGAGCTCCCATTGGTTGTAAAATTCAGCTTCTCATTGGTTAATTGGTTAAAATTTTCGGACGTTTTGACATGCTCATGCATCCTACAATACGACAAGTCTGAATGTATATACATTGTTGCTAGATGTTTTATTAAATACGGTATAAGAAACCATTGATGGTTATTCACAGTTGTAGAATTCATGCTTTTCTGGCAAAAACAGAAATGTACTAAAACAAAACCAAGTATTATTAGGTTATACATATATTTTCGTCATATTGCACGCCTTTTCTGTCTTATACAAGAACATTTGACCTATTCACCTTTTGTAATGTTTCAATCTGGCAACATTGATTTCATTACGAAAAAAAAAAATCAGATTGCTACTTGCTATCAGAGTCTCTGTTGCTATGGTCAGAAAGCAAACACTAGTTTGTTTTTGTGGCTTGGGTGCAATTTTGTTTACCACGATGGTCTTGTCTTCCCTAGGTCCCACCAAAACGCAACATCTCTTACCTATGGGTCCCACTAACTTCAGTGAATTATCAAAATATTCACTGGACATCCTCAGATAATTAAAATACTTTTCAATATCAGCTAGTCTCAGTTCATTTAATAAATTATGATAAGCGCCCTGTTCTTTTCTGCATTTAAAAATGTTTCTGATCCACAATCTTTTTACTTTCTGATTATAAGCAAAATGTATAAAAGTTTAATATTATTTGTTTTTCGTCATTTCGTATTTATAACTTTATAATAAACAAAAAAACTTGAAATTCAAGCAACAGGCAACTGTCAGAAAAGTGAGGTTAAAGAGAATCCGATATCGGACAAAAGTTAAATTTTAACTTCTTCCGTCATCGGATACATTGAGCTATATCGGATCGACGGATGACGGATCCATGAAAATCCACCCTTAGGCTTCCTTTTTTGCATTGGGGATTCTGGTATTTGGAGATTCACGTCATTGGCTGAAATGTTCACGTGACCATAGCGAGAAACGTCAAAATCGCCGAATCTCCAAATACCCAAGAAGTTCATTCAAGTTCAACTTTCTGACAGTCTCCACAATAACGCGCACGCGCAATTTTCAATTGGTTTGCTTGCGTCGGCTTGTTGTCATCTCATCAGATTAGATTAAATTTATAAATATTAACTGAGGACTGTGGTTATAGAAAAACAACTTCAAATATAGAAGAGCAGTTGATCAAACGACAAACATCGTCTGCTGGACCGTCTTCATCAATTGCTTTTTTTCCTAAATAGAATATTTAATACTAAGAATGATTTGTTCACAATTAACATAATTTTTCATATCGTATAATTTTTTTGGCAAATTTTATTAACATGTTGAAATATAGGTTCACATCATCGCCATATTACTTTGTTAGATACGTACTATAACTGTAGAAAAAGTTATCATAATGTGTACACTATTCATATTATATAAATTAGTTCATTTAAAAAGTCCTTATTTCTACTAAAAGCAACTTGAAAGCGCAAATAGCCATATCTTGTCCCGTTAATTTCAAATTCTACTAACCGCATGACGTCAATCAAGTAGGATAGAAAATACGGAGGGAGTACTTAAGTTATAAAGTGAAGCCGCGCGGAATTTAGGCAACCCGTCAAGTATGAAGACTGGTGCGGACGTTAACAAAGGGAACTTGCAAGAAAATCATCAGTTTTGCTGATGTTCTGCTTTTTTGCTTGCTATAAGGAAGAGACATGACAAAAAGAAGTCACAGCGTTTATTGTATTATCGTTTAGAGTACCACCTACAATCTTATAATATAAATTTTATATACGATACTTATAAAATTAATTACTACCTAAATCCGCAAAAAAAGAAACTCACATGATTTTACAAAATAAACAACACATTAATGTCCTTTAAACAAAATTAACTTATTTTAAAACTGCCTCCTAATTTCAGATATATCTATAACATTTATTGCAATAAAATGAAATCTTATATCTACATATTTGGCCGCAATTATCTTTATTAACGAAAATAAATGATTATCTAAGGGATGTTAATCGAAAACGTGGCCATTGAGGGTTTCAAAAATAGTGGAATTTGAAAATTATTGCAATACCTTATTGGACAAATGCACTGGCGTATATTGTCTTGCTTAGGTCTTCTCAGCACTTTTACCATGGCCTGACAAATGGACTTATTACTTATAAATCAGCGAAAGAATAAAGCAAATCATCTCATTTTTCACTGCTATGAGCAATGTACATACTTCGCGGGTTACCTATACGCCAGGTGGCTTCACTACCACGCAATGCACTCTAAACCAATGCTACCTCTATACCTTCTGACCTCCTTGACGTCAATGCGCCAACTGGACGAAATTGAGACGGTTATTTTGCATAATATCTTTGTATCATAGTATCATGTCACGTACCACAGACAACAGAAAAATTTGAGTTCACCATAAGGGTGTTCGAGCAGCGGTTCAAACCAGTCCCAAACCGTCAGACGCCTGCGCACTTCAATTTACGATGAAACAATTGATTCCCAACTACTAGTAAGATGTTCGAGCAGCAGTTTGACGATTTCCAAACTAGTTCGGTCTCAGTTTGAGACAGGCGCAATTGAAACTTCTTCTTCTTCTTAGAGTTGTTGTTGTTGGACTAATCCGTTTCAGAGAACACTGCCTCAGTCCTAAACTAAACACTGGTTTTGTGTTTTGTCCATGAGTCTTTCATTGTTCTCTCTTATCCTTGGTCATAAGACATATCAATCGGCATAATCATTTGCTCTATGACGATGAAATTGTAAGAAATTGGAAGGGGTAGTTTGCAAATTGCAGTTGGTGTTCGAGCACATGGTACAATAAGACCTGGAGCGCTATTCTGTACACGTCTCCGATAGCCGTCGGTATCGGTAAGTGTTACTTACCGACAGCCGTCGTTAACTCGGACTGTGCGGCATTCTGTATGCTTTGTTACCGACCGATATCGGTAATCCAAGTCGACGAGGGTCGGTATCTCTACCGTGCCTTCGTGAACCCCACGGTAACCGATACCGATGTTTATTGGAATTGTCATTCTTTGTTGACGTTTTATTTTGGTTTGAATTGCGGATTATTTCTGTGAATTTTGTTTATTGTACTATTTGAAGAGTGATTTCACAGTGTAGTGACTAGTGTTTTATGAGGTAGGTAAAAATTGTTAGTCAAAATATTGCAATATTTTTATTTATTCTTAAAGAGATTAGGAATTAGAGTGAACAATGGTTTATCACATTATTGTTCAAAACCCTTTCTAATTCGCACACAAATGAATATCTCATTTAAAAAATGTTTAAATCATTTTATAATAGTAGTTTACTCTTCATATTTATCATAAATATATAAATGTGAAAAAGTGTTCAGAAGAAATCATTCTCTGAATTACGCTATTGAACGATAATACCTATTTTAATGAATTCTTAACAGATGGCTGCTGATCTTGGTTATCTGGCTGTGGACTTGATGTATCTTCAGCATCAAGCTGAAATGCAGGAGTGTAGGGTCGAAAGAAGGGCATGGAGAGAGGAAAACAATCCTTTTGAGTTGAATGATGATGTGTTCATTGACTTGTTTCGCCTAACTCCTGATTTGGCGATGGAGGTTGTCGAGGAACTGGAGCCAATATTGGAGAAACGTCGATCATCTGGGATTTCAGTTGAACTTCAGGTTTGTATTTGAAGTGGAAATTAATTGAAAAATTAATATAATCTAGAGTGTAAATTCTAATTTTTTCTTCTTTCCGCAGGTTCTCACAGCTTTAAGATTCTATGCCACAGGATGCTATCAGGCTGCGGTAGGGGGGCAATATGAGCTGGCACTAAGCCAGCCAACTGTCAGTAGATGTGTGAGATATGTCAGTAATGCTATCAATGAAAGATTTCTGTATCGGTGGGTGCAGTTTCCTATTACCCCCGATCAACGGCATGCTGCACGGCAAACATTTTTAAGAGCACCTCAACCTTTCGAAGGGGCAATAGGTGCGATAGACAGCACTTATGTGCATATTTTAGCTCCAAGGCAGCATGAGGAAGCTTATGTCAATCATTGGGGTGATCACACTCTCAATGTACAAGCTGTAAGTTTCTAACAATATTTCATAATATTTTTTTTAATCATTTATCAAGAATAATTTTCTCTTTGAAATGCACTAAGTATGAGAATTTTTCCCATTTGTGTCCATATTTCTGACGAATACTGTATACCTAATAAATAATTTGTTATCTTGATAGATCTGTGATCCTAATTTGAGAATATTAAATATCAATGCCAGATACCCTGGAGCCAGAAATGATGCCTTTATATGGGCAAGCTCAGCAGCAAAACGTGTTATGGAGCGCAACTATGACCGTGGAGAACGGAACACATGGTTGATTGGTATGTGGTCGGTTAAATTATAGAAAAGTTGTGCAATTTTGTACTAATATACCGTCGAGAAAATTACTAAATTTCGAGAAATTGCATTTTAGTACTAAATTGCGCATTTTTCTCTCCAACCTTGTCTCTTTTACTGTTCCCGAGATCCTAATAGTGCGCTTCGGATTTGTAACAACCTGCATAGCTTTTGTGTTATCAGTCAATTAAATTTTCATCAAAAAAGCTTTTTTCTTTGCAAATAGGAGATGACGGATATCCCTTAGAACCATGGCTAATGACGCCATTGAAGAATGAGCGACCTGGAACTTCCCGTGCCCAGTATAATGATGACCTTTGCTCTGCAAGATCCATTATTGAACGGCTTTTTGGGGTTCTGAAAGCGGAATTCAGATGCCTATCCAGTCAGAGAAAACTGATGTATGAACCGGGGCTGGCGGGTAAAATTGTCAATGCTTGTGCTGTTTTGCACAACATGAGACGAGAGCATAGAATAGACGAAATTGAAGTGGAGGAGGCTGAAGTATTAGCTCATCGTGCTGCTCATCCTCCTAATGTGGAGGATGAAATGGGTCGCCACGGTCGGGCATTGGCTGTTCGAATACAGGAAAGATTTATTGCCAGAAGATATGGTAGAGGTGGAGAACAAAACTAATCATTGCCATTTTTTTGATTATTGGAGCACTATGCAATTAGGTATATAGGTACCGTTTATTAACTAAATAAATTGAATAAATTTTCATATACATTTTTTATTAAAAAATCCTTTTCCAAACTCTGCTAATTGAACTTCTCAAGTGCTCTTTCCAATAAGTCTGTGAGTTTACTGAAAACTCTAACTCGTTCACATTCATTTTCTGCATGAAGCAGAGATGCCCGCGCCTGTACTGATGCAGCTTCCGCCTGCTTCATTGTAGCCTGAGCCAACATCTACAAAACCAGTTCTTAGCGTTTCCTTTGCAAAATAATGCTTAATCTAACAGTACAATAGCAACATGGTTATATAATTATTTCTATATAAAGATATTTCAAAGAATGAATGTTGAATTGCTGAACTTTTACCTCCATGGCCTTGGTATTAGAGGCGCATAACTCTTGGAAACTTGTTCTGGCATCCTGCAACTGGGTCCCTATTCGAACTCTACTTGGCTTCCTGATTCCTAAGAAATATAAATTATTTTTCAACAATTACATTTCTTTACAGACCAGTACATACTTTTGACCATTTTCTTTTTTAAGCTCGGAGTGAACTCTTTATTTAACGGAGTTACTGTATTTGATGAGCCTGATCCATCAGTTAGCGTTATATCGGCCTCATTATTGCTCACCTCCTTTATGTTATCCTCTAATACTGTTATGGAAAGAAAAAAATTATTGTTATTTTGTCTTGTTAAGGTAGGTTGGTGACAGTTTGAAAAATAAACCCTACCATATAGATTTTCATTAAAGTCCTTTATGTCGTCATGAACTTGAGGGTCACCAAGAGGAACCGTCAAAACCAGTGGCTCCTCATCCAGAACTGACTCATCCCCATTCTCCAATCTTTCAAGTTGCACCTGAAGAAGAAAATTGAATTGAAAACATTTGTATAAAATAATTACTGTCTCGCGATGTAATGGTGTACGTATTGGTAAAGTTTTCCTTACCTCAGTCTCTGGTATTGAATCAGGGCAAAAAGATGATCCCTGAACATACTCAGGCCCTATTACCCCCGCAATCCTCAATTCATAAGTAGTCAGAGGAGGATGTTTTCTCTCTGTGTTACCAGTCGACCGCTGCTGTTCAGTTCTTATTGCTGATACCCTTTTCGACACTTTGTGTTTCAGGTCACGCCACACCTGAAAAATATAATACTACTCTAGGTTTCTTTTGAAACAGAATGTACATTGATAATCCAAAATCTAGGGCACGCCAAAAATCTGAGGCAATGAAGATACTCACAGTCTGCCACTGGCTGCTATCTTTTTGTGCTCCACCGCTAATTGAATTTAATTCCTGAGCAAGAGCATCCCACCTATGACGCAGCAAGTCCTTCCCCTCTTTTCCAGAAAATTTCCCAGCAGCAAACATTGAGTGGTTTTCCATGTATTGGATCAGATGATCCCTCTGCGCAAGATTATAACGCTGGGATTTGCTAAAAGAACGAAAAAATATAACCGATACCTACTTAAAAAAAGACTAAGCTCTCGTAAAAGATATGCTCTTACCAACTATTTCTTGCAGACATCTTCTTAAGTAATCAACACAAAAGCACAGCACTTTTCCTCGTCGTCGTGAACGCTAAGGTATTTGTTTAAAAACGGAGAACACTACCTCCAATTTGAAATCGCAAAAGTTGACGTTTTGGTTGACGTTCACAGCTCGCCTCTACGCTCATTGGCAGAACGTACCGAAACGAGTGACTTTTAAGTAAAGTCACTCGTCTACCGAGAGTTATCGGTTGCGTTTCCGAGCGTCGGTAACAGTGGCATACAGAATAGCGTCGTTATGATCCCGTCGGCAGCGCAACCGATGTTTGTCGATAACATACCGATACCGACGGCTATCGGAAACGTGTACAGAATAGCGCTCCAGGTATGTTACATTGATGGACGCGTTTTCGTTCAGTTGACGCACCTCATCCGAAGTCCGCCATATTTGTTTTATCCCGCTTTCCAATTCAAATTAGAATATATTTTTGCTACGATTTTTGTGTATATCATCAACTAATCTTTTTATACTCATGCTTTTCATTCACTCTCTCATAATACGTATCAGAAGCAGAAATGATTAAATTTATATTTTTAATTATTGATATTTTTTTTGAACTATAAAGTGGGATATTGTTTATAACCTTTTTCAATGTGTCTTCGATTATATTGTTTACTTGTAGAGATGTTTTAAGAGAGAGAGAAATGTTGGGTTTTACCATTATCTTGGATGTAGTGTTCTCTGCACAAGAGTCACAAGAGTGTTCGTGTTCTCTGCACATGACACAATATGACAATAAATATGGCGGATTTGGGATGACTCTCGGAACATGAGGAATACCCCCATCAGACTCATATCTCATATATTTTACTACAAAATTCTATTTTCGCGTTACTAATAAATTAATTCTTAGTAACAAAAAATGGATGATAAAAGCACATGTATTATTTGTAGATAGAAATATCAGCATGGATAAATATCAAACACAATATGGGTATGGCATTTAATCGTAATAAATGGTCGCAGATAGTGGAATGTGTCGCTTATTTTTGTAAATACGATGATTTTAATTGGGATGGGTCTCTTCAGCATATTTTACAGAATTGTTTGAAGCAAAAACTACATGTGATGGTAGCTAGAGCACCAAGAGTATTTCATATTGGAGAATGGTAGGCTCGATATTATCTATCACCGATATATATTGAATTGCGTGAATTTGAAATTGACAGACATAAAAAATAAATCAAAATACTTTAATTGTTTCCATTCATATACAGTTTTCTATAGTCCAAAATAGAAAAAAAAAACATTAAGCGACGTAAGATTCTCAAAATAACTGTACATAAAATTTGTTTTATGGTTGTTGAATATTCTGTAATGAGCTTCTTTGGTTTTGGTGAGTTTTCTAATGATAACTTTTTTTTTCAGTTCCAAAAGACATAGCAACTGGACCACTTAAAAGAGAATAGCAGAGATATCGAAATAGCGAGAACAAGATTTAGTGATATGTAGAAACTCTGCCAACCGAAATTATCCATCTTTATAAGGCATCGAACATGTCTGTGAAACATGAGACATGGTCATTGAAGATGAAATCTTGGCTGGGGAATATAAAAGACAAACATTACAAACAGTCTGAAACACAATGCTCACAAACGAGGCGAATTTGCCAAAGAGGACACCAATTTCAACAGAGATGGCAACAAAATCATTGTTGACACAGGTACACTCATATATATTCACAGATTTACGTAGAAACTCGGAAAATTAGAGCACAAAATGGATGATGAACGAGAAGGTATCCTTTGCAGATCTTAGCAAGTTTTGGATCGAACATACGACCGTAGAATAAACCCACTATCCACCAAAATAGGACGATACAATTCTGAAGAAGCCTTGGTATTCAATTATGAATGTATAGATATTCATAAGTTAGAATGGTAAATGTAAATTAATGTGCATTTGTATGGGAAGCACCCAATTTTTGTAATTGTACGTAATTTTTATTTAATATATGAAGTTCTTCGCGAATGATTTGTTTTTTGTAATTTGGATTTATTGTATTAGCAAAACTTTCATTATTCTAATTATAGTTTTATTCAAGGCGAAAATTGCTGTAATACCGTAGAATGCATTACAGCAATTTTTGTGAACGCATCTTCTTATCATCAATTATTATTAAATGACACGATATTTTGAATATTCCTGCAATTTTTAAATCATTGATGTGAGCGCCATCTAAGACGCAGTCGCTGGAAAATGTCGACCAATGAATTGTTAGGGATCAAAAATGTATTATTGTATAAATTGAGTAGACCGTCTCTTCCCTCATTAGACTCACCACTACCCACAATTTGTCAGGTTCTTAGTTGGGTAATTTGGTAATCAGACATTACTGTGGAAAAGACCATTATTAATGATGAATGATGATTTCGAGATAAAATTCAGTATTTATTTTTTCTATGGATAGAAACACCACAAGCGTGTTGTTAATAAAATGTCATTTGTATAAGTTCGTTCAGTTTTGATATGTTTGTTTATACTGTGATATAACAGAGGCACAGGCTTGTAAGCTGTGACCGTGGTTTTGATTGGTTTCGTTAAATTAGTTATCTTCCTGAAAATATTTGTCATATTCGGCGATCTCAACATTCAACTTCAAAAATACTTGAAATACCCTGAGATCACTTGAAGTATTTCGTGATAAAAATATACCTGAAATTCCTCCGCAACTAAAAAACTTGAACCCACCAAATGAATATTTCATCCTTGTTTCAAATTTAGTGTCGTGGGTTCGGAAACTGTTTCAAAATACCTCAATAGAATCAAAAGCCATGCTTTAGGGTCTGATAGAATCTCTTTAAGTATGCTATATTTGATTGTACCTCAGATATTGGAGCAAATTACATATAATTTTTAACTTCTCTATTATATCTAATAGAAACATGCCTAAGTTAGACCTTTAGCAAAACGCAATAATCCAACTGAATTGTGTGCTTTAAGACCAATCTGCATTCTTCCAACTCTCTCGAAAGCGTTCGAAATGATAATTAAAGAAGAGGTAACGACATATATAAGTATGACTAATTTTATGACAGATGTTCAATCTGGATTCCGTCCCCAATACAGTACAACAACAGGACTGAGTCTGATTACAGTCGCGTCAGGGCTCTTGCTCCGTTTGTGTTTAAGTAAAGTCGTTCTTTTCTTTTTTATTTTATTTGTTTATTTTGTGAGGGCTCTAAATGCACAGTTAAATACAGAATCGCACCCGAACATAAAGTGAAAAGTAAACATTTTATCATTGCACGTTGGTTTTGGGATGAAAACGAAGGAAAGGTGGAAAGTGTTATCAATCAAATTAAATCACGCTTCATTAGTTTGCACCACTTTTTCCTTGTTATTATATTATTTGGTAAACGAAAAAACAATTCATTGGGATGTTTAACTGTCGTGCTTTGACATGGGGACAATACAATATAATAATATGTAATAACTAAAATACGACTTGAACGGCATAAGTGACTACACAATTAATAAATCTGTACGAACTCGGCGAATAACGCGCTGCATCTTTTCAAAGTCCCATAACTATTTAATTTTCAGAGATAAATTTGAATTGATTCTTTAACATTTTTGTTTTATTTCGCTTAAATTTTTATAATCAATCGATAAAAAAAGGAAACTTCATTATTCATTTAAGGACTCAGGTTGGTTGAAAATGAATCAAATGAGAAAATGTTTTTCTTGTCACGAAAGAATGATTCGCGCAATAAATACCACTAAACAATGCCTACCACATGAACTCAAAGACTTCAGCTTGAGAAATTTTAAAAAAACATTTCAAAGTCGTCCTCGGAACAAGGTAATGATGTGTTTACTATTCTGATGACTCTTGCATTGATTTTTGGTACATGTATAATGACGTCTACGTACTAAAACTTTCATTATTAAAACATTTTGTCACTTATATATAAGAAATAAAAATTTACTAGTTTATATCTATACTTGTATTCTTGTATCTAACCCAATATATTAACTTGTTTTAATGTATACATACATAAATTATATTTGAAGGTTTATATATACTTATGTATTTAATAGGTATGTGACTGGTAACAGATTTTATAGATTAGTGTACGTCCCAGGTTGGGTTTCAAAGTAGCTCTAATAGCTGAACTCCGCCCATTCATCATACTTGTTAACCTTTAAAATTGTAAACCACTGAATGTGATGAATAAAAGCATGTTATTATTATTATTATAAACACATTAATTGTAGTGTTTTGTATCTTGAAATCATCACACAAAATTAACGCTAACCCATAAACTACAATGGCTATTAAACAGCCATTGGTCCTGGCTACATTGAGAACTATGTGATTGGAGGTAGTGTTTTCTTTGGCTATATAAGTAATAACTAGTCGTGAAGACTTGTTAGAGACACTTTTGCGACCACGAAAACTCTGACAAAACAGACATTGACAACCATTTATGTTTATAATCCAACATTCTGCTGATTTTTCTCGATACTCGGTAATATGTTTACAAAAGTCTATTGAACTACACCCATAAACTTACAAAGATGTAATGCATACTTTATATAGTGAACATAATGTAAAACAAGTTTTGATTGAATCTTAATGAACTGTTGGGAAGCTTATACATAAGTTACAATTAAAAATATTAAAACAACTTGTAAGAGCATGCTTTCTATGCAAGGAATATGCTTAGAGTATAAACGCAACATCTCTTATCTATGAAGTTTAGACTAAAGAACTAAAGTTTACGACTAGAGTAGCGAAACTTGGAGGAAGTCATGAGATAAAATATATGAAGTGTTTTTCTCTGAGTCAAACTGATCTATTAAAATAAGAGGAGAGCACAGTTCATCTTAAACTCTATTGAATAACATAAATGATCATTATTTACATTTTTATTGCAGCTTTCTATTATGCTGACTGATTTGTTTTCTTCTTATTTAAATGATCTTCGTTTTCAAACGATATACATCTCTTAACTTGAAATGCCCCTAGATTATTCACAAGTTTTATATTGTTACTATGATTATAATTTTCCGTTTCTATATTATTTACACGTTGAATTAATTCAGCGATTTCTCTCTTTTGATTAGCAACTTCAAGTTTTAGTTTATTAACTTCCTTCATTAAAGGATTATCAAAAAAATATATTTGGCATATTTTATGAAGGACAAATTCTTCTAGATCCGACAGTGTCAGCTTTCTATCAAATTTTTTTGACTTCATAAATTCTCCAAATGTTTTAAATATTTGGTTTTTGGATTCACCATCATGCGTTGCCTCAGCAGGGTTATTGTTATTGCCGGCGGTGTCACTTACAGTTCTTCTACTACGCAACTCTTTGATTTCTCTCTCTATGAAAAATCAGGGACATAAAGATATTTCATTTTTAAAATTTTTATAAAAATTCTTACCAAGTTTATCAAAAAAATCTTCAACGTCGATCATATTGAAAGACACAGTAACAGTGTAACACACTGATTCAAAATTGAATTGAAAACTACTACTTGAACTACTTGATTCTTTTTTACATTTCTACTTCTACTCATTTTAGGCCATAAAACCTAAATTTTAAAGATCTTTAAATATCCTTTGTTTCAAGGTTCAACTGTCACTAAATAGTAAGGGTGTTCGAGCAGCGGTTCAAACCAGTCCCAAAGCGTCAGACGCCTGCGCACTTCAATTTACATTGAATAATTTAATTCCAACTACTAGTAAGATGTTCGAGCAGTAGTTTGACGATTTCCAAACTAATCCGGACTCAGTATGAGACGGCGCAGTTGAAGCGTCTTCGTCTTCTTAGAGTATAGTGTTCTCTGTTGTTGGAGAAATCCCTTTCAGAGAATACTACCGCAGTCCTAAACTAAACCCTGGTTTGTGTTTTGTCCATCAGTCTTTCATTGGTGTTCTCTCTTATCTTTGGTCATAAAACATATCTATCGGCATAGTCATTTGTTCTATGACAACGAAATTGTAAGAAAGTAGAAGAGGTAGTTTGCAAACTGCAGTTTGGTGTTCCAGCAAAACAAAATCTCAAACTGTTTCATACCGCACATGCGCATTTTAAACAGTTATCAAACCGTCCCCAACTACTGCTCGAACAGCCTTATTATTGAGTTCAACTTATTCTTCACACCTTCGCAGCTATTTTACATTCCATGCATGATATGTTTTTATACTATGGACTCATGTTCTTGATATTCGAAATTATGTAATGTGTGTTGCGTGTTGATTACATTTTTCAGAAATATGAAATATTTAATTTGCGTGTTCCTGTTTTTGAGATAATAACGATAAACATTGTTAATTATATGAAATTCTTGAAGGCGACAACATGGATGCAATTAAAATTTTAAAACATCTTCTCACTAAAAAAATACAACCACAGATGAAGATTACATCCCTACACGGCCGTTATTTGGTAACAAGCATTTGATCATTCGATCCAACGGAATTTATCTATGATTCGATCGCTTCGACACAGAGAACACCTACCTCCTTCGACATCACGGAGATAAATAAACAGAGAGAACATACAATTATTGTATGTTATCTCTGGTAGGAAGTGACGTAGCAGTAGCACATAAAGAATTATACTTTATACTGTTGTAGTGTTCTCTGGCTGCTCGGCTGTGAGTGTGAATCCCGTAGAAAGTGGTGGTGGTGGATCGGTAGTATTCGGTAGGTATGTTTTCTCCAGAGAAAACATACCTCCAAGTTTTCTCTGATCGGTAGTTTCAGGTAGTTTGTTGTGTTTATGTTGCAATATGTAAGTATTTCTTTCTCAGTTTATTTTAGCTTCAGAAATCGATAGTATTCTTCTCACTGAGTCTACTGATACTAGGTTTATTATGCGTAATTGAAAATAAATACAATGTTATGATTGCGGATGTTGATTTTAGTGCATTATTTTGTATTTTTGACTTACCTTCATATTATCCTGTATTGTTGATATACAGTACTATAGATAAATTCAAAGAATCCAACAAGCTGAATCGATATCGATCGACACTTGCTATTGGAAAATTGGAAAATAAGAATAATAAGAATGCTAATTCACTATTACTAACTTTGGTTGGATTAAGGTTAGGTGAATTTTAGACTTCATCTTCAGATGTTGAGCTTTCTCTCTTTGTAATTATTACTACCAGAGACTTACTACCACAGCTAATTGTTAGGAACTGATGTCAATCGATTCAGGTTTTCACTACATTTGATTTACAATTGGTGTCCGTAGTCCGTATATAAATAGTTTATCTATGTATTAGTTTAGTCTATGGTTGTCCGTTGACTCAGTTAATCAAGTAATATCGATTTTTCTTAAATGTTGGAAACACGCTTTCTTAAACTAAATCCTTAATAATTAATTATAATAATTATTAACTAAATTCTGACTGCACGTACGTTACATAACCTCATTAATCTGGAAAATCAGTATCAAAACCACTTCTCTCAGTCTAGGGCTCCGTATAATCACAGCATCTGTTATCTATTACCGGTGTAACTTTTGGCTTAGACATGAATGCTTCCAAGATAAGGTAAATTGATTTTGTTGCAATATTTTTGTTATCAGAGACTTCATTTTGGTATTTGTATATTTCAGACCTCAGACCTTTATCCGTTGATCTACCAGATGGGAAATGTTTGTTTATTGAAAAAAATAGTGAAGGAACCACTTATATCAATAAAATTGTCTCAAACTCATCCTTCGATCGAGATAATGGAGAGAATGCAGAAGTAAGCATTAATTTCATTTTATAAATATATTTTGATTAAAAGACAGTCAATGTACCTACTGATATGATCTGCATGTAATCACCGAAAATATGATGCCGCATAATAATGAAGTTATTTTAATGTTGTTAAAAATATAGTTCAACAAAGTATTTACATGATGGCATTTGTCATTTTATTCCTTTATTCGATGTTTTCGAATATTGGACGGAGTGCATCATGAAGCTCTAACGGCACTGATCCATTACTTCTACACGTCCAAACTGCTCATAACTGAAGTAAAGGTCCGATATCTACTACGTGCATCAGAGTTATTTGTTTTGACTGATGTTCTCCATGCCTGTTCTCATTTTCTGGAGGTAAATCACGCTAAATTTAAATTTTGTATAGAGTATTTGTATTTCCTTTTGGTAGTTCCCAATGAACTGCAAGTAAGTCTTCCTCGATATTATGAATCGATTAAATATGGCTACTTATTTGAGTGATTGAATCAAAGTTTATTTTAAACATTCAATATCTAGGAGAGAAGAATTTAAATGAATTATTATTTATCTTAGGTCTTCAATTCTGTCATAGCTCGGATCAAGCATGATATAGAAAAACGAAAACAATATCTGGTGTCATTGATGGAGATAGTTCGTTTTCCTCTAATGTCTCCGAGAAATCTTATTCAGAATGTGCAAGGAGAACCTTTATTAAAAACAAACACAGACTGTTGGGATTTGGAAGCTATGAATTATCATTACATAAAAGGTGAAATATTCAAAATGTATTTTCTAGTCATATAAATAAGAATTAATTGAATGATCATTTATTTTTATCTGCAGTTTTCCGCCCATTTCTGAATTGAATTTTCTCAAGTTTTATGTCTTGAAATATTTTTGACATATTAAAGGAAAATGACTTTTCGACCAATCGAGAAATTAAGAATTTTTTTGACGTTTTGATTCATAGTTTTTAAGTACACATAGCAAAAATACATATATGTATTTGAGAGTTTAACATGCCTCTATCTCGGAAACCGTAACTCTTTTGAAAAAATGTTCAATTTAAACGTTTCTGGATATTGTCCTATCTTTAATTATACCAACTCAGATTTTCGATTTTCGAGAAAATTTGTCCCCCACCCCCTTCGGGGACGGTTTTCGGAGGAAAGGAGATTTCGGATTTCCGTTTTTATGAATATGGGACCATTTCTCAAGCCTCCTCTCATGGATGAACCGAGTACGATTACTATATAAAAGGCGCGCACAAACCAGAAAAAAGCACACAGTCGAATTTTATACCTCCTCCATTCGGGGTTCGACGGTCAAAAAGGGAATTGGCTGACTTCCGAGATTAAAGATAGCAAGCTCTGATATAAGTGTTTTATAATTATTTTAGTTATCAGTTTCTATTTCGTAGAATGTATCTCCTTCAAAAATACAAATGATTAATTTATGGCATGTTTCTAATATGTGTTAGAATTATATTGAAAATCAGAGGAGAGTTTTCGAAGAAAATGAGGTAAGCATATATCAGAGTAGTACAAATGAGAAAAACTACAGCAGGGTCTAACATTGCGAGCCATTGCGTTATTAGTGCAACGATTCTATATTCTTTTCTAGTTATCTGATTACCAATCGCTCAGTAAACATTGATGGTACTCTTGTGTAGTAATCGAAATGAAAGATGTCCATAATAGTATGGGGTGAATCAAAAGGTTATGTCTGTTTATGTTACATTATTGTTTACTGATTACAGAGACAACTTATTGATTACCTGTCAACTTTCTGATAAGTAAGCGATTACTTTTCAGAGACTTATACGGACATTTATTGAATTTCATATTAATATAGCAGATACTATTTGTTGTAATTCTATCATAAATTTTTGCAGTAATCAACGTAATTCCTGTGCCTGTTTTTTATGCCTTCTTCACTTTCTAAACTTTAAAAATTTCATGATTTTCACTTGTATTGACAATATGTAAATTTTTTGTATAGGTACTTGACTAATTTTTTGAACAATTTTTATTTCGTAGTTAGATTTTCAAATATATGAAGAAAATACAAAAAAATTACGAGTCTATTTTGAAAATAAAAAAAATATATTCAAAAATTGTTTTCAAATTTCCCGCTTGAATTCTAAAAACGGCTGCAAAGTCACAATCTCCCTTAGTGTCGTAGTATTAAAGAAAGGAGGAATAGAGCAGAGAACACTATCTGACCACAGAGAAGACACAATATTGTATGTTCTCTCTGAGATGGATTTAGTCTGAACGTGTTCGATGTGGCAAATGAGAAGTGGTCGGAGTGCAGCAACACTTTTTGGAAGGTAGAGAAGATGCGGCTGCAGCCGGCTGCTACCATTCTAGACAATATTCCCACAGGTGGGAAGAAAGGAGACTATTATTTAAAGTCATGCGAGAGGTTCGATCTTGAAACTGGGCAGTGGACAAAATTAAATAATATTTATTGGCAAATAACTGTACTCGTTTTTACCAACTTCTGATTTACATAACGATAGAGTTAGTTTTAATTATTTTTCAGGTTTCAGAAATCCACGATTTCTACATAAATAAGCCAATAGTTCAAATTTCAAGTTCCTTTCGTAGCAATCCTCATCAAAATGTTTGGAGCAAATTCGCGCATTTTTTATGTTGACCTTATCTGCCCGTTTATAAGCATTTTCCCATTGTTTGCTAACATTTTCGTCCTTTGGAAACCGAGAATACATTGAATCTGCGGTGAAGACCACAGACATATAAACAAGGGAGACAGAACTTTCCATTCATAAATTTCGTTTGTTTACAATCAGACATCTTTTCCAAACATAAACGAGTTAGAAAGAGATCGCTTTAAAAAACGACAACACTGTTACCCTAGCGTCTACTGTTGAAATCATCTTTGCCATTGGCGTGCAGTTTTTAGGGGTTAATAAAAAATAGAAAAAATATTTAGCATTTTATTCATAAATCTACGTACATTTGTAGAGAAACTAATTCAACATGTTATGTATATTTCTATAAAACAAGGAATCAATAAATATGCATATCTTTAGCCTATTCTTAAGCAACTTCAAACTATAGATTATCATATTATTAAACAGTTTAGTTGAAACAATGAATCACAAACTACATAAATGTATGGATGTTAGACATATACATGATAGTAGATTTAGGCACCCAAACATATTTCTTACAGGCTTCATTCTTAGAACTTGCTGAGGATAGATAGATAGATAATATTTTATTGTTCCAGATATAATCTCCTGAATAAGGTAGAATATGCCAAAAAAAATATACGTACAACAACATTTGTTTGCATTAAACTAGGATAATTGCAATATCTAGAAAGAAAAACATTTTACTGCCTAACTCTAGGAACTCTTGTGTTCAATAATATGCTTTGTTCAGAAGAAATTTCTTTAATTTTGCTTTTAACTGTTCCAATGGCAGTTTGAATTGCAAGAAAGTTTATTTCAAAATTTTCTTGATGGAAAAATCAGCATTTTTTATGTAGCTAAATTATATTATATTAGTCTTTAAATCTTGTTTTTAACCATGTATACCTGTGCTATTTTCAAACAAATCGGGGTTTTTCTTAACAAAAATAATAGATTCTATGATATAGAGACCATAAATTATTGTTGGTACTTTATGTTTTGTGAACAGTCACATTAGTCAGAAAATGCTTACAGTTCAATGCTGGCATAATTGTAACTTCTTTGACATTTGATGGACCACCTACAAATTTGAACTTGGTAAAGACATTGGAAGCAGATTTTACAAATCTAGTGGAATTAAGAACAAATTTTAAGTATTCGATCACGAACGATGGTGTGTATATTATATATACCTATATAATTTATAACTCGTTTGATCAAGTGGAACTTAACAAAGTAAGTGAAAACAAAATATAGAAGTAGGTACTACACGCTGCAAATAAGATTCGGATAGGCAATTTTAGTAGAAGCTATAAAAATTCAAGGTTCGTTTAGTAACCTAAATAATTACCAAAAATGTTAGCGATACTATAAGCTTCCCTTGGGAAAAATTCGATAATACCTGATTTTAAGGACACGGCAATATCGGTTTGACGTAAAATTCTGTAGATGTTTTGATCAACTGTATTGCTTGTAAGAATAAAATATCTTTATACTTACAAATTTGAGGGTCCAGCAGTATTCTGTTCAACGGGGATTTTAGGCGGATCAGAAAATTTCAGATATGAAAACGTCTATAAGAACAAAACATACATGTATAAAATCTAATCAAATTTAATTGCACCTGGTTGTAGTAATGAGCCGTTTCTAGAATTGGACCAGTATTTTAATACTTTATATACTTTTCCTACAAATGTATTCAATATCTTGCAAAAATAATTGTTTATTTTAAATTGTTGAGTTTACCATATACAACAATGTAAAATTAACTTACCCATGAGATTTTATATATGATAACTCACTGACGGTTGAGTCGGAACTAAAAAATAAATACTTTCATTAAAATATACACCAGGTAAGGAGTGTTTTTTACCTGAAAGACAAGGGCTAAGTAAAAACGGTGGTATTAAATTGGGGCTCAGCAGTTGGCCTTATTTGTCTTCGCCCGGTTATCTCAGTAGTAATTATATCACTTTGATCAAAGTGATCTGAGCAAATTTGGGCAGACTTTATTAGATGCTGGTTACCCAACTCTAAGATCGAAATCCACCTCGCTCTGCGTTCTGCATTTACAGGAAAGCTACAATAATTAACAAAAAGTATTATATATATTATTTTAACTCACCCCTAATTACACAAGGTCGTTTAATAATAATTTGAAGTCCCCTAAACGTGCAGTAATACAATATTAGCATTACACAACTATATTGAGCTTTTAGGACTGACGTTGATGAAATAACACAATAATTATATTATTGCAGAAAGTTTCTGCAGGTTTGAATTTATTTGATGCAATGATTGCGAATCTGGGCATTTATAAGTTTTTAAGTACATATTCAAATTCAGCAAGATAATAAAGCTACTATGACTTGCGTGACTAACAATATAAATATTGTGCAAAATTTATTAAACGTCTTGGAGGCCCTTTAACTTATTTGTAACTACACCACTGTTCATATGCATATGATCTGACTTACGCGGTTGGAATATCCATTTTTCTTGCACACCACGCACTGGAGAACCATAGTGTAGAGCAAATATAGATAAATAAAAGTTTTATTTCTATAAATATACTCAAAATCGAAGAGAATCACAAGATGGCACAAAGACCGCAAGTCAACGCTGTAAATCTAACGATGAATGAATTTAAAACAATGACGTTTGTCATAGTAAATTATGAGTAAATACAACCGGCCAGCGTGGCCACAATTATTTACCCAGTATCTTACAATTTAATTTGATTATGAAAATATACATAATTTTGGGGATTAAAGAAACGTATTTTAATAAAGAAACGTAAACATTTATTAAATATAATAGTTTTACTTGAGTATCACTTAAACGCGCTTATTTTAAAACAATAATTTTGCTTTCGTTCCGAACTCAATCGGTAAATCTAGGGCAGACCGCGTAAGTCCGCCAACACTGCTTTTTGTTGAAAAAGATGTGTGATCGCAGCAAAATGTAGACAGTTCTGTCTCCCTTGTTTATATGTCTGTGGTGGAGACTGATAGTCTGTGTGGCATCCAGCTATGGCACAACGCATTTTGATAATTATTTAAATATAATAAAGCAATAAACAGAAGCACAACCTCACACCGACAAACAAATCAAATGAGAGTTGAGCTACTTCGTACGAACAAGCTAACCACATGACGTCAACGCGTAGATTTAGGCTCCGCCCAGAATGCGCAATATCATATCTTTGTATCATGTGTATAACCTATACCACTGACGTGACAGTTGGTGACAGTTAGGGCACATAATAGTGGGCGGTGATAATACACATCTATACAGTGCTCTTGTTGCGCTACAACCCTTGCGCTCTGAGATAGTTCACTGTTCGATTAAAAGATATTGTTTACCAAATTCCCCAACAACCAGAAATAACATGATTAAAAATTATAAAATTATGAAATATTATGACTAAATCTCAAAAAAAGACAGATAAATAAAACTAAATATCGGATTAATAGCGTCTCTTGAAAATTGTATTATAACAAAATTTTCATTCATCGATATTTTTGTCTCGGAATAAGATATTGAGATGTAGTTTTCACTAGCCTATTTCAGTATCATTTCACAACATTTTTATGATAAAAAAGTCATATTATTGCATTTAATTTCAAGAGAATTTAGCAATTTTATGTAATTATATAGAGAAACGCACTCTAGTGGCATCACTAAAAAAAACACATATTACGTGTAAGATGGATTTGATGGAGCAATAAACTATTTTTCCAACAAGACTAAGCTTGCTAAAATCCGTTCATTCGTTAAGAAGTTACAGCTGTTTATTTAAAATAACATTGAATCACCCCCCACTTTATTTCAACAGATACGTCAATTAGTTGTTCTAAACGAAAATTCTCAAATTAAGCTTAGCTTTAAAAACCATATATTTTTTTGGTACATTTACTAGTTAAAATCACTTTACAAGTTGAACATGGCGGATACGCCCCCTAGTGGGCATCTTGGAAATCTGAAAATATTTTCCATGATCTTGGTCACTTTAGTCAAAACTTTTTTTACCGCAGGTCTCTATGATGAATAGCTCCCGAGATACGGCACTTTGCATTCTTATCTGGCCACCCTGTACATCGTTTTGTAAATTTGAGGCGAAAACCGAGCCAGCTTCGTTAACCAGGTGACTAAGGCGCTACCGTCGAAAATGAGTATTTTGTAGAATAATTCAACATTCGACTATCAGGTGACCAAAAATGGCTATATGTACTTATATGTTCCTAGAGTCTATCAACGGCAATCACCAGCCCGCTGCCCGCTAGAACACATAAGTACCTATAGCCGTTTCTGGTCGCCTGATAGCCGAATGTTGAATTATTGTACAAAATACTCATTTTTGACGGTAGCGCCCTCGTCACTTGGTTAACCAAGCTCACTCGGTTTTCGCCTCAAATTTACTATACGATGTACACTTATATGTAGTATCTATCTTCTTTGCTGTAGTCTTTCCAGTACCACCATTCTATCGCATCTTGATTGTTAACTAATAATCTAGTATTGTGTATTATATTATTATTACCATATATTCGAATTTAACCCAACATGTTAGAAAATTTCACCCTGGTAAATTAAAGGCATTTATACTAAATCTGAGGGGGTGATTATTTTCCTTCCCTAAATGCAGATTATTTACTCTCTTGACAGCTTCCAGTTCAAATGCATGGAACAGACCTCATAACATTTTTATGATAAAGCGTTAAGAAATAATGATAAATAATGGCTGTTGTAGTTTGTTGTTGTAGACACAACTTCAAAATTACCAGCATCAATAGACTTAATATTATTTTTTCTTTTTCAGTGTAACATTACGAAAACTTTCACTAATAGAAGATATATAGGCTTAGGCCGGATTTTCATGGATCCGTCGGTACGTCGATACGTCAGAGCTCCCATTGGTTGTAAAATTCAGCTTCTCATTGGTTAATTGGTTATATTTTTCGGACGTTTTGACGTGCTCATGCATCCGACAATACGACAAGTCTGAATGTATATACATTGTTGCTAGATGTTTTATTAAATACGGTATAAGAAACCATTGATGGTTATTCACAGTTGTAGAATTCATGCTTTTCTGGCAAAAACAGAAATGTACTAGAACAAAACCAAGTATTATTAGGTTATACATATATTTTCGTCATATTGCACGCCTTTTCTGTCTTATACAAGAACATTTGACCTATTCACCTTTTGTAATGTTTCAATCTGGCAACATTGATTTCATTACGAAAAAAAAAATTCAGATTGATACTTGCTATCAGAGTCTCTGTTGCTATGGTCAGAAAGCAAACACTAGTTTGTTTTTGTGGCTTGGGTGCAATTTTGTTTACCACGATGGTCTTGTCTTCCCTAGGTCCCACCAAAACGCAACATCTCTTACCTATGGGTCCCACTAACTTCAGTGAATTATCAAAATATTCACTGGACATCCTCAGATAATTAAAATACTTTTCAATATCAGCTAGTCTCAGTTCATTTAATAAATTATGATAAGCGCCCTGTTCTTTTCTGCATTTAAAAATGTTTCTGATCCACAATCTTTTTGATTTACCAATTTTTTACTTTCTGATTATAAGCAAAATGTATTAAAGTGTAATATTATTTGTTTTTCGTCATTTCGTATTTATAACTTTATAATAAACAAAAGAAACTTGAAATTCAAGCAACACAAGCAACAGGCAACTGTCAGAAAAGTGAGGTTAAAGAGAATCCGATATCGGACAAAAGTTAAATTTTAACTTCTTCCGTCATCGGATACATTGAGCTATATCGGATCGACGTACCGACGGATGACGGATCCATGAAAATCCACCCTTAGGCTTCCTTTTTTGCATTGGGGATTCTGGTATTTGGAGATTCACGTCATTGGCTGAAATGTTCACGTGACCATAGCGAGAAACGTCAAAATCGCCGAATCTCCAAATACCCAAGAAGTTCATTCAGGTTCAACTTTCTGACAGTCTCCACAATTACGCGAACGCGCACTTTTCAATTGGTTTGCTTGCGTCGGCTTGTTGTCATCTGATCAGATTAGATTAAATTTATAAATATTAACTGAGGACTGTGGTTTTAGAAAAACAACTTCAAATATAGAAGAGCAGTTGATCAAACGACAAACATCGTCTGCTGGACCGTCTTCATCAATTGCTTTTTTTCTTAAATAGAATATTTAATACTAAGAATGATTTGTTCACAATTAACATAATTTTTCATATCGTATAATTTTTTTGGCAAATTTTATTAACATGTTGAAATATAGGTTCACATCATCGCCATATTACTTTGTTAGATACGTACTATAACTGTAGAAAAAGTTATAATAATGTGTACACTATTCATATTATATAAATTAGTTCATTTAAAAAGTCCTTATTTCTACTAAAAGCAACTTGAAAGCGCAAATAGCCATATCTTGCCCCGTTAATTTCAAATTCTACTAACCTCATGACGTCAATTAAGTAGGATAGAAAATACGGAGGGAGTACTTGAGTTATAAAGTGAAGCCGCGCGGAATTTAGGCAACCCGTCAAGTAAGAAGACTGGTGCGGAAGTTAACAAAGGGAACTTGCAAGAAAATAATCAGGAAGAGAAATGACAAAAAGAAGTCACAGCGTTTATTGTATTATCGTTTAGAGTACCACCTACAATCTTATAATATAAATTTTATATACGATACTTATAAAATTAATTACTACCTAAATCCGCAAAAAAAGAAACTCACATGATTTTACAAAATAAACAACACATTAATGTCCTTTAAACAAAATTAACTTATTTTAAAACTGCCTCCTAATTTCAGATATATCTATAACATTTATTGCAATAAAATGAAATCTTATATCTACATATTTGGCCGCAATTATCTTTATTAACGAAAATAAATGATTATCTAAGGGATGTTACTCGAAAACAAACTAGTTCGGTCTCAGTTTGAGACAGGCGCAATTGAAACTTCTTCTTCTTCTTAGAGTTGTTGTTGTTGGACTAATCCGTTTCAGAGAACACTGCCTCAGTCCTAAACTAAACACTGGTTTTCTGTTTTGTCCATGAGTCTTTCATTGTTCTCTCTTATCCTTGGTCATAAGACATATCAATTGGCATAATCATTTGCTCTATGACGATGAAATTGTAAGAAATTGGAAGGGGTAGTTTGCAAATTGCAGTTGGTGTTCGAGCACATGGTACAATAAGACCAGGTATGTTACATTGATGGACGCGTTTTCGTTCAGTTGACGCACCTCATCCGAAGTCCGCCATATTTGTTTTATCCCGCTTTCCAATTCAAATTAGAATATATTTTTGCTACGATTTTTGTGTATATCATCAACTAATCTTTTTATATTGATGCTTTTCATTCACTCTCTCATATTACGTATCAGAAGCAGAAATGATTAAATTTATATTTTTAATTATTGATATTTTTTTTAACTATAAAGTGGGATATTGTTTATAACCTTTTTCAATGTGTCTTCGATTATATTGTTTACTTGTAGAGAAGTTTTTAGAGAGAGAGAAATGTTGGGTGTTACCATTATCTTGGATGGAGTGTTCTCTGCACAAGAGTCACAAGAGTGTTCGTGTTCTCTGCACATGACACAATATGACAATAAATATGGCGGATTTGGGATGACTCTCGGAACATGAGGAATACCCCCATCAGAGTCATATCTCATATATTTTACTACAAATTTCTATTTTCGCGTTACTAATAAATTACTTTTAATAACAAAAAATGGATGATAAAAACACATGTATTATTTGTAGATAGAAATATCAGCATGGATAAATATTAAACACAATATGGGTATGGCATTTAATCGTAATAAATGGTCGCAGATAGTGGAATGTGTCGCTTATTTTTGTAAATACGATGATTTTATTGGGATGGGTCTCTTCAGCATATTTTACAGAATTGTTTGAAGCAAAAACTACATGTGATGGTAGCTAGAGCACCAAGAGTATTTCATATTGGAGAATGGCAGGCTCAATATTATCTATCACCGATATATATTGAATTGCGTGAATTTGAAATTGACAGACACAAAAAATAAATCAAAATACTTTAATTGTTTCCATTCATATACAGTTTTCTATAGTCCACAATAGAACAAAAAAAATCATTAAGCGACGTAAGATTCTCAAAATAACTGTACATAAAATTTGTTTTATGGTTGTTAAATATTCTGTAATGAGCTTCTTTGGTTTTGGTGAGTTTTCTAATAATAACTTTTTTTCAGTTCCTAAAGACATAGATAATACGATTTTTTCTTTTATTGGTGAAAAGAAAAAAATATCGTACAAATCTTGTAAATAACGGGTTGTTTGAATGTGTGTATGTAACACTAAGTTTTCATCAGTTCTCTCGAGCAATTTTCACCCTAATAGATTTTTTGAACGGAAAACTTTTTTAAATTATTTTTATATATTTTTAAATTATGTTCATCATAAGAATACAACTGTAAATCAACATCAAGTTAATCTGGTGAGTATTTGCATTATTATATTGCTTATTATTATGTGTATATAAGAATAACTGAAAATATATTTATATGCAAATGAATAAATCAAATTTATCTTCAGGTAAATAACAATCTAGATCTAGATGATAGATAACTGCAAGTATTTCAATTAGAATTAGGTACGCAGATGACATGGTAGTCCCTGCCCTGGCGGAATCAGTATCTACAATCTACCGACATCACATACATTACTTTATTAACACCTTAACTCAAGTAAGTACCACATTGGAATTGGAGATAAACAACTCAATAACTAGAATACTTGTTTTTAGTACAACTTCAGAAGAACATTTCCAACAACTGTGATTCCATCCAAAGTCCAAAGCATTTATTGAAGTAGTTGTATAGGTAAGGATGTAAATATGCAACTGGACCACTTAAAAGAGAATGAATAGCAGAGATATCGAAATTGCGAGAACAAGATTTAGTGATATGTAGAAACTCTGCCAACCGAAATTATCCATCTTTATAAGGCATCGAACATGTCTGTGAAACATGAGACATGGTCATTGAAGATGAAATCTTGGCTGGGGAATATAAAAGACAAACATTACAAACAGTCTGAAACACAATGCTCACAAACGAGGCGAATTTGCCAAAGAGGACACCAATTTCAGCAGAGATGGCAACAAAATCATTGTTGACACAGGTAAGTTTTATTTTATTATATATTAGATTATCTCTTAAATGAAGATGATACACTCATATATATTCACAGATTTACGTAGAAACTCGGAAAATTAGAGCACAAAATGGATGATGAACGAGAAGGTATCCTTTGCAGATCTTAGCAAGTTTTGGATCGAACATACGACCGTAGAATAAACCCACTATCCACCAAAATAGGACGATACAATTCTGAAGAAGCCTTGGTATTCAATTATGAATGTATAGATATTCATAAGTTAGAATGGTAAATGTAAATTAATGTGCATTTGTATGGGAAGCACCCAATTTTTGTAATTGTACGTAATTTTTATTTGATATATGAAGTTCTTCGCGAATGATTTGTTTTTTGTAATTTGGATTTATTGTATTAATAAAACTTTCATTATTCTAATTATAGTTTTATTCAAGGCGAAAATTGCTGTAATACCTTAGAATGTATTACAGCAATTTTTGTGAACGCATCTTCTTATCATCAATTATTATTAAATGACACGATATTTTGAATATTCCTGCAATTTTTAAATCATTGATGTGAGCGCCATCTAAGACGCAGTCGCTGGAAAATGTGGACCAATGAATTGTTAGGGATCAAAATTTATTATTGTATAAATTGAGTTGACCGTCTCTTCCCTCATTAGACTCACCAATACCCACAATTTGTCAGGTTCTTAGTTGGGTAATTTGGTAATCAGACATTACTGTGGAAAAGACCATTATTAATGATGAATGATGATTTCGAGATAAAATTCAGTATTTATTTTTTCTATGGATAGAAACACCACAAGCGTTTTGTTAATCAAATGTCATTTGTATAAGTTCGTTCAGTTTTGATATGTTTGTTTATACTGTGATATAACAGAGGCACAGGCTTGTAAGCTGTGACCGTGGTTTTGATTGGTTTCGTTAAATCAGTTATCTTCCTAAAAATATTTGTCATATTCGGCGATCTCAACATTCAACTCCAAAAATACTTGAAATACCCTGAGATCACTTGAAGTATTTCGTGATAAAAATATACCTGAAATTCCTCCGCAACTAAAAAACTTGAACCCACCAAATGAATATTTCATCCTTGTTTCAAATTTAGTGTCGTGGGTTCGGAAACTGTTTAAAAATACCTCAATAGAATCAAAAGCCATGCTGTAGGGTCTGATAGAATCTCTTTAAGTGTGCTATATTTGATTGTACCTCAGATATTGGAGCAAATTACATATAATTTTTAACTTCTCTATTATATCTAATGGAAACATGCCTAAGTTAGACCTTTAGCAAAACGCAATAATCCAACTGAATTGTGTGCTTTAAGACCAATCCGCATTCTTCCAACTCTCTCGAAAGCGTTCGAAATGATAATTAAAGAAGAGGTAACGACATATATAAGTATGACTAATTTTATGACAGATGTTCAATCTGGATTCCGTCCCCAATACAGTACAACAACAGGACTGAGTCTGATTACAGTCGCGTCAGGGCTCTTGCTCCGTTTGTGTTTAAGTAAAGTCGTTCTTTTCTTTTTTATTTTATTTGTTTATTTTGTGAGGGCTCTAAATGCACAGTTAAATACAGAATCGCACCCGAACATAAAGTGAAAAGTAAACATTTTATCATTGCACGTTGGTTTTGGGATGAAAACGAAGGAAAGGTGGAAAGTGTTATCAATCAAATTAAATCACGCTTCATTAGTTTGCACCACTTTTTCCTTGTTATTATATTATTTGGTAAACGAAAAAACAATTCATTGGGATGTTTAACTGTCGTGCTTTGACATGGGGACAATACAATATAATAATATGTAATAACTAAAATACGACTTGAACGGCATAAGTGACTACACAATTAATAAATCTGTACGAACTCGGCGAATAACGCGCTGCATCTTTTCAAAGTCCCATAACTATTTAATTTTTAGAGATAAATTTGAATTGATTCTTTAACATTTTTGTTTTATTTCGCTTAAATTTTTATAATCAATCGATAAAAAAAGGAAACTTCATTATTCATTAAGGTTTGAAAATGAATCAAATGAGAAAATGTTTTTCTTGTCACGAAAGAATGATTCGCGCAATAAATACCACTAAACAATGCCTACCACATGAACTCAAAGACTTCAGCTTGAGAAATTTTAAAAAAACATTTCAAAGTCGTCCTCGGAACAAGGTAATGATGTGTTTACTATTCTGATGACTCTTGCATTGATTTTTGGTACATGTATAATGACGTCTACGTACTAAAACTTTCATTATTAAAACATTTTGTCACTTATATATAAGAAATAAAAATTTACTAGTTTATATCTATACTTGTATCTAACCCAATATATTAACTTGTTTTTATGTATACATACATAAATTATATTTGAAGGTTTATATATACTTATGTATTTAATAGGTATGTGACTGGTAACAGATTTTATAGATTAGTGTGTACGTCCCAGGTTGGGTTTCAAAGTAGCTCTAATAGCTGAACTCCGCCCATTCATCATACTTGTTAACCTTTAAAATTGTAAACCACTGAATGCGATGAATAAAAGAATAATATTATTATTATTATAAACACAATAATTGTAGTGTTTTGTATCTTGAAATCATCACACAAAATTAACGCTAACCCATAAACTACAATGGCTATTAAACAGCCATTGGTCCTGGCTACATTGAGAACTATGTGATTGGAGGTAGCGTTTTCTTTGGCTATATAAGTAATAACTAGTCGTGAAGACTTGTTAGAGACACTTTTGCGACCACGAAAACTCTGACAAAACAGAACTTGACAACCATTTATGTTTATAATCCAACATTCTGCTGATTTTTCTCGATACTCGGTAATATTTTTACAAAAGTCTATTAAACTACACCCATAAACTTACAAAGATGTAATGCATACTTTATATAGTGAGCATAATGTAAAACAAGTTTTGATTGAATCTTAATGAACTGTTGGGAAGCTTATACATAAGTTACAATTAAAAATATTAAAACAACTTGTAAGAGCATGCTTTCTATGCAAGGAATATGCTTAGAGTATAAACGCAACATCTCTTATCTATGAAGCTTAGACTAAAGTTTACGACTAGAGTAGCGAAACTTGGAGGAAGTCATGAGATAAAATATATGAAGTGTTTTTCTCTGAGTCAAACTGATCGATTAAAATAAGAGGAGAGCACAGTTCATCTTAAAATCTATTGAATAACATACATGATCATTATTTACATTTTTATTGCAGCTTTCTATTATGCTGACTGATTTGTTTTCTTCTAATTTAAATGATCTTCGTTTTCAAACGATATACATCTCTTAACTTGAAATGCCCCTAGATTATTCACAAGTTTTATATTGTTACTATGATAATAATTTTCTGTTTCTATATTATTTACACGTTGAATTAATTCAGCGATTTCTCTCTTTTTATTAGCAACTTCAAGTTTTAGTTTATTAACTTCCTTCATTAAAGGATTAAAATATATTTGGCATATTTTATGAAGGACAGATTCTTCTAGATCCGACAGTGTCAGCTCTCTATCAAATTTTCTTGACTTCATAAATTCTCCCAATGTTTTAAATATTTGGTTTTTGGATTCACCATCATGCGTTGCCTCAGCAGGGTTATTGTTATTGCCGGCGGTGTCACTAACAGTTCTTCTACTACGCAACTCTTTGATTTCTCTCTCTATGAAAAATCAGGGACATAAAGATATTTCATTCTTAAAATTTTTATAAAAATTCTTACCAAGTTTGTCAAAAAACTCTTCAACGTTGATGATATTGAAAGACATAGTAACAGTGTAACACACTGATTTAAAATTGAATTGAAAAACTACTACTTGAACTACTTGATTCTTTTTTACATTTCTACTTCTACTCATTTTAGGCCATAAAACCTAAATTTTAAAGATCTTTAAATATCCTTTGTTTCAAGGTTTAACTGTCACTAAATAGTAAGGGTGTTCGAGCAGCGGTTCAAACCAGTCCCAAAGCGTCAGACGCCTGCGCACTTCAATTTACGATGAATAATTTATTGCCAAGTACTAGTAAGATGTTCGAGCGTAGTTTGACGATTTCCAAACTAGTCCGGACTCAGTTTGAGACGGCGCAGTTGAAGCGTCTTCGTCTTCTTAGAGTATAGTGTTCTCTGTTGTTGGAGAAATCCCTTTCAGAGAATACTACCACAGTCCTAAACTAAACCCTGGTTTGTGTTTTGTCCATCAGTCTTTCATTGATGTTCTCTCTTATCTTTGGTCATAAAACATATCTATCGGCAAAGTCATTTGTTCTATGACAACGAAATTGTAAGAAAGTAGAAGAGGTAGTTTGCAAACTGCAGTTTGGTGTTCGAGCAGAACAAAATCCCAAACTGTTTCATACCGCACATGCGCATTTTAAACAGTTATCAAACCGTCCCCAACTACTGCTCGAACAGCCTTATTATTGAGTTCAACTTATTCTTCACACCTTCGCAGCTATTTTACATTCCATGCATGATATGTTTTTATACTATGGACTCATGTTCTTGATATTCAAAATTATGTCGATTTTAATTTCTAATCGCCCCTAGTTTCAAGTAAAGCTTGTGACGTCATTACCATTTGACATATGACGTCATCGATAAAAACAATAATTTGATATGATTTTTTCTCGTTTCTTTTCAACATTTTATAACAATTATCTTGACTGGTTCAAGTAAAATGATTACCTATATCCTCGAAACTGCTATTTATCCATCATAATTGTATTTTCGAAATCGCCTTTGAATGTAAAAAAATATATACATGGTGACCCCATTTGAAAATTAAATCTATGTTATTAGAAATAATTAATAGGTATCAAAGACAATATTCTAAAAGAACTGGCTGATAGGCAAGTCACGTTGAATTAGCTTGTATAAACATTCTTGAAAAGCAGAGGCGTTACCATATAATATAGCTAAAAGGTGTCATATATGTTAAACATTGATTTACTTTATTTCCACACTGTATATAACTTTGTACTAAAAGAAATTTGCTTCAATCAACTTATTTTGATTTTGAAAACAAGACCTTTCAGAAACACACTGTATGTGTTGTTCTATTTTTGTTTGGTTTAGTCAATGACGGCCGGTCGATAGATATTATCGCTCCATCCTTGTCTTTCAATGCGCGTAAATGTTAATGGGTTTAGATTTAGATTCGCCAGACTTTCCAATCCCAATGAAAATGTCCCGTTATACTTAGTTAACACCCAACTTCTAAATTTAACAGACTTTTGTTAATTAATTTCAACTATTTGTTTCACAGACTGGTCCCAAATTAAAAAAATGAGATTCGATTTAGAGGATGTTAGTCATTTGGATTTGATCCTTTGATATATATTATGCTTATCCTGGGCGCAATTAAATCAGCACCGTTTGGAAATCATATTTATTATTTATTTTATGAAAAAAGTTATTCCTGATTAAAATGTGAATTTTGCTGAAGAGTTCTACCTTTATTTTACACAAAATCGACAAGCTTTTTTAAAAAATGTTGATGCTATTTGAAAACTACAGTCAGATATCCAACATTATCAAAGTTTTCCACATAGTGGCGACTTAACTGGACACACTGTATATCACGAAATTTTTTTAAATGGATTTCTTATTATCATCCCAGTTTTTAGAAAAAATAAGGTTTTTTTTGTGGTTTTCATTTCAATTATTACGAGAATTAAGAATTATATCGAGAAGAATCTATGGTTCGTAGTTAGCGAATTTCGTAAAATATATTGAATTCACTGTTTATTGTTGACCGACGAACACATACGGAGCAGGTATACAATTCGACTGTTTGTTTTTTCTTTTGGTTTGTACTCGTGCTTTATATAGTAAACGTAATGCGATTTTGATGATTTTTGATTCATTTGAAAGAGCAAAGTTGAGAAATGGTCTCATATATTGAAAAACTCAAATCCGTAATCTACTTTCCTCCAAAAACTCGAAAATCGAAAACCTGAGAAGGCAGAATTAAATATGGAACAATATCCGGAAATTTTTAAATTGAAGATTTTTATATTTTTTTTCGAGTTAAAGCAATGTCAAGATCAGAAATATGTGTATCAACGTTTATTTGGATTTGATTTTTCTCAATATGGGACCATTTCTCAACCCTCCTCTTTCAAATGAAACAAAAATCGTCTAAATCGGAGTACGTTTACTATGAAAAACGCACAAACAGCCATAAAAATGCAAACATACAACCGAATTGTATACCTTCTCCTTTTTATGAAGTCGGTGAAAAAATGGCAGCAATCAAAAGTTTAAGAAACATACAAAAATCTCAAATTCCCAGTTAATTTTTTTTGTCAAAACTATAAGCAATATTTTCATCCGAAGGACGAAATCTCTGTGTTTATTTTTTGCAGACAAAGTTTCGTAATAATTTAGAACGAACACAAAATTATATGCAAATTTTTGCTGATTTACTACATTTTACATTTGTCATAATTGATGGGTTCGTTATTTTTTTAGTAGTATATCGTAATTAATTTCAAGATTAATTATTGAAACAGTTGATCAAAATATCAACAGGTCAAAACTTGCTCGAACATTAAAGGAAACATTAACTAATGAATTACAGCAAAAAATATTTTAATTAGACTTTGAAGTCGCTCCACTATGACATTCCCATTGAACTTAGGGCCGATTCCATAATCAAATTTAATCTCTTATTAATTTTAATCCTAGATTAAAAATTTCATAAATTTTTTGGTTGGACATATAATTCAAACTAACTTTAGAAAAACGAAAGAGAAGGTAACTAACGTTGTAAAAGTTATTGAAAAATGCACTATTTTTATTCCATCATCGAGATATGACTTAAACAAATTGGAGAATTAATTAACTAATCTCCTATTAAGGATTCATCATGATATCGGCCCTTACACTTCTATTTATTTCAGGTCAATTCAGTGAAAAGTACGAGTGGGTTTTCCAACCTGAAAATTCTGTGCTGCAGTAACCTACAAGAACAATGAAACAAATCGAAGGACCTATAAAGGTAGCCGAATTTTGTAGAATATATTGAATTCACTGTTTATTTTTATTGAATATTTTATAAAAAAGTTATTTCTTCTCTAAATTCAATTCAACCTGATCAAAATTTAACATTTACGAGGTATTTGGCATAAATTAACCAGTACAATATAAATATAATATTATGTGTTAATTTAAATATGAATATAAATAGTTTGTCACTCCAAGTATGAAAGTAGGAGATACTTGTCCAGAAATTCAATATTTACGATGAAATTAAATACAATTTAAAGCGCGTAAAATGCAAAAACGGGACTATTACTATTATATATTGATATTATTAACAATATTTATTACTGTTTTGCACTAAATGGATATTTCATGAGTAAATTACCTTTGTATATTTTTTATAATGAATGAATGAATGAATAAAGCCAAATCCATCAAAAATATAAAAATCGTCAAAATAAAAACAGAAAAAAATATAGGTACTGCTTTATTTGATAAATCTATATATTATTACGGGATTGTAGACAATTTTTAAAGCATAAAACGTGCATGGAGGAGAATGAGATTTGGCAAAGTAAAAGTTTATATGGTGAAGTAGTGCCCACAGTTAAAATTTTGATGTATTATCCGTTAATATTTTAAATTAAAATAAATAAAAAATATGGTTTACGTGGTAGAAGTGTATTGTGTGTTGCATAACGAATTTATCTGCATTATGAAATCAATAAGTCAGGGCTGTTAGATTGTTTTATTCATGAATGACAACCCTGTGATGTAATGTTGAGGGATACATTTAAATGTGCACTTAATGTCATTTCAAGAAATTTTGATAGTAGATTAATGCATTTACAACGCAGATTTTGCAATGCAACATTTTGAATTTGATGTCACTTTTGTGAAAGGACTGCATTCTCAACATTTTGTCATTAGGGTGAAGCAATATTACCGGCGTTAAGTCGAAACATTTCAATTCGTTGTATTATAAAATAAATAGCTAGCTGTCACTGTGTTTTTTGAACTGTTACTAATATTGAATTTTAAATTTCATATGTATTGTAAGGAATTAGGCAAACAACACAGGCTAAGGTCGTTTTGGACAACTTGGAATTGTCGTAATAGAACAAAATTTCCAAAGAAATATTATATATTTGACAAAAATAAACCTCAACCGCTTAAGAACCAGAGCGAGCAAAGTGGCCAATCTGTGTCACTGGTAGGCGGTATCGATACACTACAAAACAGAGACAGACCGACAAATAAATCAGCAGCCTGGAATATTTTTTTGGACTAAGGGACCTCTGAAACGTTAATATTTTACACGATTACAATATTCTCCTTAGGGTAGCGGTAGAAAAGTACAAATCAAATATTAGAGATTATGGTGACATTGAATCGAATCTAGAAAATTCCAAGGTCTAAAAGATGATAAATTTTACAAATTATAAACAAATAACGACATATAAATTGGAAATTACAGATGTGGGCGAAATTAACCTTAGGTATAAGTCGTTCGTTCCGCAGATCAGGAATTAACTGGACAGAAATAAACGGTGGGTATGTATGATATAATATGAATAAATTCCAATTTCTTGAAATGTCAGTTTTATTGATCTTTCCCAGTGAAAAATCAAATAGACATCAATAGTCCAGTGTGTCTAGTTGAAAGTGAAATTTAGTGAACACGCCTACAAGATTTCCCAGAGATTTAATGCAAGTATGAGAAAATTCAAGAGAAATATCAACAAGAAAAAACTTACAACGCACAAAGAGGACATTTCAAAATTTACAGGGTGATTCATTCGAGTGATAAAATATATCGAAAATAGTTATCAACAAAAATTTTGGCCATCTTTGTGTTTCATTTTATAAAATTAGTTACATATTACAGCGTGTTCTATAATTATAATTATAAAAAAAAGATGAAACACCCTGTATTTAATTTTAAATTACAAAACCACTTCACTTCGCTATTACAAACAACATAAAGTTGCAATGAGTTGTAGATACATGGTATTTAATAAGTAAATAACCAATTCATTAATTTCTCTAAAATGTTATTTTTTTGAATAAAGAGATCTTTGTCTTTGTCTCTGAATTTTAGATTAAAATCGTAACAGGTTCAACGCTCTGTATAATTGAAAAGGGTTACAAGAGAAATGATCTATTGTAGCCATAGTTTTTAAAAGAGTGCTAGCACCAATTTTTGTAAGAAACTTTTTTTTGATTTCTTTTATAATAACAGATGTACAGAAATTTATCACACTCATCAACCACCCTGTATAATCAATTATCCTCCAAAAACCATACCTTCACTTGTATCTACAAGATACGATGATATCTCAATATTTACTCTTCGAACATCCTCCACCATTTTTTTTTGTGGTTATAGAGCTTCGCAATTGGATAGTTAGTGTATTGATACTCCAAAACAAATAATAAAAATATACCTACACAAAAAAAATCCAGAATATACCCAATGCCACACCCACTATCATTATACAATGTGTATGCCTACAAGCGCACGTTCTATTTGAACTACCTTTGATGGTGGGTACATAATATATTTGAACTACGTGCCCCACAACCATTGATGATACTCTCAGACAATAGAGTACCTAAAGGATGGAAAGAAAACTCAAAAGTCACATCTGGTTGTACAAATAAGTACACTAAAGTGTACTTATTGAGAAGACGTTGTTGTTTTTTTTTTATTTTCTTCCCTCTTTGTTTTTCTTCTGCTGTTATCAAAGGCGGCTTCCCTTCATGACAACCTCTGCGTAGGAGGATGTTCGATAAAGCTAAGAAGGCATGACTACATATTTGGTAAACAGTAGATTTTTTTCCATGAGAAATTCCAACCAACAGTGCGATTTTTTTCGATGAAGTACCTTCAAGACTAAAATGTATAGGGTTAGAAAGTTCTAGGGTTTATCCTGAACAATCAGGAAAAATAGTTATAGCGTATACAGGGTAAACCACAATCATCTGGTGAACCAAACTTGCCTTTTTTATTGGAACATCCTGTACATTATGTTCCATGAAGATAGCGCATAGAATCCTCTCTTCGAATATATATAGTTCACCCATATTTGTTTCAGTAGTTTTTGATATATTCAGCATTGAAGCCAATAATAAGATTTTTTTCTATTTTAAAATAATAGTATATCGCATTATCCAAAACTCTATAAAAACACGCAAACAAACAAATAAACTGTTGTCAAAAAACGGTTAGAATATGGTAACATAATATAAGTGAGCCTAAAATTAAAAATGCTCTATATAATCAACGTTGTTGTTAATGCATTTTCTATAATCATCATCCAATTTATTAAAAGAGTTAGGTTAGGTTAGTCCAATAAAATTGGATTTCGTTTGATTTAAGGTATTTATGGCGTCTGTTATTTTATTTATTAAGTCTTCCAGTGTCCTGCTTCTTTCTTTATATACCTCAGCTTTCAGGTAGCCCCATAAGAAAGCATCTAGAGGCGTTAAATCTGGACTATTGACTGGCCATTCAATACTTCCATTACTTTCACTACATAGGGGATGATAGCGGTTGTTTAAAAAATTACGGACATGAACTACATTGTGCGGTAGTGAGTGCCTCATCTTGATGTCATAATATTAGATCATTATATTGTCTAAGAGGTAAATTGTCAAAAAGATTCTCGATATCGTTTCCAAAAAAAATTATCAAATATCTTTCACAACTCAAAGATCCCTGATGGTTCCAATTTTCTTGCAATTAATATTTATTAAAATAACGAGTTGAATTACGACAAAAATTATTAAAATGTCACCAGTGTGACGTTTTGAAGTCACTCAAATTTTCCGAAAGAAAATTTTTAATTACATACTTATATGCTGACATTTCTTGTAAACCATTCCATACAAAATAATTCTGCATACCAAAGAAAAACAACACAACTATATAATATCATAAAACACATAAACTCACAAACTCATTTGACAAATAGAAGATAATGATAGAAAAACAAACAAACAAATGAAACCATTCATACAACATAGATATATATATATATATATATATATATATATATATATATATATATATATATATATATATAATAAGAATAATATCATCTATCCGGATGATAAGATGATTTCTTCTTTTATGTATATTAATAATATTAAAAATAGTAAATAACATGAATTTAATAATGTACTCATATAAGAAATATATAAATAAGTAATTTATAAGGAAGGGAGACTACAAGCGTGCTGCGTTTTGAATATTATAAATATAAATCTTCATCTGTAATAACATGGGTGACTTGTGTATTATATCGTCGAAGATAAGAAATTACAGTGATAATTTTTATATGTATTTTCATATTTATAATAATAGTCCGGTAGCTAGTTAAGTTTCTTTCAAATACTCTATCAAGGGTGTTCGAGCAGCGGTTCAAACCAGTCCCAAACCGTCAGACGCCTGATGCGCACTTCAATTTACAATGAAATAATTATTTATTCCCAAATACTACTAGTAAGATGTTCGACCAGCACTTTGACGATTTCCAAACTAGTGCGGAATCAGTTTGAGACAGGCGCAGTTGAAGCTTCTTCTTCTTCTTAGAGTATAGTGTTCTCTGATTCTCTGTTGTTGGATGAATCCCTTTCAGAGAACACTACCACAGTCCTTAAATAAACCCTCGTTTTGTGTTTTGTTCATTAGTCTTTCATTGATGTTCTTTCTCTCTTATCAGTGGTCATAAAACATATCTATCAGCATAATCATTTGTTCTATGACGACTAGATTGTAAGAAAGTGAAAAGGGTAGTTTGTAAACTGCAGTTTGGCATTCGAACAAATCAAAACTCCAAACTACTTGGAAACTGTTTCAGACTGCACATGCACATTTTAAATAGTTATCAAGCCATCCCAAACTACTGCTCGAACAACCATACTGTATCTGTAGCAGAAGCATAAATAGAAGATAGTTAGATCTAAAAAAATATTGAATTGTCCATCTTCTTCCAAACAAATTAAAATATCTGATAAATCAATCTTTACTATCAATTGTTATTCCAATAAATGAAATTGTTTTATGATGAATAATTAATTAATAATTGCAAAGTAATATTTCATATTTATTTTGTGAATATTTTGGCAGCGAAAAAAGTAAACATTTATGCATCAATAGAGATGAAGAAAGTTTTTTGACTGTTGTACAAAAAATAATTTTCTATAGATAATAATCAATTTTGTAAGGAGCAATCGTATTTTATTTATTTTCAATTTTACGATGTCAGTTATTGTCTGGTCACCAAAGAAAAATTAAATTATGAAAAACCTCAATGGTTACTGTACTAATTGAAGCACTTACAGCAAGCCTATTAATACTTGGAAATTACAACTATTATAGTCGTAAGTTACATATTTTTTCTCATTGCCATCATCATATTACGTTTTTTTTTGCTGAACTGAAAGAAAATTTACATACAGTGAATATTGTTCTTATCATTGTTATATAAAACACATGATATAAGTAATATGGTTGCTATAGTAAAATAAGTTACTTTTGACCGACAAACCAAACGGAGCAGGTAACAAGTCGACTGTTTGTTTGTCTGCATGTTTTTTTGAATGGATGTTCGCGCATCTTAAAGTAGTAAACGTGCTCCGATTTTCATGATTATGTTTTAATTTGATAGTGGACTCTTAGTTTCATTGAAAAAAATCTACACTCAACATAATCTTCCCCTCAAGAACTTCTCACAAAGGGCTCTCTCTTTGTAATTATTACTACCAGAGACTTACTACCACAGCTAATTGTTAGGAACTGATGTCAATCGATTCAGGTTTTCACTACATTTGATTTACAATTGGTGTCCGTAGTCCGTATATAAATAGTTTCTGGATATTGTCCTATCTTTAATTATACCAACTCAGATTTTCGATTTTCGAGAAAATTTGTCTCCCACCCCCTTCGGGGACGGTTTTCGGAGGAAAGGAGATTTCGGATTTCCGTTTTTATGAATATGGGACCATTTCTCAACCCTCCTCTCATGGATGAACCGAGTACGATTACTATATAAAAGGCGCGCACAAACCAGAAAAAAGCACACAGTCGAATTTTATACCTCCTCCATTCGGGGTTCGACGGTCAAAAAGGGAATTGGCTGACTTCCGAGATTAAAGATAGCAAGCTCTGATATAAGTGTTTTATAATTATTTTAGTTATCAGTTTCTATTTCGAAAAATGTATCTCCTTCAAAAATACAATTGATTAATTTATGGCATGTTTCTAATATGTGTTAGAATTATATTGAAAATCAGAGGAGAGAGTTTTCGAAGAAAATGAGGTAAGCATATATCAAAGTAGTACAAATGAGAAAAGCTACAGCAGGGTCTAACATTGCGAGCCATTGCGTTATTAGTGCAACGATTCTATATTCTTTTCTAGTTATCTGATCACCAATCGCTCAGTAAACATTGATGGTACTCTTGTGTAGTAAACGAAATGAAAGATGTCCATAATAGTATGGGGTGAATCAAAAGGTTATGTCTGTTTATGTTACATTATTGTTTACTGATTACAGAGACAACTTATTGATTACCTGTCAACTTTCTGATTAGTAAGCGATTACTTTTCAGAGACTTATACGGACATTTATTGAATTTCATATTAATATAGCAGATACTATTTGTTGTAATTCTATCATAAATTTTTGCACTAATCAACGTAATTCCTATGCCTGTTTTTTATGCCTTCTTCACTTTCTAAACTTTAAAAATTTCATGATTTTCACTTGTATTGACAATATGTAAATTTGTTTTATAGGTACTTGACTAATTTTTTGAACAATTTTCATTTCGTAGTTAGATATTCAATTAAATGAAAAAAATACAAAAAAAATACGAGTCTATTGTGAAAATAAAAAAAATATATTCAAAAATTGTTTTCAAATTTCCCGCTTGGATTCTAAAAACGGCTGCAAAGTCACAATCTCCCTTAGTGTCCCATGGTATTAAAGAAAGGAGGAATAGAGCAGAGAACACTATCTGACCAGAGAGAAGACACAATATTGTATGTTCTCTCTGAGATAGATTTGTTCATCGACTTGATTACTACGTCACTATCTTGGTCGATTTTGATAGGCGTTCGCAGTCACGTGATAATGGGTATGAAATTACAATTATTTAAATTGATTAAATTTTAAATTCTAAGAGAAATTTAACCTGCATAATGTGATTTTTGGTATGTTAGGACTACCTAATATGATCTGAACATCACTTTATATTGAAATCCATTAATGTCAAGTTCATTTATAAATTAATAAAATTCAACTGGAGATAATTTACAGATTGGTGGTTCAGACACAGAAGAGAGATGTGTGAACGTGTTCGATGTGGCAAATGAGAAGTGGTCGGAGTGCAGCAACACTTTTTGGAAGGTAGAGGAGATGCGGCTGCAGCCGGCTGCTACCATTCTAGACAATCTTCCCACAGGTGGGAAGAAAGGAGACTATTATTTAAAGTCATGCGAGAGGTTCGATCTTGAAACTGGGGAATGGACAAAATTAAATGATATGTTGGACGGGACATGAGGACATGACATTTGTGCAATGAACGGAAAAATTTACGCCTAAGTTCCACCACTGTGACCTGTTTAGGGTTAAATAATTCAATTGTTTGCTTTTATTTATATGGTTTCACTATATTTCGCATCAACCAACTCCTAATATCTGTAAAATAACAGTCTTTTTTAATATTTGTGTTCTGTGGAATGTTACTCACCGGAGACGGATTCTTGGACAAGTTTTCCTTATATGACTACTCCTAGGTCATTTCCCAGTAAGTTCCAATTATATTTGTTCTATAGCAGCGAAATTCTTTCAAATTTTAAATCAACGAATAATTTATTGAACTAGGTGTAGGGGTTACAAATTTTTGTGTGAGATTTTTTCATTCTTTTAATTTTTGCAGATACTTCTAGCAGTCTGTACGCAAGCCTAGTGTATTTATATACTAAAAAAAGCAAAGTATATACATAACTTACATCTAGAATTATAGTACATAGTACATATATATGACATATTTAGTATCCTTAACTGAGAATCATACAGTTATACTTTTGATTGATAATAACCATTTTTTAGTAGTTCTTTTTTACTAATGTTTAATATTTTTAATTCCTTTGGTAGCATATGAAAATTTTTATTGGCAAATAACTGTACTCGTTTTTACCAACTTCTGATTTACATAACGGTAGAGTTAGTTTTAATTATTTTTCAGGTTTCAGAAATCGACGATTTCTACATAAATAAGCCAATAGTTCAAATTTCAAGTTCCTTTCGTAGCAATCCTCATCAAAATGTTTGGAGCAAATTCGCGCATTTTTTATGTTGACCTTATCTGCCCGTTTATAAGCATTTTCCCATTGTTTGCTAACATTTTCGTCCTTTGGAAACCGTGAAGACTGATAGTCTGTGTGGCATCCAGCTATGGCACAACGCATTTTGATAATTATTTAAATATAATAAAGCAATAAACAGAAGCACAACCTCACACCGACAAACAAATCAAATGAGAGTTGAGCTACTTCGTACGAACAAGCTAACCACATGACGTCAACGCGTAGATTTAGGCTCCGCCCAGAATGCGCAATATCATATCTTTGTATCATGTGTATAACCTATACCACTGACGTGACAGTTGGTGACAGTTAGGGCACATAATGGTGGGCGGTGATAATACACATCTATACAGTGCTCTAGTTGCGCTTCAACCCTTGCGCTCTGAGATAGTTCACAGTTCGATTAAAAGATATTGTTTACCAAATTCCCCAACAACCAGAGATAACATGATTAAAAATGATAAAATTATGAAATTTTATGACTAAATCTCAAAAAAAGACAGATAAATAAAACTAAATATCGGATTAATAGCGTCTCTCGAAAATTGTATTATAACAAAATTTTCATTCATCGATATTTTTGTCTCGGAATAAGATATTGAGATGTAGTTTTCACTAGCCTATTTCAGTATCCTTTCACTACATTTTTATGATAAAAATGTCATATTGCATTTAATTTCAAGAGAATTTAGCAATTTTATGTAATTATATAGAGAAACGCACTCTAGTGGCATCACTAAGAAATACACATATTACGAGTAAGATGGATTTGATGGAGCAATAAACTATTTTTCCAACAAGACTAAGCTTGCTAAAATCCGTTCATTCGTTAAGAAGTTACAGCTGTTTATTTAAAAGAACATTGAATCACCCCCACCACTTTATTTCAACAGATACGTCAATTAGTTCTAAACGAAAATTCTCAAATTAAGCTTAGCTTTAAAAACCATATATTTTTTTGGTACATTTACTAGTTAAAATCACTATACAAGTTGAACATGGCGGATACGCCCCCTTATGGCCATCTTGGAAATCTGAAAATATTTTCCATGATCTTCTATTGGTCACTTTAGTCAAAACTTTTTTTACTGCAGGTCTCTATGATGAATAGCTCCCGAGATACGGCACTTTGCATTCTTATCTGGCCACCCTGTACATCGTTTTGTAAATTTGAGGCGAAAACCGAGCGAGCTTCGTTAACCAGGTGACTAAGGCGCTACCGTCGAAAATGAGTATTTTGTAGAATAATTCAACATTCGACTATCAGGCGACCAGAAATGGCTATAGGTACTTATGTGTTCCTAGAGTCTCTCAACGGATATCACCAGCCCGCTGCCCGCTAGAACACATAAGTACCTATAGCCGTTTCTGGTCGCCTGATAGCCGAATGTTGAATTATTGTACAAAATACTCATTTTTGACGGTAGCGCCCTCGTCACTTGGTTAACGAAGCTCACTCGGTTTTCGCCTCAAATTTACTATACGATGTACACTTATATGTATTATCTATCTTCTTTGCTATAGTCTTTGCAGTACCACCATTCTATCGCATCTTGATTGTTAACTAATAATCTAGTATTATGTATTATATTATTATTACAACATATTCGAATTTAACCCAACATGTTAGAAAATTTCACCCTGGTAAATTAAAGGCATTTATACTAAATCTGAGGGGATGATTATTTTCCTTCCCTAAATGCAGATTATTTACCCTCTTGACAGCTTCCAGTTCAAATGCATGGAACAGACCACATAACATTTTTATGATAAAGCGTTAAGAAATAATGATAAATAATGGCTGTTGTAGTTTGTTGTTGTAGACACAACTTCAAAATTACCAGCATCAATAGTAACATATAACATTACGAAAACTTTTACTAATAGAAGATATATAGGCTTAGGCCGGATTTTCATGGATCCGTTGGTACGTCGATACGTCAGAGCTCCCATTGGTTGTAAAATTCAGCTTCTCATTGGTTAATTGGTTAAATTTTTCGGACGTTTTGACATGCTCATGCATCCGACAATACGACAAGTCTGAATGTATATACATTGTTGCTAGATGTTTTATTAAATACGGTATAAGAAACCATTGATGGTTATTCACAGTTGTAGAATTCATGCTTTTCTGGCAAAAACAGAAATGTACTAAAATAAAACCAAGTATTATTAGGGTTATACATATATATCGTCATATTGCACGCCTTTTCTGTCTTATACAAGAACATTTGACCTATTCACCTTTTGTAATGTTTCAATCTGGCAACATTGATTTCATTACGAAAAAAAAAATCAGATTGCTACTTGCTATCAGAGTCTCTGTTGCTATGGTCAGAAAGCAAACACTAGTTTGTTTTTGTGGCTTGGGTGCAATTTTGTTTACCACGATGGTCTTGTCTTCCCTAGGTCCCACCAAAACGCAACATCTCTTATCTATGGGTCCCACTAACTTCAGTGAATTATCAAAATATTCACTGGACATCCTCAGATAATTAAAATACTTTTCAATATCAGCTAGTCTCAGTTCATTTAATAAATTATGATAAGCGCCCTGTTGTTTTCTGCATTTAAAAATGTTTCTGATCCACAATCTTTTTGATTTACCAATTTTTTATTTTCTGATTATAAGCAAAATTTATAAAAGTTTAATATTATTTGTTTTTCGTCATTTCGTATTTATAACTTTATAATAAACAAAAAAAACTTGAAATTCAAACAACACAAGCAACAGGCAACTGTCAGAAAAGTGAGGTTGAAGAGAATCCGATATCGGACAAAAGTTAAATTTTAACTTCTTCCGTCATCGGATACATTGAGCTATATCAGATCGACGTACCGACGGATCCATGAAAATCCACCCTTAGGCTTCCTTTTTTGCATTGGGGATTCGGGTATTTGGAGATTCACGTCACTGGCTGAAATGTTTACGTGACCATAGCGAGAGACGTCAAAATCGCCGAATCTCCAAATACCCAAGAAGTTCATTCAAGTTCAACTTTCTGACAGTCTCCACAATTACGCGCACGCGCAATTTTCAATTGGTTTGCTTGCGTCGGCTTGTTGTCATCTGATCAGATTAGATTAAATTTATAAATATTAACTGAGGACTGTGGTTTTGGAAAAACAACTTCAAATATAGAAGAGCAGTTGATCAAACGACAAACATCGTCTGCTGGACCGTCTTCATCAATTGTTTTTTTTCTTAAATAGAATATTTAATACTAAGAATGATTTGTACACAATTAAAGCCCGCTGCAGACGGAGTATTTTTTGCTGCATGTTTCCTTGATGGGAGCTAGGCTTGGTGCTGTGCATGCTTCCGTGTGAGAAAATGACATCGCGTGCACGGTTGGTTGCTTGAAATCGTGCATGATTTGATGATAGAACCGGTGCTATTTTTGGTGATTGTTTTCATGCATCGTGCCTTGTCGGACACACACAAAACAACATGTTATTTTAATTGTTGGGACCTTTTCTCTGTTGTAACAATGATTAAAAATAGAGCTTGATTAGAATGATCAATATTTTGTATCATTTGTCACAGTCATATTTCTCGGTACTGTCATTTTACATGCATGATGGCCTGCATAGTGTGAAGCCAACACAAGCATGGGAGCCATCAGCACACCATGCGCGGCAGCATTAATCGGACCGTGCAGCAAAACAAGCAAGCAATCATGCAGCAAAACATACTCCGTCTGCAGCGGGCTTAACATAATTTTTCATATCGTATAATTTTTTTGGCAAATTTTATTAACATGTTGAAATATAGGTTCACATCATCGCCATATTACTTTGTTAGATACGTACTATAACTGTAGAAAAAGTTATAATAATGTGTACACTATTCATATTATATAAAATAGTTCATTTAAAAAGTTCTTATTTCTACTAAAAGCAACTTAAAAGCGCAAATAGCTATATCTTGCCCCGTTAATTTCAAATTCTACTAACCTCATGACGTCAATTAAGTAGGATAGAAAATACGGAGGGAGTACTTGAGTTATAAAGTGAAGCCGCGCGGAATTTAGGCAACCCGTCAAGTATGAAGACTGGTGCGGACGTTTACAAAGGGAACTTGCAAGAAAATCATCAGTTTTGCTGATGTTCTGCTTTTTTGCTTGCTATAAGGAAGAGAAATGACCCAAAAAATTCACAGCGTTTATTGTATTATCGTTTAGAGTACCACCTACAATCTTATAATATAAATTTTATATACGATACTTATAAAATTAATTACTACCTAAATCCGCAAAAAAAGAAACTCACATGATTTTACAAAATAAACAACACATTAATGTCCTTTAAACAAAATTAACTTACTTTAAAACTGCCTCCTAATTTCAGATAAATCTATAACATTTATTGCAATAAAATGAAATCTTATACCTACATATTTGGCCGCAATTATCTTTATTAACGAAAATAAATGATTATCTAAGGGATGTTACTCGAAAACGTGGCCATTGAGGGTTTCAAAAATAGTGGAATTTGAAAATTATTGCAAAACCTTATTGGACAAATGCACTGGCGTATATTGTCTTGCTTAGGTTTTCTCACCACTTTTACGAAGGCCTGACGAATGGACTTATTACTTATAAATCAGCGGAAGGATAAAGCAAATCATCTCATTTTTCACTGCTATGAGCAATGTTCATACTTCGCGGGTTACCTATACGCCAGGTGGCTTCACTACCACGCAATGCACTCTAAACCAATGCTACCTCTATACCTTCTGACCTCCTTGACGTCAATGCGCCGACTGGACGAAATTGAGACGGTTATTTTGCATAATATCTTTGTATCATAGTATCATGTCACGTACCACAGACAACAGAAAAATTTGAGTTCACCATAAGGGTGTTCGAGCAGCGGTTCAAACCAGTCCCAAACCGTCAGACGCCTGCGCACTTCAATTTACGATGAAATAATTGATTCCCAACTACTAGTAAGATGTTCGAGCAGCAGTTTGACGATTTCCAAACTAGTTCGGTCTCAGTTTGAGACAGGCGCACTAAACACTGGTTTTGTGTTTTGTCCATGAGTCTTTCATTGTTCTCTCTTATCCTTGGTCATAAGACATATCTATCGGTATAATCATTTGCTCTATGACGATGAAATTGTAAGAAACTGGAAGGGGTAGTTTGCAAATTGCAGTTGGTGTTCGAGCACATGGTACAATAAGACCAGGTATCTTACACTGATGGACGCGTTTTCGTTCAGTTGACGCACCTCATCCGAAGTCCGCCATATTTGTTTTATCCCGCTTTCCAATTCAAATTAGAATATATTTTTGCTACGATTTTTGTGTATATCATCAACTAATCTTTTTATATTCATGCTTTACATTCACTCTCTCATATTACGTATCAGAAGCAGAAATGATTAAATTTATATTTTTAATTAAAATTGACAGTATATTCGATTATACGGTGTAAATCACTTACGTTAACTATGATGTTATAGCAGAGAACAGAGATTCTGTTCTCTGGTTTAAGATATGAAAACTTGACGAAAGCCTTATTGATATTTTTTTTGAACTATAAAGTGGGATATTGTTTATAACCTTTTTCAATGTGTCTTCGATTATATTGTTTACTTGTAGAGATGTTTTTAGAGAGAAAGAAATGTTGGGTGTTACCATTATCTTGAATGTAGTGTTCTCTGCACAAGAGTCACAAGAGTGTTCGTGTTCTCTGCACATGACACAATATGACAATAATTATGGCGGATTTGGGATGACTCTCGGAACATGAGGAATACCCCATCATACTCATATCTCATATATTTTAGTACAAAATTCTATTTTCGCGTTACTAATAAATTAATTTTTAATAACGAAAAATGGATGATAAAAACACATGTATTATTTGTAGATAGAAATATCAGCATGGATAAATATTAAACACAATATGGGTATGGCATTTAATCGTAATAAATGGTCGCAGATAGTGGAATGTGTCGCTTATTTTTGTAAATACGATGATTTTAATTGGGATGGGTCTCTTCAGCATATTTTACAGAATTGTTTGAAGCAAAAACTACATGTGATGGTAGCTAGAGCACCAAGAGTATTTCATATTGGAGAATAGTAGGCTCAATATTATCTATCACCGATATATATTGAATAGCGTGAATTTCAAATTGACAGACACAAAAAATAAATCAAAATACTTTAAATGTTTCCATTCATATACATTTTTCTATAGTCCACAATAGAACAAAAAAAATCATTAAGCGACGTAACATTCTCAAAATAACTGTTCATAAAAGTTGTTTTATGGTTGTTAAATATTCTGTAATGAGCTTCTTTGGTTTTGGTGAGTTTTCTAATGATAACTTTTTTTTTCAGTTCCAAAAGACATAGATAATACGAATTTTTTCTTTTATTGGTGAAAAGAAAAAAATATCGTATAAATCTTGTAAATAACGGGTTGTTTGAATGTGTGTATGTAACACTAAGTTTTCATCAGTTCTCTCGAGCAATTTTCACCCTAATAGATTTTTTGAACGGAAAACTTTTTTAAATTATTTTTATATATTTTTAAATTATGTTCATCATAAGAATACAACTGTAAATCAACATCAAGTTAATCTGGTGAGTATTTGCATTATTATATTGCTTATTATAATGTGTATACAAGAATAACTGAAAATATATTTATATGCAAATGATTAAATCAAATTTATCTTCAGGTAAATAACAATCTAGATCTAGATGATAGATAACTGCAAGTATTTCAATTAGAATTAGGTACGCAGATGACATGGTAGTCCCTGCCCTGGCGGAATCAGTATCTACAATCTACCGACATCACATACATTACTTAATTAACCCCTTAACTCAAGTAAGTATCACATTGGAATTGGAGATAAACAACTCAATAACTAGAATACTTGTTTTTAGTACAACTTCAGAAGAACATTTCTAACAACTGTGATTCCATCCAAAGTCCAAAGCATTTATAGAAGTTGTTGTATAGGTAAGGATGTAAATATGCAACTGGACCACTTAAAAGAGAATAGCAGAGATATCGAAATAGCGAGAACAAGATTTAGTGATATGTAGAAACTCTGCCAACCGAAATTATCCATCTTTATAAGGCATCGAACATGTCTGTGAAACATGAGACATGGTCATTGAAGATGAAATCTTGGCTGGGGAATATAAAAGACAAACATTACAAACAGTCTGAAACACAATGCTCACAAACGAGGCGAATTTGCCAAAGAGGACACCAATTTCAACAGAGATGGCAACAAAATCATTGTTGACACAGGTACACTCATATATATTCACAGATTTACGTAGAAACTCGGAAAATTAGAGCACAAAATGGATGATGAACGAGAAGGTATCCTTTGCAGATCTTAGCAAGTTTTGGATCGAACATACGACCGTAGAATAAACCCACTATCCACCAAAATAGGACGATACAATTCTGAAGAAGCCTTGGTATTCAATTATGAATGTATAGATATTCATAAGTTAGAATGGTAAATGTAAATTAATGTGCATTTGTATGGGAAGCACCCAATTTTTGTAATTGTACGTAATTTTTATTTGATATATGAAGTTCTTCGCGAATGATTTGTTTTTTGTAATTTGGATTTATTGTATTAATAAAACTTTCATTATTCTAATTATAGTTTTATTCAAGGCGAAAATTGCTGTAATACCGTAGAATGTATTACAGCAATTTTTGTGAACGCATCTTCTTATCATCAATTATTATTAAATGACACGATATTTTGAATATTCCTGCAATTTTTAAATCATTGATGTGAGCGCCATCTAAGACGCAGTCGCTGGAAAATGTCGACCAATGAATTGTTAGGGATCAAAAATGTATTATTGTATAAATTGAGTAGACCGTCTCTTCCCTCATTAGACTCACCACTACCCACAATTTGTCAGGTTCTTAGTTGGGTAATTTGGTAATCAGACATTACTGTGGAAAAGACCATTATTAATGATGAATGATGATTTCGAGATAAAATTCAGTATTTATTTTTTCTATGGATAGAAACACCACAAGCGTTTTGTTAATCAAATGTCATTTGTATAAGTTCGTTCAGTTTTGATATGTTTGTTTATATTGTGATATAACAGAGGCACAGGCTTGTAAGCTGTGACCGTGGTTTTGATTGGTTTCGTTAAATTAGTTATCTTCCTGAAAATATTTGTCATATTCGGCGATCTCAACATTCAACTCCAAAAATACTTGAAATACCCTGAGATCACTTGAAGTATTTCGTGATAAAAATATACCTGAAATTCCTCCGCAACTAAAAAACTTGAACCCACCAAATGAATATTTCATCCTTGTTTCAAATTTAGTGTCGTGGGTTCGGAAACTGTTTCAAAATACCTCAATAGAATCAAAAGCCATGCTGTAGGGTCTGATAGAATCTCTTTAAGTATGCTATATTTGATTGTACCTCAGATATTGGAGCAAATTACATATAATTTTTAACTTCTCTATTATATCTAATGGAAACATGCCTAAGTTAGACCTTTAGCAAAACGCAATAATCCAACTGAATTGTGTGCTTTAAGACCAATCCGCATTCTTCCAACTCTCTCGAAAGCGTTCGAAATGATAATTAAAGAAGAGGTAACCATATATATATAAGTATGACTAATTTTATGACAGATGTTCAATCTGGATTCCGTCCCCAATACAGTACAACAACAGGACTGAGTCTGATTACAGTCGCGTCAGGGCTCTTGCTCCGTTTGTGTTTAAGTAAAGTCGTTCTTTTCTTTTTTATTTTATTTGTTTATTTTGTGAGGGCTCTAAATGCACAGTTAAATACAGAATCGCTCTCGAACATAAAGTGAAAAGTAAACATTTTATCATTGCACGTTGGTTTTGGGATGAAAACGAAGGAAAGGTGGAAAGTGTTATCAATCAAATTAAATCACGCTTCATTAGTTTGCACCACTTTTTCCTTGTTATTATATTATTTGGTAAACGAAAAAACAATTCATTGGGATGTTTAACTGTCGTGCTTTGACATGGGGACAATACAATATAATAATATGTAATAACTAAAATACGACTTGAACGGCATAAGTGACTACACAATTAATAAATCTGTACGAACTCGGCGAATAACGCGCTGCATCTATTCAAAGTCCCATAACTATTTAATTTTTAGAGATAAATTTGAATTGATTCTTTAACATTTTTGTTTTATTTCGCTTAAATTTTTATAATCAATCGATAAAAAAAGGAAACTTCATTATTCATTAAGGACTCAGGTTGATTGAAAATGAATCAAATGAGAAAATGTTTTTCTTGTCACGAAAGAATGATTCGCGCAATAAATACCACTAAACAATGCCTACCACATGAACTCAAAGACTTCAGCTTGAGAAATTTTAAAAAAACATTTCAAAGTCGTCCTCGGAACAAGGTAATGATGTGTTTACTATTCTGATGACTCTTGCATTGATTTTTGGTACATGTATAATGACGTCTACGTACTAAAACTTTCATTATTAAAACATTTTGTCACTTATATATAAGAAATAAAAAATTACTAGTTTATATCTATACTTGTATCTAACCCAATATATTAACTTGTTTTTATGTATACATACATAAATTATATTTGAAGGTTTATATATACTTATGTATTTAATAGGTATGTGACTGGTAACAGATTTTATAGATTAGTGTGTACGTCCCAGGTTGGGTTTCAAAGTAGCTCTAATAGCTGAACTCCGCCCATTCATCATACTTGTTAACCTTTAAAATTGTAAACCACTGAATGTGATGAATAAAAGCATATTATTATTATTATTATAAACACAATAATTGTAGTGTTTTGTATCTTGAAATCATCACACAAAATTAACGCTAACCCATAAACTACAATAGCTATTAAACAGCCATTGGTCCTGGCTACATTGAGAACTATGTGATTGGAGGTAGTGTTTTCTTTGGCTATATAAGTAATAACTAGTCGTGAAGACTTGTTAGAGACACTTTTGCGACCACGAAAACTCTGACAAAACAGAACTTGACAACCATTTATGTTTATAATCCAACATTCTGCTGATTTTTCTCGATACTCGGTAATATTTTTACAAAAGTCTATTGAACTACACCCATAAACTTACAAAGATGTAATGCATACTTTATATAGTGAACATAATGTAAAACAAGTTTTGATTGAATCTTAATGAACTGTTGGGAAGTTTATACATAAGTTACAATTAAAAATATTAAAACAACTTGTAAGAGCATGCTTTCTATGCAAGGAATATGCTTAGAGTATAAACGCAACATCTCTTATCTATAAAGCTTAGACTAAAGTTTACGACTAGAGTAGCGAAACTTGGAGGAAGTCATGAGATAAAATATATGAAGTGTTTTTCTCTGAGTCAAACTGATCGATTAAAATAAGAGAGCACAGTTCATCTTAAAATCTATTGAATAACATACATGATCATTATTTACATTTTTATTGCAGCTTTCTATTATGCTGACTGATTTGTTTTCTTCTTATTTAAATGATCTTCGTTTTCAAACGATATACATCTCTTAACTTGAAATGCCCCTAGATTATTCACAAGTTTTATATTGTTACTATGATAATAATTTTCTGTTTCTATATTATTTACACGTTGAATTAATTCAGCGATTTCTCTCTTTTTATTAGCAACTTCAAGTTTTAGTTTATTAACGTCCTTCATTAAAGGATTAAAATATATTTGGCATATTTTATGAAGGACAGATTCTTCTAGATCCGACAGTGTCAGCTCTCTATCAAATTTTCTTGACTTCATAAATTCTCCCAATGTTTTAAATATTTGGTTTTTGGATTCACCATCATGCGTTGCCTCAGCAGGGTTATTGTTATTGCCGGCGGTGTCACTTACAGTTCTTCTACTACGCAACTCTTTGATTTCTCTCTCTATGAAAAATCAGGGACATAAAGATATTTCATTCTTAAAATTTTTATAAAAATTCTTACCAAGTTTGTCAAAAAACTCTTCAACGTTGATGATATTGAAAGACATAGTAACAGTGTAACACACTGATTTAAAATTGAATTGAAAAACTACTACTTGAACTACTTGATTCTTTTTTACATTTCTACTTCTACTCATTTTAGGCCATAAAACCTAAATTTTAAAGATCTTTAAATATCCTTTGTTTCAAGGTTTAACTGTCACTAAATAGTAAGGGTGTTCGAGCAGCGGTTCAAACCAGTCCCAAAGCGTCAGACGCCTGCGCACTTCAATTTACGATGAATAATTTATTCCCAAGTACTAGTAAGATGTTCGAGCAGCAGTTTGACGATTTCCAAACTAGTCCGGACTCAGTTTGAGACGGCGCAGTTGAAGCGTCTTCGTCTTCTTAGAGTATAGTGTTCTCTGTTGTTGGAGAAATCCCTTTCAGAGAATACTACCACAGTCCTAAACTAAACCCTGGTTTGTGTTTTGTCCATCAGTCTTTCATTGATGTTCTCTCTTATCTTTGGTCATAAAACATATCTATCGGCAAAGTCATTTGTTCTATGACAACGAAATTGTAAGAAAGTAGAAGAGGTAGTTTGCCAACTGCAGTTTGGTGTTCGAGCAGAACAAAATCCCAAACTGTTTCATACCGCACATGCGCATTTTAAACAGTTATCAAACCGTCCCCAACTACTGCTCGAACAGCCTTATTATTGAGTTCAACTTATTCTTCACACCTTCGCAGCTATTTTACTTTCCATGCATGATATGTTTTTATACTATGGACTCATGTTCTTGATATTCAAAATTATGTAATGTGTGTTGCGTGTTGATTACATTTTTCAGAAATATGAAATATTTAATTTGCGTGTTCCTGTTTTTGAGATAATAACGATAAACATTGTTAAGTATATGAAATTCTTGAAGGCGACAACATGGATGCAATTAAAATTTTAAAACATCTCACTAAAAAAATACAACCACAGATGAAGATTACAACCCTACACGGCCGTTATTTGGTAACAAGCATTTGATCATTCGATCCAACGGAATTTATCTATGATTCGATCCGTTCGACACAGAGAACACCTACCTCCTTCGACATCACGGAGATAAATAAACAGAGAGAACATACAATTATTGTATGTTATCTCTGGTAGGAAGTGTCGTAGCAGTAGCACAAAAAGAATTATACTTTATACTGTTGTCGTAGTGTTCTCTGGCTGCTCGGCTGTGAGTGTGAATCCCGTAGAAAGTGGTGGTGGTGGATCGGTAGTATTCGGTAGGTATGTTTTCTCCAGAGAAAACATACCTCCAAGTTTTCTCTGATCGGTACTTTCAGGTAGTTTGATGTGTTTATGTTGCAATATGTAAGTATTTCTTTCTCAGTTTATTTTAGCTTCAGAAATCAATAGTATTCTTCTCACTGAGTCTACTGATACTAGGTTTATTATGCGTAATTGAAAATAAATACAATGTTATGATTGCGGATGTTGATTTTAGTGCATTAGTTTGTATTTTTGACTTACCCTCATATTATCCTGTATTGTTGATATACAGTTCTATAGATAAATTCAAAGATTCCAACAAGCTGAATCGATATCGATCGACATTTGCTATTGGAAAATTTGAAAATAAGAATAATAAGAATGCTAATTCACTATTACTAACTTTGGTTGGATTAAGGTTAGGTGAATTTTAGACTTCATCTTCAGATGTTAAGCTTTCTCTCTTTGTAATTATTACTACCAGAGACTTACTACCACAGCTAATTGTTAGGAACTGATTTCAATCGATTCAGGTTTTCACTACATTTGATTTACAACTGGTGTCCGTAGTCCGTATATAAATAGTTTATCTATGTATTAGTTTAGTCTATGGTTGTCCGTTGACTCAGTTAATCAAGTAATATCGATTTTTCTTAAATGTTGGAAACACGCTTTCTTAAACTAAATCCTTAATAATAAATTATAATAATTATTAACTAAATTCTGACTGCACGTACGTTACATAACCTCATTAATCTGGAAAATCAGTATCAAAACCACTTCTCTCAGTCTAGGGCTCCGTATAATCACAGCATCTGTTATCTATTACCGGTGTAACTTTTGGCTTAGACATGAATGCTTCCAAGATAAGGTAAATTGATTTTGTTGCAATATTTTTGTTATCAGAGACTTCATTTTGGTATTTGTATATTTCAGACCTCAGACCTTTATCCGTTGATCTACCAGATGGGAAATGTTTGTTTATTGAAAAAAATAGTGAAGGAACCACTTATATCAATAAAATTGTCTCAAACTCATCCTTCGATCGAGATAATGGAGAGAATGCAGAAGTAAGCATTACATTTCATTTTATAAATATATTTTGATTAAAAGACAGTCAATGTACCTACTGATATGATCTGCATGTAATCACCGAAAAGATGATGCCGCATAATAATGAAGTTATTTTTATGTTGTTAAAAAATATAGTTCAACAAAGTATTTACATGATGGCATTTGTCATTTTATTCCTTTATTCGATGTTTTCGAATATTGGACGGAGTGCATCATGAAGCTCTAACGGCACTGATCCATTACTTCTACACGTCCAAACTGCTCATAACTGAAGTAAAGGTCCGATATCTACTACGTGCATCAGAGTTATTTGTTTTGACTGATGTACTCCATGCCTGTTCTCATTTTCTGGAGGTAAATCACGCTAAATGTAAATTTTGTATAGAGTATTTGTATTTCCTTTTGGTAGTTCCCAATGAACTGCAAGTAAGTCTTCCTCGATATTATGAATCGATTAAATATGGCTACTTATTTGAGTGATTGAATCAAAGTTTTTTTTAAACATTCAGTATCTAGGAGAGAAGAATTTAAATGAATTATTATTTATCTTAGGTCTTCAATTCTGTCATAGCTCGGATCAAGCATGATATAGAAAAACGAAAACAATATCTGGTGTCATTGATGGAGATAGTTTGTCTCCGAGAAATCTTATTCAGAATGTGCAAGGAGAACCTTTATTAAAAACAAACACAGACTGTTGGGATTTGGAAGCTATGAATTATCATTACATAAAAGGTGAAATATTCAAAATGTATTTTCTAGTCATATAAATAAGAATTAATTGAATGATCATTTATTTTTATCTGCAGTTTTCCGCCCATTTCTGAATTGAATTTTCTCAAGTTTTATGTCTTGAAATATTTTTGACATATTAAAGGAAAATGACTTTTCGACCAATCGAGAAATTAAGAATTTTTTTGACGTTTTGATTCATAGTTTTTAAGTACACATAGCAAAAATACATATATGTATTTGAGAGTTTAACATGCCTCTATCTCGGAAACTGTAACTCTTTTGAAAAAATGTTCAATTTAAACGTTTCTGGATATTGTCCTATCTTTAATTATACCAACTCAGATTTTCGATTTTCGAGAAAATTTGTCCCCCACCCCCTTCGGGGACGGTTTTCGGAGGAAAGGAGATTTCGGATTTCCGTTTTTATGAATATGGGACCATTTCTCAAGCCTCCTCTTATGGATGAACCGAGTACGATTACTATATAAAAGGCGCGCACAAACCAGAAAAAAGCACACAGTCGAATTTTATACCTCCTCCATTCGGGGTTCGACGGTCAAAAAGGGAATTGGCTGACTTCCGAGATTAAAGATAGCAAGCTCTGATATAAGTGTTTTATAATTATTTTAGTTATCAGTTTCTATTTCGTAAAATGTATCTCCTTCAAAAATACAAATGATTAATTTATGGCATGTTTCTAATATGTGTTAGAATTATATTGAAAATCAGAGGAGAGAGTTTTCGAAGAAAATGAGGTAAGCATATATCAGAGTAGTACAAATGAGAAAAACTACAGCAGGGTCTAACATTGCGAGCCATTGCGTTATTAGTGCAACGATTCTATATTCTTTTCTAGTTATCTGATTACCAATCGCTCAGTAAACATTGATGGTACTCTTGTGTAGTAAACGAAATGAAAAATGTCCATAATAGTATGGGGTGAATCAAAAGGTTATGTCTGTTTATGTTACATTATTGTTTACTGATTACAGAGACAACTTATTGATTACCAGTCAACTTTCTGATTAGTAAGCGATTACTTTTCAGAAACTTATATAGCAGATACTATTTGTTGTAATTCTATCATAAATTTTTGCAGTAATCAACGTAATTCCTATGCCTGTTTTTATGCCTTCTTCACTTTCTAAACTTTAAAAATTTCATGATTTTCACTTGTATTGACAATGTGTAAATTTGTTGTATAGGTACTTGACTAATTTTTTGAACAATTTTTATTTCGTAGTTAGATATTCAAATAAATGAAAAAAATACAAAAAAATTACGAGTCTATTTTGAAAATAAAAAAAATATATTCCAATTATATTTGTTCTATAGCAGCGAAATTCTATCAAACTTTAAATCAACGAATAATTTATATAATTTATAATATTATTATTGATTTAGGTGTATGGGGGTACAAATTTTTGTGTGAGATTTTTACATAAAAATTCTTGCAGATACTTCTAGCAGTCTGTACGCAAGCCTAGTGTATTTATATACTAAAAAATGCAAAGTATATACATAACTTACATCTAGAATTATAGTACATAGTACACATATATGACATATTTAGTATCCTTAACTGAGAATCATACAGTTATACTTTTGATTGATAATAACCGTTTTTTAGTGTAGTTCTTTTTTACTAATTTTTAATATTTTTAATTCCTTTGGTAGCATATGAAAATTTTTATTGGCAAATAACTCGTTTTTACCAACTTCTGATTTACATAACGGTAGAGTTAGTTTTAATTATTTTTCAGGTTTCAGAAATCCACGATTTCTACATAAATAAGCCAATAGTTCAAATTTCAAGTTCCTTTCGTAGCAATCCTCATCAAAATGTTAGGAGCAAATTCGCGCATTTTTTATGTTGACCTTATCTGCCCGTTTATAAGCATTTTCCCATTGTTTGCTAACATTTTCGTCCTTTGGAAACCGAGAATACATTAAATCTGCGGTGAAGACTGATAGTCTGTGTGGCATCCAGCTATGGCACAACGCATTTTGATAATTATTTAAATATAATAAAGCAATAAACAGAAGCACAACCTCACACCGACAAACAAATCAAATGAGAGTTGAGCTACTTCGTACGAACAAGCTAACCACATGACGTCAACGCGTAGATTTAGGCTCCGCCCAGAATGCGCAATATCATATCTTTGTATCATGTGTATAACCTATACCACTGACGTGACAGTTGGTGACAGTTAGGGCACATAATGGTGGGCGGTGATAATACACATCTATACAGTGCTCTTGTTGCGCTACAACCCTTGCGCTCTGAGATAGTTCACTGTTCGATTAAAAGATATTGTTTACCAAATTCCCCAACAACCAGAAATAACATGATTAAAAATTATAAAATTATGAAATATTATGACTAAATCTCAAAAAAAGACAGATAAATAAAACTAAATATCGGATTAATAGCGTCTCTTGAAAATTGTATTATAACAAAATTTTCATTCATCGATATTTTTGTCTCGGAATAAGATATTGAGATGTAGTTTTCACTAGCCTATTTCAGTATCATTTCACAACATTTTTATGATAAAAAAGTCATATTATTGCATTTAATTTCAAGAGAATTTAGCAATTTTATGTAATTATATAGAGAAACGCACTCTAGTGGCATCACTAAAAAAAACACATATTACGAGTAAGATGGATTTGATGGAGCAATAAACTATTTTTCCAACAAGACTAAGCTTGCTAAAATCCGTTCATTCGTTAAGAAGTTACAGCTGTTTATTTAAAATAACATTGAATCACCCCCCCACTTTATTTCAACAGATACGTCAATAAGTTGTTCTAAACGAAAATTCTCAAATTAAGCTTAGCTTTAAAAACCATATATTTTTTTGGTACATTTACTAGTTAAAATCACTTTACAAGTTGAACATGGCGGATACGCCCCCTAGTGGGCATCTTGGAAATCTGAAAATATTTTCCATGATCTTGGTCACTTTAGTCAAAACTTTTTTTACCGCAGGTCTCTATGATGAATAGCTCCCGAGATACGGCACTTTGCATTCTTATCTGGCCACCCTGTACATCGTTTTGTAAATTTGAGGCGAAAACCGAGCCAGCTTCGTTAACCAAGTGACTAAGGCGCTAACGTCGAAAATGAGTATTTTGAAGAATAATTCAACATTCGACTATCAGGTGACCAAAAATGGCTATATGTACTTATGTGTTCCTAGAGTCTATCAACGGCAATCACCAGCCCGCTGCCCGCTAGAACACATAAGTACCTATAGCCGTTTCTGGTCGCCTGATAGCCGAATGTTGAATTATTGTACAAAATACTCATTTTTGACGGTAGCGCCCTCGTCACTTGGTTAACCAAGCTCACTCGGTTTTCGCCTCAAATTTACTATACGATGTACACTTATATGTAGTATCTATCTTCTTTGCTATAGTCTTTCCAGTACCACCATTCTATCGCATCTTGATTGTTAACTAATAATCTAGTATTGTGTATTATATTATTATTACCATATATTCGAATTTAACCCAACATGTTAGAAAATTTCACCCTGGTAAATTAAAGGCATTTATACTAAATCTGAGGGGATGATTATTTTCCTTCCCTAAATGCAGATTATTTACTCTCTTGACAGCTTCCAGTTCAAATGCATGGAACAGACCTCATAACATTTTTATGATAAAGCGTTAAGAAATAATGATAAATAATGGCTGTTGTAGTTTGTTGTTGTAGACACAACTTCAAAATTACCAGCATCAATAGACTTAATATTATTTTGTCTTTTTCAGTGTAACATTACGAAAACTTTCACTAATAGAAGATATATAGGCTTAGGCCGGATTTTCATGGATCCGTCGGTACGTCGATACGTCAGAGCTCCCATTGGTTGTAAAATTCAGCTTCTCATTGGTTAATTGGTTAAATTTTTCGGACGTTTTGACATGCTCATGCATCCGACAATACGACAAGTCTGAATGTATATACATTGTTGCTAGATGTTTTATTAAATACGGTATAAGAAACCATTGATGGTTATTCACAGTTGTAGAATTCATGCTTTTCTGGCAAAAACAGAAATGTACTAAAACAAAACCAAGTATTATTAGGTTATACATATATTTTCGTCATATTGCACGCCTTTTCTGTCTTATACAAGAACATTTGACCTATTCACCTTTTGTAATGTTTCAATCTGGCAACATTGATTTCATTACGAAAAAAAAAATTCAGATTGATACTTGCTATCAGAGTCTCTGTTGCTATGGTCAGAAAGCAAACACTAGTTTGTTTTTGTGGCTTGGGTGCAATTTTGTTTACCACGATGGTCTTGTCTTCCCTAGGTCCCACCAAAACGCAACATCTCTTACCTATGGGTCCCACTAACTTCAGTGAATTATCAAAATATTCACTGGACATCCTCAGATAATTAAAATACTTTTAAATATCAGCTAGTCTCAGTTCATTTAATAAATTATGATAAGCGTCCTGTTCTTTTCTGCATTTAAAAATGTTTCTGATCCACAATCTTTTTGATTTACCAATTTTTTACTTTCTGATTATAAGCAAAATGTATTAAAGTGTAATATTATTTGTTTTTCGTCATTTCGTATTTATAACTTTATAATAAACAAAAGAAACTTGAAATTCAAGCAACACAAGCAACAGGCAACTGTCAGAAAAGTGAGGTTAAAGAGAATCCGATATCGGACAAAAGTTAAATTTTAACTTCTTCCGTCATCGGATACATTGAGCTATATCGGATCGACGTACCGACGGATGACGGATCCATGAAAATCCACCCTTAGGCTTCCTTTTTTGCATTGGGGATTCTGGTATTTGGAGATTCACGTCATTGGCTGAAATGTTCACGTGACCATAGCGAGAAACGTCAAAATCGCCGAATCTCCAAATACCCAAGAAGTTCATTCAAGTTCAACTTTCTGACAGTCTCCACAATTACGCGAACGCGCACTTTTCAATTGGTTTGCTTGCGTCGGCTTGTTGTCATCTCATCAGATTAGATTAAATTTATAAATATTAACTGAGGACTGTGGTTTTAGAAAAACAACTTCAAATATAGAAGAGCAGTTGATCAAACGACAAACATCGTCTGCTGGACCGTCTTCATCAATTGCTTTTTTTCATAAATAGAATATTTAATACTAAGAATGATTTGTTCACAATTAACATAATTTTTCATATCGTATAATTTTTTTGGCAAATTTTATTAACATGTTGAAATATAGGTTCACATCATCGCCATATTACTTTGTTAGATACGTACTATAACTGTAGAAAAAGTTATAATAATGTGTACACTATTCATATTATATAAATTAGTTCATTTAAAAAGTCCTTATTTCTACTAAAAGCAACTTGAAAGCGCAAATAGCCATATCTTGTCCCGTTAATTTCAAATTCTACTAACCGCATGACGTCAATCAAGTAGGATAGAAAATACGGAGGGAGTACTTAAGTTATAAAGTGAAGCCGCGCGGAATTTAGGCAACCCGTCAAGTATGTAGACTGGTGCGGACGTTAACAAAGGGAACTTGCAAGAAAATAATCAGGAAGAGAAATGACAAAAAGAAGTCACAGCGTTTATTGTATTATCGTTTAGAGTATCACCTACAATCTTATAATATAAATTTTATATACGATACTTATAAAATTAATTACTACCTAAATCCGCGAAAAAAGAAACTCACATGATTTTACAAAATAAACAACACATTAATGTCCTTTAAACAAAATTAACTTATTTTAAAACTGCCTCCTAATTTCAGATATATCTATAACATTTATTGCAATAAAATGAAATCTTATATCTACATATTTGGCCGCAATTATCTTTATTAACGAAAATAAATGATTATCTAAGGGATGTTGATCGAAAACGTGGCCATTGAGGGTTTCAAAAATAGTGGAATTTGAAAATTATTGCAAAACCTTATTGGACAAATGCACTGGCGTATATTGTCTTGCTTAGGTCTTCTCAGCACTTTTACCATGGCCTGACGAATGGACTTATTACTTATAAATCAGCGGAAGAATAAAGCAAATCATCTCATTTTTCACTGCTATGAGCAATGTACATACTTCGCGGGTTACCTATACGACAGGTGGCTTCACTACCACGCAATGCACTCTAAACCAATGCTACCTCTATACCTTCTGACCTCCTTGACGTCAATGCGCCGACTGGACGAAATTGAGACGGTTATTTTGCATAATATCTTTGTATCATAGTATCATGTCACGTACCACAGACAACAGAAAAATTTGAGTTCACCATAAGGGTGTTCGAGCAGCGGTTCAAACCAGTCCCAAACCGTCAGACGCCTGCGCACTTCAATTTACGATGAAATAATTGATTCCCAACTACTAGTAAGATGTTCGAGCAGCAGTTTGACGATTTCCAAACTAGTTCGGTCTCAGTTTGAGACAGGCGCAGTTGAAACTCCTTCTTCTTCTTAGAGTTGTTGTTGTTGGACTAATCCGTTTCAGAGAACACTGCCTCAGTCCTAAACTAAACACTGGTTTTCTGTTTTGTCCATGAGTCTTTCATTGTGCTCTTATCCTTGGTCATAAGACATATCAATTGGCATAATCATTTGCTCTATGACGATGAAATTGTAAGAAATTGGAAGGGGTAGTTTGCAAATTGCAGTTGGTGTTCGAGCACATGGTACAATAAGACCAGGTATGTTACATTGATGGACGCGTTTTCGTTCAGTTGACGCACCTCATCCGAAGTCCGCCATATTTGTTTTATCCCGCTTTCCAATTCAAATTAGAATATATTTTTGCTACGATTTTTGTGTATATCATCAACTAATCTTTTTATATTGATGCTTTTCATTCACTCTCTCATATTACGTATCAGAAGCAGAAATGATTAAATTTATATTTTTAATTATTGATATTTTTTTAACTATAAAGTGGGATATTGTTTATAACCTTTTTCAATATGTCTTCGATTATATTGTTTACTTGTAGAGATGTTTTTAGAGAGAGAGAAATGTTGGGTGTTACCATTATCTTGGATGGAGTGTTCTCTGCACAAGAGTCACAAGAGTGTTCGTGTTCTCTGCACATGACACAATATGACAATAAATATGGCGGATTTGGGATGACTCTCGGAACATGAGGAATACCCCCATCAGACTCATATCTCATATATTTTACTACAAATTTCTATTTTCGCGTTACTAATAAATTAATTTTTAATAACAAAAAATGGATGATAAAAACACATGTATTATTTGTAGATAGAAATATCAGCATAGATAAATATTAAACACAATATGGGTATGGCATTTAATCGTAATAAATGGTCGCAGATAGTGGAATGTGTCGCTTATTTTTGTAAATACGATGATTTTAATTGGGATGGGTCTCTTCAGCATATTTTACAGAATTGTTTGAAGCAAAAACTACATGTGATTGTAGCTAGAGCACCAAGAGTATTTCATATTGGAGAATGGCAGGCTCAATATTATCTATCACCGATATATATTGAATTGCGTGAATTTGAAATTGACAGACACAAAAAATAAATCAAAATACTTTAATTGTTTCCATTCATATACAGTTTTCTATAGTCCACAATAGAACAAAAAAAATCATTAAGCGACGTAAGATCCTCAAAATAACTGTACATGAAATTTGTTTTATGGTTGTTAAATATTCTGTAATGAGCTTCTTTGGTTTTGGTGAGTTTTCTAATAATAACTTTTTTTCAGTTCCTAAAGACATAGATAATACGATTTTTTCTTTTATTGGTGAAAAGAAAAAAATATCGTACAAATCTTGTAAATAACGGGTTGTTTGAATGTGTGTATGTAACACTAAGTTTTCATCAGTTCTCTCGAGCAATTTTCACCCTAATAGATTTTTTGAACGGAAAACTTTTTTAAATTATTTTTATATATTTTTAAATTATGTTCATCATAAGAATACAACTGTAAATCAACATCAAGTTAATCTGGTGAGTATTTGCATTATTATATTGCTTATTATTATGTGTATATAAGAATAACTGAAAATATATTTATATGCAAATGAATAAATCAAATTTATCTTCAGGTAAATAACAATCTAGATCTAGATGATAGATAACTGCAAGTATTTCAATTAGAATTAGGTACGCAGATGACATGGTAGTCCCTGCCCTGGCGGAATCAGTATCTACAATCTACCGACATCACATACATTACTTTATTAACACCTTAACTCAAGTAAGTACCACATTGGAATTGGAGATAAACAACTCAATAACTAGAATACTTGTTTTTAGTACAACTTCAGAAGAACATTTCCAACAACTGTGATTCCATCCAAAGTCCAAAGCATTTATTGAAGTAGTTGTATAGGTAAGGATGTAAATATGCAACTGGACCACTTAAAAGAGAATGAATAGCAGAGATATCGAAATTGCGAGAACAAGATTTAGTGATATGTAGAAACTCTGCCAACCGAAATTATCCATCTTTATAAGGCATCGAACATGTCTGTGAAACATGAGACATGGTCATTGAAGATGAAATCTTGGCTAGGGAATATAAAAGACAAACATTACAAACAGTCTGAAACACAATGCTCACAAACGAGGCGAATTTGCCAAAGAGGACACCAATTTCAACAGAGATGGCAACAAAATCATTGTTGACACAGGTAAGTTTTATTTTATTATATATTAGATTATCTCTTAAATGAAGATGATACACTCATATATATTCACAGATTTACGTAGAAACTCGGAAAATTAGAGCACAAAATGGATGATGAACGAGAAGGTATCCTTTGCAGATCTTAGCAAGTTTTGGATCGAACATACGACCGTAGAATAAACCCACTATCCACCAAAATAGGACGATACAATTCTGAAGAAGCCTTGGTATTCCATTATGAATGTATAGATATTCATAAGTTAGAATGGTAAATGTAAATTAATGTGCATTTGTATGGGAAGCACCCAATTTTTGTAATTGTACGTAATTTTTATTTGATATATGAAGTTCTTCGCGAATGATTTGTTTTTTGTAATTTGGATTTATTGTATTAATAAAACTTTCATTATTCTAATTATAGTTTTATTCAAGGCGAAAATTGCTGTAATACCTTAGAATGTATTACAGCACTTTTTGTGAACGCATCTTCTTATCATCAATTATTATTAAATGACACGATATTTTGAATATTCCTGCAATTTTTAAATCATTGATGTGAGCGCCATCTAAGACGCAGTCGCTGGAAAATGTGGACCAATGAATTGTTAGGGTTCAAAATTTATTATTGTATAAATTGAGTTGACCGTCTCTTCCCTCATTAGACTCACCAATACCCACAATTTGTCAGGTTCTTAGTTGGGTAATTTGGTAATCAGACATTACTGTGGAAAAGACCATTATTAATGATGAATGATGATTTCGAGATAAAATTCAGTATTTATTTTTTCTATGGATAGAAACACCACAAGCGTTTTGTTAATCAAATGTCATTTGTATAAGTTCGTTCAGTTTTGATATGTTTGTTTATACTGTGATATAACAGAGGCACAGGCTTGTAAGCTGTGACCGTGGTTTTGATTGGTTTCGTTAAATTAGTTATCTTCCTGAAAATATTTGTCATATTCGGCGATCTCAACATTCAACTCCAAAAATACTTGAAATACCCTGAAATCACTTGAAGTATTTCGTGATAAAAATATACCTGAAATTCCTCCGCAACTAAAAAACTTGAACCCACCAAATGAATATTTCATCCTTGTTTCAAATTTAGTGTCGTGGGTTCGGAAACTGTTTCAAAATACCTCAATAGAATCAAAAGCCATGCTGTAGGGTCTGATAGAATCTCTTTAAGTATGCTATATTTGATTGTACCTCAGATATTGGAGCAAATTACATATAATTTTTAACTTCTCTATTATATCTAATGGAAACATGCCTAAGTTAGACCTTTAGCAAAACGCAATAATCCAACTGAATTGTGTGCTTTAAGACCAATCCGCATTCTTCCAACTCTCTCGAAAGCGTTCGAAATGATAATTAAAGAAGAGGTAACGACATATATAAGTATGACTAATTTTATGACAGATGTTCAATCTGGATTCCGTCCCCAATACAGTACAACAACAGGACTGAGTCTGATTACAGTCGCGTCAGGGCTCTTGCTCCGTTTGTGTTTAAGTAAAGTCGTTCTTTTCTTTTTTATTTTATTTGTTTATTTTGTGAGGGCTCTAAATGCACAGTTAAATACAGAATCGCACCCGAACATAAAGTGAAAAGTAAACATTTTATCATTGCACGTTGGTTTTGGGATGAAAACGAAGGAAAGGTGGAAAGTGTTATCAATCAAATTAAATCACGCTTCATTAGTTTGCACCACTTTTTCCTTGTTATTATATTATTATGTAAACGAAAAAACAATTCATTGGGATGTTTAACTGTCGTGCTTTGACATGGGGACAATACAATATAATAATATGTAATAACTAAAATACGACTTGAACGGCATAAGTGACTACACAATTAATAAATCTGTACGAACTCGGCGAATAACGCGCGTTTTTGAGATAATAACGATAAACATTGTTAAGTATATGAAATTCTTGAAGGCGACAACATGGATGCAATTAAAATTTTAAAACATCTCACTAAAAAAATACAACCACAGATGAAGATTACAACCCTACACGGCCGTTATTTGGTAACAAGCATTTGATCATTCGATCCAACGGAATTTATCTATGATTCGATCCGTTCGACACAGAGAACACCTACCTCCTTCGACATCACGGAGATAAATAAACAGAGAGAACATACAATTATTGTATGTTATCTCTGGTAGGAAGTGTCGTAGCAGTAGCACAAAAAGAATTATACTTTATACTGTTGTCGTAGTGTTCTCTGGCTGCTCGGCTGTGAGTGTGAATCCCGTAGAAAGTGGTGGTGGTGGATCGGTAGTATTCGGTAGGTATGTTTTCTCCAGAGAAAACATACCTCCAAGTTTTCTCTGATCGGTAGTTTCAGGTAGTTTGATGTGTTTATGTTGCAATATGTAAGTATTTCTTTCTCAGTTTATTTAAGCTTCAGAAATCGATAGTATTCTTCTCACTGAGTCTACTGATACTAGGTTTATTATGCGTAATTGAAAATAAATACAATGTTATGATTGCGGATGTTGATTTTAGTGCATTAGTTTGTATTTTTGACTTACCTTCATATTATCCTGTATTGTTGATATACAGTACTATAGATAAATTCAAAGAATCCAACAAGCTGAATCGATATCGATCGACACTTGCTATTGGAAAATTGGAAAATAAGAATAATAAGAATGCTAATTCACTATTACTAACTTTGGTTGGATTAAGGTTAGGTGAATTTTAGACTTCATCTTCAGATGTTAAGTTTTCTCTCTTTGTAATTATTACTACCAGAGACTTACTACCACAGCTAATTGTTAGGAACTGATTTCAATCGATTCAGGTTTTCACTACATTTGATTTACAATTGGTGTCCGTAGTCCGTATATAAATAGTTTATCTATGTATTAGTTTAGTCTATGGTTGTCCGTTGACTCAGTTAATCAAGTAATATCGATTTTTCTTAAATGTTGGAAACACGCTTTCTTAAACTAAATCCTTAATAATTAATTATAATAATTATTAACTAAATTCTGACTGCACGTACGTTACATAACCTCATTAATCTGGAAAATCAGTATCAAAACCACTTCTCTCAGTCTAGGGCTCCGTATAATCACAGCATCTGTTATCTATTACCGGTGTAACTTTTGGCTTAGACATGAATGCTTCCAAGATAAGGTAAATTGATTTTGTTGCAATATTTTTGTTATCAGAGACTTCATTTTGGTATTTGTATATTTCAGACCTCAGACCTTTATCCGTTGATCTACCAGATGGGAAATGTTTGTTTATTGAAAAACATAGTGAAGGAACCACTTATATCAATAAAATTGTCTCAAACTCATCCTTCGATCGAGATAATGGAGAGAATGCAGAAGTAAGCATTACATTTTATTTTATAAATATATTTTGATTAAAAGACAGTCAATGTACCTAGTGATATGATCTGCATGTAATCACCGAAAAGATGATGCCGCATAATAATGAAGTTATTTTTATGTTGTTAAAAAATATAGTTCAACAAAGTATTTACATGATGGCATTTGTCATTTTATTCCTTTATTCGATGTTTTCGAATATTGGACGGAGTGCATCATGAAGCTCTAACGGCACTGATCCATTACTTCTACACGTCCAAACTGCTCATAACTGAAGTGAACGTCCGATATCTACTACGTGCATCAGAGTTATTTGTTTTGACTGATGTTCTCCATGCCTGTTCTCATTTTCTGGAGGTAAATCACGCTAAATTTAAATTTTGTATAGTATTTGTATTTCCTTTTGGTAGTTCCCAATGAACTGCAAGTAAGTCTTCCTCGATATTATGAATCGATTAAATATGGCTACTTATTTGAGTGATTGAATCAAAGTTTATTTTAAACATTCAGTATCTAGGAGAGAAGAATTTAAATGAATTATTATTTATCTTAGGTCTTCAATTCTGTCATAGCTCGGATCAAGCATGATATAGAAAAACGAAAACAATATCTGGTGTCATTGATGGAGATAGTTCGTTTTCCTCTAATGTCTCCGAGAAATCTTATTCAGAATATGCAAGGAGAACCTTTATTAAAAACAAACACAGACTGATGGGATTTGGAAGCTATGAATTATCATTACATAAAAGGTGAAATATTCAAAATGTATTTTCTAGTCATATAAATAAGAATTAATTGAATGATCATTTATTTTTATCTGCAGTTTTCCGCCCATTTCTGAATTGAATTTTCTCAAGTTTTATGTCTTAAAATATTTTTGACATATTAAAGAAAAATGACTTTTCGACCAATCGAGAAATTAAGAATTTTTTTGACGTTTTGATTCATATTTTAAGTACACATAGCAAAAATACATATATGTATTTGAGAGTTTAACATGCCTCTATCTCGGAAACCGTAACTCTTTTGAAAAAATGTTCAATTTAAACGTTTCTGGATATTGTCCTATCTTTAATTATACCAACTCAGATTTTCGATTTTCGAGAAAATTTGCCCCCCACCCCCTTCGGGGACGGTATTCGGAGGAAAGGAGATTTCGGATTTCCGTTTTTATGAATATGGGACCATTTCTCAAGCCTCCTCTCATGGATGAACCGAGTACGATTACTATATAAAAGGCGCGCACAAACCAGAAAAAAGCACACAGTCGAATTTTATACCTCCTCCATTCGGGGTTCGACGGTCAAAAAGGGAATTGGCTGACTTCCGAGATTAAAGATAGCAAGCTCTGATAAAGTGTTTTATAATTATTTTAGTTATCAGTTTCTATTTCGTAAAATGTATCTCCTTCAAAAATACAAATGATTAATTTATGGCATGTTTCTAATATGTGTTAGAATTATATTGAAAATCAGAGGAGAGAGTTTTCGAAGAAAATGAGGTAAGCATATATCAAAGTAGTACAAATGAGAAAAGCTACAGCAGGGTCTAACATTGCGAGCCATTGCGTTATTAGTGCAACGATTCTATATTCTTTTCTAGTTATCTGATTACCAATCGCTCAGTAAACATTGATGGTACTCTTGTGTAGTAAACGAAATGAAAAATGTCCATAATAGAATGGGGTGAATCAAAAGGTTATGTCTGTTTATGTTACATTATTGTTTACTGATTACAGAGACAACTTATTGATTACCTGTCAACTTTCTGATTAGTAAGCGATTACTTTTCAGAGACTTATACGGAGATTTATTGAATTTCATATTAATATAGCAGATACTATTTGTTGTAATTCTATCATAAATTTTTGCAGTAATCAACGTAATTCCTATGCCTGTTTTTTATGCCTTCTTCACTTTCTAAACTTTAAAAATTTCATGATTTTCACTTGTATTGACAATATGTAAATTTGTTTTATAGGTACTTGACTAATTTTTTGAACAATCTTTATTTCGTAGTTAGATATTCAATTAAATGAAAAAATACAAAAAAACTACGAGTCTATTTTGAAAATAAAAAAAATATATTCAAAAATTGTTTTCAAATTTCCCGCTTGAATTCTAAAAACGGCTGCAAAGTCACAATCTCCCTTAGTGTCCCATGGTATTAAAGAAAGGAGGAATAGAGCAGAGAACACTATCTGACCAGAGAGAAGACACAATATTGTATGTTCTCTCTGAGATGGATTTGTTCATCGACTTGATTACTACGTCACTATCTTGGTCGATTTTGATAGGCGTTCGCAGTCACGTGATAATGGGTATGAAATTACAATTATTTAAATTGATTATATTTTAAATTCTAAGAGAAATTTAACCTGCATTATGTGATTTTTGGTATGTTAGGACTACCTAATATGATCTGAACATCACTTTATATTGAAATCCATTAATGTCAAGTTCATTTATAAATTAATAAAATTCAACTGGAGATAATTTACAGATTGGTGGTTCAGACACAGAAGAGAGATGTGTGAACGTGTTCGATGTGGCAAATGAGAAGTGGTCGGAGTGCAGCAACACTTTTTGGAAGGTAGAGAAGATGTGGCTGCAGCCGGCTGCTACCATTCTAGACAATCTTCCCACTGGTGGGAAGAAAGGAGACTATTATTTAAAGTCATGCGAGAGGTTCGATCTTGAAACTGGGCAGTGGACAAAATTAAATGATATGTTGGACGGGAGATGAGGACATGACATTTGTGCAATGAACGGAAAAATTTACGCCTAAGTTCCACCGCTGTGACCTGTTTAGGGTTAAATAATTCGATTGTTTGCTTTTATTTATATGGTTTCACTATATTTCGCATCAACCAACTCCTAATATCTGTAAAATAACAGTCTTTTTTAATATTTGTGTTCTGTGGAATGTTACTCACCCAAATAACTGTACTCGTTTTTACCAACTTCTGATTTACATAACGGTAGAGTTAGTTTTAATTATTTTTCAGGTTTCAGAAATCCACGATTTCTACATAAATAAGCCAATAGTTCAAATTTCAAGTTCCTTTCGTAGCAATCCTCATCAAAATGTTTGGAGCAAATTCGCGAATTTTGTATGTTGACCTTATCTGCCCGTTTATAAGCATTTTCCCATTGTTTGCTAACATTGTCGTCCTTTGGAAACCGTGAAGACTGATAGTCTGTGTGGCATCCAGCTATGGCACAACGCATTTTGATAATTATTTAAATATAATAAAGCAATAAACAGAAGCACAACCTCACACCGACAAACAAATCAAATGAGAGTTGAGCTACTTCGTACGAACAAGCTAACCACATGACGTCAACGCGTAGATTTAGGCTCCGCCCAGAATGCGCAATATCATATCTTTGTATCATGTGTATAACCTATACCACTGACGTGACAGTTGGTGACAGTTAGGGCACATAATGGTGGGCGGTGATAATACACATCTATACAGTGCTCTAGTTGCGCTACAACCCTTGCGCTCTGAGATAGTTCACAGTTCGATTAAAAGATATTGTTTACCAAATTCCCCAACAACCAGAGATAACATGATTAAAAATTATGAAATTTTATGACTAAATCTCAAAAAAAGACAGATAAATAAAACTAAATATCGGATTAATAGCGTCTCTCGAAAATTGTATTATAACAAAATTTTCAGTCATCGATATTTTTGTCTCGGAATAAGATATTGAGATGTAGTTTTCACTAGCCTATTTCAGTATCATTTCACTACATTTTTATGATAAAAAAAGTCATATTATTGCATTTAATTTCAAGAGAATTTAGCAATTTTATGTAATTATATAGAGAAACGCACTCTAGTGGCATCACTAAGAAATACACATATTACGAGTAAGATGGATTTGATGGAGCAATAAACTATTTTTCCAACAAGACTAAGCTTGCTAAAATCCGTTCATTCGTTAAGAAGTTACAGCTGTTTATTTAAAAGAACATTGAATCACCCCCACCACTTTATTTCAACAGATACATCAATTAGTTCTAAACGAAAATTCTCAAATTAAGCTTAGATTTAAAAACCATATATTTTTGACCGACTTCCCAAAAGGAGGAGGTATACAATTCGATTGTGTGCTTTTTTTTTTTTTTTGGTTTGTGCGCGCCTTTCATATAGTAAACGTACTCCGATTTTGATGATTTTTGATTCATTTGAAAGAGGAGGCTTGAGAAATGGTCCCATATTCATAAAAACGGGAATCCGACATCTCGTTCCCTCCGAAAACCGCCCCCGAAGGGGGTGGAGGGGGCAAATTTTGTCGAAAATTGAAAATCTGCGTTGATATAATTACAGATAGGACAATATCCGGAAACGTTTAAATGGAACATTTTTTCAAAAGAGTAACGGTTTTCGACATAGAGACATTTTAAATTCTCAAATATACCTATTTTCGCTATGTGGAGAGGGCGATTTCTGTCGAAAATTGAAAATCTGTTTGCAGTACATGAAAGACATAATTATTTGTAGCAACATTTATATTGAACATTTTTCCCTTAGAGTTACGGTTTTCGAGTAAAATCGGTGTTAAAATGGTAACAACTAAAATATTCAAGCGTATTTCCGCAGCGATGTTCTGAGATCTCAATAATAACAACTACAAGCAAGGAATATACGTGGGTAATAGGATAAGTACTATCTTCATTGGTATTAGTGAACGTTCAACGATTTTGGTGACTAATGTTACACTCAAAAGTGTGAAATAAATATTTTTTACAAAAAATTGGACCGACTTTATTAGTTGGTGCACTGAAAAGTATAAAATAATATTAATTCTATTGGTGGTGGTACTTGTGAAGTTGGTGCCAAAAGTTCCAATCTACCTGCAACTGCACAACTTCAAAAGTAACAGCACCAATAGAATTAATATTATTTTATACTTTTCAGTGCACCAACTAATAAAGTCGGTCCAATTTTTTGTAAAAAATATTTTTTTGGTACATTTACTAGTTAAAATCACTATACAAGTTGAACATGGCGGATACGCCCCCTTATGGCCATCTTGGAAATCTGAAAATATTTTCCATGATCTTCTATTGGTCACTTTAGTCTAAACTTTTTTTACTGCAGGTCTCTATGATGAATAGCTCCCGAGATACGGCACTTTGCATTCTTATCTGGCCACCCTGTACATCGTTTTGTAAATTTGAGGCGAAAACCGAGCGAGCTTCGTTAACCAGGTGACTAAGGCGCTACCGTCGAAAATGAGTATTTTGTAGAATAATTCAACATTCGACTATCAGGCGACCAGAAATGGCTATAGGTACTTATGTGTTCCTAGAGTCTCTCAACGGCAATCACCAGCCCGCTGCCCGCTAGAACACATAAGTACCTATAAGCTAGGTTCATATAGTCGCGAATTTGCGAAAAGCGAAATCGCAATTCGCGAAAATAAATCGCGTTTTATTTCATCAGTTCATACAGTTTTGAAATTTCGCTAGTTTTTTAGGGACATTTATGTTTCCTGTATTACAAAATAGATAGCATGAGAAACTATAAAATGTTTGAAAAATTTGAACATAAAGTAAATACCATATATTGAATAAATATTTTGTAAATACATATTCTCAATGTTATTGAAATAGAAGTAAAAAATAATTGAGATAATCGTATAATTAATTGAGTAATTACTTAGATAAATAAAATTATTTGTGGACAGGTAGAATATTTAGTATGATAGATAGATATAGAATACCTATATTCAGTATGTTTCTGAATTTGAGCCATATATTTTGGTTAGTTCTATACTTCCTATTATTATTTTATTATGAAAGAAGGATACAGTTTCTCTTTGCGTCAAAGACGAGCAGTTGCCGCTTATCTGTTATTGAGAAAAAAGAAAAAGAAAATTGTAAGATCTATAGGAACATGTGATATATTCAAAAATAGAAAAACTCAAGGTGCATATCACAATTTGGTCCAAGAAATGCGAAATAATGATCAGAGTAAATTTAGAAACTATCACAGAATGACTGTAGAAGACTTTGATCTATTATTGGAGAAACTTGCTCCAAAACTTTCCAAAATTTACCATTCTCGTGAACCAATATCACCTGGGGAAATGTTATCAGCTACGCTAAGGTGTTTATTACTGAACTAAATATTGTTTAATTTATAGTGATTATTTGGGATAATCATTTATATTTTCCATATCGCAAGGTACTTAGCAGCGGGTGTTAGCATGAGAAGTATATCGTACAGCTACAGACTAGGAAGAAGCACAGTCACTAATATTATAAGAACAACATGTTCGGTTATTTGGGATACATTAAACGAGGAGTATTTACCATTCCCTACTGAGGAAAGTTGGAAAAAAGCTGCTGAAGGTTTTGAACATAGATGGAATCTTCCAAACTGCGTCAGTGCAATTGATGGCAAACATATCAGAATACAGGTAGATGTAAAATCTATCTAAAATCTGTATTTTGTGTTTTTCGAGCTTTTTGTTTCAGGCTCCTCCAAACACCGGTTCCGATTTTTACAACTATAAGGATTTTTTCAGTATTATCCTATTAGCAGCATGTGATGCTGATTATTGCTTCACAGTAGTCGACATTGGTGCAAAAGGCAGACAAAGTGATGGAGGGGTATTTAGAAATAGTAATTTTGGAAAAAAGTTCTTCTCAAACACTATCAACTTACCTCGTCCAAGGCGCCTTGTAGAAAATACTGAACCAATGCCTTACTACTTTGTGGCAGATGCAGCCTTCCCTTTCTGTGTTAATTTAATGCGTCCATATCCTGGGAACTTTTTACCACAGAATAAAAGAATTTTTAATTATAGGTAAGTGAAGTGAATTATTGTGAAACTAAAGGATTTTATCTTCTTTGATATTTTAAGATTGAGTCGAGCTCGTAGAGTTATTGAGAATGCCTTTGGTATTTCAGTTGCAAAATGGCGAATTCTAGAAAGGCCCATCATAGCCAAACTTGAGACTATCGAAAAAATGGTGTGCGCACTTGTGTGTCTACATAATTTCCTTATAAAAGCAGATGCTAATAGGGTTGACCAAATAAGATATTGCACAAATAATTTTGTAGATAGAGAAAATGAAGAAGGAGAGATTATCTCTGGGTTATGGAGAAATGAAATTAATTTTCCATTAGGTGATGCTGGAAGAATGGGGGGAAATGCATATACTCAGAAAGCTAGTGCAGTACGAGACTTCCTATCAGATTATCTGGTACATGTAGATCCAATTGACTATCAATGGACAAAATAAATAAATAATAAATAACAAATATGAATTCGAATAAATCATTTATTCTCCTTGTCTTCCTCATACTTCCAATATAAAGAGTATGCCTTATTTATTAATTCACTTTCGGCTTCCATCCTTGCTCTCATAGGTAATTTATCTAATACAGACTGAATCGTCAATAAAGCCGAGCATATAGTAGGTGGCTCCGACCTTGGTTCCTTGAGAATATTTAGAAGCAGCTCCTCTGTCTCATCTGCAATTAATTAAGCTTCTGAAATTATCACAAGCCGACTGAATATGTTAGGATATGAATGATGCAACAATATATAAAATTAATAGGTACATTCGCTCCACTAACATCAACTGACTACAGCTACTATATTGATGGAATAAATATTCTCTATACTCTTACCACACTTTCTCTTTGTAGAGGCAGTTGGAGTTGTAGTCAAACTTCCCCCAGAAGTCTGTGATGTCCCAGCTACTAAAATAATCATTCTTATTAAACCTGTAATGGTAATGTAGAGAATAAATCAAATTATTAACAAACCTTCTTCTGAGAAAGTACTGCAATCTTGGCTTGGAACGTTGGAAGTTGTGGTCTTAGGTAAATTTTTACTAGCTAAAAAATACATACTGTCGAAATGTTTCCATATTTTTTTATCTAGACTTCTGGAGCCCGATGGATGATAAGTTCTAAAAATATAGTTTTATGTAGTAGTTTTCTGGCAAAAATATACCTAAATTTCATAGATATATTTACATACTTCAGATGTTTCAGGAAAGTGTCTTTCAAGTTCTTCCATTTCTTCTCCATGTAGTCTATAGAGTATTTCTCATCGAGATCGACATAGATTTCCTTCCACATTTTTTCTCTTATTTCTTTGCTTCTCTTCTTAAGAGGTAAGGTGTGATCCCACAAAGCGGGTCTTGCTTGAATTTCTTCAATTAATCTCGGGATCACATCATCCGACTCTACTAGGCTCTTTTCTCCTTGATACAAGTAACATATGTGGTCCTGATATTGGTCTAGAGATATCTCACTGCCGCATTCACCACATTCGACTCGAGACTAGAAATGCCATTGTATCTTATTTTAGTTCTATTGTTAAAATATACAATATTTACTACCTCTTCTTGGCTCTCGTCCATCTCGAAGCAAATTTCAAAAATTATTAGAACCGCACAAAAAAAACAAATATATTGGTTAAATCAAATCTCTGAACGATGCACCACATAGAATAGACTAATAAAGAATGCACCATTTGTAAATAAAAGATAACCTCATTCATAACCTCAAACTCTCTAACACATTACAACGAGAAAAACATAAGCAGCATCATGGAACAGAAAAATGGTCGTGTCTATGAAGAATCCGCCAAATAAAATCGCAAAATATTGAAATCATTCCAATATTCCCGCCCCCCAGATTTTAAATTTTGCGAATTCGCGAAAAATTGAACTAACTTCCGGTAAGTTTTCCCGCCAATTTTTTTATTTGAAATCGACCAATCAAAAACGACTTCGCGATTCGCATTTCGCGGTTCGCAGCTATATGAACCTAGCTATAGCCGTTTCTGGTCGCCTGATAGCCGAATGTTGAATTATTGTACAAAATACTCATTTTTGACGGTAGCGCCCTCGTCACTTGGTTAACGAAGCTCACTCGGTTTTCGCCTCAAATTTACTATACGATGTACACTTATATGTATTATCTATCTTCTTTGCTATAGTCTTTCCAGTACCACCATTCTATCGCATCTTGATTGTTAACTAATAATCCAGTATTATGTATTATATTATTATTACAACATATTCGAATTTAACCCAACATGTTAGAAAATTTCACCCTGGTAAATTAAAGGCATTTATACTAAATCTGAGGGGATGATTATTTTCCTTCCCTAAATGCAGATTATTTACCCTCTTGACAGCTTCCAGTTCAAATGCATGGAACAGAGCACATAACATTTTTATGATAAAGCGTTAAGAAATAATGATAAATAATGGCTGTTGTAGTTTGTTGTTGTAGACACAACTTCAAAATTACCAGCATCAATAGTAACATATAACATTACGAAAACTTTTACTAATAGAAGATATATAGGCTTAGGCCGGATTTTCATGGATCCGTTGGTACGTCGATACGTCAGAGCTCCCATTGGTTGTAAAATTCAGCTTCTCATTGGTTAATTGGTTAAATTTTTCGGACGTTTTGACATGCTCATGCATCCGACAATACGACAAGTCTGAATGTATATACATTGTTGCTAGATGTTTTATTAAATACGGTATAAGAAACCATTGATGGTTATTCACAGTTGTAGAATTCATGCTTTTCTGGCAAAAACAGAAATGTACTAAAACAAAACCAAGTATTATTAGGGTTATACATATATTTTCGTCATATTGCACGCCTTTTCTGTCTTATACAAGAACATTTGACCTATTCACCTTTTGTAATGTTTCAATCTGGCAACATTGATTTCATTACGAAAAAAAAAATCAGATTGCTACTTGCTATCAGAGTCTCTGTTGCTATGGTCAGAAAGCAAACACTAGTTTGTTTTTGTGGCTTGGGTGCAATTTTGTTTACCACGATGGTCTTGTCTTCCCTAGGTCCCACCAAAACGCAACATCTCTTATCTATGGGTCCCACTAACTTCAGTGAATTATCAAAATATTCACTGGACATCCTCAGATAATTAAAATACTTTTCAATATCAGCTAGTCTCAGTTCATTTAATAAATTATGATAAGCGCCCTGTTGTTTTCTGCATTTAAAAATGTTTCTGATCCACAATCTTTTTGATTTACCAATTTTTTATTTTCTGATTATAAGCAAAATTTATAAAAGTTTAATATTATTTGTTTTTCGTCATTTCGTATTTATAACTTTATAATAAACAAAAAAACTTGAAATTCAAACAACACAAGCAACAGGCAACTGTCAGAAAAGTGAGGTTGAAGAGAATCCGATATCGGACAAAAGTTAAATTTTAACTTCTTCCGTCATCGGATAATTGAGCTATATCAGATCGACGTACCGACGGATCCATGAAAATCCACCCTTAGGCTTCCTTTTTTGCATTGGGGATTCGGGTATTTGGAGATTCACGTCACTGGCTGAAATGTTTACGTGACCATAGCGAGAGACGTCAAAATCGCCGAATCTCCAAATACCCAAGAAGTTCATTCAAGTTCAACTTTCTGACAGTCTCCACAATTACGCGCACGCGCAATTTTCAATTGGTTTGCTTGCGTCGGCTTGTTGTCATCTGATCAGATTAGATTAAATTTATAAATATTAACTGAGGACTGTGGTTTTGGAAAAACAACTTCAAATATAGAAGAGCAGTTGATCAAACGACAAACATCGTCTGCTGCCGTCTTCATCAATTGTTTTTTTTTCTTAAATAGAATATTTAATACTAAGAATGATTTGTACACAATTAAAGCCCGCTGCAGACGGAGTATTTTTTGCTTCATGTTTCCTTGATGGGAGCTAGGCTTGGTGCTGTGCATGCTTCCGTGTAAGAAAATGACATCGCGTGCACGGTTGGTTGCTTGAAATCGTGCATGATTTGATGATAGAACCGGTGCTATTTTTGGTGATTGTTTTCATGCATCGTGCCTTGTCGGACACACACAAAACAACATGTTATTTTAATTGTTAGGACCTTTTCTCTGTTGTAACAATGATTAAAAATAGAGCTTGATTAGAATGATCAATATTTTGTATCATTTGTCACAGTCATATTTCTCGGTACTGTCATTTTACATGCATGATGGCCTGCATTGTGTGAAGCCAACACAAGCATGGGAGCCATCAGCACAACATGCGCGGCAGCATTTATCGGACCGTGCAGCAAAACAAGCAAGCAATCATGCAGCAAAACATACTCCGTCTGCAGCGGGCTTAACATAATTTTTCATATCGTATAATTTTTTTGGCAAATTTTATTAACATGTTGAAATATAGGTTCACATCATCGCCATATTACTTTGTTAGATATGTACTATAACTGTAGAAAAAGTTATAATAATGTGTACACTATTCATATTATATAAAATAGTTCATTTAAAAAGTTCTTATTTCTACTAAAAGCAACTTGAAAGCGCAAATAGCTATATCTTGCCCCGTTAATTTCAAATTCTACTAACCTCATGACGTCAATTAAGTAGGATAGAAAATACGGAGGGAGTACTTGAGTTATAAAGTGAAGCCGCGCGGAATTTAGGCAACCCGTCAAGTATGAAGACTGGTGCGGACGTTAACAAAGGGAACTTGCAAGAAAATCATCAGTTTTGCTGATGTTCTGCTTTTTTGCTTGCTATAAGGAAGAGAAATGACCCAAAAAATTCACAGCGTTTATTGTATTATCGTTTAGAGTACCACCTACAATCTTATAATATAAATTTTATATACGATACTTATAAAATTAATTACTACCTAAATCCGCAAAAAAAGAAACTCACATGATTTTACAAAATAAACAACACATTAATGTCCTTTAAACAAAATTAACTTATTTTAAAACTGCCTCCTAATTTCAAATAAATCTATAACATTTATTGCAATAAAATGAAATCTTATATCTACATATTTGGCCGCAATTATCTTTATTAACGAAAATAAATGATTATCTAAGGGATGTTACTCGAAAACGTGGCCATTGAGGGTTTCAAAAATAGTGGAATTTGAAAATTATTGCAAAACCTTATTGGACAAATGCACTGGCGTATATTGTCTTGCTTAGGTTTTCTCACCACTTTTACCAAGGCCTGACGAATGGACTTATTACTTATAAATCAGCGGAAGGATAAAGCAAATCATCTCATTTTTCACTGCTATGAGCAATGTTCATACTTCGCGGGTTACCTATACGCCAGGTGGCTTCACTACCACGCAATGCACTCTAAACCAATGCTACCTCTATACCTTCTGACCTCCTTGACGTCAATGCGCCGACTGGACGAAATTGAGACGGTTATTTTGCATAATATCTTTGTATCATAGTATCATGTCACGTACCACAGACAACAGAAAAATTTGAGTTCACCATAAGGGTGTTCGAGCAGCGGTTCAAACCAGTCCCAAACCGTCAGACGCCTGCGCACTTCAATTTACGATGAAATAATTGATTCCCAACTACTAGTAAGATGTTCGAGCAGCAGTTTGACGATTTCCAAACTAGTTCGGTCTCAGTTTGAGACAGGCGCAGTTGAAACTCCTTACTCCTGGTTTTCTGTTTTGTCCATGAGTCTTTCATTGTTCTCTTATCCTTGGTCATAAGACATATCAATTGGCATAATCATTTGCTCTATGACGATGAAATTGTAAGAAATTGGAAGGGGTAGTTTGCAAATTGCAGTTGGTGTTCGAGCACATGGTACAATAAGACCAGGTATGTTACATTGATGGACGCGCTTTCGTTCAGTTGACGCACCTCATCCGAAGTCCGCCATATTTGTTTTATCCCGCTTTCCAATTCAAATTAGAATATATTTTTGCTACGATTTTTGTGTATATCATCAACTAATCTTTTTATATTGATGCTTTTCATTCACTCTCTCATATTACGTATCAGAAGCAGAAATGATTAAATTTATATTTTTAATTATTGATATTTTTTTTAACTATAAAGTGGGATATTGTTTATAACCTTTTTCAATATGTCTTCGATTATATTGTTTACTTGTAGAGATGTTTTTAGAGAGAGAGAAATGTTGGGTGTTACCATTATCTTGGATGGAGTGTTCTCTGCACAAGAGTCACAAGAGTGTTCGTGTTCTCTGCACATGACACAATATGACAATAAATATGGCGGATTTGGGATGACTCTCGGAACATGAGGAATACCCCATCATACTCATATCTCATATATTTTAGTACAAAATTCTATTTTCGCGTTACTAATAAATTAATTTTTAATAACAAAAAATGGATGATAAAAACACATGTATTATTTGTAGATAGAAATATCAGCATGGATAAATATTAAACACAATATGGGTATGGCATTTAATCGTAATAAATGGTCGCAGATAGTGGAATGTGTCGCTTATTTTTGTAAATACGATGATTTTAATTGGGATGGGTCTCTTCAGCATATTTTACAGAATTGTTTCAAGCAAAAACTACATGTGATGGTAGCTAGAGCACCAAGAGTATTTCATATTGGAGAATGGTAGGCTCAATATTATCTATCACCGATATATATTGAATAGCGTGAATTTCAAATTGACAGACACATAAAATAAATCAAAATACTTTAAATGTTTCCATTCATATACATTTTTCTATAGTCCACAATAGAACAAAAAAAATCATTAAGCGACGTAACATTCTCAAAATAACTGTTCATAAAAGTTGTTTTATGGTTGTTAAATATTCTGTAATGAGCTTCTTTGGTTTTGGTGAGTTTTCTAATAATAACTTTTTTTTTCAGTTCCTAAAGACATAGATAATACGAATTTTTTCTTTTATTGGTGAAAAGAAAAAAATATCGTAGAAATCTTGTAAATAACGGGTTGTTTGAATGTGTGTATGTAACACTAAGTTTTCATCAGTTCTCTCGAGCAATTTTCACCCTAATAGATTTTTTGAACGGAAAACTTTTTTAAATTATTTTTATATATTTTTAAATTATGTTCATCATAAGAATACAACTGTAAATCAACATCAAGTTAATCTGGTGAGTATTTGCATTATTATATTGCTCATTATTATGTGTATATAAGAATAACTGAAAATATATTTATATGCAAATGATTAAATCAAATTTATCTTCAGGTAAATAACAATCTAGATCTAGATGATAGATAACTGCAAGTATTTCAATTAGAATTAGGTACGCAGATGACATGGTAGTCCCTGCCCTGGCGGAATCAGTATCTACAATCTACCGACATCACATACATTACTTTATTCACACCTTAACTCAAGTAAGTACCACATTGGAATTGGAGATAAACAACTCAATAACTAGAATACTTGTTTTTAGTACAACTTCAGAAGAACATTTCCAACAACTGTGATTCCATCCAAAGTCCAAAGCATTTATTGAAGTAGTTGTATAGGTCAGGTAAGGATGTAAATATGCAACTGGACCACTTAAAAGAGAATAGCAGAGATATCGAAATTGCGAGAACAAGATTTAGTGATATGTAGAAACTCTGCCAACCGAAATTATCCATCTTTATAAGGCATCGAACATGTCTGTGAAAAATGAGACATGGTCATTGAAGATGAAATCTTGGCTGGGGAATATAAAAGACAAACATTACAAACAGTCTGAAACACAATGCTCACAAACGAGGCGAATTTGCCAAAGAGGACACCAATTTCAACAGAGATGGCAACAAAATCATTGTTGACACAGGTAAGTTTTATTTTATTATATATTAGATTATCTCTTAAATGAAGATGATACACTCATATATATTCACAGATTTACGTAGAAACTCGGAAAATTAGAGCACAAAATGGATGATGAACGAGAAGGTATCCTTTGCAGATCTTAGCAAGTTTTGGATCGAACATACGACCGTAGAATAAACCCACTATCCACCAAAATAGGACGATACAATTCTGAAGAAGCCTTGGTATTCAATTATGAATGTATAGATATTCATAAGTTAGAATGGTAAATGTAAATTAATGTGCATTTGTATGGGAAGCACCCAATTTTTGTAATTGTACGTAATTTTTATTTGATATATGAAGTTCTTCGCGAATGATTTGTTTTTTGTAATTTGGATTTATTGTATTAATAAAACTTTCATTATTCTAATTATAGTTTTATTCAAGGCGAAAATTGCTGTAATACCTTAGAATGTATTACAGCAATTTTTGTGAACGCATCTTCTTATCATCAATTATTATTAAATGACACGATATTTTGAATATTCCTGCAATTTTTAAATCATTGATGTGAGCGCCATCTAAGACGCAGTCGCTGGAAAATGTGGACCAATGAATTGTTAGGGATCAAAAATGTATTATTGTATAAATTGAGTAGACCGTCTCTTCCCTCATTAGACTCACCAATACCCACAATTTGTCAGGTTCTTAGTTGGGTAATTTGGTAATCAGACATTACTGTGGAAAAGACCATTATTAATGATGAATGATGATTTCGAGATAAAATTCAGTATTTATTTTTTCTATGGATAGAAACACCACAAGCGTTTTGTTAATCAAATGTCATTTGTATAAGTTCGTTCAGTTTTGATATGTTTGTTTATACTGTGATATAACAGAGGCACAGGCTTGTAAGCTGTGACCGTGGTTTTGATTGGTTTCGTTAAATTAGTTATCTTCCTGAAAATATTTGTCATATTCGGCGATCTCAACATTCGACTTCAAAAATACTTGAAATACCCTGAGATCACTTGAAGTATTTCGTGATAAAAATATACCTGAAATTCCTCCGCAACTAAAAAACTTGAACCCACCAAATGAATATTTCATCCTTGTTTCAAATTTAGTGTCGTGGGTTCGGAAACTGTTTCAAAATACCTCAATAGAATCAAAAGCCATGCTGTAGGGTCTGATAGAATCTCTTTAAGTATGCTATATTTGATTGTACCTCAGATATTGGAGCAAATTACATATAATTTTTAACTTCTCTATTATATCTAATGGAAACATGCATAAGTTAGACCTTTAGCAAAACGCGATAATCCAACTGAATTGTGTGGTTTAAGACCAATCCGCATTCTTCCAACTCTCTCGAAAGCGTTCGAAATGATAATTAAAGAAGAGGTAACGACATATATAAGTATGACTAATTTTATGACAGATGTTCAATCTGGATTCCGTCCCCAATACAGTACAACAACAGGACTGAGTCTGATTACAGTCGCGTCAGGGCTTTTGCTCCGTTTGTGTTTAAGTAAAGTCGTTCTTTTCTTTTTTATTTTATTTGTTTATTTTGTGAGGGCTCTAAATGCACAGTTAAATACAGAATCGCACTCGCAACATAAAGTGAAAAGTAAACATTTTATCATTGCAAGTTGGTTTTGGGATGAAAACGAAGGAAAGGTGGAAAGTGTTATCAATCAAATTAAATCACGCTTCATTAGTTTGCACCACTTTTTCCTTGTTATTATATTATTTGGTAAACGAAAAAACAATTCATTGGGATGTTTAACTGTCGTGCTTTGACATGGGGACAATACAATATAATAATATGTAATAACTATAAATATTTTTTACAAAAAATTGGACCGACTTTATTAGTTGGTGCACTGAAAAGTATAAAATAATATTAATTCTATTGGTGCTGTTACTTTTGAAGTTGTGCAGTTGCAGATAGATTGGTAACTTTTGGCACCAACTTCACAAGTGCCAGCCCCAATAGAATTAATATTATTTTATACTTTTCAGTGCACCAACTAATAAAGTCGGTCCAATTTTTTGTAAAAAATATTTATTTCACACTTTTGAGTGTAACAGTAGTCACCAAAATCGTTGAACGTTCACTAATACCAATGAAGATAGTACTTATTCTATTACCCACGTATATTCCTTGCTTGTAGTTGTTATTATTGAGATCTCAGAACATCGCTGCGGAAATACGCTTGAATATTTTAGTTGTTACCATTTTAACATCGATTTTACTCGAAAACCGTAACTCTAAGGGAAAAATGTTCAATATAAATGTTGCTACAAATAATTATGTCTTTCATGTACTGCAAACAGATTTTCAATTTTCGACAGAAATCGCCCTCTCCACATAGCGAAAATAGGTATATTTGAGAATTTAAAATGTCTCTATGTCAAAAACCGTTACTCTTTTGAAAAATTGTTCCATTTAAACGTTTCCGGATATTGTCCTATCTGTAATTATATCAACGCAGATTTTCAATTTTCGACAAAATTTGCCCCCTCCACCCCCTTCGGGGGCGGTTTTCGGAGGGAACGCGATGTCGGATTCCCGTTTTTATGAATATGGGACCATTTCTCAATCCTCCTCTTTCAAATGAATCAAAAATCATCAAAATCGGAGTACGTTTACTATATGAAAGGCGCGCACAAACAAAAAAAAAAAAAAAAGCACACAATCGAATTGTATACCTCCTCCTTTTGGAAAGTCGGTCAAAAATACGACTTGAACGGCATAAGTGACTACACAATTAATAAATCTGTACGAACTCGGCGAATAACGCGCTGCATCTTTTCAAAGTCCCATAACTATTTAATTTTTAGAGATAAATTTGAATTGATTCTTTAACATTTTTGTTTTATTTCGCTTAAATTTTTATAATCAATCGATAAAAAAAAGGAAACTTCATTATTCATTTGAGGACTCAGGTTGGTTGAAAATGAATCAAATGAGAAAATGTTTTTCTTGTCACGAAAGAATGATTCGCGCAATAAATACCACTAAACAATGCCTACCACATGAACTCAAAGACTTCAGCTTGAGAAATTTTAAAAAAACATTTCAAAGTCGTCCTCGGAACAAGGTAATGATGTGTTTACTATTCTGATGACTCTTGCATTGATTTTTGGTACATGTATAATGACGTCTACGTACTAAAACTTTCATTATTAAAACATTTTGTCACTTATATATAAGAAATAAAAATTTACTAGTTTATATCTATACTTGTATCTAACCCAATATATTAACTTGTTTTTATGTATACATACATAAATTATATTTGAAAGGTTTATATATACTTATGTATTTAATAGGTATGTGACTGGTAACAGATTTTATAGATTAGTGTGTACGTCCCAAGTTGGGTTTCAAAGTAGCTCTAATAGCTGAACTCCGCCCATTCATCATACTTGTTAACCTTTAAAATTGTAAACCACTGAATGTGATGAATAAAAGCATGTTATTATTATTATTATAAACACAATAATTGTAGTGTTTTGTATCTTGAAATCATCACACAAAATTAACGCTAACCCATAAACTACAATGGCTATTAAACAGCCATTGGTCCTGGCTACATTGAGAACTATGTGATTGGAGGTAGTGTTTTCTTTGGCTATATAAGTAATAACTAGTCGTGAAGACTTGTTAGAGACACTTTTGCGACCACGAAAACTCTGACAAAACAGAACTTGACAACCATTTATGTTTATAATCCAACATTCTGCTGATTTTTCTCGATACTCGGTAATATTTTTACAAACGTCTATTGAACTACACCCATAAACTTACAAAGATGTAATGCATACTTTATATAGTGAACATAATGTAAAGCAAGATTTGATTGAATCTTAATGAACTGTTGGGAAGTTTATACATAAGTTACAATTAAAAATATTAAAACAACTTGTAAGAGCATGCTTTCTATGCAAGGAATATGCTTAGAGTATAAACGCAACATCTCTTATCTATGAAGCTTAGACTAAAGTTTACGACTAGAGTAGCGAAACTTGGAGGAACTCATGAGATAAAATATATGAAGTGTTTTTCTCTGAGTCAAACTGATCGATTAAAATAAGAGAGCACAGTTCATCTTAAAATCTATTGAATAACATACATGATCATTATTTACATTTTTATTGCAGCTTTCTATTATGCTGACTGATTTGTTTTCTTCTTATTTAAATGATCTTCGTTTTCAAACGATATACATCTCTTAACTTGAAATGCCCCTAGATTATTCACAAGTTTTATATTGTTACTATGATAATAATTTTCTGTTTCTATATTATTTACACGTTGAATTAATTCAGCGATTTCTCTCTTTTTATTAGCAACTTCAAGTTTTAGTTTATTAACTTCCTTCATTAAAGGATTAAAATATATTTGGCATATTTTATGAAGGACAGATTCTTCTAGATCCGACAGTGTCAGCTCTCTATCAAATTTTCTTGACTTCATAAATTCTCCCAATGTTTTAAATATTTGGTTTTTGGATTCACCATCATGCGTTGCCTCAGCAGGGTTATTGTTATTGCCGGCGGTGTCACTTACAGTTCTTCTACTACGCAACTCTTTGATTTCTCTCTCTATGAAAAATCAGGGACATAAAGATATTTCATTCTTAAAATTTTTATAAAAATTCTTACCAAGTTTGTCAAAAAACTCTTCAACGTTGATGATATTGAAAGACATAGTAACAGTGTAACACACTGATTTAAAATTTAATTGAAAAACTACTACTTGAACTACTTGATTCTTTTTTACATTTCTACTTCTACTCATTTTAGGCCATAAAACCTAAATTTTAAAGATCTTTAAATATCCTTTGTTTCAAGGTTTAACTGTCACTAAATAGTAAGGGTGTTCGAGCAGCGGTTCAAACCAGTCCCAAAGCGTCAGACGCCTGCGCACTTCAATTTACGATGAATAATTTATTCCCAAGTACTAGTAAGATGTACGAGCGTAGTTTGACGATTTCCAAACTAGTCCGGACTCAGTTTGAGACGGCGCAGTTGAAGCGTCTTCGTCTTCTTAAAGTATAGTGTTCTCTGTTGTTGGAGAAATCCCTTTCAGAGAATACTACCACAGTCCTAAACTAAACCCTGGTTTGTGTTTTGTCCATCAGTCTTTCATTGATGTTCTCTCTTATCTTTGGTCATAAAACATATCTATCGGCAAAGTCATTTGTTCTATGACAACGAAATTGTAAGAAAGTAGAAGAGGTAGTTTGCAAACTGCAGTTTGGTGTTCGAGCAGAACAAAATCCCAAACTGTTTCATACCGCACATGCGCATTTTAAACAGTTATCAAACCGTCCCCAACTACTGCTCGAACAGCCTTATTATTGAGTTCAACTTATTCTTCACACCTTCGCAGCTATTTTACATTCCATGCATGATATGTTTTTATACTATGGACTCATGTTCTTGATATTCAAAATTATGTAATGTGTGTTGCGTGTTGATTACATTTTTCAGAAATATGAAATATTTAATTTGCGTGTTCCTGTTTTTGAGATAATAACGATAAACATAGTTAAGTATATGAAATTCTTGAAGGCGACAACATGGATGCAATTAAAATTTTAAAACATCTCACTAAAAAAATACAACCACAGATGAAGATTACAACCCTACACGGCCGTTATTTGGTAACAAGCATTTGATCATTCGATCCAACGGAATTTATCTATGATTCGATCCGTTCGACACAGAGAACACCTACCTCCTTCGACATCACGGAGATAAATAAACAGAGAGAACATACAATTATTGTATGTTATCTCTGGTAGGAAGTGTAGTAGCAGTAGCACAAAAAGAATTATACTTTATACTGTTGTCGTAGTGTTCTCTGGCTGCTCGGCTGTGAGTGTGAACCCCGTAGAAAGTGGTGGTGGTGGATCGGTAGTATTCGGTAGGTATGTTTTCTCTGGAGAAAACCCTCCAAGTTTTCTCTGATCGGTAGTTTCAGGTAGTTTGATGTGTTTATGTTGCAATATGTAAGTATTTCTTTCTCAGTTTATTTTAGCTTCAGAAATCGATAGTATTCTTCTCACTGAGTCTACTGATACTAGGTTTATTATGCGTAATTGAAAATAAATACAATGTTATGATTGCGGATGTTGATTTTAGTGCATTAGTTTGTATTTTTGACTTACCCTCATATTATCCTGTATTGTTGAAATACAGTACTATAGATAAATTCAAAGATTCCAACAAGCTGAATCGATATCGATCGACACTTGCTATTGGAAAATTGGAAAATAAGAATAATAAGAATGCTAATTCACTATTACTAACTTTGGTTGGATTAAGGTTAGGTGAATTTTAGACTTCATCTTCAGATGTTAAGTTTTCTCTCTTTGTAATTATTACTACCAGAGACTTACTACCACAGCTAATTGTTAGGAACTGATTTCAATCGATTCAGGTTTTCACTACATTTGATTTACAATTGGTGTCCGTAGTCCGTATATAAATAGTTTATCTATGTATTAGTTTAGTCTATGGTTGTCCGTTGACTCAGTTAATCAAGTAATATCGATTTTTCTTAAATGTTGGAAACACGCTTTCTTAAACTAAATCCTTAATAATTAATTATAATAATTATTAACTAAATTCTGACTGCACGTACGTTACATAACCTCATTAATCTGGAAAATCAGTATCAAAACCACTTCTCTCAGTCTAGGGCTCCGTATAATCACAGCATCTGTTATCTATTACCGGTGTAACTTTTGGCTTAGACATGAATGCTTCCAAGATAAGGTAAATTGATTTTGTTGCAATATTTTTGTTATCAGAGACTTCATTTTGGTATTTGTATATTTCAGACCTCAGACCTTTATCCGTTGATCTACCAGATGGGAAATGTTTGTTTATTGAAAAAAATAGTGAAGGAACCACTTATATCAATAAAATTGTCTCAAACTCATCCTTCGATCGAGATAATGGAGAGAATGCAGAAGTAAGCATTACATTTCATTTTATAAATATATTTTGATTAAAAGACAGTCAATGTACCTACTGATATGATCTGCATGTAATCACCGAAAAGATGATGCCGCATAATAATGAAGTTATTTTTATGTAGTTAAAAAATATAGTTCAACAAAGTATTTACATGATGGCATTTGTCATTTTATTCCTTTATTCGATGTTTTCGAATATTGGACGGAGTGCATCATGAAGCTCTAACGGCACTGATCCATTACTTCTACACGTCCAAACTGCTCATAACTGAAGTAAAGGTCCGATATCTACTACGTGCATCAGAGTTATTTGTTTTGACTGATGTACTCCATGCCTGTTCTCATTTTCTGGAGGTAAATCACGCTAAATGTAAATTTTGTATAGAGTATTTGTATTTCCTTTTGGTAGTTCCCAATGAACTGCAAGTAAGTCTTCCTCGATATTATGAATCGATTAAATATGGCTACTTATTTGAGTGATTGAATCAAAGTTTTTTTTAAACATTCAGTATCTAGGAGAGAAGAATTTAAATGAATTATTATTTATCTTAGGTCTTCAATTCTGTCATAGCTCGGATCAAGCATGATATAGAAAAACGAAAACAATATCTGGTGTCATTGATGGAGATAGTTTGTCTCCGAGAAATCTTATTCAGAATGTGCAAGGAGAACCTTTATTTAAAACAAACACAGACTGTTGGGATTTGGAAGCTATGAATTATCATTACATAAAAGGTGAAATATTCAAAATGTATTTTCTAGTCATATAAATAAGAATTAATTGAATGATCATTTATTTTTATCTGCAGTTTTCCGCCCATTTCTGAATTGAATTTTCTCAAGTTTTATGTCTTGAAATATTTTTGACATATTAAAGGAAAATGACTTTTCGACCAATCGAGAAATTAAGAATTTTTTTGACGTTTTGATTCATAGTTTTTAAGTACACATAGCAAAAATACATATATGTATTTGAGAGTTTAACATGCCTCTATCTCGGAAACCGTAACTCTTTTGAAAAAATGTTCAATTTAAACGTTTCTGGATATTGTCCTATCTTTAATTATACCAACTCAGATTTTCGATTTTCGAGAAAATTTGTCCCCCACCCCCTTCGGGGACGGTTTTCGGAGGAAAGGAGATTTCGGATTTCCGTTTTTATGAATATGGGACCATTTCTCAAGCCTCCTCTCATGGATGAACCGAGTACGATTACTATATAAAAGGCGCGCACAAACCAGAAAAAAGCACACAGTCGAATTTTATACCTCCTCCATTCGGGGTTCGACGGTCAAAAAGGGAATTGGCTGACTTCCGAGATTAAAGATAGCAAGCTCTGATATAAGTGTTTTATAATTATTTTAGTTATCAGTTTCTATTTCGTAAAATGTATCTCCTTCAAAAATACAAATGATTAATTTATGGCATGTTTCTAATATGTGTTAGAATTATATTGAAAATCAGAGGAGAGAGTTTTCGAAGAAAATGAGGTAAGCATATATCAGAGTAGTACAAATGAGAAAAACTACAGCAGGGTCTAACATTGCGAGCCATTGCGTTATTAGTGCAACGATTCTATATTCTTTTCTAGTTATCTGATTACCAATCGCTCAGTAAACATTGATGGTACTCTTGTGTAGTAAACGAAATGAAAAATGTCCATAATAGTATGGGGTGAATCAAAAGGTTATGTCTGTTTATGTTACATTATTGTTTACTGATTACAGAGACAACTTATTGATTACCAGTCAACTTTCTGATTAGTAAGCGATTACTTTTCAGAGACTTATACGGACATTTATTGAATTTCATATTAATATAGCAGATACTATTTGTTGTAATTCTATCATAAATTTTTGCAGTAATCAACGTAATTCCTAAGCCTGTTTTTATGCCTTCTTCACTTTCTAAACTTTAAAAATTTCATGATTTTCACTTGTATTGACAATATGTAAATTTGTTGTATAGGTACTTGACTAATTTTTTGAACAATTTTTATTTCCTAGTTAGATATTCAAATAAATGAAAAAAATACAAAAAAATTACGAGTCTATTTTGAAAATAAAAAAAATATATTCAAAAATTGTTTTCATATTTCCCGCTTGAATTCTAAAAACGGCTGCAAAGTCACAATCTCCCTTAGTGTCCCACGGTATTAAAGAAAGGAGGAATAGAGCAGAGAACACTATCTGACCAGAGAGAAGACACAATATTGTATGTTCTCTCTGAGATGGATTTGTTCATCGACTTGATTACTACATCACTATCTTGGTCGATTTTGATAGGCGTTCGCAGTCACGTGATAATGGGTATGAAATTACAATTATTTAAATTGATTATATTTTAAATTCTAAGATAAATTTAACCGGCATAATGTGATTTTTGGTATGTTAGGACTACCTAATATGATCTGAACATCACTTTATATTGAAATCCATTAATGTCAAGTTCATTTCTAATATAATAAAATTCAACTGGAGATAATTTACAGATTGGTGGTTCAGACACAGAAGAGAGATGTCTGAACGTGTTCGATGTGGCAAATGAGAAGTGGTCGGAGTGCAGCAACACTTTTTGGAAGGTAGAGAAGATGCGGCTGCAGCCGGCTGCTACCATTCTAGACAATCTTCCCACAGGTGGGAAGAAAGGAGACTATTATTTAAAGTCATGCGAGAGGTTCGATCTTGAAACTGGGCAGTGGACAAAATTAAATAATATGTTGGACGGGAGATGAGGACATGACATTTGTGCAATGAACGGAAAAATTTACGCCTAAGTTCCACCGCTGTGACCTGTTTAGGGTTAAATAATTCGATTGTTTGATTTTATTCGCATCAACCAACTCCTAATATCTGTAAAATAACAGTCTTTTTTAATATTTGTGTTCTGTGGAATGTTACTCACCGGAGACGGATTCTTGGACAAGTCTTCCTTATATGACTACTCCTAGGTCATTTCCCAGTAAGTTCCAATTATATTTGTTCTATAGCAGCGAAATTCTATCAAACTTTAAATCAACGAATAATTTATTGAACTAGGTGTATGGGGGTACAAATTTTTGTGTGAGATTTTTACATAAAAATTCTTGCAGATACTTCTAGCAGTCTGTACGCAAGCCTAGTGTATTTATATACTAAAAAATGCAAAGTATATACATAACTTACATCTAGAATTATAGTACATAGTACACATATATGACATATTTAGTATCCTTAACTGAGAATCATACAGTTATACTTTTGATTGATAATAACCGTTTTTTAGTAGTTCTTTTTTACTAATTTTTAATATTTTTAATTCCTTTGGTAGCATATGAAAATTTTTATTGGCAAATAACTCGTTTTTACCAACTTCTGATTTACATAACGGTAGAGTTAGTTTTAATTATTTTTCAGGTTTCAGAAATCCACGATTTCTACATAAATAAGCCAATAGTTCAAATTTCAAGTTCCTTTCGTAGCAGTCCTCATCAAAATGTTAGGAGCAAATTCGCGCATTTTTTATGTTGACCTTATCTGCCCGTTTATAAGCATTTTCCCATTGTTTGCTAACATTTTCGTCCTTTGGAAACCGAGAATACATTAAATCTGCGGTGAAGACTGATAGTCTGTGTGGCATCCAGCTATGGCACAACGCATTTTGATAATTATTTAAATATAATAAAGCAATAAACAGAAGCACAACCTCACACCGACAAACAAATCAAATGAGAGTTGAGCTACTTCGTACGAACAAGCTAACCACATGACGTCAACGCGTAGATTTAGGCTCCGCCCAGAATGCGCAATATCATATCTTTGTATCGTGTGTATAACCTATACCACTGACGTGACAGTTAGGGCACATAATGGTGGGCGGTGATAATACACATCTATACAGTGCTCTAGTTGCGCTACAACCCTTGCGCTCTGAGATAGTTCACAGTTCGATTAAAAGATATTGTTTACCAAATTCCCCAACAACCAGAGATAACATGATTAAAAATTATAAAATTATGAAATTTTATGACTAAATCTCAAAAAAAGACAGATAAATAAAACTAAATATCGGATTAATAGCGTCTCTCGAAAATTGTATTATAACAAAATTTTCATTCATCGATATTTTTGTCTCGGAATAAGATATTGAGATGTAGTTTTCACTAGCCTCATTTCACAACATTTTTATGATAAAAAAGTCATATTATTGCATTTAATTTCAAGAGAATTTAGCAATTTTATGTAATTATATAGAGAAACGCACTCTAGTGGCATCACTAAGAAATACACATATTACGAGTAAGATGGATTTGATGGAGCAATAAACTATTTTTCCAACAAGACTAAGCTTGCTAAAATCCGTTCATTCGTTAAGAAGTTACAGCTGTTTATTTAAAATAACATTAATAACCCCCACCACTTTATTTCAACAGATACGTCAATTAGTTGTTCTAAACGAAAATTCTCAAATTAAGCTTAGCTTTAAAAACCATATATTTTTTTGGTACCTTTACTAGTTAAAATCACTTTACAAGTTGAACATGGCGGATACGCCCCCTGGTGGGCATCTTGGAAATCTGAAAATATTTTCCATGATCTTCTCTTGGTCACTTTAGTCAAAACTTTTTTACCGCAGGTCTCTATGATGAATAGCTCCCGAGATACGGCACTTTGCATTCTTATCTGGCCACCCTGTACATCGTTTTGTAAATTTGAGGCGAAAACCGAGCGAGCTTCGTTAACCAGTTGACTAAGGCGCTACCGTCGAAAATGAGTATTTTGTAGAATAATTCAACATATCAGGTGACCAAAAATGGCTATAGGTACTTATGTGTTCCTAGAGTCTCTCAACGGCAATCACCAGCCCGCTGCCTGCTAGAACACTTAAGTACCTATAGCCGTTTCTGGTCGCCTGATAGCCGAATGTTGAATTATTGTACAAAATACTCATTTTTGACGGTAGCGCCCTCGTCACTTGGTTAACGAAGCTCACTCGGTTTTCGCCTCAAATTTACTATACGATGTACACTTATATGTAGTATCTATCTTCTTTGCTATAGTCTTTCCAGTACCACCATTCTATCGCATCTTGATTGTTAACTAATAATCTAGTATTGTATATTATATTATTATTACCATATATTCGAATTTAACCGAACATGTTAGAAAATTTCACCCTGGTAAATTAAAGGCATTTATACTAAATCTGAGGGGATGATTATTTTCCTTCCCTAAATGCAGATTATTTACCCTCTTGACAGCTTCCAGTTCAAATGCATGGAACAGAGCACATAACATTTTTATGATAAAGCGTTAAGAAATAATGATAAATAATGGCTGTTGTAGTTTGTTGTTGTAGACACAACTTCAAAATTACCAGCATCAATAGACTTAATATTATTTTGTCTTTTTCAGTGTAACATTACGAAAACCTTTCACTAATAGAAGATATATAGGCTTAGGCCGGATTTTCATGGATCCGTCGGTACGTCGATACGTCAGAGCTCCCATTGGTTGTAAAATTCAGCTTCTCATTGGTTAATTGGTTAAATTTTTCGGACGTTTTGACATGCTCATGCATCCGACAATACGACAAGTCTGAATGTATATACATTGTTGCTAGATGTTTTATTTAATACGGTATAAGAAACCATTGATGGTTATTCACAGTTGTAGAATTCATGCTTTTCTGGCAAAAACAGAAATGTACTAAAACAAAACCAAGTATTATTAGGTTATACATATATTTTCGTCATATTGCACGCCTTTTCTGTCTTATACAAGAACATTTGACCTATTCACCTTTTGTAATGTTTCAATCTGGCAACATTGATTTCATTACGAAAAAAAAAATCAGATTGCTACTTGCTATCAGAGTCTCTGTTGCTATGGTCAGAAAGCAAACACTAGTTTGTTTTTGTGGCTTGGGTGCAATTTTGTTTACCACGATGGTCTTGTCTTCCCTAGGTCCCACCAAAACGCAACATCTCTTACCTATGGGTCCTACTAACTTCAGTGAATTATCAAAATATTCACTGGACATCCTCAGATAATTAAAATACTTTTCAATATCAGCTAGTCTCAGTTCATTTAATAAATTATGATAAGCGCCCTGTTCTTTTCTGCATTTAAAAATGTTTCTGATCCACAATCTTTTTACTTTCTGATTATAAGCTAAATGTATAAAAGTTTAATATTATTTGTTTTTCGTCAATTCGTATTTATAACTTTATAATAAACAAAAAAACTTGAAATTCAAGCAACACAAGCAACAGGCAACTGTCAGAAAAGTGAGGTTAAAGAGAATCCGATATCGGACAAAAGTTAAATTTTAACTTCTTCCGTCATCGGATACATTGAGCTATATCGGATCGACGTACCGACGGATGACGGATCCATGAAAATCCACCCTTAGGCTTCCTTTTTTGCATTGGGGATTCTGGTATTTGGAGATTCACGTCATTGGCTGAAAAGTTCACGTGACCATAGCGAGAAACGTCAAAATCGCCGAATCTCCAAATACTCAAGAAGTTCATTCAAGTTCAACTTTCTGACAGTCTCCACAATAACGCGCACGCGCAATTTTCAATTGGTTTGCTTGCGTCGGCTTGTTGTCATCTCATCAGATTAGATTAAATTTATAAATATTAACTGAGGACTGCGGTTTTAGAAAAACAACTTCAAATATAGAAGAGCAGTTGATCAAACGACAAACATCGTCTGCTGGACCGTCTTCATCAATTGCTTTTTTTCTTAAATAGAATATTTAATACTAAGAATGATTTGTTCACAATTAACATAATTTTTCATATCGTATAATTTTTTGGCAAATTTTATTAACATGTTGAAATATAGGTTCACATCATCGCCATATTACTTTGTTAGATACGTACTATAATTGTAGAAAAAGTTATAATAATGTGTACACTATTAATATTATATAAATTAGTTCATTTAAAAAGTCCTTATTTCTACTAAAAGCAACTTGAAAGCGCAAATAGCCATATCTTGTCCCGTTAATTTCAAATTCTACTAACGGCATGACGTCAATCAAGTAGGATAGAAAATACGGAGGGAGTACTTAAGTTATAAAGTGAAGCCGCGCGGAATTCAGGCAACCCGTCAAGTATGAAGACTGGTGCGGACGTTAACAAAGGGAACTTGCAAGAAAATCATCAGTTTTGCTGATGTTCTGCTTTTTTGCTTGCTATAAGGAAGAGAAATGACAAAAAGAAGTCACAGCGTTTATTGTATTATCGTTTAGAGTACCACCTACAATCTTATAATATAAATTTTATATACGATACTTATAAAATTAATTACTACCTAAATCCGCAAAAAAAGAAACTCACATGATTTTACAAAATAAACAACACATTAATGTCCTTTAAACAAAATTAACTTATTTTAAAACTGCCTCCTAATTTCAGATAAATCTATAACATTTATTGCAATAAAATGAAATCTTATATCTACATATTTGGCCGCAATTATCTTTATTAACGAAAATAAATGATTATCTAAGGGATGTTAATCGAAAACGTGGCCATTGAGGGTTTCAAAAATAGTGGAATTTGAAAATTATTGCAATACCTTATTGGACAAATGCACTGGCGTATATTGTCTTGCTTAGGTCTTCTCAGCACTTTTACCATGGCCTGACGAATGGACTTATTACTTATAAATCAGCGAAAGAATAAAGCAAATCATCTCATTTTTCACTGCTATGAGCAATGTACATACTTCGCGGGTTACCTATACGCCAGGTGGCTTCACTACCACGCAATGCACTCTAAACCAATGCTACCTCTATACCTTCTGACCTCCTTGACGTCAATGCGCCGACTGGACGAAATTGAGACGGTTATTTTGCATAATATCTTTGTATCATAGTATCATGTCACGTACCACAGACAACAGAAAAATTTGAGTTCACCATAAGGGTGTTCGAGCAGCGGTTCAAACCAGTCCCAAACCGTCAGACGCCTGCGCACTTCAATTTACGATGAAACAATTGATTCCCAACTACTAGTAAGATGTTCGAGCAGCAGTTTGACGATTTCCAAACTAGTTCGGTCTCAGTTTGAGACAGGCGCAATTGAAACTTCTTCTTCTTCTTAGAGTTGTTGTTGTTGGACTAATCCGTTTCAGAGAACACTGCCTCAGTCCTAAACTAAACACTGGTTTTGTGTTTTGTCCATGAGTCTTTCATTGTTCTCTCTTATCCTTGGTCATAAGACATATCAATCGGCATAATCATTTGCTCTATGACGATGAAATTGTAAGAAATTGGAAGGGGTAGTTTGCAAATTGCAGTTGGTGTTCGAGCACATGGTACAATAAGACCAGGTATGTTACATTGATGGACGCGTTTTCGTTCAGTTGACGCACCTCATCCGAAGTCCGCCATATTTGTTTTATCCCGCTTTCCAATTCAAATTAGAATATATTTTTGCTACGATTTTTGTGTATATCATCAACTAATCTTTTTATACTCATGCTTTTCATTCACTCTCTCATAATACGTATCAGAAGCAGAAATGATTAAATTTATATTTTTAATTTTTGATATTTTTTTGAACTATAAAGTGGGATATTGTTTATAACCTTTTTCAATGAGTCTTCGATTATATTGTTTACTTGTAGAGATGTTTTAAGAGAGAGAGAAATGTTGGGTTTTACCATTATCTTGGATGTAGTGTTCTCTGCACAAGAGTCACAAGAGTGTTCGTGTTCTCTGCACATGACACAATATGACAATAAATATGGCGGATTTGGGATGACTCTCGGAACATGAGGAATACCCCCATCAGACTCATATCTCATATATTTTACTACAAAATTCTATTTTCGCGTTACTAATAAATTAATTCTTAGTAACAAAAATATTTTTTACAAAAAATTGGACCGACTTTATTAGTTGGTGCACTGAAAAGTATAAAATAATATTAATTCTATTGGTGCTGTTACTTTTGAAGTTGTGCAGTTGCAGATAGATTGGTAACTTTTGGCACCAACTTCACAAGTACCAGCCCCAATAGAATTAATATTATTTTATACTTTTCAGTGCACCAACTAATAAAGTCGGTCCAATTTTTTGTAAAAAATATTTATTTCACACTTTTGAGTGTAACAGTAGTCACCAAAATCGTTGAACGTTCACTAATAATACCAATGAAGTTAGTACTTATTCTATTACCCACGTATATTCCTTGCTTGTAGTTGTTATTATTGAGATCTCAGAACATCGCTGCGGAAATACGCTTGAATATTTTAGTTGTTACCATTTTAACACCGATTTTACTCGAAAACCGTAACTCTAAGGGAAAAATGTTTAATATAAATGTTGCTACAAATAATTATGTCTTTCATGTACTGCAAATAGATTTTCAATTTTCGACAGAAATCGCCCTCTCCACATAGCGAAAATAGGTATATTTGAGAATTTAAAATGTCTCTATGTCGAAAACCGTTACTCTTTTGAAAAAATGTTCCATTTAAACGTTTCCGGATATTGTCCTATCTGTGATTATATCAACGCAGATTTTCAATTTTCGACAAAATTTGCCCCCTCCACCCCCTTCGGGGGCGGTTTTCGGAGGGAACGCGATGTCGGATTCCCGTTTTTATGAATATGGGACCATTTCTCAATCCTCCTCTTTCAAATGAATCAAAAATCATCAAAATCGGAGTACGTTTACTATATGAAAGGCGCGCACAAACCAAAAAAAAAAAAAAAAAAAAAAAAGCACACAATCGAATTGTATACCTCCTCCTTTTGGGAAGTCGGTCAAAAAATGGATGATAAAAACACATGTATTATTTGTAGATAGAAATATCAGCATGGATAAATGTTAAACACAATATGGGTATGGCATTTAATCGTAATAAATGGTCGCAGATAGTGGAATGTGTCGCTTATTTTTGTAAATACGATGATTTTAATTGGGATGGGTCTCTTCAGCATATTTTACAGAATTGTTTGAAGCAAAAACTACATGTGATGGTAGCTAGAGCACCAAGAGTATTTCATATTGGAGAATGGTAGGCTCGATATTATCTATCACCGATATATATTGAATTGCGTGAATTTGAAATTGACAGACATAAAAAATAAATCAAAATACTTTAATTGTTTCCATTCATATACAGTTTTCTATAGTCCAAAATAGAAAAAAAATTCATTAAGCGACGTAAGATTCTCAAAATAACTGTACATAAAATTTGTTTTATGGTTGTTGAATATTCTGTAATGAGCTTCTTTGGTTTTGGTGAGTTTTCTAATGATAACTTTTTTTTTCAGTTCCAAAAGACATAGATAATACGAATTTTTTCTTTTATTGGTGAAAAGAAAAAAATATCGTATAAATCTTGTAAATAACGGGTTGTTTGAATGTGTGTATGTAACACTAAGTTTTCATCAGTTCTCGCGAGCAATTTTCACCCTAATAGATTTTTTGAACGGAAAACTTTTTTAAATTATTTTTATATATTTTTAAATTATGTTCATCATAAGAATACAACTGTAAATCAACATCAAGTTAATCTGGTCAGTATTTGCATTATTATATTGCTTATTATTATGTGTATACAAGAATAACTGAAAATATATTTATATGCAAATGATTAAATCAAATTTATCTTCAGGTAAATAACAATCTAGATCTAGATGATAGATAACTGCAAGTATTTCAATTAGAATTAGGTACGCAGATGACATGGTAGTCCCTGCCCTGGCGGAATCAGTATCTACAATCTACCGACATCACATACATTACTTTATTAACCCCTTAACTCAAGTAAGTATCACATTGGAATTGGAGATAAACAACTCAATAACTAGAATACTTGTTTTTAGTACAACTTCAGAAGAACATTTCCAACAACTGTGATTCCATCCAAAGTCCAAAGCATTTATAGAAGTTGTTGTATAGGTAAGGATGTAAATATGCAACTGGACCACTTAAAAGAGAATAGCAGAGATATCGAAATAGCGAGAACAAGATTTAGTGATATGTAGAAACTCTGCCAACCGAAATTATCCATCTTTATAAGGCATCGAACATGTCTGTGAAACATGAGACATGGTCATTGAAGATGAAATCTTGGCTGGGGAATATAAAAGACAAACATTACAAACAGTCTGAAACACAATGCTCACAAACGAGGCGAATTTGCCAAAGAGGACACCAATTTCAACAGAGATGGCAACAAAATCATTGTTGACACAGGTAAGTTTTATTTTATTATATATTAGATTATCTCTTAAATGAAGATGATACACTCATATATATTCACAGATTTACGTAGAAACTCGGAAAATTAGAGCACAAAATGGATGATGAACGAGAAGGTATCCTTTGCAGATCTTAGCAAGTTTTGGATCGAACATACGACCGTAGAATAAACCCACTATCCACCAAAATAGGACGATACAATTCTGAAGAAGCCTTGGTATTCCATTATGAATGTATAGATATTCATAAGTTAGAATGGTAAATGTAAATTAATGTGCATTTGTATGGAAAGCACCCAATTTTTGTAATTGTACGTAATTTTTATTTGATATATGAAGTTCTTCGCGAATGATTTGTTTTTTGTAATTTGGATTTATTGTATTAATAAAACTTTCATTATTCTAATTATAGTTTTATTCAAGGCGAAAATTGCTGTAATACCTTAGAATGTATTACAGCAATTTTTGTGAACGCATCTTCTTATCATCAATTATTATTAAATGACACGATATTTTGAATATTCCTGCAATTTTTAAATCATTGATGTGAGCGCCATCTAAGACGCAGTCGCTGGAAAATGTGGACCAATGAATTGTTAGGGATCAAAAATGTATTATTGTATAAATTGAGTTGACCGTCTCTTCCCTCATTAGACTCACCAATACCCACAATTTGTCAGGTTCTTAGTTGGGTAATTTGGTAATCAGACATTACTGTGGAAAAGACCATTATTAATGATGAATGATGATTTCGAGATAAAATTCAGTATTTATTTTTTCTATGGATAGAAACACCACAAGCGTTTTGTTAATCAAATGTCATTTGTATAAGTTCGTTCAGTTTTGATATGTTTGTTTATACTGTGATATAACAGAGGCACAGGCTTGTAAGCTGTGACCGTGGTTTTGATTGGTTTCGTTAAATTAGTTATCTTCCTGAAAATATTTGTCATATTCGGCGATCTCAATATTCAACTCCAAAAATACATGAAATACCCTGAGATCACTTGAAGTATTTCGTGATAAAAATATACCTGAAATTCCTCCGCAACTAAAAAACTTGAACCCACCAAATGAATATTTCATCCTTGTTTCAAATTTAGTGTCGTGGGTTCGGAAACTGTTTCAAAATACCTCAATAGAATCAAAAGCCATGCTGTAGGGTCTGATAGAATCTCTTTAAGTATGCTATATTTGATTGTACCTCAGATATTGGAGCAAATTACATATAATTTTTAACTTCTCTATTATATCTAATAGAAACATGCCTAAGTTAGACCTTAAGCAAAACGCAATAATCCAACTGAATTGTGTGCTTTAAGACCAATCCGCATTCTTCCAACTCTCTCGAAAGCGTTCGAAATGATAATTAAAGAAGAGGTAACGACATATATAAGTATGACTAATTTTATGACAGATGTTCAATCTGGATTCCGTCCCCAATACAGTACAACAACAGGACTGAGTCTGATTACAGTCGCGTCAGGGCTCTTGCTCCGTTTGTGTTTAAGTAAAGTCGTTCTTTTCTTTTTTATTTTATTTGTTTATTTTGTGAGGGCTCTAAATGCACAGTTAAATACAGAATCGCACCCGCACATAAAGTGAAAAGTAAACATTTTATCATTGCACGTTGGTTTTGGGATGAAAACGAAGGAAAGGTGGAAAGTGTTATCAATCAAATTAAATCACGCTTCATTAGTTTGCACCACTTTTTCCTTGTTATTATATTATTTGGTAAACGAAAAAACAATTCATTGGGATGTTTAACTGTCGTGCTTTGACATGGGGACAATATAATAATATGTAATAACTAAAATACGACTTGAACGGCATAAGTGACTACACAATTAATAAATCTGTACGAACTCGGCGAATAACGCGCTGCATCTTTTCAAAGTCCCATAACTATTTAATTGTTAGAGATAAATTTGAATTGATTCTTTAACATTTTTGTTTTATTTCGCTTAAATTTTTATAATCAATCGATAAAAAAAAGAAACTTCATTATTCATTCAAGGACTCGGGTTGGTTGAAAATGAATCAAATGAGAAAATGTTTTTCTTGTCACGAAAGAAAGATTCGCGCAATAAATACCACTAAACAATGCCTACCACATGAACTCAAAGACTTCAGCTTGAGAAATTTTAAAAAAACATTTCAAAGTCGTCCTCGGAACAAGGTAATGATGTGTTTACTATTCTGATGACTCTTGCATTGATTTTTGGTACATGTATGACGTCTACGTACTAAAACTTTCGTTATTAAAACATTTTGTCACTTATATATAAGAAATAAAAATTTACTAGTTTATATCTATATACTGGTATCTAACCCAAAATATTAACTTGTTTTAATGTATACATACATAAATTATATTTGAAGGTTTATATATACTTATGTATTTAATAGGTATGTGACTGGTAACAGATTTTATAGATTAGTGTGTACGTCCCAGGTTGGGTTTCAAAGTAGCTCTAATAGCTGAACTCCGCCCATTCATCATACTTGTTAACCTTTAAAATTGTAAACCACTGAATGTGATGAATAAAAGCATGTTATTATTATTATTATAAACACAATAATTGTAGTGTTTTGTATCTTGAAATCATCACACAAAATTAACGCTAACCCATAAACTACAATGGCTATTAAACAGCCATTGGTCCTGGCTACATTGAGAACTATGTGATTGGAGGTAGTGTTTTCTTTGGCTATATAAGTAATAACTAGTCGTGAAGACTTGTTAGAGACACTTTTGCGACCACGAAAACTCTGACAAAACAGACCTTGACAACCATTTATGTTTATAATCCAACATTCTGCTGATTTTTCTCGATACTCGGTAATATGTTTACAAAAGTCTATTGAACTACACCCATAAACTTACAAAGATGTAATGCATACTTTATATAGTGAACATAATGTAAAACAAGTTTTGATTGAATCTTAATGAACTGTTGGGAAGCTTATACATAAGTTACAATTAAAAATATTGAAACAACTTGTAAGAGCATACTTTCTATGCTAGGAATATGCTTAGAGTATAAACGCAACATCTCTTATCTATGAAGCTTAGACTAAAGAACTAAAGTTTACGACTAGAGTAGCGAAACTTGGAGGAAGTCATGAGATAAAATATATTATAAGTGTTTTTCTCTGAGTCAAACTGATCGATTAAAATATTTTTTTAAAAAAATTGGACCGACGTTATAGTTGATGCACTGAAAAGTATAAAATAATATTACTTCTATTGGTGATGGTACTTTTGAAGTTGTGCAGTTGCAGTTAGATTGATAGCTTTTGGCACCAACTTCACAAGTACCATCACCAATAGAAGTAATATTATTTTATACTTTTCAGTGCATCAACTATAACGTCGGTCCAATTTTTTGTAAAAAATATTTATTTCACACTTTTGAGTGTAACATTAGTCCCGAAAATCGTTGAACGTTCACTATACCATATCAATGAAGATAATACTTATCCTATTACCCACGTATATTCCTTGCTTGTAGTGGTTATTATTGAGATCTCAGAACATCGCGGCGGAAATACGCTTGAACATTTTAGTTGTTACCATTTAACACCGATTTAACTCGAAAACCGTAATTCTAAGGAAAAAATGTTCACTATAAATGTTGCTACAAATAATTATATCTTTCATGTAGTATCGAAAAATTTTCAATTTTCGAAAGAAATTGTCCTCTCCACATAGCAAAAATACATATTTAACATGCGTCTATCTCGAAAACCGTAACACTTTTGAAAAAATGTTCAATTTAAACGTTTCCGGATATTTTCCTATCTTTAATTATACCAACTCAGATTTTCGATTTTCGAGAAAATTTGCCCCCACCACCCCATCGGGGGCGGTTTTCGGAGGGAAGGAGATTTCGGATTTGCATTTTTATGAATATGGGACCATTTCTCAATCCTCTTCTTTCAAATGAATCCAAGATCATCAAAATCGGAGATCGTCTACTATATAAAAGGCGCGCACGAACCAAAAAAATAAAAAAATAAAAATAAAGCAGACAGTCGAATTGTATACCTCCTCCGTTCGGGGTTCGTCGGTCAAAAATAAGAGGAGAGCACAGTTCATCTTAAAATCTATTGAATAACATACATGATCATTATTTACATTTTTATTGCAGCTTTCTATTATGCTGACTGATTTGTTTTCTTCTTATTTAAATGATCTTCGTTTTCAAACGATATACATCTCTTAACTTGAAATGCCCCTGGATTATTCACAAGTTTTATATTGTTACTATGATTATAATTTTCTGTTTCTATATTATTTACACGTTGAATTAATTCAGCGATTTCTCTCTTTTGATTAGCAACTTCAAGTTTTAGTTTATTAACTTCCTTCATTAAAGGATTATCAAAAAAATATATTTGGCATATTTTATGAAGGTCAAATTCTTCTAGATCCGACAGTGTCAGCTTTCTATCAAATTTTCTTGACTTCATAAATTCTCCCAATGTTTTAAATATTTGGTTTTTGGATTCACCATCATGCGTTGCCTCAGCAGGGTTATTGTTATTGCCGGCGGTGTCACTTACAGTTCTTCTACTAAGCAACTCTTTGATTTCTCTCTCTATGAAAAATCAGGGACATAAAGATATTTCATTCTTAAAATTTTTATAAAAATTCTTACCAAGTTTGTCAAAAAACTCTTCAACGTTGATGATATTGAAAGACATAGTAACAGTGTAACACACTGATTTAAAATTGAATTGAAAAACTACTACTTGAACTACTTGATTCTTTTTTACATTTCTACTTCTACTCATTTTAGGCCATAAAACCTAAATTTTAAAGATCTTTAAATATCCTTTGTTTCAAGGTTTAACTGTCACTAAATAGTAAGGGTGTTCGAGCAGCGGTTCAAACCAGTCCCAAAGCGTCAGACGCCTGCGCACTTCAATTTACGATGAATAATTTATTCCCAAGTACTAGTAAGATGTACGAGCGTAGTTTGACGATTTCCAAACTAGTCCGGACTCAGTTTGAGACGGCGCAGTTGAAGCGTCTTCGTCTTCTTAGAGTATAGTGTTCTCTGTTGTTGGAGAAATCCCTTTCAGAGAATACTACCACAGTCCTAAACTAAACCCTGGTTTGTGTTTTGTCCATCAGTCTTTCATTGATGTTCTCTCTTATCTTTGGTCATAAAACATATCTATCGGCAAAGTCATTTGTTCTATGACAACGAAATTGTAAGAAAGTAGAAGAGGTAGTTTGCAAACTGCAGTTTGGTGTTTGAGCAGAACAAAATCCCAAACTGTTTCATACCGCACATGCGCATTTTAAACAGTTATCAAACCGTCCCCAACTACTGCTCGAACAGCCTTATTATTGAGTTCAACTTATTCTTCACACCTTCGCAGCTATTTTACATTCCATGCATGATATGTTTTTATACTATGGACTCATGTTCTTGATATTCAAAATTATGTAATGTGTGTTGCGTGTTGATTACATTTTTCAAAATATGAAATATTTAATTCGCGTGTTCCTGTTTTTGAGATAATAACGATAAACATTGTTAAGTATATGAAATTCTTGAAGGCGACAAAATGGATGCAATTAAAATTTTAAAACATCTCACTAAAAAATACAACCACAGATGAAGATTACAACCCTACACGGCCGTTATTTGGTAACAAGCATTTGATCATTCGATCCAACGGAATTTATCTATGATTCGATCGCTTCGACACAGAGAACACCTACCTCCTTCGACATCACGGAGATAAATAAACAGAGAGGACATACAATTATTGTATGTTATCTCTGGTAGGAAGTGTCGTAGCAGTAGCACATAAAGAATTATACTTTATACTGTTGTCGTAGTGTTCTCTGGCTGCTCGGCTGTGAGTGTGAATCCCCTAGAAAGTGGTGGTGGTGGATCGGTAGTATTCGGTAGGTATGTTTTCTCCAAGTTTTCTCTGATCGGTAGTTTCAGGTAGTTTGTTGTGTTTATGTTGCAATATGTAAGTATTTCTTTCTCAGTTTATTTTAGCTTCAGAAATCGATAGTATTCTTCTCACTGAGTCTACTGATACTAGGTTTATTATGCGTAATTGAAAATAAATACAATGTTATGATTGCGGATGCTGATTTTAGTGCATTAGTTTGTATTTTTGACTTACCTTCATATTATCCTGTATTGTTAATATACAGTACTATAGATAAATTCAAAGAATCCAACAAGCTGAATCGATATCGATCGACACTGGCTATTGGAAAATAAGAATAATAAGAATGCTAATTCACTATTACTAACTTTGGTTGGATTAAGGTTAGGTGAATTTTAGACTTCATCTTCAGATGTTAAGTTTTCTCTCTTTGTAATTATTACTACCAGAGACTTACTACCACAGCTTATTGTTAGGAACTGATGTCAATCGATTCAGGTTTTCACTACATTTGATTTACAATTGGTGTCCGTAGTCTGTATATAAATAGTTTATCTATGTATCAGTTTAGTCTATGGTTGTCCGTTGACTCAGTTAATCAAGTAATATCGATTTTTCTTAAATGTTGGAAACACGCTTTCTTAAACTAAATCCTTAATATCCCTTTTTAGCTGTGACGAATTATTAACTAAATTCTGACTGCACGTACGTTACATAACCTCATTAATCTGGAAAATCAGTATCAAAACCACTTCTCTCAGTCTAGGGCTCCGTATAATCACAGCATCTGTTATCTATTACCGGTGTAACTTTTGGCTTAGACATGAATGCTTCCAAGATAAGGTAAATTGATTTTGTTGCAATATTTTTGTTATCAGAGACTTCATTTTGGTATTTGTATATTTCAGACCTCAGATCTTTATCCGTTGATCTACCAGATGGGAAATGTTTGTTTATTGAAAAAAATAGTGAAGGAACCACTTATATCAATAAAATTGTCCCAAACTCTTCCTTCGATCGAGATAATCGAGAGAATGCAGAAGTAAGCATTACATTTCATATATGATATGATCTGCATGTAATCACCGAAAAGATGATGCCGCATAATAATGAAGTTATTTTTATGTTAAAGAATATAGTTCAACAAAGTATTTACATGATGGCATTTGTCATTTTATTCCTTTATTCGATGTTTTCGAATATTGGACGGAGTGCATCATGAAGCTCTAACGGCACTGATCCATTACTTCTACACGTCCAAACTGCTCATAACTGAAGTAAACGTCCGATATCTACTACGTGCATCAGAGTTATTTGTTTTGACTGATGTTCTCCATGCCTGTTCTCATTTTCTGGAGGTAAATTGGGATTTGGAAGCTATGAATTATCATTACATAAAAGGTGAAATATTCAAAATGTATTTTCTAGTCATATAAATAAGAATTAATTGAATGATCATTTATTTTTATCTGCAGTTTTCCGCCCATTTCTATATTGAATTTTCTCAAGTTTTATGTCTTAAAATATTTTTGACATATTAAAGGAAATAAATAAAATATTTTTGACATATTAAAGGAAAATTACTTTTCGACCAATCGAGAAATTAAGAATTTTTTTGACGTTTTGATTCATAGTTTTTAAGTACACATAGCAAAAATACATATATGTATTTGAGAGTTTAACATGCCTCTATCTCGGAAACCGTAACTCTTTTGAAAAAATGTTCAATTTAAACGTTTCTGGATATTGTCCTATCTTTAATTATACCAACTCAGATTTTCGATTTTCGAGAAAATTTGCCCCCCACCCCCTTCGGGGACGGTTTTCGGAGGAAAGGAGATTTCGGATTTCCGTTTTTATGAATATGGGACCATTTCTCAAGCCTCCTCTCATGGATGAACCGAGAACGATTAGTATATAAAAGGCGCGCACAAACCAGAAAAAAGCACACAGTCGAATTTTATACCTCCTCCATTCGGGGTTCGACGGTCAAAAAGGGAATTGGCTGACTTCCGAGATTAAAGATAGCAAGCTCTGATATAAGTGTTTTATAATTATTTTAGTTATCAGTTTCTATTTCGAAAAATGTATCTCCTTCAAAAATACAAATGATTAATTTATGGCATGTTTCTAATATGTGTTAGAATTATATTGAAAATCAGAGGAGAGAGTTTTCGAAGAAAATGAGGTAAGCATATATCAAAGTAGTACAAATGAGAAAAGCTACAGCAGGGTCTAACATTGCGAGCCATTGCGTTATTAGTGCAACGATTCTATATTCTTTTCTAGTTATCTGATCACCAATCGCTCAGTAAACATTGATGGTACTCTTGTGTAGTAAACGAAATGAAAGATGTCCATAATAGTATGGGGCGAATCAAAAGGTTATGTCTGTTTATGTTACATTATTGTTTACTGATTACAGAGACAACTTATTGATTACCTGTCAACTTTCTGATTAGTAAGCGATTACTTTTCAGAGACTTATACGGACATTTATTGAATTTCATATTAATATAGCAGATACTATTTGTTGTAATTCTATCATAAATTTTTGCACTAATCAACGTAATTCCTATGACTGTTTTTTATGCCTTCTTCACTTTCTAAACTTTAAAAATTTCATGATTTTCACTTGTATTGACAATATGTAAATTTGTTTTATAGGTACTTGACTAATTTTTTGAACAATTTTCATTTCGTAGTTAGATATTCAATTAAATGAAAAAAATACAAAAAAAATACGAGTCTATTTTGAAAATAAAAAAAATATATTCAAAAATTGTTTTCAAATTTCCCGCTTGGATTCTAAAAACGGCTGCAATGTCACAATCTCCCTTAGTGTCCCATGGTATTAAAGAAAGGAGGAATAGAGCAGAGAACACTATCTGACCAGAGAGAAGACACAATATTGTATGTTCTCTCTGAGATAGATTTGTTCATCGACTTGATTACTACGTCACTATCTTGGTCGATTTTGATAGGCGTTCGCAGTCACGTGATAATGGGTATGAAATTACAATTATTTAAATTGATTTAATTTTAAATTCTAAGAGAAATTTAACCTGCATAATGTGATTTTTGGTATATTAGGACTACCTAATATGATCTGAACATCACTTTATATTGAAATCCATTAATGTCAAGTTCATTTATAAATTAATTAAATTCAACTGGAGATAATTTACAGATTGGTGGTTCAGACACAGAAGAGAGATATGTGAACGTGTTCGATGTGGCAAATGAGAAGTGGTCGGAGTGCAGCAACACTTTTTGGAAGGTAGAGAAGATGCGGCTGCAGCCGGCTGCTACCATTCTAGACAATCTTCCCACAGGTGGGAAGAAAGGAGACTATTATTTAAAGTCATGCGAGAGGTTCGATCTTGAAACTGGGCAATGGACAAAATTAAATGATATGTTGGACGGGAGATGAGGACATGACATTTGTGCAATGAACGGAAAAATTTACGCCTAAGTTCCACCGCTGTGACCTGTTTAGGGTTAAATAATTCGATTGTTTGCTTTTATTTATATGGTTTCACTATATTTCGCATCAACCAACTCCTAATATCTGTAAAATAACAGTCTTTTTTAATATTTGTGTTCTGTGGAATGTAACTCACCGGAGACGGATTCTTGGACAAGTCTTCCTTATATGACTACTCCTAGGTCATTTCCCAGTAAGTTCCAATTATATTTGTTCTATAGCAGCGAAATTCTTTCAAATTTTAAATCAACGAATAATTTATTGAACTAGGTGTAGGGGGTGCAAATTTTTGTGTGAGATTTTTACATAAAACTTCTTGCAGATACTTCTAGCAGTCTGTACGCAAGCCTAGTGTATTTATATACTAAAAAAAGCAAAGTATATACATAACTTACATCTAGAATTATAGTACATAGTACATATATATGACATATTTAGTATCCTTAACTGAGAATCATACAGTTATACTTTTGATTGATAATAACCATTTTTTAGTAGTTCTTTTTTACTAATGTTTAATATTTTTAATTCCTTTGGTAACATATGAAAATTTTTATTGGCAAATAACTGTACTCGTTTTTACCAACTTCTGATTTACATAACGGTAGAGTTAGTTTTAATTATTTTTCAGGTTTCAGAAATCGACGATTTCTACATAAATAAGCCAATAGTTCAAATTTCAAGTTCCTTTCGTAGCAATCCTCATCAAAATGTTTGGAGCAAATTCGCGCATTTTTTATGTTGACCTTATCTGCCCGTTTATAAGCATTTTCCCATTGTTTGCTAAAATTTTCGTCCTTTGGAAACCGTGAAGACTGATAGTCTGTGTGGCATCCAGCTATGGCACAACGCATTTTGATAATTATATAAATATAATAAAGCAATAAACAGAAGCACAACCTCACACCGACAAACAAATCAAATGAGAGTTGAGCTACTTCGTACGAACAAGCTAACCACATGACGTCAACGCGTAGATTTAGGCTCCGCCCAGAATGCGCAATATCATATCTTTGTATCATGTGTATAACCTATACCACTGACGTTACAGTTGGTGACAGTTAGGGCACATAATGGTGGGCGGTGATAATACACATCTATACAGTGCTCTAGTTGCGCTTCAACCCTTGCGCTCTGAGATAGTTCACAGTTCGATTAAAAGATATTGTTTACCAAATTCCCCAACAACCAGAGATAACATGATTAAAAATTATAAAATTATGAAATTTTATGACTAAATCTCAAAAAAAGACAGATAAATAAAACTAAATATCGGATTAATAGCGTCTCTCGAAAATTGTATTATAACAAAATATTCATTCATCGATATTTTTGTCTCGGAATAAGATATTGAGATGTAGTTTTCACTAGCCTATTTCAGTATCATTTCACTACATTTTTATGATAAAAATGTCATATTATTGCATTTAATTTCAAGAGAATTTAGCAATGTTATGTAATTATATAGAGAAACGCACTCTAGTGGCATCACTAAGAAATACACATATTACGAGTAAGATGGATTTGATGAAGCAATAAACTATTTTTCCAACAAGACTAAGCTTGCTAAAATCCGTTCATTTGTTAAGAAGTTACAGCTGTTTATTTAAAAGAACATTAATAACCCCCACCACTTTATTTCAACAGATACGTCAATTAGTTGTTCTAAACGAAAATTCTCAAATTAAGCTTAGCTTTAAAAACCATATATTTTTTTGGTACATTTACTAGTTAAAATCACTTTACAAGTTGAACATGGCGGATACGCCCCCTTATGGCCATCTTGGAAATCTGAAAATATTTTCCATGATCTTCTATTGGTCACTTTAGTCAAAACTTTTTTTACTGCAGGTCTCTATGATGAATAGCTCCCGAGATACGGCACTTTGCATTCTTATCTGGCCACCCTGTACATCGTTTTGTAAATTTGAGGCGAAAACCGAGCGAGCTTCGTTAACCAGGTGACTAAGGCGCTACCGTCGAAAATGAGTATTTTGTAGAATAATTCAACATTCGACTATCAGGCGACCAGAAATGGCTATAGGTACTTATGTGTTCCTAGAGTCTCTCAACGGCAATCACCAGCCCGCTGCCCGCTAGAACACATAAGTACCTATAGCCGTTTCTGGTCGCCTGATAGCCGAATGTTGAATTATTGTACAAAATACTCATTTTTGACGGTAGCGCCCTCGTCACTTGGTTAACGAAGCTCACTCGGTTTTCGCCTCAAATTTACTATACGATGTACACTTATATGTAGTATCTATCTTCTTTGCTATAGTCTTTCCAGTACCACCATTCTATCGCATCTTGATTGTTAACTAATAATCTAGTATTATGTATTATATTATTATTACAATATATTCGAATTTAACCCAACATGTTAGAAAATTTCACCCTGGTAAATTAAAGGCATTTATACTAAATCTGAGGGGATGATTATTTTCCTTCCCTAAATGCAGATTATTTACCCTCTTGACAGCTTCCAGTTCAAATGCATGGAACAGAGCACAACATTTTTATGATAAAGCGTTATGAAATAATGATAAATAATGGCTGTTGTAGTTTGTTGTTGTAGACACAACTTCAAAATTACCAGCATCAATAGTAACATATAACATTACGAAAACTTTCACTAATAGAAGATATATAGGCTTAGGCCGGATTTTCATGGATCCGTTGGTACGTCGATACGTCAGAGCTCCCATTGGTTGTAAAATTCAGCTTCTCATTGGTTAATTGGTTAAATTTTTCGGACGTTTTGACATGCTCATGCATCCGACAATACGACAAGTCTGAATGTATATACATTGTTGCTAGATGTTTTATTAAATACGGTATAAGAAACCATTGATGGTTATTCACAGTTGTAGAATTCATGCTTTTCTGGCCAAAACAGAAATGTACTAAAACAAAACCAAGTATTATTAGGGTTATACATATATTTTCGTCATATTGCACGCCTTTTCTGTCTTATTGACCTATTCACCTTTTGTAATGTTTCAATCTGGCAACATTGATTTCATTACGAAAAAAAAAATCAGATTGCTACTTGCTATCAGAGTCTCTGTTGCTATGGTCAGAAAGCAAACACTAGTTTGTTTTTGTGGCTTGGGTGCAATTTTGTTTACCACGATGGTCTTGTCTTCCCTAGGTCCCACCAAAACGCAACATCTCTTATCTATGGGTCCCACTAACTTCAGTGAATTATCAAAATATTCACTGGACATCCTCAGATAATTAAAATACTTTTCAATATCAGCTAGTCTCAGTTCATTTTATAAATTATGATAAGCGCCCTGTTCTTTTCTGCATTTAAAAATGTTTCTGATCCACAATCTTTTTGATTTACCAATTTTTTATTTTCTGATTATAAGCGAAATTTATAAAAGTTTAATATTATTTGTTTTTCGTCATTTCGTATTTATAACTTTATAATAAACAAAAAAAACTTGAAATTCAAACAACACAAGCAACAGGCAACTGTCAGAAAAGTGAGGTTAAAGAGAATCCGATATCGGACAAAAGTTAAATTTTAACTTCTTCCGTCATCGGATACATTGAGCTATATCGGATCGACGTACCGACGGATCCATGAAAATCCACCCTTAGGCTTCCTTTTTTGCATTGGGGATTCGGGTATTTGGAGATTCACGTCACTGGCTGAAATGTTTACGTGACCATAGCGAGAGACGTCAAAATCGCCGAATCTCCAAATACCCAAGAAGTTCATTCAAGTTCAACTTTCTGACAGTCTCCACAATTACGCGCACGCGCAATTTTCAATTGGTTTGCTTGCGTCGGCTTGTTGTCATCTCATCAGATTAGATTAAATTTATAAATATTAACTGAGGACTGTGGTTTTAGAAAAACAACTTCAAATATAGAAGAGCAGTTGATCAAACGACAAACATCGTCTGCTGGACCGTCTTCATCAATTGCTTTTTTTCTTAAATAGAATATTTAATACTCAGAATGATTTGTTCACAATTAAAGCCCGCTGCAGACGGAGTATTTTTTGCTGCATGTTTCCTTGATGGGAGCTAGGCTTGGTGCTGTGCATGCTTCCGTGTAAGAAAATGACATCGCGTGCACGGTTGGTTGCTTGAAATCGTGCATGATTTGATGATAGAACCGGTGCTATTTTTGGTGATTGTTTTCATGCATCGTGCCTTGTCGGACACACACAAAACAACATGTTATTTTAATTGTTGGGACCTTTTCTCTGTTGTAACAATGATTAAAAATAGAGCTTGATTAGAATGATCAATATTTTGTATCATTTGTCACAGTCATATTTCTCGGTACTGTCATTTTACATGCATGATGGCCTGCATCGTGTGAAGCCAACACAAGCATGGGAGCCATCAGCACACCATGCGCGGCAGCATTTATCGGACCGTGCAGCAAAACAAGCAAGCAATCATGCAGCAAAACATACTCCGTCTGCAGCGGGCTTAACATAATTTTTCATATCGTATAATTTTTTTGGCAAATTTTATTAACATGTTGAAATATAGGTTCACATCATCGCCATATTACTTTGTTCGATACGTACTATAACTGTAGAAAAAGTTATAATAATGTGTACACTATTCATATTATATAAAATAGTTCATTTAAAAAGTTCTTATTTCTACTAAAAGCAACTTGAAAGCGCAAATAGCTATATCTTGCCCCGTTAATTTCAAATTCTACTAACCTCATGACGTCAATTAAGTAGGATAGAAAATACGGAGGGAGTACTTGAGTTATAAAGTGAAGCCGCGCGGAATTTAGGCAACCCGTCAAGTATGAAGACTGGTGCGGACGTTAACAAAGGGAACTTGCAAGAAAATCATCAGTTTTGCTGATGTTCTGCTTTTTTGCTTGCTATAAGGAAGAGAAATGACCCAAAAAATTCACAGCGTTTATTGTATTATCGTTTAGAGTACCACCTACAATCTTATAATATAAATTTTATATACGATACTTATAAAATTAATTACTACCTAAATCCGCAAAAAAAGAAACTCACATGATTTTACAAAATAAACAACACATTAATGTCCTTTAAACAAAATTAACTTATTTTAAAACTGCCTCCTAATTTCAGATATATCTATAACATTTATTGCAATAAAATGAAATCTTATATCTATATATTTGGCCGCAATTATCTTTATTAACGAAAATAAATGATTATCTAAGGGATGTTACTCGAAAACGTGGCCATTGAGGGTTTCAAAAATAGTGGAATTTGAAAATTATTGCAAAACCTTATTGGACAAATGCACTGGCGTATATTGTCTTGCTTAGGTTTTCTCACCACTTTTACCAAGGCCTGACGAATGGACTTATTACTTATAAATCAGCGGAAGGATAAAGCAAATCATCTCATTTTTCACTGCTATGAGCAATGTTCATACTTCGCGGGTTACCTATACGCCAGGTGGCTTCACTACCACGCAATGCACTCTAAACCAATGCTACCTCTATACCTTCTGACCTCCTTGACGTCAATGCGCCGACTGGACGAAATTGAGACGGTTATTTTGCATAATATCTTTGTATCATAGTATCATGTCACGTACCACAGACAACAGAAAAATTTGAGTTCACCATAAGGGTGTTCGAGCAGCGGTTCAAACCAGTCCCAAACCGTCAGACGCCTGCGCACTTCAATTTACGATGAAATAATTGATTCCCAACTACTAGTAAGATGTTCGAGCAGCAGTTTGACGATTTCCAAACTAGAAACTAGTTCGGTCTCAGTTTGAGACAGGCGCACTAAACACTGGTTTTGTGTTTTGTCCATGAGTCTTTCATTGTTCTCTCTTATCCTTGGTCAAAAGACATATCTATCGGTATAATCATTTGCTCTATGACGATGAAATTGTAAGAAATTGGAAGGGGTAGTTTGCAAATTGCAGTTGGTGTTCGAGCACATGGTACAATAAGACCAGGTATCTTACACTGATGGACGCGTTTTCGTTCAGTTGACGCACCTCATCCGAAGTCCGCCATATTTGTTTTATCCCGCTTTCCAATTCAAATTAGAATATATTTTTGCTACGATTTTTGTGTATATCATCAACTAATCTTTTTATATTCATGCTTTTCATTCACTCTCTCATATTACGTATCAGAAGCAGAAATGATTAAATTTATATTATTAATTAAAATTGACAGTATATTCGATTATACGGTGTAAATCACTTACGTTAACTATGATGTTATAGCAGAGAACAGAGATTCTGTTCTCTGGTTTAAGATATGAAAACTTGACGAAAGCCTTATTGATATTTTTTTTGAACTATAAAGTGGGATATTGTTTATAACCTTTTTCAATGTGTCTTCGATTATATTGTTTACTTGAAGAGATGTTTTTAGAGAGAAAGATATGTTGGGTGTTACCATTATCTTGAATGTAGTGTTCTCTGCACAAGAGTCACAAGAGTGTTCGTGTTCTCCGCACAAGACAAAATATGACAATAATTATGGCGGATTTGGGATGACTCTCGGAACATGAGGAATACCCCATCATACTCATATCTCATATATTTTAGTACAAAATTCTATTTTCGCGTTACTAATAAATTAATTTTTAATAACAAAAAATGGATGATAAAAACACATGTATTATTTGTAGATAGAAATATCAGCATGGATAAATATTAAACACAATGTGGGTATGGCATTTAATCGTAATAAATGGTCGCAGATAGTGGAATGTGTCGCTTATTTTTGTAAATACGATGATTTTAATTGGGATGGGTCTCTTCAGCATATTTTACAGAATTGTTTGAAGCAAAAACTACATGTGATGGTAGCTAGAGCACCAAGAGTATTTCATATTGGAGAATGGTAGGCTCAATATTATCTATCACCGATATATATTGAATAGCGTGAATTTCAAATTGACAGACACAAAAAATAAATCAAAATACTTTAAATGTTTCCATTCATATACATTTTTCTATAGTCCACAATAGAACAAAAAAAATCATTAAGCGACGTAACATTCTCAAAATAACTGTTCATAAAAGTTGTTTTATGGTTGTTAAATATTCTGTAATGAGCTTCTTTGGTTTTGGTGAGTTTTCTAATGATAACTTTTTTTTTCAGTTCCAAAAGACATAGATATTACGAATTTTTTCTTTTATTGGTGAAAAGAAAAAAATATCGTATAAATCTTGTAAATAACGGGTTTTTTGAATGTGTGTATGTAACACTAAGTTTTCATAAGTTCTCTCGAGCAATTTTCACCCTAATAGATTTTTTGAACGGAAAACTTTTTTAAATTATTTTTATATATTTTTAAATTATGTTCATCATAAGAATACAACTGTAAATCAACATCAAGTTAATCTGGTGAGTATTTGCATTATTATATTGCTTATTATTATGTGTATACAAGAATAACTGAAAATATATTTATATGCAAATGATTAAATCAAATTTATCTTCAGGTAAATAACAATCTAGATCTAGATGATAGATAACTGCAAGTATTTCAATTAGAAATAGGTACGCAGATGACATGGTAGTCCCTGCCCTGGCGGAATCAGTATCTACAATCTACCGACATCACATACATTACTTTATTAACCCCTTAACTCAAGTAAGTATCACATTGGAATTGGAGATAAACAACTCAATAACTAGAATACTTGTTTTTAGTACAACTTCAGAAGAACATTTCTAACAACTGTGATTCCATCCAAAGTCCAAAGCATTTATAGAAGTTGTTGCATAGGTAAGGATGTAAATATGCAACTGGACCACTTAAAAGAGAATAGCAGAGATATCGAAATAGCGAGAACAAGATTTAGTGATATGTAGAAACTCTGCCAACCGAAATTATCCATCTTTATAAGGCATCGAACATGTCTGTGAAACATGAGACATGGTCATTGAAGATGAAATCTTGGCTGGGGAATATAAAAGACAAACATTACAAACAGTCTGAAACACAATGCTCACAAACGAGGCGAATTTGCCAAAGAGGACACCAATTTCAACAGAGATGGCAACAAAATCATTGTTGACACAGGTAAGTTTTATTTTATTATATATTAGATTATCTCTTAAATGAAGATGATACACTCATATATATTCACAGATTTACGTAGAAACTCGGAAAATTAGAGCACAAAATGGATGATGAACGAGAAGGTATCCTTTGCAGATCTTAGCAAGTTTTGGATCGAACATACGACCGTAGAATAAACCCACTATCCACCAAAATAGGACGATACAATTCTGAAGAAGCCTTGGTATTCCATTATGAATGTATAGATATTCATAAGTTAGAATGGTAAATGTAAATTAATGTGCATTTGTATGGGAAGCACCCAATTTTTGTAATTGTACGTAATTTTTATTTGATATATGAAGTTCTTCGCGAATGATTTGTTTTTTGTAATTTGGATTTATTGTATTAATAAAACTTTCATTATTCTAATTATAGTTTTATTCAAGGCGAAAATTGCTGTAATACCGTAGAATGTATTACAGCAATTTTTGTGAACGCATCTTCTTATCATCAATTATTATTAAATGACACGATATTTTGAATATTCCTGCAATTTTTAAATCATTGATGTGAGCGCCATCTAAGACGCAGTCGCTGGAAAATGTCGACCAATGAATTGTTAGGGATCAAAAATGTATTATTGTATAAATTGAGTAGGCCGTCTCTTCCCTCATTAGACTCACCACTACCCACAATTTGTCAGGTTCTTAGTTGGGTAATTTGGTAATCAGACATTACTGTGGAAAAGACCATTATTAATGATGAATGATGATTTCGAGATAAAATTCAGTATTTATTTTTTCTATGGATAGAAACACCACAAGCGTTTTGTTAATCAAATGTCATTTGTATAAGTTCGTTCAGTTTTGATATGTTTGTTTATATTGTGATATAACAGAGGCACAGGCTTGTAAGCTGTGACCGTGGTTTTGATTGGTTTCGTTAAATTAGTTATCTTCCTGAAAATATTTGTCATATTCGGCGATCTCAACATTCAACTCCAAAAATACTTGAAATACCCTGAGATCACTTGAAGTATTTCGTGATAAAAATATACCTGAAATTCCTCCGCAACTAAAAAACTTGAACCCACCAAATGAATATTTCATCCTTGTTTCAAATTTAGTGTCGTGGGTTCGGAAACTGTTTCAAAATACCTCAATAGAATCAAAAGCCATGCTGTAGGGTCTGATAGAATCTCTTTAAGTATGCTATATTTGATTGTACCTCAGATATTGGAGCAAATTACATATAATTTTTAACTTCTCTATTATATCTAATGGAAACATGCCTAAGTTAGACCTTTAGCAAAACGCAATAATCCAACTGAATTGTGTGCTTTAAGACCAATCCGCATTCTTCCAACTCTCTCGAAAGCGTTCGAAATGATAATTAAAGAAGAGGTAACCATATATATAAGTATGACTTATTTTATGACAGATGTTCAATCTGGATTCCGTCCCCAATACAGTACAACAACAGGACTGAGTCTGATTACAGTCGCGTCAGGGCTCTTGCTCCGTTTGTGTTTAAGTAAAGTCGTTCTTTTCTTTTTTATTTTATTTGTTTATTTTGTGAGAGCTCTAAATGCACAGTTAAATACAGAATCGCACTCGCAACATAAAGTGAAAAGTAAACATTTTATCATTGCAAGTTGGTTTTGGGATGAAAACGAAGGAAAGGTAGAAAGTGTTATCAATCAAATTAAATCACGCTTCATTAGTTTGCACCACTTTTTCCTTGTTATTATATTATTTGGTAAACGAAAAAACAATTCATTGGGATGTTTAACTGTCGTGCTTTGACATGGGGACAATACAATATAATAATATGTAATAACTAAAATACGACTTGAACGGCATAAGTGACTACACAATTAATAAATCTGTACGAACTCGGCGAATAACGCGCTGCATCTTTTCAGTCCCATAACTATTTAATTTTTAGAGATAAATTTGAATTGATTCTTTAACATTTTTGTTTTATTTCGCTTAAATTTTTATAATCAATCGATAAAAAAAGGAAACTTCATTATTCATTTAAGGACTCAGGTTGGTTGAAAATGAATCAAATGAGAAAATGTTTTTCTTGTCACGAAAGAATGATTCGCGCAATAAATACCACTAAACAATGCCTACCACATGAACTCAAAGACTTCAGCTTGAGAAATTTTAAAAAAACATTTCAAAGTCGTCCTCGGAACAAGGTAATGATGTGTTTACTATTCTGATGACTCTTGCATTGATTTTTGGTACATGTATAATGACGTCTACGTACTAAAACTTTCATTATTAAAACATTTTGTCACTTATATATAAGAAATAAAAATTTACTAGTTTATATCTATACTTGTATTCTTGTATCTAACCCAATATATTAACTTGTTTTAATGTATACATACATAAATTATATTTGAAGGTTTATATATACTTATGTATTTAATAGGTATGTGACTGGTAACAGATTTTATAGATTAGTGTACGTCCCAGGTTGGGTTTCAAATTAGCTCTAATAGCTGAACTCCGCCCATTCATCATACTTGTTAACCTTTAAAATTGTAAACCACTGAATGTGATGAATAAAAGCATGTTATTATTATTATTATAAACACAATAATTGTTGTTGTTGTTTTGTATCTTGAAATCATCACACAAAATTAACGCTAACCCATAAACTACAATGGCTATTAAACAGCCATTGGTCCTGGCTACATTGAGAACTATGTGATTGGAGGTAGTGTTTTCTTTGGCTATATAAGTAATAACTAGTCGTGAAGACTTGTTAGAGACACTTTTGCGACCACGGAAACTCTGACAAAACAGACCTTGACAACCATTTATGTTTATAATCCAATATTCTGCTGATTTTTCTCGATACTCGGTAATATTTTAACAAAAGTCTATTGAACTACACCCATAAACTTACAAAGATGTAATGCATACTTTATATAGTGAACATAATGTAAAACAAGTTTTGATTGAATCTTAATGAACTGTTGGGAAGCTTATACATAAGTTACAATTAAAAATATTAAAACAACTTGTAAGAGCATGCTTTCTATGCAAGGAATATGCTTAGAGTATAAACGCAACATCTCTTATCTATGAAGTTTAGACTAAAGAACTAAAGTTTCGACTAGAGTAGCGAAACTTGGAGGAAGTCATGAGATAAAATATATGAAGTGTTTTTCTCTGAGTCAAACTGATCGATTAAAATAAGAGGAGAGCACCGTTCATCTTAAAATCTATTGAATAACATACATGATCATTATTTACATTTTTATTGCAGCTTTCTATTATGCTGACTGATTTGTTTTCTTCTTATTTAAATGATCTTCGTTTTCAAACGATATACATCTCTTAACCTGAAATGCCCCTAGATTATTCACAAGTTTTATATTGTTACTATGATTATAATTTTCTGTTTCTATATTATTTACACGTTGAATTAATTCAGCGATTTCTCTCTTTTGATTAGCAACTTCAAGTTTTAGTTTATTAACTTCCTTCATTAAAGGATTATCAAAAAAATATATTTGGCATATTTTATGAAGGACAAATTCTTCTAGATCCGACAGTGTCAGCTTTCTATCAAATTTTCTTGACTTCATAAATTCTCCCAATGTTTTAAATATTTGGTTTTTGGATTCACCATCATGCGTTGCCTCAGCAGGGTTATTGTTATTGCCGGCGGTGTCACTTACAGTTCTTCTACTACGCAACTCTTTGATTTCTCTCTCTATGAAAAATCAGGGACATAAAGATATTTCATTCTTAAAAGTTTTATAAAAATTCTTACCAAGTTTGTCAAAAAACTCTTCAACGTTGATGATATTGAAAAACATAGTAACAGTGTAACACACTGATTTAAAATTGAATTGAAAAACTACTACTTGAACTACTTGATTCTTTTTTACATTTCTACTTCTACTCATTTTAGGCCATAAAACCTAAATTTTAAAGATCTTTAAATATCCTTTGTTTCAAGGTTTAACTGTCACTAAATAGTAAGGGTGTTCGAGCAGCGGTTCAAACCAGTCCCAAATCGTAAGACGCCTGCGCACTTCAATTTACGATGAATAATTTATTTCCAAGTACTAGTAAGATGTTCGAGCAGTAGTTTGACGATTTCCAAACTAGTCCGGACTCAGTTTAAGACGGCGCAGTTGAAGCGTCTTCGTCTTCTTAGAGTATAGTGTTCTCTGTTGTTGGAGAAATCCCTTTCAGAGAATACTACCACAGTCCTAAACTAAACCCTGGTTTGTGTTTTGTCCATCAGTCTTTCATTAATGTTCTCTCTTATCTTTGGTCATAAAACATATCTATCGGCAAAGTCATTTGTTCTATGACAACGAAATTGTAAGAAAGTAGAAGAGGTAGTTTGCAAACTGCAGTTTGGTGTTCGAGCAGAACAAAATCCCAAACTGTTTCATACCGCACATGCGCATTTTATACAGTTATCAAATCGTCCCCAACTACTGCTCGAACAGCCTTATTATTGAGTTCAACTTATTCTTCACACCTTCGCAGCTATTTTACATTCCATGCATGATATGTTTTTATACTATGGACTCATGTTCTTGATATTCAAAATTATGTAATGTGTGTTGCGTGTTGATTACATTTTTCAGAAATATAAAATATTTAATTCGCGTGTTCCTGTTTTTGAGATAATAACGATAAACATTGTTAAGTATATGAAATTCTTGAAGGCGACAACATGGATGCAATGAAAGTTTTAAAACATCTCACTAAAAAAATACAACCACAGATGAAGATTACAACCCTACACGGCCGTTATTTGGTAACAAGCATTTGATCATTCGATCCAACTGAATTTATCTATGATTCGGTCGCTTCGACACAGAGAACACCTACCTCCTTCGGCATCACGGAGATAAATAAACAGAGAGAACATACAATTATTGTATGTTATCTCTGGTAGGAAGTGTCGTAGCAGTAGCACATAAAGGATTATACTTTATACTGTTGTCGTAGTGTTCTCTGGCTGCTCGGCTGTGAGTGTGAATCCCGTAGAAAGTGGTGGTGGTGGATCGGTAGTATTCGGTAGGTATGTTTTCTCCAGAGAAAACATACCTCCAAGTTTTCTCTGATCGGTAGTTTCAGGTAGTTTGTTGTGTTTATGTTGCAATATGTAAGTATTTCTTTCTCAGTTTATTTTAGCTTCAGAAATCGATAGTATTCTTCTCACTGAGTCTACTGATACTAGGTTTATTATGCGTAATTGAAAATAAATACAATGTTATGATTGCGGATGTTGATTTTAGTGCATTAGTTTGTATTTTTGACTTCTTTCATATTATCCTGTATTGTTGATATACAGTACTATAGATAAATTCAAAGAATCCAACAAGCTGAATCGATATCGATCGACACTGGCTATTGGAAAATTGGAAAATAAGAATAATAAGAATGCTAATTCACTATTACTAACTTTGGTTGGATTAAGGTTAGGTGAATTTTAGACTTCATCTTCAGATGTTAAGTTTTCTCTCTTTGTAATTATTACTACCAGAGACTTACTACCACAGCTGATTGTTAGGAACTGATGTCAATCGATTCAGGTTTTCACTACATTTGATTTACAATTGGTGTCCGTAGTCCGTATATAAATAGTTTATCTATGTATCAGTTTAGTCTATGGTTGTCCGTTGACTCAGTTAATCAAGTAATATCGATTTTTCTTAAATTTTGGAAAGAGGCTTTCTTAAACTATATCCTTAATATCCCTTTTTAGCTGTGACGAATTATTAACTAAATTCTGACTGCACGTACGTTACATAACCTCATTAATCTGGAAAATCAGTATCAAAACCACTTCTCTCATTCTAGGGCTCCGTATAATCACAGTATCTGTTATCTATTACCGTTAAATTTTTCGGGCGTTTTGACATGCTCATGCATCCGACAATACGACAAGTCTGAATGTATATACATTCACCTTTTGTAATGTTTCAATCTGGCAACATTGATTTCATTACGAAAAAAAAAATCAGATTGCTACTTGCTATCAGAGTCTCTGTTGCTATGGTCAGAAAGCAAACACTAGTTTGTTTTTGTGGCTTGGGTGCAATTTTGTTTACCACGATGGTCTTGTCTTCCCTAGGTCCCACCAAAACGCAACATCTCTTATCTATGGGTCCCACTAACTTCAGTGAATTATCAAAATATTCACTGGACATCCTCAGATAATTAAAATACTTTTCAATATCAGCTAGTCTCAGTTCATTTAATAAATTATGATAAGCGCCCTGTTCTTTTCTGCATTTAAAAATGTTTCTGATCCACAATCTTTTTGATTTACCAATTTTTTACTTTCTGATTATAAGCGAAATGTATAAAAGTTTAATATTATTTGTTTTTCGTCATTTCGTATTTATAACTTTATAATAAACAAAAAAAACTTGAAATTCAAGCAACACAAGCAACAGGCAACTGTCAGAAAAGTCAGCTTAAAGAGAATCCGATATCGGATAAAAGTTAAATTTTAACTTCTTCCGTCATCGGATACATTGAGCTATATCGGATCGACGTACCGACGGATGACGGATCCATGAAAATCCACCCTTAGGCTTCCTTTTTTGCATTGGGGATTCTGGTATTTGGAGATTCACGTCATTGGCTGAAATGTTCACGTGACCATAGCGAGAAACGTCAAAATCTCCGAATCTCCAAATACCCAAGAAGTTCATTCAAGTTCAACTTTCTGAAAGTCTCCACAATTACGGGCACGCGCAATTTTCAATTGGTTTGCTTGCGTCGGCTTGTTGTCATCTCATCAGATTAGATTAAATTTATAAATATTAACTGAGGACTGTGGTTTTAGAAAAACAACTTCAAATATAGAAGAGCAGTTGATCAAACGACAAACATCGTCTGCTGGACCGCCTTCATCAATTGCTTTTTTTCTTAAATAGAATATTTAATACTAAGAATGATTTGTTCACAATTAACATAATTTTTCATATCGTTTAATTTTTTTGGCAAATTTTATTAACATGTTGAAATATAGGTTCACATCATCGCCATATTACTTTGTTAGATACGTACTATAACTGTAGAAAAAGTTATAATAATGTGTACACTATTCATATTATTTAAATTAGTTCATTTAAAAAGTCCTTATTTCTAATAAAAGCAACTTGAAAGCGCAAATAGCCATATCTTGTCCCGTTAATTTCAAATTCTACTAACCGCATGACGTCAATCAAGTAGGATAGAAAATACGGAGGGAGTACTTAAGTTATAAAGTGAAGCCGCGCGGAATGTAGGCAACCCGTCAAGTATGAAGACTGGTGCGGACGTTAACAAAGGGAACTTCATCAATTTTGCTGATGTTCTGCTTTTTTGCTTGCTATAAGGAAGAGAAATGACAAAAAAAAGTCACAGCGTTTATTGTATTTTCGTTTAGAGTACCACCTACAATCTTATAATATAAATTTTATATACGATACTTATAAAATTAATTACTACCTAAATCCGCAAAAAAAGAAACTCACATGATTTTACAAAATAAACAACACATTAATGTCCTTTAAACAAAATTAACTTATTTTAAAACTGCCTCCTAATTTCAGATATATCTATAACATTTATTGCAATAAAATGAAATCTTATATTTACATATTTGGCCGCAATTATCTTTATTAACGAAAATAAATGATTATCTAAGGGATGTTAATCGAAAACGTGGCCATTGAGGGTTTCAAAAATAGTGGAATTTGAAAATTATTGCAAAACCTTATTGGACAAATGCACTGGCGTATATTGTCTTGCTTAGGTCTTCTCAGCACTTTTACCATCGCCTGACGAATGGACTTATTACTTATAAATCAGCGGAAGAATAAAGCAAATCATCTCATTTTTCACTGCTATGAGCAATTTTCATACTTCGCGGGTTACCTATACGTCAGTCGGCTTCACTACCACGCAATGCACTCTAAACCAATGCTACCTCTATACCTTCTGACCTCCTTGACGTCAATGCGCCGACTAGACGAAATTGAGACTGTTATTTTGCATAATATCTTTGTATCATAGTATCATGTCACGTACCACAGACAACAGAAAAATTTGAGTTCACCATAAGGGTGTTCGAGCAGCGGTTCAAACCAGTCCCAAACCGTCTGACGCCTGCGCACTTCAATTTGCGATGAAATAATTGATTCCCAACTACTAGTAAGATGTTCGAGCAGCAGTTTGACGATTTCCAAACTAGTTCGGTCTCAGTTTGAGACAGGCGCAGTTGAAACTTCTTCTTCTTCTTAGAGTTGTTGTTGTTGGACTAATCCGTTTCAGAGAACACTGCCTCAGTCCTAAACTAAACACTGGTTTTGTGTTTTGTCCATGAGTCTTTCATTGTTCTCTCTTATCCTTGATCATAAGACATATCAATCGGCATAATCATTTGCTCTATGACGATGAAATTGGAAGGGGTAGTTTGCAAATTGCAGTTGGTGTTCGAGCACATGGTACAATAAGACCAGGTATGTTACATTGATGGACACGTTTTCGTTCAGTTGACGCACCTCATCCAAAGTCCGCCATATTTGTTTTATCCCGCTTTCCAATTCAAATTAGAATATATTTTTCCTACGATTTTTGTGTATATCATCAACTAATCTTTTTATATTCATGCTTTTCATTCACTCTCTCATATTACGTGTCAGAAGCAGAAATGATTAAATTTATATTTTTAATTAAAATTGACAGTATACTCGATTATACGGTGTAAATCACTTACGTTAACTATGATGTTATAGCAGAGAACAGAGATTCTGTTCTCTGGTTAAAGATATGAAAACTTGACGAAAACCTTATTGATATTTTTTTTGAACTATAAAGTGGGATATTGTTTATAACCTTTTTCAATGTGTCTTCGATTATATTGTTTACTTGTAGAGATGTTTTTAGAGAGAGAGAAATGTTGGGTGTTACCATTATCTTGGATGTAGTGTTCTCTGCACAAGAGTCACAAGAGTGTTCGTGTTCTCTGCACATGATACAATATGACAATAAATATGGCGGATTTGGGATGACTCTCGGAACATGAGGAATACCCCCATCAGACTCATATCTCATATATTTTACTACAAAATTCTATTTTCGCGTTACTAATAAATTAATTTTTAATAACAAAAAATGGATGATAAAAACACATGTATTATTTGTAGATAGAAATATCAGCATGGATAAATATTAAACACAATATGGGTATGGCATTTAATCGTAGTGGAATGTGTCGCTTATTTTTGTAAATACGATGATTTTAATTGGGATGGGTCTCTTCAGCATATTTTACAGAATTGTTTGAAGCAAAAACTACATGTGATGGTAGCTAGAGCACCAAGAGTATTTTATATTGGAGAATGGTAGGCTCAATATTATCTATCACCGATATATATTGATTAGCGTGATTTTGAAATTGACAGACACAAAAAAATAAATCAAAATACTTTAATTGTTTCCATTCATATACAGTTTTCTATAGTCCACAATAGAACAAAAAAAATCATTAAGCGACGTAACATTCTCAAAATAACTGTACATAAAATTTGTTTTATGGTTGTTAAATATTCTGTAATGAGCTTCTTTGGTTTTGGTGAGTTTTCTAATAATAACTTTTTTTTTCACTTCCTAAAGACATAGATAATACGATTTTTTTCTTTTATTGGTGAAAAGAAAAAAATATCGTACAAATCTTGTAAATAACGGGTTGTTTGAATGTGTGTATGTAACACTAAGTTTTCATCAGTTCTCTCGAGCAATTTTCACCCTAATAGATTTTTTGAACGGAAAACTTTTTAAAATTATTTTTATATATTTTTAAATTATGTTCATCATAAGAATACAACTGTAAATCAACATCAAGTTAATCTGGTGAGTATTTGCATTATTATATTGCTTATTATTATGTGTATATAAGAATAACTGAAAATATATTTATATGCAAATGATTAAATCAAATTTATCTTCAGGTAAATAACAATCTAGATCTAGATGATAGATAACTGCAAGTATTTCAATTAGAATTAGGTACGCAGATGACATGGTAGTCCCTGCCCTGGCGGAATCAGTATCTACAATCTACCGACATCACATACATTACTTTATTAACACCTTAACTCAAGTAAGTACCACATTGGAATTGGAGATAAACAACTCAATAACTAGAATACTTGTTTTTAGTACAACTTCAGAAGAACATTTCCAACAACTGTGATTCCATCCAAAGTCCAAAGCATTTATTGAAGTAGTTGTATAGGTAAGGATGTAAATATGCAACTGGACCACTTAAAAGAGAATGAATAGCAGAGATATCGAAATTGCGAGAACAAGATTTAGTGATATGTAGAAACTCTGCCAACCGAAATTATCCATCTTTATAAGGCATCGAACATGTCTGTGAAACATGAGACATGGTCATTGAAGATGAAATCTTGGCTGGGGAATATAAAAGACAAACATTACAAACAGTCTGAAACACAATGCTCACAAACGAGGCGAATTTGCCAAAGAGGACACCAATTTCAACAGAGATGGCAACAAAATCATTGTTGACACAGGTAAGTTTTATTTTATTATATATTAGATTATCTCTTAAATGAAGATGATACACTCATATATATTCACAGATTTACGTAGAAACTCGGAAAATTAGAGCACAAAATGGATGATGAACGAGAAGGTATCCTTTGCAGATCTTAGCAAGTTTTGGATCGAACATACGACCGTAGAATAAACCCACTATCCACCAAAATAGGACGATACAATTCTGAAGAAGCCTTGGTATTCAATTATGAATGTATAGATATTCATAAGTTAGAATGGTAAATGTAAATTAATGTGCATTTGTATGGGAAGCACCCAATTTTTGTAATTGTACGTAATTTTTATTTGATATATGAAGTTCTTCGCGAATGATTAGTTTTTTGTAATTTGGATTTATTGTATTAATAAAAGTTTAATTATTCTAATTATAGTTTTATTCAAGGCGAAAATTGCTTTAATACCTTAGAATGTATTACAGCAATTTTTGTGAACGCATCTTCTTATCATCAATTATTATTAAATGACACGATATTTTGAATATTCCTGCAATTTTTAAATCATTGATGTGAGCGCCATCTAAGACGCAGTCGCTGGAAAATGTGGACCAATGAATTGTTAGGGATCAAAAATGTATTATTGTATAAATTGAGTAGACCGTCTCTTCCCTCATTAGACTCACCACTACCCACAATTTGTCAGGTTCTTAGTTGGGTAATTTGGTAATCAGACATTACTGTGGAAAAGACCATTATTAATGATGAATGATGATTTCGAGATAAAATTCAGTATTTATTTTTTCTATGGATAGAAATACCACAAGCGTTTTGTTAATCAAATGTCATTTGTATAAGTTCGTTCAGTTTTGATATGTTTGTTTATACTGTGATATAACAGAGGCACAGGCTTGTAAGCTGTGACCGTGGTATTGATTGGTTTCGTTAAATTAGTTATCTTCCTGAAAATATTTGTCATATTCGGCGATCTCAACAATCAACTCCAAAAATACTTGAAATACCCTGAGATCACTTGAAGTATTTCGTGATAAAAATATACCTGAAATTCCTCCGCAACTAAAAAACTTGAACCCACCAAATGAATATTTCATCCTTGTTTCAAATTTAGTGTCGTGGGTTCGGAAACTGTTTCAAAATACCTCAATAGAATCAAAAGCCATGCTGTAGGGTCTGATAGAATCTCTTTAAGTATGCTATATTTGATTGTACCTCAGATATTGGAGCAAATTACATATAATTTTTAACTTCTCTATTATATCTAATGGAAACATGCCTAAGTTAGACCTTTAGCAAAACGCAATAATCCAACTGAATTGTGTGCTTTAAGACCAATCCGCATTCTTCCAACTCTCTCGAAAGCGTTCGAAATGATAATTAAAGAAGAGGTAACGACATATATAAGTATGACTAATTTTATGACAGATGTTCAATCTGGATTCCGTCCCCAATACAGTACAACAACAGGACTGAGTCTGATTACAGTCGCGTCAGGGCTCTTGCTCCGTTTGTGTTTAAGTAAAGTCGTTCTTTTCTTTTTTATTTTATTTGTTTATTTTGTGAGGGCTCTAAATGCACAGTTAAATACAGAATCGCACCCGAACATAAAGTGAAAAGTAAACATTTTATCATTGCATTTGGGATGAAAACGAAGGAAAGGTGGAAAGTGTTATCAATCAAATTAAATCACGCTTCATTAGTTTGAACCACTTTTTCCTTGTTATTATATTATTTGGTAAACGAAAAAACAATTCATTGGGATGTTTAACTGTCGTGCTTTGACATGGGGACAATACAATATAATAATATGTAATAACTAAAATACGACTTGAACGGCATAAGTGACTACACAATTAATAAATCTGTACGAACTCGGCGAATAACGCGCTGCATCTTTTCAAAGTCCCATAACTATTTAATTTTTAGAGATAAATTTGAATTGATTCTTTAACATTTTTGTTTTATTTCGCTTAAATTTTTATAATCAATCGATAAAAAAAGGAAACTTCATTATTCATTTAAGGACTCGGGTTGGTTGAAAATGAATCAAATGAGAAAATGTTTTTCTTGTCACGAAAGAAAGATTCGCGCAATAAATACCACTAAACAATGCCTACCACATGAACTCAAAGACTTCAGCTTGAGAAATTTTAAAAAAACATTTCAAAGTCGTCCTCGGAACAAGGTAATGATGTGTTTACTATTCTGATGACTCTTGCATTGATTTTTGGTACATGTATGACGTCTACGTACTAAAACTTTCGTTATTAAAACATTTTGTCACTTATATATAAGAAATAAAAATTTACTAGTTTATATCTATATACTGGTATCTAACCCAAAATATTAACTTGTTTTAATGTATACATACATAAATTATATTTGAAGGTTTATATATACTTATGTATTTAATAGGTATGTGACTGGTAACAGATTTTATAGATTAGTGTGTACGTCCCAGGTTGGGTTTCAAAGTAGCTCTAATAGCTGAACTCCGCCCATTCATCATACTTGTTAACCTTTAAAATTGTAAACCACTGAATGTGATGAATAAAAGCATGTTATTATTATTATTATAAACACAATAATTGTAGTGTTTTGTATCTTGAAATCATCACACAAAATTAACGCTAACCCATAAACTACAATGGCTATTAAACAGCCATTGGTCCTGGCTACATTGAGAACTATGTGATTGGAGGTATTGTTTTCTTTGGCTATATAAGTAATAACTAGTCGTGAAGACTTGTTAGAGACACTTTTGCGACCACGAAAACTCTGACAAAACAGACCTTGACAACCATTTATGTTTATAATCCAACATTCTGCTGATTTTTCTCGATACTCGGTAATATTTTAACAAAAGTCTATTGAACTACACCCATAAACTTACAAAGATGTAATGCATACTTTATATAGTGAACATAATGTAAAACAAGTTTTGATTGGATCTTAATGAACTGTTGGGAAGCTTATACATAAGTTACAATTAAAAATATTAAAACAACTTGTAAGAGCATGCTTTCTATGCAAGGAATATGCTTAGAGTATAAACGCAACATCTCTTATCTATGGAGCTTAGACTAAAGAACTAAAGTTTACGACTAGAGTAGCGAAACTTGGAGGAAGTAATGAGATAAAATATATGAAGTGTTTTTCTCTGAGTCGAACTGATCGATTAAAATAAGAGGAGAGCACAGTTCATCTTAAAATCTATTGAATAACATACATGATCATTATTTACATTTTTATTGCAGCTTTCTATTATGCTGACTGATTTGTTTTCTTCTTATTTAAATGATCTTCGTTTTCAAACGATATACATCTCTTAACTTGAAATGCCCCTAGATTATTCACAAGTTTTATATTGTTACTATGATTATAATTTTCTGTTTCTATATTATTTACACGTTGAATTAATTCAGCCATTTCTCTCTTTTGATTAGCAACTTCAAGTTTTAGTTTATTAACTTCCTTCATTAAAGGATTATCAAAAAAATATATTTGGCATATTTTATGAAGGACAAATTCTTCTAGATCCGACAGTGTCAGCTTTCTATCAAATTTTCTTGACTTCATAAATTCTCCCAATGTTTTAAATATTTGGTTTTTGGATTCACCATCATGCGGTGCCTCAGCAGGGTTATTGTTATTGCCGGCGGTGTCACTTACAGTTCTTCTACTACGCAACTCTTTGATTTCTCTCTCTATGAAAAATCAGGGACATAAAGATATTTCATTCTTAAAATTTTTATAAAAATTCTTACCAAGTTTGTCAAAAAACTCTTCAACGTTGATGATATTGAAAAACATAGTAACAGTGTAACACACTGATTTAAAATTGAATTGAAAAACTACTACTTGAACTACTTGATTCTTTTTTACATTTCTACTTCTACTCATTTTAGGCCATAAAAACTAAATTTTAAAGATCTTTAAATATCCTTTGTTTCAAGGTTTAACTGTCACTAAATAGTAAGGGTGTTCGAGCAGCGGTTCAAACCAGTCCCAAAGCGTCAGACGCCTGCGCACTTATATTTACGATGAATAATTTATTCCCAAGTACTAGTAAGATGTTCGAGCAGTAGTTTGACGATTTCCAAACTAGTCCGGACTCAGTTTGAGACGGCGCAGTTGAAGCGTCTTCGTCTTCTTAGAGTATAGTGTTCTCTGTTGTTGGAGAAATCCCTTTCAGAGAATACTACCACAGACCTAAACTAAACCCTGGTTTGTGTTTTGTCCATCAGTCTTTCATTGATGTTCTCTCTTATCTTTGGTCATAAAACATATCTATCGGCAAAGTCATTTGTTCTATGACAACGAAATTGTAAGAAAGTAGAAGAGGTAGTTTGCAAACTGCAGTTTGGTGTTTGAGCAGAACAAAATCCCAAACTGTTTCATACCGCACATGCGCATTTTAAACAGTTATCAAACCGTCCCCAACTACTGCTCGAACAGCCTTATTATTGAGTTCAACTTATTCTTCACACCTTCTCATCTATTTTACATTCCATGCATGATATGTTTTTATACTATGGACTCATGTTCTGTTGTAGAGTTTATTTATCTTAGAAGTTGGCAACCATGAAAAAGAGAGAGAGAGATAAAAAGGGAGGAAGAGGGGTGTGTGCTCTCGAATCTCGAGGGACGCATGTTGGCTGTGATGGGTTACGTGAATAAAGATATGAGGATGAAAAAAATAGTTTTAATCATCGAAGAAAGTGAGTGAGTTAGCTGGCGCCCAACAAACTAAAAGAATCCACAATACGCAATTAATTGTGTGAAAAAAAAAAATATATTTATGTCCGGGTAATCCTGAATATTCTGTTGTAGGATGGTTTGATATCATTTAGTTTGTATAACTAGTAGTTAATGTTTTTTATTATAATTATCATATTTTTATTTATATTATTGTATAATATGTCTTGTTTGTGGTTGCAACTCTTTTGAAGGGGGGGAGTGTTGTAGAGTTTATTTATCTTAGAAGTTGGCAACCATGAAAAAGAGAGAGTGAGAGAAAAAGGGTGGAAGAGGGGTGTGTGCTCTCGAATCTCGAGGGACGCATGTTGGCTGTGATGGGTTATGTGAATAAAGATATGAGGATGAAAAAAATAGTTTTAATCATCGAAGAAAGTGACTGAGTTAGCTGGCGCCCAACAAACTAAAAGAATCCACAATACGCAATTAATTGTGTGAAAAAAAAAACGAACTATTGAACAGTTCTTGATATTCAAAATTATGTAATATGTGTTGCGTGTTGATTACATTTTTCAAAATATGAAATATTTAATTCGCGTGTTCCTGTTTTTGAGATAATAACGATAAACATTGTTAAGTATATGAAATTCTTGAAGGCGACAACATGGATGCAATTAAAATTTTAAAACATCTCACTAAAAAAATACAACCACAGATGAAGATTACAACCCTACACGGCCGTTATTTGGTAACAAGCATTTGATCATTCGATCCAACGGAATTTATCTATGATTCGATCGCTTCGACACAGAGAACACCTACCTCCTTCGACATCACGGAGATAAATAAACAGAGAGAACATACGATTATTGTATGTTATCTCTGGTAGGAAGTGTCGTAGCAGTAGCACATAAAGAATTATACTTTATACTGTTGTCGTAGTGTTCTCTGGCTGCTCGGCTGTGAGTGTGAATCCCCTAGAAAGTGGTGGTGGTGGATCGGTAGTATTCGGTAGGTATGTTTTCTCCAAGTTTTCTCTGATCGGTAGTTTCAGGTAGTTTGTTGTGTTTATGTTGCAATATGTAAGTATTTCTTTCTCAGTTTATTTTAGCTTCAGAAATCGATAGTATTCTTCTCACTGAGTCTACTGATACTAGGTTTATTATGCGTAATTGAAAATAAATACAATGTTATGATTGCGGATGCTGATTTTAGTGCATTAGTTTGTATTTTGGCTATTGGAAAATAAGAATAATAAGAATGCTAATTCACTATTACTAACTTTGGTTGGATTAAGGTTAGGTGAATTTTAGACTTCATCTTCAGATGTTGAGTTTTCTCTCTTTGTAATTATTACTACCAGAGACTTACTACCACAGCTAATTGTTAGGAACTGATGTCAATCGATTCAGGTTTTCACTACATTTGATTTACAATTGGTGTCCGTAGTCCGTATATAAATAGTTTATCTATGTATCAGTTTAGTCTATGGTTGTCCGTTGACTCAGTTAATCAAGTAATATCGATTTTTCTTAAATGTTGGAAACACGCTTTCTTAAACTAAATCCTTAATATCCCTTTTTAGCTGTGACGAATTATTAACTAAATTCTGACTGCACGTACGTTACATAACCTCTTTAATCTGGAAAATCAGTATCAAAACCACTTCTCTCAGTCTAGGGCTCCGTATAATCACAGTATCTGTTATCTATTACCGGTGTAACTTTTGGCTTAGACATGAATGCTTCCAAGATAAGGTAAATTGATTTTGTTGCAATATTTTTGTTATCAGATACTTCATTTTGGTATTTGTATATTTCAGACCTCAGACCTTTATCCGTTGATCTACCAGATGGGAAATGTTTGTTTATTGAAAAACATAGTGAAGGAACCACTTATATCAATAAAATTGTCTCAAACTCATCCTTCGATCGAGATAATGGAGAGAATGCAGAAGTAAGCATTACATTTTATTTTATAAATATATTTTGATTAAAAGACAGTCAATGTACCTAGTGATATGATCTGCATGTAATCACCGAAAAGATGATGCCGCATAATAATGAAGTTATTTTTATGTTGTTAAAAAATATAGTTCAACAAAGTATTTACATGATGGCATTTGTCATTTTATTCCTTTATTCGATGTTTTCGAATATTGGACGGAGTGCATCATGAAGCTCTAACGGCACTGATCCATTACTTCTACACGTCCAAACTGCTCATAACTGAAGTGAACGTCCGATATCTACTACGTGCATCAGAGTTATTTGTTTTGACTGATGTTCTCCATGCCTGTTCTCATTTTCTGGAGGTAAATCACGCTAAATTTAAATTTTGTATAGTATTTGTATTTCCTTTTGGTAGTTCCCAATGAACTGCAAGTAAGTCTTCCTCGATATTATGAATCGATTAAATATGGCTACTTATTTGAGTGATTGAATCAAAGTTTATTTTAAACATTCAGTATCTAGGAGAGAAGAATTTAAATGAATTATTATTTATCTTAGGTCTTCAATTCTGTCATAGCTCGGATCAAGCATGATATAGAAAAACGAAAACAATATCTGGTGTCATTGATGGAGATAGTTCGTTTTCCTCTAATGTCTCCGAGAAATCTTATTCAGAATATGCAAGGAGAACCTTTATTAAAAACAAACACAGACTGATGGGATTTGGAAGCTATGAATTATCATTACATAAAAGGTGAAATATTCAAAATGTATTTTCTAGTCATATAAATAAGAATTAATTGAATGATCATTTATTTTTATCTGCAGTTTTCCGCCCATTTCTGAATTGAATTTTCTCAAGTTTTATGTCTTAAAATATTTTTGACATATTAAAGAAAAATGACTTTTCGACCAATCGAGAAATTAAGAATTTTTTTGACGTTTTGATTCATATTATAAGTACACATATCAAAAATACATATATGTATTTGAGAGTTTAACATGCCTCTATCTCGGAAACCGTAACTCTTTTGAAAAAATGTTCAATTTAAACTTTTCTGGATATTGTCCTATCTTTAATTATACCAACTCAGATTTTCGATTTTCGAGAAAATTTGCCCCCCACCCCCTTCGGGGACGGTTTTCGGAGGAAAGGAGATTTCGGATTTCCGTTTTTATGAATATGGGACCATTTCTCAAGCCTCCTCTCATGGATGAACCGAGTACGATTACTATATAAAAGGCGCGCACAAACCAGAAAAAAGCACACAGTCGAATTTTATACCTCCTCCATTCGGGGTTCGACGGTCAAAAAGGGAATTGGCTGACTTCCGAGATTAAAGATAGCAAGCTCTGATAAAGTGTTTTATAATTATTTTAGTTATCAGTTTCTATTTCGTAAAATGTATCTCCTTCAAAAATACAAATGATTAATTTATGGCATGTTTCTAATATGTGTTAGAATTATATTGAAAATCAGAGGAGAGAGTTTTCGAAGAAAATGAGGTAAGCATATATCAAAGTAGTACAAATGAGAAAAGCTACAGCAGGGTCTAACATTGCGAGCCATTGCGTTATTAGTGCAACGATTCTATATTCTTTTCTAGTTATCTGATTACCAATCGCTCAGTAAACATTGATGGTACTCTTGTGTAGTAAACGAAATGAAAAATGTCCATAATAGAATGGGGTGAATCAAAAGGTTATGTCTGTTTATGTTACATTATTGTTTACTGATTACAGAGACAACTTATTGATTACCTGTCAACTTTCTGATTAGTAAGCGATTACTTTTCAGAGACTTATACGGACATTTATTGAATTTCATATTAATATAGCAGATACTATTTGTTGTAATTCTATCATAAATTTTTGCAGTAATCAACGTAATTCCTATGCCTGTTTTTTATGCCTTCTTCACTTTCTAAACTTTAAAAATTTCATGATTTTCACTTGTATTGACAATATGTAAATTTGTTTTATAGGTACTTGACTAATTTTTTGAACAGTTTTCATTTCGTAGTTAGATATTCAATTAAATGAAAAAAATACAAAAAAAATACGAGTCTATTTTGAAAATAAAAAAAATATATTCAAAAATTGTTTTCAAATTTCCCGCTTGAATTCTAAAAACGGCTGCAAAGTCACAATCTCCCTTAGTGTCCCATGGTATTAAAGAAAGGAGGAATAGAGCAGAGAACACTATCTGACCAGAGAGAAGACACAATATTGTATGTTCTCTCTGAGATGGATTTGTTCATCGACTTGATTACTACGTCACTATCTTGGTCGATTTTGATAGGCGTTCGCAGTCACGTGATAATGGGTATGAAATTACAATTATTTAAATTGATTATATTTTAAATTCTAAGAGAAATTTAACCTGCATAATGTGATTTTTGGTATGTTAGGACTACCTAATATGATCTGAACATCACTTGATATTGAAATCCATTAATGTCAAGTTCATTTATAAATTAATAAAATTCAACTGGAGATAATTTACAGATTGGTGGTTCAGACACAGAAGAGAGATGTGTGAACGTGTTCGATGTGGCAAATGAGAAGTGGTCGGAGTGCAGCAACACTTTTTGTAAGGTAGAGAAGATGCGGCTGCAGCCGGCTGCTACCATTCTAGACAATCTTCCCACTGGTGGGAAGAAAGGAGACTATTATTTAAAGTCATGCGAGAGGTTCGATCTTGAAACTGGGCAGTGGACAAAATTAAATGATATGTTGGACGGGAGATGAGGACATGACATTTGTGCAATGAACGGAAAAATGTACGCCTAAGTTCCACCGCTGTGACCTGTTTAGGGTTAAATAATTCGATTGTTTGCTTTTATTTACTTTCTTTACTATATGGTTTCACTATATTTCGCATCAACCAACTCCTAATATCTGTAAAATAACAGTCTTTTTTAATATTTGTGTTCTGTGGAATGTTACTCACCCAAATAACTGTACTCGTTTTTACCAACTTCTGATTTACATAACGGTAGAGTTAGTTTTAATTATTTTTCAGGTTTCAGAAATCCACGATTTCTACATAAATAAGCCAATAGTTCAAATTTCAAGTTCCTTTCGTAACAATCCTCATCAAAATGTTTGGAGCAAATTCGCGCATTTTTTATGTTGACCTTATCTGCCCGTTTATAAGCATTTTCCCATTGTTTGCTAACATTGTCGTCCTTTGGAAACCGTGAAGACTGATAGTCTGTGTGGCATCCAGCTATGGCACAACGCATTTTGATAATTATTTAAATATAATAAAGCAATAAACAGAAGCACAACCTCACACCGACAAACAAATCAAATGAGAGTTGAGCTACTTCGTACGAACAAGCTAACCACATGACGTCAACGCGTAGATTTAGGCGCCGCCCAGAATGCGCAATATCATATCTTTGTATCATGTGTATAACCTATACCACTGACGTGACAGTTGGTGACAGTTAGGGCACATAATGGTGGGCGGTGATAATACACATCTATACAGTGCTCTAGTTGCGCTACAACCCTTGCGCTCTGAGATAGTTCACAGTTCGATTAAAAGATATTGTTTACCAAATTCCCCAACAACCAGAGATAACATGATTAAAAATTATAAAATTATGAAATTTTATGACTAAATCTCAAAAAAGACAGATAAATAAAACTAAATATCGGATTAATAGCGTCTCTCGAAAATTGTATTATAACAAAATTTTCATTCATCGATATTTTTGTCTCGGAATAAGATATTGAGATGTAGTTTTCACTAGCCTCATTTCACTACATTTTTATGATAAAAATGTCATATTATTGCATTTAATTTCAAGAGAATTTAGCAATTTTATGTAATTATATAGAGAAACGCACTCTAGTGGCATCACTAAGAAATACACATATTACGAGTAAGATGGATTTGATGGAGCAATAAACTATTTTTCCAACAAGACTAAGCTTGCTAAAATCCGTTCATTCGTTAAGAAGTTACAGCTGTTTATTTAAAATAACATTGAATCACCCCCACCACTTTATTTCAACAGATACGTCAATTAGTTGTTCTAAACGAAAATTCTCAAATTAAGCTTAGCTTTGAAAACCATATATTTTTTTGGTACATTTACTAGTTAAAATCACTTTACAAGTTGAACATGGCGGATACGCCGCCTGGTGGGCATCTTGGAAATCTGAAAATATTTTCCATGATCTTCTCTTGGTCACTTTAGTCAAAACTTTTTTACCGCAGGTCTCTATGATGAATAGCTCCCGAGATACGGCACTTTGCATTCTTATCTGGCCACCCTGTACATCGTTTTGTAAATTTGAGGCGAAAACCGAGCGAGCTTCGTTAACCAGGTGACTAAGGCGCTACCGTCGAAAATGAGTATTTTGTAGAATAATTCAACATTCGACTATCAGGTGACCAAAAATGGCTATAGGTACTTATGTGTTCCTAGAGTCTCTCAACGGCAATCACCAGCCCGCTGCCTGCTAGAACACTTAAGTACCTATAGCCGTTTCTGGTCGCCTGATAGCCGAATGTTGAATTATTGTACAAAATACTCATTTTTGACGGTAGCGCCCTCGTCACTTGGTTAACGAAGCTCACTCGGTTTTCGCCTCAAATTTACTATACGATGTACACTTATATGTAGTATCTATCTTCTTTGCTATAGTCTTTCCAGTACCACCATTCTATCGCATCTTGATTGTTAACTAATAATCTAGTATTGTGTATTATATTATTATTACCATATATTCGAATTTAACCCAACATGTTAGAAAATTTCACCCTGGTAAATTAAAGGCATTTATACTAAATCTGAGGGGATGATTATTTTCCTTCCCTAAATGCAGATTATTTACTCTCTTGACAGCTTCCAGTTCAAATGCATGGAACAGACCACATAACATTTTTATGATAAAGCGTTAAGAAATAATGATAAATAATGGCTGTTGTAGTTTGTTGTTGTAGACACAACTTCAAAATTACCAGCATCAATAGACTTAATATTATTTTGTCTTTTTCAGTGTAACATTACGAAAACCTTTCACTAATAGAAGATATATAGGCTTAGGCCGGATTTTCATGGATCCGTCGGTACGTCGATACGTCAGAGCTCCCATTGGTTGTAAAATTCAGCTTCTCATTGGTTAATTGGTTAAAATTTTCGGACGTTTTGACATGCTCATGCATCCTACAATACGACAAGTCTGAATGTATATACATTGTTGCTAGATGTTTTATTAAATACGGTATAAGAAACCATTGATGGTTATTCACAGTTGTAGAATTCATGCTTTTCTGGCAAAAACAGAAATGTACTAGAACAAAACCAAGTATTATTAGGTTATACATATATTTTCGTCATATTGCACGCCTTTTCTGTCTTATACAAGAACATTTGACCTATTCACCTTTTGTAATGTTTCAATCTGGCAACATTGATTTCATTACGAAAAAAAAAATCAGATTGCTACTTGCTATCAGAGTCTCTGTTGCTATGGTCAGAAAGCAAACACTAGTTTGTTTTTGTGGCTTGGGTGCAATTTTGTTTACCACGATGGTCTTGTCTTCCCTAGGTCCCACCAAAACGCAACATCTCTTACCTATGGGTCCCACTAACTTCAGTGAATTATCAAAATATTCACTGGACATCCTCAGATAATTAAAATACTTTTCAATATCAGCTAGTCTCAGTTCATTTAATAAATTATGATAAGCGCCCTGTTCTTTTCTGCATTTAAAAATGTTTCTGATCCACAATCTTTTTACTTTCTGATTATAAGCAAAATGTATAAAAGTTTAATATTATTTGTTTTTCGTCATTTCGTATTTATAACTTTATAATAAACAAAAAAACTTGAAATTCAAGCAACACAAGCAACAGGCAACTGTCAGAAAAGTGAGGTTAAAGAGAATCCGATATCGGACAAAAGTTAAATTTTAACTTCTTCCGTCATCGGATACATTGAGCTATATCGGATCGACGGATCCATGAAAATCCACCCTTAGGCTTCCTTTTTTGCATTGGGGATTCTGGTATTTGGAGATTCACGTCATTGGCTGAAATGTTCACGTGACCATAGCGAGAAACGTCAAAATCGCCGAATCTCCAAATACCCAAGAAGTTCATTCAAGTTCAACTTTCTGACAGTCTCCACAATAACGCGCACGCGCAATTTTCAATTGGTTTGCTTGCGTCGGCTTGTTGTCATCTCATCAGATTAGATTAAATTTATAAATATTAACTGAGGACTGTGGTTTTAGAAAAACAACTTCAAATATAGAAGAGCAGTTGATCAAACGACAAACATCGTCTGCTGGACCGTCTTCATCAATTGCTTTTTTTCTTAAATAGAATATTTAATACTAAGAATGATTTGTTCACAATTAACATAATTTTTCATATCGTATAATTTTTTTGGCAAATTTTATTAACATGTTGAAATATAGGTTCACATCATCGCCATATTACTTTGTTAGATACGTACTATAACTGTAGAAAAAGTTATCATAATGTGTACACTATTCATATTATATAAATTAGTTCATTTAAAAAGTCCTTATTTCTACTGAAAGCAACTTGAAAGCGCAAATAGCCATATCTTGTCCCGTTAATTTCAAATTCTACTAACCGCATGACGTCAATCAAGTAGGATAGAAAATACGGAGGGAGTACTTAAGTTATAAAGTGAAGCCGCGCGGAATTTAGGCAACCCGTCAAGTATGAAGACTGGTGCGGACGTTAACAAAGGGAACTTGCAAGAAAATCATCAGTTTTGCTGATGTTCTGCTTTTTTGCTTGCTATAAGGAAGAGACATGACAAAAAGAAGTCACAGCGTTTATTGTATTATCGTTTAGAGTACCACCTACAATCTTATAATATAAATTTTATATACGATACTTATAAAATTAATTACTACCTAAATCCGCAAAAAAAGAAACTCACATGATTTTACAAAATAAACAACACATTAATGTCCTTTAAACAAAATTAACTTATTTTAAAACTGCCTCCTAATTTCAGATATATCTATAACATTTATTGCAATAAAATGAAATCTTATATCTACATATTTGGCCGCAATTATCTTTATTAACGAAAATAAATGATTATCTAAGGGATGTTAATCGAAAACGTGGCCATTGAGGGTTTCAAAAATAGTGGAATTTGAAAATTATTGCAATACCTTATTGGACAAATGCACTGGCGTATATTGTCTTGCTTAGGTCTTCTCAGCACTTTTACCATGGCCTGACGAATGGACTTATTACTTATAAATCAGCGAAAGAATAAAGCAAATCATCTCATTTTTCACTGCTATGAGCAATGTACATACTTCGCGGGTTACCTATACGCCAGGTGGCTTCACTACCACGCAATGCACTCTAAACCAATGCTACCTCTATACCTTCTGACCTCCTTGACGTCAATGCGCCGACTGGACGAAATTGAGACGGTTATTTTGCATAATATCTTTGTATCATAGTATCATGTCACGTACCACAGACAACAGAAAAATTTGAGTTCACCATAAGGGTGTTCGAGCAGCGGTTCAAACCAGTGCCAAACCGTCAGACGCCTGCGCACTTCAATTTACGATGAAACAATTGATTCCCAACTACTAGTAAGATGTTCGAGCAGCAGTTTGACGATTTCCAAACTAGTTCGGTCTCAGTTTGAGACAGGCGCAATTGAAACTTCTTCTTCTTCTTAGAGTTGTTGTTGTTGGACTAATCCGTTTCAGAGAACACTGCCTCAGTCCTAAACTAAACACTGGTTTTGTGTTTTGTCCATGAGTCTTTCATTGTTCTCTCTTATCCTTGGTCATAAGACATATCAATCGGCATAATCATTTGCTCTATGACGATGAAATTGTAAGAAATTGGAAGGGGTAGTTTGCAAATTGCAGTTGGTGTTCGAGCACATGGTACAATAAGACCAGGTATGTTACATTGATGGACGCGTTTTCGTTCAGTTGACGCACCTCATCCGAAGTCCGCCATATTTGTTTTATCCCGCTTTCCAATTCAAATTAGAATATATTTTTGCTACGATTTTTGTGTATATCATCAACTAATCTTTTTATACTCATGCTTTTCATTCACTCTCTCATAATACGTATCAGAAGCAGAAATGATTAAATTTATATTTTTAATTATTGATATTTTTTTTGAACTATAAAGTGGGATATTGTTTATAACCTTTTTCAATGTGTCTTCGATTATATTGTTTACTTGTAGAGATGTTTTAAGAGAGAGAGAAATGTTGGGTTTTACCATTATCTTGGATGTAGTGTTCTCTGCACAAGAGTCACAAGAGTGTTCGTGTTCTCTGCACACAATATGACAATAAATATGGCGGATTTGGGATGACTCTCGGAACATGAGGAATACCCCCATCAGACTCATATCTCATATATTTTACTACAAAATTCTATTTTCGCGTTACTAATAAATTAATTCTTAGTAACAAAAAATGGATGATAAAAGCACATGTATTATTTGTAGATAGAAATATCAGCATGGATAAATATCAAACACAATATGGGTATGGCATTTAATCGTAATAAATGGTCGCAGATAGTGGAATGTGTCGCTTATTTTTGTAAATACGATGATTTTAATTGGGATGGGTCTCTTCAGCATATTTTACAGAATTGTTTGAAGCAAAAACTACATGTGATGGTAGCTAGAGCACCAAGAGTATTTCATATTGGAGAATGGTAGGCTCGATATTATCTATCACAGATATATATTGAATTGCGTGAATTTGAAATTGACAGACATAAAAAATAAATCAAAATACTTTAATTGTTTCCATTCATATACAGTTTTCTATAGTCCAAAATAGAAAAAAAAATCATTAAGCGACGTAAGATTCTCAAAATAACTGTACATAAAATTTGTTTTATGGTTGTTGAATATTCTGTAATGAGCTTCTTTGGTTTTGGTGAGTTTTCTAATGATAACTTTTTTTTTCAGTTCCAAAAGACATAGATAATACGAATTTTTTCTTTTATTGGTAAAAAGAAAAAAATATCGTATAAATCTTGTAAATAACGGGTTGTTTGAATGTGTGTATGTAACACTAAGTTTTCATCAGTTCTCTCGAGCAATTTTCACCCTAATAGATTTTTTGAACGGAAAACTTTTTTAAATTATTTTTAAATATTTTTAAATATTTTTAAATTATGTTCATCATAAGAATACAACTGTAAATCAACATCAAGTTAATCTGGTGAGTATTTGCATTATTATATTGCTTATTATTATGTGTATACAAGAATAACTGAAAATATATTTATATGCAAATGATTAAATCAAATTTATCTTCAGGTAAATAACAATCTAGATCTAGATGATAGATAACTGCAAGTATTTCAATTAGAATTAGGTACGCAGATGACATGGTAGTCCCTGCCCTGGCGGAATCAGTATCTACAATCTACCGACATCACATACATTACTTTATTAACCCCTTAACTCAAGTAAGTATCACATTGGAATTGGAGATAAACAACTCAATAACTAGAATACTTGTTTTTAGTACAACTTCAGAAGAACATTTCCAACAACTGTGATTCCATCCAAAGTCCAAAGCATTTATAGAAGTTGTTGTATAGGTAAGGATGTAAATATGCAACTGGACCACTTAAAAGAGAATAGCAGAGATATCGAAATAGCGAGAACAAGATTTAGTGATATGTAGAAACTCTGCCAACCGAAATTATCCATCTTTATAAGGCATCGAACATGTCTGTGAAACATGAGACATGGTCATTGAAGATGAAATCTTGGCTGGGGAATATAAAAGACAAACATTACAAACAGTCTGAAACACAATGCTCACAAACGAGGCGAATTTGCCAAAGAGGACACCAATTTCAACAGAGATGGCAACAAAATCATTGTTGACACAGGTACACTCATATATATTCACAGATTTACGTAGAAACTCGGAAAATTAGAGCACAAAATGGATGATGAACGAGAAGGTATCCTTTGCAGATCTTAGCAAGTTTTGGATCGAACATACGACCGTAGAATAAACCCACTATCCACCAAAATAGGACGATACAATTCTGAAGAAGCCTTGGTATTCCATTATGAATGTATAGATATTCATAAGTTAGAATGGTAAATGTAAATTAATGTGCATTTGTATGGGAAGCACCCAATTTTTGTAATTGTACGTAATTTTTATTTGATATATGAAGTTCTTCGCGAATGATTTGTTTTTTGTAATACCTTAGAATGTATTACAGCAATTTTTGTGAACGCATCTTCTTATCATCAATTATTATTAAATGACACGATATTTTGAATATTCCTGCAATTTTTAAATCATTGATGTGAGCGCCATCTAAGACGCAGTCGCTGGAAAATGTCGACCAATGAATTGTTAGGGATCAAAAATGTATTATTGTATAAATTGAGTAGACCGTCTCTTCCCTCATTAGACTCACCACTACCCACAATTTGTCAGGTTCTTAGTTGGGTAATTTGGTAATCAGACATTACTGTGGAAAAGACCATTATTAATGATGAATGATGATTTCGAGATAAAATTCAGTATTTATTTTTTCTATGGATAGAAACACCACAAGCGTTTTGTTAATCAAATGTCATTTGTATAAGTTCGTTCAGTTTTGATATGTTTGTTTATACTGTGATATAACAGAGGCACAGGCTTGTAAGCTGTGACCGTGGTTTTGATTGGTTTCGTTAAATTAGTTATCTTCCTGAAAATATTTGTCATATTCGGCGATCTCAACATTCAACTTCAAAAATACTTGAAATACCCTGAGATCACTTGAAGTATTTCGTGATAAAAATATACCTGAAATTCCTCCGCAACTAAAAAACTTGAACCCACCAAATGAATATTTCATCCTTGTTTCAAATTTAGTGTCGTGGGTTCGGAAACTGTTTCAAAATACCTTAATAGAATCAAAAGCCATGCTTTAGGGTCTGATAGAATCTCTTTAAGTATGCTATATTTCATTGTACCTCAGATATTGGAGCAAATTACATATAATTTTTAACTTCTCTATTATATCTAATAGAAACATGCCTAAGTTAGACCTTTAGCAAAACGCAATAATCCAACTGAATTGTGTGCTTTAAGACCAATCCGCATTCTTCCAACTCTCTCGAAAGCGTTCGAAATGATAATTAAAGAAGAGGTAACGACATATATAAGTATGACTAATTTTATGACAGATGTTCAATCTGGATTCCGTCCCCAATACAGTACAACAACAGGACTGAGTCTGATTACAGTCGCGTCAGGGCTCTTGCTCCGTTTGTGTTTAAGTAAAGTCGTTCTTTTCTTTTTTATTTTATTTGTTTATTTTGTGAGGGCTCTAAATGCACAGTTAAATACAGAATCGCACCCGAACATAAAGTGAAAAGTAAACATTTTATCATTGCACGTTGGTTTTGGGATGAAAACGAAGGAAAGGTGGAAAGTGTTATCAATCAAATTAAATCACGCTTCATTAGTTTGCACCACTTTTTCCTTGTTATTATATTATTTGGTAAACGAAAAAACAATTCATTGGGATGTTTAACTGTCGTGCTTTGACATGGGGACAATACAATATAATAATATGTAATACCTAACTAAAATACGACTTGAACGGCATAAGTGACTACACAATTAATAAATCTGTACGAACTCGGCGAATAACGCGCTGCATCTTTTCAAAGTCCCATAACTATTTAATTTTCAGAGATAAATTTGAATTGATTCTTTAACATTTTTGTTTTATTTCGGTTAAATTTTTATAATCAATCGATAAAAAAAGGAAACTTCATTATTCATTTAAGGACTCAGGTTGGTTGAAAATGAATCAAATGAGAAAATGTTTTTCTTGTCACAAAAGAATGATTCGCACAATAAATACCACTAAACAATGCCTACCACATGAACTCAAAGACTTCAGCTTGAGAAATTTTAAAAAAACATTTCAAAGTCGTCCTCGGAACAAGGTAATGATGTGTTTACTATTCTGATGACTCTTGCATTGATTTTTGGTACATGTATAATGACGTCTACGTACTAAAACTTTCATTATTAAAACATTTTGTCACTTATATATAAGAAATAAAAATTTACTAGTTTATATCTATACTTGTATTCTTGTATCTAATCCAATATATTAACTTGTTTTAATGTATACATACATAAATTATATTTGAAGGTTTATATATACTTATGTATTTAATAGGTATGTGACTGGTAACAGATTTTATAGATTAGTGTACGTCCCAGGTTGGGTTTCAAAGTAGCTCTAATAGCTGAACTCCGCCCATTCATCATACTTGTTAACCTTTAAAATTGTAAACCACTGAATGTGATGAATAAAAGCATGTTATTATTATTATTATAAACACATTAATTGTAGTGTTTTGTATCTTGAAATCATCACACAAAATTAACGCTAACCCATAAACTACAATGGCTATTAAACAGCCATTGGTCCTGGCTACATTGAGAACTATGTGATTGGAGGTAGTGTTTTCTTTGGCTATATAAGTAATAACTAGTCGTGAAGACTTGTTAGAGACACTTTTGCGACCACGAAAACTCTGACAAAACAGACCTTGACAACCATTTATGTTTATAATCCAACATTCTGCTGATTTTTCTCGATACTCGGTAATATGTTTACAAAAGTCTATTGAACTACACCCATAAACTTACAAAGATGTAATGCATACTTTATATAGTGAACATAATGTAAAACAAGTTTTGATTGAATCTTAATGAACTGTTGGGAAGCTTATACATAAGTTACAATTTAAAATATTAAAACAACTTGTAAGAGCATGCTTTCTATGCAAGGAATATGCTTAGAGTATAAACGCAACATCTCTTATCTATGAAGCTTAGACTAAAGAACTAAAGTTTACGACTAGAGTAGCGAAACTTGGAGGAAGTCATGAGATAAAATATATGAAGTGTTTTTCTCTGAGTCGAACTGATCGATTAAAATAAGAGGAGAGCACAGTTCATCTTAAAATCTATTGAATAACATACATGATCATTATTTACATTTTTATTGCAGCTTTCTATTATGCTGACTGATTTGTTTTCTTCTTATTTAAATGATCTTCGTTTTCAAACGATATACATCTCTTAACTTGAAATGCCCCTAGATTATTCACAAGTTTTATATTGTTACTATGATTATAATTTTCTGTTTCTATATTATTTACACGTTGAATTAATTCAGCGATTTCTCTCTTTTGATTAGCAACTTCAAGTTTTAGTTTATTAACTTCCTTCATTAAAGGATTATCAAAAAAATATATTTGGCATATTTTATGAAGGACAAATTCTTCTAGATCCGACAGTGTCAGCTTTCTATCAAATTTTCTTGACTTCATAAATTCTCCCAATGTTTTAAATATTTGGTTTTTGGATTCACCATCATGCGGTGCCTCAGCAGGGTTATTGTTATTGCCGGCGGTGTCACTTACAGTTCTTCTACTACGCAACTCTTTGATTTCTCTCTCTATGAAAAATCAGGGACATAAAGATATTTCATTCTTAAAATTTTTATAAAAATTCTTACCAAGTTTGTCAAAAAACTCTTCAACGTTGATGATATTGAAAAACATAGTAACAGTGTAACACACTGATTTAAAATTGAATTGAAAAACTACTACTTGAACTACTTGATTCTTTTATACATTTCTACTTCTACTCATTTTAGGCCATAAAACCTAAATTTTAAAGATCTTGAAATATCCTTTGTTTCAAGGTTTAACTGTCACTAAATAGTAAGGGTGTTCGAGCAGCGGTTCAAACCAGTCCCAAAGCATCAGACGCCTGCGCACTTCAATTTACGATGAATAATTTATTCCCAAGTACTAGTAAGATGTTCGAGCAGTAGTTTGACGAATTCCAAACTAGTCCTAACTCAGTTTGAGACGGCGCAGTTGAAGCGTCTTCGTCTTCTTAGAGTATAGTGTTCTCTGTTGTTGGAGAAATCCCTTTCAGAGAATACTACCACAGTCCTAAACTAAACCCTGGTTTGTGTTTTGTCCATCAGTCTTTCATTGATGTTCTCTCTTATCTTTGGTCATAAAACATATCTATCGGCAAAGTCATTTGTTCTATGACAACGAAATTGTAAGAAAGTAGAAGAGGTAGTTTGCAAACTGCAGTTTGGTGTTTGAGCAGAACAAAATCCCAAACTGTTTCATACCGCACATGCGCATTTTAAACAGTTATCAAACCGTCCCCTACTACTGCTCGAACAGCCTTATTATTGAGTTCAACTTATTCTTCACACCTTCGCAGCTATTTTGCATTCCATGCATGATATGTTTTTATACTATGGACTCATGTTCTTGATATTCAAAATTATGTAATGTGTGTTGTGTGTTGATTACATTTTTCAGAAATATGAAATATTTAATTTGCGTGTTCCTGTTTTTGAGATAATAACGATAAACATTGTTAAGTATATGAAATTCTTGAAGGCGACAACATGGATGCAATTAAAATTTTAAAACATCTCACTAAAAAAATACAACCACAGATGAAGATTACAACCCTACACGGCCGTTATTTGGTAACAAGCATTTGATCATTCGATCCAACGGAATTTATCTATGATTCGATCGCTTCGACACAGAGAACACCTACCTCCTTCGACATCACGGAGATAAATAAACAGAGAGAACATACAATTATTGTATGTTATCTCTGGTAGGAAGTGTCGTAGCAGTAGCACATAAAGAATTATACTTTATACTGTTGTCGTAGTCAAGGTTGGGAATTTTAGTATAATTCTACTAAATTTAGTACTTTTCGATTCTATTTAGTAGCCTAGTATTCTCTGAGGAAATCTAGTATTTTCAAACAATATGTCAATATATGAGTAATTCTGTGCTTTTACTTGGAACTGCTTGGAAGTTATCTCTGCTTGGAATTTGGAATGTTTGCCTGAAGCACGGTCAAATCTGTTTTGTGCTCTGCGCTCAACTTTGTGTTTCGTGTTCTGTTCGATCCGTTTCCGTTATTATCTTTTTTTGTCCAGAGAACACTACCTTTGTTGTCATATATCGTACGTTGTCCTTCGTAGTCGTACCCACAGAATATTAATAATGTGGTTCCCGTGGCTTTACCTTAGCGTTGTTTATCAAGAATGTTATTTTATTTTTCTAATTTCTTAAGAGTGTTAATTTTGTTTTGGAAAATTCCATGTTGTATTTGTACATTCATTTATTAAAAAAATATATCATAGCTTTATGAACTTCGAACACATATTGAATTTCCCACGTTTTGTCGGTATAGAAGGAATTTAGTATTTGAGCTTCAAATTTAGTAGCCACTCAAGTCATTTTTAGTACAACTGGCAACGGCGGCTAGCACAACACTGGTCGTAGTGTTCTCTGGCTGCTCGGCTGTGAGTGTGAATCCCGTAGAAAGTGGTGGTGGTGGATCGGTAGTATTCGGTAGGTATGTTTTCTCCAGAGAAAACATACCTCCAAGTTTTCTCTGATCGGTAGTTTCAGGTAGTTTGTTGTGTTTATGTTGCAATATGTAAGTATTTCTTTCTCAGTTTATTTTAGCTTCAGAAATCGATAGTATTCTTCTCACTGAGTCTACTGATACTAGGTTTATTATGCGTAATTGAAAATAAATACAATGTTATGATTGCGGATGTTGATTTTAGTGCATTAGTTTGTATTTTTGACTTACCTTCATATTATCCTGTATTGTTGATATACAGTACTATAGATAAATTCAAAGAATCCAACAAGCTGAATCGATATCGATCGACACTTGCTATTGGAAAATTGGAAAATAAGAATAATAAGAATGCTAATTCACTATTACTAACTTTGGTTGGATTAAGGTTAGGTGAATTTTAGACTTCATCTTCAGATGTTAAGTTTTCTCTCTTTGTAATTATTACTACCAGAGATTTACTACCACAGCTAATTGTTAGGAACTGATGTCAATCGATTCAGGTTTTCACTACATTTGATTTACAATTGGTGTCCGTAGTCCGTATATAAATAGTTTATCTATGTATCAGTTTAGTCTATGGTTGTCCGTTGACTCAGTTAATCAAGTAATATCGATTTTTCTTAAATGTTGGAAACACGCTTTCTTAAACTAAATCCTTAATATCCCTTTTTAGCTGTGACGAATTATTAACTAAATTCTGACTGCACGTACGTTACATAACCTCTTTAATCTGGAAAATCAGTATCAAAACCACTTCTCTCAGTCTAGGGCTCCGTATAATCACAGTATCTGTTATCTATTACCGGTGTAACTTTTGGCTTAGACATGAATGCTTCCAAGATAAGGTAAATTGATTTTGTTGCAATATTTTTGTTATCAGATACTTCATTTTGGTATTTGTATATTTCAGACCTCAGACCTTTATCCGTTGATCTACCAGATGGGAAATGTTTGTTTATTGAAAAACATAGTGAAGGAACCACTTATATCAATAAAATTGTCTCAAACTCATCCTTCGATCGAGATAATGGAGAGAATGCAGAAGTAAGCATTACATTTTATTTTATAAATATATTTTGATTAAAAGACAGTCAATGTACCTAGTGATATGATCTGCATGTAATCACCGAAAAGATGATGCCGCATAATAATGAAGTTATTTTTATGTTGTTAAAAAATATAGTTCAACAAAGTATTTACATGATGGCATTTGTCATTTTATTCCTTTATTCGATGTTTTCGAATATTGGACGGAGTGCATCATGAAGCTCTAACGGCACTGATCCATTACTTCTACACGTCCAAACTGCTCATAACTGAAGTGAACGTCCGATATCTACTACGTGCATCAGAGTTATTTGTTTTGACTGATGTTCTCCATGCCTGTTCTCATTTTCTGGAGGTAAATCACGCTAAATTTAAATTTTGTATAGTATTTGTATTTCCTTTTGGTAGTTCCCAATGAACTGCAAGTAAGTCTTCCTCGATATTATGAATCGATTAAATATGGCTACTTATTTGAGTGATTGAATCAAAGTTTATTTTAAACATTCAGTATCTAGGAGAGAAGAATTTAAATGAATTATTATTTATCTTAGGTCTTCAATTCTGTCATAGCTCGGATCAAGCATGATATAGAAAAACGAAAACAATATCTGGTGTCATTGATGGAGATAGTTCGTTTTCCTCTAATGTCTCCGAGAAATCTTATTCAGAATATGCAAGGAGAACCTTTATTAAAAACAAACACAGACTGATGGGATTTGGAAGCTATGAATTATCATTACATAAAAGGTGAAATATTCAAAATGTATTTTCTAGTCATATAAATAAGAATTAATTGAATGATCATTTATTTTTATCTGCAGTTTTCCGCCCATTTCTGAATTGAATTTTCTCAAGTTTTATGTCTTAAAATATTTTTGACATATTAAAGAAAAATGACTTTTCGACCAATCGAGAAATTAAGAATTTTTTTGACGTTTTGATTCATATTATAAGTACACATATCAAAAATACATATATGTATTTGAGAGTTTAACATGCCTCTATCTCGGAAACCGTAACTCTTTTGAAAAAATGTTCAATTTAAACTTTTCTGGATATTGTCCTATCTTTAATTATACCAACTCAGATTTTCGATTTTCGAGAAAATTTGCCCCCCACCCCCTTCGGGGACGGTTTTCGGAGGAAAGGAGATTTCGGATTTCCGTTTTTATGAATATGGGACCATTTCTCAAGCCTCCTCTCATGGATGAACCGAGTACGATTACTATATAAAAGGCGCGCACAAACCAGAAAAAAGCACACAGTCGAATTTTATACCTCCTCCATTCGGGGTTCGACGGTCAAAAAGGGAATTGGCTGACTTCCGAGATTAAAGATAGCAAGCTCTGATAAAGTGTTTTATAATTATTTTAGTTATCAGTTTCTATTTCGTAAAATGTATCTCCTTCAAAAATACAAATGATTAATTTATGGCATGTTTCTAATATGTGTTAGAATTATATTGAAAATCAGAGGAGAGAGTTTTCGAAGAAAATGAGGTAAGCATATATCAAAGTAGTACAAATGAGAAAAGCTACAGCAGGGTCTAACATTGCGAGCCATTGCGTTATTAGTGCAACGATTCTATATTCTTTTCTAGTTATCTGATTACCAATCGCTCAGTAAACATTGATGGTACTCTTGTGTAGTAAACGAAATGAAAAATGTCCATAATAGAATGGGGTGAATCAAAAGGTTATGTCTGTTTATGTTACATTATTGTTTACTGATTACAGAGACAACTTATTGATTACCTGTCAACTTTCTGATTAGTAAGCGATTACTTTTCAGAGACTTATACGGACATTTATTGAATTTCATATTAATATAGCAGATACTATTTGTTGTAATTCTATCATAAATTTTTGCAGTAATCAACGTAATTCCTATGCCTGTTTTTTATGCCTTCTTCACTTTCTAAACTTTAAAAATTTCATGATTTTCACTTGTATTGACAATATGTAAATTTGTTTTATAGGTACTTGACTAATTTTTTGAACAGTTTTCATTTCGTAGTTAGATATTCAATTAAATGAAAAAAATACAAAAAAAATACGAGTCTATTTTGAAAATAAAAAAAATATATTCAAAAATTGTTTTCAAATTTCCCGCTTGAATTCTAAAAACGGCTGCAAAGTCACAATCTCCCTTAGTGTCCCATGGTATTAAAGAAAGGAGGAATAGAGCAGAGAACACTATCTGACCAGAGAGAAGACACAATATTGTATGTTCTCTCTGAGATGGATTTGTTCATCGACTTGATTACTACGTCACTATCTTGGTCGATTTTGATAGGCGTTCGCAGTCACGTGATAATGGGTATGAAATTACAATTATTTAAATTGATTATATTTTAAATTCTAAGAGAAATTTAACCTGCATAATGTGATTTTTGGTATGTTAGGACTACCTAATATGATCTGAACATCACTTGATATTGAAATCCATTAATGTCAAGTTCATTTATAAATTAATAAAATTCAACTGGAGATAATTTACAGATTGGTGGTTCAGACACAGAAGAGAGATGTGTGAACGTGTTCGATGTGGCAAATGAGAAGTGGTCGGAGTGCAGCAACACTTTTTGTAAGGTAGAGAAGATGCGGCTGCAGCCGGCTGCTACCATTCTAGACAATCTTCCCACTGGTGGGAAGAAAGGAGACTATTATTTAAAGTCATGCGAGAGGTTCGATCTTGAAACTGGGCAGTGGACAAAATTAAATGATATGTTGGACGGGAGATGAGGACATGACATTTGTGCAATGAACGGAAAAATTTACGCCTAAGTTCCACCGCTGTGACCTGTTTAGGGTTAAATAATTCGATTGTTTGCTTTTATTTACTTTCTTTACTATATGGTTTCACTATATTTCGCATCAACCAACTCCTAATATCTGTAAAATAACAGTCTTTTTTAATATTTGTGTTCTGTGGAATGTTACTCACCCAAATAACTGTACTCGTTTTTACCAACTTCTGATTTACATAACGGTAGAGTTAGTTTTAATTATTTTTCAGGTTTCAGAAATCCACGATTTCTACATAAATAAGCCAATAGTTCAAATTTCAAGTTCCTTTCGTAACAATCCTCATCAAAATGTTTGGAGCAAATTCGCGCATTTTTTATGTTGACCTTATCTGCCCGTTTATAAGCATTTTCCCATTGTTTGCTAACATTGTCGTCCTTTGGAAACCGTGAAGACTGATAGTCTGTGTGGCATCCAGCTATGGCACAACGCATTTTGATAATTATTTAAATATAATAAAGCAATAAACAGAAGCACAACCTCACACCGACAAACAAATCAAATGAGAGTTGAGCTACTTCGTACGAACAAGCTAACCACATGACGTCAACGCGTAGATTTAGGCGCCGCCCAGAATGCGCAATATCATATCTTTGTATCATGTGTATAACCTATACCACTGACGTGACAGTTGGTGACAGTTAGGGCACATAATGGTGGGCGGTGATAATACACATCTATACAGTGCTCTAGTTGCGCTACAACCCTTGCGCTCTGAGATAGTTCACAGTTCGATTAAAAGATATTGTTTACCAAATTCCCCAACAACCAGAGATAACATGATTAAAAATTATAAAATTATGAAATTTTATGACTAAATCTCAAAAAAGACAGATAAATAAAACTAAATATCGGATTAATAGCGTCTCTCGAAAATTGTATTATAACAAAATTTTCATTCATCGATATTTTTGTCTCGGAATAAGATATTGAGATGTAGTTTTCACTAGCCTCATTTCACTACATTTTTATGATAAAAATGTCATATTATTGCATTTAATTTCAAGAGAATTTAGCAATTTTATGTAATTATATAGAGAAACGCACTCTAGTGGCATCACTAAGAAATACACATATTACGAGTAAGATGGATTTGATGGAGCAATAAACTATTTTTCCAACAAGACTAAGCTTGCTAAAATCCGTTCATTCGTTAAGAAGTTACAGCTGTTTATTTAAAATAACATTGAATCACCCCCACCACTTTATTTCAACAGATACGTCAATTAGTTGTTCTAAACGAAAATTCTCAAATTAAGCTTAGCTTTGAAAACCATATATTTTTTTGGTACATTTACTAGTTAAAATCACTTTACAAGTTGAACATGGCGGATACGCCGCCTGGTGGGCATCTTGGAAATCTGAAAATATTTTCCATGATCTTCTCTTGGTCACTTTAGTCAAAACTTTTTTACCGCAGGTCTCTATGATGAATAGCTCCCGAGATACGGCACTTTGCATTCTTATCTGGCCACCCTGTACATCGTTTTGTAAATTTGAGGCGAAAACCGAGCGAGCTTCGTTAACCAGGTGACTAAGGCGCTACCGTCGAAAATGAGTATTTTGTAGAATAATTCAACATTCGACTATCAGGTGACCAAAAATGGCTATAGGTACTTATGTGTTCCTAGAGTCTCTCAACGGCAATCACCAGCCCGCTGCCTGCTAGAACACTTAAGTACCTATAGCCGTTTCTGGTCGCCTGATAGCCGAATGTTGAATTATTGTACAAAATACTCATTTTTGACGGTAGCGCCCTCGTCACTTGGTTAACGAAGCTCACTCGGTTTTCGCCTCAAATTTACTATACGATGTACACTTATATGTAGTATCTATCTTCTTTGCTATAGTCTTTCCAGTACCACCATTCTATCGCATCTTGATTGTTAACTAATAATCTAGTATTGTGTATTATATTATTATTACCATATATTCGAATTTAACCCAACATGTTAGAAAATTTCACCCTGGTAAATTAAAGGCATTTATACTAAATCTGAGGGGATGATTATTTTCCTTCCCTAAATGCAGATTATTTACTCTCTTGACAGCTTCCAGTTCAAATGCATGGAACAGACCACATAACATTTTTATGATAAAGCGTTAAGAAATAATGATAAATAATGGCTGTTGTAGTTTGTTGTTGTAGACACAACTTCAAAATTACCAGCATCAATAGACTTAATATTATTTTGTCTTTTTCAGTGTAACATTACGAAAACCTTTCACTAATAGAAGATATATAGGCTTAGGCCGGATTTTCATGGATCCGTCGGTACGTCGATACGTCAGAGCTCCCATTGGTTGTAAAATTCAGCTTCTCATTGGTTAATTGGTTAAAATTTTCGGACGTTTTGACATGCTCATGCATCCTACAATACGACAAGTCTGAATGTATATACATTGTTGCTAGATGTTTTATTAAATACGGTATAAGAAACCATTGATGGTTATTCACAGTTGTAGAATTCATGCTTTTCTGGCAAAAACAGAAATGTACTAGAACAAAACCAAGTATTATTAGGTTATACATATATTTTCGTCATATTGCACGCCTTTTCTGTCTTATACAAGAACATTTGACCTATTCACCTTTTGTAATGTTTCAATCTGGCAACATTGATTTCATTACGAAAAAAAAAATCAGATTGCTACTTGCTATCAGAGTCTCTGTTGCTATGGTCAGAAAGCAAACACTAGTTTGTTTTTGTGGCTTGGGTGCAATTTTGTTTACCACGATGGTCTTGTCTTCCCTAGGTCCCACCAAAACGCAACATCTCTTACCTATGGGTCCCACTAACTTCAGTGAATTATCAAAATATTCACTGGACATCCTCAGATAATTAAAATACTTTTCAATATCAGCTAGTCTCAGTTCATTTAATAAATTATGATAAGCGCCCTGTTCTTTTCTGCATTTAAAAATGTTTCTGATCCACAATCTTTTTACTTTCTGATTATAAGCAAAATGTATAAAAGTTTAATATTATTTGTTTTTCGTCATTTCGTATTTATAACTTTATAATAAACAAAAAAACTTGAAATTCAAGCAACACAAGCAACAGGCAACTGTCAGAAAAGTGAGGTTAAAGAGAATCCGATATCGGACAAAAGTTAAATTTTAACTTCTTCCGTCATCGGATACATTGAGCTATATCGGATCGACGGATCCATGAAAATCCACCCTTAGGCTTCCTTTTTTGCATTGGGGATTCTGGTATTTGGAGATTCACGTCATTGGCTGAAATGTTCACGTGACCATAGCGAGAAACGTCAAAATCGCCGAATCTCCAAATACCCAAGAAGTTCATTCAAGTTCAACTTTCTGACAGTCTCCACAATAACGCGCACGCGCAATTTTCAATTGGTTTGCTTGCGTCGGCTTGTTGTCATCTCATCAGATTAGATTAAATTTATAAATATTAACTGAGGACTGTGGTTTTAGAAAAACAACTTCAAATATAGAAGAGCAGTTGATCAAACGACAAACATCGTCTGCTGGACCGTCTTCATCAATTGCTTTTTTTCTTAAATAGAATATTTAATACTAAGAATGATTTGTTCACAATTAACATAATTTTTCATATCGTATAATTTTTTTGGCAAATTTTATTAACATGTTGAAATATAGGTTCACATCATCGCCATATTACTTTGTTAGATACGTACTATAACTGTAGAAAAAGTTATCATAATGTGTACACTATTCATATTATATAAATTAGTTCATTTAAAAAGTCCTTATTTCTACTGAAAGCAACTTGAAAGCGCAAATAGCCATATCTTGTCCCGTTAATTTCAAATTCTACTAACCGCATGACGTCAATCAAGTAGGATAGAAAATACGGAGGGAGTACTTAAGTTATAAAGTGAAGCCGCGCGGAATTTAGGCAACCCGTCAAGTATGAAGACTGGTGCGGACGTTAACAAAGGGAACTTGCAAGAAAATCATCAGTTTTGCTGATGTTCTGCTTTTTTGCTTGCTATAAGGAAGAGACATGACAAAAAGAAGTCACAGCGTTTATTGTATTATCGTTTAGAGTACCACCTACAATCTTATAATATAAATTTTATATACGATACTTATAAAATTAATTACTACCTAAATCCGCAAAAAAAGAAACTCACATGATTTTACAAAATAAACAACACATTAATGTCCTTTAAACAAAATTAACTTATTTTAAAACTGCCTCCTAATTTCAGATATATCTATAACATTTATTGCAATAAAATGAAATCTTATATCTACATATTTGGCCGCAATTATCTTTATTAACGAAAATAAATGATTATCTAAGGGATGTTAATCGAAAACGTGGCCATTGAGGGTTTCAAAAATAGTGGAATTTGAAAATTATTGCAATACCTTATTGGACAAATGCACTGGCGTATATTGTCTTGCTTAGGTCTTCTCAGCACTTTTACCATGGCCTGACGAATGGACTTATTACTTATAAATCAGCGAAAGAATAAAGCAAATCATCTCATTTTTCACTGCTATGAGCAATGTACATACTTCGCGGGTTACCTATACGCCAGGTGGCTTCACTACCACGCAATGCACTCTAAACCAATGCTACCTCTATACCTTCTGACCTCCTTGACGTCAATGCGCCGACTGGACGAAATTGAGACGGTTATTTTGCATAATATCTTTGTATCATAGTATCATGTCACGTACCACAGACAACAGAAAAATTTGAGTTCACCATAAGGGTGTTCGAGCAGCGGTTCAAACCAGTCCCAAACCGTCAGACGCCTGCGCACTTCAATTTACGATGAAACAATTGATTCCCAACTACTAGTAAGATGTTCGAGCAGCAGTTTGACGATTTCCAAACTAGTTCGGTCTCAGTTTGAGACAGGCGCAATTGAAACTTCTTCTTCTTCTTAGAGTTGTTGTTGTTGGACTAATCCGTTTCAGAGAACACTGCCTCAGTCCTAAACTAAACACTGGTTTTGTGTTTTGTCCATGAGTCTTTCATTGTTCTCTCTTATCCTTGGTCATAAGACATATCAATCGGCATAATCATTTGCTCTATGACGATGAAATTGTAAGAAATTGGAAGGGGTAGTTTGCAAATTGCAGTTGGTGTTCGAGCACATGGTACAATAAGACCAGGTATGTTACATTGATGGACGCGTTTTCGTTCAGTTGACGCACCTCATCCGAAGTCCGCCATATTTGTTTTATCCCGCTTTCCAATTCAAATTAGAATATATTTTTGCTACGATTTTTGTGTATATCATCAACTAATCTTTTTATACTCATGCTTTTCATTCACTCTCTCATAATACGTATCAGAAGCAGAAATGATTAAATTTATATTTTTAATTATTGATATTTTTTTTGAACTATAAAGTGGGATATTGTTTATAACCTTTTTCAATGTGTCTTCGATTATATTGTTTACTTGTAGAGATGTTTTAAGAGAGAGAGAAATGTTGGGTTTTACCATTATCTTGGATGTAGTGTTCTCTGCACAAGAGTCACAAGAGTGTTCGTGTTCTCTGCACACAATATGACAATAAATATGGCGGATTTGGGATGACTCTCGGAACATGAGGAATACCCCCATCAGACTCATATCTCATATATTTTACTACAAAATTCTATTTTCGCGATACTAATAAATTAATTCTTAGTAACAAAAAATGGATGATAAAAGCACATGTATTATTTGTAGATAGAAATATCAGCATGGATAAATATCAAACACAATATGGGTATGGCATTTAATCGTAATAAATGGTCGCAGATAGTGGAATGTGTCGCTTATTTTTGTAAATACGATGATTTTAATTGGGATGGGTCTCTTCAGCATATTTTACAGAATTGTTTGAAGCAAAAACTACATGTGATGGTAGCTAGAGCACCAAGAGTATTTCATATTGGAGAATGGTAGGCTCGATATTATCTATCACAGATACATATTGAATTGCGTGAATTTGAAATTGACAGACATAAAAAATAAATCAAAATACTTTAATTGTTTCCATTCATATACAGTTTTCTATAGTCCAAAATAGAAAAAAAAATCATTAAGCGACGTAAGATTCTCAAAATAACTGTACATAAAATTTGTTTTATGGTTGTTGAATATTCTGTAATGAGCTTCTTTGGTTTTGGTGAGTTTTCTAATGATAACTTTTTTTTTCAGTTCCAAAAGACATAGATAATACGAATTTTTTCTTTTATTGGTAAAAAGAAAAAAATATCGTATAAATCTTGTAAATAACGGGTTGTTTGAATGTGTGTATGTAACACTAAGTTTTCATCAGTTCTCTCGAGCAATTTTCACCCTAATAGATTTTTTGAACGGAAAACTTTTTTAAATTATTTTTAAATATTTTTAAATTATGTTCATCATAAGAATACAACTGTAAATCAACATCAAGTTAATCTGGTGAGTATTTGCATTATTATATTGCTTATTATTATGTGTATACAAGAATAACTGAAAATATATTTATATGCAAATGATTAAATCAAATTTATCTTCAGGTAAATAACAATCTAGATCTAGATGATAGATAACTGCAAGTATTTCAATTAGAATTAGGTACGCAGATGACATGGTAGTCCCTGCCCTGGCGGAATCAGTATCTACAATCTACCAACATCACATACATTACTTTATTAACCCCTTAACTCAAGTAAGTATCACATTGGAATTGGAGATAAACAACTCAATAACTAGAATACTTGTTTTTAGTACAACTTCAGAAGAACATTTCCAACAACTGTGATTCCATCCAAAGTCCAAAGCATTTATAGAAGTTGTTGTATAGGTAAGGATGTAAATATGCAACTGGACCACTTAAAAGAGAATAGCAGAGATATCGAAATAGCGAGAACAAGATTTAGTGATATGTAGAAACTCTGCCAACCGAAATTATCCATCTTTATAAGGCATCGAACATGTCTGTGAAACATGAGACATGGTCATTGAAGATGAAATCTTGGCTGGGGAATATAAAAGACAAACATTACAAACAGTCTGAAACACAATGCTCACAAACGAGGCGAATTTGCCAAAGAGGACACCAATTTCAACAGAGATGGCAACAAAATCATTGTTGACACAGGTACACTCATATATATTCACAGATTTACGTAGAAACTCGGAAAATTAGAGCACAAAATGGATGATGAACGAGAAGGTATCCTTTGCAGATCTTAGCAAGTTTTGGATCGAACATACGACCGTAGAATAAACCCACTATCCACCAAAATAGGACGATACAATTCTGAAGAAGCCTTGGTATTCCATTATGAATGTATAGATATTCATAAGTTAGAATGGTAAATGTAAATTAATGTGCATTTGTATGGGAAGCACCCAATTTTTGTAATTGTACGTAATTTTTATTTGATATATGAAGTTCTTCGCGAATGATTTGTTTTTTGTAATACCTTAGAATGTATTACAGCAATTTTTGTGAACGCATCTTCTTATCATCAATTATTATTAAATGACACGATATTTTGAATATTCCTGCAATTTTTAAATCATTGATGTGAGCGCCATCTAAGACGCAGTCGCTGGAAAATGTCGACCAATGAATTGTTAGGGATCAAAAATGTATTATTGTATAAATTGAGTAGACCGTCTCTTCCCTCATTAGACTCACCACTACCCACAATTTGTCAGGTTCTTAGTTGGGTAATTTGGTAATCAGACATTACTGTGGAAAAGACCATTATTAATGATGAATGATGATTTCGAGATAAAATTCAGTATTTATTTTTTCTATGGATAGAAACACCACAAGCGTTTTGTTAATCAAATGTCATTTGTATAAGTTCGTTCAGTTTTGATATGTTTGTTTATACTGTGATATAACAGAGGCACAGGCTTGTAAGCTGTGACCGTGGTTTTGATTGGTTTCGTTAAATTAGTTATCTTCCTGAAAATATTTGTCATATTCGGCGATCTCAACATTCAACTTCAAAAATACTTGAAATACCCTGAGATCACTTGAAGTATTTCGTGATAAAAATATACCTGAAATTCCTCCGCAACTAAAAAACTTGAACCCACCAAATGAATATTTCATCCTTGTTTCAAATTTAGTGTCGTGGGTTCGGAAACTGTTTCAAAATACCTTAATAGAATCAAAAGCCATGCTTTAGGGTCTGATAGAATCTCTTTAAGTATGCTATATTTCATTGTACCTCAGATATTGGAGCAAATTACATATAATTTTTAACTTCTCTATTATATCTAATAGAAACATGCCTAAGTTAGACCTTTAGCAAAACGCAATAATCCAACTGAATTGTGTGCTTTAAGACCAATCCGCATTCTTCCAACTCTCTCGAAAGCGTTCGAAATGATAATTAAAGAAGAGGTAACGACATATATAAGTATGACTAATTTTATGACAGATGTTCAATCTGGATTCCGTCCCCAATACAGTACAACAACAGGACTGAGTCTGATTACAGTCGCGTCAGGGCTCTTGCTCCGTTTGTGTTTAAGTAAAGTCGTTCTTTTCTTTTTTATTTTATTTGTTTATTTTGTGAGGGCTCTAAATGCACAGTTAAATACAGAATCGCACCCGAACATAAAGTGAAAAGTAAACATTTTATCATTGCACGTTGGTTTTGGGATGAAAACGAAGGAAAGGTGGAAAGTGTTATCAATCAAATTAAATCACGCTTCATTAGTTTGCACCACTTTTTCCTTGTTATTATATTATTTGGTAAACGAAAAAACAATTCATTGGGATGTTTAACTGTCGTGCTTTGACATGGGGACAATACAATATAATAATATGTAATACCTAACTAAAATACGACTTGAACGGCATAAGTGACTACACAATTAATAAATCTGTACGAACTCGGCGAATAACGCGCTGCATCTTTTCAAAGTCCCATAACTATTTAATTTTCAGAGATAAATTTGAATTGATTCTTTAACATTTTTGTTTTATTTCGGTTAAATTTTTATAATCAATCGATAAAAAAAGGAAACTTCATTATTCATTTAAGGACTCAGGTTGGTTGAAAATGAATCAAATGAGAAAATGTTTTTCTTGTCACAAAAGAATGATTCGCACAATAAATACCACTAAACAATGCCTACCACATGAACTCAAAGACTTCAGCTTGAGAAATTTTAAAAAAACATTTCAAAGTCGTCCTCGGAACAAGGTAATGATGTGTTTACTATTCTGATGACTCTTGCATTGATTTTTGGTACATGTATAATGACGTCTACGTACTAAAACTTTCATTATTAAAACATTTTGTCACTTATATATAAGAAATAAAAATTTACTAGTTTATATCTATACTTGTATTCTTGTATCTAACCCAATATATTAACTTGTTTTAATGTATACATACATAAATTATATTTGAAGGTTTATATATACTTATGTATTTAATAGGTATGTGACTGGTAACAGATTTTATAGATTAGTGTACGTCCCAGGTTGGGTTTCAAAGTAGCTCTAATAGCTGAACTCCTAACCTAACCTTTAAAATTGTAAACCACTGAATGTGATGAATAAAAGCATGTTATTATTATTATTATAAACACATTAATTGTAGTGTTTTGTATCTTGAAATCATCACACAAAATTAACGCTAACCCATAAACTACAATGGCTATTAAACAGCCATTGGTCCTGGCTACATTGAGAACTATGTGATTGGAGGTAGTGTTTTCTTTGGCTATATAAGTAATAACTAGTCGTGAAGACTTGTTAGAGACACTTTTGCGACCACGAAAACTCTGACAAAACAGACCTTGACAACCATTTATGTTTATAATCCAACATTCTGCTGATTTTTCTCGATACTCGGTAATATGTTTACAAAAGTCTATTGAACTACACCCATAAACTTACAAAGATGTAATGCATACTTTATATAGTGAACATAATGTAAAACAAGTTTTGATTGAATCTTAATGAACTGTTGGGAAGCTTATACATAAGTTACAATTTAAAATATTAAAACAACTTGTAAGAGCATGCTTTCTATGCAAGGAATATGCTTAGAGTATAAACGCAACATCTCTTATCTATGAAGCTTAGACTAAAGAACTAAAGTTTACGACTAGAGTAGCGAAACTTGGAGGAAGTCATGAGATAAAATATATGAAGTGTTTTTCTCTGAGTCGAACTGATCGATTAAAATAAGAGGAGAACACAGTTCATCTTAAAATCTATTGAATAACATACATGATCATTATTTACATTTTTATTGCAGCTTTCTATTATGCTGACTGATTTGTTTTCTTCTTATTTAAATGATCTTCGTTTTCAAACGATATACATCTCTTAACTTGAAATGCCCCTAGATTATTCACAAGTTTTATATTGTTACTATGATTATAATTTTCTGTTTCTATATTATTTACACGTTGAATTAATTCAGCGATTTCTCTCTTTTGATTAGCAACTTCAAGTTTTAGTTTATTAACTTCCTTCATTAAAGGATTATCAAAAAAATATATTTGGCATATTTTATGAAGGACAAATTCTTCTAGATCCGACAGTGTCAGCTTTCTATCAAATTTTCTTGACTTCATAAATTCTCCCAATGTTTTAAATATTTGGTTTTTGGATTCACCATCATGCGGTGCCTCAGCAGGGTTATTGTTATTGCCGGCGGTGTCACTTACAGTTCTTCTACTACGCAACTCTTTGATTTCTCTCTCTATGAAAAATCAGGGACATAAAGATATTTCATTCTTAAAATTTTTATAAAAATTCTTACCAAGTTTGTCAAAAAACTCTTCAACGTTGATGATATTGAAAAACATAGTAACAGTGTAACACACTGATTTAAAATTGAATTGAAAAACTACTACTTGAACTACTTGATTCTTTTATACATTTCTACTTCTACTCATTTTAGGCCATAAAACCTAAATTTTAAAGATCTTGAAATATCCTTTGTTTCAAGGTTTAACTGTCACTAAATAGTAAGGGTGTTCGAGCAGCGGTTCAAACCAGTCCCAAAGCATCAGACGCCTGCGCACTTCAATTTACGATGAATAATTTATTCCCAAGTACTAGTAAGATGTTCGAGCAGTAGTTTGACGAATTCCAAACTAGTCCTAACTCAGTTTGAGACGGCGCAGTTGAAGCGTCTTCGTCTTCTTAGAGTATAGTGTTCTCTGTTGTTGGAGAAATCCCTTTCAGAGAATACTACCACAGTCCTAAACTAAACCCTGGTTTGTGTTTTGTCCATCAGTCTTTCATTGATGTTCTCTCTTATCTTTGGTCATAAAACATATCTATCGGCAAAGTCATTTGTTCTATGACAACGAAATTGTAAGAAAGTAGAAGAGGTAGTTTGCAAACTGCAGTTTGGTGTTTGAGCAGAACAAAATCCCAAACTGTTTCATACCGCACATGCGCATTTTAAACAGTTATCAAACCGTCCCCTACTACTGCTCGAACAGCCTTATTATTGAGTTCAACTTATTCTTCACACCTTCGCAGCTATTTTGCATTCCATGCATGATATGTTTTTATACTATGGACTCATGTTCTTGATATTCAAAATTATGTAATGTGTGTTGTGTGTTGATTACATTTTTCAGAAATATGAAATATTTAATTTGCGTGTTCCTGTTTTTGAGATAATAACGATAAACATTGTTAAGTATATGAAATTCTTGAAGGCGACAACATGGATGCAATTAAAATTTTAAAACATCTCACTAAAAAAATACAACCACAGATGAAGATTACAACCCTACACGGCCGTTATTTGGTAACAAGCATTTGATCATTCGATCCAACGGAATTTATCTATGATTCGATCGCTTCGACACAGAGAACACCTACCTCCTTCGACATCACGGAGATAAATAAACAGAGAGAACATACAATTATTGTATGTTATCTCTGGTAGGAAGTGTCGTAGCAGTAGCACATAAAGAATTATACTTTATACTGTTGTCGTAGTGTTCTCTGGCTGCTCGGCTGTGAGTGTGAATCCCGTAGAAAGTGGTGGTGGTGGATCGGTAGTATTGTTTTCTCCAGAGAAAACATACCTCCAAGTTTTCTCTGATCGGTAGTTTCAGGTAGTTTGTTGTGTTTATGTTGCAATATGTAAGTATTTCTTTCTCAGTTTATTTTAGCTTCAGAAATCGATAGTATTCTTCTCACTGAGTCTACTGATACTAGGTTTATTATGCGTAATTGAAAATAAATACAATGTTATGATTGCGGATGTTGATTTTAGTGCATTAGTTTGTATTTTTGACTTACCTTCATATTATCCTGTATTGTTGATATACAGTACTATAGATAAATTCAAAGAATCCAACAAGCTGAATCGATATCGATCGACACTTGCTATTGGAAAATTGGAAAATAAGAATAATAAGAATGCTAATTCACTATTACTAACTTTGGTTGGATTAAGGTTAGGTGAATTTTAGACTTCATCTTCAGATGTTAAGTTTTCTCTCTTTGTAATTATTACTACCAGAGATTTACTACCACAGCTAATTGTTAGGAACTGATGTCAATCGATTCAGGTTTTCACTACATTTGATTTACAATTGGTGTCCGTAGTCCGTATATAAATAGTTTATCTATGTATCAGTTTAGTCTATGGTTGTCCGTTGACTCAGTTAATCAAGTAATATCGATTTTTCTTAAATTTTGGAAAGAGGCTTTCTTAAACTATATCCTTAATATCCCTTTTTAGCTGTGACGAATTATTAACTAAATTCTGACTGCACGTACGTTACATAACCTCATTAATCTGGAAAATCAGTATCAAAACCACTTCTCTCATTCTAGGGCTCCGTATAATCACAGTATCTGTTATCTATTACCGTTAAATTTTTCGGGCGTTTTGACATGCTCATGCATCCGACAATACGACAAGTCTGAATGTATATACATTCACCTTTTGTAATGTTTCAATCTGGCAACATTGATTTCATTACGAAAAAAAAAATCAGATTGCTACTTGCTATCAGAGTCTCTGTTGCTATGGTCAGAAAGCAAACACTAGTTTGTTTTTGTGGCTTGGGTGCAATTTTGTTTACCACGATGGTCTTGTCTTCCCTAGGTCCCACCAAAACGCAACATCTCTTATCTATGGGTCCCACTAACTTCAGTGAATTATCAAAATATTCACTGGACATCCTCAGATAATTAAAATACTTTTCAATATCAGCTAGTCTCAGTTCATTTAATAAATTATGATAAGCGCCCTGTTCTTTTCTGCATTTAAAAATGTTTCTGATCCACAATCTTTTTGATTTACCAATTTTTTACTTTCTGATTATAAGCAAAATGTATAAAAGTTTAATATTATTTGTTTTTCGTCATTTCGTATTTATAACTTTATAATAAACAAAAAAAACTTGAAATTCAAGCAACACAAGCAACAGGCAACTGTCAGAAAAGTGAGCTTAAAGAGAATCCGATATCGGATAAAAGTTAAATTTTAACTTCTTCCGTCATCGGATACATTGAGCTATATCGGATCGACGTACCGACGGATGACGGATCCATGAAAATCCACCCTTAGGCTTCCTTTTTTGCATTGGGGATTCAGGTATTTGGAGATTCACGTCATTGGCTGAAATGTTCACGTGACCATAGCGAGAAACGTCAAAATCTCCGAATCTCCAAATACCCAAGAAGTTCATTCAAGTTCAACTTTCTGAAAGTCTCCACAATTACGCGCACGCGCAATTTTCAATTGGTTTGCTTGCGTCGGCTTGTTGTCATCTCATCAGATTAGATTAAATTTATAAATATTAACTGAGGACTGTGGTTTTAGAAAAACAACTTCAAATATAGAAGAGCAGTTGATCAAACGACAAACATCGTCTGCTGGACCGTCTTCATCAATTGCTTTTTTTCTTAAATAGAATATTTAATACTAAGAATGATTTGTTCACAATTAACATAATTTTTCATATCGTATAATTTTTTTGGCAAATTTTATTAACATGTTGAAATATAGGTTCACATCATCGCCATATTACTTTGTTAGATACGTACTATAACTGTAGAAAAAGTTATAATAATGTGTACACTATTCATATTATTTAAATTAGTTCATTTAAAAAGTCCTTATTTCTAATAAAAGCAACTTGAAAGCGCAAATAGCCATATCTTGTCCCGTTAATTTCAAATTCTACTAACCGCATGACGTCAATCAGGTAGGATAGAAAATACGGAGGGAGTACTTAAGTTATAAAGTGAAGCCGCGCGGAATTTAGGCAACCCGTCAAGTATGAAGACTGGTGCGGACGTTAACAAAGGGAACTTCATCAATTTTGCTGATGTTCTGCTTTTTTGCTTGCTATAAGGAAGAGAAATGACAAAAAAAAGTCACAGCGTTTATTGTATTTTCGTTTAGAGTACCACCTACAATCTTATAATATAAATTTTATATACGATACTTATAAAATTAATTACTACCTAAATCCGCAAAAAAAGAAACTCACATGATTTTACAAAATAAACAACACATTAATGTCCTTTAAACAAAATTAACTTATTTTAAAACTGCCTCCTAATTTCAGATATATCTATAACATTTATTGCAATAAAATGAAATCTTATATCTACATATTTGGCCGCAATTATCTTTATTAACGAAAATAAATGATTATCTAAGGGATGTTAATCGAAAACGTGGCCATTGAGGGTTTCAAAAATAGTGGAATTTGAAAATTATTGCAAAACCTTATTGGACAAATGCACTGGCGTATATTGTCTTGCTTAGGTCTTCTCAGCACTTTTACCATCGCCTGACGAATGGACTTATTACTTATAAATCAGCGGAAGAATAAAGCAAATCATCTCATTTTTCACTGCTATGAGCAATTTTCATACTTCGCGGGTTACCTATACGTCAGTCGGCTTCACTACCACGCAATGCACTCTAAACCAATGCTACCTCTATACCTTCTGACCTCCTTGACGTCAATGCGCCGACTAGACGAAATTGAGACTGTTATTTTGCATAATATCTTTGTATCATAGTATCATGTCACGTACCACAGACAACAGAAAAATTTGAGTTCACCATAAGGGTGTTCGAGCAGCGGTTCAAACCAGTCCCAAACCGTCTGACGCCTGCGCACTTCAATTTGCGATGAAATAATTGATTCCCAACTACTAGTAAGATGTTCGAGCAGCAGTTTGACGATTTCCAAACTAGTTCGGTCTCAGTTTGAGACAGGCGCAGTTGAAACTTCTTCTTCTTCTTAGAGTTGTTGTTGTTGGACTAATCCGTTTCAGAGAACACTGCCTCAGTCCTAAACTAAACACTGGTTTTGTGTTTTGTCCATGAGTCTTTCATTGTTCTCTCTTATCCTTGGTCATAAGACATATCAATCGGCATAATCATTTGCTCTATGACGATGAAATTGGAAGGGGTAGTTTGCAAATTGCAGTTGGTGTTCGAGCACATGGTACAATAAGACCAGGTATGTTACATTGATGGACACGTTTTCGTTCAGTTGACGCACCTCATCCAAAGTCCGCCATATTTGTTTTATCCCGCTTTCCAATTCAAATTAGAATATATTTTTCCTACGATTTTTGTGTATATCATCAACTAATCTTTTTATATTCATGCTTTTCATTCACTCTCTCATATTACGTGTCAGAAGCAGAAATGATTAAATTTATATTTTTAATTAAAATTGACAGTATACTCGATTATATGGTGTAAATCACTTACGTTAACTATGATGTTATAGCAGAGAACAGAGATTCTGTTCTCTGGTTAAAGATATGAAAACTTGACGAAAACCTTATTGATATTTTTTTGAACTATAAAGTGGGATATTGTTTATAACCTTTTTCAATGTGTCTTCGATTATATTGTTTACTTGTAGAGATGTTTTTAGAGAGAGAGAAATGTTGGGTGTTACCATTATCTTGGATGTAGTGTTCTCTGCACAAGAGTCACAAGAGTGTTCGTGTTCTCTGCACATGATACAATATGACAATAAATATGGCGGATTTGGGATGACTCTCGGAACATGAGGAATACCCCCATCAGACTCATATCTCATATATTTTACTACAAAATTCTATTTTCGCGTTACTAATAAATTAATTTTTAATAACAAAAAATGGATGATAAAAACACATGTATTATTTGTAGATAGAAATATCAGCATGGATAAATATTAAACACAATATGGGTATGGCATTTAATCGTAGTGGAATGTGTCGCTTATTTTTGTAAATACGATGATTTTAATTGGGATGGGTCTCTTCAGCATATTTTACAGAATTGTTTGAAGCAAAAACTACATGTGATGGTAGCTAGAGCACCAAGAGTATTTTATATTGGAGAATGGTAGGCTCAATATTATCTATCACCGATATATATTGAATAGCGTGATTTTGAAATTGACAGACACAAAAAAATAAATCAAAATACTTTAATTGTTTCCATTCATATACAGTTTTCTATAGTCCACAATAGAACAAAAAAAATCATTAAGCGACGTAACATTCTCAAAATAACTGTACATAAAATTTGTTTTATGGTTGTTAAATATTCTGTAATGAGCTTCTTTGGTTTTGGTGAGTTTTCTAATAATAACTTTTTTTTTCAGTTCCTAAAGACATAGATAATACGAATTTTTTCTTTTATTGGTGAAAAGAAAAAAATATCGTACAAATCTTGTAAATAACGGGTTGTTTGAATGTGTGTATGTAACACTAAGTTTTCATCAGTTCTCTCGAGCAATTTTCACCCTAATAGATTTTTTGAACGGAAAACTTTTTAAAATTATTTTTATATATTTTTAAATTATGTTCATCATAAGAATACAACTGTAAATCAACATCAAGTTAATCTGGTGAGTATTTGCATTATTATATTGCTTATTATTATGTGTATATAAGAATAACTGAAAATATATTTATATGCAAATGATTAAATCAAATTTATCTTCAGGTAAATAACAATCTAGATCTAGATGATAGATAACTGCAAGTATTTCAATTAGAATTAGGTACGCAGATGACATGGTAGTCCCTGCCCTGGCGGAATCAGTATCTACAATCTACCGACATCACATACATTACTTTATTAACACCTTAACTCAAGTAAGTACCACATTGGAATTGGAGATAAACAACTCAATAACTAGAATACTTGTTTTTAGTACAACTTCAGAAGAACATTTCCAACAACTGTGATTCCATCCAAAGTCCAAAGCATTTATTGAAGTAGTTGTATAGGTAAGGATGTAAATATGCAACTGGACCACTTAAAAGAGAATAGCAGAGATATCGAAATTGCGAGAACAAGATTTAGTGATATTTAGAAACTCTGCCAACCGAAATTATCCATCTTTATAAGGCATCGAACATGTCTGTGAAACATGAGACATGGTCATTGAAGATGAAATCTTGGCTGGGGAATATAAAAGACAAACATTACAAACAGTCTGAAACACAATGCTCACAAACGAGGCGAATTTGCCAAAGAGGACACCAATTTCAACAGAGATGGCAACAAAATCATTGTTGACACAGGTAAGTTTTATTTTATTATATATTAGATTATCTCTTAAATGAAGATGATACACTCATATATATTCACAGATTTACGTAGAAACTCGGAAAATTAGAGCACAAAATGGATGATGAACGAGAAGGTATCCTTTGCAGATCTTAGCAAGTTTTGGATCGAACATACGACCGTAGAATAAACCCACTATCCACCAAAATAGGACGATACAATTCTGAAGAAGCCTTGGTATTCAATTATGAATGTATAGATATTCATAAGTTAGAATGGTAAATGTAAATTAATGTGCATTTGTATGGGAAGCACCCAATTTTTGTAATTGTACGTAATTTTTATTTGATATATGAAGTTCTTCGCGAATGATTAGTTTTTTGTAATTTGGATTTATTGTATTAATAAAAGTTTAATTATTCTAATTATAGTTTTATTCAAGGCGAAAATTGCTTTAATACCTTAGAATGTATTACAGCAATTTTTGTGAACGCATCTTCTTATCATCAATTATTATTAAATGACACGATATTTTGAATATTCCTGCAATTTTTAAATCATTGATGTGAGCGCCATCTAAGACGCAGTCGCTGGAAAATGTGGACCAATGAATTGTTAGGGATCAAAAATGTATTATTGTATAAATTGAGTAGACCGTCTCTTCCCTCATTAGACTCACCACTACCCACAATTTGTCAGGTTCTTAGTTGGGTAATTTGGTAATCAGACATTACTGTGGAAAAGACCATTATTAATGATGAATGATGATTTCGAGATAAAATTCAGTATTTATTTTTTCTATGGATAGAAATACCACAAGCGTTTTGTTAATCAAATGTCATTTGTATAAGTTCGTTCAGTTTTGATATGTTTGTTTATACTGTGATATAACAGAGGCACAGGCTTGTAAGCTGTGACCGTGGTATTGATTGGTTTCGTTAAATTAGTTATCTTCCTGAAAATATTTGTCATATTCGGCGATCTCAACATTCAACTCCAAAAATACTTGAAATACCCTGAGATCACTTGAAGTATTTCGTGATAAAAATATACCTGAAATTCCTCCGCAACTAAAAAACTTGAACCCACCAAATGAATATTTCATCCTTGTTTCAAATTTAGTGTCGTGGGTTCGGAAACTGTTTCAAAATACTTCAATAGAATCAAAAGCCATGCTGCAGGGTCTGATAGAATCTCTTTAAGTATGCTATATTTGATTGTACCTCAGATATTGGAGCAAATTACATATAATTTTTAATTTCTCTATTATATCTAATGGAAACATGCCTAAGTTAGACCTTTAGCAAAACGCAATAATCCAACTGAATTGTGTGCTTTAAGACCAATCCGCATTCTTCCAACTCTCTCGAAAGCGTTCGAAATGATAATTAAAGAAGAGGTAACGACATATATAAGTATGACTAATTTTATGACAGATGTTCAATCTGGATTCCGTCCCCAATACAGTACAACAACAGGACTGAGTCTGATTACAGTCGCGTCAGGGCTCTTGCTCCGTTTGTGTTTAAGTAAAGTCGTTCTTTTCTTTTTTATTTTATTTGTTTATTTTGTGAGGGCTCTAAATGCACAGTTAAATACAGAATCGCACCCGAACATAAAGTGAAAAGTAAACATTTTATCATTGCATTTGGGATGAAAACGAAGGAAAGGTGGAAAGTGTTATCAATCAAATTAAATCACGCTTCATTAGTTTGAACCACTTTTTCCTTGTTATTATATTATTTGGTAAACGAAAAAACAATTCATTGGGATGTTTAACTGTCGTGCTTTGACATGGGGACAATACAATATAATAATATGTAATAACTAAAATACGACTTGAACGGCATAAGTGACTACACAATTAATAAATCTGTACGAACTCGGCGAATAACGCGCTGCATCTTTTCAAAGTCCCATAACTATTTAATTTTTAGAGATAAATTTGAATTGATTCTTTAACATTTTTGTTTTATTTCGCTTAAATTTTTATAATCAATCGATAAAAAAAGGAAACTTCATTATTCATTTAAGGACTCGGGTTGGTTGAAAATGAATCAAATGAGAAAATGTTTTTCTTGTCACGAAAGAAAGATTCGCGCAATAAATACCACTAAACAATGCCTACCACATGAACTCAAAGACTTCAGCTTGAGAAATTTTAAAAAAACATTTCAAAGTCGTCCTCGGAACAAGGTAATGATGTGTTTACTATTCTGATGACTCTTGCATTGATTTTTGGTACATGTATGACGTCTACGTACTAAAACTTTCGTTATTAAAACATTTTGTCACTTATATATAAGAAATAAAAATTTACTAGTTTATATCTATATACTGGTATCTAACCCAAAATATTAACTTGTTTTAATGTATACATACATAAATTATATTTGAAGGTTTATATATACTTATGTATTTAATAGGTATGTGACTGGTAACAGATTTTATAGATTAGTGTGTACGTCCCAGGTTGGGTTTCAAAGTAGCTCTAATAGCTGAACTCCGCCCATTCATCATACTTGTTAACCTTTAAAATTGTAAACCACTGAATGTGATGAATAAAAGCATGTTATTATTATTATTATAAACACAATAATTGTAGTGTTTTGTATCTTGAAATCATCACACAAAATTAACGCTAACCCATAAACTACAATGGCTATTAAACAGCCATTGGTCCTGGCTACATTGAGAACTATGTGATTGGAGGTAGTGTTTTCTTTGGCTATATAAGTAATAACTAGTCGTGAAGACTTGTTAGAGACACTTTTGCGACCACGAAAACTCTGACAAAACAGACCTTGACAACCATTTATGTTTATAATCCAACATTCTGCTGATTTTTCTCGATACTCGGTAATATTTTAACAAAAGTCTATTGAACTACACCCATAAACTTACAAAGATGTAATGCATACTTTATATAGTGAACATAATGTAAAACAAGTTTTGATTGAATCTTAATGAACTGTTGGGAAGCTTATACATAAGTTACAATTAAAAATATTAAAACAACTTGTAAGAGCATGCTTTCTATGCAAGGAATATGCTTAGAGTATAAACGCAACATCTCTTATCTATGGAGCTTAGACTAAAGAACTAAAGTTTACGACTAGAGTAGCGAAACTTGGAGGAAGTAATGAGATAAAATATATGAAGTGTTTTTCTCTGAGTCGAACTGATCGATTAAAATAAGAGGAGAGCACAGTTCATCTTAAAATCTATTGAATAACATACATGATCATTATTTACATTTTTATTGCAGCTTTCTATTATGCTGACTGATTTGTTTTCTTCTTATTTAAATGATCTTCGTTTTCAAACGATATACATCTCTTAACTTGAAATGCCCCTAGATTATTCACAAGTTTTATATTGTTACTATGATTATAATTTTCTGTTTCTATATTATTTACACGTTGAATTAATTCAGCGATTTCTCTCTTTTGATTAGCAACTTCAAGTTTTAGTTTATTAACTTCCTTCATTAAAGGATTATCAAAAAAATATATTTGGCATATTTTATGAAGGACAAATTCTTCTAGATCCGACAGTGTCAGCTTTCTATCAAATTTTCTTGACTTCATAAATTCTCCCAATGTTTTAAATATTTGGTTTTTGGATTCACCATCATGCGGTGCCTCAGCAGGGTTATTGTTATTGCCGGCGGTGTCACTTACAGTTCTTCTACTACGCAACTCTTTGATTTCTCTCTCTATGAAAAATCAGGGACATAAAGATATTTCATTCTTAAAATTTTTATAAAAATTCTTACCAAGTTTGTCAAAAAACTCTTCAACGTTGATGATATTGAAAAACATAGTAACAGTGTAACACACTAATTTAAAATTGAATTGAAAAACTACTACTTGAACTACTTGATTCTTTTTTACATTTCTACTTCTACTCATTTTAGGCCATAAAACCTAAATTTTAAAGATCTTTAAATATCCTTTGTTTCAAGGTTTAACTGTCACTAAATAGTAAGGGTGTTCGAGGAGCGGTTCAAACCAGTCCCAAAGCGTCAGACGCCTGCGCACTTCAATTTACGATGAATAATTTATTCCCAAGTACTAGTAAGATGTTCGAGCAGTAGTTTGACGATTTCCAAACTAGTCCGGACTCAGTTTGAGACGGCGCAGTTGAAGCGTCTTCGTCTTCTTAGAGTATAGTGTTCTCTGTTGTTGGAGAAATCCCTTTCAGAGAATACTACCACAGACCTAAACTAAACCCTGGTTTGTGTTTTGTCCATCAGTCTTTCATTGATGTTCTCTCTTATCTTTGGTCATAAAACATATCTATCGGCAAAGTCATTTGTTCTATGACAACGAAATTGTAAGAAAGTAGAAGAGGTAGTTTGCAAACTGCAGTTTGGTGTTTGAGCAGAACAAAATCCCAAACTGCTTCATACCGCACATGCGCATTTTAAACAGTTATCAAACCGTCCCCAACTACTGCTCGAACAGCCTTATTATTGAGTTCAACTTATTCTTCACACCTTCGCATCTATTTTACATTCCATGCATGATATGTTTTTATACTATGGACTCATGTTCTGTTGTAGAGTTTATTTATCTTAGAAGTTGGCAACCATGAAAAAGAGAGAGAGAGATAAAAAGGGAGGAAGAGGGGTGTGTGCTCTCGAATCTCGAGGGACGCATGTTGGCTGTGATGGGTTATGTGAATAAAGATATGAGGATGAAAAAAATAGTTTTAATCATCGAAGAAAGTGAGTGAGTTAGCTGGCGCCCAACAAACTAAAAGAATCCACAATACGCAATTAATTGTGTGAAAAAAAAAAAATATTTATGTCCGGGTAATCCTGAATATTCTGTTGTAGGATGGTTTGATATCATTTAGTTTGTATAACTAGTAGTTAATGTTTTTTATTATAATTATCATATTTTTATTTATATTATTGTATAATATGTCTTGTTTGTGGTTGCAACTCTTTTGAAGGGGGGGAGTGTTGTAGAGTTTATTTATCTTAGAAGTTGGCAACCATGAAAAAGAGAGAGAGAGAGAAAAAGGGTGGTAGAGGGGTGTGTGCTCTCGAATCTCGAGGGACGCATGTTGGCTGTGATGGGTTATGTGAATAAAGATATGAGGATGAAAAAAATAGTTTTAATCATCGAAGAAAGTGACTGAGTTAGCTGGCGCCCAACAAACTAAAAGAATCCACAATACGCAATTAATTGTGTGAAAAAAAAAAAACGAACTATTGAACAGTTCTTGATATTCAAAATTATGTAATATGTGTTGCGTGTTGATTACATTTTTCAAAATATGAAATATTTAATTCGCGTGTTCCTGTTTTTGAGATAATAACGATAAACATTGTTAAGTATATGAAATTCTTGAAGGCGACAACATGGATGCAATTGAAATTTTAAAACATCTCACTAAAAAATACAACCACAGATGAAGATTACAACCCTATACGGCCGTTATTTGGTAACAAGCATTTGATCATTCGATCCAACGGAATTTATCTATGATTCGATCGCTTCGACACAGAGAACACCTACCTCCTTCGACATCACGGAGATAAATAAACAGAGAGAACATACGATTATTGTATGTTATCTCTGGTAGGAAGTGTCGTAGCAGTAGCACATAAAGAATTATACTTTATACTTTTCTCGTAGTGTTCTCTGGCTGCTCGGCTGTGAGTGTGAATCCCCTAGAAAGTGGTGGTGGTGGATCGGTAGTATTCGGTAGGTATGTTTTCTCCAAGTTTTCTCTGATCGGTAGTTTCAGGTAGTTTGTTGTGTTTATGTTGCAATATGTAAGTATTTCTTTCTCAGTTTATTTTAGCTTCAGAAATCGATAGTATTCTTCTCACTGAGTCTACTGATACTAGGTTTATTATGCGTAATTGAAAATAAATACAATGTTATGATTGCGGATGCTGATTTTAGTGCATTAGTTTGTATTTTGGCTATTGGAAAATAAGAATAATAAGAATGCTAATTCACTATTACTAACTTTGGTTGGATTAAGGTTAGGTGAATTTTAGACTTCATCTTCAGATGTTAAGTTTTCTCTCTTTGTAATTATTACTACCAGAGACTTACTACCACAGCTAATTGTTAGGAACTGATGTCAATCGATTCAGGTTTTCACTACATTTGATTTACAATTGGTGTCCGTAGTCCGTATATAAATAGTTTATCTATGTATCAGTTTAGTCTATGGTTGTCCGTTGACTCAGTTAATCAAGTAATATCGATTTTTCTTAAATGTTGGAAACACGCTTTCTTAAACTAAATCCTTAATATCCCTTTTTAGCTGTGACGAATTATTAACTAAATTCTGACTGCACGTACGTTACATAACCTCATTAATCTGGAAAATCAGTATCAAAACCACTTCTCTCAGTCTAGGGCTCCGTATAATCACAGTATCTGTTATCTATTACCGGTGTAACTTTTGGCTTAGACATGAATGCTTCCAAGATAAGGTAAATTGATTTTGTTGCAATATTTTTGTTATCAGATACTTCATAATTTTGGTATTTGTATATTTCAGACCTCAGACCTTTATCCGTTGATCTACCAGATGGGAAATGTTTGTTTATTGAAAAACATAGTGAAGGAACCACTTATATCAATAAAATTGTCTCAAACTCATCCTTCGATCGAGATAATGGAGAGAATGCAGAAGTAAGCATTACATTTTATTTTATAAATATATTTTGATTAAAAGACAGTCAATGTACCTAGTGATATGATCTGCATGTAATCACCGAAAAGATGATGCCGCATAATAATGAAGTTATTTTTATGTTGTTAAAAAATATAGTTCAACAAAGTATTTACATGATGGCATTTGTCATTTTATTCCTTTATTCGATGTTTTCGAATATTGGACGGAGTGCATCATGAAGCTCTAACGGCACTGATCCATTACTTCTACACGTCCAAACTGCTCATAACTGAAGTGAACGTCCGATATCTACTACGTGCATCAGAGTTATTTGTTTTGACTGATGTTCTCCATGCCTGTTCTCATTTTCTGGAGGTAAATCACGCTAAATTTAAATTTTGTATAGTATTTGTATTTCCTTTTGGTAGTTCCCAATGAACTGCAAGTAAGTCTTCCTCGATATTATGAATCGATTAAATATGGCTACTTATTTGAGTGATTGAATCAAAGTTTATTTTAAACATTCAGTATCTAGGAGAGAAGAATTTGAATGAATTATTATTTATCTTAGGTCTTCAAATCTGTTATAGCTCGGATCAAGCATGATATAGAAAAACGAAAACAATATCTGGTGTCATTGATGGAGATAGTTCGTTTTCCTCTAATGTCTCCGAGAAATCTTATTCAGAATATGCAAGGAGAACCTTTATTAAAAACAAACACAGACTGATGGGATTTGGAAGCTATGAATTATCATTACATAAAAGGTGAAATATTCAAAATGTATTTTCTAGTCATATAAATAAGAATTAATTGAATGATCATTTATTTTTATCTGCAGTTTTCCGCCCATTTCTGAATTGAATTTTCTCAAGTTTTATGTCTTAAAATATTTTTGACATATTAAAGAAAAATGACTTTTCGACCAATCGAGAAATTAAGAATTTTTTTGACGTTTTGATTCATATTATAAGTACACATAGCAAAAATACATATATGTATTTGAGAGTTTAACATGCCTCTATCTCGGAAACCGTAACTCTTTTGAAAAAATGTTCAATTTAAACTTTTCTGGATATTGTCCTATCTTTAATTATACCAACTCAGATTTTCGATTTTCGAGAAAATTTGCCCCCCACCCCCTTCGGGGACGGTTTTCGGAGGAAAGGAGATTTCGGATTTCCGTTTTTATGAATATGGGACCATTTCTCAAGCCTCCTCTCATGGATGAACCGAGTACGATTACTATATAAAAGGCGCGCACAAACCAGAAAAAAGCACACAGTCGAATTTTATACCTCCTCCATTCGGGGTTCGACGGTCAAAAAGGGAATTGGCTGACTTCCGAGATTAAAGATAGCAAGCTCTGATAAAGTGTTTTATAATTATTTTAGTTATCAGTTTCTATTTCGTAAAATGTATCTCCTTCAAAAATACAAATGATTAATTTATGGCATGTTTCTAATATGTGTTAGAATTATATTGAAAATCAGAGGAGAGAGTTTTCGAAGAAAATGAGGTAAGCATATATCAAAGTAGTACAAATGAGAAAAGCTACAGCAGGGTCTAACATTGCGAGCCATTGCGTTATTAGTGCAACGATTCTATATTCTTTTCTAGTTATCTGATTACCAATCGCTCAGTAAACATTGATGGTACTCTTGTGTAGTAAACGAAATGAAAAATGTCCATAATAGAATGGGGTGAATCAAAAGGATATGTCTGTTTATGTTACATTATTGTTTACTGATTACAGAGACAACTTATTGATTACCTGTCAACTTTCTGATTAGTAAGCGATTACTTTTCAGAGACTTATACGGACATTTATTGAATTTCATATTAATATAGCAGATACTATTTGTTGTAATTCTATCATAAATTTTTGCAGTAATCAACGTAATTCCTATGCCTGTTTTTTATGCCTTCTTCACTTTCTAAACTTTAAAAATTTCATGATTTTCACTTGTATTGACAATATGTAAATTTGTTTTATAGGTACTTGACTAATTTTTTGAACAATTTTCATTTCGTAGTTAGATATTCAATTAAATGAAAAAAATACAAAAAAAATACGAGTCTATTTTGAAAATAAAAAAAATATATTCAAAAATTGTTTTCAAATTTCCCGCTTGAATTCTAAAAACGGCTGCAAAGTCACAATCTCCCTTAGTGTCCCATGGTATTAAAGAAAGGAGGAATAGAGCAGAGAACACTATCTGACCAGAGAGAAGACACAATATTGTATGTTCTCTCTGAGATGGATTTGTTCATCGACTTGATTACTACGTCACTATCTTGGTCGATTTTGATAGGCGTTCGCAGTCACGTGATAATGGGTATGAAATTACAATTATTTAAATTGATTATATTTTAAATTCTAAGAGAAATTTAACCTGCATAATGTGATTTTTGGTATGTTAGGACTACCTAATATGATCTGAACATCACTTGATATTGAAATCCATTAATGTCAAGTTCATTTATAAATTAATAAAATTCAACTGGAGATAATTTACAGATTGGTGGTTCAGACACAGAAGAGAGATGTGTGAACGTGTTCGATGTGGCAAATGAGAAGTGGTCGGAGTGCAGCAACACTTTTTGGAAGGTAGAGAAGATGCGGCTGCAGCCGGCTGCTACCATTCTAGACAATCTTCCCACTGGTGGGAAGAAAGGAGACTATTATTTAAAGTCATGCGAGAGGTTCGATCTTGAAACTGGGCAGTGGACAAAATTAAATGATATGTTGGACGGGAGATGAGGACATGACATTTGTGCAATGAACGGAAAAATTTACGCCTAAGTTCCACCGCTGTGACCTGTTTAGGGTTAAATAATTCGATTGTTTGCTTTTATTTATATGGTTTCACTATATTTCGCATCAACCAACTCCTAATATCTGTAAAATAACAGTCTTTTTTAATATTTGTGTTCTGTGGAATGTTACTCACCCAAATAACTGTACTCGTTTCTACCAACTTCTGATTTACATAACGGTAGAGTTAGTTTTAATTATTTTTCAGGTTTCAGAAATCCACGATTTCTACATAAATAAGCCAATAGTTCAAATTTCAAGTTCCTTTCGTAGCAATCCTCATCAAAATGTTTGGAGCAAATTCGCGCATTTTTTATGTTGACCTTATCTGCCTGTTTATAAGCATTTTCCCATTGTTTGCTAACATTGTCGTCCTTTGGAAACCGTGAAGACTGATAGTCTGTGTGGCATCCAGCTATGGCACAACGCATTTTGATAATTATTTAAATATAATAAAGTAATAAACAGAAGCACAACCTCACACCGACAAACAAATCAAATGAGAGTTGAGCTACTTCGTACGAACAAGCTAACCACATGACGTCAACGCGTAGATTTAGGCTCCGCCCAGAATGCGCAATATCATATCTTTGTATCATGTGTATAACCTATACCACTGACGTGACAGTTGGTGACAGTTAGGGCACATAATGGTGGGCGGTGATAATACACATCTATACAGTGCTCTAGTTGCGCTACAACCCTTGCGCTCTGAGATAGTTCACAGTTCGATTAAAAGATATTGTTTACCAAATTCCCCAACAACCAGAGATAACATGATTAAAAATTATAAAATTATGAAATTTTATGACTAAATCTCAAAAAAAGACAGATAAATAAAACTAAATATCGGATTAATAGCGTCTCTCGAAAATTGTATTATAACAAAATTTTCAGTCATCGATATTTTTGTCTCGGAATAAGATATTGAGATGTAATTTTCACTAGCCTATTTCAGTATCATTTCACTACATTTTTATGATAAAAAAGTCATATTATTGCATTTAATTTCAAGAGAATTTAGCAATTTTATGTAATTATATAGAGAAACGCACTCTAGTGGCATCACTAAGAAATACACATATTACGAGTAAGATGGATTTGATGGAGCAATAAACTATTTTTCCAACAAGACTAAGCTTGCTAAAATCCGTTCATTCGTTAAGAAGTTACAGCTGTTTATTTAAAAGAACATTGAATCACCCCCACCACTTTATTTCAACAGATACGTCAATTAGTTCTAAACGAAAATTCTCAAATTAAGCTTAGATTTAAAAACCATATATTTTTTTGGTACATTTACTAGTTAAAATCACTATACAAGTTGAACATGGCGGATACGCCCCCTTATGGCCATCTTGGAAATCTGAAAATATTTTCCATGATCTTCTCTTGGTCACTTTAGTCAAAACTTTTTTAACTGCAGGTCTCTATGATGAATAGCTCCCGAGATACGGCACTTTGCATTCTTATCTGGCCACCCTGTACATCGTTTTGTAAATTTTAGGCAAAAACTGAGCGAGCTTCGTTAACCAGGTGACTAAGGCGCTACCGTCGAAAATGAGTATTTTGTAGAATAATTCAACATTCGACTATCAGGCGACCAGAAATGGCTATAGGTACTTATGTGTTCCTAGAGTCTCTCAACGGCAATCACCAGCCCGCTGCCCGCTAGAACACATAAGTACCTATAGCCGTTTCTGGTCGCCTGATAGCCGAATGTTGAATTATTGTACAAAATACTCATTTCTGACGGTAGCGCCCTCGTCACTTGGTTAACGAAGCTCACTCGGTTTTCGCCTCAAATTTACTATACGATGTACACTTATATGTATTATCTATCTTCTTAGCTATAGTCTTTCCAGTACCACCATTCTATCGCATCTTCATTGTTAACTAATAATCTAGTATTATGTATTATATTATTATTACAATATATTCGAATTTAACCCAACATGTTAGAAAATTTCACCCTGGTAAATTAAAGGCATTTATACTAAATCTGAGGGGATGATTATTTTCCTTCCCTAAATGCAGATTATTTACCCTCTTGACAGCTTCCAGTTCAAATGCATGGAACAGAGCACATAACATTTTTATGATAAAGCGTTAAGAAATAATGATAAATAATGGCTGTTGTAGTTTGTTGTTGTAGACACAACTTCAAAATTACCAGCATCAATAGTAACATATAACATTACGAAAACTTTCACTAATAGAAGATATATAGGCTTAGGCCGGATTTTCATGGATCCGTTGGTACGTCGATACGTCAGAGCTCCCATTGGTTGTAAAATTCAGCTTCTCATTGGTTAATTGGTTAAATTTTTCGGACGTTTTGACATGCTCATGCATCCGACAATACGACAAGTCTGAATGTATATACATTGTTGCTAGATGTTTTATTAAATACGGTATAAGAAACCATTGATGGTTATTCACAGTTGTAGAATTCATGCTTTTCTGGCAAAAACAGAAATGTACTAAAACAAAACCAAGTATTATTAGGGTTATACAAATATTTTCGTCATATTGCACGCCTTTTCTGTCTTATACAAGAACATTTGACCTATTCACCTTTTGTAATGTTTCAATCTGGCAACATTGATTTCATTACGAAAAAAAAAATCAGATTGCTACTTGCTATCAGAGTCTCTGTTGCTATGGTCAGAAAGCAAACACTAGTTTGTTTTTGTGGCTTGGGTGCAATTTTGTTTTCCACGATGGTCTTGTCTTCCCTAGGTCCCACCAAAACGCAACATCTCTTATCTATGGGTCCCACTAACTTCAGTGAATTATCAAAATATTCACTGGACATCCTCAGATAATTAAAATACTTTTCAATATCAGCTAGTCTCAGTTCATTTAATAAATTATGATAAGCGCCCTGTTCTTTTCTGCATTTAAAAATGTTTCTGATTCACAATCATTTTGATTTACCAATTTTTTATTTTCTGATTATAAGCAAAATTTATAAAAGTTTAATATTATTTGTTTTTCGTCATTTCGTATTTATAACTTTATAATAAACAAAAAAAACTTGAAATTCAAACAACACAAGCAACAGGCAACTGTCAGAAAAGTGAGGTTGAAGAGAATCCGATATCGGAGAAAGATAAATTTTAACTTCTTCCGTCATCGGATACATTGAGCTATATCGGATCGACGTACCAACGGATGACGGATCCATGAAAATCCACCCTTAGGCTTCCTTTTTTGCATTGGGGATTCGGGTATTTGGAGATTCACGTCACTGGCTGAAATGTTTACGTGACCATAGCGAGAGACGTCAAAATCGCCGAATCTCCAAATACCCAAGAAGTTCATTCAAGTTCAACTTTCTGACAGTCTCCACAATTACGCGCACGCGCAATTTTCAATTGGTTTGCTTGCGTCGGCTTGTTGTCATCTCATCAGATTAGATTAAATTTATAAATATTAACTGAGGACTGTGGTTTTAGAAATACAACTTCAAATATAGAAGAGCAGTTGATCAAACGACAAACATCGTCTGCTGGACCGTCTTCATCAATTGCTTTTTTTCTTAAATAGAATATTTAATACTAAGAATGATTTGTTCACAATTAACATAATTTTTCATATCGTATAATTTTTTTGGCAAATTTTATTAACATGTTGAAATATAGGTTCACATCATCGCCATATTACTTTGTTAGATACGTACTATGTAGAAAAAGTTATAATAATGTGTACACTATTCATATTATATAAAATAGTTCATTTAAAAAGTTCTTATTTCTACTAAAAGCAACTTGAAAGCGCAAATAGCCATATCTTGCCCCGTTAATTTCAAATTCTACTAACCTCATGACGTCAATTAAGTAGGATAGAAAATACGAAGGGAGTACTTGAGTTATAAAGTGAAGCCGCGCGGAATTTAGGCAACCCGTCAAGTATGAAGACTGGTGCGGACGTTAACAAAGGGAACTTGCAAGAAAATCATCAGTTTTGCTGATGTTCTGCTTTTTTGCTTGCTATAAGGAAGAGAAATGACAAAAAAAAGTCACAGCGTTTATTGTATTATCGTTTAGAGTACCACCTACAATCTTATAATATAAATTTTATATACGATACTTATAAAATTAATTACTACCTAAATCCGCAAAAAAAGAAACTCACATGATTTTACAAAATAAACAACACATTAATGTCCTTTAAACAAAATTAACTTATTTTAAAACTGCCTCCTAATTTCAGATATATCTATAACATTTATTGCAATAAAATGAAATCTTATATCTACATATTTGGCCGCAATTATCTTTATTAACGAAAATAAATGATTATCTAAGGGATGTTAATCGAAAACGTGGCCATTGAGGGTTTCAAAAATAGTGGAATTTGAAAATTATTGCAAAACCTTATTGGACAAATGCACTGGCGTATATTGTCTTGCTTAGGTTTTCTCACCACTTTTACCAAAGCCTGACGAATGGACTTATTACTTATAAATCAGCGGAAGGATAAAGCAAATCATCTCATTTTTCACTGCTATGAGCAATGTTCATACTTCGCGGGTTACCTATACGCCAGGTGGCTTCACTACCACGCAATGCACTCTAAACCAATGCTACCTCTATACCTTCTGACCTCCTTGACGTCAATGCGCCGACTGGACGAAATTGAGACGGTTATTTTGCATAATATCTTTGTATCATAAGTATCATGTCACGTACCACAGACAACAGAAAAATTTGAGTTCACCATAAGGGTGTTCGAGCAGCGGTTCAAACCAGTCCCAAACCGTCAGACGCCTGCGCACTTCAATTTACGATGAAATAATTGATTCCCAACTACTAGTAAGATGTTCGAGCAGCAGTTTGACGATTTCCAAACTAGTTCGGTCTCAGTTTGAGACAGGCGCAGTTGAAACTTCTTCTTCTTCTTAGAGTTGTTGTTGTTGGACTAATCCGTTTCAGAGAACACTGCCTCAGTCCTAAACTAAACACTGGTTTTGTGTTTTGTCCATGAGTCTTTCATTGTTCTCTCTTATCCTTGGTCATAAGACATATCAATCGGCATAATCATTTGCTCTATGACGATGAAATTGGAAGGGGTAGTTTGCAAATTGCAGTTGGTGTTCGAGCACATGGTACAATAAGACCAGGTATCTTACATTGATGGACGCGTTTTCGTTCAGTTGACGCACCTCATCCGAAGTCCGCCATATTTGTTTTATCCCGCTTTCCAATTCAAATTAGAATATATTTTTGCTACGATTTTTGTGTATATCATCAACTAATCTTTTTATATTCATGCTTTTCATTCACTCTCTTATATTAGGTATCAGAAGCAGAAATTATTAAATTTATATTTTTAATTAAAATTGACAGTATATTCGATTATACGGTGTAAATCACTTACGTTAACTATGATGTTATAGCAGAGAACAGAGATTCTGTTCTCTGGTTAAAGATATGAAAACTTGACGAAAGCCTTATTGATATTTTTTTTGAACTATAAAGTGGGATATTGTTTTAACCTTTTTCAGTGTGTCTTCGATTATATTGTTTACTTGTAGAGATGTTTTTAGAAAGAGAGAAATGTTGGGTGTTACCATTATCTTGAATGTAGTGTTCTCTGCACAAGAGTGTTCGTGTTCTCTGCACAAGACACAATATGACAATAAATATGGCGGATTTGGGATGAACAATAAATATGGCGGATTTGGGATGACTCTCGGAACATGAGGAATACCCCCATCAGACTCATATCTCATATATTTTACTACAAAATTCTATTTTCGCGTTACTAATAAATTAATTTTTAATAACAAAAAATGGATGATAAAAACACATGTATTATTTGTAGATAGAAATATCAGCATGGATAAATATTAAACACAATATGGGTATGGCATTTAATCGTAATAAATGGTCGCAGATAGTGGAATGTGTCGCTTATTTTTGTAAATACGATGATTTTAATTGGGTTGGGTCTCTTCAGCATATTTTACAGAATTGTTTGAAGCAAAAACTACATGTGATGGTAGCTAGAGCACCAAGAGTATTTCATATTGGAGAATGGTAGGCTCAATATTATCTATCACCGATATATATTGAATAGCGTGAATTTGAAATTGACAGACACAAAAAATAAATCAAAATACTTTAATTGTTTCCATTCATATACAGTTTTCTATAGTCCACAATAGAACAAAAAAAATCATTAAGCGACGTAACATTCTCAAAATAACTGTACATAAAAGTTGTTTTATGGTTGTTAAATATTCTGTAATGAGCTTCTTTGGTTTTGGTGAGTTTTCTAATAATAACTTTTTTTTCAGTTCCTAAAGACATAGATAATACGAATTTTTTCTTTTATTGGTGAAAAAAAAATATCGTACAAATCTTGTAAATAACGGGTTGTTTGAATGTGTGTATGTAACACTAAGTTTTCATCAGTTCTCTCGAGCAATTTTCACCCTAATAGATTTTTTGAACGGAAAACTTTTTAAAATTATTTTTATATATTTTTAAATTATGTTCATCATAAGAATACAACTGTAAATCAACATCAAGTTAATCTGGTGAGTATTTGCATTATTATATTGCTTATTATTATGTGTATATAAGAATAACTGAAAATATATTTATATGCAAATGATTAAATCAAATTTATCTTCAGGTAAATAACAATCTAGATCTAGATGATAGATAACTGCAAGTATTTCAATTAGAATTAGGTACGCAGATGACATGGTAGTCCCTGCCCTGGCGGAATCAGTATCTACAATCTACCGACATCACATACATTACTTTATTAACACCTTAACTCAAGTAAGACAAACATTACAAACAGTCTGAAACACAATGCTCACAAACGAGGCGAATTTGCCAAAGAGGACACCAATTTCAACAGAGATGGCAACAAAATCATTGTTGACACAGGTAAGTTTTATTTTATTATATATTAGATTATCTCTTAAATGAAGATGATACACTCATATATATTCACAGATTTACGTAGAAACTCGGAAAATTAGAGCACAAAATGGATGATGAACGAGAAGGTATCCTTTGCAGATCTTAGCAAGTTTTGGATCGAACATACGACCGTAGAATAAACCCACTATCCACCAAAATAGGATGATACAATTCTGAAGAAGCCTTGGTGTTCAATTATGAATGTATAGATATTCATAAGTTAGAATGGCAAATGTAAATTAATGTGCATTTGTATGGGAAGCACCCAATTTTTGTAATTGTACGTAATTTTTATTTAATATATGAAGTTCTTCGCGAATGATTTTTTTTTTTGTAATTTGTATTTATTGTATTAATAAAACTTTCATTATTCTAATTATAGTTTTATTCAAGGCGAAAATTGCTGTAATACCTTAGAATGTATTACAGCAATTTTTGTGAACGCATCTTCTTATCATCAATTATTATTAAATGACACGATATTTTGAATATTCCTGCAATTTTTAAATCATTGATGTGAGCGCCATCTAAGACGCAGTCGCTGGAAAATGTGGACCAATGAATTGTTAGGGATCAAAAATGTATTATTGTATAAATTGAGTTGACCGTCTCTTCCCTCATTAGAATCACCACTACCCACAATTTGTCAGGTTCTTAGTTGGGTAATTTGGTAATCAGACATTACTGTGGAAAAGACCATTATTAATGATGAATGATGATTTCGAGATAAAATTCAGTATTTATTTTTTCTATGGATAGTAACACCACAAGCGTTTTGTTAATCAAATGTCATTTGTATAAGTTCGTTCAGTTTTGATATGTTTGTTTATACTGTGATATAACAGAGTCACAGGCTTGTAAGCTGTGACCGTGGTTTTGATTGGTTTCGTTAAATTAGTTATCTTCCTGAAAATATTTGTCATATTCGGCGATCTCAACATTCAACTCCAAAAATACTTGAAATACCCTGAGATCACTTGAAGTATTTCGTGATAAAAATATACCTGAAATTCCTCCACAACTAAAAAACTTGAAACCACCAAATGAATATTTCATCCTTGTTTCAAATTTAGTGTCGTGGGTTCGGAAACTGTTTCAAAATACCTCAATAGAATCAAAAGCAATGCTGTAGGGTCTGATAGAATATCTTTAAGTATGCTATATTTGATTGTACCTCAGATATTGGAGCAAATTACATATAATTTTTAACTTCTCTATTATATCTAATGGAAACATGCCTAAGTTAGACCTTTAGCAAAACGCAATAATCCAACTGAATTGTGTGCTTTGAGACCAATCCGCATTCTTCCAACTCTCTCGAAAGCTTTCGAAATGATAATTAAAGAAGAGGTAACGACATATATAAGTATGACTAATTTTATGACAGATGTTCAATCTGGATTCCGTCCCCAATACAGTACAACAACAGGACTGAGTCTGATTACAGTCGCGTCAGGGCTCTTGCTCCGTTTGTGTTTAAGTAAAGTCGTTCTTTTCTTTTTTATTTTATTTGTTTATTTTGTGAGGGCTCTAAATGCACAGTTAAATACAGAATCGCACCCGAACATAAAGTGAAAAGTAAACATTTTATCATTGCAAGTTGGTTTTGGGATGAAAACGAAGGAAAGGTGGGAAGTGTTATCAATCAAATTAAATAACGCTTCATTAGTTTGCACCACTTTTTCCTTGTTATTATATTATTTGGTAAACGAAAAAACAATTCATTGGGATGTTTAACTGTCGTGCTTTGACATGGGCACAATACAATATAATAATATGTAATAACTAAAATACGACTTGAACGGCATAAGTGACTACACAATTAATAAATCTGTACGAACTCGGCGAATAACGCGCTGAATCTTTTCAAAGTCCCATAACTATTTAATTTTTAGAGATAAATTTGAATTGATTCTTTAACATTTTTGTTTTATTTCGCTTAAATTTTTATAATCAATCGATAAAAAAAAGGAAACTTCATTATTCATTTAAGGACTCGGGTTGGTTGAAAATGAATCAAATGAGAAAATGTTTTTCTTGTCACGAAAGAATGATTCGCGCAATAAATACCACTAAACAATGCCTACCACATGAACTCAAAGACTTCAGCTTGAGAAATTTAAAAAAAAACATTTCAAAGTCGTCCTCGGAACAAGGTAATGATGTGTTTACTATTCTGATGACTCTTGCATTGATTTTTGGTACATGTATAATGACGTCTACGTACTAAAACTTTCATTATTAAAACATTTTGTCACTTATATATAAGAAATAAAAATTTACTAGTTTATATCTATACTTGTATCTAACCCAATATATTAACTTGTTTTTATGTATACATACATAAATTATATTTGAAGGTTTATATATACTTATGTATTTAATAGGTATGTGACTGGTAACAGATTTTATAGATTAGTGTGTACGTCCCAGGTTGGGTTTCAAAGTAGCTCTAATAGCTGAACTCCGCCCATTCATCATACTTGTTAACCTTTAAAATTGTAAACCACTGAATGTGATGAATAAAAGCATATTATTATTATTATTATAAACACAATAATTGTAGTGTTTTGTATCTTGAAATCATCACACAAAATTAACGCTAACCCATAAACTACAATGGCTATTAAACAGCCATTGGTCCTGGCTACATTGAGAACTATGTGAATGGAGGTAGTGTTTTCTTTGGCTATATAAGTAATAACTAGTCGTGAAGACTTGATAGAGACACTTTTGCTACCACGAAAACTCTGACAAAACAGACCTTGACAACCATTTATGTTTATAATCCAACATTCTGCTGATTTTTCTCGATACTCGGTAATATGTTTACAAAAGTCTATTGAACTACACCCATAAACTTACAAAGATGTAATGCATACTTTATATAGTGAACATAATGTAAAACAAGTTTTGATTGAATCTTAATGAACTGTTGGGAAGCTTATACATAAGTTACAATTTAAAATATTAAAACAACTTGTAAGAGCATGCTTTCTATGCAAGGAATATGCTTAGAGTATAAACGCAACATCTCTTATCTATGAAGCTTAGACTAAAGAACTAAAGTTTACGACTAGAGTAGCGAAACTTGGAGGAAGTCATGAGATAAAATATATGAAGTGTTTTTCTCTGAGTCAAACTGATCGAATAAAATAAGAGGAGAGCACAGTTCATCTTAAAATCTATTGAATAACATACATGATCATTATTTACATTTTTATTGCAGCTTTCTATTATGCTGACTGATTTGTTTTCTTCTTATTTAAATGATCTTCGTTTTCAAACGATATACATCTCTTAACTTGAAATGCCCCTAGATTATTCACAAGTTTTATATTGTTACTATGATTATAATTTTCTGTTTCTATATTATTTACACGTTGAATTAATTCAGCGATTTCTCTCTTTTGATTAGCAGCTTCAAGTTTTAGTTTATTAACTTCCTTCATTTAAGGATTATCAAAAAAATATATTTGGCATATTTTATGAAGGACAAATTCTTCTAGATCCGACAGTGTCAGCTTTCTATCAAATTTTCTTGACTTCATAAATTCTCCCAATGTTTTAAATATTTGGTTTTTGGATTCACCATCATGCGGTGCCTCAGCAGGGTTATTGTTATTGCCGGCGGTGTCACTTACAGTTCTTCTACTACGCAACTCTTTGATTTCTCTCTCTATGAAAAATCAGGGACATAAAGATATTTCATTCTTAAAATTTTTATAAAAATTCTTACCAAGTTTGTCAAAAAACTCTTCAACGTTGATGATATTGAAAAACATAGTAACAGTGTAACACACTGATTTAAAATTGAATTGAAAAACTACTACTTGAACTACTTGATTCTTTTATACATTTCTACTTCTACTCATTTTAGGCCATAAAACCTAAATTTTAAAGATCTTGAAATATCCTTTGTTTCAAGGTTTAACTGTCACTAAATAGTAAGGGTGTTCGAGCAGCGGTTCAAACCAGTTCCAAAGCGTCAGACGCCTGCGCACTTCAATTTACGATGAATAATTTATTCCCAAGTACTAGTAAGATGTTCGAGCAGTAGTTTGACGAATTCCAAACTAGTCCTAACTCTGTTTGAGACGGCGCAGTTGAAGCGTCTTCGTCTTCTTAGAGTATAGTGTTCTCTGTTGTTGGAGAAATCCCTTTCAGAGAATACTACCACAGTCCTAAACTAAACCCTGGTTTGTGTTTTGTCCATCAGTCTTTCATTGATGTTCTCTCTTATCTTTGGTCATAAAACATATCTATCGGCAAAGTCATTTGTTCTATGACAACGAAATTGTAAGAAAGTAGAAGAGGTAGTTTGCAAACTGCAGTTTGGTGTTTGAGCAGAACAAAATCCCAAACTGTTTCATACCGCACATGCGCATTTTAAACAGTTATCAAACCGTCCCCTACTACTGCTCGAACAGCCTTATTATTGAGTTCAACTTATTCTTCACACCTTCGCAGCTATTTTGCATTCCATGCATGATATGTTTTTATACTATGGACTCATGTTCTTGATATTCAAAATTATGTAATGTGTGTTGTGTGTTGATTACATTTTTCAGAAATATGAAATATTTAATTTGCGTGTTCCTGTTTTTGAGATAATAACGATAAACATTGTTAAGTATATGAAATTCTTGAAGGCGACAACATGGATGCAATTAAAATTTTAAAACATCTCACTAAAAAAATACAACCACAGATGAAGATTACAACCCTACACGGCCGTTATTTGGTAACAAGCATTTGATCATTCGATCCAACGGAATTTATCTATGATTCGATCGCTTCGACATAGAGAACACCTACCTCCTTCGACATCACGGAGATAAATAAACAGAGAGAACATACAATTATTGTATGTTATCTCTGGTAGGAAGTGTCGTAGCAGTAGCACATAAAGAATTATACTTTATACTGTTGTCGTAGTGTTCTCTGGCTGCTCGGCTGTGAGTGTGAATCCCGTAGAAAGTGGTGGTGGTGGATCGGTAGTATTCGGTAGGTATGTTTTCTCCAGAGAAAACATACCTCCAAGTTTTCTCTGATCGGTAGTTTCAGGTAGTTTGTTGTGTTTATGTTGCAATATGTAAGTATTTCTTTCTCAGTTTATTTTAGCTTCAGAAATCGATAGTATTCTTCTCACTGAGTCTACTGATACTAGGTTTATTATGCGTAATTGAAAATAAATACAATGTTATGATTGCGGATGTTGATTTTAGTGCATTAGTTTGTATTTTTGACTTACCTTCATATTATCCTGTATTGTTGATATACAGTACTATAGATAAATTCAAAGAATCCAACAAGCTGAATCGATATCGATCGACACTTGCTATTGGAAAATTGGAAAATAAGAATAATAAGAATGCTAATTCACTATTTCTAACTTTGGTTGGATTAAGGTTAGGTGAATTTTAGACTTCATCTTCAGATGTTAAGTTTTCTCTCTTTGTAATTATTACTACCAGAGACTTACTACCACAGCTAATTGTTAGGAACTGATGTCAATCGATTCAGGTTTTCACTACATTTGATTTACAATTGGTGTCCGTAGTCCGTATATAAATAGTTTATCTATGTATCAGTTTAGTCTATGGTTGTCCGTTGACTCAGTTAATCAAGTAATATCGATTTTTCTTAAATTTTGGAAAGAGGCTTTCTTAAACTATATCCTTAATATCCCTTTTTAGCTGTGACGAATTATTAACTAAATTCTGACTGCACGTACGTTACATAACCTCATTAATCTGGAAAATCAGTATCAAAACCACTTCTCTCATTCTAGGGCTCCGTATAATCACAGTATCTGTTATCTATTACCGTTAAATTTTTCGGGCGTTTTGACATGCTCATGCATCCGACAATACGACAAGTCTGAATGTATATACATTCACCTTTTGTAATGTTTCAATCTGGCAACATTGATTTCATTACGAAAAAAAAAATCAGATTGCTACTTGCTATCAGAGTCTCTGTTGCTATGGTCAGAAAGCAAACACTAGTTTGTTTTTGTGGCTTGGGTGCAATTTTGTTTACCACGATGGTCTTGTCTTCCCTAGGTCCCACCAAAACGCAACATCTCTTATCTATGGGTCCCACTAACTTCAGTGAATTATCAAAATATTCACTGGACATCCTCAGATAATTAAAATACTTTTCAATATAAGCTAGTCTCAGTTCATTTAATAAATTATGATAAGCGCCCTGTTCTTTTCTGCATTTAAAAATGTTTCTGATCCACAATCTTTTTGATTTACCAATTTTTTACTTTCTGATTATAAGCAAAATGTATAAAAGTTTAATATTATTTGTTTTTCGTCATTTCGTATTTATAACTTTATAATAAACAAAAAAAACTTGAAATTCAAGCAACACAAGCAACAGGCAACTGTCAGAAAAGTGAGCTTAAAGAGAATCCGATATCGGATAAAAGTTAAATTTTAACTTCTTCCGTCATCGGATACATTGAGCTATATCGGATCGACGTACCGACGGATGACGGATCCATGAAAATCCACCCTTAGGCTTCCTTTTTTGCATTGGGGATTCTGGTATTTGGAGATTCACGTCATTGGCTGAAATGTTCACGTGACCATAGCGAGAAACGTCAAAATCTCCGAATCTCCAAATACCCAAGAAGTTCATTCAAGTTCAACTTTCTGAAAGTCTCCACAATTACGCGCACGCGCAATTTTCAATTGGTTTGCTTGCGTCGGCTTGTTGTCATCTCATCAGATTAGATTAAATTTATAAATATTAACTGAGGACTGTGGTTTTAGAAAAACAACTTCAAATATAGAAGAGCAGTTGATCAAACGACAAACATCGTCTGCTGGACCGTCTTCATCAATTGCTTTTTTTCTTAAATAGAATATTTAATACTAAGAATGATTTGTTCACAATTAACATAATTTTTCATATCGTATAATTTTTTTGGCAAATTTTATTAACATGTTGAAATATAGGTTCACATCATCGCCATATTACTTTGTTAGATACGTACTATAACTGTAGAAAAAGTTATAATAATGTGTACACTATTCATATTATTTAAATTAGTTCATTTAAAAAGTCCTTATTTCTAATAAAAGCAACTTGAAAGCGCAAATAGCCATATCTTGTCCCGTTAATTTCAAATTCTACTAACCGCATGACGTCAATCAAGTAGGATAGAAAATACGGAGGGAGTACTTAAGTTATAAAGTGAAGCCGCGCGGAATTTAGGCAACCCGTCAAGTATGAAGACTGGTGCGGACGTTAACAAAGGGAACTTCATCAATTTTGCTGATGTTCTGCTTTTTTGCTTGCTATAAGGAAGAGAAATGACAAAAAAAAGTCACAGCGTTTATTGTATTTTCGTTTAGAGTACCACCTACAATCTTATAATATAAATTTTATATACGATACTTATAAAATTAATTACTACCTAAATCCGCAAAAAAAGAAACTCACATGATTTTACAAAATAAACAACACATTAATGTCCTTTAAACAAAATTAACTTATTTTAAAACTGCCTCCTAATTTCAGATATATCTATAACATTTATTGCAATAAAATGAAATCTTATATCTACATATTTGGCCGCAATTATCTTTATTAACGAAAATAAATGATTATCTAAGGGATGTTAATCGAAAACGTGGCCATTGAGGGTTTCAAAAATAGTGGAATTTGAAAATTATTGCAAAACCTTATTGGACAAATGCACTGGCGTATATTGTCTTGCTTAGGTCTTCTCAGCACTTTTACCATCGCCTGACGAATGGACTTATTACTTATAAATCAGCGGAAGAATAAAGCATTTTTCACTGCTATGAGCAATTTTCATACTTCGCGGGTTACCTATACGTCAGTCGGCTTCACTACCACGCAATGCACTCTAAACCAATGCTACCTCTATACCTTCTGACCTCCTTGACGTCAATGCGCCGACTAGACGAAATTGAGACTGTTATTTTGCATAATATCTTTGTATCATAGTATCATGTCACGTACCACAGACAACAGAAAAATTTGAGTTCACCATAAGGGTGTTCGAGCAGCGGTTCAAACCAGTCCCAAACCGTCTGACGCCTGCGCACTTCAATTTGCGATGAAATAATTGATTCCCAACTACTAGTAAGATGTTCGAGCAGCAGTTTGACGATTTCCAAACTAGTTCGGTCTCAGTTTGAGACAGGCGCAGTTGAAACTTCTTCTTCTTCTTAGAGTTGTTGTTGTTGGACTAATCCGTTTCAGAGAACACTGCCTCAGTCCTAAACTAAACACTGGTTTTGTGTTTTGTCCATGAGTCTTTCATTGTTCTCTCTTATCCTTGGTCATGAGACATATCAATCGGCATAATCATTTGCTCTATGACGATGAAATTGGAAGGGGTAGTTTGCAAATTGCAGTTGGTGTTCGAGCACATGGTACAATAAGACCAGGTATGTTACATTGATGGACACGTTTTCGTTCAGTTGACGCACCTCATCCAAAGTCCGCCATATTTGTTTTATCCCGCTTTCCAATTCAAATTAGAATATATTTTTCCTACGATTTTTGTGTATATCATCAACTAATGTTTTTATATTCATGCTTTTCATTCACTCTCTCATATTACGTGTCAGAAGCAGAAATGATTAAATTTATATTTTTAATTAAAATTGACAGTATACTCGATTATATGGTGTAAATCACTTACGTTAACTATGATGTTATAGCAGAGAACAGAGATTCTGTTCTCTGGTTAAAGATATGAAAACTTGACGAAAACCTTATTGATATTTTTTTTGAACTATAAAGTGGGATATTGTTTATAACCTTTTTCAATGTGTCTTCGATTATATTGTTTACTTGTAGAGATGTTTTTAGAGAGAGAAATGTTGGGTGTTACCATTATCTTGGATGTAGTGTTCTCTGCACAAGAGTCACAAGAGTGTTCGTGTTCTCTGCACATGATACAATATGACAATAAATATGGCGGATTTGGGATGACTCTCGGAACATGAGGAATACCCCCATCAGACTCATATCTCATATATTTTACTACAAAATTCTATTTTCGCGTTACTAATAAATTAATTTTTAATAACAAAAAATGGATGATAAAAACACATGTATTATTTGTAGATAGAAATATCAGCATGGATAAATATTAAACACAATATGGGTATGGCATTTAATCGTAGTGGAATGTGTCGCTTATTTTTGTAAATACGATGATTTTAATTGGGATGGGTCTCTTCAGCATATTTTACAGAATTGTTTGAAGCAAAAACTACATGTGATGGTAGCTAGAGCACCAAGAGTATTTTATATTGGAGAATGGTAGGCTCAATATTATCTATCACCGATATATATTGAATAGCGTGATTTTGAAATTGACAGACACAAAAAAATAAATCAAAATACTTTAATTGTTTCCATTCATATACAGTTTTCTATAGTCCACAATAGAACAAAAAAAATCATTAAGCGACGTAACATTCTCAAAATAACTGTACATAAAATTTGTTTTATGGTTGTTAAATATTCTGTAATGAGCTTCTTTGGTTTTGGTGAGTTTTCTAATAATAACTTTTTTTTTCAGTTCCTAAAGACATAGATAATACGAATTTTTTCTTTTATTGGTGAAAAGAAAAAAATATCGTACAAATCTTGTAAATAACGGGTTGTTTGAATGTGTGTATGTAACACTAAGTTTTCATCAGTTCTCTCGAGCAATTTTCACCCTAATAGATTTTTTGAACGGAAAACTTTTTAAAATTATTTTTATATATTTTTAAATTATGTTCATCATAAGAATACAACTGTAAATCAACATCAAGTTAATCTGGTGAGTATTTGCATTATTATATTGCTTATTATTATGTGTATATAAGAATAACTGAAAATATATTTATATGCAAATGATTAAATCAAATTTATCTTCAGGTAAATAACAATCTAGATCTAGATGATAGATAACTGCAAGTATTTCAATTAGAATTAGGTACGCAGATGACATGGTAGTCCCTGCCCTGGCGGAATCAGTATCTACAATCTACCGACATCACATACATTACTTTATTAACACCTTAACTCAAGTAAGTACCACATTGGAATTGGAGATAAACAACTCAATAACTAGAATACTTGTTTTTAGTACAACTTCAGAAGAACATTTCCAACAACTGTGATTCCATCCAAAGTCCAAAGCATTTATTGAAGTTGTTGTATAGGTAAGGATGTAAATATGCAACTGGACCACTTAAAAGAGAATAGCAGAGATATCGAAATTGCGAGAACAAGATTTAGTGATATTTAGAAACTCTGCCAACCGAAATTATCCATCTTTATAAGGCATCGAACATGTCTGTGAAACATGAGACATGGTCATTGAAGATGAAATCTTGGCTGGGGAATATAAAAGACAAACATTACAAACAGTCTGAAACACAATGCTCACAAACGAGGCGAATTTGCCAAAGAGGACACCAATTTCAACAGAGATGGCAACAAAATCATTGTTGACACAGGTAAGTTTTATTTTATTATATATTAGATTATCTCTTAAATGAAGATGATACACTCATATATATTCACAGATTTACGTAGAAACTCGGAAAATTAGAGCACAAAATGGATGATGAACGAGAAGGTATCCTTTGCAGATCTTAGCAAGTTTTGGATCGAACATACGACCGTAGAATAAACCCACTATCCACCAAAATAGGACGATACAATTCTGAAGAAGCCTTGGTATTCAATTATGAATGTATAGATATTCATAAGTTAGAATGGTAAATGTAAATTAATGTGCATTTGTATGGGAAGCACCCAATTTTTGTAATTGTACGTAATTTTTATTTGATATATGAAGTTCTTCGCGAATGATTAGTTTTTTGTAATTTGGATTTATTGTATTAATAAAAGTTTAATTATTCTAATTATAGTTTTATTCAAGGCGAAAATTGCTTTAATACCTTAGAATGTATTACAGCAATTTTTGTGAACGCATCTTCTTATCATCAATTATTATTAAATGACACGATATTTTGAATATTCCTGCAATTTTTAAATCATTGATGTGAGCGCCATCTAAGACGCAGTCGCTGGAAAATGTGGACCAATGAATTGTTAGGGATCAAAAATGTATTATTGTATAAATTGAGTAGACCGTCTCTTCCCTCATTAGACTCACCACTACCCACAATTTGTCAGGTTCTTAGTTGGGTAATTTGGTAATCAGACATTACTGTGGAAAAGACCATTATTAATGATGAATGATGATTTCGAGATAAAATTCAGTATTTATTTTTTCTATGGATAGAAATACCACAAGCGTTTTGTTAATCAAATGTCATTTGTATAAGTTCGTTCAGTTTTGATATGTTTGTTTATACTGTGATATAACAGAGGCACAGGCTTGTAAGCTGTGACCGTGGTATTGATTGGTTTCGTTAAATTAGTTATCTTCCTGAAAATATTTGTCATATTCGGCGATCTCAACATTCAACTCCAAAAATACTTGAAATACCCTGAGATCACTTGAAGTATTTCGTGATAAAAATATACCTGAAATTCCTCCGCAACTAAAAAACTTGAACCCACCAAATGAATATTTCATCCTTGTTTCAAATTTAGTGTCGTGGGTTCGGAAACTGTTTCAAAATACCTCAATAGAATCAAAAGCCATGCTGCAGGGTCTGATAGAATCTCTTTAAGTATGCTATATTTGATTGTACCTCAGATATTGGAGCAAATTACATATAATTTTTAACTTCTCTATTATATCTAATGGAAACATGCCTAAGTTAGACCTTTAGCAAAACGCAATAATCCAACTGAATTGTGTGCTTTAAGACCAATCCGCATTCTTCCAACTCTCTCGAAAGCGTTCGAAATGATAATTAAAGAAGAGGTAACGACATATATAAGTATGACTAATTTTATGACAGATGTTCAATCTGGATTCCGTCCCCAATACAGTACAACAACAGGACTGAGTCTGATTACAGTCGCGTCAGGGCTCTTGCTCCGTTTGTGTTTAAGTAAAGTCGTTCTTTTCTTTTTTATTTTATTTGTTTATTTTGTGAGGGCTCTAAATGCACAGTTAAATACAGAATCGCACCCGAACATAAAGTGAAAAGTAAACATTTTATCATTGCATTTGGGATGAAAACGAAGGAAAGGTGGAAAGTGTTATCAATCAAATTAAATCACGCTTCATTAGTTTGAACCACTTTTTCCTTGTTATTATATTATTTGGTAAACGAAAAAACAATTCATTGGGATGTTTAACTGTCGTGCTTTGACATGGGGACAATACAATATAATAATATGTAATAACTAAAATACGACTTGAACGGCATAAGTGACTACACAATTAATAAATCTGTACGAACTCGGCGAATAACGCGCTGCATCTTTTCAAAGTCCCATAACTATTTAATTTTTAGAGATAAATTTGAATTGATTCTTTAACATTTTTGTTTTATTTCGCTTAAATTTTTATAATCAATCGATAAAAAAAGGAAACTTCATTATTCATTTAAGGACTCGGGTTGGTTGAAAATGAATCAAATGAGAAAATGTTTTTCTTGTCACGAAAGAAAGATTCGCGCAATAAATACCACTAAACAATGCCTACCACATGAACTCAAAGACTTCAGCTTGAGAAATTTTAAAAAAACATTTCAAAGTCGTCCTCGGAACAAGGTAATGATGTGTTTACTATTCTGATGACTCTTGCATTGATTTTTGGTACATGTATGACGTCTACGTACTAAAACTTTCGTTATTAAAACATTTTGTCACTTATATATAAGAAATAAAAATTTACTAGTTTATATCTATATACTGGTATCTAACCCAAAATATTAACTTGTTTTAATGTATACATACATAAATTATATTTGAAGGTTTATATATACTTATGTATTTAATAGGTATGTGACTGGTAACAGATTTTATAGATTAGTGTGTACGTCCCAGGTTGGGTTTCAAAGTAGCTCTAATAGCTGAACTCCGCCCATTCATCATACTTGTTAACCTTTAAAATTGTAAACCACTGAATGTGATGAATAAAAGCATGTTATTATTATTATTATAAACACAATAATTGTAGTGTTTTGTATCTTGAAATCATCACACAAAATTAACGCTAACCCATAAACTACAATGGCTATTAAACAGCCATTGGTCCTGGCTACATTGAGAACTATGTGATTGGAGGTAGTGTTTTCTTTGGCTATATAAGTAATAACTAGTCGTGAAGACTTGTTAGAGACACTTTTGCGACCACGAAAACTCTGACAAAACAGACCTTGACAACCATTTATGTTTATAATCCAACATTCTGCTGATTTTTCTCGATACTCGGTAATATTTTAACAAAAGTCTATTGAACTACACCCATAAACTTACAAAGATGTAATGCATACTTTATATAGTGAACATAATGTAAAACAAGTTTTGATTGAATCTTAATGAACTGTTGGGAAGCTTATACATAAGTTACAATTAAAAATATTGAAACAACTTGTAAGAGCATGCTTTCTATGCAAGGAATATGCTTAGAGTATAAACGCAACATCTCTTATCTATGGAGCTTAGACTAAAGAACTAAAGTTTACGACTAGAGTAGCGAAACTTGGAGGAAGTAATGAGATAAAATATATGAAGTGTTTTTCTCTGAGTCGAACTGATCGATTAAAATAAGAGGAGAGCACAGTTCATCTTAAAATCTATTGAATAACATACATGATCATTATTTACATTTTTATTGCAGCTTTCTATTATGCTGACTGATTTGTTTTCTTCTTATTTAAATGATCTTCGTTTTCAAACGATATACATCTCTTAACTTGAAATGCCCCTAGATTATTCACAAGTTTTATATTGTTACTATGATTATAATTTTCTGTTTCTATATTATTTACACGTTGAATTAATTCAGCGATTTCTCTCTTTTGATTAGCAACTTCAAGTTTTAGTTTATTAACTTCCTTCATTAAAGGATTATCAAAAAAATATATTTGGCATATTTTATGAAGGACAAATTCTTCTAGATCCGACAGTGTCAGCTTTCTATCAAATTTTCTTGACTTCATAAATTCTCCCAATGTTTTAAATATTTGGTTTTTGGATTCACCATCATGCGGTGCCTCAGCAGGGTTATTGTTATTGCCGGCGGTGTCACTTACAGTTCTTCTACTACGCAACTCTTTGATTTCTCTCTCTATGAAAAATCAGGGACATAAAGATATTTCATTCTTAAAATTTTTATAAAAATTCTTACCAAGTTTGTCAAAAAACTCTTCAACGTTGATGATATTGAAAAACATAGTAACAGTGTAACACACTAATTTAAAATTGAATTGAAAAACTACTACTTGAACTACTTGATTCTTTTTTACATTTCTACTTCTACTCATTTTAGGCCATAAAACCTAAATTTTAAAGATCTTTAAATATCCTTTGTTTCAAGGTTTAACTGTCACTAAATAGTAAGGGTGTTCGAGGAGCGGTTCAAACCAGTCCCAAAGCGTCAGACGCCTGCGCACTTCAATTTACGATGAATAATTTATTCCCAAGTACTAGTAAGATGTTCGAGCAGTAGTTTGACGATTTCCAAACTAGTCCGGACTCAGTTTGAGACGGCGCAGTTGAAGCGTCTTCGTCTTCTTAGAGTATAGTGTTCTCTGTTGTTGGAGAAATCCCTTTCAGAGAATACTACCACAGACCTAAACTAAACCCTGGTTTGTGTTTTGTCCATCAGTCTTTCATTGATGTTCTCTCTTATCTTTGGTCATAAAACATATCTATCGGCAAAGTCATTTGTTCTATGACAACGAAATTGTAAGAAAGTAGAAGAGGTAGTTTGCAAACTGCAGTTTGGTGTTTGAGCAGAACAAAATCCCAAACTGCTTCATACCGCACATGCGCATTTTAAACAGTTATCAAACCGTCCCCAACTACTGCTCGAACAGCCTTATTATTGAGTTCAACTTATTCTTCACACCTTCGCATCTATTTTACATTCCATGCATGATATGTTTTTATACTATGGACTCATGTTCTGTTGTAGAGTTTATTTATCTTAGAAGTTGGCAACCATGAAAAAGAGAGAGAGAGATAAAAAGGGAGGAAGAGGGGTGTGTGCTCTCGAATCTCGAGGGACGCATGTTGGCTGTGATGGGTTATGTGAATAAAGATATGAGGATGAAAAAAATAGTTTTAATCATCGAAGAAAGTGAGTGAGTTAGCTGGCGCCCAACAAACTAAAAGAATCCACAATACGCAATTAATTGTGTGAAAAAAAAAAAATATTTATGTCCGGGTAATCCTGAATATTCTGTTGTAGGATGGTTTGATATCATTTAGTTTGTATAACTAGTAGTTAATGTTTTTTATTATAATTATCATATTTTTATTTATATTATTGTATAATATGTCTTGTTTGTGGTTGCAACTCTTTTGAAGGGGGGGAGTGTTGTAGAGTTTATTTATCTTAGAAGTTGGCAACCATGAAAAAGAGAGAGAGAGAGAAAAAGGGTGGTAGAGGGGTGTGTGCTCTCGAATCTCGAGGGACGCATGTTGGCTGTGATGGGTTATGTGAATAAAGATATGAGGATGAAAAAAATAGTTTTAATCATCGAAGAAAGTGACTGAGTTAGCTGGCGCCCAACAAACTAAAAGAATCCACAATACGCAATTAATTGTGTGAAAAAAAAAAAACGAACTATTGAACAGTTCTTGATATTCAAAATTATGTAATATGTGTTGCGTGTTGATTACATTTTTCAAAATATGAAATATTTAATTCGCGTGTTCCTGTTTTTGAGATAATAACGATAAACATTGTTAAGTATATGAAATTCTTGAAGGCGACAACATGGATGCAATTGAAATTTTAAAACATCTCACTAAAAAATACAACCACAGATGAAGATTACAACCCTATACGGCCGTTATTTGGTAACAAGCATTTGATCATTCGATCCAACGGAATTTATCTATGATTCGATCGCTTCGACACAGAGAACACCTACCTCCTTCGACATCACGGAGATAAATAAACAGAGAGAACATACGATTATTGTATGTTATCTCTGGTAGGAAGTGTCGTAGCAGTAGCACATAAAGAATTATACTTTATACTTTTGTCGTAGTGTTCTCTGGCTGCTCGGCTGTGAGTGTGAATCCCCTAGAAAGTGGTGGTGGTGGATCGGTAGTATTCGGTAGGTATGTTTTCTCCAAGTTTTCTCTGATCGGTAGTTTCAGGTAGTTTGTTGTGTTTATGTTGCAATATGTAAGTATTTCTTTCTCAGTTTATTTTAGCTTCAGAAATCGATAGTATTCTTCTCACTGAGTCTACTGATACTAGGTTTATTATGCGTAATTGAAAATAAATACAATGTTATGATTGCGGATGCTGATTTTAGTGCATTAGTTTGTATTTTGGCTATTGGAAAATAAGAATAATAAGAATGCTAATTCACTATTACTAACTTTGGTTGGATTAAGGTTAGGTGAATTTTAGACTTCATCTTCAGATGTTAAGTTTTCTCTCTTTGTAATTATTACTACCAGAGACTTACTACCACAGCTAATTGTTAGGAACTGATGTCAATCGATTCAGGTTTTCACTACATTTGATTTACAATTGGTGTCCGTAGTCCGTATATAAATAGTTTATCTATGTATCAGTTTAGTCTATGGTTGTCCGTTGACTCAGTTAATCAAGTAATATCGATTTTTCTTAAATGTTGGTGTAGTGTATAGATATATGTAAATAATACTGTCGTCTCGAGTGACGTACCACGCAAAGGTAGCGGGGAGTGGGTGGCATTCGATGTCCGACCGCCGTAGAGAGAAGACGTGGTGCGTGTACTATATCGAGCCGATATTGGAGTAATTAGACTAGGTGAATAATTTCCAAATTGGACGAGGATACTACATAAACTGGCGACGAGGAAAACAAAGCGTAAATAATTTTTTTTTGTAATAATTATTCTTTGAGAAAAGACGGAGGGGTTAAGGATGCATGATAATTGGTTGTTGATATCGTATAAACAATAAAACATTACTGAGATATACCCACCATTACATGATTTCTTTCCCTGTTTAAGTGGTATTTCGCTAAATATTAAAGAATGTAGTTAAACGAAATACCTTATGTGTGAGTCATACGAGTGAGTTGTTTATTGCATTTGATTCATTGTTTACTTTGTCATAAATGAATTCCAGAATGAAATTTGGTTTTACATACGTTATTATTCTTTGCCTACAGATTATTTTTAACCCCTTTTGGTATCAAATATATTATGATCACGAATTGCATGTGATCTTAGAACTATAAATGAAGTTAACAAATAAAACATACGCATTTTCATATACAAATTACTCTGTAAATATAAAAAGAAATAAACACATTTTCATTTTTACAATTATTTCTTTAAAGTGGAGTATTAAAATATGGTATTTGGTTATTATTATAATCGAGTGAGCTTAGTCAGTTGGCAAGTTTTGTATAGGGTGCTAACTGTACAGATGGTATTGTACTATATTTTGGATCTGCGTACTATAAACGGTTAAAGAAAAATATAGTTTGCAAAAAATACTATATTTTCAATGATGGAATCTAATTTAATTGGTTTAAACAAGAAATCATGGGAAAAATAATATATTTCACTGAAGAAATGTTAGCAACTCTAGTTTTGAAAAGCATTCAATTGCGATGATTTAGTGAAGCATTAAATTGCGATAACTTGGGTAAAAGCATTAAATTGCGATTATATTGAAAAGCATTCAATTGCGATGATTTAGTGAAGCATTAAATTGCGATAACTTGGGTAAAAGCATTAAATTGCGATTATTTTGAAGAGCATTGAATTGCGATTATTTTGAAAAGCATTCAATTGCGATGATTTAGTGAAGCATTAAATTGCGATAACTTGGGTAAAAGCATTAAATTGCGATTATATTGAAAAGCATTCAATTGCGATGATTTAGTGAAGCATTAAATTGCGATAACTTGGGTAAAAGCATTAAATTGCGATTATTTTGAAAAGCATTCAATTGCGATGATTTAGTGAAGCATTAAATTGCGATAACTTGGGTAAAAGCATTAAATTGCGATTATTTTGAAGAGCATTGAATTGCGATTATTTTGAAAAGCATTGAATTGCGATTATTTTAAAAAAGCATTAAATTGCGAATAATTAGTATTCAACGGGTTTCATTGTTATCAGGTACCTACATGTGGACATGGCAACGTATACATTAGAGAAATTCGATTGTAATGGGGAGACTGGTTCAGTTTCGGTAAGATGGGAACGCTGGAAAAGAAGTTTAAATATTTATTTAGAAGCGGCGTCGGTCGATACCGATCTTAAAAGAAGAGCGTGTTTATTACATTACGGAGGCCCGGAATTGCAAGAAATTTATTATAACATTCCGGGTGCTCACGCCACTGCAAATGAAGAAAACAAAGGGGAGTTGTTTGAGATCGCTATTTCCAAATTGGATGAGTATTTTGCTCCAAAGCAAAGTAAAGTTTTTGAGCGACATGTCTTCCGGTTAATTAGACAAGAAACAGATGAAAAATTTGAAAAATTTTTAGTTAGGTTAAGACAGCAAGCCACCAAATGTCAATTTTCCGATGCCGAAGAAAATATTATTGATCAAATCACAGAGAAGTGTTCTTCAGACGAGTTAAGAAAGAAAATATTAAAAACAGGTGATTCCATGACGTTAACCAACATTATAGCAGAAGCGAAAGCGTTAGAAGTGGTAGATAGACAAATCGGAAATTTCAATCAAAAAACTAATGAAAATCTAGAAATAGATATAAAAGGATGATGTTTGGGGTTACTTGCGCTCCAGAAGTGTTTCAAAAAACACTGGAAGCTATACTTATAGAATGCGACGGCGTCATTAACTTTATTGATGATATACTTGTATACGGTAAGGACTTACAAGAACACGATGAGAGACTGCAGAAGGTGTTGGGAGTTCTAAAGCAACACAATGTTTGTTTGAAAAAAGAGAAATGCAAATATCGTCTCAACAAGGTACAGTTCCTCGGACATGAACTATCAGAACAGGGAGTACGGCCATTGGAAAAATATATGTCAGCCATAAAGGAATTCAGGGCACCAACCAACGTGTCAGAACTTCAAAGTTTTTTGGGTCTGGTGAACTATGTGGGAAAATGGATTCCCCATTTAGCCACAACTACGGAGCCCCTAAAAGAACTTTTACGACAAAAATCTGGGAGAAATGCCGATATAAAAGAATTGTGGGGTGAAAGACAACAAAATGCTTTTAATAAATTAAAAGCTGCCTTGGTCGATATACCTAATTTGGGATATTATAATCCGGAGGATAAAACTATGGTGATAGCTGACGCTAGCCCAGTAGCTCTAGGCGCTGTGTTAGTACAGAGCAATGATATGGGTCATCGAATCATTGCCTTCGGTAATAAGACACTTACTCCGTGTGAGCGCCGGTATTGCCAAACTGAAAAGGAAGCGTTGGCACTTGTTTGGGCGGTAGAGCATTTCCATATGTTCCTCTATGGAAAAGAATTTGAACTGGTGACAGACCATAAACCTTTGGAGGTCATATTTGGTCCCAAGTCTAGGCCTTGTGCTCGTATAGAAAGATGGGTTCTGCGATTGCAATCTTACAAATTTCGAGTGAAATACAGCCTGGAAAAAATAACATCGCAGACCCACTTTCACGGCTATGTAAGTTACCTATAGACTCATTTAATGCTGAGCAGAAAAGCTATATCCGAAATGTAGTGGAGCAGATGACACCAGTTGCAACATCCTTACAAGAGATTATGGCAGAGTCTCTGAAGGATACTGAAATCCAAAAAGTTAGAGAAGGTCTTTATAATGGTAATTGGGATGATTCAGTTAAAACTTTTAAGATATTTCAGAACGAATTATGTTTTTACGAAGACATGCTTTTAAGAGGTACAAAGATTGTAATTCCAGGGAATTTACGGCAGCGAGTTCTAAAAGCTGCCCATGAAGGCCACCCGGGGATCGTAGCGATGAAGTCCAGATTGAGGACCAAAGTGTGGTGGCCTAAATGCGACAAAGAGGCTGAAAATCTTTGTAAATCTTGTAAAGGATGTATTTTAGTATCCGCGCCAAGTCCACCCAATCCATTGAAGAGACGTGAGCTGCCTTCAGAACCTTGGGTGGACGTTGCAGTTGATCTTATGGGTCCCCTACCGAGCAACGACTATATTTTAGTGGTAGTAGACTATTTCTCCCGCTACAAGGAAATCAAAATATGCCGAACGATAACCAGCAATGAAATTATTACTCTCTTGAGTGATATTTTTTGTCGTCTTGGAAATCCTGCATCAATAACTGCAGACAACGGCAAACAGTTTGTTAGCCAAGAATTCAAAAAATTTTGTGCCGATCGAAACATAAAAATATATAACACTATTCCGTATTATCCCCAACAAAACGGAGAGGTGGAAAGACAAAATAAGGATATACTGAAGAGGCTAAAAATTTCCCAAGCTGAGAAGAAAAATTGGAGAGAAGCTCTACGGGATTACCTGGTCATGTACAATAGTACACCCCACACTGTTACTGGTAAAACTCCATCAGAATTATTCTTTCGGAGACAATTTAGAGATAAATTGCCAATGGTGCGGGACGTGACAAATAATCCCGAAGATCTAGAGATTAGAGACAGAGACAAGGAGCAGAAAGAAAAGGGAAAGGAGTATGCAGATAGGAAAAGACAAGCTATCAGCTGTGATTTGAACGTAGGTGACAAAGTTTACGTAAAAAATATGTCTAAAAATAATAAGCTAAGTTTGAATTTCGACCCTATTACCCATACTGTTCAATCCAATAATAATGGAGACATTGAATTAAAAAACGATGAAACAGGCCAACATATCAGAAGAAATGTAGTTCATCTAAAAAAAGTAGAAGGTGAATGGCAAGTACTGAATCATGAATCAAGAGAAGAGGACCAGGAATAACTTAAACCGTGATTGATAGGTTGAATGATGGGAAAATAAATAAATGATAATTCATGCATTGTATTGTTTTGTTTTATTTTATAAAATTCAATCAATTTAAAAAAAGGGAAGAGATGTAGTGTATAGATATATGTAAATAATACTGTCGTCTCGAGTGACGTACCACGCAAAGGTAGCGGGGAGTGGGTGGCATTCGATGTCCGACCGCCGTAGAGAGAAGACGTGGTGCGTGTACTATATCGAGCCGATATTGGAGTAATTAGACTAGGTGAATAATTTCCAAATTGGACGAGGATACTACAGTTGGAAACACGCTTTCTTAAACTAAATCCTTAATATCCCTTTTTAGCTGTGACGAATTATTAACTAAATTCTGACTGCACGTACGTTACATAACCTCATTAATCTGGAAAATCAGTATCAAAACCACTTCTCTCAGTCTAGGGCTCCGTATAATCACAGTATCTGTTATCTATTACCGGTGTAACTTTTGGCTTAGACATGAATGCTTCCAAGATAAGGTAAATTGATTTTGTTGCAATATTTTTGTTATCAGATACTTCATTTTGGTATTTGTATATTTCAGACCTCAGACCTTTATCCGTTGATCTACCAGATGGGAAATGTTTGTTTATTGAAAAACATAGTGAAGGAACCACTTATATCAATAAAATTGTCTCAAACTCATCCTTCGATCGAGATAATGGAGAGAATGCAGAAGTAAGCATTACATTTTATTTTATAAATATATTTTGATTAAAAGACAGTCAATGTACCTAGTGATATGATCTGCATGTAATCACCGAAAAGATGATGCCGCATAATAATGAAGTTATTTTTATGTTGTTAAAAAATATAGTTCAACAAAGTATTTACATGATGGCATTTGTCATTTTATTCCTTTATTCGATGTTTTCGAATATTGGACGGAGTGCATCATGAAGCTCTAACGGCACTGATCCATTACTTCTACACGTCCAAACTGCTCATAACTGAAGTGAACGTCCGATATCTACTACGTGCATCAGAGTTATTTGTTTTGACTGATGTTCTCCATGCCTGTTCTCATTTTCTGGAGGTAAATCACGCTAAATTTAAATTTTGTATAGAGTATTTGTATTTCCTTTTGGTAGTTCCCAATGAACTGCAAGTAAGTCTTCCTCGATATTATGAATCGATTAAATATGGCTACTTATTTGAGTGATTGAATCAAAGTTTATTTTAAACATTCAGTATCTAGGAGAGAAGAATTTAAATGAATTATTATTTATCTTAGGTCTTCAATTCTGTTATAGCTCGGATCAAGCATGATATAGAAAAACGAAAACAATATCTGGTGTCATTGATGGAGATAGTTCGTTTTCCTCTAATGTCTCCGAGAAATCTTATTCAGAATATGCAAGGAGAACCTTTATTAAAAACAAACACAGACTGATGGGATTTGGAAGCTATGAATTATCATTACATAAAAGGTGAAATATTCAAAATGTATTTTCTAGTCATATAAATAAGAATTAATTGAATGATCATTTATTTTTATCTGCAGTTTTCCGCCCATTTCTGAATTGAATTTTCTCAAGTTTTATGTCTTAAAATATTTTTGACATATTAAAGAAAAATGACTTTTCGACCAATCGAGAAATTAAGAATTTTTTTGACGTTTTGATTCATATTATAAGTACACATAGCAAAAATACATATATGTATTTGAGAGTTTAACATGCCTCTATCTCGGAAACCGTAACTCTTTTGAAAAAATGTTCAATTTAAACTTTTCTGGATATTGTCCTATCTTTAATTATACCAACTCAGATTTTCGATTTTCGAGAAAATTTGCCCCCCACCCCCTTCGGGGACGGTTTTCGGAGGAAAGGAGATTTTGGATTTCCGTTTTTATGAATATGGGACCATTTCTCAAGCCTCCTCTCATGGATGAACCGAGTACGATTACTATATAAAAGGCGCGCACAAACCAGAAAAAAGCACACAGTCGAATTTTATACCTCCTCCATTCGGGGTTCGACGGTCAAAAAGGGAATTGGCTGACTTCCGAGATTAAAGATAGCAAGCTCTGATAAAGTGTTTTATAATTATTTTAGTTATCAGTTTCTATTTCGTAAAATGTATCTCCTTCAAAAATACAAATGATTAATTTATGGCATGTTTCTAATATGTGTTAGAATTATATTGAAAATCAGAGGAGAGAGTTTTCGAAGAAAATGAGGTAAGCATATATCAAAGTAGTACAAATGAGAAAAGCTACAGCAGGATCTAACATTGCGAGCCATTGCGTTATTAGTGCAACGATTCTATATTCTTTTCTAGTTATCTGATTACCAATCGCTCAGTAAACATTGATGGTACTCTTGTGTAGTAAACGAAATGAAAAATGTCCATAATAGAATGGGGTGAATCAAAAGGTTATGTCTGTTTATGTTACATTATTGTTTACTGATTACAGAGACAACTTATTGATTACCTGTCAACTTTCTGATTAGTAAGCGATTACTTTTCAGAGACTTATACGGACATTTATTGAATCTCATATTAATATAGCAGATACTATTTGTTGTAATTCTATCATAAATTTTTGCAGTAATCAACGTAATTCCTATGCCTGTTTTTTATGCCTTCTTCACTTTCTAAACTTTAAAAATTTCATGACTTTCACTTGTATTGACAATATGTAAATTTGTTTTATAGGTACTTGACTAATTTTTTGAACAATTTTCATTTCGTAGTTAGATATTCAATTAAATGAAAAAAATACAAAAAAAATACGAGTCTATTTTGAAAATAAAAAAAATATATTCAAAAATTGTTTTCAAATTTCCCGCTTGAATTCTAAAAACGGCTGCAAAGTCACAATCTCCCTTAGTGTCCCATGGTATTAAAGAAAGGAGGAATAGAGCAGAGAACACTATCTGACCAGAGAGAAGACACAATATTGTATGTTCTCTCTGAGATGGATTTGTTCATCGACTTGATTACTACGTCACTATCTTGGTCGATTTTGATAGGCGTTCGCAGTCACGTGATAATGGGTATGAAATTACAATTATTTAAATTGATTATATTTTAAATTCTAAGAGAAATTTAACCTGCATAATGTGATTTTTGGTATGTTAGGACTACCTCATATGATCTGAACATCACTTGATATTGAAATCCATTAATGTCAAGTTCATTTATAAATTAATAAAATTCAACTGGAGATAATTTACAGATTGGTGGTTCAGACACAGAAGAGAGATGTGTGAACGTGTTCGATGTGGCAAATGAGAAGTGGTCGGAGTGCAGCAACACTTTTTGGAAGGTAGAGAAGATGCGGCTGCAGCCGGCTGCTACCATTCTAGACAATCTTCCCACTGGTGGGAAGAAAGGAGACTATTATTTAAAGTCATGCGAGAGGTTCGATCTTGAAACTGGGCAGTGGACAAAATTAAATGATATGTTGGACGGGAGATGAGGACATGACATTTGTGCAATGAACGGAAAAATTTACGCCTAAGTTCCACCGCTGTGACCTGTTTAGGGTTAAATAATTCGATTGTTTGCTTTTATTTATATGGTTTCACTATATTTCGCATCAACCAACTCCTAATATCTGTAAAATAACAGTCTTTTTTAATATTTGTGTTCTGTGGAATGTTACTCACCCAAATAACTGTACTCGTTTTTACCAACTTCTGATTTACATAACGGTAGAGTTAGTTTTAATTATTTTTCAGGTTTCAGAAATCCACGATTTCTACATAAATAAGCCAATAGTTCAAATTTCAAGTTCCTTTCGTAGCAATCCTCATCAAAATGTTTGGAGCAAATTCGCGCATTTTTTATGTTGACCTTATCTGCCTGTTTATAAGCATTTTCCCATTGTTTGCTAACATTGTCGTCCTTTGGAAACCGTGAAGACTGATAGTCTGTGTGGCATCCAGCTATGGCACAACGCATTTTGATAATTATTTAAATATAATAAAGCAATAAACAGAAGCACAACCTCACACCGACAAACAAATCAAATGAGAGTTGAGCTACTTCGTACGAACAAGCTAACCACATGACGTCAACGCGTAGATTTAGGCTCCGCCCAGAATGCGCAATATCATATCTTTGTATCATGTGTATAACCTATACCACTGACGTGACAGTTGGTGACAGTTAGGGCACATAATGGTGGGCGGTGATAATACACATCTATACAGTGCTCTAGTTGCGCTACAACCCTTGCGCTCTGAGATAGTTCACAGTTCGATTAAAAGATATTGTTTACCAAATTCCCCAACAACCAGAGATAACATGATTAAAAATTATAAAATTATGAAATTTTATGACTAAATCTCAAAAAAAGACAGATAAATAAAACTAAATATCGGATTAATAGCGTCTCTCGAAAATTGTATTATAACAAAATTTTCAGTCATCGATATTTTTGTCTCGGAATAAGATATTGAGATGTAGTTTTCACTAGCCTATTTCATTATCATTTCACTACATTTTTATGATAAAAAAGTCATATTATTGCATTTAATTTCAAGAGAATTTAGTAATTTTATGTAATTATATAGAGAAACGCACTCTAGTGGCATCACTAAGAAATACACATATTACGAGTAAGATGGATTTGATGGAGCAATAAACTATTTTTCCAACAAGACTAAGCTTGCTAAAATCCGTTCATTCGTTAAGAAGTTACAGCTGTTTATTTAAAAGAACATTGAATCACCCCCACCACTTTATTTCAACAGATACGTCAATTAGTTCTAAACGAAAATTCTCAAATTAAGCTTAGATTTAAAAACCATATACTTTTTTGGTACATTTACTAGTTAAAATCACTATACAAGTTGAAAATGGCGGATACGCCCCCTTATGGCCATCTTGGAAATCTGAAAATATTTTCCATGATCTTCTCTTGGTCACTTTAGTCAAAACTTTTTTAACTGCAGGTCTCTATGATGAATAGCTCCCGAGATACGGCACTTTGCATTCTTATCTGGCCACCCTGTACATCGTTTTGTAAATTTTAGGCGAAAACTGAGCGAGCTTCGTTAACCAGGTGACTAAGGCGCTACCGTCGAAAATGAGTATTTTGTAGAATAATTCAACATTCGACTATCAGGCGACCAGAAATGGCTATAGGTACTTATGTGTTCCTAGAGTCTCTCAACGGCAATCACCAGCCCGCTGCCCGCTAGAACACATAAGTACCTATAGCCGTTTCTGGTCGCCTGATAGCCGAATGTTGAATTATTGTACAAAATACTCATTTTTGACGGTAGCGCCCTCGTCACTTGGTTAACGAAGCTCACTCGGTTTTCGCCTCAAATTTACTATACGATGTACACTTATATGTATTATCTATCTTCTTTGCTATAGTCTTTCCAGTACCACCATTCTATCGCATCTTCATTGTTAACTAATAATCTAGTATTATGTATTATATTATTATTACAATATATTCGAATTTAACCCAACATGTTAGAAAATTTCACCCTGGTAAATTAAAGGCATTTATACTAAATCTGAGGGGATGATTATTTTCCTTCCCTAAATGCAGATTATTTACCGTCTTGACAGCTTCCAGTTCAAATGCATGGAACAGAGCACATAACATTTTTATGATAAAGCGTTAAGAAATAATGATAAATAATGGCTGTTGTAGTTTGTTGTTGTAGACACAACTTCAAAATTACCAGCATCAATAGTAACATATAACATTACGAAAACTTTCACTAATAGAAGATATATAGGCTTAGGCCGGATTTTCATGGATCCGTTGGTACGTCGATACGTCAGAGCTCCCATTGGTTGTAAAATTCAGCTTCTCATTGGTTAATTGGTTAAATTTTTCGGACGTTTTGACATGCTCATGCATCCGACAATACGACAAGTCTGAATGTATATACATTGTTGCTAGATGTTTTATTAAATACGGTATAAGAAACCATTGATGGTTATTCACAGTTGTAGAATTCATGCTTTTCTGGCAAAAACAGAAATGTACTAAAACAAAACCAAGTATTATTAGGGTTATACAAATATTTTCGTCATATTGCACGCCTTTTCTGTCTTATACAAGAACATTTGACCTATTCACCTTTTGTAATGTTTCAATCTGGCAACATTGATTTCATTACGAAAAAAAAAATCAGATTGCTACTTGCTATCAGAGTCTCTGTTGCTATGGTCAGAAAGCAAACACTAGTTTGTTTTTGTGGCTTGGGTGCAATTTTGTTTTCCACGATGGTCTTGTCTTCCCTAGGTCCCACCAAAACGCAACATCTCTTATCTATGGGTCCCACTAACTTCAGTGAATTATCAAAATATTCACTGGACATCCTCAGATAATTAAAATACTTTTCAATATCAGCTAGTCTCAGTTCATTTAATAAATTATGATAAGCGCCCTGTTCTTTTCTGCATTTAAAAATGTTTCTGATTCACAATCATTTTGATTTACCAATTTTTTATTTTCTGATTATAAGCAAAATTTATAAAAGTTTAATATTATTTGTTTTTCGTCATTTCGTATTTATAACTTTATAATAAACAAAAAAAACTTGAAATTCAAACAACACAAGCAACAGGCAACTGTCAGAAAAGTGAGGTTGAAGAGAATCCGATATCGGAGAAAGATAAATTTTAACTTCTTCCGTCATCGGATACATTGAGCTATATCGGATCGACGTACCAACGGATGACGGATCCATGAAAATCCACCCTTAGGCTTCCTTTTTTGCATTGGGGATTCGGGTATTTGGAGATTCACGTCACTGGCTGAAATGTTTACGTGACCATAGCGAGAGACGTCAAAATCGCCGAATCTCCAAATACCCAAGAAGTTCATTCAAGTTCAACTTTCTGACAGTCTCCACAATTACGCGCACGCGCAATTTTCAATTGGTTTGCTTGCGTCGGCTTGTTGTCATCTCATCAGATTAGATTAAATTTATAAATATTAACTGAGGACTGTGGTTTTAGAAATACAACTTCAAATATAGAAGAGCAGTTGATCAAACGACAAACATCGTCTGCTGGACCGTCTTCATCAATTGCTTTTTTTCTTAAATAGAATATTTAATACTAAGAATGATTTGTTCACAATTAACATAATTTTTCATATCGTATAATTTTTTTGGCAAATTTTATTAACATGTTGAAATATAGGTTCACATCATCGCCATATTACTTTGTTAGATACGTACTATGTAGAAAAAGTTATAATAATGTGTACACTATTCATATTATATAAAATAGTTCATTTAAAAAGTTCTTATTTCTATTAAAAGCAACTTGAAAGCGCAAATAGCCATATCTTGCCCCGTTAATTTCAAATTCTACTAACCTCATGACGTCAATTAAGTAGGATAGAAAATACGAAGGGAGTACTTGAGTTATAAAGTGAAGCCGCGCGGAATTTAGGCAACCCGTCAAGTATGAAGACTGGTGCGGACGTTAACAAAGGGAACTTGCAAGAAAATCATCAGTTTTGCTGATGTTCTGCTTTTTTGCTTGCTATAAGGAAGAGAAATGACAAAAAAAAGTCACAGCGTTTATTGTATTATCGTTTAGAGTACCACCTACAATCTTATAATATAAATTTTATATACGATACTTATAAAATTAATTACTACCTAAATCCGCAAAAAAAGAAACTCACATGATTTTACAAAATAAACAACACATTAATGTCCTTTAAACAAAATTAACTTATTTTAAAACTGCCTCCTAATTTCAGATATATCTATAACATTTATTGCAATAAAATGAAATCTTATATCTACATATTTGGCCGCAATTATCTTTATTAACGAAAATAAATGATTATCTAAGGGATGTTAATCGAAAACGTGGCCATTGAGGGTTTCAAAAATAGTGGAATTTGAAAATTATTGCAAAACCTTATTGGACAAATGCACTGGCGTATATTGTCTTGCTTAGGTTTTCTCACCACTTTTACCAAAGCCTGACGAATGGACTTATTACTTATAAATCAGCGGAAGGATAAAGCAAATCATCTCATTTTTCACTGCTATGAGCAATGTTCATACTTCGCGGGTTACCTATACGCCAGGTGGCTTCATTACCACGCAATGCACTCTAAACCAATGCTACCTCTATACCTTCTGACCTCCTTGACGTCAATGCGCCGACTGGACGAAATTGAGACGGTTATTTTGCATAATATCTTTGTATCATAAGTATCATGTCACGTACCACAGACAACAGAAAAATTTGAGTTCACCATAAGGGTGTTCGAGCAGCGGTTCAAACCAGTCCCAAACCGTCAGACGCCTGCGCACTTCAATTTACGATGAAATAATTGATTCCCTACTACTAGTAAGATGTTCGAGCAGCAGTTTGACGATTTCCAAACTAGTTCGGTCTCAGTTTGAGACAGGCGCAGTTGAAACTTCTTCTTCTTCTTAGAGTTGTTGTTGTTGGACTAATCCGTTTCAGAGAACACTGCCTCAGTCCTAAACTTAACACTGGTTTTGTGTTTTGTCCATGAGTCTTTCATTGTTCTCTCTTATCCTTGGTCATAAGACATATCAATCGGCATAATCATTTGCTCTATGACGATGAAATTGGAAGGGGTAGTTTGCAAATTGCAGTTGGTGTTCGAGCACATGGTACAATAAGACCAGGTATCTTACATTGATGGACGCGTTTTCGTTCAGTTGACGCACCTCATCCGAAGTCCGCCATATTTGTTTTATCCCGCTTTCCAATTCAAATTAGAATATATTTTTGCTACGATTTTTGTGTATATCATCAACTAATCTTTTTATATTCATGCTTTTCATTCACTCTCTCATATTAAGTATCAGAAGCAGAAATTATTAAATTTATATTTTTAATTAAAATTGACAGTATATTCGATTATACGGTGTAAATCACTTACGTTAACTATGATGTTATAGCAGAGAACAGAGATTCTGTTCTCTGGTTAAAGATATGAAAACTTGACGAAAGCCTTATTGATATTTTTTTTGAACTATAAAGTGGGATATTGTTTTAACCTTTTTCAGTGTGTCTTCGATTATATTGTTTACTTGTAGAGATGTTTTTAGAGAGAGAGAAATGTTGGGTGTTACCATTATCTTGAATGTAGTGTTCTCTGCACAAGAGTGTTCGTGTTCTCTGCACAAGACACAATATGACAATAAATATGGCGGATTTGGGATGAACAATAAATATGGCGGATTTGGGATGACTCTCGGAACATGAGGAATACCCCCATCAGACTCATATCTCATATATTTTACTACAAAATTCTATTTTCGTGTTACTAATAAATTAATTTTTAATAACAAAAAATGGATGATAAAAACACATGTATTATTTGTAGATAGAAATATCAGCATGGATAAATATTAAACACAATATGGGTATGGCATTTAATCGTAATAAATGGTCGCAGATAGTGGAATGTGTCGCTTATTTTTGTAAATACGATGATTTTAATTGGGTTGGGTCTCTTCAGCATATTTTACAGAATTGTTTGAAGCAAAAACTACATGTGATGGTAGCTAGGGCACCAAGAGTATTTCATATTGGAGAATGGTAGGCTCAATATTATCTATCACCGATATATATTGAATAGCGTGAATTTGAAATTGACAGACACAAAAAATAAATCAAAATACTTTAATTGTTTCCATTCATATACAGTTTTCTATAGTCCACAATAGAACAAAAAAAATCATTAAGCGACGTAACATTCTCAAAATAACTGTACATAAAAGTTGTTTTATGATTGTTAAATATTCTGTAATGAGCTTCTTTGGTTTTGGTGAGTTTTCTAATAATAACTTTTTTTTCAGTTCCTAAAGACATAGATAATACGAATTTTTTCTTTTATTGGTGAAAAGAAAAAAATATCGTACAAATCTTGTAAATAACGGGTTGTTTGAATGTGTGTATGTAACACTAAGTTTTCATCAGTTCTCTCGAGCAATTTTCACCCTAATAGATTTTTTGAACGGAAAACTTTTTAAAATTATTTTTATATATTTTTAAATTATGTTCATCATAAGAATACAACTGTAAATCAACATCAAGTTAATCTGGTGAGTATTTGCATTATTATATTGCTTATTATTATGTGTATATAAGAATAACTGAAAATATATTTATATGCAAATGATTAAATCAAATTTATCTTCAGGTAAATAACAATCTAGATCTAGATGATAGATAACTGCAAGTATTTCAATTAGAATTAGGTACGCAGATGACATGGTAGTCCCTGCCCTGGCGGAATCAGTATCTACAATCTACCGACATCACATACATTACTTTATTAACACCTTAACTCAAGTAAGACAAACATTACAAACAGTCTGAAACACAATGCTCACAAACGAGGCGAATTTGCCAAAGAGGACACCAATTTCAACAGAGATGGCAACAAAATCATTGTTGACACAGGTAAGTTTTATTTTATTATATATTAGATTATCTCTTAAATGAAGATGATACACTCATATATATTCACAGATTTACGTAGAAACTCGGAAAATTAGAGCACAAAATGGATGATGAACGAGAAGGTATCCTTTGCAGATCTTAGCAAGTTTTGGATCGAACATACGACCGTAGAATAAACCCACTATCCACCAAAATAGGATGATACAATTCTGAAGAAGCCTTGGTGTTCAATTATGAATGTATAGATATTCATAAGTTAGAATGGCAAATGTAAATTAATGTGCATTTGTATGGGAAGCACCCAATTTTTGTAATTGTACGTAATTTTTATTTAATATATGAAGTTCTTCGCGAATGATTTTTTTTTTTTGTAATTTGTATTTATTGTATTAATAAAACTTTCATTATTCTAATTATAGTTTTATTCAAGGCGAAAATTGCTGTAATACCTTAGAATGTATTACAGCAATTTTTGTGAACGCATCTTCTTATCATCAATTATTATTAAATGACACGATATTTTGAATATTCCTGCAATTTTTAAATCATTGATGTGAGCGCCATCTAAGACGCAGTCGCTGGAAAATGTGGACCAATGAATTGTTAGGGATCAAAAATGTATTATTGTATAAATTGAGTTGACCGTCTCTTCCCTCATTAGACTCACCACTACCCACAATTTGTCAGGTTCTTAGTTGGGTAATTTGGTAATCAGACATTACTGTGGAAAAGACCATTATTAATGATGAATGATGATTTCGAGATAAAATTCAGTATTTATTTTTTCTATGGATAGTAACACCACAAGCGTTTTGTTAATCAAATGTCATTTGTATAAGTTCGTTCAGTTTTGATATGTTTGTTTATACTGTGATATAACAGAGTCACAGGCTTGTAAGCTGTATTGAAACTCAGGCATGGTTCGGGTAATAAAAAGTTCTGAAGATTATGTCACAAAAACTATATTAACTGAATACAAATAATGAAAACTAACGAGACAAATAAAATACGAGAGTAACGACCATTATCAACTTGACATTCTATATTGTCCTTTTTTGACATATATGACATCAGCGTTAATTGTTATGCATCAAGTTGACAGATGGCGCTAATTACACTATAAGTTATAATATTGATTTTGAACTAATTCTAACACCCCCACTAGATCAAAACAATATTTTTCCTTCTTTAAAACATTAATTTACATTGCTATAAGACCCAAACACTTAACAAACTTATAATGTTTAATACTACCCAAACTTTTAGTAAATATATCTGCAGGCATGTTATCAGTATCCAAATATTTAATCACAATTAACTTGCTAGAAATAACATCTCTAACAAAATGATGTCGCACATCTATATGCTTTGATCTTTTGTGAAAAAGAGGGTTTCCTGCAAGTTTATGTGCACCCTGATTATCATTATATATAGTGGTACAGTTTAACTTCCTGCCTAATATATCTCCCAACAAACTTCTCAAATAAATAGCTTCTTTGGCAGCCTCGGAGAGTCCCATGTACTCTGCCTCCATGCTGGACAAAGCAACCGTTTTTTGCTTTGAACTGCCCCAAGAAATCATTGCATTTGACAATTTAAAACAAAATCCTGTATAGGATCTCCTATCAAAAGAATTACTCGCCCAATCGGCGTCAACAAAGCCAATTAGCTCTAAATCATCCTCTTTAAAACACAAACAATAATTTCTAGTGCCTTTCAAGTACCTTAAAATACGTTTTGCAGCCTTCCAGTGCTCTTCATTAAAACAGTTATTAAATTGACTGAGGTAGCTTACCGAATATGAAATATCTGGCCTGGTCATGACGGCAAGGTACATTAAACTACCAATCAACTGCTGGTAAGGCATCGAAAAACTGCAAACTTGCGTTTTTTCAAGACTTAAACTATTTTCCATGGGGGTACTCACAGTATTACACTCACTCATTTTAAAACGCTTTAATAAGTTATCAATATATTGTTCCTGATCTAAAGTAATGACATTTTTCTCTTGGTCTATTAAAATTCTTATTCCAAGGCACTGTCTGGCTCTACCCAAATCTTTAATTCTAAATTCTGAACCTAATTTATTTTTCAAAATTTCTGTTTCTTCAATACAATTAGAAAAAATAAAAAAATCATCCACGTAAAGAGCAATAACAGTTAACACACCATTTTTACGTGATTTTTTAAAAAGACAAGGTTCATATTTCGATTTTTGATAGTCCATTTCTGTTAAAACTACTTCAACCCTTTGATACCAAATTCTAGACGCTTGTTTGAGCCCATAAATTGCCTTATTTAATTTTAAGACTTTATTTTCTTGCCCAGGAGCAATAAAACCTTCCGGTTGTCGCATAAAAACGTTTTCATTTAACTCACCATTCAAAAATGCTGTGGTTACATCCAAATGTGTTAAATCCAATTTTAATTTTACAGCTAATGCAATCATCATACGCAAAGTCGAATGTCTTACAACTGGACTGAAAGTCTCATTATAGTCTATCCCATATTTTTGTGTGAAACCTTTAGCGACCAATCTTGCTCTAAACCTAACACTATTTTCCGCATCCATTTTCTTGCGAAAAACCCATTTGCACTGAACTAGAGACACTTTACGATCTTGTGGAATGTCTACCACTTCCCACGCATTGTTTTCATTGAATGAACTGATCTCTTCCTCCATTGCCTGCCGCCACTGAGTCGAATCTGCTCTTGACATTGCTTCTAATACACTTTGAGGGTCATCTTCCAAACTGCTAGTACACATGTAGGACACAAAATCGTCAAAGTTTTTTGGTTTGGGCATACGTTGTGATCTTCTAGTTGGTTGAGATATCTCTGACTCAAGATCATTAACTGAATACTCTTCTTCACTGTCTTCTCCATCCAACACATAATCACTGTCACTATCATGCATGTCTCCATCAGGTAAACGGTCACAATCGGCTGAGGAATTGCTGCTTGAGCCTTCATTTTGTTCACGTTCTGTAACAGGAATTGGCTCGGGTTGAATTTGCTGTTGATCCCCCACTGAAACTAGTACCTTATCTTCTTCTGTAACTTTCTGTTGTTCTGAGGCTTTTTCTTTATGATTTTCAAAGACTACCACATCCCTGCTTGTAGATACTTTTCTCTTTACTGGATCATAAACCCTATATCCCTTTACAGTTTCACTGTAACCTACTAAAATTTTCTTCTCGGCCTTCCTGTCCCATTTCAAACGCTTCTCTTTAGGAACATGTACCATCACTGGACTGCCAAAAATTCTAAGATGGTTAACGTTTGGTTTTCTCTTAAACCACATTTCAAAAGGTGTTTTATTGTCTGGTAAACCAGTTGCTGGCGATCTATTTCGTAAATATATAGCAGTATTAATAGCCTCTGCCCACAACTCCTTTTTTAAGTCTGCCTCGAATAATAAACACTTTGCTCGTTCTACAATTGTTCGATTGAGCCTTTCAGAAACTCCATTTTGTTCTGGGGTATATGAGTTTGTCTGTTGGTGAATTATGCCATTCATTTTAAGGTAAGTATTCATTTCATTGTTCACAAACTCACCACCGTTATCGGACCTCAAAATTTTTATCTTTCTTTCTTGTTGATTTTCGACAAGATTCTTGAATACCTTAAAACATTCTGTTACTTGATCTTTGGACTCTAAAAAGTAAATAAACCCATACTTAGAGTAGTCGTCTTCTAAATTTAAAAAATATCGTGAGCCTCCTATGGATTTAGTTTCCATTGGGCCGCATAAATCACAGTGTATCAAATCTAATACATTTTTTGCTCGCTTAGCCTTTTTTGGAAAAGGTAATCTATGTTGTTTTCCTTCGCAACATGTTGTGCAGTTATACTTTCCAATGTCTATTTTTTCAGTGCATACTAACCCGTTTACAGCACCATTTCTCATCTTCGTTAGGTCAGCACTGTTTAAATGACCAAGTCTCTTATGCCACGTTTCTGCTGTCACTTCTCTGCTGCTTGTTAAAAAACATTTTTCTGACCAAATGTTTAACTTGTAGACACCATTAACTAAATCAGCTACTGCTACTAACTCAGCGTGCTTGTTGTAAATTTTGCAACACTGTAAATCAAAAACTACCTTATTACCATTTTTGATTAATTGACTTACCGAAAGTAAGTTGGTCGTAAGATCTGGCACACAGAGAGCTTTCTGGACAACTATGTCATGTGTCTCACTATTGACAACTGTGGTAATTTTGACATCGCCACAATAGACTACCGGAATTGCTGTGTTATTGGCCACCAATATCTCTTTTGTTTGACAAGGACCTTTTTCTCTTACTAGCTGAGTATCTGACACCATATGCATAGTTGCACCACTGTCAATATACCAATCTGTTTTCTTGTACGCCCCACTTAAGAACACCACACTGAAAGCATTTCCAGTTTTCGTTTCTTTGTTGTTGTCTTTCTTAATCCTTGGTTTTGGACATCGCGTTTGATAATGCCCATAATCTTTACAGTTAAAACATTGTATGTTTTTCAGCTTGTCCTTACTGTCATTGGTTGAACTGCCCGTCTTGTTGGTTGACCTGCCCTTCTTGTGAGATGGCTTACTATTATTTGCATAAAATGCACTGCTTGCCTTATTGACGTCACTTCCTTCCATATCTAGAAGTTTGGTTTTGATGGAATCAGTCGTGATGGCTATGCCAGAGTGTTCGATTGCCATAATCATTGGCATAAATCGCTCAGGCAATCCTGCGAGCATCAACGAACCCACCCATTCGTCATCTATATTGAAACCTGTGCCTTGTAATCGCTGGCTAGTTTCTACAATCTGGTTAATATAAGTACCCATTGACTCACATGATTCTAACCTTGTAGAAATTAACGTTCTCAGCAAGCTTATTCTTCTTGTAAACCCACTGTCATCGAACATAGCCTTCAGCCTAGTCCACAAATCTCTGGCTGTCTCTGCAGACTTAATATGGACATATAAACTAGGATCAATCATTAAGATTAACTTGGCTTTAGCTTTCTCATCTTCAAGCTTCGCTGCAGCTTCAGCTTGGGTTGGATCTGTTGTCGTACTCGATGTAGCACTTGTCCCTGCGCTTGTACTCGCCTTAATGCAATGCTGCAAACCTTCTAGGATTAAGAAATTCTGCGCTCCAAATGCCCACTCATCATAATTGTCCCGGCCTTTTAATTTAGGCACACCTATCTGGTAATTCGCCATTTTTGTATACTTGCACGCCTGTGTAATCTTCCTTTTAATTACTTTAAACTACGTTGTCTGGGCCCATAACCTATTGAAACTCAGGCATGGTTCGGGTAATAAAAAGTTCTGAAGATTATGTCACAAAAACTATATTAACTGAATACAAATAATGAAAACTAACGAGACAAATAAAATACGAGAGTAACGACCATTATCAACTTGACATTCTATATTGTCCTTTTTTGACATATATGACATCAGCGTTAATTGTTATGCATCAAGTTGACAGATGGCGCTAATTACACTATAAGTTATAATATTGATTTTGAACTAATTCTAACAAGCTGTGACCGTGGTTTTGATTGGTTTCGTTAAATTAGTTATCTTCCTGAAAATATTTGTCATATTCGGCGATCTCAACATTCAACTCCAAAAATACTTGAAATACCCTGAGATCACTTGAAGTATTTCGTGATAAAAATATACCTGAAATTCCTCCACAACTAAAAAACTTGAAACCACCAAATGAATATTTCATCCTTGTTTCAAATTTAGTGTCGTGGGTTCGGAAACTGTTTCAAAATACCTCAATAGAATCAAAAGCCATGCTGTAGGGTCTGATAGAATATCTTTAAGTATGCTATATTTGATTGTACCTCAGATATTGGAGCAAATTACATATAATTTTTAACTTCTCTATTATATCTAATGGAAACATGCCTAAGTTAGACCTTTAGCAAAACGCAATAATCCAACTGAATTGTGTGCTTTAAGACCAATCCGCATTCTTCCAACTCTCTCGAAAGCGTTCGAAATGATAATTAAAGAAGAGGTAACGACATATATAAGTATGACTAATTTTATGACAGATGTTCAATCTGGATTCCGTCCCCAATACAGTACAACAACAGGACTGAGTCTGATTACAGTCGCGTCAGGGCTCTTGCTCCGTTTGTGTTTAAGTAAAGTCGTTCTTTTCTTTTTTATTTTATTTGTTTATTTTGTGAGGGCTCTAAATGCACAGTTAAATACAGAATCGCACCCGAACATAAAGTGAAAAGTAAACATTTTATCATTGCAAGTTGGTTTTGGGATGAAAACGAAGGAAAGGTGGGAAGTGTTATCAATCAAATTAAATAACGCTTCATTAGTTTGCACCACTTTTTCCTTGTTATTATATTATTTGGTAAACGAAAAAACAATTCATTGGGATGTTTAACTGTCGTGCTTTGACATGGGCACAATACAATATAATAATATGTAATAACTAAAATACGACTTGAACGGCATAAGTGACTACACAATTAATAAATCTGTACGAACTCGGCGAATAACGCGCTGCATCTTTTCAAAGTCCCATAACTATTAAATTTTTAGAGATAAATTTGAATTGATTCTTTAACATTTTTGTTTTATTTCGCTTAAATTTTTATAATCAATCGATAAAAAAAAGGAAACTTCATTATTCATTTAAGGACTCGGGTTGGTTGAAAATGAATCAAATGAGAAAATGTTTTTCTTGTCACGAAAGAATGATTCGCGCAATAAATACCACTAAACAATGCCTACCACATGAACTCAAAGACTTCAGCTTGAGAAATTTAAAAAAAAACATTTCAAAGTCGTCCTCGGAACAAGGTAATGATGTGTTTACTATTCTGATGACTCTTGCATTGATTTTTGGTACATGTATAATGACGTCTACGTACTAAAACTTTCATTACTAAAACATTTTGTCACTTATATATAAGAAATAAAAATTTACTAGTTTATATCTATACTTGTATCTAACCCAATATATTAACTTGTTTTTATGTATACATACATAAATTATATTTGAAGGTTTATATATACTTATGTATTTAATAGGTATGTGACTGGTAACAGATTTTATAGATTAGTGTGTACGTCCCAGGTTGGGTTTCAAAGTAGCTCTAATAGCTGAACTCCGCCCATTCATCATACTTGTTAACCTTTAAAATTGTAAACCACTGAATGTGATGAATAAAAGCATATTATTATTATTATTATAAACACAATAATTGTAGTGTTTTGTATCTTGAAATCATCACACAAAATTAACGCTAACCCATAAACTACAATGGCTATTAAACAGCCATTGGTCCTGGCTACATTGAGAACTATGTGAATGGAGGTAGTGTTTTCTTTGGCTATATAAGTAATAACTAGTCGTGAAGACTTGATAGAGACACTTTTGCTACCACGAAAACTCTGACAAAACAGACCTTGACAACCATTTATGTTTATAATCCAACATTCTGCTGATTTTTCTCGATACTCGGTAATATGTTTACAAAAGTCTATTGAACTACACCCATAAACTTACAAAGATGTAATGCATACTTTATATAGTGAACATAATGTAAAACAAGTTTTGATTGAATCTTAATGAACTGTTGGGAAGCTTATACATAAGTTACAATTTAAAATATTAAAACAACTTGTAAGAGCATGCTTTCTATGCAAGGAATATGCTTAGAGTATAAACGCAACATCTCTTATCTATGAAGCTTAGACTAAAGAACTAAAGTTTACGACTAGAGTAGCGAAACTTGGAGGAAGTCATGAGATAAAATATATGAAGTGTTTTTCTCTGAGTCAAACTGATCGAATAAAATAAGAGGAGAGCCCAGTTCATCTTAAAATCTATTGAATAACATACATGATCATTATTTACATTTTTATTGCAGCTTTCTATTATGCTGACTGATTTGTTTTCTTCTTATTTAAATGATCTTCGTTTTCAAACGATATACATCTCTTAACTTGAAATGCCCCTAGATTATTCACAAGTTTTATATTGTTACTATGATTATAATTTTCTGTTTCTATATTATTTACACGTTGAATTAATTCAGCGATTTCTCTCTTTTGATTAGCAACTTCAAGTTTTAGTTTATTAACTTCCTTCATTAAAGGATTATCAAAAAAATATATTTGGCATATTTTATGAAGGACAAATTCTTCTAGATCCGACAGTGTCAGCTTTCTATCAAATTTTCTTGACTTCATAAATTCTCCCAATGTTTTAAATATTTGGTTTTTGGATTCACCATCATGCGGTGCCTCAGCAGGGTTATTGTTATTGCCGGCGGTGTCACTTACAGTTCTTCTACTACGCAACTCTTTGATTTCTCTCTCTATGAAAAATCAGGGACATAAAGATATTTCATTCTTAAAATTTTTATAAAAATTCTTACCAAGTTTGTCAAAAAACTCTTCAACGTTGATGATATTGAAAAACATAGTAACAGTGTAACACACTGATTTAAAATTGAATTGAAAAACTACTACTTGAACTACTTGATTCTTTTATACATTTCTACTTCTACTCATTTTAGGCCATAAAACCTAAATTTTAAAGATCTTGAAATATCCTTTGTTTCAAGGTTTAACTGTCACTAAATAGTAAGGGTGTTCGAGCAGCGGTTCAAACCAGTCCCAAAGCGTCAGACGCCTGCGCACTTCAATTTACGATGAATAATTTATTCCCAAGTACTAGTAAGATGTTCGAGCAGTAGTTTGACGAATTCCAAACTAGTCCTAACTCAGTTTGAGACGGCGCAGTTGAAGCGTCTTCGTCTTCTTAGAGTATAGTGTTCTCTGTTGTTGGAGAAATCCCTTTCAGAGAATACTACCACAGTCCTAAACTAAACCCTGGTTTGTGTTTTGTCCATCAGTCTTTCATTGATGTTCTCTCTTATCTTTGGTCATAAAACATATCTATCGGCAAAGTCATTTGTTCTATGACAACGAAATTGTAAGAAAGTAGAAGAGGTAGTTTGCAAACTGCAGTTTGGTGTTTGAGCAGAACAAAATCTCAAACTGTTTCATACCGCACATGCGCATTTTAAACAGTTATCAAACCGTCCCCTACTACTGCTCGAACAGCCTTATTATTGAGTTCAACTTATTCTTCACACCTTCGCAGCTATTTTGCATTCCATGCATGATATGTTTTTATACTATGGACTCATGTTCTTGATATTCAAAATTATGTAATGTGTGTTGTGTGTTGATTACATTTTTCAGAAATATGAAATATTTAATTTGCGTGTTCCTGTTTTTGAGATAATAACGATAAACATTGTTAAGTATATGAAATTCTTGAAGGCGACAACATGGATGCAATTAAAATTTTAAAACATCTCACTAAAAAAATACAACCACAGATGAAGATTACAACCCTACACGGCCGTTATTTGGTAACAAGCATTTGATCATTCGATCCAACGGAATTTATCTATGATTCGATCGGTTCGACACAGAGAACACCTACCTCCTTCGACACCACGGAGATAAATAAACAGAGAGAACATACAATTATTGTATGTTATCTCTGGTAGGAAGTGTCGTAGCAGTAGCACATAAAGAATTATACTTTATACTGTTGTCGTAGTGTTCTCTGGCTGCTCGGCTGTGAGTGTGAATCCCGTAGAAAGTGGTGGTGGTGGATCGGTAGTATTCGGTAGGTATGTTTTCTCCAGAGAAAACATACCTCCAAGTTTTCTCTGATCGGTAGTTTCAGGTAGTTTGTTGTGTTTATGTTGCAATATGTAAGTATTTCTTTCTCAGTTTATTTTAGCTTCAGAAATCGATAGTATTCTTCTCACTGAGTCTACTGATACTAGGTTTATTATGCGTAATTGAAAATAAATACAATGTTATGATTGCGGATGTTGATTTTAGTGCATTAGTTTGTATTTTTGACTTACCTTCATATTATCCTGTATTGTTGATATACAGTACTATAGATAAATTCAAAGAATCCAACAAGCTGAATCGATATCGATCGACACTTGCTATTGGAAAATTGGAAAATAAGAATAATAAGAATGCTAATTCACTATTACTAACTTTGGTTGGATTAAGGTTAGGTGAATTTTAGACTTCATCTTCAGATGTTAAGTTTTCTCTCTTTGTAATTATTACTACCAGAGACTTACTACCACAGCTAATTGTTAGGAACTGATGTCAATCGATTCAGGTTTTCACTACATTTGATTTACAATTGGTGTCCGTAGTCCGTATATAAATAGTTTATCTATGTATCAGTTTAGTCTATGGTTGTCCGTTGACTCAGTTAATAAAGTAATATCGATTTTTCTTAAATGTTGGAAACACGCTTTCTTAAACTATATCCTTAATATCCCTTTTTAGCTGTGACGAATTATTAACTAAATTCTGACTGCACGTACGTTACATAACCTCATTAATCTGGAAAATCAGTATCAAAACCACTTCTCTCAGTCTAGGGCTCCGTATAATCACAGTATCTGTTATCTATTACCGGTGTAACTTTTGGCTTAGACATGAATGCTTCCAAGATAAGGTAAATTGATTTTGTTGCAATATTTTTGTTATCAGAGACTTCATTTTGGTATTTGTATATTTCAGACCTCAGACCTTTATCCGTTGATTTACCAGATGGGAAATGTTTGTTTATTGAAAAACATAGTGAAGGAACCACTTATATCAATAAAATTGTCTCAAACTCATCCTTCGATCGAGATAATGGAGAGAATGCAGAAGTAAGCATTACATTTTATTTTATAAATATATTTTGATTAAAAGACAGTCAATGTACCTAGTGATATGATCTGCATGTAATCACCGAAAAGATGATGCCGCATAATAATGAAGTTATTTTTATGTTGTTAAAAAATATAGTTCAACAAAGTATTTACATGGTGGCATTTGTCATTTTATTCCTTTATTCGATGTTTTCGAATATTGGACGGAGTGCATCATGAAGCTTTAACGGCACTGATCCATTACTTCTACACGTCCAAACTGCTCATAACTGAAGTATACGTCCGATATCTACTATGTGCATCAGAGTTATTTGTTTTGACTGATGTTCTCCATGCCTCTTCTCATTTAAATTTAAATTTTGTATAGAGTATTTGTATTTCCTTTTGGTAGTTCCCAATGAACTGCAAGTAAGTCTTCCTCGATATTATGAATCGATTAAATATGGCTACTTATTTGAGTGATTGAATCAAAATTTATTTTAAACATTCAGTATCTAGGAAAGAAGAATTTAAATGAATTATTATTTATCTTAGGTCTTCAATTCTGTCATAGCTCGGATCAAGCATGATATAGAAAAACGAAAACAATATCTGGTGTCATTGATGGAGATAGTTCGTTTTCCTCTAATGTCTCCGTGAAATCTTATTCAGAATGCGCAAGGAGAACCTTTATTAAAAACAAACACAGACTGTTGGGATTTGGAAGCTATGAATTATCATTACATAAAAGGTGAAATATTCAAAATGTATTTTCTAGTCATATAAATAAGAATTAATTGAATGATCATTTATTTTTATCTGCAGTTTTCCGCCCATTTCTGAATTGAATTTTCTCAAGTTTTATGTCTTAAAATATTTTTGACATATTAAAGGAAAATGACTTTTCGACCAATCGAGAAATTAAGAATTTTTTTGACGTTTTGATTCATAGTTTTTAAGTACACATAGCAAAAATACATATATGTATTTGAGAGTTTAACATGCCTCTATCTCGGAAACCGTAACTCTTTTGAAAAAATGTTCAATTTAAACGTTTCTGGATATTGTCCTATCTTTAATTATACCAACTCAGATTTTCGATTTTCGAGAAAATTTGCCCCCACCCCCTTCGGGGACGGTTTTCGGAGGAAAGGAGATTTCGGATTTCCGTTTTTATGAATATGGGACCATTTCTCAAGCCTCCTCTCATGGATGAACCGAGTACGATTACTATATAAAAGGCGCGCACAAACCAGAAAAAAGCACACAGTCGAATTTTATACCTCCTCCATTCGGGGTTTGACGGTCAAAAAGGGAATTGGCTGACTTCCGAGATTAAAGATAGCAAGCTCTGATATAAGTGTTTTATAATTATTTTAGTTATCAGTTTCTATTTCGAAAAATGTATCTCCTTCAAAAATACAAATGATTAATTTATGGCATGTTTCTAATATGTGTTAGAATTATATTGAAAATCAGAGGAGAGAGTTTTCGAAGAAAATGAGGTAAGCATATATCAAAGTAGTACAAATGAGAAAAGCTACAGCAGGGTCTAACATTGCGAGCCATTGCGTTATTAGTGCAACGATTCTATATTCTTTTCTAGTTATCTGATTACCAATCGCTCAGTAAACATTGATGGTACTCTTGTGTAGTAAACGAAATGAAAGATGTCCATAATAGTATGGGGTGAATCAAAAGGTTATGTCTGTTTATGTTACATTATTGTTTACTGATTACAGAGACAACTTATTGATTACCTGTCAACTTTCTGATTAGTAAGCGATTACTTTTCAGAGACTTATACGGACATTTATTGAATTTCATATTAATATAGCAGATACTATTTGTTGTAATTCTATCATAAATTTTTGCAGTAATCAACGTAATTCCTATGCCTGTTTTTTATGCCTTCTTCACTTTCTAAACTTAAAAAATTTCATGATTTTCACTTGTATTGACAATATGTAAATTTGTTTTATAGGTACTTGACTAATTTTTTGAACAATTTTTATTTCGTAGATATTCGATTAAATGAAAAAAATACAAAATATTACGAGTCTGTTTTGAAAATAAAAAAAATATATTCAAAAATTGTTTTCAAATTTCCCGCTTGAATTCTAAAAACGGCTGCAAAGTCACAATCTCCCTTAGTGTCCCATGGTATTAAAGAAAGGAGGAATAGAGCAGAGAACACTATCTGACCAGAGAGAAGACACAATATTGTGTGTTCTCTCTGAGATGGATTTGTTCATCGAGTTGATTACTACGTCACTATCTTGGTCGATTTTGATAGGCGTTCGCAGTCACGTGATAATGGGTATGAAATTACAATTATTTAAATTGATTATATTTTAAATTCTAAGAGAAATTTAACCTGCATAATGTGATTTTTGGTATGTTAGGATTACCTAATATGATCAGAACATCACTTTATATTGAAATCCATTAATGTCAAGTTCATTTATAAATTAATAAAATTCAACTGGAGATAATTTACAGATTGGTGGTTCAGACACAGAAGAGAGATGTGTGAACGTGTTCGATGTGGCAAATGAGAAGTGGTCGGAGTGCAGCAACACTTTTTGGAAGGTAGAGAAGATGCGGCTGCAGCCGGCTGCTACCATTCTAGACAATCTTCCCACAGGTGGGAAGAAAGGAGACTATTATGTAAAGTCATGCGAGAGGTTCGATCTTGAAACTGGGCAGTGGACAAAATTAAATGATATGTTGGAGGGGAGATGAGGACATGACATTTGTGCAATGAACGGAAAAATTCACGCCTAAGTTCCACCGCTGTGACCTGTTTAGGGTTAAATAATTCGATTGTTTGCTTTTATTTATATGGTTTCACTATATTTCGCATCAACCAACCCCTAATATCTGTAAAATAACAGTCTTTTTTAATATTTGTGTTCTGTGGAATGTTACTCACCGGAGACGGATTCTTGGACAAGTCTTCCTTATATGACTACTCCTAGGTCATTTCCCAGTAAGTTCCAATTATATTTGTTCTATAGCAGCGAAATTCTATCAAACTTTAAATCAACGAATAATTTATTGAACTAGGTGTATGAGGGTTGAAATTTTTGTGTGAGATTTTTACATAAAAATTCTTGCAGATACTTCTAGCAGTCTGTACGCAAGCCTAGTGTATTTATATACTAAAAAATGCAAAGTATATACATAACTTACATCTAGAATTATAGTACATAGTACACATATATGACATATTTAGTATCCTTAACTGAGAATCATACAGTTATACTTTTGATTGATAATAACCATTTTTTAGTAGTTCTTTTTTACTAATGTTTAATATTTTTAATTCCTTTGGTAGCATATGAATTTTTTATTGGCAAATAACTGTACTCGTTTTTACCAACTTCTGATTTACATAACGGTAGAGTTAGTTTTAATTATTTTTCAGGTTTCAGAAATCCACGATTTCTACATAAATAAGCCAATAGTTCAAATTTCAAGTTCCTTTCGTAGCAATCCTCATAAAAATGTTTGGAGCAAATTCGCGCATTTTTTATGTTGACCTTATCTGCCCGTTTATAAGCATTTTCCCATTGTTTGCTAACATTGTCGTCCTTTGGAAACCGTGAAGACTGATAGTCTGTGTGGCATCCAGCTATGGCACAACGCATTTTGATAATTATTTAAATATAATAAAGCAATAAACAGAAGCACAACCTCACACCGACAAACAAATCAAATGAGAGTTGAGCTACTTCGTACGAACAAGCTAACCACATGACGTCAACGCGTAGATTTAGGCTCCGCCCAGAATGCGCAATATCATATCTTTGTATCATGTGTATAACCTATACCACTGACGTGACAGTTGGTGACAGTTAGGGCACATAATGGTGGGCGGTGATAATACACATCTATACAGTGCTCTAGTTGCGCTTCAACCCTTGCGCTCTGAGACAGTTCACAGTTCGATTAAAAGATATTGTTTACCAAATTCCCCAACAACCAGAGATAACATGATTAAAAATTATAAAATTATGGAATTTTATGACTAAATCTCAAAAAAAGACAGATAAATAAAACTAAATATCGGATTAATAGCGTCTCTCGAAAATTGTATTATAACAAAATTTTCAGTCATCGATATTTTTGTCTCGGAATAAGATATTGAGATGTAGTTTTCACTAGCCTATTTCAGTATCATTTCACCACATTTTTATGATAAAAAAGTCATATTATTGCATTTAATTTCAAGAGAATTTAGCAATTTTATGTAATTATATAGAGAAACGCACTCTAGTGGCATCACTAAGAAATACACATATTACGAGTAAGATGGATTTGATGGAGCAATAAACTATTTTTCCAACAAGACTAAGCTTGCTAAAATCCGTTCATTCGTTAAGAAGTTACAGCTGTTTATTTAAAATAACATTGAATCACCCCCACCACTTTATTTCAACAGATACGTCAATTAGTTGTTCTAAACGAAAATTCTCAAATTAAGCTTAGCTTTAAAAACCATATATTTTTTTGGTACATTTACTAGTTAAAATCACTTTACAAGTTGAACATGGCGGATACGCCCCCTGGTGGGCATCTTGGAAATCTGAAAATATTTTCCATGATCTATTGGTCACTTTAGTTAAAACTTTTTTTACCGCAGGTCTCTATGATGAATAGCTCCCGAGATACGGCACTTTGCATTCTTATCTAGCCACCCTGTACATCGTTTTGTAAATTTGAGGCGAAAACCGAGCGAGCTTCGTTAACCAGGTGACTAAGGCGCTACCGTCGAAAATGAGTATATTGTAGAATAATTCAACATTCGACTATCAGGCGACCAGAAATGGCTATAGGTACTTATGTGTTCCTAGAGTCTCTCAACGGCAATCACCAGCCCGCTGCCCGCTAGAACACATAAGTACCTATAGCCGTTTCTGGTCGCCTGATAGCCGAATGTTGAATTATTGTACAAAATACTCATTTTTGACGGTAGCGCCCTCGTCACTTGGTTAACGAAGCTCACTCGGTTTTCGCCTCAAATTTACTATACGATGTACACTTATATGTATTATCTATCTTCTTTGCTATAGTCTTTCCAGTACCACCATTCTATCGCATCTTGATTGTTAACTAATAATCTAGTATTATGTATTATATTATTATTACAATATATTCGAATTTAACCCAACATGTTAGAAAATTTCACCCTGGTAAATTAAAGGCATTTATACTAAATCTGAGGGGATGATTATTTTCCTTCCCTAAATGCAGATTATTTACCCTCTTGACAGCTTCCAGTTCAAATGCATGGAACAGAGCACATAACATTTTTATGATGAAGCGTTAAGAAATAATGATAAATAATGGCTGTTGTAGTTTGTTGTTGTAGACACAACTTCAAAATTGCCAGCATCAATAGTAACATATAACATTACGAAAACTTTCACTAATAGAAGATATATAGGCTTAGGCCGGATTTTCATGGATCCGTTGGTACGTCGATACGTCAGAGCTCCCATTGGTTGTAAAATTCAGCTTCTCATTGGTTAATTGGTTAAATTTTTCGGACGTTTTGACATGCTCATGCATCCGACAATACGACAAGTCTGAATGTATATACATTGTTGCTAGATGTTTTATTAAATACGGTATAAGAAACCATTGATGGTTATTCACAGTTGTAGAATTCATGCTTTTCTGGCAAAAACAGAAATGTACTAAAACAAAACCAAGTATTATTAGGGTTATACATATATTTTCGTCATATTGCACGCCATTTCTGTCTTATACAAGAACATTTGACCTATTCACCTTTTGTAATGTTTCAATCTGGCAACATTGATTTCATTACGAAAAAAAAAATCAGATTGCTACTTGCTATCAGAGTCTCTGTTGCTATGGTCAGAAAGCAAACACTAGTTTGTTTTTGTGGCTTGGGTGCAATTTTGTTTACCACGATGGTCTTGTCTTCCCTAGGTCCCACCAAAACGCAACATCTTTTATCTATGGGTCCCACTAACTTCAGTGAATTATCAAAATATTCACTGGACATCCTCAGATAATTAAAATACTTTTCAATATCAGCTAGTCTCAGTTCATTTAATAAATTATGATAAGCGCCCTGTTCTTTTCTGCATTTAAAAATGTTTCTGATCCACAATCTTTTTGATTGACCAATTTTTTACTTTCTGATTATAAGCAAAATGTATAAAAGTTTAATATTATTTGTTTTTCATCATTTCGTATTTATAACTTTATAATAAACAAAAAAAACTTGAAATTCAAGCAACATGCAACTGTCAGAAAAGTGAGCTTAAAGAGAATCCGATATCGGACAAAAGTTAAATTTTAACTTCTTCCGTCATCGGATACATTGAGCTATATCCGATCGACGTACCGACGGATGACGGATCCATGAAAATCCACCCTTAGGCTTCCTTTTTGCATTGGGGATTCGGGTATTTGGAGATTCATGTCACTGGCTGAAATGTTTACGTGACCATAGCGAGAGACGTCAAAATCGCCGAATCTCCAAATACCCAAGAAGTTCATTCAAGTTCAACTTTCTGACAGTCTCCACAATTACGCGCACGCGCAATTTTCAATTGGTTTGCTTGCGTCGGCTTGTTGTCATCTCATCAGATTAGATTAAATTTATAAATATTAACTGAGGACTGTGGTTTTAGAAAAACAACTTCAAATATAGAAGAGCAGTTGATCAAACGACAAACATCGTCTGCTGGACCGTCTTCATCAATTGCTTTTTTTCTTAAATAGAATATTTAATACTAAGAATGATTTGTTCACAATTAACATAATTTTTCATATCGTATAATTTTTTTGGAAAATTTTATTAATATGTTGAAATATAGGTTCACATCATCGCCATATTACTTTGTTAGATACGTACTATAACTGTAGAGAAAGTTATAATAATGTGTACACTATTCATATTATATAAATTAGTTCATTTAAAAAGTCCTTATTTCTACTAAAAGCATCTTGAAAGCGCAAATAGCCATATCTTGTCCCGTTAATTTCAAATTCTACTAACCGCATGACGTCAATCAAGTATGATAGAAAATACGGAGGGAGTACTTGAGTTATAAAGTGAAGCCGCGCGGAATTTAGGCAACCCGTCAAGTATGATGACTGGTGCGGACGTTAACAAAGGGAACTTGCAAGAAAATCATCAGTTATGCTGCATGTTTTCTTGATGGGAGCTAGGCTTGGTGCTGTGCATGCTTCCGTGTAAGAAAATGACATCGCGTGCACGGTTGGTTGCTTGAAATCGTGCATGATTTGATGATAGAACCGGTGCTATTTTTGGTGATTGTCATGCATCGTGCCTTGTCGGAGCACTCTGAACTAGTCGAGTCGAACTCAAAAGTTATTTTGCACAAAATAACATGTTATTTTAATTGTTGGGACCTTTTCTCTGTTGTAACAATGATTAAAAATAGAGCTTGATTAGAATGATCAATATTTTGTATCATTTGTCACAGTCATATTTCTCGGTACTGTCATTTTACATGCATGATGGCCTGCATCGTGTAAAGCCAACACATGCATGGGAGCCATCAGCACACCATGCGCTGCAGCATTTATCGGACCGTGCAGCAAATCAAGCAAGCAATCATGCAGCAAAACATACTCCGTCTGCAGCGGGCTTAACATAATTTTTCATATCGTATAATTTTTTTGGCAAATTTTATTAACATGTTGAAATATAGGTTCACATCATCGCCATATTACTTTGTTAGATACGTACTATAACTGTAGAAAAAGTTATAATAATGTGTACACTATTCATATTATATAAAAAAGTTCATTTAAAAAGTTCTTATTTCTACTAAAAGCAACTTGAAAGCGCAAATAGCCATATCTTGCCCCGTTAATTTCAAATTCTACTAACCTCATGACGTCAATTAAGTAGGATAGAAAATACGGAGGGAGTACTTGAGTTATAAAGTGAAGCCGCGCGGAATTTAGGCAACCCGTCAAGTATGAAGACTGGTGCGGACGTTAACAAAGGGAACTTGCAAGAAAATCATCAGTTTTGCTGATGTTCTGCTTTTTTGCTTGCTATAAGGAAGAGAAATGACAAAAAAAGTCACAGCGTTTATTGTATTATCGTTTAGAGTACCACCTACAATCTTATAATATAAATTTTATATACGATACTTTTATAAAATTAATTACTACCTAAATCCGCAAAAAAAGAAACTCACATGATTTTACAAAATAAACAACACATTAATGTCCTTTAAACAAAATTAACTTATTTTAAAACTGCCTCCTAATTTCAGATATATCTATAACATTTATTGCAATAAAATGAAATCTTATATCTACATATTTGGCCGCAATTATCTTTATTAACGAAAATAAATGATTATCTAAGGGATGTTAATCGAGAACGTGGCCATTGAGGGTTTCAAAAATAGTGGAATTTGAAAATTATTGCAAAACCTTATTGGACAAATGCACTGGCGTATATTGTCTTGCTTAGGTTTTCTCACCACTTTTACCAAAGCCTGACGAATGGACTTATTACTTATAAATCAGCGGAAGGATAAAGCAAATCATCTCATTTTTCACTGCTATGAGCAATGTTCATACTTCGCGGGTTACCTATACGCCAGGTGGCTTCACTACCACGCAATGCACTCTAAACCAATGCTACCTCTATACCTTCTGACCTCCTTGACGTCAATGCGCCGACTGGACGAAATTGAGACGGTTATTTTGCATAATATCTTTGTATCATAAGTATCATGTCACGTACCACAGACAACAGAAAAATTTGAGTTCACCATAAGGGTGTTCGAGCAGCGGTTCAAACCAGTCCCAAACCGTCAGACGCCTGCGCACTTCAATTTACGATGAAATAATTGATTCCCAACTACTAGTAAGATGTTCGAGCAGCAGTTTGACGATTTCCAAACTAGTTCGGTCTCAGTTTGAGACAGGCGCACTAAACACTGGTTTTGTGTTTTGTCCATGAGTCTTTCATGGTTCTCTCTTATCCTTGGTCATAAGACATATCTATCGGTATAATCATTTGCTCTATGACGATGAAATTGTATGAAATTGGAAGGGGTAGTTTGCAAATTGCAGTTGGTGTTCGAGCACATGGTACAATAAGACCAGGTATCTTACATTGATGGACGCGTTTTCGTTCAGTTGACGCACCTCATCCGAAGTCCGCCATATTTGTTTTATCCCGCTTTCCAATTCAAATTAGAATATATTTTTGCTACGATTTTTGTGTATATCATCAACTAATCTTTTTATATTCATGCTTTTCATTCACTCTCTCATATTACGTATCAGAAGCAGAAATTATTAAATTTATATTTTTAATTAAAATTGACAGTATATTCGATTATACGGTGTAAATCACTTACGTTAACTATGATGTTATAGCAGAGAACAGAGATTCTGTTCTCTGGTTAAAGATATGAAAACTTGACGAAAGCCTTATTGATATTTTTTTTGAACTATAAAGTGGGATATTGTTTATAACCTTTTTCAGTGTGTCTTCGATTATATTGTTTACTTGTAGAGATGTTTTTAAAGAGAGAGAAATGTTGGGTGTTACCATTATCTTGAATGTAGTGTTTTCTGCACATGAGTCACAAGAGTGTTCGTGTTCTCTGCACAAGACACAATATGACAATAAATATGGCGGATTTGGGATGACTCATGACTCTCGGAACATGAGGAATACCCCCATCAGACTCATATCTCATATATTTTAGTACAAAATTCTATTTTCGCGTTACTAATAAATTAATTTTTAATAACAAAAAATGGATGATAAAAACACATGTATTATTTGTAGATAGAAATATCAGCATGGATAAATATTAAACACAATATGGGTATGGCATTTATGCCGGATTTATGCAGACATTTAACGTAAGATAATTTAAGGATTTAATGTAACATAATATAAGGTAAAGATGAAATATGCTATTTACGTTGTTCGATTTATGCACGTCATTTAACATTTAATATAACGTAACATAATTTAATAGTTGGTTAACTTTTATCTTTTACCTTACGTTACGTTAAATGAGCTCAATTTTTGCGTTCTACACCGGTCACTGCGCACCGACAGAGCGACCAACTTAAAGGAACCAGCCGATACTATATAAAAGAACTAGGTGAATACAGTGGATATAATATTCACTGCTGTCTTGTTTTGTTTTTGACGTAAATATTTGAGAGTGTTTGAGAATTCATATTTCGCAGGCTTATTTATAGATATTGTTATAGTTACTGTTTTATTAGCAATAACAGTAATTTTAATTTCAAAAAGCATAAATATTTTCTAGGGATTCTTTATTTTCAATTGACATTTGAGCAGTCATGGTAGAACTAAAACCACAGATCAACAACGAAAACTAGTATTTCGTAACGGCTGCTGCCCAAAAAGTAGGAGAATAAATGACAATTGACATATCTAGTGCAAACACGCATGCGTCAACGTTAAATTAAATTATGTTAAATTTTCGTAATAAATGGTCGCAGATAGTGGAATGTGTCGCTTATTTTTGTAAATACGATGATTTTAATTGGGATGGGTCTCTTCAGCATATTTTACAGAATTGTTTGAAGCAAAAACTACATGTGATGGTAGCTAGAGCACCAAGAGTATTTCATATTGGAGAATGGTAGGCTCAATATTATCTATCACCGATATATATTGAATAGCGTGAATTTGAAATTGACAGACACAAAAAATAAATCAAAATACTTTAATTGTTTCCATTCATATACAGTTTTCTATAGTCCACAATAGAACAAAAAAATCATTAAGCGACGTAACATTCTCAAAATAACTGTACATAAAATTTGTTTTATGGTTGTTAAATATTCTGTAATGAGCTTCTTTGGTTTTGGTGAGTTTTCTAATAATAACTTTTTTTTTCAGTTCCTAAAGACATAGGTAATACGAATTTTTTCTTTTATTGGTGAAAAGAAAAAAATATCGTACAAATCTTGTAAATAACGGGTTGTTTGAATGTGTGTATGTAACACTAAGTTTTCATCAGTTCTCTCGAGCAATTTTCACCCTAATAGATTTTTTGAACGGAAAACTTTTTTAAATTATTTTAATATATTTTTAAATTATGTTCATCATAAGAATACAACTGTAAATCAACATCAAGTTAATCTGGTGAGTATTTGCATTATTATATTGCTTATTATTATGTGTATATAAGAATAACTGAAAATATATTTATATGCAAATGATTAAATCAAATTTATCTTCAGGTAAATAACAATCTAGATCTAGATGATAGATAACTGCAAGTATTTCAATTAGAATTAGGTACGCAGATGACATGGTAGTCCCTGCCCTGGCGGAATCAGTATCTACAATCTACCGACATCACATACATTACTTTATTAACACCTTAACTCAAGTAAGTACCACATTGGAATTGGAGATAAACAACTCAATAACTAGAATACTTGTTTTTAGTACAACTTCAGAAGAACATTTCCAACAACTGTGATTCCATCCAAAGTCCAAAGCATTTATTGAAGTAGTTGTATTGGTAAGGATGTAAATATGCAACTGGACCACTTAAAAGAGAATAGCAGAGATATCGAAATTGCGAGAACAAGATTTAGTGATATGTAGAAACTCTGCCAACCGAAATTATCCATCTTTATAAGGCATCGAACATGTCTGTGAAACATGAGACATGGTCATTGAAGATGAAATCTTGGCTGGGGAATATAAAAGACAAACATTACAAACAGTCTGAAACACAATGCTCACAAACGAGGCGAATTTGCCAAAGAGGACACCAATTTCAACAGAGATGGCAACAAAATCATTGTTGACACAGGTAAGTTTTATTTTATTATATATTAGATTATCTCTTAAATGAAGATGATACACTCATATATATTCACAGATTTACGTAGAAACTCGGAAAATTAGAGCACAAAATGGATTATGAACGAGAAGGTATCCTTTGCAGATCTTAGCAAGTTTTGGATCGAACATACGACCGTAGAATAAACCCACTATCCACCAAAATAGGACGATACAATTCTGAAGAAGCCTTGGTATTCAATTATGAATGTATAGATATTCATAAGTTAGAATGGTAAATGTAAATTAATGTGCATTTGTATGGGAAGCACCCAATTTTTGTAATTGTACGTAATTTTTATTTAATATATGAAGTTCTTCGCGAATGATTTGTTTTTTGTAATTTGGATTTATTGTATTAGCAAAACTTTCATTATTCTAATTATAGTTTTATTCAAGGCGAAAATTGCTGTAATACCTTAGAATGTATTACAGCAATTTTTGTGAACGCATCTTCTTATCATCAATTATTATTAAATGACACGATATTTTGAATATTCCTGCCATTTTCAAATCATTGATGTGAGCGCCATCTAAGACGCAGTCGCTGGAAAATGTGGACCAATGAATTGTTAGGGATCAAAAATGTATTATTGTATAAATTGAGTAGACCGTCTCTTCCCTCATTAGACTCACCACTACCCACAATTTGTCAGGTTCTTAGTTGGGTAATTTGGTAATCAGACATTACTGTGGAAAAGACCATTATTAATGATGAATGATGATTTCGAGATAAAATTCAGTATTTATTTTTTCTATGGATAGAAACACCACAAGCGTTTTGTTAATCAAATGTCATTTGTATAAGTTCGTTCAGTTTTGATATGTTTGTTTATTCTGTGATATAACAGAGGCACAGGCTTGTAAGCTGTGACCGTGGTTTTGATTGGTTTCGTTAAATTTGTTATCTTCCTGAAAATATTTGTCATATTCGGCGATCTCAACATTCAATTTCAAAAATACTTGAAATACCCTGAGATCACTTGAAGTATTTCGTGATAAAAATATACCTGAAATTCCTCCGCAACTAAAAAACTTGAACCCACCAAATGAATGTTTCAAATTTAGTGTCGTGGGTTCGGAAACTGTTTCAAAATACCTCAATAGAATCAAAAGCCATGCTTTAGGGTCTGATAGAATCTCTTTAAGTATGCTATATTTGATTGTACCTCAGATATTCGAGCAAATTACATATAATTTTTAACTTATCTATTATATCTAATAGAAACATGCCTAAGTTAGACCTTTAGCAAAACGCAATAATCCAACTGAATTGTGTGCTTTAAGACCAATCCGCATTCTTCCAACTCTCTCGAAAGCGTTCGAAATGATAATTAAAGAAGAGGTAACGACATATATAAGTATGACTAATTTTATGACAGATGTTCAATCTGGATTCCGTCCCCAATACAGTACAACAACAGGACTGAGTCTGATTACAGTCGCGTCAGGGCTCTTGCTCCGTTTGTGTTTAAGTAAAGTCGTTCTTTTCTTTTTTATTTTATTTGTTTATTTTGTGAGGGCTCTAAATGCACAGTTAAATACAGAATCGCACCCGCACATAAAGTGAAAAGTAAACATTTTATCATTGCACGTTGGTTTTGGGATGAAAACGAAGGAAAGGTGGAAAGTGTTATCAATCAAATTAAATCACGCTTCATTAGTTTGCACCACTTTTTCCTTGTTATTATATTATTTGGTAAACGAAAAAACAATTCATTGGGATGTTTAACTGTCGTGCTTTGACATGGGGACAATAGATAAATTTGAATTGATTCTTTAACATTTTTGTTTTATTTCGCTTAAATTTTTATAATCAATCGATAAAAAAAAGGAAACTTCATTATTCATTTAAGGACTCAGGTTGGTTGAAAATGAATCAAATGAGAAAATGTTTTTCTTGTCACGAAAGAATGATTCGCGCAATAAATACCACTAAACAATGCCTACCACATGAACTCAAAGACTTCAGCTTGAGAAATTTTAAAAAAACATTTCAAAGTCGTCCTCGGAACAAGGTAATGATGTGTTTACTATTCTGATGACTCTTGCATTGATTTTTAGTACATGTATAATGACGTCTACGTACTAAAACTTTCATTATTAAAACATTTTGTCACTTATATATAAGAAATAAAAATTTACTAGTTTATATCTATACTTGTATTCTTGTATCTAACCCAATATATTAACTTGTTTTTATGTATACATACATAAATTATATTTGAAAGGTTTATATATACTTATGTATTTAATAGGTATGTGACTGGTTAACAGATTTTATAGATTAGAGAGTACGTCCCAGGTTGGGTTTCAAAGTAGCTCTAATAGCTGAACTCCGCCCATTCATCATACGTGTTAACCTTTAAAATTGTAAACCACTGAATATGATGAATAAAAGCATGTTATTATTAATATTATTATTATTATAAACACAATAATTGTAGTGTTTTGTATCTTGAAATCATCACACAAAATTAACGCTAACCCATAAACTACAATGGCTATTAAACAGCCATTGGTCCTGGCTACATTGAGAACTATGTGATTGGAGGTAGTGTTTTCTTTGGCTATATAAGTAATAACTAGTCGTGAAGACTTGTTAGAGACACTTTTGCGACCACGAAAACTCTGACAAAACAGACCTTGACAACCATTTATGTTTATAATCCAACATTCTGCTGATTTTTCTCGATACTCGGTAATATGTTTACAAAAGTCTATTGAACTACACCCATAAACTTACAAAGATGTAATGCATACTTTATATAGTGAACATAATGTAAAACAAGTTTTGATTGAATCTTAATGAACTGTTGGGAAGCTTATACATAAGTTACAATTAAAAATATTGAAACAACTTGTAAGAGCATACTTTCTATGCTAGGAATATGCTTAGAGTATAAACGCAACATCTCTTATCTATGAAGCTTAGACTAAAGAACTAAAGTTTACGACTAGAGTAGCGAAACTTGGAGGAAGTCATGAGATAAAATATATTATAAGTGTTTTTCTCTGAGTCAAACTGATCGATTAAAATATTTTTTACAAAAAATTGGACCGACGTTATAGTTGATGCACTGAAAAGTATAAAATAATATTACTTCTATTGGTGATGGTACTTTTGAAGTTGTGCAGTTGCAGTTAGATTGATAGCTTTTGGCACCAACTTCACAAGTACCATCACCAATAGAAGTAATATTATTTTATAGTTTTCAGTGCATCAACTATAACGTCGGTCCAATTTTTTGTAAAAAATATTTATTTCACACTTTTGAGTGTAACATTAGTCCCGAAAATCGTTGAACGTTCACTATACCATATCAATGAAGATAATACTTATCCTATTACCCACGTATATTCCTTGCTTGTAGTGGTTATTATTGAGATCTCAGAACATCGCGGCGGAAATACGCTTGAACATTTTAGTTGTTACCATTTAACACCGATTTAACTCGAAAACCGTAATTCTAAGGAAAAAATGTTCACTATAAATGTTGCTACAAATAATTATATCTTTCATGTAGTATCGAAAAATTTTCAATTTTCGAAAGAAATTGTCCTCTCCACATAGCAAAAATACATATTTAACATGCGTCTATCTCGAAAACCGTAACACTTTTGAAAAAATGTTCAATTTAAACGTTTCCGGATATTTTCCTATCTTTAATTATACCAACTCAGATTTTCGATTTTCGAGAAAATTTGCCCCCACCACCCCTTCCGGGGCGGTTTTCGGAGGGAAGGAGATTTCGGATTTGCGTTTTTATGAATATGGGACCATTTCTCAATCCCCTTCTTTCAAATGAATCCAAGATCATCAAAATCGGAGATCGTCTACTATATAAAAGGCGCGCACGAACCAAAAAAATAAAAAAAATAAAAATAAAGCAGACAGTCGAATTGTATACCTCCTCCGTTCGGGGTTCGTCGGTCAAAAATAAGAGGAGAGCACAGTTCATCTTAAAATCTATTGAATAACATACATGATCATTATTTACATTTTTATTGCAGCTTTCTATTATGCTGACTGATTTGTTTTCTTCTTATTTAAATGATCTTCGTTTTCAAACGATATACATCTCTTAACTTGAAATGCCCCTAGATTATTCACAAGTTTTATATTGTTACTATGATTATAATTTTCTGTTTCTATATTATTTACACGTTGAATTAATTCAGCGATTTCTCTCTTTTGATTAGCAACTTCAAGTTTTAGTTTATTAACTTCCTTCATTAAAGGATTATCAAAAAAATATATTTGGCATATTTTATGAAGGTCGAATTCTTCTAGATCCGACAGTGTCAGCTTTCTATCAAATTTTCTTGACTTCATAAATTCTCCCAATGTTTTAAATATTTGGTTTTTGGATTCACCATCATGCGTTGCCTCAGCAGGGTTATTGTTATTGCCGGCCAGTGCTGCCAGATCTGGTGATTTGGCACCAGATCTGGTGATTTTTGAATCTATTTGGTGATGTGGTGATTATTTTTACAATTCTACCTATATCTGGTGACAAAATTCCAGAGGAATAGCGCTAAGGCAAATCGTTGCAAATATCAAATTAGATGGTTCACTGTAATTACTCTTTGCCCTAGATACGTTGATCTAAGATCTTATTTGCATTTCAGTTGGCAATAGCCCCCTAATCTTCTAGTGTTTTCTTTTGGTAAAACTGTGCATCACTTCTTCTTTTTATATATTCTTTGGCAATTGAATTGTCTTCTCTGTCAAACTGTCAAATGTCAACTTTATTGTGTATTCTGCTTTTAAATTTGAAACACTTCACTATCGTTAATCGTTATTTTTTTATTGGTATAATTTTTATATAATCTTTGATCGTTATTGTATTTTCGAGTCTGCAAATTGTTCACTGATGTGAGTATATCGTGATAATATAGAACGTAGCCAAATAATATAAATATAGATATGATGTATTTCAATATTCTAGATGGCTAGTTCTGATTCAAATTCAGAGCTTGAAACATCTACACCTATAAAAAGAATTAAAACCACCAAGAATTACGCTCATAAATATCAAGCCAAATGGGAACTAGATCCATCATTTAAAGGTTGGATAGCTCCAAGTGATAGAGGTAATACGTATTTTTATTGTAAAGTTTGCCGCAATCACTACCTTGGTGGAGTAGCGGCAGTAAGAAAACATAATGATCGCAAAAAACATGTTGAAGCAGCAAAACTAAGTAAGGGCAATGTTCCTATCAGTCACTTCATGTCAAAGCAGGTAAATATATTAGCTGTGTAATTAATTGAGTATATTTCTAAAAAGTGGACATAATTTTTCTTTAAGGCATCCTCTGATAAGAAGATTAAAGAAGCGGAATTAAAAATAGCAGCATTTATAGTAGAACATAATATTCCATTTACAGTGGCAGACCATCTAGTAAAATTAATAAAAGAGTTAGCAGTAGATCCAGAAACTGTGAAAAGAATAACTTGTAATAGGACAAAATGTAGTTCTATAATTAAAAATGTTATTGGACCATCATCTTGTGAGGAATTGGTGTCTACTATGCAAAATAATAAATTTTCAATATTAGTCGACGAGTCAACCGATCGTTCTGGAATTAAAAGCCTGGCAATTGTGGTTCGTATAATTGATAAAAATCTATGTATAAATGACTGTCATTTTGCTCTGGTGCCAATTGCAGAAGCAAATGCAACCAATATATATAATATTATAATTAATTTATTTGAAAAATTTCATATACCATATAAAGAAAATATGGTTGGATTAGCTGCTGATGGGGCTAATGTAATGATGGGAAATAATCATTCACTGCAATCTCATTTTGTTGAAGATATACCTAATTTATTTGTACTCAAATGTTTGTGTCACTCATTAGCATTATGTAGTTCGTATGCATGCCAAAAGTTACCAAATAATATTGAACAGTTAGTAAGAATGATCTACAACTATTTTAATAATAGTTATAAACGAGTTACGGAATTGAAAGAATTCCAAGCATTTGCAAATACAAAGATACACAAACTCCTTCAACCTTCTCAAACAAGGTGGCTATCCATCAAAAGTGCAGTACTCAGGATTTTGGAGCAGTTTAATGCTTTAAAATTGTATTTTCAATCCAAGGTCTTAGAGAATAATGCTGATGAATTTTGTAACAGATTCATAATTCATTATCAAATCCTATGACCAAGTTGTATCTGCACTTTCTAGAATACTTTTTACCGTATTTTGACAATTTAAATATGGAATTCCAAGCTGAAGATATCAAAATTCATTTAATATATGACAGAATTGCATGTATATATAAGACTTTTCTTGAGTGTTATATCAGAAGGGACTATTTAACTAAAACTGAATTACATAATATACAATATAGACTTCCAGATAAATTCGTAGATTTAGAAAATGTTTATTTAGGACCAAAAGTGCAAGTCATTCTACAGGCAAGTAGAATTTCCGAAGCAGAAATAAAGACTTTCAGATCAAACTGTTTAAATTTTTTGGTTCAAGCGGCACACCAAATATATAAGAGATTCCCGTTTCAATCACAACAAATGAGATCATTAAGCACTTTGAGTTTTTTAGATCCGAAAAACATTGAAAATATTATTTCAATCTCAGATGCATTTACTGTTTTTCAGCACACTTCAGAAATTAATATAAATGATTTAGATAGAGAGTATAGGCAGCTGAGAAACACTGATTTAAATAAGAATCAGGATATTTTAACCTTTTGGCAAGAAGTCAATTCAAAAAAGTCAGCAGATGGAAAGAAATTATTTGAAAATTTGATTAAATTTGTTACCAAGATTCTTGTTTTACCTCATAGCAGTGCATGTGTCGAAAGAATTTTTTCAACCATAAATAATAATAAAAGTAAAACAAGAAATGGTTTATCTATAGAAACATTGAATAACATGCTACATGCTAAGAGGATTGTTGGAAAAAACGATTGTTATAACTTAATTGTTACGGACGCAATGCTCAAAAAACATAATTGTTCAATGTATTAATCATATTAGTAAATAGTTGAATATATACATATATACAATATGTATAATAAACGAAGTTCTTATTTGTTCAGTTATTTTATGTATATTTTATTATATGTGCAATAAATACATATTTGAATCTTTTTTGAATTTTGAATTACCCGCCAAAGATTATTACCACTATACACCATATATACATATATATATGCCATACATATACATATTATGCATCTGGTGATATTTCAAGCTGACTGGTGATTTTTCCGGGACCGTTTTGGTGATTTTTATATTTTTGATCTGGTAGCAATGTTGCCGGCGGTGTCACTTACAGTTCTTCTACTAAGCAACTCTTTGATTTCTCTCTCTATGAAAAATCAGGGACATAATGATATTTCATTCTTAAAATTTCTATAAAAATTCTTACCAAGTTTGTCAAAAAACTCTTCAACGTTGATGATATTGAAAGACATAGTAACAGTGTAACACACTGATTTAAAATTGAATTGAAAAACTACTACTTGAACTACTTGATTCTTTTTTACATTTCTACTTCTACTCATTTTAGGCCATAAAACCTAAATTTTAAAGATCTTTAAATATACTTTGTTTCAAGGTTTAACTGTCACTAAATAGTAAGGGTGTTCGAGCAGCGGTTCAAACCAGTCCCAAAGCGTCAGACGCCTGCGCACTTCAATTTACGATGAATAATTTATTCCCAAGTACTAGTAAGATGTTCGAGCAGCAGTTTGACGATTTCCAAACTAGTCCGGACTCAGTTTGAGACGGCGCAGTTGAAGCATCTTCGTCTTCTTAGAGTATAGTGTTCTCTGTTGTTGGAGAAATCCCTTTCAGAGAATACTACCACAGTCCTAAACTAAACCCTGGTTTGTGTTTTGTCCATCAGTCTTTCATTGATGTTCTCTCTTATCTTTGGTCATAAAACATATCTATCGGCAAAGTCATTTGTTCTATGACAACGAAATTGTAAGAAAGTAGAAGAGGTAGTTTGCAAACTGCAGTTTGGTGTTCCAGCAAAACAAAATCCCAAACTGTTTCATACCGCACATGCGCATTTTAAACAGTTATCAAACCGTCCCCAACTACTGCTCGAACAGCCTTATTATTGAGTTCAACTTATTCTTCACACCTTCGCAGCTATTTTACATTCTATGCATGATATGTTTTTATACTATGGACTCATGTTCTTGATATTCGAAATTATGTAATGTGTGTTGCGTGTTGATTACATTTTTCAGAAATATGAAATATTTAATTTGCGTGTTCCTGTTTTTGAGATAATAACGATAAACATTGTTAATTATATGAAATTCTTGAAGGCGACAACATGGATGCAATTAAAATTTTAAAACATCTTCTCACTAAAAAAATACAACCACAGATGAAGATTACAACCCTACACGGCCGTTATTTGGTAACAAGCATTTGATCATTCGATCCAACGGAATTTATCTATGATTCGATCGCTTCGACACAGAGAACACCTACCTCCTTCGACATCACGGAGATAAATAAACAGAGAGAACATACAATTATTGTATGTTATCTCTGGTAGGAAGTGACGTAGCAGTAGCACATAAAGAATTATACTTTATACTTTATACTGTTGTAGTGTTCTCTGGCTGCTCGGCTGTGAGTGTGAATCCCGTAGAAAGTGGTGGTGGTGGATCGGTAGTATTCGGTAGGTATGTTTTCTCCAGAGAAAACATACCTCCAAGTTTTCTCTGATCGGTAGTTTCAGGTAGTTTGTTGTGTTTATGTTGCAATATGTAAGTATTTCTTTCTCAGTTTATTTTAGCTTCAGAAATCGATAGTATTCTTCTCACTGAGTCTACTGATACTAGGTTTATTATGCGTAATTGAAAATAAATACAATGTTATGATTGCGGATGTTGATTTTAGTGCATTAGTTTGTATTTTTGACTTACCTTCATATTTTCCTGTATTGTTGATATACAGTACTATAGATAAATTCAAAGAATCCAACAAGCTGAATCGATATCGATCGACACTTGCTATTGGAAAATTGGAAAATAAGAATAATAAGAATGCTAATTCACTATTACTAACTTTGGTTGGATTAAGGTTAGGTGAATTTTAGACTTCATCTTCAGATGTTGAGCTTTCTCTCTTTGTAATTATTACTACCAGAGACTTACTACCACAGCTAATTGTTAGGAACTGATGTCAATCGATTCAGGTTTTCACTACATTTGATTTACAATTGGTGTCCGTAGTCCGTATATAAATAGTTTATCTATGTATTAGTTTAGCCTATGGTTGTCCGTTGACTCAGTTCATCAAGTAATATCGATTTTTCTTAAATGTTGGAAACACGCTTTCTTAAACTAAATCCTTAATAATTAATTATAATAATTATTAACTAAATTCTGACTGCACGTACGTTACATAACCTCATTAATCTGGAAAATCAGTATCAAAACCACTTCTCTCAGTCTAGGGCTCCGTATAATCACAGCATCTGTTATCTATTACCGGTGTAACTTTTGGCTTACACATGAATGCTTCCAAGATAAGGTAAATTGATTTTGTTGCAATATTTTTGTTATCAGAGACTTCATTTTGGTATTTGTATATTTCAGACCTCAGACCTTTATCCGTTGATCTACCAGATGGGAAATGTTTGTTTATTGAAAAAAATAGTGAAGGAACCACTTATATCAATAAAATTGTCTCAAACTCATCCTTCGATCGAGATAATGGAGAGAATGCAGAAGTAAGCATTACATTTCATTTTATAAATATATTTTGATTAAAAGACAGTCAATGTACCTACTGATATGATCTGCATCTAATCACCGAAAAGATGATGCCGCATAATAATGAAGTTATTTTAATGTTGTTAAAAATATAGTTCAACAAAGTATTTACATGATGGCATTTGTCATTTTATTCCTTTATTCGATGTTTTCGAATATTGGACGGAGTGCATCATGAAGCTCTAACGGCACTGATCCATTACTTCTACACGTCCAAACTGCTCATAACTGAAGTAAAGGTCCGATATCTACTACGTGCATCAGAGTTATTTGTTTTGACTGATGTTCTCCATGCCTGTTCTCATTTTCTGGAGGTAAATCACGCTAAATTTAAATTTTGTATAGAGTATTTGTATTTCCTTTTGGTAGTTCCCAATGAACTGCAAGTAAGTCTTCCTCGATATTATGAATCGATTAAATATGGCTACTTATTTGAGTGATTGAATCAAAGTTTATTTTAAACATTCAATATCTAGGAGAGAAGAATTTAAATGAATTATTATTTATCTTAGGTCTTCAATTCTGTCATAGCTCGGATCAAGCATGATATAGAAAAACGAAAACAATATCTGGTGTCATTGATGGAGATAGTTTGTCTCCGAGAAATCTTATTCAGAATGTGCAAGGAGAACCTTTATTTAAAACAAACACAGACTGTTGGGATTTGGAAGCTATGAATTATCATTACATAAAAGGTGAAATATTCAAAATGTATTTTCTAGTCATATAAATAAGAATTAATTGAATGATCATTTATTTTTATCTGCAGTTTTCCGCCCATTTCTGAATTGAATTTTCTCAAGTTTTATGTCTTGAAATATTTTTGACATATTAAAGGAAAATGACTTTTCGACCAATCGAGAAATTAAGAATTTTTTTGACGTTTTGATTCATAGTTTTTAAGTACACATAGCAAAAATACATATATGTATTTGAGAGTTTAACATGCCTCTATCTCGGAAACCGTAACTCTTTTGAAAAAATGTTCAATTTAAACGTTTCTGGATATTGTCCTATCTTTAATTATACCAACTCAGATTTTCGATTTTCGAGAAAATTTGTCCCCCACCCCCTTCGGGGACGGTTTTCGGAGGAAAGGAGATTTCGGATTTCCGTTTTTATGAATATGGGACCATTTCTCAAGCCTTCTCTCATGGATGAACCGAGTACGATTACTATATAAAAGGCGCGCACAAACCAGAAAAAAGCACACAGTCGAATTTTATACCTCCTCCATTCGGGGTTCGACGGTCAAAAAGGGAATTGGCTGACTTCCGAGATTAAAGATAGCAAGCTCTGATATAAGTGTTTTATAATTATTTTAGTTATCAGTTTCTATTTCGTAAAATGTATCTCCTTCAAAAATACAAATGATTAATTTATGGCATGTTTCTAATATGTGTTAGAATTATATTGAAAATCAGAGGAGAGTTTTCGAAGAAAATGAGGTAAGTATATATCAGAGTAGTACAAATGAGAAAAACTACAGCAGGGTCTAACATTGCGAGCCATTGCGTTATTAGTGCAACGATTCTATATTCTTTTCTAGTTATCTGATTACCAATCGCTCAGTAAACATTGATGGTACTCTTGTGTAGTAAACGAAATGAAAAATGTCCATAATAGTATGGGGTGAATCAAAAGGTTATGTCTGTTTATGTTACATTATTGTTTACTGATTACAGAGACAACTTATTGATTACCTGTCAACTTTCTGATTAGTAAGCGATTACTTTTCAGAGACTTATACGGACATTTATTGAATTTCATATTAATACAGCAGATACTATTTGTTGTAATTCTATCATAAATTTTTGCAGTAATCAACGTAATTCCTGTGCCTGTTTTTTATGCCTTCTTCACTTTCTAAACTTTAAAAATTTCATGATTTTCACTTGTATTGACAATATGTAAATTTGTTGTATAGGTACTTGACTAATTTTTTGAACAATTTTTATTTCGTAGTTAGATTTTAAAATATATGAAGAAAATACAAAAAAATTACGAGTCTATTTTGAAAATAAAAAAAATATATTCAAAAATTGTTTTCAAATTTCCCGCTTGAATTCTAAAAACGGCTGCAAAGTCACAATCTCCCTTAGTGTCCCATGGTATTAAAGAAAGGAGGAATAGAGCAGAGAACACTATCTGACCAGAGAGAAGACACAATATTGTATGTTCTCTCTGAGATGGATTTATTCATCGACTTGATTACTACGTCACTATCTTGGTCGATTTTGATAGGCGTTCGCAGTCACGTGATAATGGGTATGAAATTAAAATTATTTAAATTGATTATATTTTAAATTCTAAGAGAAATTTAACCTGCATAATGTGATTTTTGGTATGTTAGGACTACCTAATATGATCTGAACATCACTTTATATTGAAATCCATTAATGTCAAGTTCATTTCTAAATTGATAAAATTCAACTGGAGATAATTTACATATTGGTGGTTCAGACACAGAAGAGAGATGTCTGAACGTGTTCGATGTGGCAAATGAGAAGTGGTCGGAGTGCAGCAACACTTTTTGTAAGGTAGAGAAGATGCGGCTGCAGCCGGCTGCTACCATTCTAGACAATATTCCCACAGGTGGGAAGAAAGGAGACTATTATTTAAAGTCATGCGAGAGGTTCGATCTTGAAACTGGGCAGTGGACAAAATTAAATAATATTTATTGGCAAATAACTGTACTCGTTTTTACCAACTTCTGATTTACATAACGATAGAGTTAGTTTTAATTATTTTTCAGGTTTCAGAAATCCACGATTTCTACATAAATAAGCCAATAGTTCAAATTTCAAGTTCCTTTCGTAGCAATCCTCATCAAAATGTTTGGAGCAAATTCGCGCATTTTTTATGTTGACCTTATCTGCCCGTTTATAAGCATTTTCCCATTGTCTGCTAACATTTTCGTCCTTTGGAAACCGAGAATACATTGAATCTGCGGTGAAGACCACAGACATATAAACAAGGGAGACAGAACTTTCCATTCATAAATTTCGTTTGTTTACAATCAGACATCTTTTCCAAACATAAACGAGTTAGAAAGAGATCGCTTTAAAAAACGACAACACTGTTACCCTAGTGTCTACTGTTGAAATCATCTTTGCCATTGGCGTGCAGTTTTTAGGGGTTAATAAAAAATAGAAAAAATATTTAGCATTTTATTCATAAATCTACGTACATTTGTAGAGAAACTAATTCAACATGTTATGTATATTTCTATAAAACAAGGAATCAATAAATATGCATATCTTTAGCCTATTCTTAAGCAACTTCAAACTATAGATTATCATATTATTAAACAGTTTAGTTGAAACAATGAATCACAAACTACATAAATGTATGGATGTTAGACATATACATGATAGTAGATTTAGGCACCCAAACATATTTCTTACAGGCTTCATTCTTAGAACTTGCTGAGGATAGATAGATAGATAATATTTTATTGTTCCAGATATAATCTCCTGAATAAGGTAGAATATGCCAAAAAAAATATACGTACAACAACATTTGTTTGCATTAAACTAGGATAATTGCAATATCTAGAAAGAAAAACATTTTACTGCCTAACTCTAGGAACTCTTGTGTTCAATAATATGCTTTGTCCAGAAGAAATTTCTTTAATTTTGCTTTTAACTGTTCCAATGGCAGTTTGAATTGCAAGAAAGTTTATTTCAAAATTTTCTTGATGGAAAAATCAGCATTTTTTATGTAGCTAAATTATATTATATTAGTCTTTAAATCTTGTTTTTAACCATGTATACCTGTGCTATTTTCAAACAAATCGGGGTTTTTCTTAACAAAAATAATAGATTCTATGATATAGAGACCATAAATTATTGTTGGTACTTTATGTTTTGTGAACAGTCACATTAGTCAGAAAATGCTTACAGTTCAATGCTGGCATAATTGTAACTTCTTTGACATTTGATGGACCACCTACAAATTTGAACTTGGTAAAGACATTGGAAGCAGATTTTACAAATCTAGTGGAATTAAGAACAAATTTTAAGTATTCGATCACGAACGATGGTGTGTATATTATATATACCTATATAATTTATAACTCGTTTGATCAAGTGGAACTTAACAAAGTAAGTGAAAACAAAATATAGAAGTAGGTACTACACGCTGCAAATAAGATTCGGATAGGCAATTTTAGTAGAAGCTATAAAAATTTAAGGTTCGTTTAGTAACCTAAATAATTACCAAAAATGTTAGCGATACTATAAGCTTCCCTTGGGAAAAATTCGATAATACCTGATTTTAAGGACACGGCAATATCGGTTTGACGTAAAATTCTGTAGATGTTTTGATCAACTGTATTGCTTGTAAGAATAAAATATCTTTATACTTACAAATTTGAGGGTCCAGCAGTATTCTGTTCAACGGGGATTTTAGGCGGATCAGAAAATTTCAGATATGAAAACGTCTATAAGAACAAAACATACATGTATAAAATCTAATCAAATTTAATTGCACCTGGTTGTAGTAATGAGCCGTTTCTAGAATTGGACCAGTATTTTAATACTTTATATACTTTTCCTACAAATGTATTCAATATCTTGCAAAAATAATTGTTTATTTTAAATTCTTGAGTTTACCATATACAACAATGTAAAATTAACTTACCCATGAGATTTTATATATGATAACTCACTGACGGTTGAGTCGGAACTAAAAAATAAATACTTTCATTAAAATATACACCAGGTAAGGAGTGTTTTTTACCTGAAAGACAAGGGCTAAGTAAAAACGGTGGTATTAAATTGGGGCTCAGCAATTGGTCTTATTTGTATTCGCCCGGTTATCTCAGTAGTAATTATATCACTTTGATCAAAGTGATCTGAGCAAATTTGGGCAGACTTTATTAGATGCTGGTTACCCAACTCTAAGATCGAAATCCACCTCGCTCTGCGTTCTGCATTTACAGGAAAGCTACAATAATTAACAAAAAGTATTATATATATTATTTTAACTCACCCCTAATTACACAAGGTCGTTTAATAATAATTTGAAGTCCCCTAAACGTGCAGTAATACAATATTAGCATTACACAACTATATTGAGCTTTTAGGACTGACGTTGATGAAATAACGCAATAATTATATTATTGCAGAAAGTTTCTGCAGGTTTGAATTTATTTGATGCAATGATTGCGAATCTGGGCATTTATAAGTTTTTAAGTACATATTCAAATTCAGCAAGATAATAAAGCTACTATGACTTGCGTGACTAACAATATAAATATTGTGCAAAATTTATTAAACGTCTTGGAGGCCCTTTAACTTCTTTGTAACTACACCACTGTTCATATGCATATGATCTGACTTACGCGGTTGGAATATCCATTTTTCTTGCACACCACGCACTGGAGAACCATAGTGTAGAGCAAATATAGATAAATAAAAGTTTTATTTCTATAAATATACTCAAAATCGAAGAGAATCACAAGATGGCACAAAGACCGCAACTCAACGCTGTAAATCTAACGATGAATGAATTTAAAACAATGACGTTTGTCATAGTAAATTATGAGTAAATACAACCGGCCAGCGTGGCCACAATTATTTACCCAGTATCTTACAATTTAATTTGATTATAAAAATATACATAATTTTGGGGATTAAAGAAACGTATTTTAATAAAGAAACGTAAACATTTATTAAATATAATAGTTTTACTTGAGTATCACTTAAACGCGCTTATTTTAAAACAATAATTTTGCTTTCGTTCCGAACTCAATCGGTAAATCTAGGGCAGACCGCGTAAGTCCGCCAACACTGCTTTTTGTTGAAAAAGATGTGTGATCGCAGCAAAATGTAGACAGTTCTGTCTCCCTTGTTTATATGTCTGTGGTGAAGACTGATAGTCTGTGTGGCATCCAGCTATGGCACAACGCATTTTGATAATTATTTAAATATAATAAAGCAATAAACAGAAGCACAACCTCACACCGACAAACAAATCAAATGAGAGTTGAGCTACTTCGTACGAACAAGCTAACCACATGACGTCAACGCGTAGATTTAGGCTCCGCCCAGAATGCGCAATATCATATCTTTGTATCATGTGTATAACCTATACCACTGACGTGACAGTTGGTGACAGTTAGGGCACATAATGGTGGGCGGTGATAATTATACAGTGCTCTTGTTGCGCTACAACCCTTGCGCTCTGAGATAGTTCACTGTTCGATTAAAAGATATTGTTTACCAAATTCCCCAACAACCAGAAATAACATGATTAAAAATTATAAAATTATGAAATATTATGACTAAATCTCAAAAAAAGACAGATAAATAAAACTAAATATCGGATTAATAGCGTCTCTTGAAAATTGTATTATAACAAAATTTTCATTCATCGATATTTTTGTCTCGGAATAAGATATTGAGATGTAGTTTTCACTAGCCTATTTCAGTATCATTTCACAACATTTTTATGATAAAAAAGTCATATTATTGCATTTAATTTCAAGAGAATTTAGCAATTTTATGTAATTATATAGAGAAACGCACTCTAGTGGCATCACTAAAAAAAACACATATTACGAGTAAGATGGATTTGATGGAGCAATAAACTATTTTTCCAACAAGACTAAGCTTGCTAAAATCCGTTCATTCGTTAAGAAGTAACAGCTGTTTATTTAAAATAACATTGAATCACCCCCCCACTTTATTTCAACAGATACGTCAATTAGTTGTTCTAAACGAAAAATCTCAAATTAAGCTTAGCTTTAAAAACCATATATTTTTTTGGTACATTTACTAGTTAAAATCACTTTACAAGTTGAACATGGCGGATACGCCCCCTAGTGGGCATCTTGGAAATCTGAAAATATTTTCCATGATCTTGGTCACTTTAGTCAAAACTTTTTTTACCGCAGGTCTCTATGATGAATAGCTCCCGAGATACGGCACTTTGCATTCTTATCTGGCCACCCTGTACATCGTTTTGTAAATTTGAGGCGAAAACCGAGCCAGCTTCGTTAACCAGGTGACTAAGGCGCTACCGTCGAAAATGAGTATTTTGTAGAATAATTCAACATTCGACTATCAGGTGACCAAAAATGGCTATATGTACTTATGTGTTCCTAGAGTCTCTCAACGGCAATCACCAGCCCGCTGCCCGCTAGAACACATAAGTACCTATAGCCGTTTCTGGTCGCCTGATAGCCGAATGTTGAATTATTGTACAAAATACTCATTTTTGACGGTAGCGCCCTCGTCACTTGGTTAACCAAGCTCACTCGGTTTTCGCCTCAAATTTACTATACGATGTACACTTATATGTAGTATCTATCTTCTTTGCTGTAGTCTTTCCAGTACCACCATTCTATCGCATCTTGATTGTTAACTAATAATCTAGTATTGTGTATTATATTATTATTACCATATATTCGAATTTAACCCAACATTTTAGAAAATTTCACCCTGGTAAATTAAAGGCATTTATACTAAATCTGAGGGGATGATTATTTTCCTTCCCTAAATGCAGATTATTTACTCTCTTGACAGCTTCCAGTTCAAATGCATGGAACAGACCTCATAACATTTTTATGATAAAGCGTTAAGAAATAATGATAAATAATGGCTGTTGTAGTTTGTTGTTGTAGACACAACTTCAAAATTACCAGCATCAATAGACTTAATATTATTTTGTCTTTTTCAGTGTAACATTACGAAAACTTTCACTAATAGAAGATATATAGGCTTAGGCCGGATTTTCATGGATCCGTCGGTACGTCGATACGTCAGAGCTCCCATTGGTTGTAAAATTCAGCTTCTCATTGGTTAATTGGTTAAATTTTTCGGACGTTTTGACATGCTCATGCATCCGACAATACGACAAGTCTGAATGTATATACATTGTTGCTAGATGTTTTATTAAATACGGTATAAGAAACCATTGATGGTTATTCACAGTTGTAGAATTCATGCTTTTCTGGCAAAAACAGAAATGTACTAAAACAAAACCAAGTATTATTAGGTTATACATATATTTTCGTCATATTGCACGCCTTTTCTGTCTTATACAAGAACATTTGACCTATTCACCTTTTGTAATGTTTCAATCTGGCAACATTGATTTCATTACGAAAAAAAAAATTCAGATTGATACTTGCTATCAGAGTCTCTGTTGCTATAGTCAGAAAGCAAACACTAGTTTGTTTTTGTGGCTTGGGTGCAATTTTGTTTACCACGATGGTCTTGTCTTCCCTAGGTCCCACCAAAACGCAACATCTCTTACCTATGGGTCCCACTAACTTCAGTGATTTATCAAATATTCACTGGACATCCTCAGATAATTAAAATACTTTTCAATATCAGCTAGTCTCAGTTCATTTAATAAATTATGATAAGCGCCCTGTTCTTTTCTGCATTTAAAAATGTTTCTGATCCACAATCTTTTTGATTTACCAATTTTTTACTTTCTGATTATAAGCAAAATGTATTAAAGTGTAATATTATTTGTTTTTCGTCATTTCGTATTTATAACTTTATAATAAACAAAAGAAACTTGAAATTCAAGCAACACAAGCAACAGGCAACTGTCAGAAAAGTGAGGTTAAAGAGAATCCGATATCGGACAAAAGTTAAATTTTAACTTCTTCCGTCATAGGATACATTGAGCTATATCGGATCGACGTACCGACGGATGACGGATCCATGAAAATCCACCCTTAGGCTTCCTTTTTTGCATTGGGGATTCTGGTATTTGGAGATTCACGTCATTGGCTGAAATGTTCACGTGACCATAGCGAGAAACGTCAAAATCGCCGAATCTCCAAATACCCAAGAAGTTCATTCAAGTTCAACTTTCTGACAGTCTCCACAATTACGCGAACGCGCACTTTTCAATTGGTTTGCTTGCGTCGGCTTGTTGTCATCTCATCAGATTAAATTAAATTTATAAATATTAACTGAGGACTGTGGTTTTAGAAAAACAACTTCAAATATAGAAGAGCAGTTGATCAAACGACAAACATCGTCTGCTGGACCGTCTTCATCAATTGCTTTTTTTCTTAAATAGAATATTTAATACTAAGAATGATTTGTTCACAATTAACATAATTTTTCATATCGTATAATTTTTTTGGCAAATTTTATTAACATGTTGAAATATAGGTTCACATCATCGCCATATTACTTTGTTAGATACGTACTATAACTGTAGAAAAAGTTATAATAATGTGTACACTATTCATATTATATAAATTAGTTCATTTAAAAAGTCCTTATTTCTACTAAAAGCAACTTGAAAGCGCAAATAGCCATATCTTGTCCCGTTAATTTCAAATTCTACTAACCGCATGACGTCAATCAAGTAGGATAGAAAATACGGAGGGAGTACTTAAGTTATAAAGTGAAGCCGCGCGGAATTTAGGCAACCCGTCAAGTATGATGACTGGTGCGGACGTTAACAAAGGGAACTTGCAAGAAAATCATCAGTTTTGCTGATGTTCTGCTTTTTTGCTTGCTATAAGGAAGAGACATGACAAAAAGAAGTCACAGCGTTTATTGTATTATTGTTTAGAGTACCACCTACAATCTTATAATATAAATTTTATATACGATACTTATAAAATTAATTACTACCTAAATCCGCAAAAAAAGAAACTCACATGATTTTACAAAATAAACAACACATTAATGTCCTTTAAACAAAATTAACTTATTTTAAAACTGCCTCCTAATTTCAGATATATCTATAACATTTATTGCAATAAAATGAAATCTTATATCTACATATTTGGCCGCAATTATCTTTATTAACGAAAATAAATGATTATCTAAGGGATGTTAATCGAAAACGTGGCCATTGAGGGTTTCAAAAATAGTGGAATTTGAAAATTATTGCAAAACCTTATTGGACAAATGCACTGGCGTATATTGTCTTGCTTAGGTCTTCTCAGCACTTTTACCATGGCCTGACGAATGGACTTATTACTTATAAATCAGCGGAAGAATAAAGCAAATCATCTCATTTTTCACTGCTATGAGCAATGTACATACTTCGCGGGTTACCTATACGCCAGGTGGCTTCACTACCACGCAATGCTATCTAAACCAATTCTACCTCTATACCTTCTGACCTCCTTGACGTCAATGCGCCGACTGGACGAAATTGAGACGGTTATTTTGCATAATATCTTTGTATCATAGTATCATGTCACGTACCACAGACAACAGAAAAATTTGAGTTCACCATAAGGGTGTTCGAGCAGCGGTTCAAACCAGTCCCAAACCGTCAGACGCCTGCGCACTTCAATTTACGATGAAATAATTGATTCCCAACTACTAGTAAGATGTTCGAGCAGCAGTTTGACGATTTCCAAACTAGTTCGGTCTCAGTTTGAGACAGGCGCAGTTGAAACTTCTTCTTCTTCTTAGAGTTGTTGTTGTTGGACTAATCCGTTTCAGAGAACACTGCCTCAGTCCTAAACTAAACACTGGTTTTCTGTTTTGTCCATGAGTCTTTCATTGTTCTCTTTTATCCTTGGTCATAAGACATATCAATCGGCATAATCATTTGCTATATGACGATGAAATTGTATGAAATTGGAAGGGGTAGTTTGCAAATTGCAGTTGGTGTTCGAGCACATGGTACAATAAGACCAGGTATGTTACATTGATGGACGCGTTTTCGTTCAGTTGACGCACCTCATCCGAAGTCGGCCATATTTGTTTTATCCCGCTTTCCAATTCAAATTAGAATATATTTTTGCTACGATTTTTGTGTATATCATCAACTAATCTTTTTATATTGATGCTTTTCATTCACTCTCTCATATTACGTATCAGAAGCAGAAATGATTAAATTTATATTTTTAATTATTGATATTTTTTTTAACTATAAAGTGGGATATTGTTTATAACCTTTTTCAATGTGTCTTCGATTATATTGTTTACTTGTAGAGATGTTTTTAGAGAGAGAGAAATGTTGGGTGTTACCATTATCTTGGATGGAGTGTTCTCTGCACAAGAGTCACAAGAGTGTTCGTGTTCTCCGCACAAGACAAAATATGACAATAATTATGGCGTATTTGGGATGACTCTCGGAACATGAGGAATACCCCCATCAGACTCATATCTCATATATTTTACTACAAATTTCTATTTTCGCGTTACTAATAAATTAATTTTTAATAACAAAAAATGGATGATAAAAACACATGTATTATTTGTAGATAGAAATATCAGCATGGATAAATATTAAACACAATATGGGTATGGCATTTAATCGTAATAAATGGTCGCAGATAGTGGAATGTGTCGCTTATTTTTGTAAATACGATGATTTTAATTGGGATCTGTCTCTTCAGCATATTTTACAGAATTGTTTGAAGCAAAAACTACATGTGATGGTAGCTAGAGCACCAAGAGTATTTCATATTGGAGAATGGCAGGCTCAATATTATCTATCACCGATATATATTGAATTGCGTGAATTTGAAATTGACAGACACAAAAAATAAATCAAAATACTTTAATTGTTTCCATTCATATACAGTTTTCTATAGTCCAAAATAGAAAAAAAAAATCATTAAGCGACGTAAGATTCTCAAAATAACTGTACATAAATTTTGTTTTATGGTTGTTGAATATTCTGTAATGAGCTTCTTTGGTTTTGGTGAGTTTTCTAATGATAACTTTTTTTTCAGTTCCAAAAGACATAGATAATACGAATTTTTTCTTTTATTGGTGAAAAGAAAAAAATATCGTACAAATCTTGTAAATAACGGGTTGTTTGAATGTGTGTATGTAACACTAAGTTTTCATCAGTTCTCTCGAGCAATTTTCACCCTAATAGATTTTTTGAACGGAAAACTTTTTTAAATTATTTTTATATATTTTTAAATTATGTTCATCATAAGAATACAACTGTAAATCAACATCAAGTTAATCTGGTGAGTATTTGCATTATTATATTGCTTATTATTATGTGTATACAAGAATAACTGAAAATATATTTATATGCAAATGATTAAATCAAATTTATCTTCAGGTAAATAACAATCTAGATCTAGATGATAGATAACTGCAAGTATTTCAATTAGAATTAGGTACGCAGATGACATGGTAGTCCCTGCCCTGGCGGAATCAGTATCTACAATCTACCGAAATCACATACATTACTTTATTAACCCCTTAACTCAAGTAAGTATCACATTGGAATTGGAGATAAACAACTCAATAACTAGAATACTTGTTTTTAGTACAACTTCAGAAGAACATTTCCAACAACTGCGATTCCATCCAAAGTCCAAAGCATTTATAGAAGTTGTTGTATAGGTAAGGATGTAAATATGCAACTGGACCACTTAAAAGAGAATAGCAGAGATATCGAAATAGCGAGAACAAGATTTAGTGATATGTAGAAACTCTGCCAACCGAAATTATCCATCTTTATAAGGCATCGAACATGTCTGTGAAACATGAGACATGGTCATTGAAGATGAAATCTTGGCTGGGGAATATAAAAGACAAACATTACAAACAGTCTGAAACACAATGCTCACAAACGAGGCGAATTTGCCAAAGAGGACACCAATTTCAACAGAGATGGCAACAAAATCATTGTTGACACAGGTAAGTTTTATTTTATTATATATTAGATTATCTCTTAAATGAAGATGATACACTCATATATATTCACAGATTTACGTAGAAACTCGGAAAATTAGAGCACAAAATGGATGATGAACGAGAAGGTATCCTTTGCAGATCTTAGCAAGTTTTGGATCGAACATACGACCGTAGAATAAACCCACTATCCACCAAAATAGGACGATACAATTCTGAAGAAGCCTTGGTATTCAATTATGAATGTATAGATATTCATAAGTTAGAATGGTAAATGTAAATTAATGTGCATTTGTATGGGAAGCACCCAATTTTTGTAATTGTACGTAATTTTTATTTGATATATGAAGTTCTTCGCGAATGATTTGTTTTTTGTAATTTGGATTTATTGTATTAATAAAACTTTCATTATTCTAATTATAGTTTTATTCAAGGCGAAAATTGCTGTAATACCGTAGAATGTATTACAGCAATTTTTGTGAACGCATCTTCTTATCATCAATTATTATTAAATGACAGGATATTTTGAATATTCCTGCAATTTTTAAATCATTGATGTGAGCGCCATCTAAGACGCAGTCGCTGGAAAATGTGGACCAATGAATTGTTAGGGATCAAAAATGTATTATTGTATAAATTGAGTTGACCGTCTCTTCCCTCATTAGACTCACCAATACCCACAATTTGTCAGGTTCTTAGTTGGGTAATTTGGTAATCAGACATTACTGTGGAAAAGACCATTATTAATGATGAATGATGATTTCGAGATAAAATTCAGTATTTATTTTTTCTATGGATAGAAACACCACAAGCGTTTTGTTAATCAAATGTCATTTGTATAAGTTCGTTCAGTTTTGATATGTTTGTTTATACTGTGATATAACAGAGGCACAGGCTTGTAAGCTGTGACCGTGGTTTTGATTGGTTTCGTTAAATTAGTTATCTTCCTGAAAATATTTGTCATATTCGGCGATCTCAACATTCAACTCCAAAAATACTTGAAATACCCTGAGATCACTTGAAGTATTTCGTGATAAAAATATACCTGAAATTCCTCCGCAACTAAAAAACTTGAACCCACCAAATGAATATTTCATCCTTGTTTCAAATTTAGTGTCGTGGGTTCGGAAACTGTTTCAAAATACCTCAATAGAATCAAAAGCCATGCTGTAGGGTCTGATAGAATCTCTTTAAGTATGCTATATTTGATTGTACCTCAGATATTGGAGCAAATTACATATAATTTTTAACTTCTCTATTATATCTAATGGAAACATGCCTAAGTTAGACCTTTAGCAAAACGCAATAATCCAACTGAATTGTGTGCTTTAAGACCAATCCGCATTCTTCCAACTCTCTCGAAAGCGTTCGAAATGATAATTAAAGAAGAGGTAACGACATATATAAGTATGACTAATTTTATGACAGATGTTCAATCTGGATTCCGTCCCCAATACAGTACAACAACAGGACTGAGTCTGATTACAGTCGCGTCAGGGCTCTTGCTTCGTTTGTGTTTAAGTAAAGTCGTTCTTTTCTTTTTTATTTTATTTGTTTATTTTGTGAGGGCTCTAAATACAGAATCGCACCCGAACATAAAGTGAAAAGTAAACATTTTATCATTGCACGTTGGTTTTGAGATGAAAACGAAGGAAAGGTGGAAAGTGTTATCAATCAAATTAAATCACGCTTCATTAGTTTGCACCACTTTTTCTTTGTTATTATATTATTTGGTAAACGAAAAAACAATTCATTGGGATGTTTAACTGTCGTGCTTTGACATGGGGACAATACAATATAATAATATGTAATAACTAAAATACGACTTGAACGGCATAAGTGACTACACAATTAATAAATCTGTACGAACTCGGCGAATAACGCGCTGCATCTTTTCAAAGTCCCATAACTATTTAATTTTTAGAGATAAATTTGAATTGATTCTTTAACATTTTTGTTTTATTTCGCTTAAATTTTTATAATCAATCGATAAAAAAAGGAAACTTCATTATTCATTAAGGACTCAGGTTGATTGAAAATGAATCAAATGAGAAAATGTTTTTCTTGTCACGAAAGAATGATTCGCGCAATAAATACCACTAAACAATGCCTACCACATGAACTCAAAGACTTCAGCTTGAGAAATTTTAAAAAAACATTTCAAAGTCGTCCTCGGAACAAGGTAATGATGTGTTTACTATTCTGATGACTCTTGCATTGATTTTTGGTACATGTATAATGACGTCTACGTACTAAAACTTTCATTATTAAAACATTTTGTCACTTATATATAAGAAATAAAAATTTACTGGTTTATATCTATACTTGTATCTAACCCAATATATTAACTTGTTTTTATGTATACATACATAAATTATATTTGAAGGTTTATATATACTTATGTATTTAATAGGTATGTGACTGGTAACAGATTTTATAGATTAGTGTGTACGTCCCAGGTTGGGTTTCAAAGTAGCTCTAATAGCTGAACTCCGCCCATTCATCATACTTGTTAACCTTTAAAATTGTAAACCACTGAATGTGATGAATAAAAGCATATTATTATTATTATTATAAACACAATAATTGTAGTGTTTTGTATCTTGAAATCATCACACAAAATTAACGCTAACCCATAAACTACAATGGCTATTAAACAGCCATTGGTCCTGGCTACATTGAGAACTATGTGATTGGAGGTAGTGTTTTCTTTGGCTATATAAGTAATAACTAGTCGTGAAGACTTGTTAGAGACACTTTTGCGACCACGAAAACTCTGACAAAACAGAACTTGACAACCATTTATGTTTATAATCCAACATTCTGCTGATTTTTCTCGATACTCGGTAATATTTTTACAAAAGTCTATTGAACTACACCCATAAACTTACAAAGATGTAATGCATACTTTATATAGTGAACATAATGTAAAACAAGTTTTGATTGAATCTTAATGAACTGTTGGGAAGTTTATACATAAGTTACAATTAAAACAACTTGTAAGAGCATGCTTTCTATGCAAGGAATATGCTTAGAGTATAAACGCAACATCTCTTATCTATGAAGCTTAGACTAAAGAACTAAAGTTTACTTGGAGGAAGTCATGAGATAAAATATATGAAGTGTTTTTCTCTGAGTCAAACTGATCGATTAAAATAAGAGGAGAGCACAGTTCATCTTAAAATCTATTGAATAACATACATGATCATTATTTACATTTTTATTGCAGCTTTCTATTATGCTGACTGATTTGTTTTCTTCTTATTTAAATGATCTTCGTTTTCAAACGATATACATCTCTTAACTTGAAATGCCCCTAGATTATTCACAAGTTTTATATTGTTACTATGATAATAATTTTCTGTTTCTATATTATTTACACGTTGAATTAATTCAGCGATTTCTCTCTTTTTATTAGCAACTTCAAGTTTTAGTTTATTAACTTCCTTCATTAAAGGATTAAAATATATTTGGCATATTTTATGAAGGACAGATTCTTCTAGATCCGACAGTGTCAGCTCTCTATCAAATTTTCTTGACTTCATAAATTCTCCCAATGTTTTAAATATTTGGTTTTTGGATTCACCATCATGCGTTGCCTCAGCAGGGTTATTGTTATTGCCGGCGGTGTCACTTACAGTTCTTCTACTACGCAACTCTTTGATTTCTCTCTCTATGAAAAATCAGGGACATAAAGATATTTCATTCTTAAAATTTTTATAAAAATTCTTACCACGTTTGTCAAAAAACTCTTCAACGTTGATGATATTGAAAGACATAGTAACAGTGTAACACACTGATTTAAAATTGAATTGAAAAACTACTACTTGAACTACTTGATTCTTTTTTACATTTATACTTCTACTCATTTTAGGCCATAAAACCTAAATTTTAAAGATCTTTAAATATCCTTTGTTTCAAGGTTTAACTGTCACTAAATAGTAAGTGTGTTCGAGCAGCGGTTCAAACCAGTCCCAAAGCGTCAGACGCCTGCGCACTTCAATTTACGATGAATAATTTATTCCCAAGTACTAGTAAGATGTTCGAGCGTAGTTTGACGATTTCCAAACTAGTCCGGACTCAGTTTGAGACGGCGCAGTTGAAGCGTCTTCGTCTTCTTAGAGTATAGTGTTCTCTGTTGTTGGAGAAATCCCTTTCAGAGAATACTACCACAGTCCTAAACTAAACCCTGGTTTGTGTTTTGTCCATCAGTCTTTCATTGATGTTCTCTCTTATCTTTGGTCATAAAACATATCTATCGGCAAAGTCATTTGTTCTATGACAACGAAATTGTAAGAAAGTAGAAGAGGTAGTTTGCAAACTGCAGTTTGGTGTTCGAGCAGAACAAAATCCCAAACTGTTTCATACCGCACATGCGCATTTTAAACAGTTATCAAACCGTCCCCAACTACTGCTCGAACAGCCTTATTATTGAGTTCAACTTATTCTTCACACCTTCGCAGCTATTTTACATTCCATGCATGATATGTTTTTATACTATGGACTCATGTTCTTGATATTCAAAATTATGTAATGTGTGTTGCGTGTTGATTACATTTTTCAGAAATATGAAATATTTAATTTACGTGTTCCTGTTTTTGAGATAATAACGATAAACATTGTTAAGTATATGAAATTCTTGAAGGCGACAACATGGATGCAAATAAAATTTTAAAACATCTCACTAAAAAAATACAACCACAGATGAAGATTACAACCCTACACGGCCGTTATTTGGTAACAAGCATTTGATCATTCGATCCAACGGAATTTATCTATGATTCGATCCGTTCGACACAGAGAACACCTATCTCCTTCGACATCACGGAGATAAATAAACAGAGAGAACATACAATTATTGTATGTTATCTCTGGTAGGAAGTGTCGTAGCAGTAGCACATAAAGAATTATACTTTATACTGTTGTCGTAGTGTTCTCTGGCTGCTCGGCTGTGAGTGTGAATCCCGTAGAAAGTGTAGGTGGTGGATCGGTAGTATTCGGTAGGTATGTTTTCTCCAGAGAAAACATACCTCCAAGTTTTCTCTGATCGGTAGTTTCAGGTAGTTTGTTGTGTTTATGTTGCATTATGTAAGTATTTCTTTCTCAGTTTATTTTAGCTTCAGAAATCGATAGTATTCTTCTCACTGAGTCTACTGATACTAGGTTTATTATGCGTAATTGAAAATAAATACAATGTTATGATTGCGGATGTTGATTTTAGTGCATTAGTTTGTATTTTTGACTTACCTTCATATTATCCTGTATTGTTGATATACAGTACTATAGATAAATTCAAAGAATCCAACAAGCTGAATCGATATCGATCGACACTTGCTATTGGAAAATTGGAAAATAAGAATAATAAGAATGCTAATTCACTATTACTAACTTTGGTTGGATTAAGGTTAGGTGAATTTTAGACTTCATCTTCAGATGTCAAGTTTTCTCTCTTTGTAATTATTACTACCAGAGACTTACTACCACAGCTAATTGTTAGGAACTGATTTCAATCGATTCAGGTTTTCACTACATTTGATTTACAATTGGTGTCCGTAGTCCGTATATAAATAGTTTATCTATGTATTAGTTTAGTCTATGGTTGTCCGTTGACTCAGTTAATCAAGTAATATCGATTTTTCTTAAATGTTGGAAACACGCTTTCTTAAACTAAATCCTTAATAATTAATTATAATAATTATTAACTAAATTCTGACTGCACGTACGTTACATAACCTCATTAATCTGGAAAATCAGTATCAAAACCACTTCTCTCAGTCTAGGGCTCCGTATAATCACAGCATCTGTTATCTATTACCGGTTTAACTTTTGGCTTAGACATGAATGCTTCCAAGATAAGGTAAATTGATTTTGTTGCAATATTTTTGTTATCAGAGACTTCATTTTGGTATTTGTATATTTCAGACCTCAGACCTTTATCCGTTGATCTACCAGATGGGAAATGTTTGTTTATTGAAAAAAATAGTGAAGGAACCACTTATATCAATAAAATTGTCTCAAACTCATCCTTCGATCGAGATAATGGAGAGAATGCAGAAGTAAGCATTACATTTCATTTTATAAATATATTTTGATTAAAAGACAGTCAATGTACCTACTGATATGATCTGCATGTAATCACCGAAAAGATGATGCCGCATAATAATGAAGTTATTTTTATGTTGTTAAAAAATATAGTTCAACAAAGTATTTACATGATGGCATTTGTCATTTTATTCCTTTATTCGATGTTTTCGAATATTGGACGGAGTGCATCATGAAGCTCTAACGGCACTGATCCATTACTTCTACACGTCCAAACTGCTCATAACTGAAGTAAAGGTCCGATATCTACTACGTGCATCAGAGTTATTTGTTTTGACTGATGTACTCCATGCCTGTTCTCATTTTCTGGAGGTAAATCACGCTAAATGTAAATTTTGTATAGAGTATTTGTATTTCCTTTTGGTAGTTCCCAATGAACTGCAAGTAAGTCTTCCTCGATATTATGAATCGATTAAATATGGCTACTTATTTGAGTGATTGAATCAAAGTTTTTTTTAAACATTCAGTATCTAGGAGAGAAGAATTTAAATGAATTATTATTTATCTTAGGTCTTCAATTCTGTCATAGCTCGGATCAAGCATGATATAGAAAAACGAAAACAATATCTGGTGTCATTGATGGAGATAGTTTGTCTCCGAGAAATCTTATTCAGAATGTGCAAGGAGAACCTTTATTTAAAACAAACACAGACTGTTGGGATTTGGAAGCTATGAATTATCATTACATAAAAGGTGAAATATTCAAAATGTATTTTCTAGTCATATAAATAAGAATTAATTGAATGATCATTTATTTTTATCTGCAGTTTTCCGCCCATTTCTGAATTGGATTTTCTCAAGTTTTATGTCTTGAAATATTTTTGACATATTAAAGGAAAATGACTTTTCGACCAATCGAGAAATTAAGAATTTTTTTGACGTTTTGATTCATAGTTTTTAAGTACACATAGCAAAAATACATATATGTATTTGAGAGTTTAACATGCCTCTATCTCGGAAACCGTAACTCTTTTGAAAAAATGTTCAATTTAAACGTTTCTGGATATTGTCCTATCTTTAATTATACCAACTCAGATTTTCGATTTTCGAGAAAATTTGTCCCCCACCCCCTTCGGGGACGGTTTTCGGAGGAAAGGAGATTTCGGATTTCCGTTTTTATGAATATGGGACCATTTCTCAAGCCTCCTCTCATGGATGAACCGAGTACGATTACTATATAAAAGGCGCGCACAAACCAGAAAAAAGCACACAGTCGAATTTTATACCTCCTCCATTCGGGGTTCGACGGTCAAAAAGGGAATTGGCTGACTTCCGAGATTAAAGATAGCAAGCTCTGATATAAGTGTTTTATAATTATTTTAGTTATCAGTTTCTATTTCGAAAAATGTATCTCCTTCAAAAATACAAATGATTAATTTATGGCATGTTTCTAATATGTGTTAGAATTATATTGAAAATCAGAGGAGAGAGTTTTCGAAGAAAATGAGGTAAGCATATATCAAAGTAGTACAAATGAGAAAAGCTACAGCAGGGTCTAACATTGCGAGCCATTGCGTTATTAGTGCAACGATTCTATATTCTTTTCTAGTTATCTGATCACCAATCGCTCAGTAAACATTGATGGTACTCTTGTGTAGTAAACGAAATGAAAGATGTCCATAATAGTATGGGGTGAATCAAAAGGTTATGTCTGTTTATGTTACATTATTGTTTACTGATTACAGAGACAACTTATTGATTACCTGTCAACTTTCTGATTAGTAAGCGATTACTTTTCAGAGACTTATACGGACATTTATTGAATTTCATATTAATATAGCAGATACTATTTGTTGTAATTCTATCATAAATTTTTGCACTAATCAACGTAATTCCTATGCCTGTTTTTTATGCCTTCTTCACTTTCTAAACTTTAAAAATTTCATGATTTTCACTTGTATTGACAATATGTAAATTTGTTTTATAGGTACTTGACTAATTTTTTGAACAATTTTCATTTCGTAGTTAGATATTCAATTAAATGAAAAAAATACAAAAAAAATACGAGTCTATTTTGAAAATAAAAAAAATATATTCAAAAATTGTTTTCAAATTTCCCGCTTGGATTCTAAAAACGGCTGCAAAGTCACAATCTCCCTTAGTGTCCCATGGTATTAAAGAAAGGAGGAATAGAGCAGAGAACACTATCTGACTAGAGAGAAGACACAATATTGTATGTTCTCTCTGAGATAGATTTGTTCATCGACTTGATTACTACGTCACTATCTTGGTCGATTTTGATAGGCGTTCGCAGTCACGTGATAATGGGTATGAAATTACAATTATTTAAATTGATTAAATTTTAAATTCTAAGAGAAATTTAACCTGCATAATGTGATTTTTGGTATGTTAGGACTACCTAATATGATCTGAACATCACTTTATATTGAAATCCATTAATGTCAAGTTCATTTATAAATTAATAAAATTCAACTGGAGATAATTTACAGATTGGTGGTTCAGACACAGAAGAGAGATGTGTGAACGTGTTCGATGTGGCAAATGAGAAGTGGTCGGAGTGCAGCAACACTTTTTGGAAGGTAGAGAAGATGCGGCTGCAGCCGGCTGCTACCATTCTAGACAATCTTTCCACAGGTGGGAAGAAAGGAGACTATTATTTAAAGTCATGCGAGAGGTTCGATCTCGAAATTGGGCAGTGGACAAAATTAAATGATATGTTGGACGTGAGATGAGGACATGACATTTGTGCAATGAACGGAAAAATTTACGCCTAAGTTCCACCGCTGTGACCTGTTTAGGGTTAAATAATTCGATTGTTTGCTTTTATTTATATGGTTTCACTATATTTCGCATCAACCAACTCCTAATATCTGTAAAATAACAGTCTTTTTTAATATTTGTGTTCTGTGGAATGTAACTCACCGGAGACGGATTCTTGGACAAGTCTTCCTTATATGACTACTCCTAGGTCATTTCCCAGTAAGTTCCAATTATATTTGTTCTATAGCAGCGAAATTCTTTCAAATTTTAAATCAACGAATAATTTATTGAACTAGGTGTAGGGGATACAAATTTTTGTGTGAGATTTTTACATTCTTTTAATTCTTGCAGATACTTCTAGCAGTCTGTACGCAAGCCTAGTGTATTTATATACTAAAAAAAGCAAAGTATATACATAACTTACATCTAGAATTATAGTACATAGTACATATATATGACATATTTAGTATCCTTAACTGAGAATCATACAGTTATACTTTTGATTGATAATAACCATTTTTTAGTAGTTCTTTTTTACTAATGTTTAATATTTTTAATTCCTTTGGTAGCATATGAAAATTTTTATTGGCAAATAACTGTACTCGTTTTTACTAACTTCTGATTTACATAACGGTAGAGTTAGTTTTAATTATTTTTCAGGTTTCAGAAATCGACGATTTCTACATAAATAAGCCAATAGTTCAAATTTCAAGTTCCTTTTGTAGCAATCCTCATCAAAATGTTTGGAGCGAATTCGCGCATTTTTTATGTTGACCTTATCTGCCCGTTTATAAGCATTTTCCCATTGTTTGCTAACATTTTCGTCCTTTGGAAACCGTGAAGACTGATAGTCTGTGTGGCATCCAGCTATGGCACAACGCATTGTGATAATTATATAAATATAATAAAGCAATAAACAGAAGCACAACCTCACACCGACAAACAAATCAAATGAGAGTTGAGCTACTTCGTACGAACAAGCTAACCACATGACGTCAACGCGTAGATTTAGGCTCCGCCCAGAATGCGCAATATCATATCTTTGTATCATGTGTATAACCTATACCACTGACGTGACAGTTGGTGACAGTTAGGGCACATAATGGTGGGCGGTGATAATACACATCTATACAGTGCTCTAGTTGCGCTTCAACCCTTGCGCTCTGAGACAGTTCAAGTTCGATTAAAAGATATTGTTTACCAAATTCCCCAACAACCAGAGATAACATGATTAAAAATTATAAAATTATAAAATTTTATGACTAAATCTCAAAAAAAGACAGATAAATAAAACTAAATATCGGATTAATAGCGTCTCTCGAAAATTGTATTATAACAAAATTTTCATTCATCGATATTTTTGTCTCGGAATAAGATATTGAGATGTAGTTTTCACTAGCCTATTTCAGTATCATTTCACTACATTTTTATGATAAAAATGTCATATTGCATTTAATTTCAAGAGAATTTAGCAATTTTATGTAATTATATAGAGAAACGCACTCTAGTGGCATCACTAAGAAATACACATATTACGAGTAAGATGGATTTGATGGAGCAATAAACTATTTTTCCAACAAGACTAAGCTTGCTAAAATCCGTTCATTCGTTAAGAAGTTACAGCTGTTTATTTAAAAGAACATTGAATCACCCCCACCACTTTATTTCAACAGATACGTCAATTAGTTCTAAACGAAAATTCTCAAATTAAGCTTAGCTTTAAAAACCATATATTTTTTTGGTACATTTACTAGTTAAAATCACTATACAAGTTGAACATGGCGGATACGCCCCCTTATGGCCATCTTGGAAATCTGAAAATATTTTCCATGATCTTCTATTGGTCACTTTAGTCAAAACTTTTTTTACTGCAGGTCTCTATGATGAATAGCTCCCGAGATACGGCACTTTGCATTCTTATCTGGCCACCCTGTACATCGTTTTGTAAATTTGAGGCGAAAACCGAGCGAGCTTCGTTAACCAGGTGACTAAGGCGCTACCGTCGAAAATGAGTATATTGTAGAATAATTCAACATTCGACTATCAGGCGACCAGAAATGGCTATAGGTACTTATGTGTTCCTAGAGTCTCTCAACGGCAATCACCAGCCCGCTGCCCGCTAGAACACATAAGTACCTATAGCCGTTTCTGGTCGCCTGATAGCCGAATGTTGAATTATTGTACAAAATACTCATTTTTGACGGTAGCGCCCTCGTCACTTGGTTAACGAAGCTCACTCGGTTTTCGCCTCAAATTTACTATACGATGTACACTTATATGTAGTATCTATCTTCTTTGCTATAGTCTTTCCAGTACCACCATTCTATCGCATCTTGATTGTTAACTAATAATCTAGTATTATGTATTATATTATTATTACAATATATTCGAATTTAACCCAACATGTTAGAAAATTTCACCCTGGTAAATTAAAGGCATTTATACTAAATCTGAGGGGATGATTATTTTCCTTCCCTAAATGCAGATTATTTACCCTCTTGACAGCTTCCAGTTCAAATGCATGGAACAGAGCACATAACATTTTTATGATGAAGCGTTAAGAAATAATGATAAATAATGGCTGTTGTGGTTTGTTGTTGTAGACACAACTTCAAAATTACCAGCATCAATAGTAACATATAACATTACGAAAACTTTCACTAATAGAAGATATATAGGCTTAGGCCGGATTTTCATGGATCCGTTGGTACGTCGATACGTCAGAGCTCCCATTGGTTGTAAAATTCAGCTTCTCATTGGTTAATTGGTTAAATGTTTCGGACGTTTTGACATGCTCATGCATCCGACAATACGACAAGTCTGAATGTATATACATTGTTGCTAGATGTTTTATTAAATACGGTATAAGAAACCATTGATGGTTATTCACAGTTGTAGAATTCATGCTTTTCTGGCAAAAACAGAAATGTACTAAAACAAAACCAAGTATTATTAGGGTTATACATATATTTTCGTCATATTGCACGCCTTTTCTGTCTTATACAAGAACATTTGACCTATTCACCGTTTGTAATGTTTCAATCTGGCAACATTGATTTCATTACGTAAAAAAAAATCAGATTGCTACTTGCTATCAGAGTCTCTGTTGCTATGGTCAGAAAGCAAACACTAGTTTGTTTTTGTGGCTTGGGTGCAATTTTGTTTACCACGATGGTCTTGTCTTCCCTAGGTCCCACCAAAACGCAACATCTTTTATCTATGGGTCCCACTAACTTCAGTGAATTATCAAAATATTCACTGGACATCCTCAGATAATTAAAATACTTTTCAATATCAGCTAGTCTCAGTTCATTTAATAAATTATGATAAGCGCCCTGTTCTTTTCTGCATTTAAAAATGTTTCTGATCCACAATCTTTTTGATTGACCAATTTTTTACTTTCTGATTATAAGCAAAATGTATAAAAGTTTAATATTATTTGTTTTTCATCATTTCGTATTTATAACTTTATAATAAACAAAAAAAACTTGAAATTCAAGCAACATGCAACTGTCAGAAAAGTGAGCTTAAAGAGAATCCGATATCGGACAAAAGTTAAATTTTAACTTCTTCCGTCATCGGATACATTGAGCTATATCCGATCGACGTCGGATACATTGAGCTATATCCGATCGACGTACCGATGGATGACGGATCCATGAAAATCCACCCTTAGGCTTCCTTTTTGCATTGGGGATTCGGGTATTTGGAGATTCATGTCACTGGCTGAAATGTTTACGTGACCATAGCGAGAGACGTCAAAATCGCCGAATCTCCAAATACCCAAGAAGTTCATTCAAGTTCAACTTTCTGACAGTCTCCACAATTACGCGCACGCGCAATTTTCAATTGGTTTGCTTGCGTCGGCTTGTTGTCATCTCATCAGATTAGATTAAATTTATAAATATTAACTGAGGACTGTGGTTTTAGAAAAACAACTTCAAATATAGAAGAGCAGTTGATCAAACGACAAACATCGTCTGCTGGACCGTCTTCATCAATTGCTTTTTTTCTTAAATAGAATATTTAATACTAAGAATGATTTGTTCACAATTAACATAATTTTTCATATCGTATAATTTTTTTGGCAAATTTTATTAATATGTTGAAATATAGGTTCACATCATCGCCATATTACTTTGTTAGATACGTACTATAACTGTAGAGAAAGTTATAATAATGTGTACACTATTCATATTATATAAATTAGTTCATTTAAAAAGTCCTTATTTCTACTAAAAGCAACTTGAAAGCGCAAATAGCCATATCTTGTCCCGTTAATTTCAAATTCTACTAACCGCATGACGTCAATCAAGTAGGATAGAAAATACGGAGGGAGTACTTGAGTTATAAAGTGAAGCCGCGCGGAATTTAGGCAACCCGTCAAGTATGAAGACTGGTGCGGACGTTAACAAAGGGAACTTGCAAGAAAATCATCAGTTTTGCTGCATGTTTCCTTGATGGGAGCTAGGCTTGGTGCTGTGCATGCTTCCGTGTAAGAAAATGACATCGCGTGCACGGTTGGTTGCTTGAAATCGTGCATGATTTGATGATAGAACCGGTGCTATTTTTGGTGATTGTCATGCATCGTGCCTTGTCGGAGCACTCTGAACTAGTCGAACTCAAAAGTTATTTTGCACAAAATAACATGTTATTTTAATTGTTGGGACCTTTTCTCTGTTGTAACAATGATTAAAAATAGAGCTTGATTAGAATGATCAATATTTTGTATCATTTGTCACAGTCATATTTCTCGGTACTGTCATTTTACATGCATGATGGCCTGCATCGTGTAAAGCCAACACAAGCATGGGAGCCATCAGCACACCATGCGCGGCAGCATTTATCGGACCGTGCAGCAAAACAAGCAAGCAATCATGCAGCAAAACATACTCCGTCTGCAGCGGGCTTAACATAATTTTTCATATCGTATAATTTTTTAGGCAAATTTTATTAACATGTTGAAATATAGGTTCACATCATCGCCATATTACTTTGTTAGATACGTACTATAACTGTAGAAAAAGTTATAATAATGTGTACACTATTCATATTATATAAAAAAGTTCATTTAAAAAGTTCTTATTTCTGCTAAAAGCAACTTGAAAGCGCAAATAGCCATATCTTGCCCCGTTAATTTCAAATTCTACTAACCTCATGACGTCAATTAAGTAGGATAGAAAATACGGAGGGAGTACTTGAGTTATAAAGTGAAGCCGCGCGGAATTTAGGCAACCCGTCAAGTATGAAGACTGGTGCGGACGTTAACAAAGGGAACTTGCAAGAAAATCATCAGTTTTGCTGATGTTCTGCTTTTTTGCTTGCTATAAGGAAGAGAAATGACAAAAAAAGTCACAGCGTTTATTGTATTATCGTTTAGAGTACCACCTACAATCTTATAATATAAATTTTATATACGATACTTATAAAATTAATTACTACCTAAATCCGCAAAAAAAGAAACTCACATGATTTTACAAAATAAACAACACATTAATGTCCTTTAAACAAAATTAACTTATTTTAAAACTGCCTCCTAATTTCAGATATATCTATAACATTTATTGCAATAAAATGAAATCTTATATCTACATATTTGGCCGCAATTATCTTTATTAACGAAAATAAATGATTATCTAAGGGATATTAATCGAAAACGTGGCCATTGAGGGTTTCAAAAATAGTGGAATTTGAAAATTATTGTAAAACCTTATTGGACAAATGCACTGGCGTATATTGTCTTGCTTAGGTTTTCTCACCACTTTTACCAAGGCCTGACGAATGGACTTATTACTTATAAATCAGCGGAAGGATAAAGCAAATCATCTCATTTTTCACTGCTATGAGCAATGTTCATACTTCGCGGGCTACCTATACGCCAGGTGGCTTCACTACCACGCAATGCACTCTAAACCAATGCTACCTCTATACCTTCTGACCTCCTTGACGTCAATGCGCCGACTGGACGAAATTGAGATGGTTATTTTGCATAATATCTTTGTATCATAGTATCATGTCACGTACCACAGACAACAGAAAAATTTGAGTTCACCATAAGGGTGTTCGAGCAGCGGTTCAAACCAGTCCCAAACCGTCAGACGCCTGCGCACTTCAATTTACGATGAAATAATTAATTCCCAACTACTAGTAAGATGTTCGTGCAGCAGTTTGACGATTTCCAAACTAGTTCGGTCTCAGTTTGAGACAGGCGCACTAAACACTGGTTTTGTGTTTTGTCCATGAGTCTTTCATGGTTCTCTCTTATCCTTGGTCATAAGACATATCTATCGGTATAATCATTTGCTCTATGACGATGAAATTGTAAGAAATTGGAAGGGGTAGTTTGCAAATTGCAGTTGGTGTTCGAGCACATGGTACAATAAGACCAGGTATCTTACATTGATGGACGCGTTTTCGTTCAGTTGACGCACCTCATCCGAAGTCCGCCATATTTGTTTTATCCCGCTTTCCAATTCAAATTAGAATATATTTTTGCTACGATTTTTGTGTATATCATCAACTAATCTTTTTATATTCATGCTTTTCATTCACTCTCTCATATTACGTATCAGAAGCAGAAATTATTAAATTTATATTTTTAATTAAAATTGACAGTATATTCGATTATACGGTGTAAATCACTTACGTTAACTATGATGTTATAGCAGAGAACAGAGATTCTGTTCTCTGGTTAAAGATATGAAAACTTGACGAAAGCCTTATTGATATTTTTTTTGAACTATAAAGTGGGATATTGTTTATAACCTTTTTCAGTGTGTCTTCGATTATTTTGTTTACTTGTAGAGATGTTTTTAAAGAGAGAGAAATGTTGGGTGTTACCATTATCTTGAATGTAGTGTTCTCTGCACATGAGTCACAAGAGTGTTCGTGTTCTCTGCACAAGACACAATATGACACTAAATATGGCGGATTTGGGATGACTCATGACTCTCGGAACATGAGGAATACCCCCATCAGACTCATATCTCATATATTTTAGTACAAAATTCTATTTTCGCGTTACTAATAAATTAATTTTTAATAACAAAAAATGGATGATAAAAACACATGTATTATTTGTAGATAGAAATATCAGCATGGATAAATATTAAACACAATATGGGTATGGCATTTAATCGTAATAAATGGTCGCAGATAGTGGAATGTGTCGCTTATTTTTGTAAATACGATGATTTTAATTGGGATGGGTCTCTTCAGCATATTTTACAGAATTGTTTGAAGCAAAAACTACATGTGATGGTAGCTAGAGCACCAAGAGTATTTCATATTGGAGAATGGTAGGCTCAATATTATCTATCACCGATATATATTGAATAGCGTGAATTTGAAATTGACAGACACAAAAAATAAATCAAAATACTTTAATTGTTTCCATTCATATACAGTTTTCTATAGTCCACAATAGAACAAAAAAAATCATTAAGCGACGTAACATTCTCAAAATAACTGTACATAAAATTTGTTTTATGGTTGTTAAATATTCTGTAATGAGCTTCTTTGGTTTTGGTGAGTTTTCTAATAATAACTTTTTTTTTCAGTTCCTAAAGACATAGATAATACGAATTTTTTCTTTTATTGGTGAAAAGAAAAAAATATCGTACAAATCTTGTAAATAACGGGTTGTTTGAATGTGTGTATGTAACACTAAGTTTTCATCAGTTCTCTCGAGCAATTTTCACCCTAATAGATTTTTTGAACGGAAAACTTTTTTAAATTATTTTAATATATTTTTAAATTATGTTCATCATAAGAATACAACTGTAAATCAACATCAAGTTAATCTGGTGAGTATTTGCATTATTATATTGCTTATTATTATGTGTATATAAGAATAACTGAAAATATATTTATATGCAAATGATTAAATCAAATTTATCTTCAGGTAAATAACAATCTAGATCTAGATGATAGATAACTGCAAGTATTTCAATTAGAATTAGGTACGCAGATGACATGGTAGTCCCTGCCCTGGCGGAATCAGTATCTACAATCTACCGACATCACATACATTACTTTATTAACACCTTAACTCAAGTAAGTACCACATTGGAATTGGAGATAAACAACTCAATAACTAGAATACTTGTTTTTAGTACAACTTCAGAAGAACATTTCCAACAACTGTGATTCCATCCAAAGTCCAAAGCATTTATTGAAGTAGTTGTATTGGTAAGGATGTAAATATGCAACTGGACCACTTAAAAGAGAATAGCAGAGATATCGAAATTGCGAGAACAAGATTTAGTGATATGTAGAAACTCTGCCAACCGAAATTATCCATCTTTATAAGGCATCGAACATGTCTGTGAAACATGAGACATGGTCATTGAAGATGAAATCTTGGCTGGGGAATATAAAAGACAAACATTACAAACAGTCTGAAACACAATGCTCACAAACGAGGCGAATTTGCCAAAGAGGACACCAATTTCAACAGAGATGGCAACAAAATCATTGTTGACACAGGTAAGTTTTATTTTATTATATATTAGATTATCTCTTAAATGAAGATGATACACTCATATATATTTACAGATTTACGTAGAAACTCGGAAAATTAGAGCACAAAATGGATGATGAACGAGAAGGTATCCTTTGCAGATCTTAGCAAGTTTTGGATCGAACATACGACCGTAGAATAAACCCACTATCCACCAAAATAGGACGATACAATTCTGAAGAAGCCTTGGTATTCAATTATGAATGTATAGATATTCATAAGTTAGAATGGTAAATGTAAATTAATGTGCATTTGTATGGGAAGCACCCAATTTTTGTAATTGTACGTAATTTTTATTTAATATATGAAGTTCTTCGCGAATGATTTGTTTTTTGTAATTTGGATTTATTGTATTAGCAAAACTTTCATTATTCTAATTATAGTTTTATTCAAGGCGAAAATTGCTGTAATACCTTAGAATGTATTACAGCAATTTTTGTGAACGCATCTTCTTATCATCAATTATTATTAAATGACACGATATTTTGAATATTCCTGCCATTTTTAAATCATTGATGTGAGCGCCATCTAAGACGCAGTCGCTGGAAAATGTGGACCAATGAATTGTTAGGGATCAAAAATGTATTATTGTATAAATTGAGTAGACCGTCTCTTCCCTCATTAGACTCACCACTACCCACAATTTGTCAGGTTCTTAGTTGGGTAATTTGGTAATCAGACATTACTGTGGAAAAGACCATTATTAATGATGAATGATGATTTCGAGATAAAATTCAGTATTTATTTTTTCTATGGATAGAAATACCACAAGCGTTTTGTTAATCAAATGTCATTTGTATAAGTTCGTTCAGTTTTGATATGTTTGTTTATACTGTGATATAACAGAGGCACAGGCTTGTAAGCTGTGACCGTGGTTTTGATTGGTTTCGTTAAATTTGTTATCTTCCTGAAAATATTTGTCATATTCGGCGATCTCAACATTCAATTTCAAAAATACTTGAAATACCCTGAGATCACTTGAAGTATTTCGTGATAAAAATATACCTGAAATTCCTCCGCAACTAAAAAACTTGAACCCACCAAATGAATGTTTCAAATTTAGTGTCGTGGGTTCGAAACTGTTTCAAAATACCTCAATAGAATCAAAAGCCATGCTTTAGGGTCTGATAGAATCTCTTTAAGTATGCTATATTTGATTGTACCTCAGATATTGGAGCAAATTACATATAATTTTTAACTTCTCTATTATATCTAATGGAAACATGCCTAAGTTAGACCTTTAGCAAAACGCGATAATCCAACTGAATTGTGCGCTTTAAGACCAATCCGCATTCTTCCAACTCTCTCGAAAGCGTTCGAAATGATAATTAAAGAAGAGGTAACGACATATATAAGTATGACTAATTTTATGACAGATGTTCAATCTGGATTCCGTCCCCAATACAGTACAACAACAGGACTGAGTCTGATTACAGTCGCGTCAGGGCTCTTGCTCCGTTTGTGTTTAAGTAAAGTCGTTCTTTTCTTTTTTATTTTATTTGTTTATTTTGTGAGGGCTCTAAATGCACAGTTAAATACAGAATCGCACCCGCACATAAAGTGAAAAGTAAACATTTTATCATTGCACGTTGGTTTTGGGATGAAAACGAAGGAAAGGTGGAAAGTGTTATCAATCAAATTAAATCACGCTTCATTAGTTTGCACCACTTTTTCCTTGTTATTATATTATTTGGTAAACGAAAAAACAATTCATTGGGATGTTTAACTGTCGTGCTTTGACATGGGGACAATAGATAAATTTGAATTGATTCTTTAACATTTTTGTTTTATTTCGCTTAAATTTTTATAATCAATCGATAAAAAAAAGGAAACTTCATTATTCATTTAAAGACTCAGGTTGGTTGAAAATGAATCAAATGAGAAAATGTTTTTCTTGTCACGAAAGAATGATTCGCGCAATAAATACCACTAAACAATGCCTACCACATGAACTCAAAAACTTCAGCTTGAGAAATTTTAAAAAAACATTTCAAAGTCGTCCTCGGAACAAGGTAATGATGTGTTTACTATTCTGATGACTCTTGCATTGATTTTTAGTACATGTATAATGACGTCTACGTACTAAAACTTTCATTATTAAAACATTTTGTCACTTATATATAAGAAATAAAAATTTACTAGTTTATATCTATACTTGTATTCTTGTATCTAACCCAATATATTAACTTGTTTTTATGTATACATACATAAATTATATTTGAAAGGTTTATATATACTTATGTATTTAATAGGTATGTGACTGGTAACAGATTTTATAGATTAGAGAGTATGTCCCAGGTTGGGTTTCAAAGTAGCTCTAATAGCTGAACTCCGCCCATTCATCATACTTGTTAACCTTTAAAATTGTAAACCACTGAATGTGATGAATAAAAGCATGTTATTATTAATATTATTATTATTATAAACACAATAATTGTAGTGTTTTGTATCTTGAAATCATCACACAAAATTAACGCTAACCCATAAACTACAATGGCTATTAAACAGCCATTGGTCCTGGCTACATTGAGAACTATGTGATTGGAGGTAGTGTTTTCTTTGGCTATATAAGTAATAACTAGTCGTGAAGACTTGTTAGAGACACTTTTGCGACCACGAAAACTCTGACAAAACAGACCTTAACAACCATTTATGTTTATAATCCAACATTCTGCTGATTTTTCTCGATACTCGGTAATATGTTTACAAAAGTCTATTGAACTACACCCATAAACTTACAAAGATGTAATGCAAACTTTATATAGTGAACATAATGTAAAACAAGTTTTGATTGAATCTTAATGAACTGTTGGGAAGCTTATACATAAGTTACAATTAAAAATATTGAAACAACTTGTAAGAGCATACTTTCTATGCTAGGAATATGCTTAGAGTATAAACGCAACATCTCTTATCTATGAAGCTTAGACTAAAGAACTAAAGTTTACGACTAGAGTAGCGAAACTTGGAGGAAGTCATGAGATAAAATATATTATAAGTGTTTTTCTCTGAGTCAAACTGATCGATTAAAATATTTTTTACAAAAAATTGGACCGACGTTATAGTTGATGCACTGAAAAGTATAAAATAATATTACTTCTATTGGTGATGGTACTTTTGAAGTTGTGCAGTTGCAGTTAGATTGATAGCTTTTGGCACCAACTTCACAAGTACCATCACCAATAGAAGTAATATTATTTTATACTTTTCAGTGCATCAACTATAACGTCGGTCCAATTTTTTGTAAAAAATATTTATTTCACACTTTTGAGTGTAACATTAGTCCCGAAAATCGTTGAACGTTCACTATACCATATCAATGAAGATAATACTTATCCTATTACCCACGTATATTCCTTGCTTGTAGTGGTTATTATTGAGATCTCAGAACATCGCGGCGGAAATACGCTTGAACATTTTAGTTGTTACCATTTAACACCGATTTAACTCGAAAACCGTAATTCTAAGGAAAAAATGTTCACTATAAATGTTGCTAAAAATAATTATATCTTTCATGTAGTATCGAAAAATTTTCAATTTTCGAAAGAAATTGTCCTCTCCACATAGCAAAAATACATATTTAACATGCGTCTATCTCGAAAACCGTAACACTTTTGAAAAAATGTTCAATTTAAACGTTTCCGGATATTTTCCTATCTTTAATTATACCAACTCAGATTTTCGATTTTCGAGAAAATTTGCCCCCACCACCCCTTCCGGGGCGGTTTTCGGAGGGAAGGAGATTTCGGATTTGCGTTTTTATGAATATGGGACCATTTCTCAATCTCCTTCTTTCAAATGAATCCAAGATCATCAAAATCGGAGATCGTCTACTATATAAAAGGCGCGCACGAACCAAAAAAATAAAAAAAATAAAAATAAAGCAGACAGTCGAATTGTATACCTCCTCCGTTCGGGGTTCGTCGGTCAAAAATAAGAGGAGAGCACAGTTCATCTTAAAATCTATTGAATAACATACATGATCATTATTTACATTTTTATTGCAGCTTTCTATTATGCTGACTGATTTGTTTTCTTCTTATTTAAATGATCTTCGTTTTCAAACGATATACATCTCTTAACTTGAAATGCCCCTAGATTATTCACAAGTTTTATATTGTTACTATGATTATAATTTTCTGTTTCTATATTATTTACACGTTGAATTAATTCAGCGATTTCTCTCTTTTGATTAGCAACTTCAAGTTTTAGTTTATTAACTTCCTTCATTAAAGGATTATCAAAAAAATATATTTGGCATATTTTATGAAGGTCGAATTCTTCTAGATCCGACAGTGTCAGCTTTCTATCAAATTTTCTTGACTTCATAAATTCTCCCAATGTTTTAAATATTTGGTTTTTGGATTCACCATCATGCGTTGCCTCAGCAGGGTTATTGTTATTGCCGGCGGTGTCACTTACAGTTCTTCTACTAAGCAACTCTTTGATTTCTCTCTCTATGAAAAATCAGGGACATAAAGATATTTCATTCTTAAAATTTCTATAAAAATTCTTACCAAGTTTGTCAAAAAACTCTTCAACGTTGATGATATTGAAAGACATAGTAACAGTGTAACACACTGATTTAAAATTGAATTGAAAAACTACTACTTGAACTACTTGATTCTTTTTTACATTTCTACTTCTACTCATTTTAGGCCATAAAACCTAAATTTTAAAGATCTTTAAATATCCTTTGTTTCAAGGTTTAACTGTCACTAAATAGTAAGGGTGTTCGAGCAGCGGTTCAAACCAGTCCCAAAGCGTCAGACGCCTGCGCACTTCAATTTACGATGAATAATTTATTCCCAAGTACTAGTAAGATGTTCGAGCAGCAGTTTGACGATTTCCAAACTAGTCCGGACTCAGTTTGAGACGGCGCAGTTGAAGCATCTTCGTCTTCTTAGAGTATAGTGTTCTCTGTTGTTGGAGAAATCCCTTTCAGAGAATACTACCACAGTCCTAAACTAAACCCTGGTTTGTGTTTTGTCCATCAGTCTTTCATTGATGTTCTCTCTTATCTTTGGTCATAAAACATATCTATCGGCAAAGTCATTTGTTCTATGACAACGAAATTGTAAGAAAGTAGAAGAGGTAGTTTGCAAACTGCAGTTTGGTGTTCCAGCAAAACAAAATCCCAAACTGTTTCATACCGCACATGCGCATTTTAAACAGTTATCAAACCGTCCCCAACTACTGCTCGAACAGCCTTATTATTGAGTTCAACTTATTCTTCACACCTTCGCAGCTATTTTACATTCCATGCATGATATGTTTTTATACTATGGACTCATGTTCTTGATATTCGAAATTATGTAATGTGTGTTGCGTGTTGATTACATTTTTCAGAAATATGAAATATTTAATTTGCGTGTTCCTGTTTTTGAGATAATAACGATAAACATTGTTAATTATATGAAATTCTTGAAGGCGACAACATGGATGCAATTAAAATTTTAAAACATCTTCTCACTAAAAAAATACAACCACAGATGAAAATTACAACCCTACACGGCCGTTATTTGGTAACAAGCATTTGATCATTCGATCCAACGGAATTTATCTATGATTCGATCGCTTCGACACAGAGAACACCTACCTCCTTCGACATCACGGAGATAAATAAACAGAGAGAACATACAATTATTGTATGTTATCTCTGGTAGGAAGTGACGTAGCAGTAGCACATAAAGAATTATACTTTATACTGTTGTAGTGTTCTCTGGCTGCTCGGCTGTGAGTGTGAATCCCGTAGAAAGTGGTGGTGGTGGATCGGTAGTATTCGGTAGGTATGTTTTCTCCAGAGAAAACATACCTCCAAGTTTTCTCTGATCGGTAGTTTCAGGTAGTTTGTTGTGTTTATGTTGCAATATGTAAGTATTTCTTTCTCAGTTTATTTTAGCTTCAGAAATCGATAGTATTCTTCTCACTGAGTCTACTGATACTAGGTTTATTATGCGTAATTGAAAATAAATACAATGTTATGATTGCGGATGTTGATTTTAGTGCATTAGTTTGTATTTTTGACTTACCTTCATATTATCCTGTATTGTTGATATACAGTACTATAGATAAATTCAAAGAATCCAACAAGCTGAATCGATATCGATCGACACTTGCTATTGGAAAATTGGAAAATAAGAATGCTAATTCACTATTACTAACTTTGGTTGGATTAAGGTTAGGTGAATTTTAGACTTCATCTTCAGATGTTGAGCTTTCTCTCTTTGTAATTATTACTACCAGAGACTTACTACCACAGCTAATTGTTAGGAACTGATGTCAATCGATTCAGGTTTTCACTACATTTGATTTACAATTGGTGTCCGTAGTCCGTATATAAATAGTTTATCTATGTATTAGTTTAGCCTATGGTTGTCCGTTGACTCAGTTCATCAAGTAATATCGATTTTTCTTAAATGTTGGAAACACGCTTTCTTAAACTAAATCCTTAATAATTAATTATAATAATTATTAACTAAATTCTGACTGCACGTACGTTACATAACCTCATTAATCTGGAAAATCAGTATCAAAACCACTTCTCTCAGTCTAGGGCTCCGTATAATCACAGCATCTGTTATCTATTACCGGTGTAACTTTTGGCTTACACATGAATGCTTCCAAGATAAGGTAAATTGATTTTGTTGCAATATTTTTGTTATCAGAGACTTCATTTTGGTATTTGTATATTTCAGACCTCAGACCTTTATCCGTTGATCTACCAGATGGGAAATGTTTGTTTATTGAAAAAAATAGTGAAGGAACCACTTATATCAATAAAATTGTCTCAAACTCATCCTTCGATCGAGATAATGGAGAGAATGCAGAAGTAAGCATTACATTTCATTTTATAAATATATTTTGATTAAAAGACAGTCAATGTACCTACTGATATGATCTGCATCTAATCACCGAAAAGATGATGCCGCATAATAATGAAGTTATTTTATTGTTGTTAAAAATATAGTTCAACAAAGTATTTACATGATGGCATTTGTCATTTTATTCCTTTATTCGATGTTTTCGAATATTGGACGGAGTGCATCATGAAGCTCTAACGGCACTGATCCATTACTTCTACACGTCCAAACTGCTCATAACTGAAGTAAAGGTCCGATATCTACTACGTGCATCAGAGTTATTTGTTTTGACTGATGTTCTCCATGCCTGTTCTCATTTTCTGGAGGTAAATCACGCTAAATTTAAATTTTGTATAGAGTATTTGTATTTCCTTTTGGTAGTTCCCAATGAACTGCAAGTAAGTCTTCCTCGATATTATGAATCGATTAAATATGGCTACTTATTTGAGTGATTGAATCAAAGTTTATTTTAAACATTCAATATCTAGGAGAGAAGAATTTAAATGAATTATTATTTATCTTAGGTCTTCAATTCTGTCATAGCTCGGATCAAGCATGATATAGAAAAACGAAAACAATATCTGGTGTCATTGATGGAGATAGTTTGTCTCCGAGAAATCTTATTCAGAATGTGCAAGGAGAACCTTTATTTAAAACAAACACAGACTGTTGGGATTTGGAAGCTATGAATTATCATTACATAAAAGGTGAAATATTCAAAATGTATTTTCTAGTCATATAAATAAGAATTAATTGAATGATCATTTATTTTTATCTGCAGTTTTCCGCCCATTTCTGAATTGAATTTTCTCAAGTTTTATGTCTTGAAATATTTTTGACATATTAAAGGAAAATGACTTTTCGACCAATCGAGAAATTAAGAATTTTTTTGACGTTTTGATTCATAGTTTTTAAGTACACATAGCAAAAATACATATATGTATTTGAGAGTTTAACATGCCTCTATCTCGGAAACCGTAACTCTTTTGAAAAAATGTTCAATTTAAACGTTTCTGGATATTGTCCTATCTTTAATTATACCAACTCAGATTTTCGATTTTCGAGAAAATTTGTCCCCCACCCCCTTCGGGGACGGTTTTCGGAGGAAAGGAGATTTCGGATTTCCGTTTTTATGAATATGGGACCATTTCTCAAGCCTTCTCTCATGGATGAACCGAGTACGATTACTATATAAAAGGCGCGCACAAACCAGAAAAAAGCACACAGTCGAATTTTATACCTCCTCCATTCGGGGTTCGACGGTCAAAAAGGGAATTGGCTGACTTCCGAGATTAAAGATAGCAAGCTCTGATATAAGTGTTTTATAATTATTTTAGTTATCAGTTTCTATTTCGTAAAATGTATCTCCTTCAAAAATACAAATGATTAATTTATGGCATGTTTCTAATATGTGTTAGAATTATATTGAAAATCAGAGGAGAGTTTTCGAAGAAAATGAGGTAAGCATATATCAGAGTAGTACAAATGAGAAAAACTACAGCAGGGTCTAACATTGCGAGCCATTGCGTTATTAGTGCAACGATTCTATATTCTTTTCTAGTTATCTGATTACCAATCGCTCAGTAAACATTGATGGTACTCTTGTGTAGTAAACGAAATGAAAAATGTCCATAATAGTATGGGGTGAATCAAAAGGTTATGTCTGTTTATGTTACATTATTGTTTACTGATTACAGAGACAACTTATTGATTACCTGTCAACTTTCTGATTAGTAAGCGATTACTTTTCAGAGACTTATACGGACATTTATTGAATTTCATATTAATATAGCAGATACTATTTGTTGTAATTCTATCATAAATTTTTGCAGTAATCAACGTAATTCCTGTGCCTGTTTTTTATGCCTTCTTCACTTTCTAAACTTTAAAAATTTCATGATTTTCACTTGTATTGACAATATGTAAATTTGTTGTATAGGTACTTGACTAATTTTTTGAACAATTTTTATTTCGTAGTTAGATTTTAAAATATATGAAGAAAATACAAAAAAATTACGAGTCTATTTTGAAAATAAAAAAAATATATTCAAAAATTGTTTTCAAATTTCCCGCTTGAATTCTAAAAACGGCTGCAAAGTCACAATCTCCCTTAGTGTCCCATGGTATTAAAGAAAGGAGGAATAGAGCAGAGAACACTATCTGACCAGAGAGAAGACACAATATTGTATGTTCTCTCTGAGATGGATTTATTCATCGACTTGATTACTACGTCACTATCTTGGTCGATTTTGATAGGCGTTCGCAGTCACGTGATAATGGGTATGAAATTAAAATTATTTAAATTGATTATATTTTAAATTCTAAGAGAAATTTAACCTGCATAATGTGATTTTTGGTATGTTAGGACTACCTAATATGATCTGAACATCACTTTATATTGAAATCCATTAATGTCAAGTTCATTTCTAAATTGATAAAATTCAACTGGAGATAATTTACATATTGGTGGTTCAGACACAGAAGAGAGATGTCTGAACGTGTTCGATGTGGCAAATGAGAAGTGGTCGGAGTGCAGCAACACTTTTTGTAAGGTAGAGAAGATGCGGCTGCAGCCGGCTGCTACCATTCTAGACAATATTCCCACAGGTGGGAAGAAAGGAGACTTATTTAAAGTCATGCGAGAGGTTCGATCTTGAAACTGGGCAGTGGACAAAATTAAATAATATTTATTGGCAAATAACTGTACTCGTTTTTACCAACTTCTGATTTACATAACGATAGAGTTAGTTTTAATTATTTTTCAGGTTTCAGAAATCCACGATTTCTACATAAATAAGCCAATAGTTCAAATTTCAAGTTCCTTTCGTAGCAATCCTCATCAAAATGTTTGGAGCAAATTCGCGCATTTTTTATGTTGACCTTATCTGCCCGTTTATAAGCATTTTCCCATTGTTTGCTAACATTTTCGTCCTTTGGAAACCGAGAATACATTGAATCTGCGGTGAAGACCACAGACATATAAACAAGGGAGACAGAACTTTCCATTCATAAATTTCGTTTGTTTACAATCAGACATCTTTTCCAAACATAAACGAGTTAGAAAGAGATCGCTTTAAAAAACGACAACACTGTTACCTTAGCGTCTACTGTTGAAATCATCTTTGCCATTGGCGTGCAGTTTTTAGGGGTTAATAAAAAATAGAAAAAATATTTAGCATTTTATTCATAAATCTACGTACATTTGTAGAGAAACTAATTCAACATGTTATGTATATTTCTATAAAACAAGAAATCAATAAATATGCATATCTTTAGCCTATTCTTAAGCAACTTCAAACTATAGATTATCATATTATTAAACAGTTTAGTTGAAACAATGAATCACAAACTACATAAATGTATGGATGTTAGACATATACATGATAGTAGATTTAGGCACCCAAACATATTTCTTACAGGCTTCATTCTTAGAACTTGCTGAGGATAGATAGATAGATAATATTTTATTGTTCCAGATATAATCTCCTGAATAAGGTAGAATATGCCAAAAAAAATATACGTACAACAACATTTGTTTGCATTAAACTAGGATAATTGCAATATCTAGAAAGAAAAACATTTTACTGCCTAACTCTAGGAACTCTTGTGTTCAATAATATGCTTTGTTCAGAAGAAATTTCTTTAATTTTGCTTTTAACTGTTCCAATGGCAGTTTGAATTGCAAGAAAGTTTATTTCAAAATTTTCTTGATGGAAAAATCAGCATTTTTTATGTAGCTAAATTATATTATATTAGTCTTTAAATCTTGTTTTTAACCATGTATACCTGTGCTATTTTCAAACAAATCGGGGTTTTTCTTAACAAAAATAATAGATTCTATGATATAGAGACCATAAATTATTGTTGGTACTTTATGTTTTGTGAACAGTCACATTAGTCAGAAAATGCTTACAGTTCAATGCTGGCATAATTGTAACTTCTTTGACATTTGATGGACCACCTACAAATTTGAACTTGGTAAAGACATTGGAAGCAGATTTTACAAATCTAGTGGAATTAAGAACAAATTTTAAGTATTCGATCACGAACGATGGTGTGTATATTATATATACCTATATAATTTATAACTCGTTTGATCAAGTGGAACTTAACAAAGTAAGTGAAAACAAAATATAGAAGTAGGTACTACACGCTGCAAATAAGATTCGGATAGGCAATTTTAGTAGAAGCTATAAAAATTCAAGGTTCGTTTAGTAACCTAAATAATTACCAAAAATGTTAGCGATACTATAAGCTTCCCTTGGGAAAAATTCGATAATACCTGATTTTAAGGACACGGCAATATCGGTTTGACGTAAAATTCTGTAGATGTTTTGATCAACTGTATTGCTTGTAAGAATAAAATATCTTTATACTTACAAATTTGAGGGTCCAGCAGTATTCTGTTCAACGGGGATTTTAGGCGGATCAGAAAATTTCAGATATGAAAACGTCTATAAGAACAAAACATACATGTATAAAATCTAATCAAATTTAATTGCACCTGGTTGTAGTAATGAGCCGTTTCTAGAATTGGACCAGTATTTTAATACTTTATATACTTTTCCTACAAATGTATTCAATATCTTGCAAAAATAATTGTTTATTTTAAATTCTTGAGTTTACCATATACAACAATGTAAAATTAACTTACCCATGAGATTTTATATATGATAACTCACTGACGGTTGAGTCGGAACTAAAAAATAAATACTTTCATTAAAATATACACCAGGTAAGGAGTGTTTTTTACCTGAAAGACAAGGGCTAAGTAAAAACGGTGGTATTAAATTGGGGCTCAGCAGTTGGTCTTATTTGTATTCGCCCGGTTATCTCAGTAGTAATTATATCACTTTGATCAAAGTGATCTGAGCAAATTTGGGCAGACTTTATTAGATGCTGGTTACCCAACTCTAAGATCGAAATCCACCTCGCTCTGCGTTCTGCATTTACAGGAAAGCTACAATAATTAACAAAAAGTATTATATATATTATTTTAACTCACCCCTTATTACACAAGGTCGTTTAATAATAATTTGAAGTCCCCTAAACGTGCAGTAATACAATATTAGCATTACACAACTATATTGAGCTTTTAGGACTGACGTTGATGAAATAACGCAATAATTATATTATTGCAGAAAGTTTCTGCAGGTTTGAATTTATTTGATGCAATGATTGCGAATCTGGGCATTTATAAGTTTTTAAGTACATATTCAAATTCAGCAAGATAATAAAGCTACTATGACTTGCGTGACTAACAATATAAATATTGTGCAAAATTTATTAAACGTCTTGGAAGCCCTTTAACTTCTTTGTAACTACACCACTGTTCATATGCATATGATCTGACTTACGCGGTTGGAATATCCATTTTTCTTGCACACCACGCACTGGAGAACCATAGTGTAGAGCAAATATAGATAAATAAAAGTTTTATTTCTATAAATATACTCAAAATCGAAGAGAATCACAAGATGGCACAAAGACCGCAACTCAACGCTGTAAATCTAACGATGAATGAATTTAGAACAATGACGTTTGTCATAGTAAATTATGAGTAAATACAACCGGCCAGCGTGGCCACAATTATTTACCCAGTATCTTACAATTTAATTTGATTATAAAAATATACATAATTTTGGGGATTAAAGAAACGTATTTTAATAAAGAAACGTAAACATTTATTAAATATAATAGTTTTACTTGAGTATCACTTAAACGCGCTTATTTTAAAACAATAATTTTGCTTTCGTTCCGAACTCAATCGGTAAATCTAGGGCAGACCGCGTAAGTCCGCCAACACTGCTTTTTGTTGAAAAAGATGTGTGATCGCAGCAAAATGTAGACAGTTCTGTCTCCCTTGTTTATATGTCTGTGGTGAAGACTGATAGTCTGTGTGGCATCCAGCTATGGCACAACGCATTTTGATAATTATTTAAATATAATAAAGCAATAAACAAAAGCACAACCTCACACCGACAAACAAATCAAATGAGAGTTGAGCTACTTCGTACGAACAAGCTAACCACATGACGTCAACGCGTAGATTTAGGCTCCGCCCAGAATGCGCAATATCATATCTTTGTATCATGTGTATAACCTATACCACTGACGTGACAGTTGGTGACAGTTAGGGCACATAATGGTGGGCGGTGATAATTATACAGTGCTCTTGTTGCGCTACAACCCTTGCGCTCTGAGATAGTTCACTGTTCGATTAAAAGATATTGTTTACCAAATTCCCCAACAACCAGAAATAACATGATTAAAAATTATAAAATTATGAAATATTATGACTAAATCTCAAAAAAAGACAGATAAATAAAACTAAATATCGGATTAATAGCGTCTCTTGAAAATTGTATTATAACAAAATTTTCATTCATCGATATTTTTGTCTCGGAATAAGATATTGAGATGTAGTTTTCACTAGCCTATTTCAGTATCATTTCACAACATTTTTATGATAAAAAAGTCGTATTATTGCATTTAATTTCAAGAGAATTTAGCAATTTTATGTAATTATATAGAGAAACGCACTCTAGTGGCATCACTAAGAAATACACATATTACGAGTAAGATGGATTTGATGGAGCAATAAACTATTTTTCCAACAAAACTAACCTTGCTAAAATCCGTTCATTCGTTAAGAAGTTACAGCTGTTTATTTAAAATAACATTGAATCACCCCCCCACTTTATTTCAACAGATACGTCAATTAGTTGTTCTAAACGAAAAATCTCAAATTAAGCTTAGCTTTAAAAACCATATATTTTTTTGGTACATTTACTAGTTAAAATCACTTTACAAGTTGAACATGGCGGATACGCCCCCTAGTGGGCATCTTGGAAATCTGAAAATATTTTCCATGATCTTGGTCACTTTAGTCAAAACTTTTTTTACCGCAGGTCTCTATGATGAATAGCTCCCGAGATACGGCACTTTGCATTCTTATCTGGCCACCCTGTACATCGTTTTGTAAATTTGAGGCGAAAACCGAGCCAGCTTCGTTAACCAGGTGACTAAGGCGCTACCGTCGAAAATGAGTATTTTGTAGAATAATTCAACATTCGACTATCAGGTGACCAAAAATGGCTATATGTACTTATGTGTTCCTAGAGTCTATCAACGGCAATCACCAGCCCGCTGCCCGCTAGAACACATAAGTACCTATAGCCGTTTCTGGTCGCCTGATAGCCGAATGTTGAATTATTGTACAAAATCATTTTTGACGGTAGCGCCCTCGTCACTTGGTTAACCAAGCTCACTCGGTTTTCGCCTCAAATTTACTATACGATGTACACTTATATGTAGTATCTATCTTCTTTGCTGTAGTCTTTCCAGTACCACCATTCTATCGCATCTTGATTGTTAACTAATAATCTAGTATTGTGTATTATATTATTATTACCATATATTCGAATTTAACCCAACATGTTAGAAAATTTCACCCTGGTAAATTAAAGGCATTTATACTAAATCTGAGGGGATGATTATTTTCCTTCCCTAAATGCAGATTATTTACTCTCTTGACAGCTTCCAGTTCAAATGCATGGAACAGACCTCATAACATTTTTATGATAAAGCGTTAAGAAATAATGATAAATAATGGCTGTTGTAGTTTGTTGTTGTAGACACAACTTCAAAATTACCAGCATCAATAGACTTAATATTATTTTGTCTTTTTCAGTGTAACATTACGAAAACTTTCACTAATAGAAGATATATAGGCTTAGGCCGGATTTTCATGGATCCGTCGGTACGTCGATACGTCAGAGCTCCCATTGGTTGTAAAATTCAGCTTCTCATTGGTTAATTGGTTAAATTTTTCGGACGTTTTGACATGCGCATGCATCCGACAATACGACAAGTCTGAATGTATATACATTGTTGCTAGATGTTTTATTAAATACGGTATAAGAAACCATTGATGGTTATTCACAGTTGTAGAATTCATGCTTTTCTGGCAAAAACAGAAATGTACTAAAACAAAACCAAGTATTATTAGGTTATACATATATTTTCGTCATATTGCACGCCTTTTCTGTCTTATACAAGAACATTTGACCTATTCACCTTTTGTAATGTTTCAATCTGGCAACATTGATTTCATTACGAAAAAAAAAATTCAGATTGATACTTGCTATCAGAGTCTCTGTTGCTATGGTCAGAAAGCAAACACTAGTTTGTTTTTGTGGCTTGGGTGCAATTTTGTTTACCACGATGGTCTTGTCTTCCCTAGGTCCCACCAAAACGCAACATCTCTTACCTATGGGTCCCACTAACTTCAGTGAATTATCAAATATTCACTGGACATCCTCAGATAATTAAAATACTTTTCAATATCAGCTAGTCTCAGTTCATTTAATAAATTATGATAAGCGCCCTGTTCTTTTCTGCATTTAAAAATGTTTCTGATCCACAATCTTTTTGATTTACCAATTTTTTACTTTCTGATTATAAGCAAAATGTATTAAAGTGTAATATTATTTGTTTTTCGTCATTTCGTATTTATAACTTTATAATAAACAAAAGAAACTTGAAATTCAAGCAACACAAGCAACAGGCAACTGTCAGAAAAGTGAGGTTAAAGAGAATCCGATATCGGACAAAAGTTAAATTTTAACTTCTTCCGTCATCGGATACATTGAGCTATATCGGATCGACGGATGACGGATCCATGAAAATCCACCCTTAGGCTTCCTTTTTTGCATTGGGGATTCTGGTATTTGGAGATTCACGTCATTGGCTGAAATGTTCACGTGACCATAGCGAGAAACGTCAAAATCGCCGAATCTCCAAATACCCAAGAAGTTCATTCAAGTTCAACTTTCTGACAGTCTCCACAATTACGCGAACGCGCACTTTTCAATTGGTTTGCTTGCGTCGGCTTGTTGTCATCTCATCAGATTAAATTAAATTTATAAATATTAACTGAGGACTGTGGTTTTAGAAAAACAACTTCAAATATAGAAGAGCAGTTGATCAAACGACAAACATCGTCTGCTGGACCGTCTTCATCAATTGCTTTTTTTCTTAAATAGAATATTTAATACTAAGAATGATTTGTTCACAATTAACATAATTTTTCATATCGTATAATTTTTTTGGCAAATTTTATTAACATGTTGAAATATAGGTTCACATCATCGCCATATTACTTTGTTAGATACGTACTATAACTGTAGAAAAAGTTATAATAATGTGTACACTATTCATATTATATAAATTAGTTCATTTAAAAAGTCCTTATTTCTACTAAAAGCAACTTGAAAGCGCAAATAGCCATATCTTGTCCCGTTAATTTCAAATTCTACTAACCGCATGACGTCAATCAAGTAGGATAGAAAATACGGAGGGAGTACTTAAGTTATAAAGTGAAGCCGCGCGGAATTTAGGCAACCCGTCAAGTATGATGACTGGTGCGGACGTTAACAAAGGGAACTTGCAAGAAAATCATCAGTTTTGCTGATGTTCTGCTTTTTTGCTTGCTATAAGGAAGAGACATGACAAAAAGAAGTCACAGCGTTTATTGTATTATCGTTTAGAGTACCACCTACAATCTTATAATATAAATTTTATATACGATACTTATAAAATTAATTACTACCTAAATCCGCAAAAAAAGAAACTCACATGATTTTACAAAACAAACAACACATTAATGTCCTTTAAACAAAATTAACTTATTTTAAAACTGCCTCCTAATTTCAGATATATCTATAACATTTATTGCAATAAAATGAAATCTTATATCTACATATTTGGCCGCAATTATCTTTATTAACAAAAATAAATGATTATCTAAGGGATGTTAATCGAAAACGTGGCCATTGAGGGTTTCAAAAATAGTGGAATTTGAAAATTATTGCAAAACCTTATTGGACAAATGCACTGGCGTATATTGTCTTGCTTAGGTCTTCTCAGCACTTTTACCATGGCCTGACGAATGGACTTATTACTTATAAATCAGCGGAAGAATAAAGCAAATCATCTCATTTTTCACTGCTATGAGCAATGTACATACTTCGCGGGTTACCTATACGCCAGGTGGCTTCACTACCACGCAATGCTATCTAAACCAATGCTACCTCTATACCTTCTGACCTCCTTGACGTCAATGCGCCGACTGGACGAAATTGAGACGGTTATTTTGCATAATATCTTTGTATCATAGTATCATGTCACGTACCACAGACAACAGAAAAATTTGAGTTCACCATAAGGGTGTTCGAGCAGCGGTTCAAACCAGTCCCAAACCGTCAGACGCCTGCGCACTTCAATTTACGATGAAATAATTGATTCCCAACTACTAGTAAGATGTTCGAGCAGCAGTTTGACGATTTCCAAACTAGTTCGGTCTCAGTTTGAGACAGGCGCAGTTGAAACTTCTTCTTCTTCTTAGAGTTGTTGTTGTTGGACTAATCCGTTTCAGAGAACACTGCCTCAGTCCTAAACTAAACACTGGTTTTCTGTTGTGTCCATGAGTCTTTCATTGTTCTCTCTTATCCTTGGTCATAAGACATATCAATCGGCATAATCATTTGCTATATGACGATGAAATTGTATGAAATTGGAAGGGGTAGTTTGCAAATTGCAGTTGGTGTTCGAGCACATGGTACAATAAGACCAGGTATGATACATTGATGGACGCGTTTTCGTTCAGTTGACGCACCTCATCCGAAGTCCGCCATATTTGTTTTATCCCGCTTTCCAATTCAAATTAGAATATATTTTTGCTACGATTTTTGTGTATATCATCAACTAATCTTTTTATATTGATGCTTTTCATTCACTCTCTCATATTACGTATCAGAAGCAGAAATGATTAAATTTATATTTTTAATTATTGATATTTTTTTTAACTATAAAGTGGGATATTGTTTATAACCTTTTTCAATGTGTCTTCGATTATATTGTTTACTTGTAGAGATGTTTTTAGAGAGAGAGAAATGTTGGGTGTTACCATTATCTTGGATGGAGTGTTCTCTGCACAAGAGTCACAAGAGTGTTCGTGTTCTCTGCACATGACACAATATGACAATAAATATGGCGTATTTGGGATGACTCTCGGAACATGAGGAATACCCCCATCAGACTCATATCTCATATATTTTACTACAAATTTCTATTTTCGCGTTACTAATAAATTAATTTTTAATAACAAAAAATGGATGATAAAAACACATGTATTATTTGTAGATAGAAATATCAGCATGGATAAATATTAAACACAATATGGGTATGGCATTTAATCGTAATAAATGGTCGCAGATAGTGGAATGTGTCGCTTATTTTTGTAAATACGATGATTTTAATTGGGATCTGTCTCTTCAGCATATTTTACAGAATTGTTTGAAGCAAAAACTACATGTGATGGTAGCTAGAGCACCAAGAGAATGGCAGGCTCAATATTATCTATCACCGATATATATTGAATTGCGTGAATTTGAAATTGACAGACACAAAAAATAAATCAAAATACTTTAATTGTTTCCATTCATATACAGTTTTCTATAGTCCAAAATAGAAAAAAAAATCATTAAGCGACGTAAGATTCTCAAAATAACTGTACATAAAATTTGTTTTATGGTTGTTGAATATTCTGTAATGAGCTTCTTTGGTTTTGGTGAGTTTTCTAATGATAACTTTTTTTTCAGTTCCAAAAGACATAGATAATACGATTTTTTTCTTTTATTGGTGAAAAGAAAAAAATATCGTACAAATCTTGTAAATAACGGGTTGTTTGAATGTGTGTATGTAACACTAAGTTTTCATCAGTTCTCTCGAGCAATTTTCACCCTAATAGATTTTTTGAACGGAAAACTTTTTTAAATTATTTTTATATATTTTTAAATTATGTTCATCATAAGAATACAACTGTAAATCAACATCAAGTTAATCTGGTGAGTATTTGCATTATTATATTGCTTATTATTATGTGTATACAAGAATAACTGAAAATATATTTATATGCAAATGATTAAATCAAATTTATCTTCAGGTAAATAACAATCTAGATCTAGATGATAGATAACTGCAAGTATTTCAATTAGAATTAGGTACGCAGATGACATGGTAGTCCCTGCCCTGGCGGAATCAGTATCTACAATCTACCGACATCACATACATTACTTTATTAACCCCTTAACTCAAGTAAGTATCACATTGGAATTGGAGATAAACAACTCAATAACTAGAATACTTGTTTTTAGTACAACTTCAGAAGAACATTTCCAACAACTGTGATTCCATCCAAAGTCCAAAGCATTTATAGAAGTTGTTGTATAGGTAAGGATGTAAATATGCAACTGGACCACTTAAAAGAGAATAGCAGAGATATCGAAATAGCGAGAACAAGATTTAGTGATATGTAGAAACTCTGCCAACCGAAATTATCCATCTTTATAAGGCATCGAACATGTCTGTGAAACATGAGACATGGTCATTGAAGATGAAATCTTGGCTGGGGAATATAAAAGACAAACATTACAAACAGTCTGAAACACAATGCTCACAAACGAGGCGAATTTGCCAAAGAGGACACCAATTTCAACAGAGATGGCAACAAAATCATTGTTGACACAGGTAAGTTTTATTTTATTATATATTAGATTATCTCTTAAATGAAGATGATACACTCATATATATTCACAGATTTACGTAGAAACTCGGAAAATTAGAGCACAAAATGGATGATGAACGAGAAGGTATCCTTTGCAGATCTTAGCAAGTTTTGGATCGAACATACGACCGTAGAATAAACCCACTATCCACCAAAATAGGACGATACAATTCTGAAGAAGCCTTGGTATTCAATTATGAATGTATAGATATTCATAAGTTAGAATGGTAAATGTAAATTAATGTGCATTTGTATGGGAAGCACCCAATTTTTGTAATTGTACGTAATTTTTATTTGATATATGAAGTTCTTCGCGAATGATTTGTTTTTTGTAATTTGGATTTATTGTATTAATAAAACTTTCATTATTCTAATTATAGTTTTATTCAAGGCGAAAATTGCTGTAATACCGTAGAATGTATTACAGCAATTTTTGTGAACGCATCTTCTTATCATCAATTATTATTAAATGACAGGATATTTTGAATATTCCTGCAATTTTTAAATCATTGATGTGAGCGCCATCTAAGACGCAGTCGCTGGAAAATGTGGACCAATGAATTGTTAGGGATCAAAAATGTATTATTGTATAAATTGAGTTGACCGTCTCTTCCCTCATTAGACTCACCAATACCCACAATTTGTCAGGTTCTTAGTTGGGTAATTTGGTAATCAGACATTACTGTGGAAAAGACCATTATTAATGATGAATGATGATTTCGAGATAAAATTCAGTATTTATTTTTTCTATGGATAGAAACACCACACGCGTTTTGTTAATCAAATGTCATTTGTATAAGTTCGTTCAGTTTTGATATGTTTGTTTATACTGTGATATAACAGAGGCACAGGCTTGTAAGCTGTGACCGTGGTTTTGATTGGTTTCGTTAAATTAGTTATCTTCCTGAAAATATTTGTCATATTCGGCGATCTCAACATTCAACTCCAAAAATACTTGAAATACCCTGAGATCACTTGAAGTATTTCGTGATAAAAATATACCTGAAATTCCTCCGCAACTAAAAAACTTGAACCCACCAAATGAATATTTCATCCTTGTTTCAAATTTAGTGTCGTGGGTTCGGAAACTGTTTCAAAATACCTCAATAGAATCAAAAGCCATGCTGTAGGGTCTGATAGAATCTCTTTAAGTATGCTATATTTGATTGTACCTCAGATATTGGAGCAAATTACATATAATGTTTAACTTCTCTATTATATCTAATGGAAACATGCCTAAGTTAACCTAACCTAAGTAAACCTTTAGCAAAACGCAATAATCCAACTGAATTGTGTGCTTTAAGACCAATCCGCATTCTTCCAACTCTCTCGAAAGCGTTCGAAATGATAATTAAAGAAGAGGTAACGACATATATAAGTATGACTAATTTTATGACAGATGTTCAATCTGGATTCCGTCCCCAATACAGTACAACAACAGGACTGAGTCTGATTACAGTCGCGTCAGGGCTCTTGCTTCGTTTGTGTTTAAGTAAAGTCGTTCTTTTCTTTTTTATTTTATTTGTTTATTTTGTGAGGGCTCTAAATACAGAATCGCACCCGAACATAAAGTGAAAAGTAAACATTTTATCATTGCACGTTGGTTTTGGGATGAAAACGAAGGAAAGGTGGAAAGTGTTATCAATCAAATTAAATCACGCTTCATTAGTTTGCACCACTTTTTCCTTGTTATTATATTATTTGGTAAACGAAAAAACAATTCATTGGGATGTTTAACTGTCGTGCTTTGACATGGGGACAATACAATATAATAATATGTAATAACTAAAATACGACTTGAACGGCATAAGTGACTACACAATTAATAAATCTGTACGAACTCGGCGAATAACGCGCTGCATCTTTTCAAAGTCCCATAACTATTTAATTTTTAGAGATAAATTTGATTCTTTAACATTTTTGTTTTATTTCGCTTAAATTTTTATAATCAATCGATAAAAAAAGGAAACTTCATTATTCATTAAGGACTCAGGTTGATTGAAAATGAATCAAATGAGAAAATGTTTTTCTTGTCACGAAAGAATGATTCGCGCAATAAATACCACTAAACAATGCCTACCACATGAACTCAAAGACTTCAGCTTGAGAAATTTTAAAAAAACATTTCAAAGTCGTCCTCGGAACAAGGTAATGATGTGTTTACTATTCTGATGACTCTTGCATTGATTTTTGGTACATGTATAATGACGTCTACGTACTAAAACTTTCATTATTAAAACATTTTGTCACTTATATATAAGAAATAAAAATTTACTAGTTTATATCTATACTTGTATCTAACCCAATATATTAACTTGTTTTTATGTATACATACATAAATTATATTTGAAGGTTTATATATACTTATGTATTTAATAGGTATGTGACTGGTAACAGATTTTATAGATTAGTGTGTACGTCCCAGGTTGGGTTTCAAAGTAGCTCTAATAGCTGAACTCCGCCCATTCATCATACTTGTTAACCTTTAAAATTGAAAACCACTGAATGTGATGAATAAAAGCATAATATTATTATTATTATAAACACAATAATTGTAGTGTTTTGTATCTTGAAATCATCACACAAAATTAACGCTAACCCATAAACTACAATGGCTATTAAACAGCCATTGGTCCTGGCTACATTGAGAACTATGTGATTGGAGGTAGTGTTTTCTTTGGCTATATAAGTAATAACTAGTCGTGAAGACTTGTTAGAGACACTTTTGCGACCACGAAAACTCTGACAAAACAGAACTTGACAACCATTTATGTTTATAATCCAACATTCTGCTGATTTTTCTCGATACTCGGTAATATTTTTACAAACGTCTATTGAACTACACCCATAAACTTACAAAGATGTAATGCATACTTTATATAGTGAACATAATGTAAAACAAGTTTTGATTGAATCTTAATGAACTGTTGGGAAGTTTATACATAAGTTACAATTAAAAATATTAAAACAACTTGTAACAGCATGCTTTCTATGCAAGGAATATGCTTAGAGTATAAACGCAACATCTCTTATCTATGAAGCTTAGACTAAAGAACTAAAGTTTACGACTAGAGTAGCGAAACTTGGAGGAAGTCATGAGATAAAATATATGAAGTGTTTTTCTCTGAGTCAAACTGATCGATTAAAATAAGAGAGCACAGTTCATCTTAAAATCTATTGAATAACATACATGATCATTATTTACATTTTTATTGCAGCTTTCTATTATGCTGACTGATTTGTTTTCTTCTTATTTAAATGATCTTCGTTTTCAAACGATATACATCTCTTAACTTGAAATGCCCCTAGATTATTCACAAGTTTTATATTGTTACTATGATAATAATTTTCTGTTTCTATATTATTTACACGTTGAATTAATTCAGCGATTTCTCTCTTTTTATTAGCAACTTCAAGTTTTAGTTTATTAACTTCCTTCATTAAAGGATTAAAATATATTTGGCATATTTTATGAAGGACAGATTCTTCTAGATCCGACAGTGTCAGCTCTCTATCAAATTTTCTTGACTTCATAAATTCTCCCAATGTTTTAAATATTTGGTTTTTGGATTCACCATCATGCGTTGCCTCAGCAGGGTTATTGTTATTGCCGGCGGTGTCACTTACAGTTCTTCTACTACGCAACTCTTTGATTTCTCTCTCTATGAAAAATCAGGGACATAAAGATATTTCATTCTTAAAATTTTTATAAAAATTCTTACCAAGTTTGTCAAAAAACTCTTCAACGTTGATGATATTGAAAGACATAGTAACAGTGTAACACACTGATTTAAAATTGAATTGAAAAACTACTACTTGAACTACTTGATTCTTTTTTACATTTCTACTTCTACTCATTTTAGGCCATAAAACCTAAATTTTAAAGATCTTTAAATATCCTTTGTTTCAAGGTTTAACTGTCACTAAATAGTAAGGGTGTTCGAGCAGCGGTTCAAACCAGTCCCAAAGCGTCAGACGCCTGCGCACTTCAATTTACGATGAATAATTTATTCCCAAGTACTAGTAAGATGTACGAGCGTAGTTTGACGATTTCCAAACTAGTCCGGACTCAGTTTGAGACGGCGCAGTTGAAGCGTCTTCGTCTTCTTAGAGTATAGTGTTCTCTGTTGTTGGAGAAATCCCTGTCAGAGAATACTACCACAGTCCTAAACTAAACCCTGGTTTGTGTTTTGTCCATCAGTCTTTCATTGATGTTCTCTCTTATCTTTGGTCATAAAACATATCTATCGGCAAAGTCATTTGTTCTATGACAACGAAATTGTAAGAAAGTAGAAGAGGTAGTTTGCAAACTGCAGTTTGGTGTTCGAGCAGAACAAAATCCCAAACTGTTTCATACCGCACATGCGCATTTTAAACAGTTATCAAACCGTCCCCAACTACTGCTCGAACAGCCTTATTATTGAGTTCAACTTATTCTTCACACCTTCGCAGCTATTTTACATTCCATGCATGATATGTTTTCATACTATGGACTCATGTTCTTGATATTCAAAATTATGTAATGTGTGTTGCGTGTTGATTACATTTTTCAGAAATATGAAATATTTAATTTGCGTGTTCCTGTTTTTGAGATAATAACGATAAACATTGTTAAGTATATGAAATTCTTGAAGGCGACAACATGGATGCAATTAAAATTTTAAAACATCTCACTAAAAAAATACAACCACAGATGAAGATTACAACCCTACACGGCCGTTATTTGGTAACAAGCATTTGATCATTCGATCCAACGGAATTTATCTATGATTCGATCCGTTCGACACAGAGAACACCTACCTCCTTCGACATCACGGAGATAAATAAACAGAGAGAACATACAATTATTGTATGTTATCTCTGTCGTAGCAGTAGCACAAAAAGAATTATACTTTATACTGTTGTCGTAGTGTTCTCTGGCTGCTCGGCTGTGAGTGTGAACCCCGTAGAAAGTGGTGGTGGTGGATCGGTAGTATTCGGTAGGTATGTTTTCTCTGGAGAAAACCCTCCAAGTTTTCTCTGATCGGTAGTTTCAGGTAGTTTGATGTGTTTATGTTGCAATATGTAAGTATTTCTTTCTCAGTTTATTTTAGCTTCAGAAATCGATAGTATTCTTCTCACTGAGTCTACTGATACTAGGTTTATTATGCGTAATTGAAAATAAATACAATGTTATGATTGCGGATGTTGATTTTAGTGCATTAGTTTGTATTTTTGACTTACCCTCATATTATCCTATATTGTTGAAATACAGTACTATAGATAAATTCAAAGATTCCAACAAGCTGAATCGATATCGATCGACACTTGCTATTGGAAAATTGGAAAATAAGAATAATAAGAATGCTAATTCACTATTACTAACTTTGGTTGGATTAAGGTTAGGTGAATTTTAGACTTCATCTTCAGATGTTAAGTTTTCTCTCTTTGTAATTATTACTACCAGAGACTTACTACCACAGCTAATTGTTAGGAACTGATTTCAATCGATTCAGGTTTTCACTACATTTGATTTACAATTGGTGTCCGTAGTCCGTATATAAATAGTTTATCTATGTATTAGTTTAGTCTATGGTTGTCCGTTGACTCAGTTAATCAAGTAATATCGATTTTTCTTAAATGTTGGAAACACGCTTTCTTAAACTAAATCCTTAATAATTAATTATAATAATTATTAACTAAATTCTGACTGCACGTACGTTACATAACCTCATTAATCTGGAAAATCAGTATCAAAACCACTTCTCTCAGTCTAGGGCTCCGTATAATCACAGCATCTGTTATCTATTACCGGTGTAACTTTTGGCTTAGACATGAATGCTTCCAAGATAAGGTAAATTGATTTTGTTGCAATATTTTTGTTATCAGAGACTTCATTTTGGTATTTGTATATTTCAGACCTCAGACCTTTATCCGTTGATCTACCAGATGGGAAATGTTTGTTTATTGAAAAAAATAGTGAAGGAACCACTTATATCAATAAAATTGTCTCAAACTCATCCTTCGATCGAGATAATGGAGAGAATGCAGAAGTAAGCATTACATTTCATTTTATAAATATATTTTGATTAAAAGACAGTCAATGTACCTACTGATATGATCTGCATGTAATCACCGAAAAGATGATGCCGCATAATAATGAAGTTATTTTTATGTAGTTAAAAAATATAGTTCAACAAAGTATTTACATGATGGCATTTGTCATTTTATTCCTTTATTCGATGTTTTCGAATATTGGACGGAGTGCATCATGAAGCTCTAACGGCACTGATCCATTACTTCTACACGTCCAAACTGCTCATAACTGAAGTAAAGGTCCGATATCTACTACGTGCATCAGAGTTATTTGTTTTGACTGATGTACTCCATGCCTGTTCTCATTTTCTGGAGGTAAATCACGCTAAATGTAAATTTTGTATAGAGTATTTGTATTTCCTTTTGGTAGTTCCCAATGAACTGCAAGTAAGTCTTCCTCGATATTATGAATCGATTAAATATGGCTACTTATTTGAGTGATTGAATCAAAGTTTTTTTTAAACATTCAGTATCTAGGAGAGAAGAATTTAAATGAATTATTATTTATCTTAGGTCTTCAATTCTGTCATAGCTCGGATCAAGCATGATATAGAAAAACGAAAACAATATCTGGTGTCATTGATGGAGATAGTTTGTCTCCGAGAAATCTTATTCAGAATGTGCAAGGAGAACCTTTATTTAAAACAAACACAGACTGTTGGGATTTGGAAGCTATGAATTATCATTACATAAAAGGTGAAATATTCAAAATGTATTTTCTAGTCATATAAATAAGAATTAATTGAATGATCATTTATTTTTATCTGCAGTTTTCCGCCCATTTCTGAATTGAATTTTCTCAAGTTTTATGTCTTGAAATATTTTTGACATATTAAAGGAAAATGACTTTTCGACCAATCGAGAAATTAAGAATTATTTTGACGTTTTGATTCATAGTTTTTAAGTACACATAGCAAAAATACATATATGTATTTGAGAGTTTAACATGCCTCTCGGAAACCGTAACTCTTTTGAAAAAATGTTCAATTTAAACGTTTCTGGATATTGTCCTATCTTTAATTATACCAACTCAGATTTTCGATTTTCGAGAAAATTTGTCCCCCACCCCCTTCGGGGACGGTTTTCGGAGGAAAGGAGATTTCGGATTTCCGTTTTTTATGAATATGGGACCATTTCTCAAGCCTCCTCTCATGGATGAACCGAGTACAATTACTATATAAAAGGCGCGCACAAACCAGAAAAAAGCACACAGTCGAATTTTATACCTCCTCCATTCGGGGTTCGACGGTCAAAAAGGGAATTGGCTGACTTCCGAGATTAAAGATAGCAAGCTCTGATATAAATGTTTTATAATTATTTTAGTTATCAGTTTCTATTTCGTAAAATGTATCTCCTTCAAAAATACAAATGATTAATTTATGGCATGTTTCTAATATGTGTTAGAATTATATTGAAAATCAGAGGAGAGAGTTTTCGAAGAAAATGAGGTAAGCATATATCAGAGTAGTACAAATGAGAAAAACTACAGCAGGGTCTAACATTGCGAGCCATTGCGTTATTAGTGCAACGATTCTATATTCTTTTCTAGTTATCTGATTACCAATCGCTCAGTAAACATTGTGTAGTAAACGAAATGAAAGATGTCCATAATAGTATGGGATAAATCAAAAGGTTATGTCTGTTTATGTTACATTATTGTTTACTGATTACAGAGACAACTTATTGATTACCTGTCAACTTTCTGATTAGTAAGCGATTACTTTTCAGAGACTTATACGGACATTTATTGAATTTCATATTATTATAGCAGATACTATTTGTTGTAATTCTATCATAAATTTTTGCAGTAATCAACGTAATTCCTATGCCTGTTTGTTATGCCTTCTTCACTTTCAAAACTTTAAAAATTTCATGATTTTCACTTGTATTGACAATATGTAAATTTGTTGTATAGGTACTTGACTAATTTTTTGAACAATTTTTATTTCGTAGTTAGATATTCAATTAAATGAAAAAAAAAATACAAAAAAATTACGAGTCTATTTAGAAAATAAAAAAAATATATTCAAAAATTGTTTTCAAATTTCCCTCTTGAATTCTATAAACGGCTGCAAAGTCACAATCTCCCTTAGTGTCCCACGGTATTAATGAAAGGAGGAATAGAGCAGAGAACACTATCTGACCAGAGAGAAGACACAATATTGTATCTCCTCTCTGAGATGGATTTGTTCAACGACTTGAGTACTACGTCACTATCTTGGTCGATTTTGATAGGCGTTCGCAGTCACGTGATAATGGGTATGAAATTACAATTATTTAAATTGATTAAATTTTAAATTCTAAGAGAAATTTAACCTGCATAATGTGATTTTTGGTATGTTAGGACTACCTAATATGATCTGAAAATCACTTTATATTGAAATCCATTAATGTCAAGTTCATTTATAAATTAATAAAATTCAACTGGAGATAATTTACAGATTGGTGGTTCAGACACAGAAGAGAGATGTGTGAACGTGTTCGATGTGGCAAATGAGAAGTGGTCGGAGTGCAGCAACACTTTTTGGAAGGTAGAGAAGATGCGGCTGCAGCCGGCTGCTACCATTCTAGACAATCTTCCCACAGGTGGGAAGAAAGGAGACTATTATTTAAAGTCATGCGAGAGGTTCGATCTTGAAACTGGGCAGTGGACAAAATTAAATGATATGTTGGACGGGAGATGAGGACATGACATTTGTGCAATGAACGGAAAAATTTACGCCTAAGTTCCACCGCTGTGACCTGTTTAGGGTTAAATAATTCGATTGTTTGCTTTTATTTATATGGTTTCACTATATTTCGCATCAACCAACTCCTAATATCTTTAAAATAACAGTCTTTTTAATATTTGTGTTCTGTGGAATGTTACTCACCGGAGACGGATTCTTGGACAAGTCTTCCTTATATGACTACTCCTAGGTCATTTCCCAGTAAGATCCAATTATATTTGTTCTATAGCAGCGAAATTCTATCAAACTTTAAATCAACGAATAATTTATTGAACTAGGTGTATGGGGGTACAAATTTTTGTGTGAGATTTTTACATAAAAATTCTTGCAGATACTTCTAGCAGTCTGTACGCAAGCCTAGTGTATTTATATACTAAAAAAAGCAAAGTATATACATAACTTACATCTAGAATTATAGTACATAGTACATATATATGACATATTTAGTATCCTTAACTGAGAATCATACAGTTATACTTTTGATTGATAATAACCATTTTTTAGTAGTTCTTTTTTACTAATGTTTAATATTTCTTTCCTTTGGTAGCATATGAAAATTTTTATTGGCAAATAACTTTACTCGTTTTTACCAACTTCTGATTTACATAACGGTTGAGTTAGTTTTAATTATTTTTCAGGTTTCAGAAATCGACGATTTCTACATAAATAAGCCAATAGTTCAAATTTCAAGTTCCTTTCGTAGTAATCCTCATCAAAATGTTTGGAGCAAATTCGCGCATTTTTTATGTTGACCTTATCTGCCCGTTTATAAGCATTTTCCCATTGTTTGCTAACATTTTCGTCCTTTGGAAACCGTGAAGACTGATAGTCTGTGTGGCATCCAGCTATGGCACAACGCATTTTGATAATTATTTAAATATAATAAAGCAATAAACAGAAGCACAACCTCACACCGACAAACAAATCAAATGAGAGTTGAGCTACTTCGTACGAACAAGCTAACCACATGACGTCAACGCGTAGATTTAGGCTCCGCCCAGAATGCGCAATATCATATCTTTGTATCATGTGTATAACCTATACCACTGACGTGACAGTTGGTGACAGTTAGGGCACATAATGGTGGGCGGTGATAATACACATCTATACAGTGCTCTAGTTGCGCTTCAACCCTTGCGCTCTGAGATAGTTCACAGTTCGATTAAAAGATATTGTTTACCAAATTTCCCAACAACCAGAGATAACATGATTAAAAATTATAAAATTATGAAATTTTATGACTAAATCTCAAAAAAAACAGATAAATAAAACTAAATATCGGATTAATAGCGTCTCTCGAAAATTGTATTATAACAAAATTTTCATTCATCGATATTTTTGTCTCGGAATAAGATATTGAGATGTAATTTTCACTAGCCTATTTCAGTATCATTTCACTACATTTTTATGATAAAAATGTCATATTATTGCATTTAATTTCAAGAGAATTTAGCAATTTTATGTAATTATATAGAGAAACGCACTCTAGTGGCATCACTAAGAAATACACATATTACGAGTAAGATGGATTTGATGTTGATGGAGCAATAAACTATTTTTCCAACAAGACTAAGCTTGCTAAAATCCGTTCATTCGTTAAGAAGTTACAGCTGTTTATTTAAAAGAACATTGAATCACCCCCACCACTTTATTTCAACAGATACGTCAATTAGTTCTAAACGAAAATTCTCAAATTAAGCTTAGCTTTAAAAACCATATATTTTTTTGGTACATTTACTAGTTAAAATCACTATACAAGTTGAACATGGCGGATACGCCCCCTTATGGCCATCTTGGAAATCTGAAAATATTTTCCATTGGTCACTTTAGTCAAAACTTTTTTTACTGCAGGTCTCTATGATGAATAGCTCCCGAGATACGGCACTTTGCATTCTTATCTGGCCACCCTGTACATCGTTTTGTAAATTTGAGGCGAAAACCGAGCGAGCTTCGTTAACCAGGTGACTAAGGCGCTACCGTCGAAAATGAGTATTTTGTAGAATAATTCAACATTCGACTATCAGGCGACCAGAAATGGCTATAGGTACTTATGTGTTCCTAGAGTCTCTCAACGGCAATCACCAGCCCGCTGCCCGCTAGAACACATAAGTACCTATAGCCGTTTCTGGTCGCCTGATAGCCGAATGTTGAATTATTGTACAAAATACTCATTTTTGACGGTAGCGCCCTCGTCACTTGGTTAACGAAGCTCACTCGGTTTTCGCCTCAAATTTACTATACGATGTACACTTATATGTAGTATCTATCTTCTTTGCTATAGTCTTTCCAGTACCACCATTCGATCGCATCTTGATTGTTAACTAATAATCTAGTATTATGTATTATATTATTATTACCATATATTCGAATTTAACCCAACATGTTAGAAAATTTCACCCTGGTAAATTAAAGGCATTTATACTAAATCTGAGGGGATGATTATTTTCCTTCCCTAAATGCAGATTATTTACTCTCATGACAGCTTCCAGTTCAAATGCATGGAACAGACCACATAACATTTTTATGATAAAGCATTAAGAAATAATGATAAATAATGGCTGTTGTAGTTTGTTGTTGTTGACACAACTTCAAAATTACCAACATCAATAGACTTAATATTATTTTGTCTTTTTCAGTGTAACATTACGAAAACTTTCACTAATAGAAGATATATAGGCTTAGGCCGGATTTTCATGGATCCGTCGATACGTCAGAGCTCCCATTGGTTGTAAAATTCAGCTTCTCATTGGTTAATTGGTTACATTTTTCGGACGTTTTGACATGCTCATGCATCCGACAATACGACAAGTCTGAATGTATATACATTCACCTTCTGTAATATTTCAATCTGGCAACATTGATTTCATTACGAAAAAAAAAATCAGATTGCTACTTGCTATCAGAGTCTCTGTTGCTATGGTCAGAAAGCAAACACTAGTTTGTTTTTGTGGCTTGGGTGCAATTTTGTTTACCACGATGGTCTTGTCTTCCCTAGGTCCCACCAAAACGCAACATCTCTTACCTTTGGGTCCCACTAACTTCAGTGAATTATCAAAATATTCACTGGACATCCTCAGATAATTAAAATACTTTTCAATATCAGCTAGTCTCAGTTCATTTAATAAATTATGATAAGCGCCCTGTTCTTTTCTGCATTTAAAAATGTTTCTGATCCACAATCTTTTTGATTTACCAATTTTTTACTTTCTGATAATAAGCAAAATGTATAAAAGTTTAATATTATTTGTTTTTCGTCATTTCGTATTTATAACTTTATAATAAACAAAAAAAACTTGAAATTCAAGCAACAGGCAACTGTCAGAAAAGTGAGCTTAAAGAGAATCCGATATCGGATAAAAGTTAAATTTTAACTTCTTCCGTCATCGGATACATTGAGCTATATCGGATCGACGTACCGACGGATGACGGATCCATGAAAATCCACCCTTAGGCTTCCTTTTTTGCATTGGGGATTCTGGTATTTGGAGATTCACGTCATTGGCTGAAATGTTCACGTGACCATAGCGAGAAACGTCAAAATCGCCGAATCTCCAAATACCCAAGAAGTTCATTCAAGTTCAACTTTCTGACAGTCTTCACAATTACGCGCACGCGCAATTTTCAATTGGTTTGCTTGCGTCGGCTTGTTGTCATCTCATCAGATTAGATTAAATTTATAAATATTAACTGAGGACTGTGGTTTTAGAAAAACAACTTCAAATATATATAGGAGCAGTTGATCAAACGACAAACATCGTCTGCTGAACCGTCTTCATCAATTGCTTTTTTTCTTAAATAGAATATTTAATACTAAGAATGATTTGTTCACAATTAACATAATTTTTCATATCGTATAATTTTTTTGGCAAATTTTATTAACATGTTGAAATATAGGTTCACATCATCGCCATATTACTTTGTTAGATACGTACTATAACTGTAGAAAAAGTTATAATAATGTGTACACTATTCATATTATATAAATTAGTTCATTTAAAAAGTCCTTATTTCTACTAAAAGCAACTTGAAAGCGCAAATAGCCATATCTTGTCCCGTTAATTTCAAATTCTACTAACCGCATGACGTCAATCAAGTAGGATAGAAAATACGGAGGGAGTACTTAAGTTATAAAGTGAAGCCGCGCGGAATTTAGGCAACCCGTCAAGTATGAAGACTGGTGCGGACGTTAACAAAGGGAACTTGCAAGAAAATCATCAATTTTGCTGATGTTCTGCTTTTTTGCTTGCTATAAGGAAGAGAAATGACAAAAAGAAGTCACAGCGTTTATTGTATTATCGTTTAGAGTACCACCTACAATCTTATAATATAAATTTTATATACGATACTTATAAAATTAATTACTACCTAAATCCGCAAAAAAAGAAACTCACATGATTTTACAAAATAAACAACACATTAGTGTACTTTAAACAAAATTAACTTATTTTAAAACTGCCTCCTAATTTCAGATATATCTATAACATTTATTGCAATAAAATGAAATATTATATCTACATATTTGGCCGCAATTATCTTTATTAACGAATATAAATGATTATCTAAGGGATGTTAATCGAAAACGTGGCCATTGAGGGTTTCAAAAATAGTGGAATTTGAAAATTATTGCAAAACCTTATTGGACAAATGCACTGGCGTATATTGTCTTGCTTAGGTCTTCTCAGCACTTTTACCATGGCCTGACGAATGGACTTATTACTTATAAATCAGCGGAAGAATAAAGCAAATCATCTCATTTTTCACTGCTATGAGCAATGTTCATACTTCGCGGGTTACCTATACGTCAGTCGGCTTCACTACCACGCAATGCACTCTAAACCAATGCTACCTCTATACCTTCTGACCTCCTTGACGTCAATGCGCCGACTGGACGAAATTGAGACGGTTATTTTGCATAATATCTGTGTATCATAGTATCATGTCACGTACCACAGACAACAGAAAAATTTGAGTTCACCATAAGGGTGTTCGAGCAGCGGTTCAAACCAGTCCCAAACCGTCAGACGCCTGCGCAATTCAATTTACGATGAAATAATTGATTCCCAACTACTAGTAAGATGTTCGAGCAGCAGTTTGACGATTTCCAAACTAGTTCGGTCTCAGTTTGAGACAGGCGCAGTTGAAACTTCTTCTTCTTCTTAGAGTTGTTGTTGTTGGACTAATCCGTTTCAGAGAACACTGCCTCAGTCCTAAACTAAACACTGGTTTTCTGTTTTGTCCATGAGTCTTTCATTGTTCTCTCTTATCCTTGGTCATAAGACATATCAATCGGCATAATCATTTGCTCTATGACGATGAAATTGGAAGGGGTAGTTTGCAAATTGCAGTTGGTGTTCGAGCACATGGTACAATAAGACCAGGTATGTTACATTGATGGACGCGTTTTCGTTCAGTTGACGCACCTCATCCGAAGTCCGCCGTATTTATTTATTATCCCGCTTTCCAATTCAAATTAGAATATATTTTTCCTACGATTTTTGTGTATATCATCAACTAATCTTTTTATATTCATGCTTTTCATTCACTCTCTCATATTACGTATCAGAAGCAGAAATGATTAAATTTATATTTTTAATTAAAATTGACAGTATATTCGATTATATGGTGTAAATCACTTACGTTAACTATGATGTTATAGCAGAGAACAGAGATTCTGTGCTCTGGTTAAAGATATGAAAACTTGACGAAAACCTTATTGATATTTTTTTTGAACTCTAAAGTGGGATATTGTTTATAACCTTTTTCAATGTGTCTTCGATTATATTGTTTACTTGTAGAGATGTTTTTAGAGAGAGAGAAATGTTGGGTGTTACCATTATCTTGGATGTAGTGTTCTCTGCACAAGAGTCACAAGAGTGTTCGTGTTCTCTGCACAAGACACAATATGACAATAAATATGGCGGATTTGGGATGACTCTCGGAACATGAGGAATACCCCCATCAGACTCATATCTCATATATTTTACTACAAAATTCTATTTTCGCGTTACTAATAAATTAATTTTTAATAACAGAAAATGGATGATAAAAACACATGTATTATTTGTAGATAGAAATATCAGCATGGATAAATATTAAACACAATATGGGTATGGCATTTAATCGTAATAAATGGTCGCAGATAGTGGAATGTGTCGCTTATTTTTGTAAATACGATGATTTTAATTGGGATGGGTCTCTTCAGCATATTTTACAGAATTGTTTGAAGCAAAAACTACATGTGATGGTAGCTAGAGCACCAAGAGTATTTCATATTGGAGAATGGTAGGCTCAATATTATCTATCACCGATATATATTGAATAGCGTGAATTTGAAATTGACAGACACAAAAAATAAATCAAAATACTTTAATTGTTTCCATTCATATACAGTTTTCTATAGTCCACAATAGAACAAAAAAAATCATTAAGCGACGTAACATTCTCAAAATAACTGTACATAAAATTTGTTTTATGGTTGTTAAATATTCTGTAATGAGCTTCTTTGGTTTTGGTGAGTTTTCTAATAATAACTTTTTTTCAGTTCCTAAAGACATAGATAATACGATTTTTTCTTTTATTGGTGAAAAGAAAAAAATATCGTACAAATCTTGTTAATAACGGGTTGTTTGAATGTGTGTATGTAACACTAAGTTTTCATCAGTTCTCTCGAGCAATTTTCACCCTAATAGATTTTTTGAACGGAAAACTTTTTTAAATTATTTTTATATATTTTTAAATTATGTTCATCATAAGAATACAACTGTAAATCAACATCAAGTTAATCTGGTGAGTATTTGCATTATTATATTGCTTATTATTATGTGTATATAAGAATAACTGAAAATATATTTATATGCAAATGATTAAATCAAATTTATCTTCAGGTAAATAACAATCTAGATCTAGATGATAGATAACTGCAAGTATTTCAATTAGAATTAGGTACGCAGATGACATGGTAGTCCCTGCCCTGGCGGAATCAGTATCTACAATCTACCGACATCACATACATTACTTTATTAACACCTTAACTCAAGTAAGTACCACATTGGAATTGGAGATAAACAACTCAATAACTAGAATACTTGTTTTTAGTACAACTTCAGAAGAACATTTCCAACAACTGTGATTCCATCCAAAGTCCAAAGCATTTATTGAAGTAGTTGTATAGGTAAGGATGTAAATATGCAACTGGACCACTTAAAAGAGAATAGCAGAGATATCGAAATTGCGAGAACAAGATTTAGTGATATGTAGAAACTCTGCCAACCGAAATTATCCATCTTTATAAGGCATCGAACATGTCTGTGAAACATGAGACATGGTCATTGAAGATGAAATCTTGGCTGGGGAATATAAAAGACAAACATTACAAACAGTCTGAAACACAATGCTCACAAACGAGGCGAATTTGCCAAAGAGGACACAAATTTCAACAGAGATGGCAACAAAATCATTGTTGACACAGGTAAAATTTATTTTATTATATATTAGATTATCTCTTAAATGAAGATGATACACTCATATATATTCACAGATTTACGTAGAAACTCGGAAAATTAGAGCACAAAATGGATGATGAACGAGAAGGTATCCTTTGCAGATCTTAGCAAGTTTTGGATCGAACATACGACCGTAGAATAAACCCACTATCCACCAAAATAGGACGATACAATTCTGAAGAAGCCTTGGTATTCAATTATGAATGTATAGATATTCATAAGTTAGAATGGTAAATGTAAATTAATGTGCATTTGTATGGGAAGCACCCAATTTTTGTAATTGTACGTAATTTTTATTTGATATATGAAGTTCTTCGCGAATGATTTGTTTTTTGTAATTTGGATTTATTGTATTAATAAAACTTTCATTATTCTAATTATAGTTTTATTCAAGGCGAAAATTGCTGTAATACCTTAGAATGTATTACAGCAATTTTTGTGAACGCATCTTCTTATCATCAATTATTATTAAATGACACGATATTTTGAATATTCCTGCAATTTTTAAATCATTGATGTGAGCGCCATCTAAGACGCAGTCGCTGGAAAATGTGGACCAATGAATTGTTAGGGATCAAAAATGTATTATTGTATAAATTGAGTTGACCGTCTCTTCCCTCATTAGACTCACCACTACCCACAATTTGTCAGGTTCTTAGTTGGGTAATTTGGTAATCAGACATTACTGTGGAAAAGACCATTATTAATGATGAATGATGATTTCGAGATAAAATTCAGTATTTATTTTTTCTATGGATAGAAACACCACAAGCGTTTTGTTAATCAAATGTCATTTGTATAAGTTCGTTCAGTTTTGATATGTTTGTTTATGCTGTGATATAACAGAGGCACAGGCTTGTAAGCTGTGACCGTGGTTTTGATTGGTTTCGTTAAATTAGTTATCTTCCTGAAAATATTTGTCATATTCGGCGATCTCAACATTCAACTCCAAAAATACTTGAAATACCCTGAGATCACTTGAAGTATTTCGTAATAAAAATATACCTGAAATTCCTCCGCAACTAAAAAACTTGAACCAAATGAATATTTCATCCTTGTTTCAAATTTAGTGTCGTGGGTTCGGAAACTGTTTCAAAATACCTCAATAGAATCAAAAGCCATGCTGTAGGTTCTGATAGAATCTCTTTAAGTATGCTATATTTGATTGTACCTCAGATATTGGAGCAAATTACATATAATTTTTAAATTCTCTATTATATCTAATGGAAACATGCCTAAGTTAGACCTTTAGCAAAACGCAATAATCCAACTGAATTGTGTGCTTTAAGACCAATCCGCATTCTTCCAACTCTCTCGAAAGCGTTCGAAATGATAATTAAAGAAGAGGTAACGACATATATAAGTATGACTAATTTTATGACAGATGTTCAATCTGGATTCCGTCCCCAATACAGTACAACAACAGGACTGAGTCTGATTACAGTCGCGTCAGGGCTCTTGCTCCGTTTGTGTTTAAGTAAAGTCGTTCTTTTCTTTTTTATTTTATTTGTTTATTTTGTGAGGGCTCTAAATGCACAGGTAAATACAGAATCGCACCCGAACATAAAGTGAAAAGTAAACATTTTATCATTGCAAGTTGGTTTTGGGATGAAAACGAAGGAAAGGTGGAAAGTGTTATCAATCAAATTAAATCACGCTTCATTAGTTTGCACCACTTTTTCCTTGTTATTATATTATTTGGTAAACGAAAAAACAATTCATTGGGATGTTTAACTGTCGTGCTTTGACATGGGGACAATACAATATAATAATATGTAATAACTAAAATACGACTTGAACGGCATAAGTGACTACACAATTAATAAATCTGTACGAACTCGGCGAATAACGCGCTGCATCTTTCCAAAGTCCCATAACTATTTAATTTTTAGAGATAAATTTGAATTGATTCTTCAACATTATTTTTATTTCGCTTAAATTTTTATAATCAATCGATAAAAAAAAGTAAACTTCATTATTCATTTAAGGACTCAGGTTGGTTGAAAATGAATCAAATGAGAAAATGTTTTTCTTGTCACGAAAGAATGATTCGCGCAATAAATACCACTAAACAATGCCTACCACATGAACTCAGACTTCAGCTTGAGAAATTTTAAAAAAACATTTCAAAGTCGTCCTCGGAACAAGGTAATGATGTGTTTACTATTCTGATGACTCTTGCATTGATTTTTGGTACATGTATAATGACGTCTACGTACTAAAACTTTCATTATTAAAACATTTTGTCACTTATATATAAGAAATAAAAATTTTACTAGTTTATATCTATACTTGTATCTAACCCAATATATTAACTTGTTTTTATGTATACATACATAAATTATATTTGAAGGTTTATATATACTTATGTATTTAATAGGTATGTGACTGGTAACAGATTTTATAGATTAGTGTGTACGTCCCAGGTTGGGTTTCAAAGTAGCTCTAATAGCTGAACTCCGCCCATTCATCATACTTGTTAACCTTTAAAATTGTAAACCACTGAATGTGATGAATAAAAGCATGTTATTATTATTATTATAAACACAATAATTGTAGTGTTTTGTATCTTGAAATCATCACACAAAATTAACGCTAACCCATAAACTACAATGGCTATTAAACAGCCATTCGTCCTGGCTACATTGAGAACTATGTGATTGGAGGTAGTGTTTTCTTTGGCTACATAAGTAATAACTAGTCGTGAAGACTTGTTAGAGACACTTTTGCGACCACGAAAACTCTGACAAAACAGACCTTGACAACCATTTATGTTTATAATCCAACATTCTGCTGATTTTTCTCGATACTCGGTAATATGTTTACAAAAGTCTATTGAACTACACCCATAAACTCTACAAAGATGTAATGCATACTTTATATAGTGAACATAATGTAAAACAAGTTTTGATTGAATCTTAATGAACTGTTGGGAAGCTTATACATAAGTTACAATTAAAAATATTAAAACAACTTGTAAGAGCATGCTTTCTATGCAAGGAATATGCTTAGAGTATAAACGCAACATCTCTTATCTATGAAGCTTAGACTAAAGAACTAAAGTTTACGACTAGAGTAGCGAAACTTGGAGGAAGTCATGAGATAAAATATATGAAGTGTTTTTCTCTGAGTCAAACTGATCGATTAAAATAAGAGGAGAGCACAGTTCATCTTAAAATCTATTGAATAACATACATGATCATTATTTACATTTTTATTGCAGCTTTCTATTATGCTGACTGATTTGTTTTCTTCTTATTTAAATGATCTTCGTTTTCAAACGATATACATCTCTTAACTTGAAATGCCCCTAGATTATTCACAAGTTTTATATTGTTACTATGATTATAATTTTCTGTTTCTATATTATTTACACGTTGAATTAATTCAGCGATTTCTCTCTTTTGATTAGCAACTTCAAGTTTTAGTTTATTAACTTCCTTCATTAAAGGATTATCAAAAAAATATATTTGGCATATTTTATGAAGGACAAATTCTTCTAGATCCGACAGTGTCAGCTTTCTATCAAATTTTCTTGACTTCATAAATTCTCCCAATGTTTTAAATATTTGGTTTTTGGATTCACCATCATGCGTTGCCTCAGCAGGGTTATTGTTATTGCCGGCGGTGTCACTTACAGTTCTTCTACTACGCAACTCTTTGATTTCTCTCTCTATGAAAAATCAGGGACATAAAGATATTTCATTCTTAAAATTTTTATAAAAATTCTTACCAAGTTTGTCAAAAAACTCTTCAACGTTGATGATATTGAAAAACATAGTAACAGTGTAACACACTGATTTAAAATTGAATTGAAAAACTACTACTTGAACTACTTGATTCTTTTTTACATTTCTACTTCTACTCATTTTAGGCCATAAAACCTAAATTTTAAAGATCTTTAAATATCCTTTGTTTCAAGGTTTAACTGTCACTAAATAGTAAGGGTGTTCGAGCAGCGGTTCAAACCAGTCCCAAAGCGTCAGATGCCTGCGCACTTCAATTTACGATGAATAATTTATTCCCAAGTACTAGTAAGATGTTCGAGCAGTAGTTTGACGATTTCCAAACTAGTCCGGACTCAGTTTGAGACGGCGCAGTTGAAGCGTCTTCGTCTTCTTAGAGTATAGTGTTCTCTGTTGTTGGAGAAATCCCTTTCAGAGAATACTACCACAGTCCTAAACTAAACCCTGGTTTGTGTTTTGTCCATCAGTCTTTCATTGATGTTCTCTCTTATCTATGGTCATAAAACATATCTATCGGCAAAGTCATTTGTTCTATGACAATGAAATTGTAAGAAAGTAGAAGAGGTAGTTTGCAAACTGCAGTTTGGTGTTCGAGCAGAACAAAATCCCAAACTGTTTCATACCGCACATGCGCATTTTAAACAGTTATCAAACCGTCCCCAACTACTGCTCGAACAGCCTTATTATTGAGTTCAACTTATTCTTCACACCTTCGCATCTATTTTACATTCCATGCATGATATGTTTTTATACTATGGACTCATGTTCTTGATATTCAAAATTATGTAATGTGTGTTGCGTGTTGATTACATTTTTCAAAATATGAAATATTTAATTCGCGTGTTCCTGTTTTTGAGATAATAACGATAAACATTGTTAAGTATATGAAATTCTTGAAGGCGACAACATGGATGCAATTAAAATTTTAAAACATCTCACTAAAAAATACAACCACAGATGAAGATTACAACCCTACACGGCCGTTATTTGGTAACAAGCATTTGATCATTCGATCCAACGGAATTTATCTATGATTCGATCGCTTCGACACAGAGAACACCTACCTCCTTCGACATCACGGAGATAAATAAACAGAGAGAACATACAATTATTGTATGTTATCTCTGGTAGGAAGTGTCGTAGCAGTAGCACATAAAGAATTATACTTTATACTGTTGTCGTAGTGTTCTCTGGCTGCTCGGCTGTGAGTGTGAATCCCGTAGAAAGTGGTGGTGGTGGATCGGTAGTATTCGGTAGGTATGTTTTCTCCAGAGAAAACATACCTCCAAGTTTTCTCTGATCGGTAGTTTCAGGTAGTTTGTTGTGTTTATGTTGCAATATGTAAGTATTTCTTTCTCAGTTTATTTTAGCTTCAGAAATCGATAGTATTCTTCTCACTGAGTCTACTGATACTAGGTTTATTATGCGTAATTGAAAATAAATACAATGTTATGATTGCGGATGTTGATTTTAGTGCATTAGTTTGTATTTTTGACTTACCTTCATATTATCCTGTATTGTTGATATACAGTACTCTAGATAAATTCAAAGAATCCAACAAGCTGAATCGATATCGATCGACACTGGCTATTGGAAAATAAGAATAATAAGAATGCTAATTCACTATTACTAACTTTGGTTGGATTAAGGTTAGGTGAATTTTAGACTCCATCTTCAGATGTTAAGTTTTCTCTCCTTGTAATTATTACTACCAGAGACTTACTACCACAGCTAATTGTTAGGAACTGATGTCAATCGATTCAGGTTTTCACTACATTTGATTTACAATTGGTGTCCGTAGTCCGTATATAAATAGTTTATCTATGTATCAGTTTAGTCTATGGTTGTCCGTTGACTCAGTTAATCAAGTAATATCGATTTTTCTTAAATGTTGGAAACACGCTTTCTTAAACTATATCCTTACTATCCCTTTGTAGCTGTGACGAATTATTAACTAAATTCTGACTGCACGTACGTTACATAACCTCATTAATCTGGAAAATCAGTATCAAAACCACTTCTCTCAGTCTAGGGCTCCGTATAATCACAGTATCTGTTATCTATTACCGTTAAATTTTTCGGGCGTTTTGACATGCTCATGCATCCGACAATACGACAAGTCTGAATGTATATACATTCACCTTTTGTAATGTTTCAATCTGGCAACATTGATTTCATTACGAAAAAAAAAATCAGATTGCTACTTGCTATCAGAGTCTCTGTTCTATGGTCAGAAAGCAAACACTAGTTTGTTTTTGTGGCTTGGGTGCAATTTTGTTTACATCTCTTACCTATGGGTCCCACTAACTTCAGTGAATTATCAAAATATTCACTGGACATCCTCAGATAATTAAAATACTTTTCAATATCAGCTAGTCTCAGTTCATTTAATAAATTATAATAAGCGCCCTGTTCTTTTCTGCATTTAAAAATGTTTCTGATCCACAATCTTTTTGATTTACCAATTTTTTACTTTCTGATTATAAGCAAAATGTATAAAAGTTTAATATTATTTGTTTTTCGTCATTTCGTATTTATAACTTTATAATAAACAAAAAAAACTTGAAATTCAAGCAACACAAGCAACAGGCAACTGACAGAAAAGTGAGCTTAAAGAGAATCCGATATCGGATAAAAGTTAAATTTTAACTTCTTCCGTCATCGGATAGGTACATTGAGCTATATCGGATCGACGTACCGACGGATGACGGATCCATGAAAATCCACCCTTAGGCTTCCTTTTTTGCATTGGGGATTCTGGTATTTGGAGATTCACGTCATTGGCTGAAATGTTCACGTGACCATAGCGAGAAACGTCAAAATCGCCGAATCTCTTGTTGTTGGACTAATCCGTTTCAGAGAACACTGCCTCAGTCCTAAACTAAACACTGGTTTTGTGTTTTGTCCATGAGTCTTTCATTGTTCTCTCTTATCCTTGGTCATAAGACATATCAATCGGCATAATCATTTGCTCTATGACGATGAAATTGGAAGGGGTAGTTTGCAAATTGCAGTTGGTGTTCGAGCACATGGTACAATAAGACCAGGTATGTTACATTGATGGACACGTTTTCGTTCAGTTGACGCACCTCATCCGAAGTCCGCCATATTTGTTTTATCCCGCTTTTCAATTCAAATTAGAATATATTTTTCCTACGATTTTTGTGTATATCATCAACTAATGTTTTTATATTCATGCTTTTCATTCACTCTCTCATATTACGTATCAGAAGCAGAAATGATTAAATTTATATTTTTAATTAAAATTGACAGTATATTCGATTATATGGTGTAAATCACTTACGTTAACTATGATGTTATAGCAGAGAACAGAGATTCTGATCTCTGGTTAAAGATATGAAAACTTGACGAAAACCTTATTGATATTTTTTTTGAACTATAAAGTGGGATATTGTTTATAACCTTTTTCAATGTGTCTTCGATTATATTGTTTACTTGTAGAGATGTTTTTAGAGAGAGAGAAATGTTGGGTGTTACCATTATCTTGAATGTAGTGTTCTCTGCACAAGAGTCACAAGAGTGTTCGTGTTCTCTGCACAAGACACAATATGACAATAAATATGGCGGATTTGGGATGACTCTCGGAACATGAGGAATACCCCCATCAGACTCATATCTCATATATTTTACTACAAAATTCTATTTTCGCGTTACTAATAAATTAATTTTTAATAACAAAAAATGGATGATAAAATCACATGTATTATTTGTAGATAGAAATATCAGCATGGATAAATATTAAACACAATATGGGTATGGCATTTAATCGTAATAAATGGTCGCAGATAGTGGAATGTGTCGCTTATTTTTGTAAATACGATGATTTTAATTGGGATGGATCTCTTCAGCATATTTTACAGAATTGTTTGAAGCAAAAACTACATGTGATGGTAGCTAGAGCACCAAGAGTATTTCATATTGGAGAATGGTAGGCTCAATATTATCTATCACCGATATATATTGAATAGCGTGAATTTGAAATTGACAGACACAAAAAATAAATCAAAATACTTTAATTGTTTCCATTCATATACAGTTTTCTATAGTCCACAATAGAACAAAAAAAATCATTAAGCGACGTAACATTCTCAAAATAACTGTACATAAAATTTGTTTTATGGTTGTTAAATATTCTGTAATGAGCTTCTTTGGTTTTGGTGAGTTTCCTAATAATAACTTTTTTTTTCAGTTCCTAAAGACATAGATAATACGAATTTTTTCTTTTATTGGTGAAAAGAAAAAAATATCGTACAAATCTTGTAAATAACGGGTTGTTTGAATGTGTGTATGTAACACTAAGTTTTCATCAGTTCTCTCGAGCAATTTTCACCCTAATAGATTTTTTGAACGGAAAACTTTTTTAAATTATTTTTATATATTTTTAAATTATGTTCAATCAACATCAAGTTAATCTCTTGAGTATTTGCATTATTATATTGCTTATTATTATGTGTATATAAGAATAACTGAAAATATATTTATATGCAAATGATTAAATCAAATTTATCTTCAGGTAAATAACAATCTAGATCTAGATGATAGATAACTGCAAGTATTTCAATTAGAATTAGGTACGCAGATGACATGGTAGTCCCTGCCCTGGCGGAATCAGTATCTACAATCTACCGACATCACATACATTACTTTATTAACACCTTAACTCAAGTAAGTACCACATTGGAATTGGAGATAAACAACTCAATAACTAGAATACTTGTTTTTAGTACAACTTCAGAAGAACATTTCCAACAACTGTGATTCCATCCAAAGTCCAAAGCATTTATTGAAGTAGTTGTATAGGTAAGGATGTAAATATGCAACTGGACCACTTAAAAGAGAATAGCAGAGATATCGAAATTGCGAGAACAACATTTAGTGATATGTAGAAACTCTGCCAACCGAAATTATCCATCTTTATAAGGCATCGAACATGTCTGTGAAAAATGAGACATGGTCATTGAAGATGAAATCTTGGCTGGGGAATATAAAAGACAAACATTACAAACAGTCTGAAACACAATGCTCACAAACGAGGCGAATTTGCCAAAGAGGACACAAATTTCAACAGAGATGGCAACAAAATCATTGTTGACACAGGTAAAATTTATTTTATTATATATTAGATTATCTCTTAAATGAAGATGATACACTCATATATATTCACAGATTTACGTAGAAACTCGGAAAATTAGAGCACAAAATGGATGATGAACGAGAAGGTATCCTTTGCAGATCTTAGCAAGTTTTGGATCGAACATACGACCGTAGAATAAACCCACTATCCACCAAAATAGGACGATACAATTCTGAAGAAGCCTTGGTATTCAATTATGAATGTATAGATATTCATAAGTTAGAATGGTAAATGTAAATTAATGTGCATTTGTATGGGAAGCACCCAATTTTTGTAATTGTACGTAATTTTTATTTGATATATGAAGTTCTTCGCGAATGATTTGTTTTTTGTAATTTGGATTTATTGTATTAATAAAACTTTCATTATTCTAATTATAGTTTTATTCAAGGCGAAAATTGCTGTAATACCTTAGAATGTATTACAGCAATTTTTGTGAACGCATCTTCTTATCATCAATTATTATTAAATGACACGATATTTTGAATATTCCTGCAATTTTTAAATCATTGATGTGAGCGCCATCTAAGACGCAGTCGCTGGAAAATGTGGACCAATGAATTGTTAGGGATCAAAAATGTATTATTGTATAAATTGAGTTGACCGTCTCTTCCCTCATTAGACTCACCACTACCCACAATTTGTCAGGTTCTTAGTTGGGTAATTTGCTAATCAGACATTACTGTGGAAAAGACCATTATTAATGATGAATGCTGATTTCGAGATAAAATTCAGTATTTATTTTTTCTATGGATAGAAACACCACAAGCGTTTTGTTAATCAAATGTCATTTGTATAAGTTCGTTCAGTTTTGATATGTTTGTTTATACTGTGATATAACAGAGGCACAGGCTTGTAAGCTGTGACCGTGGTTTTGATTGGTTTCGTTAAATTAGTTATCTTCCTGAAAATTTTTGTCATATTCGGCGATCTCAACATTCAACTCCAAAAATACTTGAAATACCCTGAGATCACTTAAAGTATTTCGTGATAAAAATATGAATATTTCATCCTTGTTTCAAATTTAGTGTCGTGGGTTCGGAAACTGTTTCAAAATACCTCAATAGAATCAAAAGCCATGCTGTAGGGTCTGATAGAATCTCTTTAAGTATGCTATATTTGATTGTACCTCAGATATTGGAGCAAATTACATATAATTTTTAACTTCTCTATTATATCTAATGGAAACATGCCTAAGTTAGACCTTTAGCAAAACGCAATAATCCAACTGAATTGTGTGCTTTAAGACCAATCCGCATTCTTCCAACTCTCTCGAAAGCGTTCGAAATGATAATTAAAGAAGAGGTAACGACATATATAAGCATGACTAATTTTATGACAGATGTTCAATCTGGATTCCGTCCCCAATACAGTACAACAACAGGACTGAGTCTGATTACAGTCGCGTCAGGGCTCTTGCTCCGTTTGTGTTTAAGTAAAGTCGTTCTTTTCTTTTTTATTTTATTTGTTTATTTTGTGAGGGCTCTAAATGCACAGTTAAATACAGAATCGCACCCGAACATAAAGTGAAAAGTAAACATTTTATCATTGCAAGTTGGTTTTGGGATGAAAACGAAGGAAAGGTGGAAAGTGTTATCAATCAAATTAAATCACGCTTCATTAGTTTGCACCACTTTTTCCTTGTTATTATATTATTTGGTAAATGAAAAAACAATTCATTGGGATGTTTAACTGTCGTGCTTTGACATGGGGACAATACAATATAATAATATGTAATAACTAAAATACGACTTGAACGGCATAAGTGACTACACAATTAATAAATCTGTACGAACTCGGCGAATAACGCGCTGCATCTTTTCAAAGTCCCATAACTATTTAATTTTTAGAGATAAATTTGAATTGATTCTTTAACATTTTTGTTTTATTTCGCTTAAATTTTTATAATCAATCGATAAAAAAAAGGAAACTTCATTATTCATTTAAGGACTCAGGTTGGTTGAAAATGAATCAAATGAGAAAATGTTTTTCTTGTCACGAAAGAATGATTCGCGCAATAAATACCACTAAACAATGCCTACCACATGAACTCAAAGACTTCAGCTTGAGAAATTTTAAAAAAACATTTCAAAGTCGTCCTCGGAACAAGGTAATGATGTGTTTACTATTCTGATGACTCTTGCATTGATTTTTGGTACATGTATAATGACGTCTATGTACTAAAACTTTCATTATTAAAACATTTTGTCACTTATATATAAGAAATAAAAATTTACTAGTTTATATCTATACTTGTATTCTTGTATCTAACCCAATATATTAACTTGTTTTTATGTATACATACATAAATTATATTTGAAGGTTTATATATACTTATGTATTTAATAGGTATGTGACTGGTAACAGATTTTATAGATTAGTGTGTACGTCCCAGGTTGGGTTTCAAAGTAGCTCTCATAGCTAAACTCCGCCCATTCATCATACTTGTTAACCTTTAACCTTTAAAATTGTAAACCACTGAATGTGATGAATAAAAGCATGTTATTATTATTATTATAAACACAATAATTGTAGTGTTTTGTATCTTGAAATCATCACACAAAATTAACGCTAACCCATAAACTACAATGGCTATTAAACAGCCATTGGTCCTGGCTACATTGAGAACTATGTGATTGGAGGTAGTGTTTTCTTTGGCTATATAAGAAATAACTAGTCGTGAAGACTTGTTAGAGACACTTTTGCGACCACGAAAACTCTGACAAAACAGACCTTGACAACCATTTATGTTTATAATCCAACATTCTGCTGATTTTTCTCGATACTCGGTAATATTTTTACAAAAGTCTATTGAACTACACCCATAAACTTACAAAGATGTAATGCATACTTTATATAGTGAACATAATGTAAAACAAGTTTTGATTTAATCTTAATGAACTGTTGGGAAGCTTATACATAAGTTACAATTAAAAATATTGAAACAACTTGTAAGAGCATACTTTCTATGCAAGGAATATGCTTAGAGTATAAACGCAACATCTCTTATCTATGAAGCTTAGACTAAAGAACTAAAGTTTACGACTAGAGTAGCGAAACTTGGAGGAAGTCATGAGATAAAATATATGAAGTGTTTTTCTCTGAGTCAAACTGATCGATTAAAATAAGAGGAGAGCACAGTTCATCTTAAAATCTATTGAATAACATACATGATCATTATTTACATTTTTATTGCAGCTTTCTATTATGCTGACTGATTTGTTTTCTTCTTATTTAAATGATCTTCGTTTTCAAACGATATACATCTCTTAACCTGAAATGCCCCTAGATTATTCACAAGTTTTATATTGTTACTATGATTATAATTGTCTGTTTCTATATTATTTACACGTTGAATTAATTCAGCGATTTCTCTCTTTTGATTAGCAATTTCAAGTTTTAGTTTAACTTCCTTCATTAAAGGATTATCAAAAAAATATATTTGGCATATTTTATGAAGGACAAATTCTTCTAGATCCGACAGTGTCAGCTTTCTATCAAATTTTCTTGACTTCATAAATTCTCCCAATGTTTTAAATATTTGGTTTTTGGATTCACCATCATGCGTTGCCTCAGCAGGGTTATTGTTATTGCCGGCGGTGTCACTTACAGTTCTACTACGCAACTCTTTGATTTCTCTCTCTATGAAAAATCAGGGACATAAAGATATTTCAATCTTAAAATTTTTATAAAAATTCTTACCAAGTTTGTCAAAAAACTCTTCAACGTTGATGATATTGAAAGACATAGTAACAGTGTAACACACTGATTTAAAATTGAATTGAAAAACTACTACTTGAACTACATGATTCTTTTTTACATTTCTACTTCTACTCATTTTAGGCCATAAAACCTAAATTTTAAAGATCTTTAAATATCCTTTGTTTCAAGGTTTAACTGTCACTAAATAATAAGGGTGTTCGAGCAGCGGTTCAAACCAGTCCCAAAGCGTCAGACGCCTGCGCACTTCAATTTACGATGAATAATTTATTCCCAAGTACTAGTAAGATGTTCGAGCGTAGTTTGACGATTTCCAAACTAGTCCGGACTCAGTTTGAGACGGCGCAGTTGAAGCGTCTTCGTCTTCTTAGAGTATAGTGTTCTCTGTTGTTGGAGAAATCCCTTTCAGAGAATACTACCACTGTCCTAAACTAAACCCTGGTTTGTGTTTTGTCCATCAGTCTTTCATTGATGTTCTCTCTTATCTTTGGTCATAAAACATATCTATCGGCAAAGTCATTTGTTCTATGACAACGAAATTGTAAGAAAGTAGAAGAGGTAGTTTGCAAACTGCAGTTTGGTGTTCGAGCAGAATAAAATCCCAAACTGTTTCATACCGCACATGCGCATTTAAACAGTTATCAAACCGTCCCCAACTACTGCTCGAGCAGCCTTATTATTGAGTTCAACTTATTCTTCACACCTTCGCAGCTATTTTACATTCTATGCATGATATGTTTTTTATACTATGGACTCATGTTCTTGATATTCAAAATTATGTAATGTGTGTTGCGTGTTGATTACATTTTTCAGAAATATGAAATATTTAATTTGCGTGTTCCTGTTTTTGAGATAATAACGTTAAACATTGTTAAGTATATGAAATTTTTGAAGGCGACAACATGGATGCAATTAAAATTTTAAAACATCTCACTAAAAAAATACAACCACAGATGAAGATTACAACCCTACACGGTCGTTATTAGGTAACAAGCATTTGATCATTCGATCCAACGGAATTTATCTATGATTCGATCGCTTCGACACAGAGAACACCTACCTCCTTCGACATCACGGAGATAAATAAACATGAACAGAGAGAACATACAATTATTGTATGTTATCTCTGGTAGGTAGGTGTCGTAGCAGTAGCACGTAGCACATAAAGAATTATACTTTATACTGTTGTCGTAGAGTTCTCTGGCTGCTCGGCTGTGAGTGTGAATCCCGTAGAAAGTGGTGGTGGTGGATCGGTAGTATTCGGTAGGTATGTTTTCTCCAGAGAAAACATACCTCCAAGTTTTCTCTGATCGGTAGTTTGTTGTGTTTATGTTGCAATATGTAAGTATTTCTTTCTCAGTTTATTTTAGCTTCAGAAATCGATAGTATTCTTCTCACTGAGTCTACTGATACTAGGTTTATTATGCGTAATTGAAAATAAATACAATGTTATGATTGCGGATGTTGATTTTAGTGCATTAGTTTGTATTTTTGACTTACCTTCATATTATCCTGTATTGTTGATATACAGTATTATAGATAAATTCAAAGAATCCAACAAGCTGAATCGATATCGATCGACACTTGCTATTGGAAAATTGGAAAATAAGAATAATAAGAATGCTAATTCACTATTACTAACTTTGGTTGGATTAAGGTTAGGTGAATTTTAGACTTCATCTTCAGATGTTAAGCTTTCTCTCTTTGTAATTATTACTACCAGAGACTTACTACCACAGCTAATTGTTAGGAACTGATGTCAATCGATTCAGGTTTTCACTACATTTGATTTACAATTGGTGTCCGTAGTCCGTATATAAATAGTTTATCTATGTATTAGTTTAGTCTATGGTTGTCCGTTGAATCAGTTCATCAAGTAATATCGATTTTTCTTAAATGTTGGTAACAAGCTTTCTTAAACTAAATCCTTAATAATTAATTATAATAATTATTAACTAAATTCTGACTGCACGTACGTTACATAACCTCATTAATCTGGAAAATCAGTATCAAAACCACTTCTCTCAGTCTAAGGCTCCGTATAATCACAGTATCTGTTATCTATTACCGGTGTAACTTTTGGCTTAGACATGAATGCTTCCAAGATAAGGTAAATTGATTTTGTTGCAATATTTTTGTTATCAGAGACTTCATTTTGGTATTTGTATATTTCAGACCTCAGACCTTTATCCGTTGATCTACCAGATGGGAAATGTTTGTTTATTGAAAAAAATAGTGAAGGAACCACTTATATCAATAAAATTGTCTCAAACTCATCCTTCGATCGAGATAAAGGAGAGAATGCAGAAGTAAGCATTACATTTCATTTTATAAATATATTTTGATTAAAAGACAGTCAATGTACCTACTGATATGATCTGCATGTTATCACCGAAAAGATGATGCCGCATAATAATGAAGTTATCTTTATGTTGTTAAAAAATATAGTTCAACAAAGTATTTACATGATGGCATTTGTCATTTTATTCCTTTATTCGATGTTTTCGAATATTGGACGGAGTGCATCATGAAGCTCTAACGGCACTGATCCATTACTTCTACACGTCCAAACTGCTCATACCTGAAGTAAACGTCCCATATCTACTACGTGCATCAGAGTTATTTGTTTTGACTGATGTTCTCCATGCCTGTTCTCATTTTCTGGAGGTAAATCACGCTAAATTTAAATTTTGTATAGAGTATTTGTATTTCCTTTTGGTAGTTCCCAATGAACAGCAAGTAAGTCTTCCTCGATATTATGAATCGATTAAATATGGCTACTTATTTGAGTGACTGAATCAAAGTTTATTTTAAACATTCAGTATCTAGGAGAGAAGAATTTAAATGAATTATTATTTATCTTAGGTCTTCAATTCTGTCATAGCTCGGATCAAGCATGATATAGAAAAACGAAAACAATATCTGGTGTCATTGATGGAGATAGTTCGTTTTCCTCTAATGTCTCCGAGAAATCTTATTCAGAATGTGCAAGGAGAATCTTTATTAAAAACAAACACAGACTGTTGGGATTTGGAAGCTATGAATTATCATTACATAAAAGGTGAAATATTCAAAATGTATTTTCTAGTCATATAAATAAGAATTAATTGAATGATCATTTATTTTTATCTGCAGTTTTCCGCCCATTTCTGAATTGAATTTTCTCAAGTTTTATGTCTTAAAATATTTTTGACATATTAAAGGAAAATGACTTTTCGACCAATCGAGAAATTAAGAATTATTTTGACGTTTTGATTCATAGTTTTTAAGTACACATAGCAAAAATACATATATGTATTTGAGAGTTTAACATGCCTCTATCTCGGAAACCGTAACTCTTTTGAAAAAATGTTCAATTTAAACGTTTCTGGATATTGTCCTATCTTTAATTATACCAACTCAGATTTTCGATTTTCGAGAAAATTTGCCCCCCACCCCCTTCGGGGACGATTTTCGGAGGAAAGGAGATTTCGGATTTCCGTTTTTATGAATATGGGACCATTTCTCAAGCCTCCTCTCATGGATGAACCGAGTACGATTACTATATAAAAGGCGACAAACCAGAAAAAAGCACACCGTCGAATTTTATACCTCCTCCATTCGGGGTTCGACGGTCAAAAAGGGAATTGGCTGACTTCCGAGATTAAAGATAGCAAGCTCTGATATAAGTGTTTTATAATTATTTTAGTTATCAGTTTCTATTTCGTAAAATGTATCTCCTTCAAAAATACAAATGATTAATTTATGGCATGTTTCTAATATGTGTTAGAATTATATTGAAAATCAGAGGAGAGAGTTTTCGAAGAAAATGAGGTAAGCATATATCAAAGTAGTACAAATGAGAAAAGCTACAGCAGGGTCTAACATTGCGAGCCATTGCGTTATTAGTGCAACGATTCTATATTCTTTTCTAGTTATCTGATTACCAATCGCTCAGTAAACATTGATGGTACTCTTGTGTAGTAAACGAAATGAAAAATGTCCATAATAATATGGGGTGAATCAAAAGGTTATGTCTGTTTATGTTACATTATTGTTTACTGATTACAGAGACAACTTATTGATTACCTGTCAACTTTCTGATTAGTAAGCGATTACTTTTCAGAGACTTATACGGACATTTATTGAATTTCATATTAATATAGCAGATACTATTTGTTGTAATTCTATCATAAATTTTTGCAGTAATCAACGTAATTCCTGTGCCTGTTTTTTATGCCTTCTTCACTTTCTAAACTTTAAAAATTTCATGATTTTCACTTGTATTGACAATATGTAAATTTGTTGTATAGGTACTTGACTAATTAAAAATAAAAAAAATATATTCAAAAATTGTTTTCAAATTTCCCGCTTGAATTCTAAAAACGGCTGCAAAGTCACAATCTCCCTTAGTGTCCCATGGTATTAAAGAAAGGAGGAATAGAGCAGAGAACACTATCTGACCAGAGAGAAGACACAATATTGTATGTTCTCTCTGAGATGGATTTGTTCATCGACTTGATTACTACGTCACTATCTTGGTCGATTTTGATAGGCGTTCGCAGTCACGTGATAATGGGTATGAAATTACAATTATTTAAATTGATTATTGTTAGAAGTTTGTTGGCAAATGAAAGACGAAACACTTGTCTAAATTAAGCTCTTTTAATCCAATAATACCATCGAAGAAATTATGAAAATCGAAGAGAATAAGAGTTATTTGTTTATCGCTTTTCAATTCGGGCATTGCTGGAATATCAGCTCTAAAACGGACTTCTTTTTCTCCTACGACTTGTGTTGGACAATGATAGATACAATTACTAAAATATTTTTGTGCAATAGAAGGATAGAATTATAACAGCCGGTGTCTATCAACAATTTCATTGGAAGGTTTTGAATTTTTATGTAAGGTAAGCTGTTATTAATTTCAGTGTACGTTTCGGATGTTATTGTTAATGGGGAGGTGTTTCCTGGGCATCTATTAGAAAATTTTCAGAGTGTTCGACATAATTTGGGTTTTGATTTTCTGTAACGGGATTATCGTACCCTTCGAGATAGTTTCCTAAAATCTCTGGTTGATCGTATGTTATTTCAGGATTCTCGACAGTTTCCCCGTCAATTTGATAAAGCTCTTCTGAAATAAAATTACGTGGACCAGAGGATTTGAAATAATTTCTAGAATTTGTATGTTTCTTCATACTAGGAAGTGTATAGCTGGTTCTGGTAGACATTGGTTCTGGTTTATTGGTTGAAGTTTTTCCGGTTGGTTTGAATACGTCTTTAGGAGGTCCGAAAACTTCTCTATTAGTGAAAAATTTTTGTTGAATTGGTTGGGATTGCAAATGTGGTTCTGGAAATTGAGATGGTCCTGGACTTTGTAAATTTTGGGTTTGAATGAAATTTTGTGGTGGGTGGAAGCGATGTTGGGGTGAATAGCTTGATTGAATTCTTTGCATAGGGGATTGATAATATTGTGGTGGTTGAGGAGCGGTAAGTTTATGATTATTCATAGGCATTCTAAATAGATTCTGGGTATATTGAAAATTTTGTTCTTCGATAATAATCGTAATGGCCTCTTCTAGAGATTTAGGATCTTTCATTCTAACAAACAATTACAAATGAGCAGGCAAACCACGAATGTTAGTAAGGGATAATTGGTCGTATTGTCTCAGATGTATCTCTTTAGTAGCAGCATTCATGGATTGATTAGCAATTATCTGTGCAAGGTTGCTTCTTAAAACTTGCAAGCGTTTGCCGAAGTCAAGAGAACTCTAGTTTCTATTATAGGCCTAGCCATGAACAGATCTTGCTCTAAACATTCTAAATTTCTATTGTCACCAAAACATTGCTCAAGAGCCGCTTTTATCAACGGCCAACTAGTTAGTTCTGGGCGTGATCCAACTAAAATTTTTGCCCTACCTACTAGTTTAGTTTGAATAACTCTAATTAAATATTTTTTTACCCTTATATCTGTTGTATTTCCAAAATTATCAAAAAGGAAGTTACAAGCATGTATAAAATTATTAAGTAAATTAATATCGCCATCGTATTTAGGTATAGTATCAACAAACATTTTAAGCATATTTAAGCCGCTAATGATTTGTTCGTTATTACTATCTGGCATTTTGTTACTAACTTTAAGTGTTGTTGAAAAATTATCTATTAAATCGTCAATATTACTCATAAATTATTACTCCTTTAAGGTTGGTTATGTATATTATTCTAATAAATCTAGAAGTATCAAATTTTCTTATACGGAGAAAATAAGGAAATAACAGGAACTTGGACTTACTTTGCCGTTGTTTCTCTGTAGATCGATTCTGCTTTGGGTCCTTGCGTTGTCCTCAGGTGTACCAAACACTTGTGGAACTGGGGAGGTTCTGTAGTGCCAAGGGATGAAGATCCGCGTTAGTGTCCAAAAATACGTATTCTACCGTAATTTAGCCAAAAACTGCACAAAAACGACTGACTGAGCCAATAATGGTTTTCGGTTAACGAAAATAGTTTTTAAAAAGTTTTATTACAAGCAAGAAAGCAAAGAACAATGAATCTTAGATCTAATTTACATATATTTATAATAGGATAAAATGACGTATTATGGGTAAATGCATGCGAAAAGTTTCTTCCAATCAAAAGGTTTTTTGCATATTTATGTGTGGGTTGATCATAAAGTTATTTATTATACAAGGGAAAACAGTATTAGATTTTACTAAAATCTAATATTTTCCCATGTATAATACACTTTTTTTCTGTGACGGGAGAAACGATGATTTAATAATGAGAAAATATGGAAATATATTGAAGTCAGAAGATTATCGAAGTGAAATTTGGAGTTTTAAAGTGGTAGCCGACAATTAGACATGCGTTGCTAAGGAAACCTTCAAAGTAATCGAATATCTGTCAATTTAATTCTGTGATTTGATTTATATTTATGTTGCATATGATACTTTGTCACGTATCAACAGATATAAAATGTCAAACTTTATTTTGACATAGAATGCTCCAAACAGCCATTTAAGAAGAATTAAGCATGAAAAGTTATAAGAAATATGACTATAAATAAATATTTTATACAAAAAATTGTGACAGACTTTATTAGTTGTTGCACTGAAAATTATATAAAAAAATATTAATTCTATTGGTGCTGGTTCTTTTGGGATTGGTGCATACAAAAACAAACTACAACGGCACAACTTCAAAATTACCAGCACCAACAAAATTGATATTATTATATATTTTTCAGTGCACCAACTAATAAAGTCGGTCCAAATTTTGTAAAAAAAAATTATTTCACATTTTTGAGTGTAACATTAGACAGGAAAATTGTCGAACGTTCAGTAATAGGTAACCAAAAAGATATAGGCTTAGCTTGTACTTGTTATTTATTATTCAGAAATCTCAAAATAGAGAGAGAGAGAGAGAAATGTTTTATTGTCTAAAAAATATAAATTTTGTGGACAAAGCAAAATAAAAATATCAAATTCAAAATCAAACAATACACAAACAAAACAAAGTCAAATATCGCGGCGCAAATATACGCATACAAAGACCGTAACTCTTTTGAAAAAATGTTATAATTTAAATGTTTCCAGAAATAGTCCCTTTTCTAATTTTCAAATCTGGAATTTTTGATTCTCGGAAAAAATGCCCCTTCCACATAGCTGAAGCACATATTTCAGACTGTAACGCGGAAACCTATGATTATTTTAAAAAATCTCTAACTTAAAGATTTCCGGATATGGAATTTTCTTTTATTCTGCCATCTCGGATGTTCAATTTTCGCGAAAAATTGCCCCTCCACCCCCTTTGGGGCCGGTTTTTGGAGGGAATGAGATTTCAGATTTGTTTTTCTAATTATGCGACCATTTCTCTACTCTCCTCTTTAAAATGAAACAAAAATCGTCTAAATCGGAGTACGTTTACTATATGCGAAAAACCAAAAACAACAACGGAATTTTATACCTCCTCCTTTTTTTGAAGTCGGTCAAAAATAAATTTCATGCTCATTTGATGTGATCTATAATGTAATATGATATGTTGTAGGTGTGTTCCGTTTAATTATTAGTACATATATTAAATTTGATTTATCTTCTATTATATTAAAATTTTCATTCAATTATGATAATGCAGTTCGTAACAATAAAAGTTAATACAATTATTTCTCAAGGCACTGATAAAGAAATCGCCACACAGATTATAAATAAGTTGCTTTCCTGACAAATTTTCAGTCATATCAAAATAATGGATGTTCTTATATATCTAGTATTTTTGATAAGTAATGCTTATGGTGCCTATTGGTGCTCATTTCCAAATCTTTACAACGCCCATTCAAGTTCTGGTGCATGCTCTATGAATCATTTTAGTGAGTATTTCTGAACTGTGATTTATTTATATACAAATTTTACTATTTACTCAACGAAACAAAGAAATATTTTGCACTGCCTTCAAGTGGCATTTTCCAGGTCGCGAATACGATCTGAAATTAAAAAAAAATATGATTTATTAAGAATTATGACTTACGAATACAAGTATATTTATATTCAGCTGTAAGAGACTATTTAAAGAATTTGAAATCTTATAAGACCATAAAACAAAAATATCCGTCTGTCAAGTAAATAAATATTTTTTACAAAATATTGGACCGACTTTATTAATTGGTACGCTGAGAAATGCAAAATAATATTAATTCTATTGGTGCTGTTACTTTTGAAGTTGTGCAGTTGCAGTTAGATTGATAACTTTTGGCACCAACTTCAAAAGTACCAGCACCAATAGAATTAACATTATTTTGTATCTTTTAGTGCAATAATTAATAACTTCGGCCATTTTTTTTTAAATCCTATTACCCATTTATATTCTATGCTTGCATTTGTTATTATTCAGAGATCTCAAACCATCGCGGCGGAAATACGCACATTTTAGATTTTACCACTGCTCTAATTCGAAAACCGTAACTTTCGTTGGAAAATGTACAATTTAAATGTTGCTACATATAATCTCTTCTTTAATTTGAACGTATTTCGTTTTAAATTTTTGCAAATATTTCTTTTCAGTTATCTTTTAAAAGCCACTAAACTAGATCTGCGTGGAATTGGAACCCGACTTGAAAATAATAGCAATAAAAAAGTATGGTAGTTATAAACTACAAACTACGTAAATGATTTTAGTTAAATTTAATTGTTTGTAGTTTTTTAAAAACGCCTGGAAATTAAATTAAATATTTACTCCTACATTTTTACTACACTTACGAGTCTTACGACATTTTCCCGTAAATGGGATAACAATCTTTTGTAGTTTTTGAGCGACGAACCCCGAACGGAGGAGGTATACAATTCGACTGTCTGCTTCATTTTTTTTTTGGTTCGTGCGCGCCTTTTATATAGTAAACGAGCTCCGATTTTGATGATTTTGGATTCATTTGAAAGAAGGGGATTGAGAAATGGTCCCATATTCATAAAAACTCAAATCTGAAATCTCCTTCCCTCCGGAAACCGCCCCCGAAGGGGTGGTTGGGGCGAATTTTCTCGAAAATCGAAAATCTGACTTGGTATAATTAAAGATAGGACAATATCCGGAAACGTTTAAATTGAACATTTTTTCAAAAGTGTTACGGTTTTCGAAATAGACGCATGTTAAATATGTATTTTTGCTATGTGGAGAGGAAATTTCTTTCGAAAATTGAAAATTTTTCGATACTGCATGAAAGATATAATTATCTGTAGAAACATTTATAATGAAGATTTTTTCCTTAGAGTTACGGTTTTCGAGTTAAATCGGTGTTAAAATGGTAACAACTAAAATATTCAAGCGTATTTCCGCAGCGATGTACTGAGATCTCAATAATAACAACTACAAGCAAGGAATATACGTGGGTAATGGGATAAGTACTATCTTGATTGGTATTAGTGAACGTTCAACGATTTTCGTGACTAATGTTACACTCAAAAGTGTGAAATAAATATTTTTTACAAAAAATTGGACCGACGTTATTAGTTGATGCACTGAAAAGTATAAAATAATATTACTTCTATTGGTGATGGTACTTCTTGTGAAGTTGGTGCCAAAAGTTATCAATCTAATTGCAACTGCAACTTCAAAAGTAACAGCACCAATAGAATTAATATTATTTTATACTTTTCAGTGCATCAACTAATAACGTCGGTCCAATTTTTTGTAAGAAATATTTTTATAGTAAGTTTTTTTTGTCAAATTTTATTTGGATTCTTAAATATTAAGGCCATTCTACTCCAAACAAATTTAATATAGTTTCTTGTTCCATAAACCACAAACACCGTAGATGATTGCAGTAAAATTTATGTGTTTGAAGTTTTTTCAGAGAAACGTCTATATCAAAAAAAGATGTTGCTTCTACATTTTTGATGTTTTCATGGCACTATTTAAGTCTTAAAAGTTAATTGTAGTTTTTTGTTATGGTACTTTTTTTATTTGATCAACATTTTTTTAAATAGTTTTTATTACTTTCGGTTCTTGTATCAATGGACTCCGCAACGATTTCTCAGGCCCCATACGGTCTAGAGACTTGAAATTTCGAATTCGTACTTTGATCGCAGAAATCTGGCCGCCTGTCAAGCTCCAAGTGTGATCCAATATTGGTAATTATAATTATCTCATTCAATCTCATTCAACCAAGATCATTATTTTGTCGACATGGAACGACAATGGGATCCGTCACTGGAATTACGCACGAGCATGGAGCGTATATATATACGTCTCGTTCTTTGGTATATAGGTACTTTCTGGAAGATCGTCTATGGTTATGTCGCAATTGTCAGACGTCAGACGTTATTGTTAATTTAAAGTTTAATTTTGTGTTGTGGTAGACAAACAGTAATTTGTTATGGAATTGCTGTTGCTCGCAAACACATATACATAAGTATAGTTAAAATCGAGAAAAGGATAGCAATAGTAGGTACTCATCGGTACGGTTTAAATCTTAAATGCCCAATAAAAACTATTTTTTATTTTTTTTCAAAAATTTCACTTGTTGTTGTAGTTACAACCAATCCCCTCTTAAATTGATTAACAATAATCTATTTATTTATTTTACGTAAAGTTGCTCCCATTTTTAATACTGAGAATATAATTACAATTGTTAACACATTCCTTGGGATATTTTTTTTTATTTACAGGGTGTCTTGAAATACTACAAATTTCAATATAATCAAGATTGTAGTTTAAGATAATATTATTATAATATTGTTATGTTATATAGTAAATGTACTCCAATTTTGATGATTTTTGATTCATTCAAAAGAGGAGACTAGAGAAATGGTCCCGTATTCAAAAAACGCAAATTCGAAATTAAAGATGTCAAGCTATCCGGAAACTTCTAAATCAAAAGATCTGCGGTTTTCGAGTTTCTGCAAAGATAAAATTTCAAATGTGTCTATTTTCGCTATGTGGAAGAGAAAATTATATTCGAAAATCTTAAATTTGAGAATGGAAAACTAATAATTGTAGCAAAATTTATACTGAACATTATTTTATTCTAATTTCCAGAAAATTGGCCCCAAGAATGTTTTACTGGCAAACAGCAATCACCCATCAATTTGCAGAAAGATAAAGCTATCGGAAAACTAATACCACCAATAATATTCTCGAATTATGATAAATTATTCAAAGCATGCGCACAAAACAATGGTCATGGTGGTAAGTAGATATATATATATATATATATATATATATATATATAGAAAAAAACTACAGTAACAGTAAAAGTAGATATCATAACAGCCATTGTCTTCCATTCAAATACTCTTTACGCTCAATGCTGCTCTAATTCGATTATTATAGACATGTTAAACTCAAAGATTTTCGAACCCCACTGTTGAAGTTGAATGAATATATTTTCAATCATTGGAAACTTCTTGCAGTATCAGTGAAATTTCATCTGGCTGTTGGTGAAGATATTTCAACACTTCCGTCTATCACTGGTGCCTCATTGGATCATGATTACATTTTGGACAACTTTCATTTTCACTGGCCATCTGAACACACACTTGAAAATTATAGGTAATTTTGATTTCTTATTTTTAATTGCACCACACAAAAGGCATACCGATAATAATTTAAATATATGAAATACACAAAGAGGTAATTTTCAGATATCCACTAGAAGGACATTTCGTTCATTACATGAAAGATTTGGGCAGTCTAAAGAGTGCTACTGGCGTTGAAGGTGGAATTGTTGTCCTTGCTGTATTTTATGAGGTGATTATATAAACGCAAATAATAATCATAATCGAATTGATCAAGAGAAAGTATTTCTTGAACATTTCTTAGTCTACACCCTTCTTCGTGCCCTTTCACAACCAAGCTGAAGATCAAATTTATTTTTAAACTTTGCCGGTAGTTCCCATTCCTATAGATGTATCTTGTATTTACTTGGTCCAATTTTGTGAACATTCATATCAAGACTAAATCATCTGTTAAATCTATTTCCCCTTCTTATTTTTTTAAGAATTGCATCTTATTTAATATTAGCTAATTATTAAATTTCTTATTTTCGAAGGCTTTTTTGTCAAATTTCTCCTCTGTGAGAGATATGAGCTCTAATCGTTAGGAAGCTACAAATGGTCTAGGTAGACAGGTCGACTTGGATCCTAGAAGATTTACCTAATGCAGATACAGCTAAAGAAAAATTCTTATTTCTGATATTTGTTCTTTTTCGTAACTCTATTGTGTGACCAAGGCATATATAATTTACGATTTTCTCTATAATATGACTATTGATTTTAACTTTTGCATCTTCTTGGGCATTAATTGTCGTTTTTTTTTAAATTCAGCCGAGTCTCATTTGAATTGAATTGGAATTTATTTTATGCAACTTTTCTACCTGCTTGGTCAAAATCGTACACTACTTTACAAGGCTAGGTGAATACCTTAAGATCCTGCATTCAAGACTGTGTTGGTTTCCTTCAGATCCTGCATTCAAGACTGATAGTTTTCTCGTTTTTTGCCTACAGGTCAGAAGATATGTTTGGCTGTGTATAAAAGGCTCAACGAATTCTGTTACATCTTATTATCGTTAAAAATACATTCTTCAGAGTTTCTAATCTACGTTATTTATTATCTACCTTGGGAACTTTTAACTTTTCGATGTTGTTCGATTGTCTCTTGTTAGAAAAACTAAAGTTTTTCGTATTACTTCCCTCACTTTCTTGTTAACTTCCGCATACCTTTTCTCTAAGGGACAGATCAGTTTAAGCTCATGTTTTTTTTCAACGAACAGGTGTCTAAATGTGGTGGAGAAGGTTTCCTGAACATCTCCTATGACTTAGAAGATTTAGGCAACAAAACAGGTTGTCCAGCCAAATCAACAGATACAATGCTTCCAATCAGTTTCTTACCAGCTGAGACGAGCTCATTTTACATGTATAAAGGATCACTGACAACATCACCGTGCAAAGAAAATGTGACGTTCATTGTGTTCACTCAACCAGGAAAAATTGGCAAGCGTCAGGTAGTGTTCTTTTTATTATTATTCAATTGAATGGGTAATTTGAGATATTTTGATATTTGGTGCTCAAGAGCCTTAAGATAAGCAACTTTGAGATCTGAGAATGAGACGGCTTTAAAATATCAGTAAAGGAAGCATTCACATAATAATGAATCAATATAACTTGTTGTATTCTTTCAAGTCAAACTCATAGCTACTATTGACAAACAATTCATACCTATCAACTTCAGATTCTTCTTCATATTCTCAGGCTGATCTGCACTTGCATTATAATTCCATAACAAAATAAACAATAGGAGATTATGCTATGTTAGAAGTGCAAAAACTGGCGAATTTCTGACAATCGTGATTTTGCAACATGAGCCTAGTTTTTAGTAAAATGTCTTGTGTGTCCGATTTTTGTAATCTCTGAGGCTAGCAGAGCAAAGTGAGCAGAATCCAAAATCCATATTTGGTGCTTGTAGCGCACATTTGGTGCTAATTATATCTTTTTGGAAAATGGCCGCTTTGATAACTGTAGATAAAGCTAGCACAGCAACCTTGAGAAACAACTTTTTTGGAAAATCTTTTTTAGTGCTTATAGGCCTAATTAAGTACTGTATTCCCAACTTATTTGCTCTTATAGTTTTTTTTTGAAAATGGCTGCCTTGCTAGCTTTAGATAAAAATAGATAGATGAAAAGGAAAGGAACATTTTTATGTTGTGTAATTTTATCAATTTACCAATTACATTATTTAATATAAAAAATAATCCGATTTCATTTGAAAGAGGAGAGTTGAGAAATGGTCCTATATTGAGGAAAATCAAATCCAAAATCTCCATTCCTCCAAAAACCATCCCCCAAAGGGAGGAGGGGGCAATCTTTCTCGAAAATTGAAAATCCGAGACGGCAGAATTAATGGAAATTCCATATACGGAAATGTTTAAATTGGACATTTTTAAAAATAAACTTACGTTTCCACGCTACAGTCTGAAATATGTGGAAGGGGCAAATTTTTCCAAAAATAGAAAATTCGAGATTTGAAAATTAGAAAGGGACCATGTCCGGAAATGTTAAAATTGAATATTTTTTAAAAAGTTACGGTTTCCGAGTTTCGCAATGGTAAAATCTGAAATATGTGATATGCGCATTTCCTCTGTATGGAAGAGCAATTTTTTTTCGAAAATTGAAAAAATGAGACGGTCAAATTAAAGATAAGTTTATATGTAGCAACATTTAAATTGATTTACGGCTTTCGAATTACAGCAGTAAAGTCTGAAATATGTATATTTGCGCCACGATGTTTTCAGATCTCTGAATAATAAATAACAAGTAAAAGCTAAGCCTATATATTTTTGGGTATTAGTTAACGTTCAACAATTTTCATGGCTAATGTACACTCAAAAATGTGAAATAAATATTTTTTTACAATAAATTGGACCGACTTTATCAGTTGTTTTACTGAAAAATACTAAAATAATATTAATTCTATTGGTGCTGGTGATTTTGAAGTTGTGAAGTTATAGTTTGTTGTTGTAGGCACCAACTACAAAAGAACCAGCACCAGAAAAAAATTAACTGTAGTCTGACTACTCAACTTCCGAAAATAAATCACAAGTGAATTTTCGCCAGAACTTAACTTTTTGGGTACTTATAATATAGAAGACGAACAAGAGGAATTTGTGTCCCTCACTTTTCCGCATTTGCGTTATTCTTCCACAATATCTTTCATAATTCCACAATATTCAAAATTACCTAAATCTATGTGGTTTGAATTTGTATGGTTTATCATTATTTTCAATAATAATTGTCATGAGGTTGTACAATCAAGTTCATTAATATTCAAAGCGAAACAACTACGAAATTCATCAAACATATTAAGCAGATTTCTACTCTACATAAACCTGTTTCTTCATTGCGTTTGATCCTAAAAGCATATTTCGCGAGGGGTCTTTATTCTTATATTCAACAGGTAGATTGTCTCCAGCACTAACATATGCTAATCCCGGCAAACCCCTGAATGTTCTCCCTATGACTAGATCTAATGGTTGCGTCTTATCCGTTACAACCAATGCTTCCACTTCTTCCTCTACTTCATCTTAGCTGATTTAGATTTTGACTGCCTGAGTACTGTGAAATGGGGCTATTATTTCTGAATCCCTATAACCTCTGGACTACCAAATTAATCTGCAGATTATTTTTTTCAATGACTGTCTCCTTTATAGTGCATACAGCACTGCCTGGATCAATGAAAGCTGTGACATACAAATCATCGTTTAAATGAACCTCCCTAATAATCTTTAATCCTTATCATTCGATCCATGAACCAACAATTGGGTGTTTTCAGAACTGGCTTGTGGAACTGAATCATTAATAAGAATTGCTGTTCTAGAGCGACGTTTTGGGAAATCAGTTTTCAGGTGCTCCTCTGGTTTGTAATAAAAACCATGCCTTTTCTCTAGCCATTTCTGCTCTCTATTCACTGACAATTCTGTTCTCATTGTTGAATGAACCTTCGACGAGCTGTTTTTGTTCATCCTCAATAGAATATGTCCAAATGAACTAGATTTTCTCCCAGTGATATATGAATGAGAATAAAATTTGCCAAACTTTTGATATGACTCACTTCTATTTATATTTGCTTTGCTTTAAATTCTTTCAAATCGTATTTAGTAATCGTAGTCTTTATTGTTCAAACCAATCAATATATTATGTTCTTTGAATCATCAAAATCAAATCCAAAAGCTTGGCAAATCGTAACATTGTCATGAAAATAATAGGGAATAGATTCTGTCTTACCCTGTATTCTTATTCTCATTTTCTCCCAAAGTTCATCTTTGCTTATTTTCAAATTAAATGTTTTTTGAAAACTACTTTTGAAGTCGTCGTAATTCTCAATTTCCGCGGTTTTTTCTATGAACCATTTCTTGTCTGTCTCCATTTTGAATTCTTCTGGTCATTTATGAAACAAATCTGTGCTCTCCACTGCCTTCAACCAGTCCATTGCCTTCTTACCTGGGCCTCTCACTGTTAAAGTTGTCGATAGTTTGACGAAAATTGGGTATTACATGAAACTTTGTTTGATCCTGGGTTTGCTTCTCCAATAGATTGAGGAATTCTTCTTCGCTGACTAATCTCGATTTTTCTATAATTTACATTATATTCATGAATGTTTCGATAAAATGCATTTGATTTGAACCTGTTACAGAATCCACGTCAAGTGTCCGATATGAATTATTTGTTCCGATCTCTGTACAATAGATCTTTCTGCTTTTCCAAGTATTTCTTCTTCAGCCTTTTCTCCGTTCTCTTTCGCTTCTCTGACTGCTTTTGTTGACCACTTCAGATTTAGGTTGAAAATATTTCTTACCAATATCTCTCGGGATGGCTTTTGGGTTTCAAGATAAGCAAATCGATAACAAGTAAATTATATTAACAAAGATAATACTATAAAAATAATACAAGACAAATTGGAATCATGAAATCTATTGACCGTTCTTTTTCTCCCCTCTTGTTGACACCTCTCCCTGACAACGTCCAGAAAACAGAAACCTATACAGAGTGACTTAGAAAATATACATCATAGTAAACATTAATAAATATTTTTTACAAAAAATTGGACCGACTTTATCAGTTGTGCCGTTGTAGTTTGTTGTTGTAGGCACCAACTCCAAAAGAACCAGCACCAATAGAATTAATATTATTTTGTATTTTTCAGTGCAACAACTGATAAAGTCGGTCTAATTTTTTGTAAAAAATATTTATTTCACATTTTTGAGTGTAAAATTAGTCATGAAAATTGTTGAACGTTCACTAATACCCAAAAAGTTATAGGTAGGTTTAGCTTGTACTAGCGAAAATAGGCATATCACATATTTCAGACTTTACCATTGCGAAACTCGGAAACCGTAACTCTTTTGAAAAAATGTTCAATTTAAATGTATCCGGATATGGTCCCCTTTCTAATTTTCAAATCTCGAATTTTAGATTTTCAGAAAAATATTCCCCTTCCACATAGCTGAAACACATATTTCAGACTGTAGCGCGGAAACGTATGATTATTTTCAAAAATGTCCAATTTAAACATTTCCGGATATAGAATTTTCGTTAATTCGTTGTCTCGGATTTTTAATTTTTGAGAAAAATTGCCCCCCTCCACCCCCTTTGGGGCGGTCTTTAGAGGGAAGGAGATTTTGGATTTGATTTTCCACAATATGGGACCATTTCTCAACTCTCCTCTTTCAAATAAAACAAAAATCGTCTAAATCGGAGTACGTTTACTATGCAAAACGCGCGAACAGCCATAAAAAATAAAATAAAAAAAGCAATCTCACAACCGAATTGTATACCTTCTCCTTTTTTTGAAGTTTGTCAAAAATTACTGACGTATTCGCTATAACATGAAATTAATTTTGCGCATGGGTCTTATCTTCTTGTTTACCCTGTCTGGAATATTTTCCAACTATTCTTAAAACTATAATGCCTCATCAGGCAATGCTCCGTACATTGTACATTATTATCTCTTCCCTTTCATCGGACTCTTGTAACATGCTTCAGCTCTCTTTTGTATCGGAAAAGATTCGGAAAATTTGATATAATGTGAACTTTAAAAATTACTCTGATACAGCCAATGAAGTTGCACTTAAAAGAATTGTATATATTCTGCTCCTGGGAAGATTAAATTGATCTAACCATGAAGCAAGAAGTCGGTAAGTCTAAAATATTACAAAGAGTCAATTGGACAAAAAATAAATAAAAGAGAAGTGTTTATAAATACGATAAAAATATTGAGACAACACAGATGCAGGAGGCTAACAGTAAAGTATTGCAGCACCTCTTTAAAATGTCAAGACTATGCTGAAATGAGCTGGCTCATTACTGATGAAAACTAGACCAAGCAGAATGCAATCATCTTCTCCATATTCATGAGCGTTTTATGCTTCATCCGCTAATTCAGTTATGAAAAATCTCAATTTTAAGTTAAAGATTTAAATGTAATCCCTATTGTAATGGATGTTTTAATATGCAATTGTTGGAAATTGAAAATATTTTTTTATGTTTCAGCTTAACATAATTAGTTCCATAAAGGACAAAAACAAAGAGCCCTTAACACAAACATGTCGAACTGTACAACCTATTGGCGACAGAGTAATCTACTTGACAGAATCGTTCTGGGATAAATTTGATAGATCAGTACGAGAAATTGGCACACTTGTTTGGGGTTGAATAAAATAAATACCCACGAATAGTATGTTTTATTTTCATAATATTAAACATCCTAAACCAGTGAGATATAGGCATATTTTTCTGCCTATGTGAACTTATAGTATCTCAGCATTAACACAAAAATTTAACAATTTCGAGAGCCATCTTATCGAGATGAATTTGCAAAGAACTGCTCTGAAAATGGTTTGTTAAAACCTCACCGCAGCTAGAAATAGTGTCATGGGTTTTTTGTGCATCCTCTGAACTTAGCCGGTTGCGGCCCTTCACAGTTTGCGCATTTCGCTGATGTGTCCCTGCTTTTTAAGCATGTGCTGGTGTGGTATTCCTGTCCGCATTTTAGGCATCTAGGAGGCACCTGGCACTTTGATTGACTGTGCCCCAATCGTTGACAGAGATGGCACTCCCTCCTTATGGAGTTTTTCTATTTCATCCTTCATCCCCAGGATCCGTTTGACGTCGAACATTTTCATGTCTTTGGGCCCCACTGTGGCTTGGAATAAGGATAGCTCCTTGCTGATGGCTTTGTTGGTCATTCTGGTGCATCTGTAGATAGCGAATCCTGGTTGGCCAAGTTTTCTTGAATTTCCTCGGGGCTGAACCCGAATGGAATTCCTTGTATGACGACGCTGAGCTTTCGTTGCGATGCGAAGCAATACGAGAAATGATTCATGTCTTCCTGTTGCGCTATGATTGCGATGCTTATATTGTAGGCATCGTCATCTGGAAACAAAAAAGATATTAAAATAAAGTGCATAAAAAATGATGCTGGTTGTCTTACCTACAATAAAAAAACAAATTGCAGACTGTTTTAACAATCATTACCTATCACTTGGCCGAAAACTTACAACCAAATTCAGCAACCTGCAAATGCTCCTCCTAAAATAAGTAGTTCTATGCAATCCATATTCCTTAAACCTACAACAGAAAATGAAATAATCAAAACGATAGAATCCTTAGAAATAAATAAAACTCCCGGTGTTGATGACATCAAAGCAGAATCATTGAAAGAGATAAAAACAGAAATAGCGGTTCCTCTGACTACTATATTTAATAAAGTAATAGAAACAGGAACATTTCCCAAAGAACTAAAAATAGGAGTTATTAAACCGATATATAAAATAGGAAACAAACACGAAGTTTTGAACTACCGACCAATAACTCTGATATCCAACACAGCAAAAGCACTAGAAAAAATAATAAAAACAAGGATAGTAACTTACTTGGATAAACATAAATTGATGTCCGGCAACCAATTTGGGTTTAAAGAAGGAGTATCGACTCAAGATACTATACGTTTTCTTACCTCAAAAATATATGGAAATATTGAAAAGAGTAGACCATCTTTATGTGTATTCTTAGATCTTGCTAAGGCCTTTACACTGTGAACCATTTACAGCTGCTGGAGGCCTTGCAAGACATGGGTTTCAGGGGAAATGCATTTAGTCTTATGGAACAATGTGTCAAAATTGATAAAGTGATAAGTGAAAAAGGTATTGTAGAGTGTGGGGTACCCCAAGGAACAGTTCTGGAGCCAATTCTTTTCACAATCTATATCAATAGCATACTTGAATACGACTCCACTGGAATTCCAATTTGCTTTGCTGATGATACTGCCATACTGTACAGTGGTGAGAGTTGGAGCGAACTGAAAACTAAAGCGAAAGTAGACATGAATGAACTCCTTGATTGTTTCAATAGCAAACTACTTTCTATTAACTACGATAAAACATTCTACTTACCATTCTCTTGCTATGTCAACTCACTACCCCAATATGATGCACTAGAAATCACAGATGACATAGTTATAAAATCGACGGAAAAAATTAAATACCTGGGTGTGGAGATTGACAGACACCTGAGATGGAACTTCCATGTTGACCAAATAACAAAAACATTACGGAGTATTATCTACAGATTCAAATATCTACGAAAATTTACTATGCCCTCATAGAATCCCGCCTAACATATGGAATCTTGAGTTGGGGTGGAGTAGCACCATCATACTCGAAAAAACTTGATGTCTTACAAAAAAAGTTTTTGAAAATCATTTACAATAAATCAGTTAATTATTCTACAAATGCACTATTTAATGAATCTAAAATGCTAGATCTCAAACAATTATATTTTTTCAAAATAGTTACTGAGCAATATAAAAATCGAAAAAACCTGAGTTACATAAATCACACGTATAACACAAAATATAAGGCAAATGCATCTGCCCATACAATGCTGTCCACAAAAACAATAGTCCAGAGAACTTATAATTATCTTGCGAATCGACTATGCAACTATTTACCCCTAAAAGTGCACCAACCGTATTTTTATTCATTACAGAAACGAATAGAAAGATGCGGTGCTTGTGAAAGTGATGGTTATGGGTGAATGTAATGGTTGTTTTTAAGTGCGATTGTGAATCATTGGATGTGAGTTCCATATACCTAAACCCCTTGAGAATCCTGGGGAGGCCTGATATTGGTACTTTCGTTATGGGTGAGGGTGGGGTCGATTTTATGAAGGTATGTAAGTACACTTAGAACTCGATTCAATGGTTTTGTCTCGCTTAATTTTAACATAGATTTAGAAGAAGTACAGAGCTTTTTTTGTTAAAAATGTAAATTTAAAAATAACGTAGAGCTGCAAAAGTGAACTGATCCCTCGTAGATGATAATTGAAAAAATGATGTTAATCCAACATGCCGGTTAAGTTTTAGTGCTGTAATAACCACAAATGATATGAATATGTCATATAAAAACCCAGTACGTCCACGTCCATGTCATTTCAGTACAGGGCTTCCAGCAAAATTGCTCTAGGAACGAAATGTGTCACAATAGCTCGAGAACTGCTACATATTTTTGAGATGTTCAAATGTGAGTGGGATACATTAAGGATGTGTTCATAACTTATATAGAATGTCAGCAAAGTCGTTTCGTTCCCTTCAGTGTGATAGACGGTAGGTAAACCTTTTTCTCCTAATAAAATTAAGACTGTCAATCAGAACATAAATAAACAAAAACATTTTTTCGAGACTTTGAGTGAAAGGTGCAAAAGAAGATAGAAGTATCTCCGGCCTAGCAGTTCGTCCCTCATCGAGGTGAACACAGAGACAGAGAAGAAACTTGAAGATATTCCTTCAGTGTATCATCTTCCTGTAAGTTATTCTCTCCTTAAACTTAATTTATTGGAAAAATGCAAAATAATATTAATTCTATTGGTGCTGTTACTTTTGAAGTTGTGCAGTTGCAGTTAGATTGATAACTTTTGGCACCAACTTCACAAGTACCAACACCAATAGAATTAATATTATTTTATAAATTTCAGTGCACTACCTGATAACGTCGGTCCACTTTTTTGTAAAAAATATTTATTTCCCACTTTTGAGTGTAACATTAGTCACGAAAATCGTTGAACGTTCACTAATGCCAATGAAGATAGTATTTATCTTATTACCCACGTATATTCTTTGGTTGTATGTAGAGATCTCAGAACATCGCGGCGAAAATACGCATAAGTATTTTAGATCTAACCAACTCGAAAACCGTAAATCTAAGGAAAAATGGTCATTATAAAAGTTGCCACAAATAATCTGGTATTTCATGGAGTGCCATCAAACTTTCAATTTTCAAAAGAAATTGCCCCCTCCACATAGCAAAAATATACATATTTCGGATTCAGAGTTCTTACGAATATTTCTCAAGTCTCGTTTCTCAAATGAATCAAAAATTATATAGACCAAAATCTCAGAAATGTCTCAAAGTAGATCCCACAAACCTAGACAGAAAGCTCTTCAAAGAATACTCCAAAGCTTAAGGAAAATATTGAAAAAAAGTTGGCTTAGTCTACTAATTGATAACTGTCAAAGCAAGCCTCCAGTCAGACCTAATTTTCATAAGTTTGGAAGAGATTATAATACACGAGCTTTGTTTGAATAATAAAACGAAATATAAGAAGTGGACAACAACATTGGTGAAGGTAAATTTATCAAGGATAAGAAAAATAGAAAGGTACATTTGAAGTGACATAAATGGTTGTCAAAATAAACCAAATAGAAGGGCAGTACAATTTAATTTAAAATATGGGCAAAAAACTATAGAAGATACCGAAAAAAGTAATAATAACGAGCAAATTAAACATTTGAAGGAAATATTAAAGCAAAAAGATTTATTGATCACAGAAAAAGATAATACAATAAACGAAAAAAATTAATTACTAGCTGAAAAAGACACAGCTATTGAACTATTAAAAAAAGAAAATATCTTTCTCGAAGAGAAATATGAATTAATAACATCAAATATGGTTGAAAAGATACTATTATGAATTCACAGCCAAAATTAATGAATCTATAAAAGAACGAAATCTATCAAAATCAAATTACGCTAATATTTTGAAATCATCTCCGGAAATATCGAATTTTCCAAAAATAACAAAACAAGAATCAATATATATCGAACCAATATCGAAACAAGATTTTTCAACAACACAAAATGATTTAGAAAAGCAGATTGATATCAAAAAAATAAAATTGGGAATTAACTCAATAAGAAAATCAAAAAATGGTAGCATCGAATTAAAATGCTCTGGCGAAACCGTCGAAGAACTGCAGAAAGTGATTAACAATAAATTAAACAATAAATACAAAACATCTATAAAAAGATTGATGAAACCAAAAATTAAGATTCCTAATGTTAAGTATGAAGAAATTCTCGATAAAGAAGAAATTGAAGGAGCAATAAGAAACCAAAATAATTTTATAAATGAAAATGATGATTTTAAAATACAATTCATAAAAAAATATCAGGATAAAAAAGTTTGTACAATTTTTGTAGATATAAATGGAAAATTATATAAGAAATTCTTGGACAATAACAATAAAATTTATATTGGATGGCCAAATTTGACACTTTATGATGATAATGGTATTTCACAATGTCGAAATTGTCAAAGATTTCATCACATAAGCAAAAATTGTAAAAAGTTAATTGTCTGCTCAAAATGTAGTGGAAATCATAATGTAGAAACATGTATATCCAATAATATGCGTTGCAATAATTGTATTTATTCAAATGATAAATTTGGGAAAAAATATGACACTAATCATGAAGCTCACAGTCAATCTTGTCCAACATTCATATATTATAAGAAAAATCATTTGTCTCAGATTGATTTTGACTAGATAAAAATATTTAAATTTAAGAGTGATAGATATGCATATTAAGTAATTTTTTTATTATAATTATTATGGATAGATATATAAATGATTTTATAATACCAAAAATTAAAACTGTGGAACTAAAAAATACTCATGAAATGAAAACAATTTTATCACTTAATAGAAATACTACTAGTTTCAAACTTTTGCATAATAACAAAAATTTTGATGAATTTACTATATTTCTTGAAGAAATAGATACCTCAATTGATTGTATAGTATTAACAGAAACTTGGAAAATATTAGATACCCAGTTTTATAAATTAGATGGTTATATAACAATATATAATGATGGCATAACAAATCAAAATGATGGAGTAGTAATTTTCATAAAAAAAGATTTGTATATTTCACATAAACTTATTAAAATAGCTGAAAGCAATTTAATTCAACTAAAAATAAATTATAATAAAGAAACTATTTATTTAAATACTTTCTACAGATCACCAAATATTTCAAATATTGAAACATTTTTGTATGATTTAGAAAATACGTTGGAAAAACAACCAAAAGATTATTTATATAGCTTATTCTTAGGTGATATAAATATAAATTTACTTAAAGAATATGAAGTTACACAAAATTATCTAAATATACTTAGCGAATATGGATTTGTTTCATCTATAAACTCTGTAACTAGATCGTTATCAAATACTTGCGTTGATCATATTTTTGTAAATTCTAAAGATGACAATTATGATGAAATAATATCAGCGACCATTGATTCGGATCTTACAGACCACTATGTAACTTATATACAAATAATTATAAAAAGCAAATTTAATTCCAGTAATATTAAACACTATGGATATTACACTCAAATTAACAATAGTAAGTTAATAAAATTAATTGAAAATGAATCTTGGTCAGATTTTTTGAATATGAATGATATAAATTTCGCAGTTATGAAATTTTTAGGCATAATTCAAGATGCTGTTAAAAATTCAATAAATCTAACTACAATTAAAAGTAAAGAGAGAAAGAGAAAACCGTGGATTACAAAATCATTTATAATCTCAATGAATAAAAAAATGAATAAATCAAGTAAAAAATGATTATTACAAAAATAAAATAAACAACACCAGTGACTCAAAAAAATTGTGAAATGTGATAAACCAATTAACCTCAAATAAAATGAAAGATAATGTCAGAGCAATTAAAAATTCTTCAAATGAAATAACTAATGATCCAACTTCCATATGTACAGAATTCAATAATTTTTTCTGTAATGTTGGAAATAAATTAGTAGAACATATGAAACAATCAAAATTTAACAACTTGAATGAAATCCGGAATATATCAAAATCTACAATAGTCTTATATATAACTGATAAATATGAAAAAGAAGATATTATAAATAAATTAAAAAATAACAAATGATCAGGTCCTGCTCAGTTAAAAAATGAAACACTAAAAGAAGAAGAGTATACTATTGCTGAAGCATGTTTATTTTCTAGACACAAATCGCTTACAGTAAGTAAAACTAAATTGAATATTGGTCAAAAAACTAGTTTATATCGATCCAAACTTGTCTACAATAGATTAGATAACAATCTAGAAAAATTAAAATTCTCTAGAGGGCGTATTAAATTTCATATTAAGAGTTGGATTTTAAATAATTTGAAGTTATAATATACATAGATATTGTTATATTACTTAAAAAATCTGTTTTAATATTTAATACTTCATATATCATGTGTCTTTCTTTACATTTGTAGTTGTATTTATAGTTTTGTTGCATTTTAATTTTATTATTTGTTTATTTATTGTATAATTAATATGTATATTTAGATTATGTTAAGCTTGTAGATTTTAATACATTATTAAGTTCAGGTCTACACACAGATGCTATTTGCATCTCGGTAGGGGATTTTTGGACTTTATAAGCATACTATTTTTTAATCAAGATTTGTATGTTAACCTGAATAAAGATTATTATTATTATTATTAAATTTTATGTAAATATATCAGTGAACCTCTCTCGAATATATTTAATAAATCATTATCTACAGGAATATTTTCAGAAGAACTTAAGAAATCAATAGTTATACCAATTTATAAACATGGAAACAAAACAGATATGACAAATTGATAGATAGATAGACCGATTTCTCTAACATCAAATGTATCAAAAATATTAGAAAAAATAATTAAAAGTAGAATTTATCATTTTTTAGAAAAGCATAAATTACTCTCCAATATGCAATATGGTTTTAGAAATAAAAAATCAACCCAAGATGCAATAAAAGATTTAACCTGTGTGATTTATAATTCAATTGATAATAGAAAACCATCTATAGGTATTTTTTTGGATTTAGCTAAAGCATTAGACACAGTCAATCACAAATTATTACTTGAAAAATTAGAACAAATTGGAATACTGGGCTTAGCACACGATCTTATTTGTTCCTATTTATCAAATAGAAAACAACAACTAAATGGTACAATAAGTGAAACACAAATTATATCATGTGGTGTACCCCAAGGAACTGTTTTGTGTCCATTACTTTTTATTATATATATTAATAACTTTTTTTCAATAGAAACTACTAGTAAAATTATTTCCTTTGCTGATGACACTGTCATTTATAATGAAAATGAAAATTGGAAACATTTAAAACTTGAGATTGAAAATGATTTCATCAATATTAAGAACTGGCTGAACAAAAATCTTCTTTCAATTAATTTTAATAAAACATTTTTTGTAGTTCTGGTAAAGGTATTCCGGAATTCAATGAAATCTCAATTAATTTAGAAATAATTATTTACTCAAAACAGAAAATTAAATATCTTGGTATTATTTTAGATAGCCGTCTCAATTGGGAAAGACACATAACATACCTAGGTGCTAAATTAAGAAGAATATTATTTAAAATGAAAATTCTATCAATATATTGGATTATAAATATATGAAAATGTTGTACTTCAGTCTATTCAAACCACATCTTGAATATGGTTTAATAGGTTGGGGGAATTTCTAAAACACATTTAAAACCAATTGAAATTTTACAAACACGTTGTTTAAAAATAATATTGAAGAAAAATAGCAGATATCCAAGTAATTTATTATATAAAGAAATTAATATTTTTGATCCAATACAAATTTATTTCAAAATTCTTGTAATAGATCAATTTAAGAATAAAAAAGATCACAATATTGTTTCTCACTGTCATCTCACTAGACAGAACCAAAACATTGTTATACCATTTAAAAATAAAAATATACCTATGTAAAAAAAATGTATGTACATAGGACCAAAAGCATATAATTATTTACCCAAAATTATAAAAAACATAAGTACAATCAGAAAATTTACAAATGAGGTTGATAATTTCTTAAGAAGTAACTCTAGGGAATTCATCAGAAACATTATTCAAAGGTGATAGAACTTATATCTACATATTATATTCCATACTTTTATTTATTTGTAATGCTTTGTTTCTTATCAATTAGCTATTAATTGATTTGAAAATATGTTATTTATAATTACCCTACAAACAGACTTTTTAGTCTCGTAGGTTTTAATATTGTTGTTTGTTGAAAAAAATGTAAATTCTCAAATTGTCAATAAACGTTATTTATTTATTTATTTATTATTTTATTTAGTTATCTTGACTATTTCTATGCATGGAGTATTTTTAACCTAAAAATTAATATAAGTCAAAAACTATTACATATATATCTAACAAACCTGCCTGCGTTATATCGATCATTTTGTGAAAATCTGAAAATCTACTATTCATGAGGTCATTGTCATTTCAAAAAACATAATTTAATTCCTGATCTCACTTTAGGACACCCTGTATATGTGAGACACATTAAATCCAAAACTAATTAGAAAATCGTTTAAATTTAGATATGGTTTTTCCAGTGAAATGTCGAGTAAAGCGATAACTTGTAGTTGCTGCGAGAGTTGTCAAACCATATGACATTAGAAAATTTGAATCCTTAATAATTGTTTTCCGATTAACTGCAACTTTGCTTTAAATTATGAACTACTAGCATTTTTACCTGGCTCTTCCCGAGCAAACACTTTAGTAGATTATGGTACGAAATCAAAAAGTCATAAAAAGTCTTAAGTATGGAACCCTTGTACCTCGGAGTCCTACTCGCACGTAGAACCAGTCCGAACACCAACACAGATCCAACCACCAAGAGAGAACAGCATGAGAATGTCTCCTACATATGCCTTAGGGATTTTCCGGAATGGAAACTCCACCTTTAAGTCTCAGTCGCACTGGCACAAAACAGTCCAGTGACATACTACACTCAAACATAGTAAAAAATCCACGAAAATTCAGCCATAGAGCTCACACATATTTCTTTTGGTATTACAAGTATAGAACTCTCCACCTAGAAGGCCCAGTTACACTTATAAATTATATTCCCAAATCATAACTCAGCCATTTAAATTATTATAATATGATCATTACTAAATTTCTGTTTCTGTCCGAACCGTTCACAAATGTTCAACGCCATCACGCGTCAGCACTTTCCAAATCTCTTTTATTACTTGTAACTATGTATGACATCCTGTAAGTATCATGTTAAATATAATAATTGCTGATATATACCGATACACACTTGAATCGGTAACCATTTAGCTATTGACAATCGTTGTAATAGTTAGGTTCCTTTGCGACGAAATAAATTGTTTTTAAAAAGTGTTCTTCGTTTTGATAATCTTAATTTATATAACCGCTACCAGATCATTTCAATAAATTCTACAAACACACATGATAAAAAGACCATCAAAATCCAGCTATTGAGTTCAGAGATATACAACTTTTAGGTACGGAACCCATCACATAGAGTCCCACGGGCAATCGAAGGTAGCCTTTGTTCTTTCCCAAGTGTTAGTTTACCTCTGTACCAAATTACATCAAAATCAGTTCAGTGGCTTAGGCGTGAAAGCATAACAAACAAACTTACTTTCGCATTGATAATATAGGATCTCATTGTTTTTAACAAATTTTTCTGCTTAGTGTTAATCACCGCATAATGGAATATAGCTGTAAACCTGGCTTAAGATATTCTATGCCGTCTGTGCATATCTACTTCATTCGTTCTATGATCTTGGGACTTGGATCCGTTTTCATGTTCTATGCTATGTGCTTCGTTGTTCTGCATCTTATTTTCTGTTATTCTGATTAATATTTTATGTTATAATTCAAAATTCTAACCGTAATTGTTTATTTGTGTATGTCTGGTCTGGTTTTGTTTAAACGTTTGTAGTTTTTATATAATTTTTTTATCTACTTCGAATGTGAGTGCTATTTCAGATATATATCCAAAACAAAAGTGCAAATCAAAACTTAATTATTAGGAAAGCTTTCTTATTTATTCTATGATTCCTACTAATACTAATACTGTTTCAGGATCCCCAATCAACTGAAGAATCGAAGAACCGACGATCTTCAGAAGCTGTCTGCTATTACAAGTAATGCGGCAGTTGAGGATTCCTAATTTGACGTAGGCGGGCCGCCGATGAAATGATCAAGCGCGGTTGCCAAGCTTTCTGTTTTACTTCGCCTTATATACTTTTACTTGTCAATACTGGTAGATCAAATAGAATATAACAGAACATCATATTAAACAGAAGAAGAAATATAGGAGAAGGCTATTTCTCTTGTGTCATATGTACTGTGAAATTTAAATCTAAACATAAAACATAAGGAATAAAATATACCCTATGGTCCAAAGATGAAAATGTTATTGAGAAATATTGAATTTAAACTTCAGCTCAAACATGTATGAATGAAATACACAGGAGTTGGGCAAGATTAGTAGAGATTTCTACTAATCTTGAGAGTAGGGCTTCTTTTTAATATTTATTTGATTTGATGAGCCGTAAAATACTAATTTAGAAAGAACAATGATGTGATGGTAATTAGGGTAAATTTTCGTGTTATTTTAGTCAGTTTTACGGTTTCGTGTGTTGAAGAATCACTTCTTCAATTATCTAAATGTTAAAACATTAGTGTGTGCACTGAAAATTTCAAAGTAATATAATTGGTTCTGGTACTTTAGAGTTGGTGCCGAAAGTCTTCTATTCAACTACAGTTGCGCTACTTCAATATTACCACCACCATTAATACTATTTTCCAGTGCATCAACTAATGAACTCGGTCAAAATTTCTGTAAAATAACTTTTTTTCATAAATCTTATATATAATTTTTTGTACATAACTGCCGAATATCCCTTTTTTATTCCTTACCAATTACAAGACCAAACCTACAAATGTCGAGGATTTAAAAACACGACTGAGAAATGAATGTAGATTGATTTCTCCCCAAGTGATTCGAAATGTTACAAATGAATTTAGATCCCGTTTGGGATATTGTCAAATAGTCAACGGACAACATTATGAGCATTTGCTGAATTGAAATAATTAAATTCAATTAATTGCACTACTTGTTTGTTAATTTGTAAATTTTCTACCCTTTCAAAACAGCTATTAAAAGAAGTGTTGCCATTTAAAAAAATCAAGTGTGAGTCATCATCAATCACGATTGGAAATATTAATTGACGGATCCGAGCATTTTCAAAAAAAAAATTATTCAGTTACAGACTCTCTGTATAAATGTAATAATTATTTAAATATGTTATTTTTAGAAGTAGTATTGTGATGTATCTTATTTGTTATTTTTTGTAATGAGGTTACGAAAATTCTAATGAATAAATGAACTACTTTATGAAATAATGACAGAATATTTACCATCATATTATAAAAATATTATCGTCAACACTGTGGACAAATCACGGTCATATTTGTATTATTGCGCATGCGCCAAATAGCTCCCAAATTAGGAATCCTCAACTGCAGAATTACCCAAAATGGATTATGTTACCTATAATCTCAACAGTTGCCTTATTGGGTAGATGACTTGATGGCTAATATTGTTGGTCCTCCTGCCTCAAAGAACAGGTAAGTACAGACGGTAGCCTCACTCCTCGACTTTGCTTTAAAAAATTGTCGAATTTCATAATTTCGTTTATATATATTTCTATAAAATATATTTGACAAGAAGTACAGGAAATGAGTTAAGTTTTTTTTCAATTCATAATGTTAAAAATCTGAAACAGATACTTTCAAATTAAATATGAAAACATATCTTACCAAATATGGATGAGTTTTGTCAATTAGAAAATTTTGATCAAATGTAATTTAGAACTTTGAAAAGTGAAATTCTCATGAATTTGACATCAATTATGTTTACAGGCAAATGATTTTGCAAACATTATTATTTCAATGCCTACAGGAAATAAACAAAACTTCCATACGCCGATGCTTGCCAAGTTTTGGCATTGTTTGTTATGATTCATCATATTTTTTCATATGAATATTGATTTATGCAGAATTGCCTATGTTGTTACTGCAACAAAAGACCTATTACTTTTAATAAAATCTTAAACCTAATCTTCAGTACATAACATTTCCAGAATTTAGGGACATTAACTGCTCACAAATTCTACTCTGAGCTTCCTAATACTTGTATTAATGTTTACACAGTAAAATCGATAAATATAAATATGTTCTTACAAAAGTCGTAATTTTTTAGAGTGTCATATTTTTCTAAGTAGGTACGGAATCCTTATGATAAAAATCCCACTGGTACTCGCCAAATTTATTGCTCATATTTAATTTTGCTTATCAAACTTGAATTGTTAGCAAATCATATGTTGCAGAAATTTTTAGTTTTTGACCGACTTCCCAAAAGGAGGAGGTATACAATTCGATTGTGTGCTTTTTTTTTTTTTTTTTGGTTTGTGCGCGCCTTTCATATAGTAAACGTACTCCGATTTTGATGATTTTTGATTCATTTGAAAGAGGAGGCTTGAGAAATGGTCCCATATTCATAAAAACGGGAATCCGACATCTCGTTCCTTCCGAAAACCGCCCCCGAAGGGGGTGGAGGGGGCAAATTTTGTCGAAAATTGAAAATCTGCGTTGATATAATTACAGATAGGACAATATCCGGAAACGTTTAAATGGAACATTTTTTCAAAAGAGTAACGGTTTTCGACATAGAGACATTTTAAATTCTCAAATATACCTATTTTCGCTATGTGGAGAGGGCGATTTCTGTCGAAAATTGAAAATCTGTTTGGAGTACATGAAAGACATAATTATTTGTAGCAACATTTATACTGAACATTTTTCCCTTAGAGTTACGGTTTTCGAGTAAAATCGGTGTTAAAATGGTAACAACTAAAATATTCAAGCGTATTTCCGCAGCGATGTTCTGAGATCTCAATAATAACAACTACAAGCAAGGAATATACGTGGGTAATAGGATAAGTACTATCTTCATTGATATGGTATAGTGAACGTTCAACGATTTTCGTGACTAATGTTACACTCAAAAGTGTGAAATAAATATTTTTTACAAAAAATTGGACCGACTTTATTAGTTGGTGCACTGAAAAGTATAAAATAATATTAATTCTATTGGGGCTGGTACTTGTGAAGTTGGTGCCAAAAGTTACCAATCTACCTGCAACTGCACAACTTCAAAAGTAACAGCACCAATAGAATTAATATTATTTTATACTTTTCAGTGCACCAACTAATAAAGTCGGTCCAATTTTTTGTAAAAAATATTTATTGAAAGTATTCTATCCTGATTTATCGCATGAAATAATTGAAAAAAATACATAGAATTTAGCTAATAATTTGTGAATTATTATTATCAGTCCATATGTATAAAGTACCTTTTTAATGAGTGTCAATTATCAGCCATTTAGAATTCTCCCAGCTGCCCATTATGCTAACATCAAGTCAAAATGGGGTGCCATTGAATGTCTCATTGGCCAGTTGACTTCATGGCTTATGGCCAACATAATTAGGGTGGCCCTTCATATACAAATAAACAGGCTGGCATGCGCAAGCGCACTTTCCCTGATACCCTTCAAGGGACTATCGTCTTTCTCAACAACGTCATATCAGCAGATGTTTGCGCTTAGCTTCTTCTTACTTTTGCTTCTAATCTTTTTGTTCTGTTTATTAATATGAAAAAAATTAAATGATAATTTTGTATAAATATAATTTGTTTTAAAATCTACCAACTACAAACCGCACACTGTTTTCTTAACTGTTTCTCTACGACGCAACAGAAGTCATGAAAACAGTTGAAAATAGTATAGGGCATGATTTATTTTCCAGCAATATTTGAATCGAACATTTAAAAAAACAAGGTTATTCCAGTTAAAAATATCATACAAGATTGTTGTCGATATATTTTGAAATCACTTTTTTGTTAAAAAGTTTTATATGAGAAACTGCATCAAATATCCCTGAGTTTTGTTCTTCGTTCTTTGCAGATAATTTTCGAAAGTGATAGGTACCTAATAAACGGACGATTATAATAATAATACTTTATTTGTTCTATTAGTAAAAGAAAATTTACAATAAATACCTCATTGAGAGGTGTGGAACTTGTCACATAATATACATGTATAAATTTAAATACAACAGGTCACAATATAGATAAAAATACACAACACAACTTATGGATAAAATACGACTTATAAAAGATTAATTTGAAGTAGGAAAATTGAAAACATAAATAAAAAGAACAATCAAAATTTTATATCAGCATTGAAGAATTCTCTCGTAGTTGTAGTGTATCCAAAGACCCCAGGTTCGCGCTACAGTTTGCCTCTAATTCACTATCTAACTTTACGACTCGTCTCTTGGCATGTGATCATGTAGTCTAGTGGATTTTAGGACCCACCTGAAGTGTCAGGCACTCTAATAGTATAAGAAAACACGTTGTGGTTGTCTTTGTAGGATGCATCGGAGATAACCTTCTAGTAGAGAAAAGGGGTAGACAGTAATTGAAACAACAAAATACCTTACCAGTCCTTTTATTTAAACAACACATCATTTTTCACTTGAATTAAATAGGAAAACATTTAATAATTTAAAATAATACAGGCAATTTGGCAAGGTGGCTCTTAATATCTTCATAACATGGGAAAAAGAGCGAAAAAAAACTCATGTACTATCAAATATTTTACAATAAATTTTAAATAATAATGCACATTCTCTTTGTCGTGAAAATTCACAAAGGTCTGACACTACTACATAATAACTTTTGACAACGCTTGATGAATTTACTTGTACTGTTATTAACAATAATAAATGATGGTATAAAATAAACGAGTTAAGAAAGAATCACTCACCACTCAAGACAACCATATCTCAGATATACTTCGAAACACGGCAACAACATTCGAAACCGAAGGTTACACTTTTCTAACACGGAGGGACAGACCCGCCGCTCGCTGTCAGTCTGCTCAATTTGGGATTCAAGTCCCTGGGACAAATTCTTTTTGCATGTTGATGTCAACGGTCAATACCATTTACGATGAGATACTGTTGAGAAGGTGTTCATTTTTGAAGTAAACAATAGTTATTGACATCATGAAAACAGTAACCTATATCAAAATAAATAATATTCAACAAATCTTCATCATACAATGGTCTCTTGGCCTGACTCACGATATTCTCGCATCGTCTATAAAATTACTTTATGAGATGAAGTAATTATTCCAAGTTAATTCATCAAATAAATTATACCGAAACAAGTGCATTTCATTTTAAGGTAGCTCAAACCTTCTTATAAATTTCCAACAACAACAAAACAAAAACTCTTCAGTTACATACAACTATCCAACAAAAAATACACCTTACCTTCTCAAAGTCTACAATCACTCTCCTATTTTTACAGTACATCTCAAAACTTTTTCTCTCAAGAAGCAAAAAAAAACGTCAAAACAAAACAAATACTCTTCTTCTTCTTCCTAATTTTATGGCCCTTGCTCCCTCTTGGTGCATTCAGCCAGGTGAAGTCCTGAGGTTACCTTTGTCTGACTTTTCATCATATGGTAACCCTTGTGATTTTTCTCTTCTTTTCCAATTTCTTCGTTTATACTTGTTTAAAAGTGCTGAAAGGTTAGTTTTAACAGAAATACAACAAAGGATAAACTCTTCTCGCTTCGGGACAGCAGCGAAGCATTTCACTCCCTGGAACTGTCTCGGATAATAACACCCAGGATTACAGGAAAGGGTAAAAAACTATAGGGCTAGGATATTTAAGCTAATTTTTGATATTGAACTATGTACATAATTAATTATAACTACACTTATTCCTCAAATCTATTAACTGTTTATCTTTTCTTTTTTTTTTTATAATTAATTTTTTTTTTTTTATATATAGTTTTTTTTTTTTTTTTTTTTAAACTTTTTTTTTTTTCCCAATTAATTAATTTTTTTTCTTTTTTTTTTTTTAATTTAATTTTTTTTTTTTTTTTTAAAACTTAATCTAGTGTTTTAATTATTAATCTTAATATTATAACTTTAACGACTTTCGGTTTTTGTTCATTAATTAAATTGATTAAATTAAGTAGGTTATTCTTTATGTTTCTAATATTCCATTGTAAAATATTTAATTCTTTCATCTTCAATTTACCACTCCTCTGTTGAGTCATAGTCCTTGCTTCTATTAAAACTTATCATTTTTTTTATATTTTCCATTATTTTTATTATCTTTTCCTTTGGTATGTCTTCGACCATGGAACAAAAGTCCCTTACTCTATTTTCTATATCTCCACTATTTTCAATCCACTCTTGTCCTCCAATTATTTGTCTTGATGTTCTGTATCCCTCTAGTTCTTCTGAAGTACTGCTGCCGGTTTCTCGTTCCCTACTGGTTCCTGCTCCTATGCTAATTGGATACATTTTCCCATTTGGCTGCAGAAGTGCTTGATTGTGCCCTGTTTTGTCATACCCCTGTTCTCTTCTAAGTTTTGGTTTTCCACTTGTTTGTGTTTCCCTCACTACATTATTATATGTTCTTTTTTTGAATCTGTTTTTATTGTTTAAATTATATACTTCTTTTCTTTGTTCTATATTTATTGTATCCTGTTTCTCTTTGTTTTTGTTTTTTAACTCTGGAAAGTCTCTTCCTCCAAGTATGATCACCTCCTCTTTAGGATATATTATGTTGGCTTCATAATAGCTTATATTATCAAAGGCCATTTTTTCTCTTATCTTTCTCTGTCTCTCGTATTCTTTACAAATTCGATCGTTGGATTTATGTTCCGAACTTTTACAATGGAAACATTTAATTTTTTTACATGTTTCATATTGTTCTTGATTCTCATGCTGCTCCCCACAGCTATAACATTTTTTTTTTCCACGACACCATTTCTTGATATGTCCATATAGAAGACATTCAAAACATTGGCTTACAGGTGCAACATATGGTGTTACCATATATCTCATGTAGCAAATATCAATTGAACGTGGTATTTTAATTCCTTCAAAGGTTATTAGTATTGTTCCCGTCGGTATAATGACATTGTTTCCATCATTACCTTTTTCCCTTCTATTCAGTCTTTTCACGTCTATTACCCTCAGTTCACTTGTAATCATCTTTTTAATATCTTCTTCGGAAAATTCTTTGTTTACATATTTTATTATTCCTTTGCAAGTAACTTGATTGATTGGAATATATATTTTATATCCCTTTTCTGTCAACCTCTCATTATTTATTAGATTATTAGCTATTTCCCTGTCATTAAATAATACCCCTATTTTATTTATTCCCTTTTTTTTAATGCTTATTATATTATTTAATTTCAAATCAAATACCTCCTTCGCGATTTTTAATTCATTAAATCTTCCGACACTATTTTCTGACTTATCTGTTGGTTCTATAACAACCAAATAAGGTGCCCTAGCTCCGTTTTTATAATAAATACTTTCGTCTTTTTTTGTTTGTTTATCGTTTTTTATGTTTTCAAGGTTATTATCAAAAATAATTGTATCTTTATTTCCATGAATGCTATTATTCATATTCATTATATTCTGTATTTCTAAATCCATGCTGTCCATAGAATTTAATTCTATATTATCATCCCTATTTATATTCGGTTTTTTGGGGGGAGTCTCCCCCCCGAATCACTCATTTTACTAAATTAACAATATTTATTATTTCAAAGTTGTATTTTATAGGAGAAGAAAGGTAAAACTTACAAAGGATACTGTTAGTAATGCACCTGCCTTCTCTTCGGAAGGAATTTCCGAAATCACTTCAATAGCTCACTGTCACCACGTGTACTTGGAAAACAAATACTCTATACCTGACAGAAATATTCCTAAACATAGAATGCCGTTCAAAACCGATCCGGCACAGCTGTCTATGAAATTTGAATTTATTGTATTATGAGTAATAACATAGATATATAAAACTATAATAAGACATCATATGTTTACTTTTATGATTCGTATATAAAGGAAAAATAAACAACCCGTGAAATTTAAATATGGACACCACATAGTATAAAACGGATTTTCAGTTAGATATGTCCTAAGTTTTTTTTAACATCACTTTATGTGGTAGTGTTCTAAAACTGTCTCGGATTTTGTTCCAAATTTTTGTTATACTATACTTCACATTCTTTTGTACAAAAGTATAATTTGCTTTATCTGATACAAGATCATTTCTTGTTCTTGTATCGTATGGGTGTTTTTTATAATTTCCCTCAAATAATTTTGAGATATGAACTTTATAGATTCAAAAATATAAAGGCTGGTGAAGGTAAGCAATTTATTGTTTTTGTAGAATGGTTTACAACTATCCCGGGGTCGTACTTTAAAGATTATTCTAATAAATCTCTTTTGCATAATCTGCACCCTGTCTGCATTCACTGAATTTCCCCAGAAAATGATACCATATTTGATTCTGGACATGACATGAGCATGATATATACACAGAGCTGTCTCCATCCCTACCTCATTCACAATCACTCTTAACGCATAACAATATCTGGATAATTCACCAGACAGTCTCTCCACATGCGCTGTCCAGTCAAGTCTTTGGTCTATAGTAATGCCTAGAAATGATATATTTGGTGATGTTTGTATTTCATTATGGTAGACATTATATATTTGTCTATTATTTGCTCTAGCTGCAAACTGTATTATTTGCGTTTTATCAACATTGAGCAATAAATTATTACTGGAAAACCATGAATGTAAACTGCCTAATGAATCCTCAATATGTTGTCCCATATTACTCTGAAACGTTTCACTCATAACAGCTAAAGTGTCGTCTGCATACATGATCACATGATCATCGATTAGGGAGGGAACCTCGTTGGTGTATAGAATGTACAAAAGTGGGCCCAATATTGAGCCTTGGGGTACCCCTTTTTTATCAGACACATATCTGACTTGATTGTCAACCCTCTCTAATTCCTTTCAAACATACATTGCATACTATCAGTTAAATAAGAACTAATCAATTTTTGAGCCACTTCCCTAACTCCATATTTATCAAGCTTTTCAATGAGTAATACCATGGTCAACACTAACAAATGCTCTCGGCAGGTCTAAACATACTGCTAAAGTATGTTTTTTTTGGTTTACTAATTCCAGGATTTGTATTAATGCTGAGTCTTCTTAAAGTGCCGTACTCGTATTCGAGCGTTGGCAGCTTCTCTGCCTTGACATTGTTACCACAGACAAGGGGACCTACAGTTTAACGTGGATTCCGAACCACCGATGTGTCCCAAGATAAATCTTATGGGCACACTCTTCCAGAGAGCTGTACTAGGGAATAATATACTCTCGCTGGTTTCCCGTTGCCTTGTGAGAGAAAGGGAATGCAATGCGACAGAGACAGGAACGCGCGCCCGCATCAACGGTCACTCGTCCAAGCCGTTTCCATCGTATTGCGCTGCTTAACTTCGATGATCGAAGTCGGTCAGTGTTAACCCGCAGCTATGCGCTCCTCTAAGTCTACCAAGAAGCTTGTAAATCTTTCATATATTAATTTTTCAAAGACTTTACTGATGTTAGGTAAAAACTGGCATGTAATTTTTTTCATTATGATCTTCTCCTTTATTTTGATATATAGGTTTAACATTAGCCAGTTTTAGTTCGTGTGGGAATACGCCAAATTGGAAGCATAGGTTAATTATGTGTGATAGTGGTTCCGATATAATATCAGCTACTTTTTTTAACCCTTTTATACATTTGTAGACTTCCATGGGTGTAGCACTCTCTAAAAAAATGGACCGATTGTTAGGTACTATTTTTGAGAAGTCTGGAGATAGTGCTCCCCTAATGTTTGGACATGCGTTTATAAATGTAGTGTTGATTGAATCTAATAGTTCTTTTTCATATTTTCCATTATCCCTTAGTTTATCAAAGATAGTGGTGCTTCTGGATTCTTTATTAGTTATATTATTAATTAGAGACCACGTGGCCTTGCATTTATTCTCAGCTTGGATTATATAGTTATTATTATGTAACCATTTAGCTTTTCTAATTACTTGATGTAATATTTTTTATATGTTTTGTAATAACATTCGCTTACCTCGCTATTCAACTATTTATTGTAAAGTTTTCACTTTCTGGCACAGGAATTTTTAATACCCACTGTGAGCCAATGATTAGTTTTGGGGCTCTGATGCTTTACTTTACGCTTAGTAATAGCTCTATCCATCACTGTTTTTATCCTATAAATAAAATAAAGTTTTCAAATGCTCTATCAACGTCATTCACGCCCATCACATTTCCCCATGATTCACACAGCAATTCATCCCGATATTGCCCTAACTTAGCTCCTGAAAATAATCTCTTTTTTAAGGGGTGTTGGGATTTTTCATTTCTTTCTAGTTTTATTTCAAACTCTAAAAATTGTGCATAATGGTCAGATAATGCCGAGGTCAAAATCGAGCTATCTAAATATTCAAAATTAACAAAAAAATTATCAATAAGAGTTGATGATGTTTTGGTTACTCTAGTGGCTTCATATATGGTTTGTGCCATATTAAAAGTTGTCAGTAATTCGATAAAGAGATCAAAATATTAAAATCTCCAAGGTTGGTACGATACAAACATAAAAATAACTTTTAAAACTATGTTTATAATACAGGCACACTCAATATGTCCAATTGATTTATTCACTATATCATCCACTGGTTCGAAAGTAGTATTTCTCGATACCAATATACAAGCCCCTCCATGCTGCATGTTCTTTCTGCAGAAGTATGATGCCATTTTATAGTTGTTAATCTTGATAAATTCGGTTTCTTCTTTTCTCATCCAAATTTCAGTTAAACAAACGATGTCAGGTATGTCACTTTGATCTTCAATAAATGCTTCCTGTTCGCCTGTTTTGTTTTTCAGGTATTGAATATTTTGGTGAAGGATTTTAATTCTATCAGAAGTTACTTTATCATTGTTTAATGTTTTCCTCTGCATAGCAGCATTCTTGTTAGGAATGATTAGTTTTTTGATTTTATCACTTTGGGTTCACCTGTAAAAAATCGAATTTTTAAATTTTGTTCCCCTTCCTCGGTACGCCTAGTCAATTCTACTCTCTTCTCTTTATACTGGATCAATTGGTGTTTTGTTTTATCATTATCCAAAACCACACCTTCAAACCTTTTGACTTTTTTAATATCCTTAATCTTCTTAAACACATTTCTAACATCCTTCTCTGACTCCATTACTATCCTAATTGGCCTTATTTTCCCAGGAATCCTTTTGCCTATTCTAAATACTTTTCTATTGTTGACAAGCGATTCTGTGCCGGTACATTTTATCATATCGTTGATGTAACTAATGTCGTGTTGCTTTCTATCCTCGGCTTCATCTGTGTCCATTTCTGGGACTCCAAAAACTATCATGTTTTTTTTCCTGGTATCTCTTTCATTAATCTCTTGGATGAATTCTTCCGTATTTTTTTGCGGTGTTGAAAATTGAATCTCCTGTCCCTCAAGCTTATTAAGTTTCACTTCTACCTGTTCTATGTGTGATATTAAGGGTGTTGTTACTTGAGTGTCATGCCCCTCAAGTTTGTTAATTTTTACCTCCAGCTGTTCTATCTGTAGTTTTAGGGATGTTGTATCTTGCGTTTCCTGTCCCTCAAGCCTATTAATTTTTACTTCCAGTTCTACCTGTGATTTTAGATTTTCAATAATATCACAATGTTCATTAAATTTTTGAAGCAATAGTTTATATTTAAGGTGCATTTCTGATGACATTTCTTGTAGCTTTTCCATTACGTCATTTATTGTGTACTCCGCTGTTTTGGTATCGGTAAGTTGATCTGTGGATGATTTTTTATCTTCAGTATTGATACATGGAAAGAAAACCGCTTGTTATACTAAATCAATGGTTTGACTGAAGCATCCGCTGTTCCAGACATATTTAATTATCAAATTTATTAAAATAATGCCAACCATCTATTCTTTATAAACTGTCCCCTTATAAATATATGTTAAATTGATTTATCACATTGTCCTACAAAATAAATTGTTTGTTTCTACAGTCCCTCGCACCCAAAACTGACAGTTCTACAATAAATTCCGACTACTTAGTTTATTAGCTGTAACTTTTCACTGAATAAAAAAATTGCCTGTTAGTAATCATTATAATATAAAGTCACTGTACTGTAGACTATAATTAATGATTAGTCAAAATAATTTATTTCTCGCACCAACATTTTTTATCGATTAAAAATAAGCCTCTGGATATTTATTTTGAAAATGTTGAATTATGCAACCAACAACACTGAAACATAATGAATGATATCCGCCTACACCACATACTAGATAGCCAACATAAATTTGAAAAATTTATATTTTTTAATTTCTTTCGTAACCAATCGTTTGTATCGTTTTTCTTTTCGTTGATTCAATAGTTAATGTGTTATTAAATTTTTGAATACCAATTATCCACTATGTTTCGAAAATAGACTTTACAGAATCGTATATTTGACTCAATCTATCAGAAATCGTAGGTATGGGACTCTCTATTTTTTGATAAAAATCTAAATGGATCTCATTATTTGTAGGTTTAAGCAACTAACTTTATACTAAAACTTTCATTAATATAATTCGTCATGCTAGTGGGGGAATTATTTTGAGAATATTATACCTACTTCTGGATAAATATTTTTTACAAAAAAATTTAACCGACGTTATCAGTTGGTGCACTGAAAAGTACAAAATAATATTAATTTTATTAGTGCTGGTATTTTTAAAGTTGTGCAGTTGCAGTTGGCACAAGTATCACCACCAATAGAATTAATATTAAGGTAGATTTATAATTTCTGTAAAAATATTTGAATAACATTTGTAGTTTCTTTTTTGCAAGTAGTCTGCATATATATTTACTAAATTACAATTTTTCAGGATTATCGCTGGCAAACAAGAATTTGTGTTTTGGCTTTGATTCTCTGTAAACGAATAAACTCTGCTGTTACATTTGTAATATCTTCTGGCCCGTGAGAACAAGTACGTCTTCCTGTATTCATATTTTCCGTAGACTAGTACTAACAAGAGATTCTGGACAGTACTTTTTTCAAATTTAAAAATGAATACCTGTTTGCTGACGAATAACTTTCTACTTCTTATATATATATATATAGAGCCGCATCAACAAATTTATAAATAATAAATTGATTATCTAATTAATTTTTCATAATAATTTGATTCTCACTTGTATTTTGTTGATTCTTCAATCCCCAACGCAAACAGAGATGTGTTATAAGAATTGACCTCTAACCATAGGAAAGACCCCACAAAGTTATTCATAAAATTACTCCGCTAACGATCAGTATAATATCTTAGGCATAATCAGGCATAATATCTTAGGAAAAATCATTTATCTTATATTGGCAACACCGCTTTAAAGCGACCTTGCCTAACCGACACCCGGCTGGATCGGCCGTCAGTGGCGGAGCCGAGATCCATTTCTAGGAATTGAGTGGAATAAAATTTGGGAAATTAAATAAATTTCAAACTTTTAATGTCTCATTAATTTTATTTACGGTTCATTCACCTCGAAACAGAACAATTTTTGTATTGGTGCTTCTACATCTACTGCTTCTTATTTTAAAATATTGTTTCAAAATAATTTTTACAAGAATAGTGGCATGGTTCTCAAATGAATGGTCTCCAAAACAATCTGACATAGAGGATGACAATTTTCTCGTAGTATTAATTATGAGGACATCGTATAGATGTTTAATTTTTTTTTTGTAGATGTTATTAGTTTTATTGAAAAACCTAAAGAAACTCTCTGCTAATTTACATACGTTTCTCACAAAGTCACTAGTACTGCATAGGTTTCCATATTTTCCGACAATATTTAAATCGAATATTTGAAAAAAATCCAAGGGTATCCGAGTTAAAAATATAGAATTGTTATGGGTATATTTTGAAATCACGGATATTGAAATATAAGTTCAACAATTTTGATAACTAATTAATCAGAAATATGAAATAAATTTTTCTTACAAAAAATGGGATCGAATTTACAGTACTTTTTATTGCAGCATATAATAAACTTGGTCCTACTTTTTATTAAATAGTTTTAGTTTTATATAAGAAATCAAATATCACTGAGCTTTGCCCTTTGTTTCGATAATATGACCAACAATTCTCTTTGCAGAAATTTTTGATTATTAGAATTTTATAATATTTTTTTTTGTTAACTATTGATATTGATATAAATAAATAATGTGACAGAAAAACCGCTTGTTCTACGAATACAATAATTTGACTGAATTCTCCGCCGTTCCCAACATATTCAGTTATTATCAAATTTTCGAGTTCGTAAATTGTATGAAATAAATTCTTGGAAATGATGATGATGTTTCAGTGATCATCTGGGACTTCCAGTAGCGTACGGAAAACGTTATATGTGGATGAAGCAGGGCTTCTGTTTATTCAACAGACTACATCCTGAGTAGGCCTTTGAGAGTGAGATGGAAAAATTGGAACGACGTTATTAGTTGGTCTACTGAAAACTATAAAATAATATTAATTCTATTGGTGCTGTTACTTTTGAAGTTTTGCTGTTGCAGTTAGATTGATAACTATTGGCACCAACTTCAGAAGTACCAGCACCGATTGAATTAATATAATTTTATATTTTCAGTGCACCAACTAATAACGTCGGTCCAATTTTTTGTAAAAAATATTTATTTCACACTTTTGAGTGTAACATTAGTCACGAAAATCGTTGAACGTTCACTAATACCAATGAAAATAGTACTTGTCCTATTACCCATGTATATTCTCTGCTTGTAGTTGTTTTTATTGAGATCTCAAAGCATCGCTGCGGAAAAACGCTTAAGAATTTTATATGTTACCATTTTAACTCGAAAACTGTAATTCTAAGGAAAAAATGTTCATTATAAATGTTGCTACAAATAATTATGTCTTTCATGTAGTATCGAAAGATTTTCAATTTTCGAAAGAAATCGCCCTCTCTATATAGCAAAAATGAGAAACTAACATGCCTCTATCTCGAGAACCGTAACTCTTTTAAAAAAATGTCCAATTTAAATGTTTCCGGATATTGTCCTATCTTTAATTATACTACCTCAGATTTTTGATTTTCGAGAAAATTTGCCCCCTCCACCCCTTCGGGGGAGGTTTTCAGAGGGATGGGGATTTTGGATTTGCGTTTTTATGAATATGGGACCATTTCTCTATCCTCCTCTTTCAAATGAATCAAAAATCATCAACATCGGAGTGCATTTACTATACGAAACGTGCGATCAAACAAAAAAAGCAGAAAATCGAATTGTATACCTCCTCCGTTCGGGGTTCGTCGGTCAAAAATAGTATCAATTCTATTGCTGCTTGTAGTGTTGAAAATGTGCCGTTGTAGTTTGTTGTTGTAGGCACCAACTCCAAATATACCATTACCAGCACCAATAGAATTAATATTATTTTGAATTTTTCATTGCACCAAATAATAAAGTCGGTCCATTTTTTGACCGACTCCCAAACGTAGGAAGTATACAATTCGACTGTATGTCTGCATGTTTTTTTTAAGTTCGATCGCACTTTTTGCATAGTAAATGTGCTCCGATTTTGATAATTTTTTTTCATTTGAGAAAAGAGAATTGAGAATTGATCTTATTGAAAGAAAATTCAATACAAGCCATGCCTCTCCCCTCCAAAACTTCCCCCAAAGAAGGTGGTGGAGGCAATTTTTCCCGGAAATTGAAAATCCGCGACGGCAGAATTAAAGAAGATCCCATATCCGGAAATGTTTGAACTGGACATCTTTAGAAATAATCATACATTTCCGCGTTACAGCCTGAAATATGTGGTTCAGCTGTGTAGAGGAGGCATTTCTTTTTTTGAAAATCAAAAATTTGAGATGTCCAAATTGAAGAATAGATAATATCCAGCAACATTTGATCTTAACGTTTTTCATAAAAATCAGCTTTCCGAGTTACAGAAGTGGGAAACTCTGAAATCTGAATAATTAAGAGTAACGCATTATTTTCTTTGGTGAACGTTGGATGATTTTGATGACTGATGATACAAAAAATTGGACAGACTTTATGCACTGAGAAAAAACGCAAATCCGAAATCTTCTTTCCTCCGAAAACCGCCCCCGAAAGTGTGGTGGGGGCGAATTTTCTCGAAAATCGAATATCTGAGTTGGTATAATTAAAGATAGAACAATATCCGGAAACGTTTAAATTGAATATTTTTTCAAAAGTGTTACGGTTTTCGAGATAGACGCATGTTAAATATATATTTTTGCTATGAGGAGAGGACAATTTCTTTCGAAAATTGAAAATTTTTCGATACTACATGAAAGATATAATTATCTGTAGCAACATTTATAATTTTTATTTTTTTTCCTCAGAGTTACGGTTTTCGAGTTAAATCGGTGTTAAAATGGTAACAACTAAAATATTCAAGCGTATTTCCGCAGCGATGTTCTGAGATCTCTATAATAACAACTACAAGCAAGGAATATACGTGGGTAATATGATAAGTACTATCTTCATTGATATGGTATAGTGAACGTTCAACGATTTTCGGGACTAATGTTACACTCAAAAGTGAAATAAATATTTTTTACAAAAAATTGGACCGACGTTATTAGTTGGTGCACTGAAAAGTATAAAATAATATTAATTCTATTGGTGGTGGTACTTGTGAAGTTGGTGCCAAAAGTTATCAATCTACCTGCAACTGCACAACTTCAAAAGTAACAGCACCAATAGAATTAATATTATTTTATAGTTTTCAGTAGACCAACTAATAACGTCGTTCCATTTTTTTTATATTTATTTCAATCTAACTACAACTGCACAACTTCAAAAGTACCAGAACCAATAGAATTAATATCATTTTCTATTTTTCAATGCACCAACTAATAAAGTCGGTATTTTTTTGTAAAAAATATTTATTTTACATTTATTTCACACTTTTGACAGTTGACTCCAGAGAGCGTTCCTGCAACGAGCGAAGACCGAGCCAACCAAACCAAAGCGATTAGACGAAATTCGAGGTTACGAGGGTCTTTAAGAAAGAATTCGTTAATATTTAGATTCATTTGACCTTCTCGTAAGCCTTCCTGTGCCGAGCAGCTCCAGAAGGTATTTGAGTGCCACCCAAAGGACCCAGGGCTCCAACAGAGCAGCAGCAGGACCACCATAGGCATACGAGAATCATGTCAAGGGTTTTTAAATAGAGAAGTCGTACTTTATAAAGAATATAGTATAATAATATAAAGAATTTCGCACCTCCCTTGTCGACATCGTCAGTGCCACAGGATCATCGACTAAGGATAAGGGTCACCTGCTTACGGGGCCTTTGGGTATCGTAGAAAACTTCCTTCCCCTCTCCTTAACAATCCCCCTAGATAAAGAATACGACCCCTCCTACCCAACCAATGTAATAGACACCGCGATGCGACCTCCGCGCCGTCCGAAATTGACACAAGTCAATACCAGGTCCTTGGAAGGGCCTATCCACCAGAAGTATGGACGATCCAGTCCAATCCACCCAACCGAAGTTGTTGGATTTCAGCAACATCGCAGAATTACTACATCAAGCCGCATCCCCCTCATTTTCATCAGAAGCGAAACCTATAGCGGGCCCTTCACAGCCCTCGCCCACATCCCCAGATGCGTCAATCGCCTCTACCAGCGGTTCAGCACCGAATGATGAACCAAATTCCATCACTGATTCATTCAGCAATGCGGTCTATCCATCCAGAAGCCGCACCAACTCCCAGGCTGAGAAATCAGCACCTTAGCCCCTGGTGTTCAACATCAGGGAGCTCAAGTCGCCTCATGACAGCCATCGAGGGCTATTCCAAGCTAACATGATTTCGCTGAAGGTCAATGTCAATAAAACATCGCGCCTAGAGATAAAGGATGTCGGCATAACAGAGGAGGTCTTACAGAAGCGTCTTCGTGAGATCGTCGGTTATCCTGAGGTCACGGTCATCCAGCTGGCAGGAGAGAAACGTCAAGCCCCACCCAAGAAAGGGTACCTCTCCACTCATGTGTACTTCGAGGTGTTCCTTTCGATTTTACCATGGAGGAGATCCAAGAGGCCCTCACTGATAGCAAAATTTTTGTAATGGTCAAACATATACAATCTGACCGCGGCCCAACCAAGCTCGTCGCTTTCTTACAAAAGACTTCGGGGCCTTGGAATTCCTCCTCAAGCACCATCTTCGCGTGATGGGGCTCGTCCTCAAAGCCGAGCCTTCCATCCAGAAGATACCGACGCTTAAAAAGTACTGAAAGCGTTGTGCGAAATCGGGACACGAAATACAACAGTGTACCGAATCCGAAACCACGTGCCCCTATTGCCACAAACAACACGGCAACACACTCTGCAAGAAAGCAGACACTTCCGTGTGCGACGTCTGTAATAAAAAGCGCCAACCCGATGCACAAACGAAACCAGAGGGGATTATTCCAATAGCCCCAGCACGTGACATGCAACAAGCTTCTGTTGCAGTCGAATCTCTTCTTTCTGCTGAGCTCTTGCTCTTCACCATTCTAAATGCCTTCCCCGAAAGGAGGGAGTCCCTTCAAAAATTCTACACAGAAGCAGTTGCTCGCCTCAGTAACCGAGCGTTCGTCATCTCCGCCTATGGTAACCAAGTTACAATCCGATACGCCACGCAATGACCCATGACTTCGTAATTGGCACGGCAAACTGTCAGGGGGTGTCGAATAAAAGAGAGCTCCTCAACAATCTATTATTGTCATCGAATCAAGGTAGAGGAACTGCTCTTTTGGTCAGATATCACCTAGCCACCTCTCCACACGCGCTTCCATCAGCCCCAAGCAACCTCCAATGCACCGCGTTAGATCTACACTCCGAAAATCGAATAACCACCATCATTTCCTATTATTGCAGACCTAATGAGGCAGTATCACGAAATCTTCTCGAATATGCTGCCAATCTCAACCGCGCTATGATTCTTGGCGATTTCAACGCCAAGCACACATAATTCGGAAATACCAACACAAAGACGACCGAATCTTGTCCACAGCCCTTTCAGAACGCCAATTATTCCGACCAGAGAACGACAACATCACCCACATATCCAAAGGAATTTCGATCATCGACCATATCATTTGTACAGGGTGTCCCACATAAGATCCTCTATCCCCTTATCTCGGAAGATATTCTATTTAGGAAAAAAAGTTAAATACAAATTATTATTGTTTTTAAGGGAACTCTTAAATTATATACTTTTCACGTATACAGGGCGCTCAGTTGTCCATGGCCCGGACTCAACTCTTGCAAATGAAATGGGGCACCCTGTATATTACTTTGGATTTGAATACCTCATAAAAAATAAGAATGACTTTCAATAAGATATTATATAGCTATCTATCGTGGTTTAGGATTTAAAAGCAGATTTATTTCTTTTTTTGCTAAAAACGTATTTACTTAAGGTAGTAGAAAAAAATATAAGTGTATCATATTTGTTGAATATGCCATTTTCATGTTTAAGACAACATCCTATTACATAACTTTAACTGTTTCCTATGACTACAAATTATACAGGGTTATCTCAGAAATTGATTCGATCTGGATATATAAAATCATCTATAAGTCGAAAATTTTAAATGGAACACCCTATATATCATGGCCGATTTAGATTGTTCACAAAAAAATAAGATAACTTTGTATAAAATACCCTATACCTATCTCTATAGCCGTTTAGAATATATTCGCTATTAAACATTTTTATGTAATAAACATACCTTTCGTTTGAATTTAGTGAGGAAATACGTTACAAATATTTCTTAACGGGCTGGCTGTAACAGACTTTCAATAATATACAGTTGTTTAGAACTCCAACTAATATTTCTGTATTTTTTGAGAGAATAATTCACTAAAAATCACAAAATTAAACCAAATATTGCATGTAATCAAAATCAACTAACGCTGCAAAACAAAACTGCCATGAAAAATAAATAAAGTGCTTTGGAAAAAAAGCGTAAATAAGAACTGTCAAATAATAATTTTGGTTTGTTGTGCGTTTAGTTTATGTTTAGCTTATAATGTCTTATAGTGCGGAAGAATGGTTAAATTTATATCAGTGCTATCTCCAAAATAACAAAAGCATTGCACTGACTGTTAGAGCATATCGTGAAAAGTATCCGGAAAGATCCATATTTGGGTGAATTGAACGAGATCTCGAACAGCATGGTGTTTTAAAGTATGGAAAAAGAAATAAACCTAAAAATAGCTTGGACGATGAAACACAATTGAATATAATGTATTTCGAAGAATTTACAGAAAATTCCATCAGAGATGCAGAAGAAGACTTAAATATTGCTAGAACTGATATCCATAGAACACTGGGAATTAATAATTACAGGGCGTTTAAGTTCGCTAAATTACTACACATAGAACCTTATGGTACGCTTGGAATATTGTAACTTCATGATGGATTGTCATTTTCGTGACCGTAATTTTTTTAACAATATTTGTGGAGGGACGAAGCGATATTTACTACCTCAGGGATATTTAATAGAAAGAATACTACTATTGGTCTCAAGAAAACAAAAACAATATTAAAACTATACATCAAGTTCGTCGTAGTGTTCACTGCTGGTGAGCGATTTACAGGAATCAAATAATAGGTCCTCTATTTCTGGATAATTATTTAAATGGTGCGAGGTACCTGGAGCTACTGACTGACAATATCAGACCGTTACTAGAGATGCATGGTAACATAGACAATATTATTCACCAAATGGATGGAGCACCTTGCCATAACATCATTCAAGTAAGAAATTGTTTGAATGAAAACTATGCAGAGGTCATTGGGCCAAATGGAAATATTCCTTGGCCTCCGCGGAGTCCAGATTTGACTCCTCTGGACTAATTTCTATGGGGAACATCAAGGAATAGAGTTCATAAAAATAAACCTCAAGATATCGATGAGCTAAGAAATCGAGTAAGGGAAGAAATTCGAAATATCAATGATGGTGCTGCAGTAAGAGAAGCCCTAAGAAAACTAGAAGTCATATACACAACTTGTATTGCTCAGAATGGAGGCCATGTAGCACATTTACTTTATATTTCCGTTTTGTATTAGGTATTTTTTTATTGGTTCTTTCGTTATACACGAAATTAAATCTATAACGGCTTTTCCCAGATTTTGCCAAACTTTCAATTAAATTACCTACTACCTAGATAATGACTTTTATGCAGTTAACGCCTTTTTCACTAAGGCACGTTTCTGCTCAGCTCACGCACTGGTTTATTGTTTGCACACAATTTGTTTTTGTTTTTTGTGATTTAGTAAGTGTTTACCTTCTGAATGAATTTACAGCTGTATATTAACTTACTTTCTAACCGAATATACAGCTTATATATATATTTTTACATTTTTATATTTTTGTTTTGTATTATATAAATTTATTTAATTTCAATTTAATTTTTAGTTTTGACTTTGTTTGTGTATTGTTCTCTCTATCTCTATGTATTTGTTTTGTTTGTTTCACTATTTTTTCTTGCTACTTCACAAAATCGTATTGTTAAATATTAGAACATTTCTTTATTTCTTAGAATATCGTTGAAATAAAAGATTTATTTTACCGGTTATTGGATGAATTATTTTATCAGAAAATAGAGACCTGTTGGAATTATAAACTACCTACTATATATTGTTGAAAGTCCGCTACAGTCAGAGCGTTAATAAGTATTTGTAACGTATTTCCTGTATAAATTCAAACGAAAGGTTTTATTATTGCATAAAAATGGTTAATAGCAAATATAGGTATAGGGTATTTTATACAAAGTTACGTTATTTTTTTGTGGCCAATCTAAATCGGTCATCATATATAGGGTGTTCCATTTAAAATTATCGACTTATAGATGATTTTATGTATCAAGATCGGATCAATTTCTGAGATGACCCTGTATAATTTGAAGTCAAAGGAAACGGTTAAAATTATGTATTGCGATGTTGTCTTAAACATGAAAATGGCATATTCACCAAATATGATACACTTATATTTTTTTCTACTACCTTAAGTAAATACGTTTTTAGCAAAACAATAAATAAACCTGCTTTTAAATCCTAAACCACGAGAGATAGCTTTATAATATCTTATTAAAAGTCATTTTTATTTTTAATGAGGAATCCAAATCCAAAGTAATATACAGGGTGTATCATTTTCAAGAGTTGAGTCCAGACCATGGAAAACTGAGCACCTTGTATACCTGAAAGGTACATAATATAGAAATTCCCTTGAAAGCAATAATAATATGTATTTAACTTTTTTCCTAAATAGAATATCTTCCGAGATAAGGGTATAGAGGATCTTATGTGGGACACCCTGTACGTCTAATCTGGTAGGAATATTGGATTGGGATTGCTTCACCGGCGACTCCATCAGCTCGGACCATATCTCTCTATTAATAAGCACCAGCCTACAAACCCCAATTCAAAAACCATCTAAATTCAGAACAGTATTTGATTATGATAGCACCGATTGGGGTGCTTTCCAAGATCATATCAATACTACCATCACAGACCCCCCCCAGTAAATAATCCTGCTGAAATAGATATCGCGATCACAGCTCATGAGAATACCATCCAAAACGCCATAACGCGGTGCATCGGAACCCGTCGAATAAACACCACCAAGCGGCCTATTCCGCTTTACATTCTAAACCTCATAAAATCCAAGAGGCAAATCCTTAAAGAAGTACGGTGATACCGTGCTTAAAAATCAGTGGAACCGATTCAACTCCAAAATCACAACCCTCCTAACTCGTTTTAGAGAGGACCAATGGCAAAAAACAACTGCCGAACTCAATTTCTCAGACGAAGCCAAGTTTTGGCATAATTTCAAGGTGATATCTGGCCTTAAGCGTAGCGAACCCTCTCACCTTAAAAACAACAATAGAATCATCGCCGACCCTCTTGAGAAGGCGAATATTTTCAAAACACACCTACAACAAATATTCCAAATTCCGACTGACCCGATTTTCGATGACAATCACTTCAGACGCACTCAACATCGCGTCAACGAGTTCCTTGAGTGGGGCCCTGGACCTTTACTCGTGCCAATAAATCACCCTCTCACCCAACGCATCACCGCGAACGAGGTCGACATCATTATTAGAACAGCGCCCAACACCGCGCCTGGCCGAACGCTATCAATAGGAAAATCCTCAAAAAACTCCCCTTTGTGATGATCGTGCAGCTCACTCGCGTCTTTAACGCTTGCTTACAACTATTTTCCACGAGCTTGGAAAACGGCCAACGTCATAATGATTCCGAAACCTAAGAAACCACCTGATAATCCGAACTCATATAGGCCCGTTTCTTTGCTGGATTGCATCGGAAAGATTTTCGATAAAATCCTAGCTTCTCGCCTGAGGCTGGAGATTGAGGAGCGTGGAATCATTCCACCTTTTCAACACGGTTTCAGGCAGAAACATACAACTCACGATGCAATTCTCGAATTCATCAACCATACCACCAGGGCTCTAAATGACGGAAACGCGACTCTTGCCATTTTCCTAGACATCCAAAACGCTTTCTATAAAGTCTGGTACGCTGGACTGATATCGAAAATGCTAAATCATAACATTCCACACACATTTGTCAAACTAATAGCATCATTCCTAAATAATCGAAACAATCGAATCAAAATTGGAATCATTCACACCACTAGCCGGCCTACCACAAGGCTCATCAATCGCTCCATTGCTGTACGTTTATTACACAGCGGATTTCCCGCGACTTAGAAATGTCCTACTTTATGCAGACGACACAGTCCTGTTTTCCTCTTCCAGGAACACAGCCACATTAAACATTCACGGACAATTCCTATTGAACGCGTTCACAAAATACTGCCAGAAATGGCGTATACAACCAAACCCATCCAAAACACAAACCATCCTTATAAAACACCACCGTCTCACATGGAATATCAACCAATATCCAAAAGGAAATCAGACTAACGCTTTGGGGAGAGAGGCTCCAGCTCCAGGACAACGTGACATACCTGGGGGTGCGCATCACGCGCACTTTCAACTGGCACGAGGAAGGCAAAGAGCATCTCTCATCACAGCACTAGGTGGCCGATTCGACCGTTGCAAACCAGAAACCCTTATCAATACATACAAAACCTTTGTGAGACCGGTGATCGATCCCATTCTCAACATTAATTCATCAGAAATCAGACGACTGGTGCGGTTCGAGAGGAGGATGCTACGAAGATGCCTTTATCTCGAATGGCGCCGCCCATCTGAACAACTATATAATATCCTAACTAATCACAATATAACTCCAATTAATTTCAGACTCAAGGAGCTTCAGGACCGCTTCTGCAGCCGTGCCCTCGAGCAACCAGAGGGTCACCACAACAGGGACACCCCTCTTTCATACTGGTCTAGACGGCCCATCTTCACCATCTGCGTGCTCGAGGCCATGGACTTACCACATCCAGAAGCGTCCGACATCATTGACACGGCGCCGCTGTCCATCCGACGGCGAAACCATCACTAGGTTCCCCACATTGTGAATTTGTCAGGACGAGGTCCTCTGCAGTTTCCCTCGTCCCCAGCTTCACTGGGCGGTATTGCTGACATCTTAATCCCTCGACATGTGCTGCAATAAATTGCCGCTACTAATATGGTAACCCTAGGCCCTACTAAGCCTGAAGAAATAATATACCAATCAAATATTAAATTTGAATTGTACAAATAGATTTTGCTCAATAAATGTTTTGAATTGAATTGAATCGTTTTTACCTTACTTTTCTCGAACTTATATTACTATTTTTATGCATATTTTTGCTTACTTTGAAGGATGTTAGTGTTTAATAGAATAAAAGAATGGTTATATACAATTGGATTGAAAATAAACTTCCAAATCGAAAATCTCAGCTAAAAGTCGTAAGTACTATGAACCTCATTTTCCCCTTTTTTTAATAACAAATCATTTAAAATTTTGTTAAAAGTTATGTTAACATACATCTATTTTAGTAAATATTTGATTTTTTAAGGCTTTTATAGCAAAAGCCGCTAAACTAGACTATTACCGTAAGTTTGTTTGTTACGCTGTCACGCCTAAGCCACTGAACTGATTTTGATGAAATTTGGTACAGAGATAGACTAGCCCCTTTTTCTCATGTGTGTTTTTGTTGAATTTATTTAAATGATCTGGTTGAGACGATAATTGTAACTGGGCCGTCTAGGTGGAGGGTTCTATATAATACCCAATGAAATATCGCTGAACTCTATGGCATAATTTTTGTGATCTTTTGCTATGTTTGAATGCAGTATGTCAATGCGGACTGTTTTGTGAGATCCTGCCAGTGCGACTGAGACTTAAAGGTGGGGGGTTCCATTTCGGAAAATCCCTGAGACTTATGTAGGAGGCATTCTCATTCTGTTCTTTCTTGGTTGATGGAGCTGGGTTGGTGTTCGACTGGTTCCTCAAGACTTTTTATGACTTTATGTTTTCGTACCACAATCTACTAAACTTTTTGCTCGGGAAGTGCCGGGTAAAACAGCTAGTAGTTCATAATTTAAAGCAAAGTTGCACTTATTCAGACAACAATTATTATGGATTAAAATTTTCTGAAGTCTCATCAGGAGTTTAGGAACTCTTCTACGGTGTAGAAGGTAGTATTTTCAAGAGTTCTCTATCTTTCTCAATTTTTCATTTCTAAAAATGTTTTCTGCTTTGTTATAGCATTATATTTTCTTAAGTTTGTTATAATAGTCATAGAAATTTTCAAAAGTATAATAACAATACATAGGAATCATAGGTTTGTACTCAATATTTAATGTTGCAGATTGCAGAGTCGTTGTCTAAATCTGAAATGTGAAAATTCCAAGCTTGGATCGGCACGGTTGCCAAGTAAACGGTTGTGTACATCTGAGTACTTGTCGAGATGTAAATCTGCTTTTATTTTTTGTAGGACAAATAATGTATAACACAAATATTATTACACTATAATTAGTACGTGTATCACGTTTTAAAATAGGTAAAATTCGATCAATATCATAAATGTTGGAATATCAAGCAATACAAATTCTCGTTTTTGTTGCATGCAGAAATGATATTGATAGATTTTTCACCGAAAATTTGAGAATATCATAAATCATACATAAAACTGAACTGTGATTGATTACTTAAATTGGAAGTAAGAGCACAGACAATCTATTCCAATTGGAATAGATTGTCGGTGGTAAGAGGAATGATATATTTTTTTAAGATGCTATAACACAAAAATAATGAGATACTACTCGTACTACTGAACACAGGGCAAGAATAATTAATAAAAAAGCATCAAAACAGAATTGAAATACATAAAGAAAATTAAAGCCAACAACCTTAATAATTTTAAACTTACATTTTATAATTAAGCAGGAGCAAAACTGGATTTTGCTGCAAGTATATTGACACGTTTTTTGGCAATTTGGCTTGAATTTATTTCTATGCTTGAAATTATTTGGATTGTTACCATCTATTTTATTGTTGTACTTGGATTCAAAAAATATTATAATTATAGAGATAAATTTGGCAACGCTGTGGGAAAATAATTGACATTTGCGCAAGCGCAAATAAATCCTAAATTTAGACGCGTACGACGACTCTGCAACATACATATTCAGTGTTGTTACAAGTGGTACAATTGTGCTTTTTTCGGTACAATTGCCAATTGGAGAGTACATAGGTACAATTGAGTAAAATATAGTACAATCATCCTCGTAGATTAAATAGCTACTTATATATTTTCATATATTGAGTTACAATTTTATATTCCAAGTATTTTCCCTCTAACATGCAAAACTATTTTCTTGTTACTTCAGCTGTCATATGTCGTACGTCATACGCATGGAATATAAATTCTATGCATAGCGCAAATACCATAGGACATACAATGAGTATCTGCTTTAGCGATATAGCGTGTCTATGGTATATGTTTGTGTACGAGTCCACGCCTATCTGGTGAATCATGAAACTACGTGTTTGGGGCGTCCTAAGTTGCTATGAACTATGCCTATGATCTATGATTTTTATGTATTGTAAAATGGAGAAGTTATCAGTTATCTGTAAATTCAAATTCCATCTTCTATCTCTACTCTAAGCTCAATTTACACCATACGCCATAGTACTTCATCTTATGCTATCCCTAACGATACATCACATTAATCACAGATAGAAAATCAATAAAAATTGCACATGAATTATGATTTGATTATAATATACAATTTTACTTATTTACTATCTACCTATGGTATAATACATTTAAGATCATATTTTGAATTAATAGTTTGTGATTATGAACAAACATCATTGATTTGAAGATATTATGTATTTTACCTATTATGTCGAAATTATTAAATTAATAGCTATTATATAGATTATTCTGATTCGTTTTTGATCCAAATCCCAAACGGAAGAGGTACCTATACAATTAAAGCCAGATAAAAAAATGTTAAATTATAATAGCAGCTCACTTGATACAGTAATATTAGAGGAGATTTAAAATATTGAATCAATTCTTATTTTTAGACTCAATGACTGACTACATAATTTCATTCCATTACTAACTTAGGGTGCGGTCGAGAACACGCTGTAAGCAATTGCAGCAATAAAATTGAAGTAAACACAGCAAGCGGTTTTTTATTGAATTTAGACGTTGGCAGCATTTGATGCAAATTTGTTTCCGAGCCGACAAGCGGTCAATCGCAGACTGTGAATGAAGGAACGACGGCTGAAATTATTTAAGATATAGATAACAATGAAAATGTTAGTTACAGGGAAATTGAACTGTTGATTTATATTAATGTAACGTGAAGACTTACCCGAATAATAAACTACACACACAATGCACATTCCGGAAAACACGGGATACATCAGAGGCAACGAGAATAAGTCCTGGTCTATTCTCGAAGCCATATATTGAGAAATAACCTCCAGAAACAACGAAAACATCACTGGAACCATCTAGAGCTTTTTAGGTTAGATATATAAATTTGATGGAAATGACCAGTTAGTTTTTGGTGATAGATAGTGAGTCATAGATCACATAGATAGTAGAAAGTCGTTATAGTCCAAGAAACAAGTGTGAATATAAATGTGATTATAGTCGTCTGGTTATTGGTGTAAATAAATAAGTGAAAATAAATCGAACCCAGTTTTAATATAAATTCCCGTTACATTGGTGTCAGGTGTGGGGTCGGTCAGTGAGTGATTATAAAATTGGACAGACTTTAAGAGACTGCGGTTTTGTGCAGATTTTAGTGTTTTCGTGACTCTTAATTCGTTTTCGTGTGAAAAATTTTGTTCGTTTTCGTGTCGAAGACTTTAAAAACTCTATTGACTAATTGACTTTGTTAATAAAGACAATTCAAAATAAAATTGGTGCAGTTAACCGTAAAACAACTCAAAGAACAGTTGGTGGAGCGGGATTGTGATGATTCCGGTAATAAAGCGACCCTCCAGAAACGGTTAAGGGACAATTTGATTGAAAATGGAGAAGATCCTGATGTGTTCGAGTTCCACTCTCCGGAAGAACTGTTATCGAAAAAGTTTGAAGAAGTTTCTAGAACTCTTCAAGATGAAATTAAGGATGTTTCTAGAAATAATAATGAAAAGTTCGAAGAAATTTCTAGAAATAATAATGAAAGGTTCGAAGAAATTTCTAGAAAAAGTGACGAAAAATTCGAGGAAGTAACCAGCACATTTGGGGTGAAATTCGATGAAGACTCGAACAAATTTGAAGAAATTTCAAGAATAGTTGACGAAAAATTTGTCACGACAGAGAAGAACATGGAGCTACTGCAACAGAAAATCAAGACACTGGAAATGGCAGTTGAGAATGGTCACTGCAGTATACAAAAAGATGAAAATGCGAGCCAGACCTTCAAATCCAAGGATATAGGGAACTTAGCTGCAGGCAGTATGAAAGTTAAGCTGCCAAACTTTGATGGAAAGTGCTCCTGGACAACCTATCGAAAGCAATTTGAATCAGTGGCAATGGCTAACCAGTGGACCGAAGATCAGAAAGCTGTTTCCTTAACTGCTGCTTTACGAGGTGATGCAGCAGACATCCTAAGGTCTATTCCAGCTGGCCAAGCAAACTACCATGTCTTGCTTTCTAAATTGGAGAATAGGTATGGAGACAGTCATCTTCAGCAAGTATACAAAGCACAATTACGATCTCGGGTGCAACATGCAAATGAGAGTCTGCAAGAGTTTGAGGGAGAGGTAGCTCGTATCGTGCGACTAGCATATCCTACAGCTGCCGATAGCTTCCTTGATGAAATTGCGATGGACACATTTGTAAATGGATTGAGGGAGAGCGAGCTGCAGAAGGCGTTGAAGCTGGTCAGACCTAAATTGCTAGAAGAAGCACTAGATATTGCTTTGGAGCATGAAGCTGCTAGACAAACTTCTCGAGGGCGCCGTGTAAAAGCAATCGAAGAAGGAAACCAATCCAATAGAGAGTCCCTGTTAGTCATGATAAGGAAGCTAGTGACGGGAGCGCAGTCAAAGAAGAGAGAGCCAAGGTGTTGGAACCGTGGTGAGCTAGGACACGTACGCCGCAGTTGTAAGAAGAAGGCGGCACAGTCGGAAAAACTAGGACGTGTCGAGATGGAAGACAAGGTTTGTCATATACGACAAATAACCGTAGAGAATGAGGAGTGGCAGCCCGAACAAATGAAACTGGCCCAAGAGAATGACCCATGTTTGAGAGTGGTCTTGGAGTGGATGCGCCGTAAGGAGAGGCCGTCTTGGCTGGATATAAGCTTACGAAGCCCTGAAGTGAAAGCATATTGGAGCCAATGGGACTCTTTTGTGTTAAGAAATGATCTGCTATATAGAACCTTTGAGCCTAAAGATGGCACTGAATCCAGATTACAACTAGTTGTGCCAAGAAGCAAAGTGCCGGAGGTACTACGTCAGCTACATGATGGAGCATCGGGTGGGCATTTTGGAATCACCAAGACTCTGCAGAAGGTTCGAGAGCAATTCTATTGGGTGAATTGCAAAGAAGATGTGAGACAGTGGTGCCGTAAGTGTGAAGTGTGTGCAGCCAGCAATGGACCACTTGACAGAAAGCGGGCACCTATGAGGCAGTATAATATTGGGAGTCCCATGGAGCGAGTTGCTGTGGATATTGCGGGGCCATTACCTGAAACGGACAATGGGAATAAGTATATCCTAGTAGCCGTGGATTATTTCACAAAGTGGACAGAGGCGTACGCAATCCCTAACTAAGAAGCATCGACCGTCGCCGAGGTGTTGGTGAAAGAATTCTTTTCACGTTTTGGCGTTCCTCTTGAAATCCATTCGGACCAAGGAAGAAACTTCGAGTCAGCCCTGTTCCAAGATGTGTGCAGAATAATAAGGTGCGAACAAGACCAGAATGACCCCTTTGCAGCCTCAATCGGACGGAATGGTAGAGAGGATGAACCGAACCATGGGCAAGCATCTTTCTAAGGTTGTTTCAGAACATCAGCGAGATTGGGCCCAGTACATCCATTTGTTCCTGATGGCCTATCGGGCGGCTGTGAATGAAACAACTGGTCAGACTCCTGCTAGTTTAATGTTGGGGCGTGAGTTACGCCTACCCTGTGACCTGGAATTTGGCCGTAGACCTACGGTGGACAGTGTCGCAGGAGAAGGATATGTCGACCAATTGAGAGCCAGAATAGATAAAGTCCACGAGTTAGCCAGACAGAACATCCAGCTTGCCAGTGATCGAATGAAGCACCACTACAATATTCGATCAGCTGATGGGGTCTTCAACGTGGGGGACCTTGTTTGGCTGTATAATCCCCAACGACGTCGAGGTCTTTGTCCCAAACTCCAAAGGCAATGGGAAGGGCCATATGAAATTATGAAGAGGATAGATGACATCATCTATCGTATCCGAAAGTTACCAAGGGGAAAACCTAGAGTGGTGCACATAAACCGACTCGCACCATATGCTGTATCGAACAACAAGAGGAAGCACGAGTGGCTCTTCAAGAAAAGAATGTTGAGGAGCGAAATGTCAGTTTCAACGACTTCATGTCCAACTACGCGGATCGGAAGAAGGTCAGACTCGGTGTGACAGTTGAGGTTCAACAAGACCTTTTCAAACTACCAGCCAACGTTTCTATTGCCCATTGTGTAGCGGAGGATCTACGTATGGGCCGAGGAATTGCTCTGGTGTTTAAAAGGAAGTTTGGAAGACTGGATGAACTGTCAGCCCAACGACCAAGAGTAGGAAAAGTTCTGCGACTAGCAGATGGTAATCGGAACCTCTTCTATTTGGTTACGAAGAAGATGTCTAGAGGAAAACCCACTTACAAGGACCTCTGGCATGCACTGAAGAGCCTAAGGAATGAAGTCAGGAATTATCACATCAAGAAGTTGGGTCTTCCGAAAATAGGCTGCGGGTTGGACGGGCTAGATTGGAAGATTGTGAGGAGCATGATCGAATACATCTTCCAGGACGCTGGTGTGCAAATTACCAATTATCAATCCAAAAGGAGTGTACTCGGGAAAGACGATAGACTGTTACTTCTTCAACAAGGGTATTTGCCTGGCAGGAACCAAGTGCAGATTCCTCCATGGAACGGAAATCCAGCAAGGTACTACCAAGGATGATTCTGATCGGGACGATCAGATGCTAAGTGTAACGTGAAGGCTTACCCGAATAATAAACTAAACACACAATGCACATTCTGGAAAACACGGGATACATCAGAGGCAACGAGAATAAGTCCTGGTCTATTCTCGAAGCCATATATTGAGAAATAACCTCCAGAAACAACGAAAACAACACTGGAACCATCTAGAGCTTTTTAGGTTAGATATATAAGGTTGATGGCAATGACCAATTAGTTTTTGGTGATAGATACACAGCATAGGTAAAAAACAGCAGGGAAACTCTCGTCGGCACCTTTGATCTTTCGAAGGCACAAAATTTGACCTCGACTGCGCCATTCCGGTGTAAAGCCGAGGGTCGGCTTCGATAGAATTTCGTCATAGGAAATGTTTACGACAGGAGCGTATTCAGAGATAAAGCGTGTGTGCCTTTGGTATATTCCAAATGGAGGTTTATATTATAAAATGAAATATTTTAAATGTTATCGGTATTTCATGATAGAAACTATAGTATAATTCATAACTGAGGGATAATAATATTATTTATGATAATTTAATTTTTACATTAGTCACCAAAATCGTTGAACGTTCACTAATACCAATGAAGATAGTACTTATCCTATTACCCATGTATATTCTTTGCTTGTAGTTGTTATTATTGAGATCTCAACGCATCGCTGCGGAAATACGCTTGAGTATTTTATAGTTTACCATTTTGACACCGATTTAACTCGAAAACCGTAACTCTAAGGAAAAAATGTTCAATTTAAACGTTTCCGGATATTGTCCTATCTTTAATTATACCAACTCAGATTTTCGATTTTCGAGAAAATTCGCCCCCACCACGCCTTCGGGGGCGGTTTTCGGAGGGAAGGGGATTTCGGATTTGCGTTTTTATGAATATGGGACCATTTCTCAATCATCTTCTTTCAAATGAACCCAAAATCATTTAAATCGGAGCTCGTTTACTATATAAAAGGCGCGCAGGAACCAAAAAAAAGCAGACAGTCGAATTGTATACCTCCTCCGTTCAGGGTTCCTCGGTCAAAAACTACATAAAAAAGGAAAATATTATTCAAGAAGTAGAACAGCGCACAGGCCTTGTAGGACATCAAGAACAAACAGCGGAAATAAAGAAAGAATACGACCAATGGCTGAAACATCTGAGGCGAGAATGAACCGTAGCAAACATTGAACAAGCCGAAAATAAATCAAAAGCACTGTGGCAGGCAATAAATAATGAAAGGAAAGCAACTTCAAGCACAAATGACCCGCTAAACCTCCACTAAATGGAAAGTTGATAGACGACCCACATGTAATAGCAAATTACCTCAATGAATTATTTGCAACAACAGCAGAAAACACACTCCAAACAAACAAGAACAACACTAATCCCACATACCCTGACCTCGCTCTTACCACAAATCAGAAGCAATTCCAACCAACAAAATACACTGAAGTAAAAAAGCCAGAGACTCCATAAAGCCAAAAACCTCTTCTGGCATTCATGAAATATCCGCAAAACTAGTTAAAAGATGCAAATAAGATCTAACAGTGCCACTTATTAATATAATAAACAAATCCCTACGTCAAGGCACCTTCCCAACAGTACAAATAGTTTTCAAAACAAAACCAAAATCACAGAGATAGCACCCCTCCCTGGCCTGCAAACAAGGGACACAACAAGATACATAGGCATCACTATTGACTCGAAATTATCCTGGAACCCGCACATAGACCAACTCAAAAAAAAACTCTCCTCAAGCACTTACGTAATTCGTAGAATAAAACAAATTTGTGGCTCGGATGTGGCCAAAACTGCCTACTTCACTTTCTTCGAAGCACATCTAAGATATGGCATAGTATCATGGGGAGGAACAACAGCATCCAACATGGAAAAGGTTCTTATTCAACAAAAAAGAGCAATAAGATATCTGGCAGGAATACACTACCAGGAAAGCTGTAGGGAACCCTTTAAAAAATTAAATATTCTCACAGTAATCCATCTCTCTCTCTACATCCGGGAAACGATTCTACATGCAATAGCTACACAACAGTTAAGACATCATGATCTACATCAGTACAATACATACCACCACACCGCTTTAGCTTTTTTGAAAAGAAACCTTCAACCACCTGCCAGTTCAACTAAGAAACCAGCCTTCAAGAACCAGCTGACGAAATGGCTCCTAGAAAGACGCTACTACTCCGAATCTGAATTCCTGAACACCTGAAAAACCAAATTCAAGGAAAAGACCCTTGAATACAAAAAAATAATTCTGTAGCAAACCATGAAAAAAAATTTGTATTGTATAATTTCTTTTCTGCCAATTACTTTCGACGCCTGTACTGGTCTCCATGAACATGTAAATAAAGAATATTGTCTAAGCAGAACGACGTTTACCGCTCACCAAACAAGAAAAGGTTAGATAATCTTTAGGTGTTGTGGTTGTTTTATTTTTCAGGAAATTTATTAATGATGCGACGAGATTTTTGAAAGTCAAATACATAACAAAATATTCTGGAAAAATATATATTGAAAAACTTAAAATATTAAACATAATAACAGAAAATAAAAATACTCAACAGAACAAAACTTTTAAATATTTTTTTTTATAAATAATAGTATGATGGATCCACCTTATATTAACAAAATATTCTGCGAAAATATATATTATAAAACTTAAAATATTACACATATTAACAGAAAATAAAAATACTCAACAGAACAAAGACTTCCAAATATAAAATAAATAAATAAAAGTATGGTGGATCCACCATATATTCCACCTATTTTCAATAAATTGACAACCAATTCTGGATCTTGTCAACTTTTATCAGTTTCTTTGTTATATGTTTAATGAACTTAATTCGTATCCATACATTCGATGACCAAATCCTCATTGTCACTAGTATTATCTATACTATGAACTACCCCTGTAAAATAATATAGGTGTAAATAAATGTTTTACAAACTATTAAAAAATAAATGTTACCTCTAGGTATGAGAATACAATCGTATTTCTCTATTTTTTGCGTTGACTGATGGACTTGCACTATACCAGTACCTTGAAGAACTAATAATGTCTGAAGAAAAAAATAACAATATTTCAAGAGAAATTGAAAAATCGACACCAATCACTAGGACATATTCAATCGACATAAATATACATACTATAAAAAACGAATCGTATTTCTTTGCCACTAAATATACAGTGTGTCCAGTATAAAATGATGTGCAAGGGGATATTAGAAACTGTAGGAGAATCAACGTCGCCTAAATGGGAAAAAAATGCGTATTTGTATGCCCAAAAATAATCTCTTTATTTTATTTTACATCGATACGGTTACGTGGATATAGGGTGAAAAAGAAAAACGATAATATCCAGCAACATTTAATCTCGACATTTTTCAAAAAAAATCATAGCTTTCCTAGTTACAGAAGAGGTAAACTCTGAACTCTCTGAATAAGTAAGAGTAACGCATTATCTTCTTTGACGAACGTTGAATGATTTTGATGACTAATGATACACTCAAAAGTTTCAAATAAATATTTTTTTTACAAAAAATTGGACCAGAACCAAAATAATTAATATTATTTCGTATTTTTCAGTGGACCAAGTAATAACGTCCGTCCAATTTTTGTAAAAAAAATGTTTAAGTAAAAATTCTATTTGTATATTGTTGAAATTTGATGATTTTTCTCTTCAAAATTCAACTCAGTACAATTGGATACTTGTCTAATTTTTTAAATAATTTTTATTTTGTAGTTAGACATTCAATTAAACAAAAAAAAATACAAAAAAAATTACGAGTCTATTTTGAAAATAAAAAAAATATATTCAAAAATTCTTTTTAAATTTCCCGCTTGAATTCTAAAAACGGCTGCAACGTCACAATCTCCCTTCGTTAGTGTCACCCATATTAAAGGAGGAATAGAGCAGAGAACACTATCTGACCAGAGAGAAGATGCAATATTTTATGTTCTCTCTGAGGAGGATTTGTTGTTCATCGACTTGTTGATTACTACGTCACTATCTTGGTCAATTTTGATAGGCGTTCGCAGTCACGTGATAATGGGTTTGAAATTACAACTATTTAAATTGATTATATTTTAAATTCTAAGAGAAATTTAACCTGCATAATGTGATTTTTGGTATGTTAAGACTACCTAATATCGTCTGAACATCACTTTATATTGAATGTCAAGTACCCAATTGGCAACGCCAGTACAACTTTAAATAGACGACAGAGATTATTTAGATGAAATAACAGCGTATATTTAGTGTTTTTGTATATTTCTTTTACATTATTAACTGTTTATTAAGAATTTGAGAAAGTGTGTATGCAGAAATCCTTACTGACAGAAGAATTGATAAATAGTAATTAATTATTTTAACATAAAAACTTACTCTGTCATATTTGTCGAGTAAGAGAAAAGGCGTCTCTCCCTTAGGCAAAATTTGCATTTGATGCATTCTGACACCGCGAAATGTATTGACAGAACTCACAAGAACTAGTTTGTTATCATCTGCAGGCTGAAATTTACTTTTGTCCAACTTGAGATGATATTCTGAAACGTTAAAAGTTAAATCATCAGCTAAGTGTAACATAATTTCCAAGTGCTTTGTAATTTATCGCATCTGAGACATACCAAAATTAACAAAATCTCCTATGTCAGCATTGAATAGGTTGATTGTATCCGAAAACTCTGGCAAACTATGATTTAAAATGTTACATAAATGTTCTCTCTTCATACCGGGGACGGCAGTATTTTTTCCCAGTTCTATTAATTTCAAGTATTCCCGACTAAAATTCTTCTTCTGCTTCGCAATTTCTGAAAACAGAATATGATTGTATGCAGTAATTTGTGTTAATTTTTATCCAATTGATAAACAGTAACAATATCTTTCGTCTGCCATATCATATCTCAAAACGCACTGACTGCTTTTTTTCATTTGTGCGCTGTATGTCGTAAACGTACCCCGATTTGGATGATTTTTGATTCATTTGAAACAGGAGACTCAAGAAATGGTCCCATATTCATAAAAACTACAACCGAAGAAATGGCGGCTCTATTAACTAGTAACAAGAAAATTCAACTAGATTTTATTGTCGGAGATAATTATAAAAATCAGAGAAGCAGCAGATATTTTTAACAACAGACATCCGAATAGAAATATTCAGCATTCGACAGTTGCAAAAATTCTAAATAAATTCACAATAATAATTTTAATAAATTTTTTTTTTCAATTAAATAGCTGTGTAATTTATAAAATCTGCATGTGTATTTTATTTATACCAAAAAATATTTTTTATAGCCGATGGATAATATTGGATATCTGGCAATAGTTTTCAATTATGATCAACTTTTTTCAATAAAAACTTTTGATATTTTCAAAAATAAAGGTACTTTACTATGGAGCAAAATTCATATTTTTCGACTCACCTCGTATACGGATTAAAAGGATTGATATCTGATGGTTGAATTTTAAGTTTAGGACTATGCAGAACATTTTATCAAAAATAACTTTTTTTCATAAAACCTGTAATAAAAATGTTTTCCATATGGTTCCGACTTAATTGGACACAGTGTACGCATATACAATGCTATGTTGAGAGGGCAATTTAATTCGAAAATTGAAAATCTGAGATGTGACCAAATTAAAGAACAGATTATTTCTAGCAACATTTAAATTGAACATTTTTTCCGAGAGAGCTACGGTTTTCGAGTTAGTAAAATGTGGTGTCGAGTGGTAAAATCTGAAATAGGCGTATTTCCGCCGCGATGTTCTGTGAAATATCTGAATAATAACAACTACAAGCAAAGAATATACGTGGGTAATAGGATAAGTACTATCTTCTTTGATATTAGTGTAGGTTCAACGATTTTCATGACTAATGTTACACTCGAAAGTGTGAATTAAATATTGCTTACGTATTTAGAGATCTTAAAACACATCGCTGCGGAAATACAGCTCCGTGAACTTAGAACCAGACTTGAAAATAAAATTAATTCAGAATTATACTCGTAAACTACCTAACGTAGTGAAATTTATTTATTTGTAGATTTTCAAAAAACTTGGAATGAAAAAAAATATTTACTTCTACTACTTCTTTTTGAGTGTAAAATTAGTCATGAAAATTGTTGAACGTTCACTAATACCCAAAAAGTTATAGGTAGGTTCACCATTGCGAAACTCGGAAACCGTAACTCTTTTGAAAATATGTTCAATTTAAAAGTTTCCGGATATGGTCCCCTTTCTAATTTTCAAATCTCGAATTTTCGATTTACGGACAAATTTGCCCCTTCCACATAGCTGAAACACATACTGACTGTAGCGCGGAAACGTATGATTATTTTTTAAAATGTCCAATTTAAACATTTCCGGATATGGAAATTTCATTAATTCTGTCGTCTCAGATTTTCAATTTTCGAGAAAAATTGCCTCCTCCACCCCCTTTGGGGGCGGTTTTTGGAGGAAAGGAGATTTTGGATGTGATTTTTCTCAATATGGGACTATTTCTCAACTCTCTCTTTCAAATGAAATAATCGTCTAAATCGGAGTACGTTTACTATGAAAAACGGGCGAAGAGCCATAAAAAAGCAATCTTAGGTACAACCGAATTGTCTACCTTCTTCTTTTTTGAAGTCGGTCAAAAATTACAAACGATTGTTAACACATCACCGAAAAAATTCCATAAATATCTAACAAATTGTAGGAGTAAATAGTTTTTTTTTTGATTTTCAAGGTTTTTTTTGAAAAACCACAAGCAAACAAATTCCCCTACAAACATCTACGTCGTTTGTAGTTTACGGGTATAATTCTTAATTCATTTTATTTTCAAGTCGGGTTCTAAGTTCACGGAGCTCGGAAATACGCACAAGTATTTTAGATTTTCCCATTTTACCGCCGTAGTAAATCGAAAACCGTAACCCTAAGGAAAAAATGTTCAGTATAAATGTTGTCTGGTCTCTCATATTTCCAATTTTCGAAATAAATTGCCCCCTCCACATAGCGAAAATACACATATTTAAGATTTTAACATCGTTGTGAGTGGAAGACCGTAACTCTTTTGAAAAAAATTCCATTTTCAACGTTCCCTGATGTTGCCGACTCAGATTTTCGATTTTTCAGACAAATTGCCCCCTTCGGGTGTTGTTTTTTGAAGGGAACGAGATTGCGGATTTGAGTTTCTATATAATAATAATAAAATCAGAATATGTTTACTATATACAAAGCGCGCACGAACCAAAAAGAAAAAATATACATATATGTGCAGACAGTCGAATTGTATACTTCCTCCGTTTGGTTTGTCGATGAAAAAATGGATCAACTTTATTTGTTGGTGCCAAAAGTTCTCAATGTAACTGCAACTGCACAACTTCAAAAGTACCAGCACCAATAGAATTAATATTATTTTGTATTTTTCAATGCACCAACTAATAAAGTCAGTCCAATTTTTTGTAAAAAATATTTATTTAAATCCTAAATGATTAAAAATACGAGAATAATTTTAATTTCATTACCTTTTGCGTTTTTCAGCTTTTTTACTTTTTGACATCCCTCAGGCCAATTGTATGCAACGTTTTCTTTATCCAGATTTTTTTCAGCTACCTCAGTTTCATTGTCAAATTTTCTCTTTTCTCTTTTTGTGCTGCCACTGGTATTCTGCTCCATCGAAGAATCTTTCAACGTGGTATTTGCAGCAGAACAGCTCGCTTCAACAATAGTTTGATTGTGTCCAGCAACCGAAGTTTTTTTCAATTTGTCTTCGTTTGAAGGTTCGTGGGAACCAGTTTCTGTTATCAGAGATATAAAGTTATGGCCGATGTTTCTCTAACTGATTTTTTTTTATTTGAAGAATCATTTGTTGAATCGAAGTTGCAATAATTTTTATTAGTTGAAACTTTCTTCAGGCTTTCGGCAATGTTTATTTCCTTCTACAGGGCGAAAGACTTCATTTCAATATAAAGATTATAAATAAATATTTGGAGTTGTTAATATCATTTTGCAACTTTAGGTTTGATCCAAATGAAGGAAATAAATATTCCAGATCTCTCGTAGTAATGTCTAAATAATTTTAAATTTTATACCTTTATTTATTTTTTTCTCAGCTGTATCTCTTAACATTTCCACAATATCACTGAGACTTCTCCTCTTTGTTTTAGACGATTTTCTTAAAACTGTAAAATATATTTTTTTATACATATTTTCTATGGTTATTTGAATACTTTGGCGTGATTTATAAATTTACCTTTCAAAAAATCTGGCAAATAGAACAGGCTACTTGATGTTCCTGTAACATTTGGCTTCACTAAAGATTTATCCATTCTAGTATTCGCCATAGATGTACTGGAAGCGTCTGAATCCATTGATTCGTCAAGTTCTAGAAAAAAAAAAACAAAAGTATTCGTACCCCAAGCAACAAAACAGAAACATCATTTCAATAAGTATAATTATTATATTTCTTACCAAACAAAGATTCGATTTCCCCATTTAAAAATTGGTCATCTTTTGTAATTTCATCTTGACCTGATAAAGGTTCAATTTCATATTCATCTCCTTCAACGCTGGCGCTTAGTAGTAAAGAAGATTTGTCAACTTTAGCTATCGCAGGAACAAAGCTAGAATTCACTGATTCACCTTCAGCAGGCGAAGTGGCCTCAGTTGTCTTTGAAGTTCCAATGATATTGATATGTGGTTGTTCATCTATTTCGTTAAGGTTTTTATTGGATCCAGTTCCCAATTCTCCGTTTTCGGAGTTTGCGACCTTTTGGCTCTGGTCAACTGGCTGTTGTAAAGAGCTACTTCCGTCATTCTCAACTAGTGACGATTGTTTTTTCTCATTATCCTTTTGTAAGGCACTGCTGTTTAGCTTTCTCGAAAATGTTTCCTCTATAATTTTCACGACTAGTGAATGTGTATTCTCTGATTTCGATTCATTGCTAGAGTTAGCTATTGTTTTTTTATTTCCACCACTTTTACAGATGTCTATTAGCTTTATTGATAATTCCGGTTTTTGTACATTTCTTTCTACATCGCTGAGCTTTGATAATTGCGATTCAACATGTGAAGATTCTTTGTCTTTGGCATTTTCTGGTTCATTTTCTTTGTTAAGTATATCAAGTGTTCTAGTCGCATTGGCAAGCTTAGACGTAGAGTTTTTCAATGTAATATCTAAATCGATTTTGGTTAGCTTTATTAATAATTCTCGTTTTTCATTTTTTTTGGAGGAGGAATCTAAAGACAAATATACAAGTGTAGATAGATGCCTAGATAAGATAGAAAATAATACACTGTCCATCCGATACTGCATGCGGTGACCCGATATTTTTTTAATCTATCTAATGAGTGCTTTTATCGACGCTTTTATCTTTCAATTAATCCATAGTGAAATAAATGATGGACCTCATTATTACTAGGAGAGCTGCAGTATATTAATTCCCATGTCGATGTGTAGAAGCAAATTGAAACTAAATAAATGATATTATATATAATAAATGATAATATGCATAGCTAGTAGGTTAGCGTAAATCTAAAATTACTTTTGTAAACAGCTTTGATTTGTGCTAAGCTAGCTGTCAAATTAATTGAAATTCAAAAATCTAATAAGTAAAAGTCAGAATATTTCATTTAGATTCAATTTCCGAATAGAGATATTTTTAAAATTTTGAAATAGTATCTGGTGAATATGAGCTAAGTATCTTGCTAGCTATCAGATATGCCGATAAATTGCACCGCTAACCCGCTAGCTAGTATGTGTCGACTGTGGACACAGCAAATGCTTCTAACAATGCCAATGTAACTTAGGGCCGCTGAGCTAGACTTTTACCCCAAAGGGATGTAAGAATATGAAATATCAATAGAAACAATTTATTTACCTGCATCAAAAAAAACATTCTGACTGTCATTTTCACAAATTGGCGGCATGTTCCAGATTGAACTCTTATTTCCACTTCTAAGTTGTCGATTGGACGTCGGTGTGCTGGCTTTTAAATGAGAATGTCTTAATTCATCTTTAAGAAGAATCGACAACCGCCGTTTCTATGAAAGAAAAAAGGTTAGAATAAACTACAACGTAAAATAAACATAACTTCTTAACATTACATATTAAATGAACTATATTAGAATAGACTCACATAAATTAAACTGGTATCACTCATGTTTTCGTAACTGTTGAGAAAATTTGAATAATGAAAAAATAAACAACTTGTTGATTGTCCTCTTACATTCAATATCAGAGAACAATACCTCCAATTCAATATTCAATTGAGGTAGTGTTCTCTGTTCTCTGATTCAAGATTTAAGTGCATTCCATGTCAGTAATGTCAATTCAAATTTAATAACTTTAGCATGATCCATAGACATCTGAACACCTAGACCACGCATAGTCTCTTTCAGAGTGATCCAACATCTCAAGACTATTATTCTTCTGGTCCATAATGGTTCGTGTCCGACTGATAAGATTAAAATATTTGCCAAACTTCTTATTTTTCATAGCAACTTCTGATTTATAGAGTAATAATCAAATACATTCAGACGTAATTAAGAGGTGGTAGTTGTAATAGTTACTATTGATTATTCAGAAACACCTGCAGATTAAATTATGTACCAAATTTATATTTTATCGATTGATTGAGTTAAGTGCGGCAACACAGGAAAATATAATTTAGGCGTCCGTATGAATTCGCAAGCTTTCGTGGCTAGTCGGAATATTGTCGTTCGTTGTTCCATTCATAATTTGAGTGCTGCTAGTACGCTTTACACATTTATACGCTTTTACTCAGAGGAGGCAGGGGAGGCCGGGCCTCCTCTACAATATAAGGCAAATTCATATTTTTGATGTAGTAGCAAATCAAATCTAAAACGTTTTATATAAGTTATATTTTATACAATATATAAGATAAAAAATTCAAGATCATTATATTTCAAACGAAAATAGCATGTCTGCATATCAACTGAAACCTTATCATGGACACCACTAAATGAGCTCCACCGCATTTCAGTATACGCAGCGTAAAAATTATACCTAGACGTCCTACGTGCGTCCAACCGACAACATTTCGAGCAGAGGAGGCTGAAAATTATTAGCCTCCGTTCAAAATGTACAGATCTTATTGCAGCGTGACCTTGGATTTGGTGGTTGTCGATTTTAGCGTATGAATTTTTACGGACTCTGGGGAGTCTGGCTTCCACTCGACACGCCCACTTTGCATCGTCCGTCGATCATTGTCGGAATTATTCGCATATCACACGATTAACAGTAAACTAGTCATAGTATTTCGAATTTCTGGTACCGCGTGATTTATTTAGGATTTCGGCCTTGCTTGAATGGTAAGTGTGAGAACTAAGTGAACTAACTGAATTTATTGTCGCTAGATAGTATCTATCTATATCTATACTATACTATAAATAAAATCGTAGTGTCTGTAATATCAAAATAACAGGTGTTAGGTACCTATAAATGTCACTAATAACAAAACCAAATTTTTATAGTTTGTTTCGGCTAATCTCCGTAACGGTTGAATCAATTCCGACGGGATTTTCACTAGCAGGTAGCTAATATTATAAGGAGTAACTTTGTAATAAATGTTTTTATTTTAGAAAAAAATATGTATGTATGTTTGTTAATTGAATATGTATATCATTTGATTATTTTATTAGAATATTTAACTGGCGATCGAAAATGAGTATTCTAGATGAGAATTTCATACATTATTGGCTTCTATTGATGATCTTTAATAGAATAGTAGTAGTTTGAATACCTCCAGACCACCACAAAAAATGTAAGGCGCCATAGCAATACCTCCAGGGGTGGTGTGGAAAATGCAAGTTGTATTCTTCTAGTAATTTCGTAGAGTTGGCCTCCTCTGCAATAAATGTCACGAGCCGCCACTGGCTTCTACAGAGGTACACTGTTGCCAAAATTTCCTATAGGAAAATTTTGTCTCTCTCTTACACATGGAAAATACCAAAACAAGTCTTTAACAATAACAGATCGTCTTTGAATACATGTTATGAATGAAATGCTTGGTCTAGGTGATCAGATGTCTATGGCATGATCTAAAGCCCGCTGCAGACGGGAGTATATTTTGCTGCATGATTGCTTGCTTGTTTTGCTGCACGGTCCGATAAATGTTGCCGCGCATGGTGTGTTGATGGCGCTCCCTTGCTTGTGTTGCCTTCACACGATGCAGGCCATCATGTATGTTAAATGACAGTAAAGAGAAATATGACTGTGACAAATGATATAAAATAATGAACATTCTAATCAAGCTCTATTTCTAATCATTGTTATCAATCAAAAATATCATGTGCAAAATAACTTTAGACTACGACTCGACTGGTTCCGAGTGCTCCGACAAGGCACGATGCGTGAAAACAGTCACCAAAAATAGCACCGGTTTTATCATCAAATCAGGCACGATTTCAAGCAACCAACCGTGCACGTGATGTCATTTTCTTACACGGAAGCATACACAGCACCATGCCTAGCTCCCGTCAAGGAAACATGCAGCAAAACATACTCCGTCTGCAGCGGCCTTAAGAAGCTATATAGACAGGAGATTCAACTGTCTATCAAAACCATGTGACGCGCTGACTCCGCAGGGTCGTGGCCTAAAATCGGGTCTGCCCGCTACGTTAGTGCGCACGAGTCATCTGCTACTGATATACGTTTCCGTGTTTGTAAGTTTTCAATTCTATATTATGGCTCACATCTGTTGCATTGAACAATGTTCTTGCAATTCGGAGATATATAACAGTGATGTTATATATATTTTCATATCATCGCCATATTACTTTGTTGGATACGTACTATAACTGTAGAAAAAGTTATAATAATGTGTAGCAGTACCTACACTATTCATATTATATAAATAATTTCATTTAAAAAGTCCTTATTTCTACAAAAAGCAACTCGTAAACGCAAATAGCCATATCTTGCCCCGTTAATTTCAAATTCTTACTAACCGTATGACGTAAATGCACCGACTGGACGAAATTGAGACGGCTATTTAGCATATCTTCTATATCTTTGTATCATGGGTTATACACGTAAAGATACGTAAACAAGCGCTCAAACCAGCACTACGCCAGCCGATGAACTCTTGTATATTGAAAAACTTTTTAAACCAATCGATGTATTTTTAATTGCATTTTCCAAAAATATATATATTTAATATGCCACCGTTTTTGAAATAATCGCCATCAAAGATGTGAAAATTCAGATTATGATATCTTTGAACATGACCACTTTGGATGTTTAAAAACTAATTTTAAAATTGCCAAAATTTTACAAACTTAATAGACCAATTGTATTAAGTGAAAATTGTTCTCTACATGCGCGGCAGGAAGTTTGCAACGGCCACTTTCCTTTGAAATTTTGCTCTTTTGAACATAAAGTCCTATGCCTTTGCCCAAATAATTCCATGATAATGGCTGTTTGTGACCGTTTCTAACAATTTCTTTATGTACTATGCCATCTATGCCCTTTCACCAGAGAAAATCGGTTCTACGTTAAGTTGAATAGAGGTATCCTATGGCTGATGGGTCGCGCATGCGGAAGATTGAAATCAATAATGCAATTGGTCTATTGCCAAACCCTTAGAATTTCCAGTTAATTGACTTAGAAATTAATAAACCATATATACTATTTTACGTCCCATGCTATGCTCTCAAAAGTCAATATGGAGTCTTTTGAGCACGGTCCGTAGAGAGACACGGTTGTCTCGATCAGCAGTTGACCAATCGGGAGCGAGCACGCGTGTTACGTAGACTGTAGACCTGAATTTAAATCGTTTGCCACTCTCCCTATGTATTGCCTATATGTTTACTACATATATCCTAGTTTTTACATATAATAACAGTAACAAAAGCAAGCAAACCAGTATTTTATTAAGGTAGGCACATATAAACATAAGAACAGTAGTAGTAAATTACAATTTCGGGAAGCATTGCTCATAAAATTGTTGAAAATCAATCCATAAACGAAAAGCAGCTGAAAAGGAAATCACAATTTTTTGCAATTATTCGAAAGTTCGGGGTGGGTACAAATCGAAAAACAACAGGTCGACAAGTTTTCCAGTTTAAAGAAGAATAGGTACCTCCTCATTGAAATTTTGATTCAGATATCTCTTAATATTACAACTTGAAAGACCAAATAAGCTAAATTGTGCAAAGGTATTAACAACCAAAAAAAGTCAGGTGTCCGTTTTTTGTGTGTCAAATCAAGTGACGATTTTTTTCATTCTTGACCGACAAACCCCGAACGGAGGTATACAATTCGACTGTTTTTTTTTGGTTCGGGCGTACATTTTATATAGTAAACGTACTCCGATTTTGGATTTTTGATTCATATCATATTGATAAACACGCAAATCCGAAATCTCCTTCCCTCTGAAGACTGCCGGGAAAATTTTCTCGAAAATCGAAAATCTGAGATGGCGGAATTAAAGATACCAAAATATCCGGAAACGTTTAAATTGAACATTTTTTCTAAAGAGCTATGGTTTTCGAGTTATAGCATTTTAAAATCTGAAATATATGTATTTTCGCAATGTGAAAGAGGCAATTTCTTTCGAAAACTGAAAATCTGAGAATGGGAAATTAATGACCAGATTATTGGTTATGGTATGCTCTAAAAAGTCACGGTCTCTAGATAGAGACGGTTGTCTCAATCCTGGGTACTAGGGCAGGGGGAGCGTTCGGTGCGGGAAGCAATCTGTGACGTAGTCGGTAGACCCGCTCAGCGATTGCGTATCTAGCGGGCTTCAGCGATGGACTGGCACTTTTGTCTGATTAATGAATTTGCTTACGATACATCGTATGTATTCATACATAGTTCTAATCAATCTGAATGTAATAATAAGTGAACAGGCGGCGGGCACAAAGCTTTCAGTCTAAATTTTTCTACGTTTCAATTATACCATTCCATTTCAAAAAACCAAGAATATTGTGAAGAAAATGAAAAATAACTAATATTGGAAAAAGTAAACTATCCACATTTATCGGAAGAAGTAATACAATCATATCTGCTACAGAGAACTTACATAAGAATCAAATATTTCAAAACAAAACAAATGGTTGCTGCAGGAATGAAACGCAATTACGTAACAAGTGTTCAAGGAGAAACAAAATTAATTTTTTTACAAAAAATTACCGACGTTATCAGTTGGTGCACTAAAATATACAAAATAATATTAAATCTATTATTGGTGCTGATACTTTTGAAGTTGTGCAGTTGCAGTTAGATTGAAAACTTTTGGCACCAACTTCACAAGTATCTACCAGCACCAATAATAAATATTATTTTATACATTTCAGTGCATCAACTGATAACTCCAATTTTTTATAAAAATATCTATTTCGAACTTTTTAGTGTTACATTTGTCACGAAAATCGTTGAACGTTCGCCATTATCCATATATGCTCTGCTTGCATTTGCTATTGCTTGCTTGTTTATGGCGCTGCTACTAGGCAATTGCCAGCTCAATTTGGGGTGTGGTCTCGGTGTTGACTGGCTCTAGACCATACCGGAAACCACGAACTTGTGCTTTTCTAATTACTTATTCTAAAATAATTATTCTTCAATGCACGTGTCAAGGTGAGTCCAGCAATGTGCTTCGATCCGAGTATAACCTTCTCTGTCACGCTCCTGAGGTTATCAGCGAGGTTTTCCCTCTTGTCTCCTCCAGACCACGCTGCCACGTGCTTCTAACCTCAAAAGTTAAATAGGAATCGACCTCTTTTCGCTTGCACACCCCAAACTACGCTCGATTGTCACGGCCGAGACTTCCCTGTCCACCTCGGGGGCCCAGCACTCACGTCCTCTACCAGCGTGTACTTCCCGTACGGAAATTTTTGATTTCCTTCAGACCCGAAGTGGACTCTACCGAGGTTGACCCGGTGCATTTGCTATTATTCAGAAAACTAAGAACATCTTCGCATATTATAAACTTTACCACTTTACCGTAACTCTATGGAAAAAATGTTCCATAGAAATGTTGCTACGTCAAATAGCGCAGATTTGGAGGTATGTTTTCTCTGGCGCAGATGCAGTGATGAACAGGATAAACTAATAGACCAATTGCATTAATGATTTCAATTCTCCGCATGCGGGACCCATTGGCCATAGGATACCTCTATTCAACTTTATGTAGAAGCAATTTTCTCTGGTACAAGCGCATAGATGTCATAGTTCATACAGAAATTGATGGAAACGCTCACAGACAGCCGTAAGCATGGAATTATTTGGACACAGGCATAGTACATTCTGTTCAAAAGAGTAGCATTTCAAATGAAAGTGGTCGTTACAAACTTAACGCCGCGCATGTGGAGAACAATTTTCGCTTAATGTAATCGGTCTATTGTCAAGATGTTCGTCGTACACGAGGCCACGCTAAGATATGCAACTTATGTAATCGTATGTGGCTACATAGAGAAGATTAGAGTAGGGAAAAGTCATGCGTACACGACAGGACATGCTGCTCTGTATAGCCGCCGTGAAACGAAAGTGAATCCAATTTTTCGTCGGCTGCCATTAGTTTCGGCCTCACCTTGGTGTTGACAGCTTATTATGATTTTCATTTTTTAGGCTATTTTTAATGAAAACGACGATTTTTTTATCTTAAAACGATGGTGAAATGCGAGGCACTTGAATACAAGAGTCGCTGTCGAAAATAGAATATGTTGTTACGTCCATTGGTGGCCATTGATTTAGACCTCATTTGGCTTCACTTGTTCTCCGAATGCGATGTCTCCTTGGTAATTCCATATGCTCTGATTAGAGAAGTTTACTCGCCTTCTTACCAGTCTTCTTGATACACGGACATGGACATTAACCTAGCCAGAGAACACTACCCCCAAAACCTAACACGGACATCAATTATCTGTTTCTGAAATATTCTTTATTATTGAGTTATTTACCTAAATAATAAAAATAATAAAGGATGTCTATACAGCTACTATCTGACCTAAATACAACTAATATACATAAGCTTGAAAATAATAATAATAATGCACATTTGCCAATCTGATCCAGTACTGTTTATCTATGCTACTACCATCATTCAGATATACCATGATGACGTCATAGATTCACAACCGTATTGAGAAACTATTAATCATTAATTTTATTCAATTATCAATCGAAAAAAATAGAACTATTCATATATTCTGATTGAGCAATTGCTGAGCAATTTTTTGGCGCAATTCAATCCCCAAAATGCTAATTATTAAGCGACATGATTGTGAAATTACAAACACAAATTTAATTTGAGAATATCTGATTATTAACTTTCCAGCTTGAGCAATTTCAGTTTCAGAATGAGCATTTAGTGAGCAATTTATGTACATTAGTAATATCTAGAAAAACAAAATTTCCGCGCCAACCTCTTTCTGGTTCATCCAACTGAACAGAGTATCTCAGAAATGATAATGACAATCAGACGTATTCATAATCCAATCTTAGTTCGGTACTAGCTAGTACCAAAGAGTACACCAACCAACAAGAGGCGAAAACTTTGTTGGTTCCTTTGATGTCGGATAGGTACATAGATAAGAGACGTTGCATGTTGGATACATACGATTTTGAACGGAAATACGTCACAGGATTGAAACATAAACTACTTGATACATTGAGAGACAAGTAACATGTAATAATTTAAATTCTCACAAAACCAAACTACACTAAGAAAAATAATAGTGTTGATGAACATCCCTCCCCGCTATGACTAAAAAATATTTGAGAGACTGAAAAACTTTTACTATTTAATTTTATAAATGTAATTATTTACTATTTTTATCAATGTTTTAGCATGACAGGTTAATATTGATACAAAACCGTCACTCTCTTATACATAAGATTCAAGTCTTTCTCAAGTCATAAAATGTAATGTTGTTTGTTTGGAGACATAGTTGCGAATATGACATTACTGGAGACACTTGAATTTGATTGCATTCATAGCATAGATAATTTTATTATAGTATTCCTTACAATCTCTTAGAAAATAAAGAGTTTATTATTTTGGTGTGTATCTATTGCATATACACTATTTATTTCAACGATCTTAGCTCAGATATTTCCTGGCAGCATTTCTCATTCTCGGTAAATGCGAGTAACTAAGCGCAGAACGGCAATGCCGCAACACAATGGGAAAAAGGAAGTGATGATTGACATTGACAGTTAAATTTTTTAAATCGAGCATGTGCATACAAATTTGTATTCACGAGAACGGATTTGTTTCGCCTCTTGTTGGTTGGTATATCTCTTTGCTAGTACGGTATTAAAATAAAAAAAAACAAGATACTATCCTACAATAACACTGACATAAGTCATAAACCTAATTTAAGGTTAGACCTCCGCACTTAGTTTAGTAGCGTTCTAAGTATCGATTATGAATACGCCTGTAAATCCTTAAATTACAGAGATAAAGATAATGAGCAGAGCAACCATTTTTATGGCAAGAATAAAAATAACTCTTTTCTTTACTTTATCGTTAGCCGTGTCGCAAAACATGTTCATAGGTGTTTTATTCACTCCTCAACTCCGCTCCAAGTCCCTCAACTTCGGAAGTTTATTAGCAACAACATGGAACCAATCAAAAATCACTTTTAATATTAGGTGCTCAAATGTATGCGAAAAGGAGTTTATTAAAAAATACTGTTATTTTACAGATATTAGTAGTTGGTTGATGCGAAATATAGTGAAACCATATAAATAAAAGCAAACAATCGAATTATTTAACCCTAAACAGGTCACAGCGGTGGAACTTACGGCGTAAATTTTTCCGTTCATCGCACACATGTCATGTCCCCATCTCCCGTCCAACATATCATTTAATTTTGTCCACTAACCAGTTTCAAGATTGAACCTCTCGCATGACTTTAAATAATAGTCTCCTTTCTTCCCACCTGTGGGAAGATTGTCAAGAATGGTAGCAGCCGCATCTTCTCTACCTTCCAAAAAGTGTTGCTGCACTCCGACCACTTCTCATTTGCCACATCGAACACGTTCACACTTCTCTCTTCTGTGTCTGAACCACCAATCTGTAAATTATCTCCAGTTGAATTTTATTAATTTAGAAATGAAATTGGGTAATTGACAATAATGGATATTCAATATAAAGTGATGTTCAGACCATATTAGGTAGTCCTAACATACCAAAAATCACATTATGCAGGTTAAATTTCTCTTAGAATTTAAAATATAATCAATTCAAATAGTTGTAATTTCAAAACTATTATCACGTGACTGCGAACGCCTATCAAAATCGACCAAGATAGTGACGTAGTAATCAACAAGTCGATGAACAACAAATCCTCCTCAGAGAGAACATAAAATATTGCATCTTCTCTCTGGTGAGATAGTGTTCCCTGCTCTATTCCTCCTTTAATATCGTGGGACACACTAACGAAGGGAGATTGTGACGTTGCAGCCGTTTTTAGAATTCAAGCGGGAAATTTAAAAACAATTTTTGAATATATTTTTATTATTTTCAAAATAGACTCGTATTTTTTTTGGTTTAATTGAATGTCTAACTACAAAATAAAAATTGTTCAAAAAATTAGTCAAGTACCTTTACAACAAATTAACATATTGTCAATACAAGTGAAAATCATGAAATTTTTAAAGTTTAGAAAGTGAAGAAGGCATAACAAACAGGCATCGGAATTACGTTGATTATTCCAAAAATTGATTCAATTCAATTCAAAACTCATTTATTTTGTTATGTAATTTTTACAATTGTTTGTGTATGGTACATTTATTTCATTTCCTCTTGTCTGATAGGGGGCTTTCTCCCTTGTCAGACTGGCCCTGTAATTTCAATATTATGGGGGAACGCGGGGTAACACCTGTGGAATGTTACCAGGGGACCAGCCATGCTTTAAATGCCCAGTGAAGCTGGGGACGGGGAAAACCAAAGCAAAAACCCACGTCCATGGCGGAATACAAACAGGGGCGGCCCTAATGGCGTCTTCTTCTATAGGTTAGCGGTGTCCGGTCAATGTGGTTGATGGCTTCAGGTGGTGGTGCCCTCATAGCCTCCATAAGGCACACAGGTGGGAAGGGATACCTGTAGAGTGGTCTTCTAGTTGGTCGGTTTTTGTTGCTCCATGGAGACAGCAGGGTATTTTTGGCATGTTCCCGACCTGGGTGGCCGAAGGCTCGAAGGCAGAACCGGTCCTGGAGTTGGCGGTCCCACTCGCGATTCAGGCACCTACGTAATACCCTCCTCTCGAGTGTAGTGAATTTATTTGTATGATATCTTGAAGAGATAGAGGCCTGTATGAACTTATTATCCATTAGCGGCCTCACGAAAGTCTAATATGTGAAAATTAAGGTTTCGGAGATGCATTTGCCAAAACGTCTGTTCAACATCGTGAGAAGAGAGAACCTTTGTTTGACCTTATTACAGGTATCTTGGATGTCAGTGCCCCACCATACAGTGCGCGTTACACGCACCTCCAGATAGTTCACCTGGTCCAAGAGATCTAATCTCTCACCCCACAACGTCAAGCGGATATTCTCCGGGTATTGATGTTTTTGTTTCGTGAGGTAGTGATGTGTAATAAGAATAGTCTTCGTCTTTTGTGGATTGGGCTTAATGCGCCAGCGTTGGCAGAAGCGTGTGAATGCATCAATCATTACTAATCCTTGTTGATTGGGAATTTCGGTTTTCCTGGATGAAGTGAATAGCACGGTATCGTCCGCATATTGAATTGATTTGATGTGTCTTGAAAAATCGGAAGTATATATTATATATAATAATGAGCCAAGGATTGACCCTTTAGGGACGCCGGCTAAGGGAGTAAACGGTTCTGATAGGTGAGACCCAACTTTCACTCTGATAACTCGATCTGTCAGAAATGATGCGATTAATCTGATGAATGAATGTGGAAGGTCAATGTCCATAAGCTTCGACACAAGTCCGGCGTGCCAGCATTTTGGATGTCGGCATTACCGTCATTTAATGTGGTGGTGGCATGTGTGATAAATTCTAAGACTGAGTCATGGATGGAATGGTTTTGACTGAAACCGTGTTGGAAACTGGGAATGATGTTCCTATCCTCCACGAATTGTCTCAGGCGTGAAGAAATAATTTTGTCAAATAGTTTGCCGACGCAGTCTAATAGAGATATCGGTCTATAAGAATTTATGTTAGTTAACGGCTTGTTGGGCTTTGGGATCATAATGGCGTTGGAAGTTTTCCAGGAAACCGGGAAATAGTTATGATCAAGACCCGCGTTGAATATACGCGTGAATTGATTTTTTTAAGGATTTTCCTCTCGATGCAATTCGGGCCCGGGGCAATATTCTTAGAGAATCTAAGAATTGAAAGAATTGATTATCAAAACGGGGATCCTCAGGAATGAGGTGGTTTTTAAAAATGTAGTTTAATCTAGCGGGTCAGAAATGATTCTATCATCCACGACTAAATGTGAGTGCTCTCTGCGATTCTGGCCAGTGAGAACTTGAAGCTTATCCCAGAACCTGGAACCGTCTTGATAATTTAAATTAGCGGTGGCTTGTCGCCACTGTTGTTCTTTGAATCTAGTTATGAGTATTCGAATTCGAGAATTAAGACGATTCCATTCGTTCTTGAGATAAGGGTCACCAGTTTTACGATAATCTTTTAATATTTTTCGCTTTATCTTAATGAGGTTAAGAATAAAGCGTGGAAAAGGGCGCCGGATTGCAGCATCGGTTTCATTAGAATTTTTTAAAGGTAAATTGTTAGTGTTTATAGAAATATGATTAGCAAAGGCATCCCAGTTGGTGCCCTGGTAATCGGGAATTGGGTGAAATCGAGGAGGATCGGGAATTGACTGTCTTAAATTTGAGTATATGATTAATGGGATGTGGTCTGAGCCTATTGAGTCTCCCATAAAGCACTCCCAATCAACGACACCAGCGAGACTAGGTGTGCAAATTATATGGTTGACTATTGAGGCTCCTAATGCTGAAATATAGGTGATGTTATTATTTTCCGGACGGAACAGTTGCAGTTCCGTCAGGAAATCCCATTTTGATTATGATTGTGGTCACCGAACTCAGTGTGTCTAGAGTTGAGATCGCCTAGTAAAATGGCTCGATTTAGATTGGCTATATATTCGAATAATTCACGTGATAGTGGCTCTTTAGGTGGACAGTAGTAAGAGAATATTGTTGTGATACGGTTATCAACGTGAACATCGATAGCCGTGCATTGAAGTATTGATAGATGTGCTGGTAGCGGATGAGGGGTTGTGGCGATCTCGTATTTAATAAGGATGCCAGTGCCATAACCAGAATCGTTTTGCACACACGAATAGCCAGGGATGATGATTGGTTTTTTGGCACGCGTTTCTTGCAGTGCCATGATTTGAATATTACTGGTTACGAGAGAACTCTGCATGAGCGCCCTCTTATTAGAGAGACTCCTGCAGTTTACAGTACCCAGCGCGAATTGTCTGTTCATTGTCTATTCGTCTGTCTCTTTGTGTATAGGAACTCCAAATTGAGTCATGTCGCCGAGAAGACGGTTCCTTTGCCGCAGAGGCTGTTGACTGCGGCGGTGAAGGCCTCTCTGATGATTCCCCGGTGGTCTGGGAAGGCGTTCATTATGGTAACGATCACCAGTTCGGCTGCGATCATGGCTTTAGTACCGGGAAACGTCTCCTCTATTGGATTTGCGAACTTGATAGGGGTCCTCAGGGATCTCCTTCCTCTCCCTCGCAATTGTTGTATTTTGGTTTTGTAGGTGTTGGACAGTCCTCGCCTTTGTGGTCAAGCCCGCAATATGGACATTTGAATTTTGGTGCTGTGCACTCACTGACGTCGTGCCCGTTTTGGGTGCACCTGATACAGTACTTCGTGACTGTTGGGCTCTTGTCATGTGAGGGTTCTGCCTTAATCCTCCTGCCGAAGAGAATTATCCCAGTTTCTATTAGTGTTTGGATTGTGTCAGGGTGTTTGGACAGCACCCTGACAAGTGAAGTGTAGTCTCCTCCCTGCTTCCTAGATCTCAGCCTTCTGACGGTTGCGAAGGAGATGTTCTCGTGATTGAGCACTTCAGCGAGCTCGTCCATGCAGACATCCAAGTCTACACCTCGTAGAACGCACGAGTGCATTACGGTCTTCGGTTTTCTGGTGAAGTTTTGCTTCGATCTGAGACCAGCCAGGAGTCGGACTTCTACGTTTTTGTCTCTAGTCTTATGTCTAATTTTTCTCTCGAGAGTTTCCTTAGACACAGACTGGTGTCTGATTTCCAATCTTGCAGTTCTGTTCTGATTAACCTTGAGGTCTACAATGCATTGTCGACCTCCGAGTACTTCGTGAGTTATAAGTAACTCATACAGGCCTCTTTGTGTGTGGTAACCGTTTGGGAGGTTACGTATGTTAAATACGCTATTGATTATTTTGTCCGTCTGTGGACTCTTTTGAAAGGGATGATTTACTAGAAGATCTAGAAATCGAGTAGTTGTCGGACGCTGGAGTCTCGGGCTGAGTTATGTTTGAGGTTTCCCTGACGACTAGTTCGTACAGGGTACCTTGATTTTCGGAATTATTGTTCTGCCTTTTGGCTAGAAAAACAGAAGTATTGGATGACGGGGTGTCATTTGGTCTATTGGGCTGGGGTTGGGGGTTTGATTTGTTGGCACGGGCACGGGCCTTGTTTCGGGTATTCATATTAATGGGGGTAATTGCTGATTTGGCAAATTGCCCCGCCATTGGCATGGTGATAGAGTGAAAAATTGGTTAGTGGGGGAGCATATAATACCACGGGCCCCGTTGGGTGGGACCCGAATAATCCCTCGTGGACGCACGCAGGCTGGTACTTTGCTGCTTCCACGCGACTTATAAAACGGAACGGTTATAAGCACGTAGGCACCTCAGGTCGCACCTCTGCAGTAGGCGAAGGTCGCCGTCGCAGTTGGTACCAATTCTTGGCAGCAATATTAGCTCTAAAAAGAGCCTAGTACCCCTTTCGTAGTAGCAGGTGATTCGCAAATGAATTTGGAACACCCAGAAAATCTTCCTCTGTAGTCGACCTCTGCTGATCGGTGTCTGGAGAAAGAGGTGCAAAAATTTATGATAGAATTACAACAAATTGTATCTGCTATATTAATATGAAATTCAATAAACTTCCGTATAAGTCTCTGAAAAGTAATCGCTTACTAATCAGAAAGTTGACAGGTAATCAATAAGTTGTCTCTGTAATCAGTAAACAATAATGTAACATAAACAGACATAACCTTTTGATTCACCCCATACTATTATGGACATCTTTCATTTCGTTTACTACACAAGAGTACCATCAATGTTTACTGAGCGATTGGTGATCAGATAACTAGAAAAGAATATAGAATCGTTGCACTAATAACGCAACGGCTCGCAATGTTAGACCCTGCTGTAGCTTTTCTCATTTGTACTACTTTGATATATGCTAACCTCATTTTCTTCGAAAAACTCTCTCCTCTGATTTTCAATATAATTCTAACACATATTAGAAACATGCAATAAATTATTCATTTGTATTTTCGAAGTGTATTTCAAATTCTCATTCATTTCATCAAAAGCGTTACTTTATTTCAATGAGACAAACTTTCTTAAGTAATTAAAATTCCAGTGGTGTAAACCCAAAGGAGAGATACATTTTACGAAATAGAACTGATAACTAAAATAATTATAAAACACTTATATCAGAGCTTGCTATCTTTAATCTCGGAAGTCAGCCAATACCCTTTTTGACCGTCGAACCCCGAATGGAGGAGGTATAAAATTCGACTGTGTGCTTTTTTCTGGTTTGTGCGCGCCTTTTATATAGTAATCGTACTCGGTTCATCCATGAGAGGCTTGAGAAATGGTCCCATATTCATAAAAACGGAAATCCGAAATCTCCATTCCTCCGAAAACCGTCCCCGAAGGGGGTGGAGGGGGCAAATTTTCTCGAAAATCGAAAATCTGAGTTGGTATAATTAAAGATAGGACAATATCCAGAAACGTTTAAATTGAACATTTTTTCAAAAGAGTTACGGTTTCCGAGATAGAGGCATGTTAAACTCTCAAACACATATATGTATTTTTGCTGTGTACTTAATAACTATGAATCAAAACGTCAAAAAAATTCTTAATTTCTCGATTGGTCGAAAAGTCATTTTCCTTTAATATGTCAAAAATATTTTAAGACATAAAACTTGAGAAAATTCAATTCAGAAATGGGCGGAAAACTGCAGATAAAAATAAATGATCATTCAATTAATTCTTATTTATATGACTAGAAAATACATTTTGAATATTTCACCTTTTATGTAATGATAATTCATAGCTTCCAAATCCCAACAGTCTGTGTTTGTTTTTAATAAAGGTTCTCCTTGCACATTCTGAATAAGATTTCTCGGAGACATTAGAGGAAAACGAACTATCTCCATCAATAACACCAGATATTGTTTTCGTTTTTCTATATCATGCTTGATCCGAGCTATGACAGAATTGAAGACCTAAGATAAATAATAATTCATTTAAATTCTTCTCTCCTAGATATTGAATGTTTAAAATAAACTTTGATTCAATCACTCAAATAAGTAGCCATATTTAATCAATTCATAATATCGAGGAAGACTTACTTGCAGTTCATTGGGAACTACCAAAAGGAAATACAAATACTCTATACAAAATTTAAATTTAGCGTAATTTACCTCCAGAAAATGAGAACAGGCATGGAGAACATAAGTCAAAACAAATAACTCTGATGCACGTAGTAGATATCGGACGTTTACTTCAGTCATGAGCAGTTTTGACGTGTAGAAGTAATGGATCAGTGCCGTTAGAGCTTCATGATGCACTCCGTCCAATAAGATAGGATTCTCAAAATATCCAGTGATATTCGAAAACATCGAATAAAGGAATAAAATGACAAATGCCATCATGTAAATACTTTGTTGAACTATATTTTTTAACAACATAAAAATAACTTCATTATTATGCGGCATCATCTTTTCGGTGATTACATGCAGATCATATCAGTAGGTACATTGACTGTCTTTTAATCAAAATATATTTATAAAATGAAATGTGATGCTTACTTCTGCATTCTCTCCATTATCTCGATCGAAGGATGAGTTTGAGACAATTTTATTGATATAAGTGGTTCCTTCACTATTTTTTTCAATAAACAAACATTTCCCATCTGGTAGATCAACGGATAAAGGTCTGAGGTCTGAAATATACAAATACCAAAATGAAGTCTCTGATAACAAAAATATTGCAACAAAATCAATTTACCTTATCTTGGAAGCATTCGTGTCTAAGCCAAAAGTTACACCGGTAATAGATAACAGATGCTGTGATTATACGGAGCCCTAGACTGAGAGAAGTGGTTTTGATACTGATTTTCCAGATTAATGAGGTTATGTAACGTACGTGCAGTCAGAATTTAGTTAATAATCATTATAATTAATTATTAAGGATTTAGTTTAAGAAAGCGTGTTTCCAACATTTAAGAAAAATCGATATTACTTGATGAACTGAGTCAACGGACAACCATAGACTAAACTAATACATAGATAAATTATATATATACGGACTACGGACACCAATTGTAAATCAAATGTAGTGAAAACCTGAATCGATTGACATCAGTTCCTAACAATTAGCTGTGGTAGTAAGTCTCTGGTAGTAATAATTACAAAGAGAGGAAACTTAACATCTGAAGATGAAGTCTAAAATTCACCTAACCTTAATCCAACCAAAGTTAGTAATAGTGAATTAGCATTCTTATTATTCTTATTTTCCAATAGCCAGTGTCGATCGATATCGATTCAGCTTGTTGGATTCTTTGAATTTATCTATAGTACTGTATATCAACAATACAGGATAATATGAAGGTAAGTCAAAAATACAAACTAATGCACTAAAATCAACATCCGCAATCATAACATTGTATTTATTTTCAATTACGCATAATAAACCTAGTATCAGTAGACTCAGTGAGAAGAATACTATCGATTTCTGAAGCTAAAATAAACTGAGAAAGAAATACATATTGCAACATAAACACAACAAACTACCTGAAACTACCGATCAGAGAAAACTTGGAGAAAACATACCTACCGAATACTACCGATCCACCACCACCACTTTCTACGGGATTCACACTCACAGCCGAGCAGCCAGAGAACACTACGACAACAGTATAAAGTATAATTCTTTATGTGCTACTGCTACGACACTTCCTACCAGAGATAACATACAATAATTGTATGTTCTCTCTGTTTATGTTTATTTATCTCCGTGATGTCGAAGGAGGTAGGTGTTCTCTGTGTCGAAGCGATCGAATCATAGATAAATTCCGTTGGATCGAATGATCAAATGCTTGTTACCAAATAACGGCCGTGTAGGGTTGTAATCTTCATCTGTGGTTGTATTTTTTTAGTGAGATGTTTTAAAATTTTAATTGCATCCATGTTGTCGCCTTCAAGAATTTCATATACTTAACAATGTTTATCGTTATTATCTCAAAAACAGGAACACGCAAATTAAATATTTCATATTTCTAAAAAATGTAATCAACACGCAACACACATTACATAATTTTGAATATCAAGAACATGAGTCCATAGTATAAAAACATATCATGCATGGAATGTAAAATAGCTGCGAAGGTGTGAAGAATAAGTTGAACTCAATAATAAGGCTGTTCGAGCAGTAGTTGGGGACGGTTTGATAACTGTTTAAAATGCGCATGTGCGGTATGAAACAGTTTGGGATTTTGTTCTGCTCGAACACCAAACTGCAGTTTGCAAACTACCTCTTCTACTTTCTTACAATTTCGTTGTCATAGAACAAATGACTTTGCCGATAGATATGTTTTATGACCAAAGATAAGAGAGAACATCAATGAAAGACTGATGGACAAAACACAAACCAGGGTTTAGTTTAGGACTGTGGTAGTATTCTCGGAAAGGGATTTCTCCAACAACAGAGAACACTATAAGAAGACGAAGACGCTTCAACTGCGCCGTCTCAAACTGAGTCCGGACTAGTTTGGAAATCGTCAAACTACTGCTCGAACATCTTACTAGTACTTGGGAATAAATTATTCATCGTAAATTGAAGTGCGCAGGCGTCTGACGCTTTGGGACTGGTTTGAACCGCTGCTCGAACACCCTTACTATTTAGTGACAGTTAAACCTTGAAACAAAGGATATTTAAAGATCTTTAAAATTTAGGTTTTATGGCCTAAAATGAGTAGAAGTAGAAATGTAAAAAAGAATCAAGTAGTTCAAGTAGTAGTTTTTCAATTCAATTTTAAATCAGTGTGTTACACTGTTACTATGTTTTTCAATATCATCAACGTTGAAGAGTTTTTTGACAAACTTGGTAAGAATTTTTATAAAAATTTTAAGAATGAAATATCTTTATGTCCCTAATTTTTCATAGAGAGAGAAATCAAAGAGTTGCGTAGTAGAAGAACTGTAAGTGACACCGCCGGCAATAACAATAACCCTGCTGAGGCAACGCATGATGGTGAATCCAAAAACCAAATATTTAAAACATTGGGAGAATTTATGAAGTCAAGAAAATTTGATAGAAAGCTGACACTGTCGGATCTAGAAGAATTTGTCCTTCATAATATATGCCAAATATATTTTTTTGATAATCCTCTAATGAAGGAAGTTAATAAACTAAAACTTGAAGTTGCTAATCAAAAGAGAGAAATCGCTGAATTAATTCAACGTGTAAATAATATAGAAACAGAAAATTATAATCATAGTAACAATATAAAACTTGTGAATAATCTAGGGGCATTTCAAGTTAAGAGATGTATATCGTTTGAAAACGAAGATCATTTAAATAAGAAGAAAACAAATCAGTCAGCATAATAGAAAGCTGCAATAAAAATGTAAATAATGATCATGTATGTTATTCAATGGATTTTAAGATGAACTGTGCTCTCCTCTTATTTTAATCGATCAGTTCTACTCAGAGAAAAACACTTCATATATTTTATCTCATGACTTCCTCCAAGTTTCGCTACTCTAGTCGTAAACTTTAGTTCTTTAGTCTAAGCTTCATAGATAAGAGATGTTGCGTTTATACTCTAAGCATATTCCTTGCATAGAAAGCATGCTCTTACAAGTTGTTTTAATATTTTTAATTGTAACTTAGGTATAAGCTTCCCAACAGTTCATTAAGATTCAATCAAAACTTGTTTTACATTATGTTCACTATATAAAGTATGCATTACATCTTTGTAAGTTTATGGGTGTAGTTCAATAGACTTTTGTAAAAATATTAACGAGTATCGAGAAAAATCAGCAGAATGTTGGATTATAAACATAAATGGTTGTCAAGGTCTGTTTTGTCAGAGTTTTCGTGGTCGCAAAAGTGTCTCTAACAAGTCTTCACGACTAGTTATTACTTATATAGCCAAAGAAAACACTACCTCCAATCACATAGTTCTCAATGTAGCCAGGACCAATGGCTGTTTAATAGCCATTGTAGTTTATGGGTTAGCGTTAATTTTGTGTGATGATTTCAAGATACAAAACACTACAATTATTGTGTTTATAATAATAATTAGGTATAACATGCTTTTATTCATCACATGCAGTGGTTTACAATTTTAAAGGTTAACAAGTATGATGAATGGGCGGAGTTCAGCTATTAGAGCTACTTTGAAACCCAACCTGGGACGTACACACTAATCTATAAAATCTGTTACCAGTCACATACCTATTAAATACATAAGTATATATAAACCTTTCAAATATAATTTATGTATGTATACATAAAAACAAGTTAATATATTGGGTTAGATACAAGAATACAAGTATAGATATAAACTAGTAAATTTTTATTTCTTATATATAAGTGACAAAATGTTTTAATAATGAAAGTTTTAGTACGTAGACGTCATTATACATGTACCAAAAATCAATGCAAGAGTCATCAGAATAGTAAACACATCATTACCTTGTTCCGAGGACGACTTTGAAATATTTTTTTAAAATTTCTCAAGCTGAAGTCTTTGAGTTCATGTGGTAGGCATTGTTTAGTGGTATTTATTGCGCGAATCATTCTTTCGTGACAAGAAAAACATTTTCTCATTTGATTCATTTTCAACCAACCTGAGTCCTTAAATGAATAATGAAGTTTACTTTTTTTTATCGATTGATTATAAAAATTTAAGCGAAATAAAACAAAAATGTTAAAGAATCAAATCAAATTTATCTCTAAAAATTAAATAGTTATGGGACTTTAAAAAGATGCAGCGCGTTATTCGCCGAGTTCGTACAGATTTATTAATTGTGTAGTCACTTATGCCGTTCAAGTCGTATTTTAGTTATTACATATTATTATATTGTATTGTCCCCATGTCAAAGCACGACAGTTAAACATCCCAATGAATTGTTTTTTCGTTTACCAAATAATATAATAACAAGGAAAAAGTGATGCAAACTAATGAAGCGTGATTTAATTTGATTGATAACACTTTCCACCTTTCCTTCGTTTTCATCCCAAAACCAACTTGCAATGATAAAATGTTTACTTTTCACTTTATGTTCGGGTGCGATTCTGTATTTAACTGTGCATTTAAAGCCCTCACAAAATAAACAAATAAAATAAAAAAGAAAAGAACGACTTTACTTAAACACAAACGGAGCAAGAGCCCTGACGCGACTGTAATCAGACTCAGTCCTGTTGTTGTACTGTATTGGGGACGGAATCCAGATTGAACATCTGTCATAAAATTAGTCATACTTATATATGTCGTAACCTCTTCTTTAATTATCATTTCGAACGCTTTCGAGAGAGTTGGAAGAATGCGGATTGGTCTTAAAGCACACAATTCAGTTGGATTATTGCGTTTTGCTAAAGGTCTAACTTAGGCATGTTTCCATTAGATATAATAGAGAAGTTAAAAATTATATGTAATTTGCTCCAATATCTGAGGTACAATCAAATATAGCATACTTAAAGAGATTCTATCAGACCCTACAGCATGGCTTTTGATTCTATTGAGGTATTTTGAAACAGTTTCCGAACCCACGACACTAAATTTGAAACAAGGATGAAATATTCATTTGGTGGGTTCAAGTTTTTTAGTTGCGGAGGAATTTCAGGTATATTTTTATCACGAAATACTTCAAGTGATCTCAGGGTATTTCAAGTATTTTTGGAGTTGAATATTGAGATCGCCGAATATGACAAATATTTTCAGGAAGATAACTAATTTAACGAAACCAATCAAAACCACGGTCACAGCTTACAAGCCTGTGCCTCTGTTATATCACAGTATAAACAAACATATCAAAACTGAACGAACTTATACAAATGACATTTGATTAACAAAACGCTTGTGGTGTTTCTATCCATAGAAAAAATAGATACTGAATTTTATCTCGAAATCATCATTCATCATTAATAATGGTCTTTTCCACAGTAATGTCTGATTACCAAATTACCCAACTAAGAACCTGACAAATTGTGGGTAGTGGTGAGTCTAATGAGGGAAGAGACGGTCTACTCAATTTATACAATAATACATTTTTGATCCCTAACAATTCATTGGTCGACATTTTCCAGCGACTGCGTCTTAGATGGCGCTCACATCAATGATTTAAAAATTGCAGGAATATTCAAAATATCGTGTCATTTAATAATAATTGATGATAAGAAGATGCGTTCACAAAAATTGCTGTAATACATTCTAAGGTATTACAGCAATTTTCGCCTTGAATAAAACTATAATTAGAATAATGAAAGTTTTATTAATACAATAAATCCAAATTACAAAAAACAAATCATTCGCGAAGAACTTCATATATCAAATAAAAATTACGTACAATTACAAAAATTGGGTGCTTCCCATACAAATGCACATTAATTTACATTTACCATTCTAACTTATGAATATCTATACATTCATAATTGAATACCAAGGCTTCTTCAGAATTGTATCGTCCTATTTTGGTGGATAGTGGGTTTATTCTACGGTCGTATGTTCGATCCAAAACTTGCTAAGATCTGCAAAGGATACCTTCTCGTTCATCATCCATTTTGTGCTCTAATTTTCCGAGTTTCTACGTAAATCTGTGAATATATATGAGTGTATCATCTTCATTTAAGAGATAATCTAATATATAATAAAATAAAACTTACCTGTGTCAACAATGATTTTGTTGCCATCTCTGTTGAAATTGGTGTCCTCTTTGGCAAATTCGCCTCGTTTGTGAGCATTGTGTTTCAGACTGTCTGTAATGTTTGTCTTTTATATCCCCAGCCAAGATTTCATCTTCAATGACCATGTCTCATGTTTCACAGACATGTTCGATGCCTTATAAAGATGGATAATTTCGGTTGGCAGAGTTTCTACATATCACTAAATCTTGTTCTCGCAATTTCGATATCTCTGCTATTCATTCTCTTTTAAGTGGTCCAGTTGCATATTTACATCCTTACCTATACAACTACTTCAATAAATGCTTTGGACTTTGGATGGAATCACAGTTGTTGGAAATGTTATTCTGAAGTTGTACTAAAAACAAGTATTCTAGTTATTGAGTTGTTTATCTCCAATTCCAATGTGGTACTTACTTGAGTTAAGGTGTTAATAAAGTAATGTATGTGATGTCGGTAGATTGTAGATACTGATTCCGCCAGGGCAGGGACTACCATGTCATCTGCGTACCTAATTCTAATTGAAATACTTGCAGTTATCTATCATCTAGATCTAGATTGTTATTTACCTGAAGATAAATTTGATTTAATCATTTGCATATAAATATATTTTCAGTTATTCTTATATAAGTACACATAATAATAAGCAATATAATAATGCAAATACTCACCAGATTAACTTGATGTTGATTTACAGTTGTATTCTTATGATGAACATAATTCAAAAATATATAAAAATAATTTAAAAAAGTTTTCCGTTCAAAAATCTATTAGGGTGAAAATTGCTCGAGAGAACTGATGAAAACTTAGTGTTACATACACACAATCAAACAACCCGTTATTTACAAGATTTGTACGATATTTTTTTCTTTTCACCAATAAAAGAAAAAATTCGTATTATCTATGTCTTTAGGAACTGAAAAAAAGTTATTATTAGAAAACTCACCAAAACCAAAGAAGCTCATTACAGAATATTTAACAACCATAAAACAAATTTTATGTACATTTATTTTGAGAATCTTACGTCGCTTAATGATTTTTTTTGTTCTATTGTGGACTATAGAAAACTGTATATGAATGGAAACAATTAAAGTATTTTGATTTATTTTTTGTGTCTGTCAATTTCATATTCACGCAATTCAATATATATCGGTGATAGATAATATTGAGCCTACCATTCTCCAATATGAAATACTCTTGGTGCTCTAGCTACCATCACATGTAGTTTTTGCTTCAAACAATTCTGTAAAATATGCTGAAGAGACCCATCCCAATTAAAATCATCGTATTTACAAAAATAAGCGACACATTCCACTATCTGCGACCATTTATTACGATTAAATGCCATACCCATATTGTGTTTAATATTTATCCATGCTGATATTTCTATCTACAAATAATACATGTGTTTTTATCATCCATTTTTTGTTATTAAAAATTAATTTATTAGTAACGCGAAAATAGAATTTTGTACTAAAATATATGAGATATGAGTATGATGGGGTATTCCTCATGTTCCGAGAGTCATCCCAAATCCGCCATAATTATTGTCATATTTTGGCTTGTGCGGAGAACACGAACACTCTTGTGACTCTTGTGCAGAGAACACTACATTCAAGATAATGGTAACACCCAACATTTCTTTCTCTCTAAAAACATCTCTTCAAGTAAACAATATAATCGAAGACACATTGAAAAAGGTTATAAACAATATCCCACTTTATAGTTCAAAAAAAATATCAATAAGGCTTTCGTCAAGTTTTCATATCTTAAACCAGAGAACAGAATCTCTGTTCTCTGCTATAACATCATAGTTAACGTAAGTGATTTACACCGTATAATCGAATATACTGTCAATTTTAATTAATAATATAAATTTAATCATTTCTGCTTCTGATACGTAATATGAGAGAGTGAATGAAAAGCATGAATATAAAAAGATTAGTTGATGATATACACAAAAATCGTAGCAAAAATATATTCTAATTTGAATTGGAAAGCGGGATAAAACAAATATGGCGGACTTCGGATGAGGTGCGTCAACTGAACGAAAACGCGTCCATCAGTGTAAGATACCTGGTCTTATTGTACCATGTGCTCGAACACCAACTGCAATTTGCAAACTACCCCTTCCAATTTCTTACAATTTCATCGTCATAGAGCAAATGATTATACCGATAGATATGTCTTTTGACCAAGGATAAGAGAGAACAATGAAAGACTCATGGACAAAACACAAAACCAGTGTTTAGTGCGCCTGTCTCAAACTGAGACCGAACTAGTTTCTAGTTTGGAAATCGTCAAACTGCTGCTCGAACATCTTACTAGTAGTTGGGAATCAATTATTTCATCGTAAATTGAAGTGCGCAGGCGTCTGACGGTTTGGGACTGGTTTGAACCGCTGCTCGAACACCCTTATGGTGAACTCAAATTTTTCTGTTGTCTGTGGTACGTGACATGATACTATGATACAAAGATATTATGCAAAATAACCGTCTCAATTTCGTCCAGTCGGCGCATTGACGTCAAGGAGGTCAGAAGGTATAGAGGTAGCATTGGTTTAGAGTGCATTGCGTGGTAGTGAAGCCACCTGGCGTATAGGTAACCCGCGAAGTATGAACATTGCTCATAGCAGTGAAAAATGAGATGATTTGCTTTATCCTTCCGCTGATTTATAAGTAATAAGTCCATTCGTCAGGCCTTGGTAAAAGTGGTGAGAAAACCTAAGCAAGACAATATACGCCAGTGCATTTGTCCAATAAGGTTTTGCAATAATTTTCAAATTCCACTATTTTTGAAACCCTCAATGGCCACGTTTTCGAGTAACATCCCTTAGATAATCATTTATTTTCGTTAATAAAGATAATTGCGGCCAAATATATAGATATAAGATTTCATTTTATTGCAATAAATGTTATAGATATATCTGAAATTAGGAGGCAGTTTTAAAATAAGTTAATTTTGTTTAAAGGACATTAATGTGTTGTTTATTTTGTAAAATCATGTGAGTTTCTTTTTTTGCGGATTTAGGTAGTAATTAATTTTATAAGTATCGTATATAAAATTTATATTATAAGATTGTAGGTGGTACTCTAAACGATAATACAATAAACGCTGTGAATTTTTTGGGTCATTTCTCTTCCTTATAGCAAGCAAAAAAGCAGAACATCAGCAAAACTGATGATTTTCTTGCAAGTTCCCTTTGTTAACGTCCGCACCAGTCTTCATACTTGACGGGTTGCCTAAATTCCGCGCGGCTTCACTTTATAACTCAAGTACTCCCTCCGTATTTTCTATCCTACTTAATTGACGTCATGAGGTTAGTAGAATTTGAAATTAACGGGGCAAGATATAGCTATTTGCGCTTTCAAGTTGCTTTTAGTAGAAATAAGAACTTTTTAAATGAACTATTTTATATAATATGAATAGTGTACACATTATTATAACTTTTTCTACAGTTATAGTACGTATCTAACAAAGTAATATGGCGATGATGTGAACCTATATTTCAACATGTTAATAAAATTTGCCAAAAAAATTATACGATATGAAAAATTATGTTAAGCCCGCTGCAGACGGAGTATGTTTTGCTGCATGATTGCTTGCTTGTTTTGCTGCACGGTCCGATAAATGCTGCCGCGCATGGTGTGCTGATGGCTCCCATGCTTGTGTTGGCTTCACACGATGCAGGCCATCATGCATGTAAAATGACAGTACCGAGAAATATGACTGTGACAAATGATACAAAATATTGATCATTCTAATCAAGCTCTATTTTTAATCATTTTTACAACAGAGAAAAGGTCCCAACAATTAAAATAACATGTTGTTTTGTGTGTGTCCGACAAGGCACGATGCATGAAAACAATCACCAAAAATAGCACCGGTTCTATCATCAAATCATGCACGATTTCAAGCAACCAACCGTGCACGCGATGTCATTTTCTTACACGGAAGCATGCACAGCACCAAGCCTAGCTCCCATCAAGGAAACATGCAGCGAAAAATACTCCGTCTGCAGCGGGCTTTAATTGTGAACAAATCATTCTGAGTATTAAATATTCTATTTAAGAAAAAAAGCAATTGATGAAGACGGTCCAGCAGACGATGTTTGTCGTTTGATCAACTGCTCTTCTATATTTGAAGTTGTTTTTCTAAAACCACAGTCCTCAGTTAATATTTATAAATTTAATCTAATCTGATGAGATGACAACAAGCCGACGCAAGCAAACCAATTGAAAATTGCGCGTGCGCGTAATTGTGGAGACTGTCAGAAAGTTGAACTTGAATGAACTTCTTGGGTATTTGGAGATTCGGCGATTTTGACGTCTCTCGCTATGGTCACGTAAACATTTCAGCCAGTGACGTGAATCTCCAAATACCCGAATCCCCAATGCAAAAAAGGAAGCCTAAGGGTGGATTTTCATGGATCCGTCGGTACGTCGATCCGATATAGCTCAATGTATCCGATGACGGAAGAAGTTAAAATTTAACTTTTGTCCGATATCGGATTCTCTTCAACCTCACTTTTCTGACAGTTGCCTGTTGCTTGTGTTGTTTGAATTTCAAGTTTTTTTTGTTTATTATAAAGTTATAAATACGAAATGACGAAAAACAAATAATATTAAACTTTTATAAATTTCGCTTATAATCAGAAAATAAAAAATTGGTAAATCAAAAAGATTGTGGATCAGAAACATTTTTAAATGCAGAAAAGAACAGGGCGCTTATCATAATTTATAAAATGAACTGAGACTAGCTGATATTGAAAAGTATTTTAATTATCTGAGGATGTCCAGTGAATATTTTGATAATTCACTGAAGTTAGTGGGACCCATAGATAAGAGATGTTGCGTTTTGGTGGGACCTAGGGAAGACAAGACCATCGTGGTAAACAAAATTGCACCCAAGCCACAAAAACAAACTAGTGTTTGCTTTCTGACCATAGCAACAGAGACTCTGATAGCAAGTAGCAATCTGATTTTTTTTTTCGTAATGAAATCAATGTTGCCAGATTGAAACATTACAAAAGGTGAATAGGTCAAATGTTCTTGTATAAGACAGAAATGGCGTGCAATATGACGAAAATATATGTATAACCCTAATAATACTTGGTTTTGTTTTAGTACATTTCTGTTTTTGCCAGAAAAGCATGAATTCTACAACTGTGAATAACCATCAATGGTTTCTTATACCGTAATTAATAAAACATCTAGCAACAATGTATATACATTCAGACTTGTCGTATTGTCGGATGCATGAGCATGTCAAAACGTCCGAAAAATTTAACCAATTAACCAATGAGAAGCTGAATTTTACAACCAATGGGAGCTCTGACGTATCGACGTACCAACGGATCCATGAAAATCCGGCCTAAGCCTATATATCTTCTATTAGTGAAAGTTTTCGTAATGTTATATGTTACTATTGATGCTGGTAATTTTGAAGTTGTGTCTACAACAACAAACTACAACAGCCATTATTTATCATTATTTCATAACGCTTTATCATAAAAATGTTGTGCTCTGTTCCATGCATTTGAACTGGAAGCTGTCAAGAGGGTAAATAATCTGCATTTAGGGAAGGAAAATAATCATCCCCTCAGATTTAGTATAAATGCCTTTAATTTACCAGGGTGAAATTTTCTAACATGTTGGGTTAAATTCGAATATATTGTAATAATAATATAATACATAATACTAGATTATTAGTTAACAATCAAGATGCGATAGAATGGTGGTACTGGAAAGACTATAGCAAAGAAGATAGATACTACATATAAGTGTACATCGTATAGTAAATTTGAGGCGAAAACCGAGTGAGCTTCGTTAACCAAGTGACGAGGGCGCTACCGTCAAAAATGAGTATTTTGTACAATAATTCAACATTCGGCTATCAGGCGACCAGAAACGGCTATAGGTACTTATGTGTTCTAGCGGGCAGCGGGCTGGTGATTGCCGTTGAGAGACTCTAGGAACACATAAGTACCTATAGCCATTTCTGGTCGCCTGATAGTCGAATGTTGAATTATTCTACAAAATACTCATTTTCGACGGTAGCGCCTTAGTCACCTGGTTAACGAAGCTCGCTCGGTTTTCGCCTCAAATTTACAAAACGATGTACAGGGTGGCCAGATAAGAATGCAAAGTGCCGTATCTCGGGAGCTATTCATCATAGAGACCTGCAGTAAAAAAAGTTTTGACTAAAGTGACCAATAGAAGATCATGGAAAATATTTTCAGATTTCCAAGATGGCCATAAGGGGGCGTATCCGCCATGTTCAACTTGTAAAGTGATTTTAACTAGTAAATGTACCAAAAAAATATATGGTTTTTAAAGCTAAGCTTAATTTGAGAATTTTCGTTTAGAACAACTAATTGACGTATCTGTTGAAATAAAGTGGTGGGGGTTATTAATGTTCTTTTAAATAAACAGCTGTAACTTCTTAACAAATGAACGGATTTTAGCAAGCTTAGTCTTGTTGGAAAAATAGTTTATTGCTTCATCAAATCCATCTTACTCGTAATATGTGTATTTCTTAGTGATGCCACTAGAGTGCGTTTCTCTATATAATTACATAACATTGCTAAATTCTCTTGAAATTAAATGCAATAATATGACATTTTTATCATAAAAATGTAGTGAAATGATACTGAAATAGGCTAGTGAAAACTACATCTCAATATCTTATTCCGAGACAAAAATATCGATGAATGAATATTTTGTTATAATACAATTTTCGAGAGACGCTATTAATCCGATATTTAGTTTTATTTATCTGTCTTTTTTTGAGATTTAGTCATAAAATTTCATAATTTTATAATTTTTAATCATGTTATCTCTGGTTGTTGGGGAATTTGGTAAACAATATCTTTTAATCGAACTGTGAACTATCTCAGAGCGCAAGGGTTGAAGCGCAACTAGTGCACTGTATAGATGTGTATTATCACCGCCCACCATTATGTGCCCTAACTGTCACCAACTGTAACGTCAGTGGTATAGGTTATACACATGATACAAAGATATGATATTGCGCATTCTGGGCGGAGCCTAAATCTACGCGTTGACGTCATGTGGTTAGCTTGTTCGTACGAAGTAGCTCAACTCTCATTTGATTTGTTTGTCGGTGTGAGGTTGTGCTTCTGTTTATTGCTTTATTATATTTATATAATTATCAAAATGCGTTGTGCCATAGCTGGATGCCACACAGACTATCAGTCTTCACGGTTTCCAAAGGACGAAAATTTTAGCAAACAATGGGAAAATGCTTATAAACGGGCAGATAAGGTCAACATAAAAAATGCGCGAATTTGCTCCAAACATTTTGATGAGGATTGCTACGAAAGGAACTTGAAATTTGAACTATTGGCTTATTTATGTAGAAATCGTCGATTTCTGAAACCTGAAAAATAATTAAAACTAACTCTACCGTTATGTAAATCAGAAGTTGGTAAAAACGAGTACAGTTATTTGCCAATAAAAATTTTCATATGTTACCAAAGGAATTAAAAATATTAAACATTAGTAAAAAAGAACTACTAAAAAATGGTTATTATCAATCAAAAGTATAACTGTATGATTCTCAGTTAAGGATACTAAATATGTCATATATATGTACTATGTACTATAATTCTAGATGTAAGTTATGTATATACTTTGCTTTTTTTAGTATATAAATACACTAGGCTTGCGTACAGACTGCTAGAAGTATCTGCAAGAAGTTTTATGTAAAAATCTCACACAAAAATTTGTACCCCCTACACCTAGTTCAATAAATTATTCGTTGATTTAAAATTTGAAAGAATTTCGCTGCTATAGAACAAATATAATTGGAACTTACTGGGAAATGACCTAGGAGTAGTCATATAAGGAAGACTTGTCCAAGAATCCGTCTCCGGTGAGTTACATTCCACAGAACACAAATATTAAAAAAGACTGTTATTTTACAGATATTAGGAGTTGGTTGATGCGAAATATAGTGAAACCATATAAATAAAAGCAAACAATCGAATTATTTAACCCTAAACAGGTCACAGCGGTGGAACTTAGGCGTAAATTTTTCCGTTCATTGCACAAATGTCATGTCCTCATCTCCCGTCCAACATATCATTTAATTTTGTCCATTGCCCAGTTTCAAGATCGAACCTCTCGCATGACTTTAAATAATAGTCTCCTTTCTTCCCACCTGTGGGAAGATTGTCTAGAATGGTAGCAGCCGGCTGCAGCCGCATCTTCTCTACCTTCCAAAAAGTGTTGCTGCACTCCGACCACTTCTCATTTGCCACATCGAACACGTTCACATATCTCTCTTCTGTGTCTGAACCACCAATCTGTAAATTATCTCCAGTTGAATTTAATTAATTTATAAATGAACTTGACATTAATGGATTTCAATATAAAGTGATGTTCAGATCATATTAGGTAGTCCTAATATACCAAAAATCACATTATGCAGGTTAAATTTCTCTTAGAATTTAAAATTAAATCAATTTAAATAATTGTAATTTCATACCCATTATCACGTGACTGCGAACGCCTATCAAAATCGACCAAGATAGTGACGTAGTAATCAAGTCGATGAACAAATCTATCTCAGAGAGAACATACAATATTGTGTCTTCTCTCTGGTCAGATAGTGTTCTCTGCTCTATTCCTCCTTTCTTTAATACCATGGGACACTAAGGGAGATTGTGACATTGCAGCCGTTTTTAGAATCCAAGCGGGAAATTTGAAAACAATTTTTGAATATATTTTTTTTATTTTCAAAATAGACTCGTATTTTTTTTGTATTTTTTTCATTTAATTGAATATCTAACTACGAAATGAAAATTGTTCAAAAAATTAGTCAAGTACCTATAAAACAAATTTACATATTGTCAATACAAGTGAAAATCATGAAATTTTTAAAGTTTAGAAAGTGAAGAAGGCATAAAAAACAGTCATAGGAATTACGTTGATTAGTGCAAAAATTTATGATAGAATTACAACAAATAGTATCTGCTATATTAATATGAAATTCAATAAATGTCCGTATAAGTCTCTGAAAAGTAATCGCTTACTAATCAGAAAGTTGACAGGTAATCAATAAGTTGTCTCTGTAATCAGTAAACAATAATGTAACATAAACAGACATAACCTTTTGATTCGCCCCATACTATTATGGACATCTTTCATTTCGTTTACTACACAAGAGTACCATCAATGTTTACTGAGCGATTGGTGATCAGATAACTAGAAAAGAATATAGAATCGTTGCACTAATAACGCAATGGCTCGCAATGTTAGACCCTGCTGTAGCTTTTCTCATTTGTACTACTTTGATATATGCTTACCTCATTTTCTTCGAAAACTCTCTCCTCTGATTTTCAATATAATTCTAACACATATTAGAAACATGCCATAAATTAATCATTTGTATTTTTGAAGGAGATACATTTTTCGAAATAGAAACTGATAACTAAAATAATTATAAAACACTTATATCAGAGCTTGCTATCTTTAATCTCGGAAGTCAGCCAATTCCCTTTTTGACCGTCGAACCCCGAATGGAGGAGGTATAAAATTCGACTGTGTGCTTTTTTCTGGTTTGTGCGCGCCTTTTATATACTAATCGTTCTCGGTTCATCCATGAGAGGAGGCTTGAGAAATGGTCCCATATTCATAAAAACGGAAATCCGAAATCTCCTTTCCTCCGAAAACCGTCCCCGAAGGGGGTGGGGGGCAAATTTTCTCGAAAATCGAAAATCTGAGTTGGTATAATTAAAGATAGGACAATATCCAGAAACGTTTAAATTGAACATTTTTTCAAAAGAGTTACGGTTTCCGAGATAGAGGCATGTTAAACTCTCAAATACATATATGTATTTTTGCTATGTGTACTTAAAAACTATGAATCAAAACGTCAAAAAAATTCTTAATTTCTCGATTGGTCGAAAAGTAATTTTCCTTTAATATGTCAAAAATATTTTATTTATTTCCTTTAATATGTCAAAAATATTTTAAGACATAAAACTTGAGAAAATTCAATATAGAAATGGGCGGAAAACTGCAGATAAAAATAAATGATCATTCAATTAATTCTTATTTATATGACTAGAAAATACATTTGGAATATTTCACCTTTTATGTAATGATAATTCATAGCTTCCAAATCCCAATTTACCTCCAGAAAATGAGAACAGGCATGGAGAACATCAGTCAAAACAAATAACTCTGATGCACGTAGTAGATATCGGACGTTTACTTCAGTTATGAGCAGTTTGGACGTGTAGAAGTAATGGATCAGTGCCGTTAGAGCTTCATGATGCACTCCGTCCAATATTCGAAAACATCGAATAAAGGAATAAAATGACAAATGCCATCATGTAAATACTTTGTTGAACTATATTCTTTAACATAAAAATAACTTCATTATTATGCGGCATCATCTTTTCGGTGATTACATGCAGATCATATCATATATGAAATGTAATGCTTACTTCTGCATTCTCTCGATTATCTCGATCGAAGGAAGAGTTTGGGACAATTTTATTGATATAAGTGGTTCCTTCACTATTTTTTTCAATAAACAAACATTTCCCATCTGGTAGATCAACGGATAAAGATCTGAGGTCTGAAATATACAAATACCAAAATGAAGTCTCTGATAACAAAAATATTGCAACAAAATCAATTTACCTTATCTTGGAAGCATTCATGTCTAAGCCAAAAGTTACACCGGTAATAGATAACAGATGCTGTGATTATACGGAGCCCTAGACTGAGAGAAGTGGTTTTGATACTGATTTTCCAGATTAATGAGGTTATGTAACGTACGTGCAGTCAGAATTTAGTTAATAATTCGTCACAGCTAAAAAGGGATATTAAGGATTTAGTTTAAGAAAGCGTGTTTCCAACATTTAAGAAAAATCGATATTACTTGATTAACTGAGTCAACGGACAACCATAGACTAAACTGATACATAGATAAACTATTTATATACAGACTACGGACACCAATTGTAAATCAAATGTAGTGAAAACCTGAATCGATTGACATCAGTTCCTAACAATAAGCTGTGGTAGTAAGTCTCTGGTAGTAATAATTACAAAGAGAGAAAACTTAACATCTGAAGATGAAGTCTAAAATTCACCTAACCTTAATCCAACCAAAGTTAGTAATAGTGAATTAGCATTCTTATTATTCTTATTTTCCAATAGCCAGTGTCGATCGATATCGATTCAGCTTGTTGGATTCTTTGAATTTATCTATAGTACTGTATATTAACAATACAGGATAATATGAAGGTAAGTCAAAAATACAAACTAATGCACTAAAATCAGCATCCGCAATCATAACATTGTATTTATTTTCAATTACGCATAATAAACCTAGTATCAGTAGACTCAGTGAGAAGAATACTATCGATTTCTGAAGCTAAAATAAACTGAGAAAGAAATACTTACATATTGCAACATAAACACAACAAACTACCTGAAACTACCGATCAGAGAAAACTTGGAGAAAACATACCTACCGAATACTACCGATCCACCACCACCACTTTCTAGGGGATTCACACTCACAGCCGAGCAGCCAGAGAACACTACGACAACAGTATAAAGTATAATTCTTTATGTGCTACTGCTACGACACTTCCTACCAGAGATAACATACAATAATTGTATGTCCTCTCTGTTTATTTATCTCCGTGATGTCGAAGGAGGTAGGTGTTCTCTGTGTCGAAGCGATCGAATCATAGATAAATTCCGTTGGATCGAATGATCAAATGCTTGTTACCAAATAACGGCCGTGTAGGGTTGTAATCTTCATCTGTGGTTGTATTTTTTAGTGAGATGTTTTAAAATTTTAATTGCATCCATTTTGTCGCCTTCAAGAATTTCATATACTTAACAATGTTTATCGTTATTATCTCAAAAACAGGAACACGCGAATTAAATATTTCATATTTTGAAAAATGTAATCAACACGCAACACACATTACATAATTTTGAATATCAAGAACATGAGTCCATAGTATAAAAACATATCATGCATGGAATGTAAAATAGCTGCGAAGGTGTGAAGAATAAGTTGAACTCAATAATAAGGCTGTTCGAGCAGTAGTTGGGGACGGTTTGATAACTGTTTAAAATGCGCATGTGCGGTATGAAACAGTTTGGGATTTTGTTCTGCTCAAACACCAAACTGCAGTTTGCAAACTACCTCTTCTACTTTCTTACAATTTCGTTGTCATAGAACAAATGACTTTGCCGATAGATATGTTTTATGACCAAAGATAAGAGAGAACATCAATGAAAGACTGATGGACAAAACACAAACCAGGGTTTAGTTTAGGACTGTGGTAGTATTCTCTGAAAGGGATTTCTCCAACAACAGAGAACACTATACTCTAAGAAGACGAAGACGCTTCAACTGCGCCGTCTCAAACTGAGTCCGGACTAGTTTGGAAATCGTCAAACTACGCTCGTACATCTTACTAGTACTTGGGAATAAATTATTCATCGTAAATTGAAGTGCGCAGGCGTCTGACGCTTTGGGACTGGTTTGAACCGCTGCTCGAACACCCTTACTATTTAGTGACAGTTAAACCTTGAAACAAAGGATATTTAAAGATCTTTAAAATTTAGGTTTTATGGCCTAAAATGAGTAGAAGTAGAAATGTAAAAAAGAATCAAGTAGTTCAAGTAGTAGTTTTTCAATTAAATTTTAAATCAGTGTGTTACACTGTTACTATGTCTTTCAATATCATCAACGTTGAAGAGTTTTTTGACAAACTTGGTAAGAATTTTTATAAAAATTTTAAGAATGAAATATCTTTATGTCCCTGATTTTTCATAGAGAGAGAAATCAAAGAGTTGCTTAGTAGAAGAACTGTAAGTGACACCGCCGGCAATAACAATAACCCTGCTGAGGCAACGCATGATGGTGAATCCAAAAACCAAATATTTAAAACATTGGGAGAATTTATGAAGTCAAGAAAATTTGATAGAAAGCTGACACTGTCGGATCTAGAAGAATTTGACCTTCATAAAATATGCCAAATATATTTTTTTGATAATCCTTTAATGAAGGAAGTTAATAAACTAAAACTTGAAGTTGCTAATCAAAAGAGAGAAATCGCTGAATTAATTCAACGTGTAAATAATATAGAAACAGAAAATTATAATCATAGTAACAATATAAAACTTGTGAATAATCCAGGGGCATTTCAAGTTAAGAGATGTATATCGTTTGAAAACGAAGATCATTTAAATAAGAAGAAAACAAATCAGTCAGCATAATAGAAAGCTGCAATAAAAATGTAAATAATGATCATGTATGTTATTCAATAGATTTTAAGATGAACTGTGCTCTCCTCTTATTTTTGACCGACGAACCCCGAACGGAGGAGGTATACAATTCGACTGTCTGCTTTATTTTTATTTTTTTATTTTTTTGGTTCGTGCGCGCCTTTTATATAGTAGACGATCTCCGATTTTGATGATCTTGGATTCATTTGAAAGAAGAGGATTGAGAAATGGTCCCATATTCATAAAAATGCAAATCCGAAATCTCCTTCCCTCCGAAAACCGCCCCCGATGGGGTGGTGGGGGCAAATTTTCTCGAAAATCGAAAATCTGAGTTGGTATAATTAAAGATAGGAAAATATCCGGAAACGTTTAAATTGAACATTTTTTCAAAAGTGTTACGGTTTTCGAGATAGACGCATGTTAAATATGTATTTTTGCTATGTGGAGAGGACAATTTCTTTCGAAAATTGAAAATTTTTCGATACTACATGAAAGATATAATTATTTGTAGCAACATTTATAGTGAACATTTTTTCCTTAGAATTACGGTTTTCGAGTTAAATCGGTGTTAAATGGTAACAACTAAAATGTTCAAGCGTATTTCCGCCGCGATGTTCTGAGATCTCAATAATAACCACTACAAGCAAGGAATATACGTGGGTAATAGGATAAGTGTTATCTTCATTGATATGGTATAGTGAACGTTCAACGATTTTCGGAACTAATGTTACACTCAAAAGTGTGAAATAAATATTTTTTACAAAAAATTGGACCGACGTTATAGTTGATGCACTGAAAAGTATAAAATAATATTACTTCTATTGGTGATGGTACTTGTGAAGTTGGTGCCAAAAGCTATCAATCTAACTGCAACTGCACAACTTCAAAAGTACCATCACCAATAGAAGTAATATTATTTTATACTTTTCAGTGCATCAACTATAACGTCGGTCCAATTTTTTTAAAAAAATATTTTAATCGATCAGTTTGACTCAGAGAAAAACACTTATAATATATTTTATCTCATGACTTCCTCCAAGTTTCGCTACTCTAGTCGTAAACTTTAGTTCTTTAGTCTAAGCTTCATAGATAAGAGATGTTGCGTTTATACTCTAAGCATATTCCTAGCATAGAAAGTATGCTCTTACAAGTTGTTTCAATATTTTTAATTGTAACTTATGTATAAGCTTCCCAACAGTTCATTAAGATTCAATCAAAACTTGTTTTACATTATGTTCACTATATAAAGTATGCATTACATCTTTGTAAGTTTATGGGTGTAGTTCAATAGACTTTTGTAAACATATTACCGAGTATCGAGAAAAATCAGCAGAATGTTGGATTATAAACATAAATGGTTGTCAAGGTCTGTTTTGTCAGAGTTTTCGTGGTCGCAAAAGTGTCTCTAACAAGTCTTCACGACTAGTTATTACTTATATAGCCAAAGAAAACACTACCTCCAATCACATAGTTCTCAATGTAGCCAGGACCAATGGCTGTTTAATAGCCATTGTAGTTTATGGGTTAGCGTTAATTTTGTGTGATGATTTCAAGATACAAAACACTACAATTATTGTGTTTATAATAATAATAATAACATGCTTTTATTCATCACATTCAGTGGTTTACAATTTTAAAGGTTAACAAGTATGATGAATGGGCGGAGTTCAGCTATTAGAGCTACTTTGAAACCCAACCTGGGACGTACACACTAATCTATAAAATCTGTTACCAGTCACATACCTATTAAATACATAAGTATATATAAACCTTCAAATATAATTTATGTATGTATACATTAAAACAAGTTAATATTTTGGGTTAGATACCAGTATATAGATATAAACTAGTAAATTTTTATTTCTTATATATAAGTGACAAAATGTTTTAATAACGAAAGTTTTAGTACGTAGACGTCATACATGTACCAAAAATCAATGCAAGAGTCATCAGAATAGTAAACACATCATTACCTTGTTCCGAGGACGACTTTGAAATGTTTTTTTAAAATTTCTCAAGCTGAAGTCTTTGAGTTCATGTGGTAGGCATTGTTTAGTGGTATTTATTGCGCGAATCTTTCTTTCGTGACAAGAAAAACATTTTCTCATTTGATTCATTTTCAACCAACCCGAGTCCTTGAATGAATAATGAAGTTTCTTTTTTTTATCGATTGATTATAAAAATTTAAGCGAAATAAAACAAAAATGTTAAAGAATCAATTCAAATTTATCTCTAACAATTAAATAGTTATGGGACTTTGAAAAGATGCAGCGCGTTATTCGCCGAGTTCGTACAGATTTATTAATTGTGTAGTCACTTATGCCGTTCAAGTCGTATTTTAGTTATTACATATTATTATATTGTCCCCATGTCAAAGCACGACAGTTAAACATCCCAATGAATTGTTTTTTCGTTTACCAAATAATATAATAACAAGGAAAAAGTGGTGCAAACTAATGAAGCGTGATTTAATTTGATTGATAACACTTTCCACCTTTCCTTCGTTTTCATCCCAAAACCAACGTGCAATGATAAAATGTTTACTTTTCACTTTATGTGCGGGTGCGATTCTGTATTTAACTGTGCATTTAGAGCCCTCACAAAATAAACAAATAAAATAAAAAAGAAAAGAACGACTTTACTTAAACACAAACGGAGCAAGAGCCCTGACGCGACTGTAATCAGACTCAGTCCTGTTGTTGTACTGTATTGGGGACGGAATCCAGATTGAACATCTGTCATAAAATTAGTCATACTTATATATGTCGTTACCTCTTCTTTAATTATCATTTCGAACGCTTTCGAGAGAGTTGGAAGAATGCGGATTGGTCTTAAAGCACACAATTCAGTTGGATTATTGCGTTTTGCTTAAGGTCTAACTTAGGCATGTTTCTATTAGATATAATAGAGAAGTTAAAAATTATATGTAATTTGCTCCAATATCTGAGGTACAATCAAATATAGCATACTTAAAGAGATTCTATCAGACCCTACAGCATGGCTTTTGATTCTATTGAGGTATTTTGAAACAGTTTCCGAACCCACGACACTAAATTTGAAACAAGGATGAAATATTCATTTGGTGGGTTCAAGTTTTTTAGTTGCGGAGGAATTTCAGGTATATTTTTATCACGAAATACTTCAAGTGATCTCAGGGTATTTCATGTATTTTTGGAGTTGAATATTGAGATCGCCGAATATGACAAATATTTTCAGGAAGATAACTAATTTAACGAAACCAATCAAAACCACGGTCACAGCTTACAAGCCTGTGCCTCTGTTATATCACAGTATAAACAAACATATCAAAACTGAACGAACTTATACAAATGACATTTGATTAACAAAACGCTTGTGGTGTTTCTATCCATAGAAAAAATAAATACTGAATTTTATCTCGAAATCATCATTCATCATTAATAATGGTCTTTTCCACAGTAATGTCTGATTACCAAATTACCCAACTAAGAACCTGACAAATTGTGGGTATTGGTGAGTCTAATGAGGGAAGAGACGGTCAACTCAATTTATACAATAATACATTTTTGATCCCTAACAATTCATTGGTCCACATTTTCCAGCGACTGCGTCTTAGATGGCGCTCACATCAATGATTTAAAAATTGCAGGAATATTCAAAATATCGTGTCATTTAATAATAATTGATGATAAGAAGATGCGTTCACAAAAATTGCTGTAATACATTCTAAGGTATTACAGCAATTTTCGCCTTGAATAAAACTATAATTAGAATAATGAAAGTTTTATTAATACAATAAATCCAAATTACAAAAAACAAATCATTCGCGAAGAACTTCATATATCAAATAAAAATTACGTACAATTACAAAAATTGGGTGCTTTCCATACAAATGCACATTAATTTACATTTACCATTCTAACTTATGAATATCTATACATTCATAATGGAATACCAAGGCTTCTTCAGAATTGTATCGTCCTATTTTGGTGGATAGTGGGTTTATTCTACGGTCGTATGTTCGATCCAAAACTTGCTAAGATCTGCAAAGGATACCTTCTCGTTCATCATCCATTTTGTGCTCTAATTTTCCGAGTTTCTACGTAAATCTGTGAATATATATGAGTGTATCATCTTCATTTAAGAGATAATCTAATATATAATAAAATAAAACTTACCTTACCTTACCTTACAATGATTTTGTTGCCATCTCTGTTGAAATTGGTGTCCTCTTTGGCAAATTCGCCTCGTTTGTGAGCATTGTGTTTCAGACTGTTTGTAATGTTTGTCTTTTATATTCCCCAGCCAAGATTTCATCTTCAATGACCATGTCTCATGTTTCACAGACATGTTCGATGCCTTATAAAGATGGATAATTTCGGTTGGCAGAGTTTCTACATATCACTAAATCTTGTTCTCGCTATTTCGATATCTCTGCTATTCTCTTTTAAGTGGTCCAGTTGCATATTTACATCCTTACCTATACAACAACTTCTATAAATGCTTTGGACTTTGGATGGAATCACAGTTGTTGGAAATGTTCTTCTGAAGTTGTACTAAAAACAAGTATTCTAGTTATTGAGTTGTTTATCTCCAATTCCAATGTGATACTTACTTGAGTTAAGGGGTTAATAAAGTAATGTATGTGATGTCGGTAGATTGTAGATACTGATTCCGCCAGGGCAGGGACTACCATGTCATCTGCGTACCTAATTCTAATTGAAATACTTGCAGTTATCTATCATCTAGATCTAGATTGTTATTTACCTGAAGATAAATTTGATTTAATCATTTGCATATAAATATATTTTCAGTTATTCTTGTATACACATAATAATAAGCAATATAATAATGCAAATACTGACCAGATTAACTTGATGTTGATTTACAGTTGTATTCTTATGATGAACATAATTTAAAAATATATAAAAATAATTTAAAAAAGTTTTCCGTTCAAAAAATCTATTAGGGTGAAAATTGCTCGCGAGAACTGATGAAAACTTAGTGTTACATACACACATTCAAACAACCCGTTATTTACAAGATTTATACGATATTTTTTTCTTTTCACCAATAAAAGAAAAAATTCGTATTATCTATGTCTTTTGGAACTGAAAAAAAAAGTTATCATTAGAAAACTCACCAAAACCAAAGAAGCTCATTACAGAATATTCAACAACCATAAAACAAATTTTATGTACAGTTATTTTGAGAATCTTACGTCGCTTAATGAATTTTTTTTCTATTTTGGACTATAGAAAACTGTATATGAATGGAAACAATTAAAGTATTTTGATTTATTTTTTATGTCTGTCAATTTCAAATTCACGCAATTCAATATATATCGGTGATAGATAATATCGAGCCTACCATTCTCCAATATGAAATACTCTTGGTGCTCTAGCTACCATCACATGTAGTTTTTGCTTCAAACAATTCTGTAAAATATGCTGAAGAGACCCATCCCAATTAAAATCATCGTATTTACAAAAATAAGCGACACATTCCACTATCTGCGACCATTTATTACGATTAAATGCCATACCCATATTGTGTTTAATATTTATCCATGCTGATATTTCTATCTACAAATAATACATGTGTTTTTATCATCCATTTTTTGTTACTAAGAATTAATTTATTAGTAACGCGAAAATAGAATTTTGTAGTAAAATTTATGAGATATGAGTCTGATGGGGGTATTCCTCATGTTCCGAGAGTCATCCCAAATCCGCCATATTTATTGTCATATTGTGTCATGTGCAGAGAACACGAACACTCTTGTGACTCTTGTGCAGAGAACACTACATCCAAGATAATGTTAAAACCCAACATTTCTCTCTCTTAAAACATCTCTACAAGTAAACAATATAATCGAAGACACATTGAAAAAGGTTATAAACAATATCCCACTTTATAGTTCAAAAAAAATATCAATAATTAAAAATATAAATTTCATCATTTCTGCTTCTGATACGTATTATGAGAGAATGAATGAAAAGCATGAGTATAAAAAGATTAGTTGATGATATACACAAAAATCGTAGCAAAAATATATTCTAATTTGAATTGGAAAGCGGGATAAAACAAATATGGCGGACTTCGGATGAGGTGCGTCAACTGAACGAAAACGCGTCCATCAATGTAACATACCTGGTCTTATTGTACCATGTGCTCGAACACCAACTGCAATTTGCAAACTACCCCTTCCAATTTCTTACAATTTCATCGTCATAGAGCAAATGATTATGCCGATTGATATGTCTTATGACCAAGGATAAGAGAGAACAATGAAAGACTCATGGACAAAACACAAAACCAGTGTTTAGTTTAGGACTGAGGCAGTGTTCTCTGAAACGGATTAGTCCAACAACAACAACTCTAAGAAGAAGAAGAAGTTTCAATTGCGCCTGTCTCAAACTGAGACCGAACTAGTTTGGAAATCGTCAAACTGCTGCTCGAACATCTTACTAGTAGTTGGGAATCAATTGTTTCATCGTAAATTGAAGTGCGCAGGCGTCTGACGGTTTGGGACTGGTTTGAACCGCTGCTCGAACACCCTTATGGTGAACTCAAATTTTTCTGTTGTCTGTGGTACGTGACATGATACTATGATACAAGGATATTATGCAAAATAACCGTCTCAATTTCGTCCAGTCGGCGCATTGACGTCAAGGAGGTCAGAAGGTATAGAGGTAGCATTGGTTTAGAGTGCATTGCGTGGTAGTGAAGCCACCTGGCGTATAGGTAACCCGCGAAGTATGTACATTGCTCATAGCAGTGAAAAATGAGATGATTTGCTTTATTCTTTCGCTGATTTATAAGTAATAAGTCCATTCGTCAGGCCATGGTAAAAGTGCTGAGAAGACCTAAGCAAGACAATATACGCCAGTGCATTTGTCCAATAAGGTATTGCAATAATTTTCAAATTCCACTATTTTTGAAACCCTCAATGGCCACGTTTTCGATTAACATCCCTTAGATAATCATTTATTTTCGTTAATAAAGATAATTGCGGCCAAATATGTAGATATAAGATTTCATTTTATTGCAATAAATGTTATAGATATATCTGAAATTAGGAGGCAGTTTTAAAATAAGTTAATTTTGTTTAAAGGACATTAATGTGTTGTTTATTCTGTAAAATCATGTGAGTTTCTTTTTTTGCTGATTTAGGTAGTAATTAATTTTATAAGTATCGTATATAAAATTTATATTATAAGATTGTAGGTGGTACTCTAAACGATAATACAATAAACGCTGTGACTTCTTTTTGTCATTTCTCTTCCTTATAGCAAGCAAAAAAGCAGAACATCAGCAAAACTGATGATTTTCTTGCAAGTTCCCTTTGTTAACGTCCGCACCAGTCTTCATACTTGACGGGTTGTCTGAATTCCGCGCGGCTTCACTTTATAACTTAAGAACTCCCTCCGTATTTTCTATCCTACTTGATTGACGTCATGCCGTTAGTAGAATTTGAAATTAACGGGACAAGATATGGCTATTTGCGCTTTCAAGTTGCTTTTAGTAGAAATAAGGACTTTTTAAATGAACTAATTTATATAATATTAATAGTGTACACATTATTATAACTTTTTCTACAATTATAGTACGTATCTAACAAAGTAATATGGCGATGATGTGAACCTATATTTCAACATGTTAATAAAATTTGCCAAAAAATTATACGATATGAAAAATTATGTTAATTGTGAACAAATCATTCTTAGTATTAAATATTCTATTTAAGAAAAAAAGCAATTGATGAAGACGGTCCAGCAGACGATGTTTGTCGTTTGATCAACTGCTCTTCTATATTTGAAGTTGTTTTTCTAAAACCGCAGTCCTCAGTTAATATTTATAAATTTAATCTAATCTGATGAGATGACAACAAGCCGACGCAAGCAAACCAATTGAAAATTGCGCGTGCGCGTTATTGTGGAGACTGTCAGAAAGTTGAACTTGAATGAACTTCTTGAGTATTTGGAGATTCGGCGATTTTGACGTTTCTCGCTATGGTCACGTGAACTTTTCAGCCAATGACGTGAATCTCCAAATACCAGAATCCCCAATGCAAAAAAGGAAGCCTAAGGGTGGATTTTCATGGATCCGTCATCCGTCGGTACGTCGATCCGATATAGCTCAATGTATCCGATGACGGAAGAAGTTAAAATTTAACTTTTGTCCGATATCGGATTCTCTTTAACCTCACTTTTCTGACAGTTGCCTGTTGCTTGTGTTGCTTGAATTTCAAGTTTTTTTGTTTACTATAAAGTTATAAATACGAATTGACGAAAAACAAATAATATTAAACTTTTATACATTTTGCTTATAATCAGAAAGTAAAAAGATTGTGGATCAGAAACATTTTTAAATGCAGAAAAGAACAGGGCGCTTATCATAATTTATTAAATGAACTGAGACTAGCTGATATTGAAAAGTATTTTAATTATCTGAGGATGTCCAGTGAATATTTTGATAATTCACTGAAGTTAGTAGGACCCATAGGTAAGAGATGTTGCGTTTTGGTGGGACCTAGGGAAGACAAGACCATCGTGGTAAACAAAATTGCACCCAAGCCACAAAAACAAACTAGTGTTTGCTTTCTGACCATAGCAACAGAGACTCTGATAGCAAGTAGCAATCTGATTTTTTTTTTCGTAATGAAATCAATGTTGCCAGATTGAAACATTACAAAAGGTGAATAGGTCAAATGTTCTTGTATAAGACAGAAAAGGCGTGCAATATGACGAAAATATATGTATAACCTAATAATACTTGGTTTTGTTTTAGTACATTTCTGTTTTTGCCAGAAAAGCATGAATTCTACAACTGTGAATAACCATCAATGGTTTCTTATACCGTATTAAATAAAACATCTAGCAACAATGTATATACATTCAGACTTGTCGTATTGTCGGATGCATGAGCATGTCAAAACGTCCGAAAAATTTAACCAATTAACCAATGAGAAGCTGAATTTTACAACCAATGGGAGCTCTGACGTATCGACGTACCGACGGATCCATGAAAATCCGGCCTAAGCCTATATATCTTCTATTAGTGAAAGGTTTTCGTAATGTTACACTGAAAAAGACAAAATAATATTAAGTCTATTGATGCTGGTAATTTTGAAGTTGTGTCTACAACAACAAACTACAACAGCCATTATTTATCATTATTTCTTAACGCTTTATCATAAAAATGTTATGTGGTCTGTTCCATGCATTTGAACTGGAAGCTGTCAAGAGAGTAAATAATCTGCATTTAGGGAAGGAAAATAATCATCCCCTCAGATTTAGTATAAATGCCTTTAATTTACCAGGGTGAAATTTTCTAACATGTTCGGTTAAATTCGAATATATGGTAATAATAATATAATATACAATACTAGATTATTAGTTAACAATCAAGATGCGATAGAATGGTGGTACTGGAAAGACTATAGCAAAGAAGATAGATACTACATATAAGTGTACATCGTATAGTAAATTTGAGGCGAAAACCGAGTGAGCTTCGTTAACCAAGTGACGAGGGCGCTACCGTCAAAAATGAGTATTTTGTACAATAATTCAACATTCGGCTATCAGGCGACCAGAAACGGCTATAGGTACTTAAGTGTTCTAGCAGGCAGCGGGCTGGTGATTGCCGTTGAGAGACTCTAGGAACACATAAGTACCTATAGCCATTTTTGGTCACCTGATATGTTGAATTATTCTACAAAATACTCATTTTCGACGGTAGCGCCTTAGTCAACTGGTTAACGAAGCTCGCTCGGTTTTCGCCTCAAATTTACAAAACGATGTACAGGGTGGCCAGATAAGAATGCAAAGTGCCGTATCTCGGGAGCTATTCATCATAGAGACCTGCGGTAAAAAAGTTTTGACTAAAGTGACCAAGAGAAGATCATGGAAAATATTTTCAGATTTCCAAGATGCCCACCAGGGGGCGTATCCGCCATGTTCAACTTGTAAAGTGATTTTAACTAGTAAAGGTACCAAAAAAATATATGGTTTTTAAAGCTAAGCTTAATTTGAGAATTTTCGTTTAGAACAACTAATTGACGTATCTGCTGAAATAAAGTGGTGGGGGTTATTAATGTTATTTTAAATAAACAGCTGTAACTTCTTAACGAATGAACGGATTTTAGCAAGCTTAGTCTTGTTGGAAAAATAGTTTATTGCTCCATCAAATCCATCTTACTCGTAATATGTGTATTTCTTAGTGATGCCACTAGAGTGCGTTTCTCTATATAATTACATAAAATTGCTAAATTCTCTTGAAATTAAATGCAATAATATGACTTTTTTATCATAAAAATGTTGTGAAATGAGGCTAGTGAAAACTACATCTCAATATCTTATTCCGAGACAAAAATATCGATGAATGAAAATTTTGTTATAATACAATTTTCGAGAGACGCTATTAATCCGATATTTAGTTTTATTTATCTGTCTTTTTTTGAGATTTAGTCATAAAATTTCATAATTTTATAATTTTTAATCATGTTATCTCTGGTTGTTGGGGAATTTGGTAAACAATATCTTTTAATCGAACTGTGAACTATCTCAGAGCGCAAGGGTTGTAGCGCAACTAGAGCACTGTATAGATGTGTATTATCACCGCCCACCATTATGTGCCCTAACTGTCACGTCAGTGGTATAGGTTATACACACGATACAAAGATATGATATTGCGCATTCTGGGCGGAGCCTAAATCTACGCGTTGACGTCATGTGGTTAGCTTGTTCGTACGAAGTAGCTCAACTCTCATTTGATTTGTTTGTCGGTGTGAGGTTGTGCTTCTGTTTATTGCTTTATTATATTTAAATAATTATCAAAATGCGTTGTGCCATAGCTGGATGCCACACAGACTATCAGTCTTCACCGCAGATTTAATGTATTCTCGGTTTCCAAAGGACGAAAATGTTAGCAAACAATGGGAAAATGCTTATAAACGGGCAGATAAGGTCAACATAAAAAATGCGCGAATTTGCTCCTAACATTTTGATGAGGACTGCTACGAAAGGAACTTGAAATTTGAACTATTGGCTTATTTATGTAGAAATCGTGGATTTCTGAAACCTGAAAAATAATTAAAACTAACTCTACCGTTATGTAAATCAGAAGTTGGTAAAAACGAGTTATTTGCCAATAAAAATTTTCATATGCTACCAAAGGAATTAAAAATATTAAAAATTAGTAAAAAAGAACTACTAAAAAACGGTTATTATCAATCAAAAGTATAACTGTATGATTCTCAGTTAAGGATACTAAATATGTCATATATGTGTACTATGTACTATAATTCTAGATGTAAGTTATGTATATACTTTGCATTTTTTAGTATATAAATACACTAGGCTTGCGTACAGACTGCTAGAAGTATCTGCAAGAATTTTTATGTAAAAATCTCACACAAAAATTTGTACCCCCATACACCTAGTTCAATAAATTATTCGTTGATTTAAAGTTTGATAGAATTTCGCTGCTATAGAACAAATATAATTGGAACTTACTGGGAAATGACCTAGGAGTAGTCATATAAGGAAGACTTGTCCAAGAATCCGTCTCCGGTGAGTAACATTCCACAGAACACAAATATTAAAAAAGACTGTTATTTTACAGATATTAGGAGTTGGTTGATGCGAATAAAATCAAACAATCGAATTATTTAACCCTAAACAGGTCACAGCGGTGGAACTTAGGCGTAAATTTTTCCGTTCATTGCACAAATGTCATGTCCTCATCTCCCGTCCAACATATTATTTAATTTTGTCCACTGCCCAGTTTCAAGATCGAACCTCTCGCATGACTTTAAATAATAGTCTCCTTTCTTCCCACCTGTGGGAAGATTGTCTAGAATGGTAGCAGCCGGCTGCAGCCGCATCTTCTCTACCTTCCAAAAAGTGTTGCTGCACTCCGACCACTTCTCATTTGCCACATCGAACACGTTCAGACATCTCTCTTCTGTGTCTGAACCACCAATCTGTAAATTATCTCCAGTTGAATTTTATTATATTAGAAATGAACTTGACATTAATGGATTTCAATATAAAGTGATGTTCAGATCATATTAGGTAGTCCTAACATACCAAAAATCACATTATGCCGGTTAAATTTATCTTAGAATTTAAAATATAATCAATTTAAATAATTGTAATTTCATACCCATTATCACGTGACTGCGAACGCCTATCAAAATCGACCAAGATAGTGATGTAGTAATCAAGTCGATGAACAAATCCATCTCAGAGAGAACATACAATATTGTGTCTTCTCTCTGGTCAGATAGTGTTCTCTGCTCTATTCCTCCTTTCTTTAATACCGTGGGACACTAAGGGAGATTGTGACTTTGCAGCCGTTTTTAGAATTCAAGCGGGAAATATGAAAACAATTTTTGAATATATTTTTTTTATTTTCAAAATAGACTCGTAATTTTTTTGTATTTTTTTCATTTATTTGAATATCTAACTAGGAAATAAAAATTGTTCAAAAAATTAGTCAAGTACCTATACAACAAATTTACATATTGTCAATACAAGTGAAAATCATGAAATTTTTAAAGTTTAGAAAGTGAAGAAGGCATAAAAACAGGCTTAGGAATTACGTTGATTACTGCAAAAATTTATGATAGAATTACAACAAATAGTATCTGCTATATTAATATGAAATTCAATAAATGTCCGTATAAGTCTCTGAAAAGTAATCGCTTACTAATCAGAAAGTTGACTGGTAATCAATAAGTTGTCTCTGTAATCAGTAAACAATAATGTAACATAAACAGACATAACCTTTTGATTCACCCCATACTATTATGGACATTTTTCATTTCGTTTACTACACAAGAGTACCATCAATGTTTACTGAGCGATTGGTAATCAGATAACTAGAAAAGAATATAGAATCGTTGCACTAATAACGCAATGGCTCGCAATGTTAGACCCTGCTGTAGTTTTTCTCATTTGTACTACTCTGATATATGCTTACCTCATTTTCTTCGAAAACTCTCTCCTCTGATTTTCAATATAATTCTAACACATATTAGAAACATGCCATAAATTAATCATTTGTATTTTTGAAGGAGATACATTTTACGAAATAGAAACTGATAACTAAAATAATTATAAAACACTTATATCAGAGCTTGCTATCTTTAATCTCGGAAGTCAGCCAATTCCCTTTTTGACCGTCGAACCCCGAATGGAGGAGGTATAATATTCGACTGTGTGCTTTTTTCTGGTTTGTGCGCGCCTTTTATATAGTAATCGTACTCGGTTCATCCATGAGAGGAGGCTTGAGAAATGGTCCCATATTCATAAAAACGGAAATCCGAAATCTCCTTTCCTCCGAAAACCGTCCCCGAAGGGGGTGGGGGACAAATTTTCTCGAAAATCGAAAATCTGAGTTGGTATAATTAAAGATAGGACAATATCCAGAAACGTTTAAATTGAACATTTTTTCAAAAGAGTTACGGTTTCCGAGATAGAGGCATGTTAAACTCTCAAATACATATATGTATTTTTGCTATGTGTACTTAAAAACTATGAATCAAAACGTCAAAAAAATTCTTAATTTCTCGATTGGTCGAAAAGTCATTTTCCTTTAATATGTCAAAAATATTTCAAGACATAAAACTTGAGAAAATTCAATTCAGAAATGGGCGGAAAACTGCAGATAAAAATAAATGATCATTCAATTAATTCTTATTTATATGACTAGAAAATACATTTTGAATATTTCACCTTTTATGTAATGATAATTCATAGCTTCCAAATCCCAACAGTCTGTGTTTGTTTTAAATAAAGGTTCTCCTTGCACATTCTGAATAAGATTTCTCGGAGACAAACTATCTCCATCAATGACACCAGATATTGTTTTCGTTTTTCTATATCATGCTTGATCCGAGCTATGACAGAATTGAAGACCTAAGATAAATAATAATTCATTTAAATTCTTCTCTCCTAGATACTGAATGTTTAAAAAAAACTTTGATTCACTCACTCAAATAAGTAGCCATATTTAATCGATTCATAATATCGAGGAAGACTTACTTGCAGTTCATTGGGAACTACCAAAAGGAAATACAAATACTCTATACAAAATTTACATTTAGCGTGATTTACCTCCAGAAAATGAGAACAGGCATGGAGTACATCAGTCAAAACAAATAACTCTGATGCACGTAGTAGATATCGGACCTTTACTTCAGTTATGAGCAGTTTGGACGTGTAGAAGTAATGGATCAGTGCCGTTAGAGCTTCATGATGCACTCCGTCCAATATTCGAAAACATCGAATAAAGGAATAAAATGACAAATGCCATCATGTAAATACTTTGTTGAACTATATTTTTTAACAACATAAAAATAACTTCATTATTATGCGGCATCATCTTTTCGGTGATTACATGCAGATCATATCAGTAGGTACATTGACTGTCTTTTAATCAAAATATATTTATAAAATGAAATGTAATGCTTACTTCTGCATTCTCTCCATTATCTCGATCGAAGGATGAGTTTGAGACAATTTTATTGATATAAGTGGTTCCTTCACTATTTTTTTCAATAAACAAACATTTCCCATCTGGTAGATCAACGGATAAAGGTCTGAGGTCTGAAATATACAAATACCAAAATGAAGTCTCTGATAACAAAAATATTGCAACAAAATCAATTTACCTTATCTTGGAAGCATTCATGTCTAAGCCAAAAGTTACACCGGTAATAGATAACAGATGCTGTGATTATACGGAGCCCTAGACTGAGAGAAGTGGTTTTGATACTGATTTTCCAGATTAATGAGGTTATGTAACGTACGTGCAGTCAGAATTTAGTTAATAATTATTATAATTAATTATTAAGGATTTAGTTTAAGAAAGCGTGTTTCCAACATTTAAGAAAAATCGATATTACTTGATTAACTGAGTCAACGGACAACCATAGACTAAACTAATACATAGATAAACTATTTATATACGGACTACGGACACCAATTGTAAATCAAATGTAGTGAAAACCTGAATCGATTGAAATCAGTTCCTAACAATTAGCTGTGGTAGTAAGTCTCTGGTAGTAATAATTACAAAGAGAGAAAACTTAACATCTGAAGATGAAGTCTAAAATTCACCTAACCTTAATCCAACCAAAGTTAGTAATAGTGAATTAGCATTCTTATTATTCTTATTTTCCAATTTTCCAATAGCAAGTGTCGATCGATATCGATTCAGCTTGTTGGAATCTTTGAATTTATCTATAGTACTGTATTTCAACAATACAGGATAATATGAGGGTAAGTCAAAAATACAAACTAATGCACTAAAATCAACATCCGCAATCATAACATTGTATTTATTTTCAATTACGCATAATAAACCTAGTAGGTATCAGTAGACTCAGTGAGAAGAATACTATCGATTTCTGAAGCTAAAATAAACTGAGAAAGAAATACTTACATATTGCAACATAAACACATCAAACTACCTGAAACTACCGATCAGAGAAAACTTGGAGGGTTTTCTCCAGAGAAAACATACCTACCGAATACTACCGATCCACCACCACCACTTTCTACGGGATTCACACTCACAGCCGAGCAGCCAGAGAACACTACGACAACAGTATAAAGTATAATTCTTTTTGTGCTACTGCTACGACACTTCCTACCAGAGATAACATACAATAATTGTATGTTCTCTCTGTTTATTTATCTCCGTGATGTCGAAGGAGGTAGGTGTTCTCTGTGTCGAACGGATCGAATCATAGATAAATTCCGTTGGATCGAATGATCAAATGCTTGTTACCAAATAACGGCCGTGTAGGGTTGTAATCTTCATCTGTGGTTGTATTTTTTTAGTGAGATGTTTTAAAATTTTAATTGCATCCATGTTGTCGCCTTCAAGAATTTCATATACTTAACTATGTTTATCGTTATTATCTCAAAAACAGGAACACGCAAATTAAATATTTCATATTTCTGAAAAATGTAATCAACACGCAACACACATTACATAATTTTGAATATCAAGAACATGAGTCCATAGTATAAAAACATATCATGCATGGAATGTAAAATAGCTGCGAAGGTGTGAAGAATAAGTTGAACTCAATAATAAGGCTGTTCGAGCAGTAGTTGGGGACGGTTTGATAACTGTTTAAAATGCGCATGTGCGGTATGAAACAGTTTGGGATTTTGTTCTGCTCGAACACCAAACTGCAGTTTGCAAACTACCTCTTCTACTTTCTTACAATTTCGTTGTCATAGAACAAATGACTTTGCCGATAGATATGTTTTATGACCAAAGATAAGAGAGAACATCAATGAAAGACTGATGGACAAAACACAAACCAGGGTTTAGTTTAGGACTGTGGTAGTATTCTCTGAAAGGGATTTCTCCAACAACAGAGAACACTATACTCTAAGAAGACGAAGACGCTTCAACTGCGCCGTCTCAAACTGAGTCCGGACTAGTTTGGAAATCGTCAAACTACGCTCGTACATCTTACTAGTACTTGGGAATAAATTATTCATCGTAAATTGAAGTGCGCAGGCGTCTGACGCTTTGGGACTGGTTTGAACCGCTGCTCGAACACCCTTACTATTTAGTGACAGTTAAACCTTGAAACAAAGGATATTTAAAGATCTTTAAAATTTAGGTTTTATGGCCTAAAATGAGTAGAAGTAGAAATGTAAAAAAGAATCAAGTAGTTCAAGTAGTAGTTTTTCAATTAAATTTTAAATCAGTGTGTTACACTGTTACTATGTCTTTCAATATCATCAACGTTGAAGAGTTTTTTGACAAACTTGGTAAGAATTTTTATAAAAATTTTAAGAATGAAATATCTTTATGTCCCTGATTTTTCATAGAGAGAGAAATCAAAGAGTTGCGTAGTAGAAGAACTGTAAGTGACACCGCCGGCAATAACAATAACCCTGCTGAGGCAACGCATGATGGTGAATCCAAAAACCAAATATTTAAAACATTGGGAGAATTTATGAAGTCAAGAAAATTTGATAGAGAGCTGACACTGTCGGATCTAGAAGAATCTGTCCTTCATAAAATATGCCAAATATATTCTAATCCTTTAATGAAGGAAGTTAATAAACTAAAACTTGAAGTTGCTAATAAAAAGAGAGAAATCGCTGAATTAATTCAACGTGTAAATAATATAGAAACAGAAAATTATTATCATAGTAACAATATAAAACTTGTGAATAATCTAGGGGCATTTCAAGTTAAGAGATGTATATCGTTTGAAAACGAAGATCATTTAAATAAGAAGAAAACAAATCAGTCAGCATAATAGAAAGCTGCAATAAAAATGTAAATAATGATCATGTATGTTATTCAATAGATTTTAAGATGAACTGTGCTCTCTTATTTTAATCGATCAGTTTGACTCAGAGAAAAACACTTCATATATTTTATCTCATGAGTTCCTCCAAGTTTCGCTACTCTAGTCGTAAACTTTAGTCTAAGCTTCATAGATAAGAGATGTTGCGTTTATACTCTAAGCATATTCCTTGCATAGAAAGCATGCTCTTACAAGTTGTTTTAATATTTTTAATTGTAACTTATGTATAAACTTCCCAACAGTTCATTAAGATTCAATCAAATCTTGCTTTACATTATGTTCACTATATAAAGTATGCATTACATCTTTGTAAGTTTATGGGTGTAGTTCAATAGACGTTTGTAAAAATATTACCGAGTATCGAGAAAAATCAGCAGAATGTTGGATTATAAACATAAATGGTTGTCAAGTTCTGTTTTGTCAGAGTTTTCGTGGTCGCAAAAGTGTCTCTAACAAGTCTTCACGACTAGTTATTACTTATATAGCCAAAGAAAACACTACCTCCAATCACATAGTTCTCAATGTAGCCAGGACCAATGGTTGTTTAATAGCCATTGTAGTTTATGGGTTAGCGTTAATTTTGTGTGATGATTTCAAGATACAAAACACTACAATTATTGTGTTTATAATAATAATAATATTATTCTTTTATTCATCACATTCAGTGGTTTACAATTTTAAAGGTTAACAAGTATGATGAATGGGCGGAGTTCAGCTACTAGAGCTACTTTGAAACCCAACCTGGGACGTACACACTAATCTATAAAATCTGTTACCAGTCACATACCTATTAAATACATAAGTATATATAAACCTTCAAATATAATTTATGTATGTATACATAAAAACAAGTTAATATATTGGGTTAGATACAAGTATAGATATAAACTAGTAAATTTTTATTTCTTATATATAAGTGACAAAATGTTTTAATAATGAAAGTTTTAGTACGTAGACGTCATTATACATGTACCAAAAATCAATGCAAGAGTCATCAGAATAGTAAACACATCATTACCTTGTTCCGAGGACGACTTTGAAATGTTTTTTTAAAATTTCTCAAGCTGAAGTCTTTGAGTTCATGTGGTAGGCATTGTTTAGTGGTATTTATTGCGCGAATCATTCTTTCGTGACAAGAAAAACATTTTCTCATTTGATTCATTTTCAATCAACCTGAGTCCTTAATGAATAATGAAGTTTCCTTTTTTTATCGATTGATTATAAAAATTTAAGCGAAATAAAACAAAAATGTTAAAGAATCAATTCAAATTTATCTCTAAAAATTAAATAGTTATGGGACTTTGAAAAGATGCAGCGCGTTATTCGCCGAGTTCGTACAGATTTATTAATTGTGTAGTCACTTATGCCGTTCAAGTCGTATTTTAGTTATTACATATTATTATATTGTATTGTCCCCATGTCAAAGCACGACAGTTAAACATCCCAATGAATTGTTTTTTCGTTTACCAAATAATTAATAACAAGGAAAAAGTGGTGCAAACTAATGAAGCGTGATTTAATTTGATTGATAACACTTTCCACCTTTCCTTCGTTTTCATCCCAAAACCAACGTGCAATGATAAAATGTTTACTTTTCACTTTATGTTCGGGTGCGATTCTGTATTTAGAGCCCTCACAAAATAAACAAATAAAATAAAAAAGAAAAGAACGACTTTACTTAAACACAAACGGAGCAAGAGCCCTGACGCGACTGTAATCAGACTCAGTCCTGTTGTTGTACTGTATTGGGGACGGAATCCAGATTGAACATCTGTCATAAAATTAGTCATACTTATATATGTCGTTACCTCTTCTTTAATTATCATTTCGAACGCTTTCGAGAGAGTTGGAAGAATGCGGATTGGTCTTAAAGCACACAATTCAGTTGGATTATTGCGTTTTGCTAAAGGTCTAACTTAGGCATGTTTCCATTAGATATAATAGAGAAGTTAAAAATTATATGTAATTTGCTCCAATATCTGAGGTACAATCAAATATAGCATACTTAAAGAGATTCTATCAGACCCTACAGCATGGCTTTTGATTCTATTGAGGTATTTTGAAACAGTTTCCGAACCCACGACACTAAATTTGAAACAAGGATGAAATATTCATTTGGTGGGTTCAAGTTTTTTAGTTGCGGAGGAATTTCAGGTATATTTTTATCACGAAATACTTCAAGTGATCTCAGGGTATTTCAAGTATTTTTGGAGTTGATTGTTGAGATCGCCGAATATGACAAATATTTTCAGGAAGATAACTAATTTAACGAAACCAATCAATACCACGGTCACAGCTTACAAGCCTGTGCCTCTGTTATATCACAGTATAAACAAACATATCAAAACTGAACGAACTTATACAAATGACATTTGATTAACAAAACGCTTGTGGTGTTTCTATCCATAGAAAAAATAAATACTGAATTTTATCTCGAAATCATCATTCATCATTAATAATGGTCTTTTCCACAGTAATGTCTGATTACCAAATTACCCAACTAAGAACCTGACAAATTGTGGGTATTGGTGAGTCTAATGAGGGAAGAGACGGTCAACTCAATTTATACAATAATACATTTTTGATCCCTAACAATTCATTGGTCCACATTTTCCAGCGACTGCGTCTTAGATGGCGCTCACATCAATGATTTAAAAATTGCAGGAATATTCAAAATATCGTGTCATTTAATAATAATTGATGATAAGAAGATGCGTTCACAAAAATTTTCGCCTTGAATAAAACTATAATTAGAATAATGAAAGTTTTATTAATACAATAAATCCAAATTACAAAAAACAAATCATTCGCGAAGAACTTCATATATCAAATAAAAATTACGTACAATTACAAAAATTGGGTGCTTCCCATACAAATGCACATTAATTTACATTTACCATTCTAACTTATGAATATCTATACATTCATAATTGAATACCAAGGCTTCTTCAGAATTGTATCGTCCTATTTTGGTGGATAGTGGGTTTATTCTACGGTCGTATGTTCGATCCAAAACTTGCTAAGATCTGCAAAGGATACCTTCTCGTTCATCATCCATTTTGTGCTCTAATTTTCCGAGTTTCTACGTAAATCTGTGAATATATATGAGTGTATCATCTTCATTTAAGAGATAATCTAATATATAATAAAATAAAACTTACCTGTGTCAACAATGATTTTGTTGCCATCTCTGTTGAAATTGGTGTCCTCTTTGGCAAATTCGCCTCGTTTGTGAGCATTGTGTTTCAGACTGTTTGTAATGTTTGTCTTTTATATTCCCCAGCCAAGATTTCATCTTCAATGACCATGTCTCATGTTTCACAGACATGTTCGATGCCTTATAAAGATGGATAATTTCGGTTGGCAGAGTTTCTACATATCACTAAATCTTGTTCTCGCAATCTCGATATCTCTGCTATTCTCTTTTAAGTGGTCCAGTTGCATATTTACATCCTTACCTATACAACAACTTCTATAAATGCTTTGGACTTTGGATGGAATCACAGTTGTTGGAAATGTTCTTCTGAAGTTGTACTAAAAACAAGTATTCTAGTTATTGAGTTGTTTATCTCCAATTCCAATGTGATACTTACTTGAGTTAAGGGGTTAATAAAGTAATGTAGGTGATGTCGGTAGATTGTAGATACTGATTCCGCCAGGGCAGGGACTACCATGTCATCTGCGTACCTAATTCTAATTGAAATACTTGCAGTTATCTATCATCTAGATCTAGATTGTTATTTACCTGAAGATAAATTTGATTTAATCATTTGCATATAAATATATTTTCAGTTATTCTTGTATACACATAATAATAAGCAATATAATAATGCAAATACTCACCAGATTAACTTGATGTTGATTTACAGTTGTATTCTTATGATGAACATAATTTAAAAATATATAAAAATAATTTAAAAAAGTTTTCCGTTCAAAAAATCTATCAGGGTGAAAATTGCTCGAGAGAACTGATGAAAACTTAGTGTTACATACACACATTCAAACAACCCGTTATTTACAAGATTTATACGATATTTTTTTCTTTTCACCAATAAAAGAAAAAATTCGTATTATCTATGTCTTTTGGAACTGAAAAAAAAAGTTATCATTAGAAAACTCACCAAAACCAAAGAAGCTCATTACAGAATATTCAACAACCATAAAACAAATTTTATGTACAGTTATTTTGAGAATCTTACGTCGCTTATTGATTTTTTTTTCTATTTTGGACTATAGAAAACTGTATATGAATGGAAACAATTAAAGTATTTTGATTTATTTTTTATGTCTGTCAATTTCAAATTCACGCAATTCAATATATATCGGTGATAGATAATATCGAGCCTACCATTCTCCAATATGAAATACTCTTGGTGCTCTAGCTACCATCACATGTAGTTTTTGCTTCAAACAATTCTGTAAAATATGCTGAAGAGACCCATCCCAATTAAAATCATCGTATTTACAAAAATAAGCGACACATTCCACTATCTGCGACCATTTATTACGATTAAATGCCATACCCATATTGTGTTTAATATTTATCCATGCTGATATTTCTATCTACAAATAATACATGTGTTTTTATCATCCATTTTTTGTTACTAAGAATTAATTTATTAGTAACGCGAAAATAGAATTTTGTAGTAAAATTTATGAGATATGAGTCTGATGGGGGTATTCCTCATGTTCCGAGAGTCATCCCAAATCCGCCATATTTATTGTCATATTGTGTCATGTGCAGAGAACACGAACACTCTTGTGACTCTTGTGCAGAGAACACTACATCCAAGATAATGTTAAAACCCAACATTTCTCTCTCTTAAAACATCTCTACAAGTAAACAATATAATCGAAGACACATTGAAAAAGGTTATAAACAATATCCCACTTTATAGTTCAAAAAAAATATCAATAATTAAAAATATAAATTTCATCATTTCTGCTTCTGATACGTATTATGAGAGAATGAATGAAAAGCATGAGTATAAAAAGATTAGTTGATGATATACACAAAAATCGTAGCAAAAATATATTCTAATTTGAATTGGAAAGCGGGATAAAACAAATATGGCGGACTTCGGATGAGGTGCGTCAACTGAACGAAAACGCGTCCATCAATGTAACATACCTGGTCTTATTGTACCATGTGCTCGAACACCAACTGCAATTTGCAAACTACCCCTTCCAATTTCTTACAATTTCATCGTCATAGAGCAAATGATTATGCCGATTGATATGTCTTATGACCAAGGATAAGAGAGAACAATGAAAGACTCATGGACAAAACACAAAACCAGTGTTTAGTTTAGGACTGAGGCAGTGTTCTCTGAAACGGATTAGTCCAACAACAACAACTCTAAGAAGAAGAAGAAGTTTCAATTGCGCCTGTCTCAAACTGAGACCGAACTAGTTTGGAAATCGTCAAACTGCTGCTCGAACATCTTACTAGTAGTTGGGAATCAATTGTTTCATCGTAAATTGAAGTGCGCAGGCGTCTGACGGTTTGGGACTGGTTTGAACCGCTGCTCGAACACCCTTATGGTGAACTCAAATTTTTCTGTTGTCTGTGGTACGTGACATGATACTATGATACAAGGATATTATGCAAAATAACCGTCTCAATTTCGTCCAGTCGGCGCATTGACGTCAAGGAGGTCAGAAGGTATAGAGGTAGCATTGGTTTAGAGTGCATTGCGTGGTAGTGAAGCCACCTGGCGTATAGGTAACCCGCGAAGTATGTACATTGCTCATAGCAGTGAAAAATGAGATGATTTGCTTTATTCTTTCGCTGATTTATAAGTAATAAGTCCATTCGTCAGGCCATGGTAAAAGTGCTGAGAAGACCTAAGCAAGACAATATACGCCAGTGCATTTGTCCAATAAGGTATTGCAATAATTTTCAAATTCCACTATTTTTGAAACCCTCAATGGCCACGTTTTCGATTAACATCCCTTAGATAATCATTTATTTTCGTTAATAAAGATAATTGCGGCCAAATATGTAGATATAAGATTTCATTTTATTGCAATAAATGTTATAGATATATCTGAAATTAGGAGGCAGTTTTAAAATAAGTTAATTTTGTTTAAAGGACATTAATGTGTTGTTTATTCTGTAAAATCATGTGAGTTTCTTTTTTTGCTGATTTAGGTAGTAATTAATTTTATAAGTATCGTATATAAAATTTATATTATAAGATTGTAGGTGGTACTCTAAACGATAATACAATAAACGCTGTGACTTCTTTTTGTCATTTCTCTTCCTTATAGCAAGCAAAAAAGCAGAACATCAGCAAAACTGATGATTTTCTTGCAAGTTCCTTTTGTTAACGTCCGCACCAGTCTTCATATTTGACGGGTTGCCTAAATTCCGCGCGGCTTCACTTTATAACTTAAGTACTCCCTCCGTATTTTCTATCCTACTTGATTGACGTCATGCGGTTAGTAGAATTTGAAATTAACGGGACAAGATATGGCTATTTGCGCTTTCAAGTTGCTTTTAGTAGAAATAAGGACTTTTTAAATGAACTAATTTATATAATATGAATAGTGTACACATTTTTATAACTTTTTCTACAGTTATAGTACGTATCTAACAAAGTAATATGGCGATGATGTGAACCTATATTTCAACATGTTAATAAAATTTGCCAAAAAAATTATACGATATGAAAATATGTTAATTGTGAACAAATCATTCTTAGTATTAAATATTCTATTTAAGAAAAAAAGCAATTGATGAAGACGGTCCAGCAGACGATGTTTGTCGTTTGATCAACTGCTCTTCTATATTTGAAGTTGTTTTTCTAAAACCACAGTCCTCAGTTAATATTTATAAATTTAATCTAATCTGATGAGATGACAACAAGCCGACGCAAGCAAACCAATTGAAAATTGCGCGTGCGCGTTATTGTGGAGACTGTCAGAAAGTTGAACTTGAATGAACTTCTTGGGTATTTGGAGATTCGGCGATTTTGACGTTTCTCGCTACGGTCACGTGAACATTTCAGCCAATGACGTGAATCTCCAAATACCAGAATCCCCAATGCAAAAAAGGAAGCCTAAGGGTGGATTTTCATGGATCCGTCATCCGTCGATCCGATATAGCTCAATGTATCCGATGACGGAAGAAGTTAAAATTTAACTTTTGTCCGATATCGGATTCTCTTTAACCTCACTTTTCTGACAGTTGCCTGTTGCTTGAATTTCAAGTTTTTTTGTTTATTATAAAGTTATAAATACGAAATGACGAAAAACAAATAATATTAAACTTTTATACATTTTGCTTATAATCAGAAAGTAAAAAGATTGTGGATCAGAAACATTTTTAAATGCAGAAAAGAACAGGGCGCTTATCATAATTTATTAAATGAACTGAGACTAGCTGATATTGAAAAGTATTTTAATTATCTGAGGATGTCCAGTGAATATTTTGATAATTCACTGAAGTTAGTGGGACCCATAGGTAAGAGATGTTGCGTTTTGGTGGGACCTAGGGAAGACAAGACCATCGTGGTAAACAAAATTGCACCCAAGCCACAAAAACAAACTAGTGTTTGCTTTCTGACCATAGCAACAGAGACTCTGATAGCAAGTAGCAATCTGAATTTTTTTTTTCGTAATGAAATCAATGTTGCCAGATTGAAACATTACAAAAGGTGAATAGGTCAAATGTTCTTGTATAAGACAGAAAAGGCGTGCAATATGACGAAAATATATGTATAACCTAATAATACTTGGTTTTGTTTTAGTACATTTCTGTTTTTGCCAGAAAAGCATGAATTCTACAACTGTGAATAACCATCAATGGTTTCTTATACCGTATTAAATAAAACATCTAGCAACAATGTATATACATTCAGACTTGTCGTATTGTCGGATGCATGAGCATGTCAAAACGTCCGAAAAATTTAACCAATTAACCAATGAGAAGCTGAATTTTACAACCAATGGGAGCTCTGACGTATCGACGTATCCATGAAAATCCGGCCTAAGCCTATATATCTTCTATTAGTGAAAGGTTTTCGTAATGTTACACTGAAAAAGACAAAATAATATTAAGTCTATTGATGCTGGTAATTTTGAAGTTGTGTCTACAAAAACAAACTACAACAGCCATTATTTATAATTATTTCTTAACGCTTTATCATAAAAATGTTATGTGGTCTGTTCCATGCATTTGAACTGGAAGCTGTCAAGAGAGTAAATAATCTGCATTTAGGGAAGGAAAATAATCATCCCCTCAGATTTAGTATAAATGCCTTTAATTTACCAGGGTGAAATTTTCTAACATGTTGGGTTAAATTCGAATATATGGTAATAATAATATAATACACAATACTAGATTATTAGTTAACAATCAAGATGCGATAGAATGGTGGTACTGGAAAGACTATAGCAAAGAAGATAGATACTACATATAAGTGTACATCGTATAGTAAATTTGAGGCGAAAACCGAGTGAGCTTCGTTAACCAAGTGACGAGGGCGCTACCGTCAAAAATGAGTATTTTGTACAATAATTCAACATTCGGCTATCAGGCGACCAGAAACGGCTATAGGTACTTAAGTGTTCTAGCAGGCAGCGGGCTGGTGATTGCCGTTGAGAGACTCTAGGAACACATAAGTACCTATAGCCATTTTTGGTCACCTGATAGTCGAATGTTGAATTATTCTACAAAATACTCATTTTCGACGGTAGCGCCTTAGTCAACTGGTTAACGAAGCTCGCTCGGTTTTCGCCTCAAATTTACAAAACGATGTACAGGGTGGCCAGATAAGAATGCAAAGTGCCGTATCTCGGGAGCTATTCATCATAGAGACCTGCGGTAAAAAAGTTTTGACTAAAGTGACCAAGAGAAGATCATGGAAAATATTTTCAGATTTCCAAGATGCCCACCAGGGGGCGTATCCGCCATGTTCAACTTGTAAAGTGATTTTAACTAGTAAATGTACCAAAAAAATATATGGTTTTTAAAGCTAAGCTTAATTTGAGAATTTTCGTTTAGAACAACTGATTGACGTATCTGTTGAAATAAAGTGGTGGGGATGATTCAATGTTATTTTAAATAAACAGCTGTAACTTCTTAACGAATGAACGGATTTTAGCAAGCTTAGTCTTGTTGGAAAAATAGTTTATTGCTCCATCAAATCCATCTTACTCGTAATATGTGTATTTCTTAGTGATGCCACTAGAGTGCGTTTCTCTATATAATTACATAAAATTGCTAAATTCTCTTGAAATTAAATGCAATAATATGACTTTTTTATCATAAAAATGTTGTGAAATGAGGCTAGTGAAAACTACATCTCAATATCTTATTCCGAGACAAAAATATCGATGAATGAAAATTTTGTTATAATACAATTTTCGAGAGACGCTATTAATCCGATATTTAGTTTTATTTATCTGTCTTTTTTTGAGATTTAGTCATAAAATTTCATAATTTTATAATTTTTAATCATGTTATCTCTGGTTGTTGGGGAATTTGGTAAACAATATCTTTTAATCGAACTGTGAACTATCTCAGAGCGCAAGGGTTGTAGCGCAACTAGAGCACTGTATAGATGTGTATTATCACCACCCACCATTATGTGCCCTAACTGTCACGTCAGTGGTATAGGTTATACACACGATACAAAGATATGATATTGCGCATTCTGGGCGGAGCCTAAATCTACGCGTTGACGTCATGTGGTTAGCTTGTTCGTACGAAGTAGCTCAACTCTCATTTGATTTGTTTGTCGGTGTGAGGTTGTGCTTCTGTTTATTGCTTTATTATATTTAAATAATTATCAAAATGCGTTGTGCCATAGCTGGATGCCACACAGACTATCAGTCTTCACGGTTTCCAAAGGACGAAAATGTTAGCAAACAATGGGAAAATGCTTATAAACGGGCAGATAAGGTCAACATAAAAAATGCGCGAATTTGCTCCTAACATTTTGATGAGGATTGCTACGAAAGGAACTTGAAATTTGAACTATTGGCTTATTTATGTAGAAATCGTGGATTTCTGAAACCTGAAAAATAATTAAAACTAACTCTACCGTTATGTAAATCAGAAGTTGGTAAAAACGAGTTATTTGCCAATAAAAATTTTCATATGCTACCAAAGGAATTAAAAATATTAAAAATTAGTAAAAAAGAACTACTAAAAAACGGTTATTATCAATCAAAAGTATAACTGTATGATTCTCAGTTAAGGATACTAAATATGTCATATATGTGTACCATGTACTATAATTCTAGATGTAAGTTATGTATATACTTTGCATTTTTTAGTATATAAATACACTAGGCTTGCGTACAGACTGCTAGAAGTATCTGCAAGAATTTTTATGTAAAAATCTCACACAAAAATTTGTACCCCCATACACCTAGTTCAATAAATTATTCGTTGATTTAAAGTTTGATAGAATTTCGCTGCTATAGAACAAATATAATTGGAACTTACTGGGAAATGACCTAGGAGTAGTCATATAAGGAAGACTTGTCCAAGAATCCGTCTCCGGTGAGTAACATTCCACAGAACACAAATATTAAAAAAGACTGTTATTTTACAGATTTTAGGAGTTGGTTGATGCGAATATAAGCAAACAATCGAATTATTTAACCCTAAACAGGTCACAGCGGTGGAACTTAGGCGTAAATTTTTCCGTTCATTGCACAAATGTCATGTCCTCATCTCCCGTCCAACATATTATTTAATTTTGTCCACTGCCCAGTTTCAAGATCGAACCTCTCGCATGACTTTAAATAATAGTCTCCTTTCTTCCCACCTGTGGGAAGATTGTCTAGAATGGTAGCAGCCGGCTGCAGCCGCATCTTCTCTACCTTCCAAAAAGTGTTGCTGCACTCCGACCACTTCTCATTTGCCACATCGAACACGTTCAGACATCTCTCTTCTGTGTCTGAACCACCAATCTGTAAATTATCTCCAGTTGAATTTTATTATATTAGAAATGAACTTGACATTAATGGATTTCAATATAAAGTGATGTTCAGATCATATTAGGTAGTCCTAACATACCAAAAATCACATTATGCCGGTTAAATTTATCTTAGAATTTAAAATATAATCAATTTAAATAATTGTAATTTCATACCCATTATCACGTGACTGCGAACGCCTATCAAAATCGACCAAGATAGTGATGTAGTAATCAAGTCGATGAACAAATCCATCTCAGAGAGAACATACAATATTGTGTCTTCTCTCTGGTCAGATAGTGTTCTCTGCTCTATTCCTCCTTTCTTTAATACCGTGGGACACTAAGGGAGATTGTGACTTTGCAGCCGTTTTTAGAATTCAAGCGGGAAATATGAAAACAATTTTTGAATATATTTTTTTTATTTTCAAAATAGACTCGTAATTTTTTTGTATTTTTTTCATTTATTTGAATATCTAACTAGGAAATAAAAATTGTTCAAAAAATTAGTCAAGTACCTATACAACAAATTTACATATTGTCAATACAAGTGAAAATCATGAAATTTTTAAAGTTTAGAAAGTGAAGAAGGCATAAAAACAGGCTTAGGAATTACGTTGATTACTGCAAAAATTTATGATAGAATTACAACAAATAGTATCTGCTATATTAATATGAAATTCAATAAATGTCCGTATAAGTCTCTGAAAAGTAATCGCTTACTAATCAGAAAGTTGACTGGTAATCAATAAGTTGTCTCTGTAATCAGTAAACAATAATGTAACATAAACAGACATAACCTTTTGATTCACCCCATACTATTATGGACATTTTTCATGTCGTTTACTACACAAGAGTACCATCAATGTTTACTGAGCGATTGGTAATCAGATAACTAGAAAAGAATATAGAATCGTTGCACTAATAACGCAATGGCTCGCAATGTTAGACCCTGCTGTAGTTTTTCTCATTTGTACTACTCTGATATATGCTTACCTCATTTTCTTCGAAAACTCTCTCCTCTGATTTTCAATATAATTCTAACACATATTAGAAACATGCCATAAATTAATCATTTGTATTTTTGAAGGAGATACATTTTACGAAATAGAAACTGATAACTAAAATAATTATAAAACACTTATATCAGAGCTTGCTATCTTTAATCTCGGAAGTCAGCCAATTCCCTTTTTGACCGTCGAACCCCGAATGGAGGAGGTATAAAATTCGACTGTGTGCTTTTTTCTGGTTTGTGCGCGCCTTTTATATAGTAATCGTACTCGGTTCATCCATGAGAGGAGGCTTGAGAAATGGTCCCATATTCATAAAAACGGAAATCCGAAATCTCCTTTCCTCCGAAAACCGTCCCCGAAGGGGGTGGGGGACAAATTTTCTCGAAAATCGAAAATCTGAGTTGGTATAATTAAAGATAGGACAATATCCAGAAACGTTTAAATTGAACATTTTTTCAAAAGAGTTACGGTTTCCGAGATAGAGGCATGTTAAACTCTCAAATACATATATGTATTTTTGCTATGTGTACTTGAAAACTATGAATCAAAACGTCAAAAAAATTCTTAATTTCTCGATTGGTCGAAAAGTCATTTTCCTTTAATATGTCAAAAATATTTCAAGACATAAAACTTGAGAAAATTCAATTCAGAAATGGGCGGAGAACTGCAGATAAAAATAAATGATCATTCAATTAATTCTTATTTATATGACTAGAAAATACATTTTGAATATTTCACCTTTTATGTAATGATAATTCATAGCTTCCAAATCCCAACAGTCTGTGTATGTTTTAAATAAAGGTTCTCCTTGCACATTCTGAATAAGATTTCTCGGAGACAAACTATCTCCATCAATGACACCAGATATTGTTTTCGTTTTTCTATATCATGCTTGATCCGAGCTATGACAGAATTGAAGACCTAAGATAAATAATAATTCATTTAAATTCTTCTCTCCTAGATACTGAATGTTTAAAAAAAACTTTGATTCAATCACTCAAATAAGTAGCCATATTTAATCGATTCATAATATCGAGGAAGACTTACTTGCAGTTCATTGGGAACTACCAAAAGGAAATACAAATACTCTATACAAAATTTACATTTAGCGTGATTTACCTCCAGAAAATGAGAACAGGCATGGAGTACATCAGTCAAAACAAATAACTCTGATGCACGTAGTAGATATCGGACCTTTACTTCAGTTATGAGCAGTTTGGACGTGTAGAAGTAATGGATCAGTGCCGTTAGAGCTTCATGATGCACTCCGTCCAATATTCGAAAACATCGAATAAAGGAATAAAATGACAAATGCCATCATGTAAATACTTTGTTGAACTATATTTTTTAACAACATAAAAATAACTTCATTATTATGCGGCATCATCTTTTCGGTGATTACATGCAGATCATATCAGTAGGTACATTGACTGTCTTTTAATCAAAATATATTTATAAAATGAAATGTAATGCTTACTTCTGCATTCTCTCCATTATCTCGATCGAAGGATGAGTTTGAGACAATTTTATTGATATAAGTGGTTCCTTCACTATTTTTTTCAATAAACAAACATTTCCCATCTGGTAGATCAACGGATAAAGGTCTGAGGTCTGAAATATACAAATACCAAAATGAAGTCTCTGATAACAAAAATATTGCAACAAAATCAATTTACCTTATCTTGGAAGCATTCATGTCTAAGCCAAAAGTTACACCGGTAATAGATAACAGATGCTGTGATTATACGGAGCCCTAGACTGAGAGAAGTGGTTTTGATACTGATTTTCCAGATTAATGAGGTTATGTAACGTACGTGCAGTCAGAATTTAGTTAATAATTATTATAATTAATTATTAAGGATTTAGTTTAAGAAAGCGTGTTTCCAACATTTAAGAAAAATCGATATTACTTGATTAACTGAGTCAACGGACAACCATAGACTAAACTAATACATAGATAAACTATTTATATACGGACTACGGACACCAATTGTAAATCAAATGTAGTGAAAACCTGAATCGATTGAAATCAGTTCCTAACAATTAGCTGTGGTAGTAAGTCTCTGGTAGTAATAATTACAAAGAGAGAAAACTTAACATCTGAAGATGAAGTCTAAAATTCACCTAACCTTAATCCAACCAAAGTTAGTAATAGTGAATTAGCATTCTTATTATTCTTATTTTCCAATTTTCCAATAGCAAGTGTCGATCGATATCGATTCAGCTTGTTGGAATCTTTGAATTTATCTATAGTACTGTATTTCAACAATACAGGATAATATGAGGGTAAGTCAAAAATACAAACTAATGCACTAAAATCAACATCCGCAATCATAACATTGTATTTATTTTCAATTACGCATAATAAACCTAGTATCAGTAGACTCAGTGAGAAGAATACTATCGATTTCTGAAGCTAAATTAAACTGAGAAAGAAATACTTACATATTGCAACATAAACACATCAAACTACCTGAAACTACCGATCAGAGAAAACTTGGAGGGTTTTCTCCAGAGAAAACATACCTACCGATCCACCACCACCACTTTCTACGGGATTCACACTCACAGCCGAGCAGCCAGAGAACACTACGACAACAGTATAAAGTATAATTCTTTTTGTGCTACTGCTACGACACTTCCTACCAGAGATAACATACAATAATTGTATGTTCTCTCTGTTTATTTATCTCCGTGATGTCGAAGGAGGTAGGTGTTCTCTGTGTCGAACGGATCGAATCATAGAAAAATTCCGTTGGATCGAATGATCAAATGCTTGTTACCAAATAACGGCCGTGTAGGGTTGTAATCTTCATCTGTGGTTGTATTTTTTTAGTGAGATGTTTTAAAATTTTAATTGCATCCATGTTGTCGCCTTCAAGAATTTCATATACTTAACTATGTTTATCGTTATTATCTCAAAAACAGGAACACGCAAATTAAATATTTCATATTTCTGAAAAATGTAATCAACACGCAACACACATTACATAATTTTGAATATCAAGAACATGAGTCCATAGTATAAAAACATATCATGCATGGAATGTAAAATAGCTGCGAAGGTGTGAAGAATAAGTTGAACTCAATAATAAGGCTGTTCGAGCAGTAGTTGGGGACGGTTTGATAACTGTTTAAAATGCGCATGTGCGGTATGAAACAGTTTGGGATTTTGTTCTGCTCGAACACCAAACTGCAGTTTGCAAACTACCTCTTCTACTTTCTTACAATTACGTTGTCATAGAACAAATGACTTTGCCGATAGATATGTTTTATGACCAAAGATAAGAGAGAACATCAATGAAAGACTGATGGACAAAACACAAACCAGGGTTTAGTTTAGGACTGTGGTAGTATTCTCTGAAAGGGATTTCTCCAACAACAGAGAACACTATACTCTAAGAAGACGAAGACGCTTCAACTGCGCCGTCTCAAACTGAGTCCGGACTAGTTTGGAAATCGTCAAACTACGCTCGTACATCTTACTAGTACTTGGGAATAAATTATTCATCGTAAATTGAAGTGCGCAGGCGTCTGACGCTTTGGGACTGGTTTGAACCGCTGCTCGAACACCCTTACTATTTAGTGACAGTTAAACCTTGAAACAAAGGATATTTAAAGATCTTTAAAATTTAGGTTTTATGGCCTAAAATGAGTAGAAGTAGAAATGTAAAAAATATTTTTTACAAAAAATTGGACCGACGTTATAGTTGATGCACTGAAAAGTATAAAATAATATTACTTCTATTGGTGATAGTACTTTTGAAGTTGTGCAGTTGCAGTTAGATTGATAGCTTTTGGCACCAACTTCACAAGTACCATCACCAATAGAAGTAATATTATTTTATACTTTTCAGTGCATCAACTATAACGTCGGTCCAATTTTTTGTAAAAAATATTTATTTTACACTTTTGAGTGTAACATTAGTCCCGAAAATCGTTGAACGTTCACTATACCATATCAATGAAGATAATACTTATCCTATTACCCACGTATATTCCTTGCATGTAGTGGTTATTATTGAGATCTCAGAACATCGCGGCGGAAATACGCTTGAATATTTTAGTTGTTACCATTTAACACCGATTTAACTCGAAAACCGTAATTCTAAGGAAAAAATGTTCATTATAAATGTTGCTACAAATAATTATATCTTTCATGTAGTATCGAAAAATTTTCAATTTTCGAAAGAAATTGTCCTCTCCACATAGCAATAATACATATTTAACATGCGTCTATCTCGAAAACCGTAACACTTTTGAAAAAATGTTCAATTTAAACGTTTCCGGATATTGTCCTATCTTTAATTATACCAACTCAGATTTTCGATTTTCGAGAAAATTCGCTCCCACCACCCCTTCGGGGGCGGTTTTCGGAGGGAAGGAGATTTCGGATTTGCGTTTTTATGAATATGGGACCATTTCTCAATCCCCTTCTTTCAAATGAATCCAAAATCATCAAAATCGGAGATCGTCTACTATATAAAAGGCGCGCACGAACCAAAAAAAAAAAATAAAGCAGACAGTCGAATTGTATACCTCCTCCGTTCGGGGTTCGTCGGTCAAAAAGAATCAAGTAGTTCAAGTAGTAGTTTTTCAATTCAATTTTAAATCAGTGTGTTACACTGTTACTATGTCTTTCAATATCATCAACGTTGAAGAGTTTTTTGACAAACTTGGTAAGAATTTTTATAAAAATTTTAAGAATGAAATATCTTTATGTCCCTGATTTTTCATAGAGAGAGAAATCAAAGAGTTGCGTAGTAGAAGAACTGTAAGTGACACCGCCGGCAATAACAATAACCCTGCTGAGGCACCGCATGATGGTGAATCCAAAAACCAAATATTTAAAACATTGGGAGAATTTATGAAGTCAAGAAAATTTGATAGAGAGCTGACACTGTCGGATCTAGAAGAATCTGTCCTTCATAAAATATGCCAAATATATTTTAATCCTTTAATGAAGGAAGTTAATAAACTAAAACTTGAAGTTGCTAATAAAAAGAGAGAAATCGCTGAATTAATTCAACGTGTAAATAATATAGAAACAGAAAATTATTATCATAGTAACAATATAAAACTTGTGAATAATCTAGGGGCATTTCAAGTTAAGAGATGTATATCGTTTGAAAACGAAGATCATTTAAATAAGAAGAAAACAAATCAGTCAGCATAATAGAAAGCTGCAATAAAAATGTAAATAATGATCATGTATGTTATTCAATAGATTTTAAGATGAACTGTGCTCTCTTATTTTAATCGATCAGTTTGACTCAGAGAAAAACACTTCATATATTTTATCTCATGACTTCCTCCAAGTTTCGCTACTCTAGTCGTAAACTTTAGTCTAAGCTTCATAGATAAGAGATGTTGCGTTTATACTCTAAGCATATTCCTTGCATAGAAAGCATGCTCTTACAAGTTGTTTTAATATTTTTAATTGTAACTTATGTATAAACTTCCCAACAGTTCATTAAGATTCAATCAAAACTTGCTTTACATTATGTTCACTATATAAAGTATGCATTACATCTTTGTAAGTTTATGGGTGTAGTTCAATAGACGTTTGTAAAAATATTACCGAGTATCGAGAAAAATCAGCAGAATGTTGGATTATAAACATAAATGGTTGTCAAGTTCTGTTTTGTCAGAGTTTTCGTGGTCGCAAAAGTGTCTCTAACAAGTCTTCACGACTAGTTATTACTTATATAGCCAAAGAAAACACTACCTCCAATCACATAGTTCTCAATGTAGCCAGGACCAATGGCTGTTTAATAGCCATTGTAGTTTATGGGTTAGCGTTAATTTTGTGTGATGATTTCAAGATACAAAACACTACTATTATTGTGTTTATAATAATAATAATATTATTCTTTTATTCATCACATTCAGTGGTTTACAATTTTAAAGGTTAACAAGTATGATGAATGGGCGGAGTTCAGCTATTAGAGCTACTTTGAAACCCAACCTGGGACGTACACACTAATCTATAAAATCTGTTACCAGTCACATACCTATTAAATACATAAGTATATATAAACCTTCAAATATAATTTATGTATGTATACATAAAAACAAGTTAATATATTGGGTTAGATACAAGTATAGATATAAACTAGTAAATTTTTATTTCTTATATATAAGTGACAAAATGTTTTAATAATGAAAGTTTTAGTACGTAGACGTCATTATACATGTACCAAAAATCAATGCAAGAGTCATCAGAATAGTAAAAACATCATTACCTTGTTCCGAGGACGACTTTGAAATGTTTTTTTTAAAATTTCTCAAGCTGAAGTCTTTGAGTTCATGTGGTAGGCATTGTTTAGTGGTATTTATTGCGCGAATCATTCTTTCGTGACAAGAAAAACATTTTCTCATTTGATTCATTTTCAATCAACCTGAGTCCTTAATGAATAATGAAGTTTCCTTTTTTTATCGATTGATAATAAAAATTTAAGCGAAATAAAACAAAAATGTTAAAGAATCAATTCAAATTTATCTCTAAAAATTAAATAGTTATGGGACTTTGAAAAGATGCAGCGCGTTATTCGCCGAGTTCGTACAGATTTATTAATTGTGTAGTCACTTATGCCGTTCAAGTCGTATTTTTGACCGACTTCCCAAAAGGAGGAGGTATACAATTCGATTGTGTGCATTTTTTTTTTTTTTTTTTTTTTGGTTTGTGCGCGCCTTTCATATAGTAAACGTACTCCGATTTTGATGATTTTTGATTCATTTGAAAGAGGAGGCTTGAGAAATGGTCCCATATTCATAAAAACGGGAATCCGACATCTCGTTCCCTCCGAAAACCGCCCCCGAAGGGGGTGGAGGGGGCAAATTTTGTCGAAAATTGAAAATCTGCGTTGATATAATTACAGATAGGACAATATCCGGAAACGTTTAAATGGAACATTTTTTCAAAGGAGTAACGGTTTTCGACATAGAGACATTTTAAACTCTCAAATATACCTATTTTCGCTATGTGGAAAGGGCGATTTCTGTCGAAAATTGAAAATCTGTTTGCAGTACATGAAAGACATAATTATTTGTAGCAACATTTATACTGAACATTTTCCCCTTAGAGTTACGGTTTTCGAGTAAAATCGGTGTTAAAATGGTAACAACTAAAATATTCAAGCGTATTTCCGCAGCGATGTACTGAGATCTCAATAATAACAACTACAAGCAAGGAATATACGTGGGTAATAGAATAAGTACCTACTATCTTCATTGGTATTAGTGAACGTTCAACGATTTTCGTGTCTAATGTTACACTCAAAAGTGTGAAATAAATATTTTTTACAAAAAATTGGACCGACTTTATTAGTTGGTGCACTGAAAAGTATAAAATAATATTAATTCTATTGGGGCTGGTACTTGTGAAGTTGGTGCCAAAAGTTACCAATCTACCTGCAACTGCACAACTTCAAAAGTAACAGCACCAATAGAATTAATATTATTTTATACTTTTCAGTGCACCAACTAATAAAGTCGGTCCAATTTTTTGTAAAAAATATTTTAGTTATTACATATTATTATATTGTATTGTCCCCATGTCAAAGCACGACAGTTAAACATCCCAATGAATTGTTTTTTCGTTTACCAAATAAATAATAACAAGGAAAAAGTGGTGCAAACTAATGAAGCGTGATTTAATTTGATTGATAACACTTTCCACCTTTCCTTCGTTTTCATCCCAAAACCAACGTGCAATGATAAAATGTTTACTTTTCACTTTATGTTCGGGTGCGATTCTGTATTTAGAGCCCTCACAAAATAAACAAATAAAATAAAAAAGAAAAGAACGACTTTACTTAAACACAAACGGAGCAAGAGCCCTGACGCGACTGTAATCAGACTCAGTCCTGTTGTTGTACTGTATTTGGGACGGAATCCAGATTGAACATCTGTCATAAAATTAGTCATACTTATATATGTCGTTACCTCTTCTTTAATTATCATTTCGAACGCTTTCGAGAGAGTTGGAAGAATGCGGATTGGTCTTAAAGCACACAATTCAGTTGGATTATTGCGTTTTGCTAAAGGTCTAACTTAGGCATGTTTCCATTAGATATAATAGAGAAGTTAAAAATTATATGTAATTTGCTCCAATATCTGAGGTACAATCAAATATAGCATACTTAAAGAGATTCTATCAGACCCTACAGCATGGCTTTTGATTCTATTGAGGTATTTTGAAACAGTTTCCGAACCCACGACACTAAATTTGAAACAAGGATGAAATATTCATTTGGTGGGTTCAAGTTTTTTAGTTGCGGAGGAATTTCAGGTATATTTTTATCACGAAATACTTCAAGTGATCTCAGGGTATTTCAAGTATTTTTGGAGTTGAATGTTGAGATCGCCGAATATGACAAATATTTTCAGGAAGATAACTAATTTAACGAAACCAATCAAAACCACGGTCACAGCTTACAAGCCTGTGCCTCTGTTATATCACAGTATAAACAAACATATCAAAACTGAACGAACTTATACAAATGACATTTGATTAACAAAACGCTTGTGGTGTTTCTATCCATAGAAAAAATAAATACTGAATTTTATCTCGAAATCATCATTCATCATTAATAATGGTCTTTTCCACAGTAATGTCTGATTACCAAATTACCCAACTAAGAACCTGACAAATTGTGGGTATTGGTGAGTCTAATGAGGGAAGAGACGGTCAACTCAATTTAAACAATAATACATTTTTGATCCCTAACAATTCATTGGTCCACATTTTCCAGCGACTGCGTCTTAGATGGCGCTCACATCAATGATTTAAAAATTGCAGGAATATTCAAAATATCGTGTCATTTAATAATAATTGATGATAAGAAGATGCGTTCACAAAAATTGCTGTAATACATTCTAAGGTATTAAAGCAATTTTCGCCTTGAATAAAACTATAATTAGAATAATTAAACTTTTATTAATACAATAAATCCAAATTACAAAAAACTAATCATTCGCGAAGAACTTCATATATCAAATAAAAATTACGTACAATTACAAAAATTGGGTGCTTCCCATACAAATGCACATTAATTTACATTTACCATTCTAACTTATGAATATCTATACATTCATAATTGAATACCAAGGCTTCTTCAGAATTGTATCGTCCTATTTTGGTGGATAGTGGGTTTATTCTACGGTCGTATGTTCGATCCAAAACTTGCTAAGATCTGCAAAGGATACCTTCTCGTTCATCATCCATTTTGTGCTCTAATTTTCCGAGTTTCTACGTAAATCTGTGAATATATATGAGTGTATCATCTTCATTTAAGAGATAATCTAATATATAATAAAATAAAACTTACCTGTGTCAACAATGATTTTGTTGCCATCTCTGTTGAAATTGGTGTCCTCTTTGGCAAATTCGCCTCGTTTGTGAGCATTGTGTTTCAGACTGTTTGTAATGTTTGTCTTTTATATTCCCCAGCCAAGATTTCATCTTCAATGACCATGTCTCATGTTTCACAGACATGTTCGATGCCTTATAAAGATGGATAATTTCGGTTGGCAGAGTTTCTACATATCACTAAATCTTGTTCTCGCAATCTCGATATCTCTGCTATTCTCTTTTAAGTGGTCCAGTTGCATATTTACATCCTTACCTATACAACAACTTCTATAAATGCTTTGGACTTTGGATGGAATCACAGTTGTTGGAAATGTTCTTCTGAAGTTGTACTAAAAACAAGTATTCTAGTTATTGAGTTGTTTATCTCCAATTCCAATGTGATACTTACTTGAGTTAAGGGGTTAATAAAGTAATGTATGTGATGTCGGTAGATTGTAGATACTGATTCCGCCAGGGCAGGGACTACCATGTCATCTGCGTACCTAATTCTAATTGAAATACTTGCAGTTATCTATCATCTAGATCTAGATTGTTATTTACCTGAAGATAAATTTGATTTAATCATTTGCATATAAATATATTTTCAGTTATTCTTGTATACACATAATAATAAGCAATATAATAATGCAAATACTCACCAGATTAACTTGATGTTGATTTACAGTTGTATTCTTATGATGAACATAATTTAAAAATATATAAAAATAATTTAAAAAAGTTTTCCGTTCAAAAAATCTATCAGGGTGAAAATTGCTCGAGAGAACTGATGAAAACTTAGTGTTACATACACACATTCAAACAACCCGTTATTTACAAGATTTATACGATATTTTTTTCTTTTCACCAATAAAAGAAAAAATTCGTATTATCTATGTCTTTTGGAACTGAAAAAAAAGTTATCATTAGAAAACTCACCAAAACCAAAGAAGCTCATTACAGAATATTCAACAACCATAAAACAAATTTTATGTACAGTTATTTTGAGAATCTTACGTCGCTTATTGATTTTTTTTCTATTTTGGACTATAGAAAACTGTATATGAATGGAAACAATTAAAGTATTTTGATTTATTTTTTATGTCTGTCAATTTCAAATTCACGCAATTCAATATATATCGGTGATAGATAATATCGAGCCTACCATTCTCCAATATGAAATACTCTTGGTGCTCTAGCTACCATCACATGTAGTTTTTGCTTCAAACAATTCTGTAAAATATGCTGAAGAGACCCATCCCAATTAAAATCATCGTATTTACAAAAATAAGCGACACATTCCACTATCTGCGACCATTTATTACGATTAAATGCCATACCCATATTGTGTTTAATATTTATCCATGCTGATATTTCTATCTACAAATAATACATGTGTTTTTATCATCCATTTTTTGTTACTAAGAATTAATTTATTAGTAACGCGAAAATAGAATTTTGTAGTAAAATATATGAGATATGAGTCTGATGGGGGTATTCCTCATGTTCCGAGAGTCATCCCAAATCCGCCATATTTATTGTCATATTGTGTCATGTGCAGAGAACACGAACACTCTTGTGACTCTTGTGCAGAGAACACTACATCCAAGATAATGGTAAAACCCAACATTTCTCTCTCTTAAAACATCTCTACAAGTAAACAATATAATCGAAGACACATTGAAAAAGGTTATAAACAATATCCCACTTTATAGTTCAAAAAAAATATCAATAATTAAAAATATAAATTTCATCATTTCTGCTTCTGATACGTATTATGAGAGAATGAATGAAAAGCATGAGTATAAAAAGATTAGTTGATGATATACACAAAAATCGTAGCAAAAATATATTCTAATTTGAATTGGAAAGCGGGATAAAACAAATATGGCGGACTTCGGATGAGGTGCGTCAACTAAACGAAAACGCGTCCATCAATGTAACATACCTGGTCTTATTGTACCATGTGCTCGAACACCAACTGCAATTTGCAAACTACCCCTTCCAATTTCTTACAATTTCATCGTCATAGAGCAAATGATTATGCCGATTGATATGTCTTATGACCAAGGATAAGAGAGAACAATGAAAGACTCATGGACAAAACACAAAACCAGTGTTTAGTTTAGGACTGAGGCAGTGTTCTCTGAAACGGATTAGTCCAACAACAACAACTCTAAGAAGAAGAAGAAGTTTCAATTGCGCCTGTCTCAAACTGAGACCGAACTAGTTTGGAAATCGTCAAACTGCTGCTCGAACATCTTACTAGTAGTTGGGAATCAATTGTTTCATCGTAAATTGAAGTGCGCAGGCGTCTGACGGTTTGGGACTGGTTTGAACCGCTGCTCGAACACCCTTATGGTGAACTCAAATTTTTCTGTTGTCTGTGGTACGTGACATGATACTATGATACAAGGATATTATGCAAAATAACCGTCTCAATTTCGTCCAGTCGGCGCATTGACGTCAAGGAGGTCAGAAGGTATAGAGGTAGCATTGGTTTAGAGTGCATTGCGTGGTAGTGAAGCCACCTGGCGTATAGGTAACCCGCGAAGTATGTACATTGCTCATAGCAGTGAAAAATGAGATGATTTGCTTTATTCTTTCGCTGATTTATAAGTAATAAGTCCATTCGTCAGGCCATGGTAAAAGTGCTGAGAAGACCTAAGCAAGACAATATACGCCAGTGCATTTGTCCAATAAGGTATTGCAATAATTTTCAAATTCCACTATTTTTGAAACCCTCAATGGCCACGTTTTCGATTAACATCCCTTAGATAATCATTTATTTTCGTTAATAAAGATAATTGCGGCCAAATATGTAGATATAAGATTTCATTTTATTGCAATAAATGTTATAGATTTATTTGAAATTAGGAGGCAGTTTTAAAATAAGTTAATTTTGTTTAAAGGACATTAATGTGTTGTTTATTTTGTAAAATCATGTGAGTTTCTTTTTTTGCGGATTTAGGTAGTAATTAATTTTATAAGTATCGTATATAAAATTTATATTATAAGATTGTAGGTGGTACTCTAAACGATAATACAATAAACGCTGTGAATTTTTTGGGTCATTTCTCTTCCTTATAGCAAGCAAAAAAGCAGAACATCAGCAAAACTGATGATTTTCTTGCAAGTTCCCTTTGTTAACGTCCGCACCAGTCTTCATACTTGACGGGTTGCCTAAATTCCGCGCGGCTTCACTTTATAACTCAAGTACTCCCTCCGTATTTTCTATCCTACTTAATTGACGTCATGAGGTTAGTAGAATTTGAAATTAACGGGGCAAGATATAGCTATTTGCGCTTTCAAGTTGCTTTTAGTAGAAATAAGAACTTTTTAAATGAACTATTTTATATAATATGAATAGTGTACACATTATTATAACTTTTTCTACAGTTATAGTACATATCTAACAAAGTAATATGGCGATGATGTGAACCTATATTTCAACATGTTAATAAAATTTGCCAAAAAAATTATACGATATGAAAAATTATGTTAAGCCCGCTGCAGACGGAGTATGTTTTGCTGCATGATTGCTTGCTTGTTTTGCTGCACGGTCCGATAAATGCTGCCGCGCATGTTGTGCTGATGGCTCCCATGCTTGTGTTGGCTTCACACGATGCAGGCCATCATGCATGTAAAATGACAGTACCGAGAAATATGACTGTGACAAATGATACAAAATATTGATCATTCTAATCAAGCTCTATTTTTAATCATTGTTACAACAGAGAAAAGGTCCTAACAATTAAAATAACATGTTGTTTTGTGTGTGTCCGACAAGGCACGATGCATGAAAACAATCACCAAAAATAGCACCGGTTCTATCATCAAATCATGCACGATTTCAAGCAACCAACCGTGCACGCGATGTCATTTTCTTACACGGAAGCATGCACAGCACCAAGCCTAGCTCCCATCAAGGAAACATGAAGCAAAAAATACTCCGTCTGCAGCGGGCTTTAATTGTGTACAAATCATTCTTAGTATTAAATATTCTATTTAAGAAAAAAAAACAATTGATGAAGACGGTCCAGCAGACGATGTTTGTCGTTTGATCAACTGCTCTTCTATATATGAAGTTGTTTTTCCAAAACCACAGTCCTCAGTTAATATTTATAAATTTAATCTAATCTGATCAGATGACAACAAGCCGACGCAAGCAAACCAATTGAAAATTGCGCGTGCGCGTAATTGTGGAGACTGTCAGAAAGTTGAACTTGAATGAACTTCTTGGGTATTTGGAGATTCGGCGATTTTGACGTCTCTCGCTATGGTCACGTAAACATTTCAGCCAGTGACGTGAATCTCCAAATACCCGAATCCCCAATGCAAAAAAGGAAGCCTAAGGGTGGATTTTCATGGATCCGTCGGTACGTCGATCTGATATAGCTCAATTATCCGATGACGGAAGAAGTTAAAATTTAACTTTTGTCCGATATCGGATTCTCTTCAACCTCACTTTTCTGACAGTTGCCTGTTGCTTGTGTTGTTTGAATTTCAAGTTTTTTTGTTTATTATAAAGTTATAAATACGAAATGACGAAAAACAAATAATATTAAACTTTTATAAATTTTGCTTATAATCAGAAAATAAAAAATTGGTAAATCAAAAAGATTGTGGATCAGAAACATTTTTAAATGCAGAAAACAACAGGGCGCTTATCATAATTTATTAAATGAACTGAGACTAGCTGATATTGAAAAGTATTTTAATTATCTGAGGATGTCCAGTGAATATTTTGATAATTCACTGAAGTTAGTGGGACCCATAGATAAGAGATGTTGCGTTTTGGTGGGACCTAGGGAAGACAAGACCATCGTGGTAAACAAAATTGCACCCAAGCCACAAAAACAAACTAGTGTTTGCTTTCTGACCATAGCAACAGAGACTCTGATAGCAAGTAGCAATCTGATTTTTTTTTTCGTAATGAAATCAATGTTGCCAGATTGAAACATTACAAAAGGTGAATAGGTCAAATGTTCTTGTATAAGACAGAAAAGGCGTGCAATATGACGAAAATATATGTATAACCCTAATAATACTTGGTTTTGTTTTAGTACATTTCTGTTTTTGCCAGAAAAGCATGAATTCTACAACTGTGAATAACCATCAATGGTTTCTTATACCGTATTTAATAAAACATCTAGCAACAATGTATATACATTCAGACTTGTCGTATTGTCGGATGCATGAGCATGTCAAAACGTCCGAAAAATTTAACCAATTAACCAATGAGAAGCTGAATTTTACAACCAATGGGAGCTCTGACGTATCGACGTACCAACGGATCCATGAAAATCCGGCCTAAGCCTATATATCTTCTATTAGTAAAAGTTTTCGTAATGTTATATGTTACTATTGATGCTGGTAATTTTGAAGTTGTGTCTACAACAACAAACTACAACAGCCATTATTTATCATTATTTCTTAACGCTTTATCATAAAAATGTTATGTGCTCTGTTCCATGCATTTGAACTGGAAGCTGTCAAGAGGGTAAATAATCTGCATTTAGGGAAGGAAAATAATCATCCCCTCAGATTTAGTATAAATGCCTTTAATTTACCAGGGTGAAATTTTCTAACATGTTGGGTTAAATTCGAATATGTTGTAATAATAATATAATACATAATACTGGATTATTAGTTAACAATCAAGATGCGATAGAATGGTGGTACTGGAAAGACTATAGCAAAGAAGATAGATAATACATATAAGTGTACATCGTATAGTAAATTTGAGGCGAAAACCGAGTGAGCTTCGTTAACCAAGTGACGAGGGCGCTACCGTCAAAAATGAGTATTTTGTACAATAATTCAACATTCGGCTATCAGGCGACCAGAAACGGCTATAGCTAGGTTCATATAGCTGCGAACCGCGAAATGCGAATCGCGAAGTCGTTTTTGATTGGTCGATTTCAAATAAAAAAATTGGCGGGAAAACTTACCGGAAGTTAGTTCAATTTTTCGCGAATTCGCAAAATTTAAAATCTGGGGGGCGGGAATATTGGAATGATTTCAATATTTTGCGATTTTATTTGGCGGATTCTTCATAGACACGACCATTTTTCTGTTCCATGATGCTGCTTATGTTTTTCTCGTTGTAATGTGTTAGAGAGTTTGAGGTTATGAATGAGGTTATCTTTTATTTACAAATGGTGCATTCTTTATTAGTCTATTCTATGTGGTGCATCGTTCAGAGATTTGATTTAACCAATATATTTGTTTTTTTTGTGCGGTTCTAATAATTTTTGAAATTTGCTTCGAGATGGACGAGAGCCAAGAAGAGGTAGTAAATATTGTATATTTTAACAATAGAACTAAAATAAGATACAATGGCATTTCTAGTCTCGAGTCGAATGTGGTGAATGCGGCAGTGAGATATCTCTAGACCAATATCAGGACCACATATGTTACTTGTATCAAGGAGAAAAGAGCCTAGTAGAGTCGGATGATGTGATCCCGAGATTAATTGAAGAAATTCAAGCAAGACCCGCTTTGTGGGATCACACCTTACCTCTTAAGAAGAGAAGCAAAGAAATAAGAGAAAAAATGTGGAAGGAAATCTATGTCGATCTCGATGAGAAATACTCTATAGACTACATGGAGAAGAAATGGAAGAACTTGAAAGACACTTTCCTGAAACATCTGAAGTATGTAAATATATCTATGAAATTTAGGTATATTTTTGCCAGAAAACTACTACATAAAACTATATTTTTAGAACTTATCATCCATCGGGCTCCAGAAGTCTAGATAAAAAAATATGGAAACATTTCGACAGTATGTATTTTTTAGCTAGTAAAAATTTACCTAAGACCACAACTTCCAACGTTCCAAGCCAAGATTGCAGTACTTTCTCAGAAGAAGGTTTGTTAATAATTTGATTTATTCTCTACATTACCATTACAGGTTTAATAAGAATGATTATTTTAGTAGCTGGGACATCACAGACTTCTGGGGGAAGTTTGACTACAACTCCAACTGCCTCTACAAAGAGAAAGTGTGGTAAGAGTATAGAGAATATTTATTCCATCAATATAGTAGCTGTAGTCAGTTGATGTTAGTGGAGCGAATGTACCTATTAATTTTATATATTGTTGCATCATTCATATCCTAACATATTCAGTCGGCTTGTGATAATTTCAGAAGCTTAATTAATTGCAGATGAGACAGAGGAGCTTCTAAATATTCTCAAGGAACCAAGGTCGGAGCCACCTACTATATGCTCGGCTTTATTGACGATTCAGTCTGTATTAGATAAATTACCTATGAGAGCAAGGATGAAAGCCGAAAGTGAATTAATAAATAAGGCATACTCTTTATATTGGAAGTATGAGGAAGACAAGGAGAATAAATGATTTATTCGAATTCATATTTGTTATTTATTATTTATTTATTTTGTCCATTGATAGTCAATTGGATCTACATGTACCAGATAATCTGATAGGAAGTCTCGTACTGCACTAGCTTTCTGAGTATATGCATTTCCCCCCATTCTTCCAGCATCACCTAATGGAAAATTAATTTCATTTCTCCATAACCCAGAGATAATCTCTCCTTCTTCATTTTCTCTATCTACAAAATTATTTGTGCAATATCTTATTTGGTCAACCCTATTAGCATCTGCTTTTATAAGGAAATTATGTAGACACACAAGTGCGCACACCATTTTTTCGATAGTCTCAAGTTTGGCTATGATGGGCCTTTCTAGAATTCGCCATTTTGCAACTGAAATACCAAAGGCATTCTCAATAACTCTACGAGCTCGACTCAATCTTAAAATATCAAAGAAGATAAAATCCTTTAGTTTCACAATAATTCACTTCACTTACCTATAATTAAAAATTCTTTTATTCTGTGGTAAAAAGTTCCCAGGATATGGACGCATTAAATTAACACAGAAAGGGAAGGCTGCATCTGCCACAAAGTAGTAAGGCATTGGTTCAGTATTTTCTACAAGGCGCCTTGGACGAGGTAAGTTGATAGTGTTTGAGAAGAACTTTTTTCCAAAATTACTATTTCTAAATACCCCTCCATCACTTTGTCTGCCTTTTGCACCAATGTCGACTACTGTGAAGCAATAATCAGCATCACATGCTGCTAATAGGATAATACTGAAAAAATCCTTATAGTTGTAAAAATCGGAACCGGTGTTTGGAGGAGCCTGAAACAAAAAGCTCGAAAAACACAAAATACAGATTTTAGATAGATTTTACATCTACCTGTATTCTGATATGTTTGCCATCAATTGCACTGACGCAGTTTGGAAGATTCCATCTATGTTCAAAACCTTCAGCAGCTTTTTTCCAACTTTCCTCAGTAGGGAATGGTAAATACTCCTCGTTTAATGTATCCCAAATAACCGAACATGTTGTTCTTATAATATTAGTGACTGTGCTTCTTCCTAGTCTGTAGCTGTACGATATACTTCTCATGCTAACACCCGCTGCTAAGTACCTTGCGATATGGAAAATATAAATGATTATCCCAAATAATCACTATAAATTAAACAATATTTAGTTCAGTAATAAACACCTTAGCGTAGCTGATAACATTTCCCCAGGTGATATTGGTTCACGAGAATGGTAAATTTTGGAAAGTTTTGGAGCAAGTTTCTCCAATAATAGATCAAAGTCTTCTACAGTCATTCTGTGATAGTTTCTAAATTTACTCTGATCATTATTTCGCATTTCTTGGACCAAATTGTGATATGCACCTTGAGTTTTTCTATTTTTGAATATATCACATGTTCCTATAGATCTTACAATTTTCTTTTTCTTTTTTCTCAATAACAGATAAGCGGCAACTGCTCGTCTTTGACGCAAAGAGAAACTGTATCCTTCTTTCATAATAAAATAATAATAGGAAGTATAGAACTAACCAAAATATATGGCTCAAATTCAGAAACATACTGAATATAGGTATTCTATATCTATCTATCATACTAAATATTCTACCTGTCCACAAATAATTTTATTTATCTAAGTAATTACTCAATTAATTATACGATTATCTCAATTATTTTTTACTTCTATTTCAATAACATTGAGAATATGTATTTACAAAATATTTATTCAATATATGGTATTTACTTTATGTTCAAATTTTTCAAACATTTTATAGTTTCTCATGCTATCTATTTTGTAATACAGGAAACATAAATGTCCCTAAAAAACTAGCGAAATTTCAAAACTGTATGAACTGATGAAATAAAACGCGATTTATTTTCGCGAATTGCGATTTCGCTTTTCGCAAATTCGCGACTATATGAACCTAGCTTATAGGTACTTATGTGTTCTAGCGGGCAGCGGGCTGGTGATTGCCGTTGAGAGACTCTAGGAACACATAAGTACCTATAGCCATTTCTGGTCGCCTGATAGTCGAATGTTGAATTATTCTACAAAATACTCATTTTCGACGGTAGCGCCTTAGTCACCTGGTTAACGAAGCTCGCTCGGTTTTCGCCTCAAATTTACAAAACGATGTACAGGGTGGCCAGATAAGAATGCAAAGTGCCGTATCTCGGGAGCTATTCATCATAGAGACCTGCAGTAAAAAAAGTTTAGACTAAAGTGACCAATAGAAGATCATGGAAAATATTTTCAGATTTCCAAGATGGCCATAAGGGGGCGTATCCGCCATGTTCAACTTGTATAGTGATTTTAACTAGTAAATGTACCAAAAAAATATTTTTTACAAAAAATTGGACCGACTTTATTAGTTGGTGCACTGAAAAGTATAAAATAATATTAATTCTATTGGTGCTGTTACTTTTGAAGTTGTGCAGTTGCAGGTAGATTGGAACTTTTGGCACCAACTTCACAAGTACCACCACCAATAGAATTAATATTATTTTATACTTTTCAGTGCACCAACTAATAAAGTCGGTCCAATTTTTTGTAAAAAATATTTATTTCACACTTTTGAGTGTAACATTAGTCACCAAAATCGTTGAACGTTCACTAATACCAATGAAGATAGTACTTATCCTATTACCCACGTATATTCCTTGCTTGTAGTTGTTATTATTGAGATCTCAGAACATCGCTGCGGAAATACGCTTGAATATTTTAGTTGTTACCATTTTAACACCGATTTTACTCGAAAACCGTAACTCTAAGGGAAAAATGTTCAATATAAATGTTGCTACAAATAATTATGTCTTTCATGTACTGCAAACAGATTTTCAATTTTCGACAGAAATCGCCCTCTCCACATAGCGAAAATAGGTATATTTGAGAATTTAAAATGTCTCTATGTCGAAAACCGTTACTCTTTTGAAAAAATGTTCCATTTAAACGTTTCCGGATATTGTCCTATCTGTAATTATATCAACGCAGATTTTCAATTTTCGACAAAATTTGCCCCCTCCACCCCCTTCGGGGGCGGTTTTCGGAGGGAACGAGATGTCGGATTCCCGTTTTTATGAATATGGGACCATTTCTCAAGCCTCCTCTTTCAAATGAATCAAAAATCATCAAAATCGGAGTACGTTTACTATATGAAAGGCGCGCACAAACCAAAAAAAAAAAAAAAGCACACAATCGAATTGTATACCTCCTCCTTTTGGGAAGTCGGTCAAAAATATATGGTTTTTAAATCTAAGCTTAATTTGAGAATTTTCGTTTAGAACTAATTGATGTATCTGTTGAAATAAAGTGGTGGGGGTGATTCAATGTTCTTTTAAATAAACAGCTGTAACTTCTTAACGAATGAACGGATTTTAGCAAGCTTAGTCTTGTTGGAAAAATAGTTTATTGCTCCATCAAATCCATCTTACTCGTAATATGTGTATTTCTTAGTGATGCCACTAGAGTGCGTTTCTCTATATAATTACATAAAATTGCTAAATTCTCTTGAAATTAAATGCAATAATATGACTTTTTTTATCATAAAAATGTAGTGAAATGATACTGAAATAGGCTAGTGAAAACTACATCTCAATATCTTATTCCGAGACAAAAATATCGATGACTGAAAATTTTGTTATAATACAATTTTCGAGAGACGCTATTAATCCGATATTTAGTTTTATTTATCTGTCTTTTTTTGAGATTTAGTCATAAAATTTCATAATTTTTAATCATGTTATCTCTGGTTGTTGGGGAATTTGGTAAACAATATCTTTTAATCGAACTGTGAACTATCTCAGAGCGCAAGGGTTGTAGCGCAACTAGAGCACTGTATAGATGTGTATTATCACCGCCCACCATTATGTGCCCTAACTGTCACCAACTGTCACGTCAGTGGTATAGGTTATACACATGATACAAAGATATGATATTGCGCATTGTGGGCGGAGCCTAAATCTACGCGTTGACGTCATGTGGTTAGCTTGTTCGTACGAAGTAGCTCAACTCTCATTTGATTTGTTTGTCGGTGTGAGGTTGTGCTTCTGTTTATTGCTTTATTATATTTAAATAATTATCAAAATGCGTTGTGCCATAGCTGGATGCCACACAGACTATCAGTCTTCACGGTTTCCAAAGGACGACAATGTTAGCAAACAATGGGAAAATGCTTATAAACGGGCAGATAAGGTCAACATACAAAATGCGCGAATTTGCTCCAAACATTTTGATGAGGATTGCTACGAAAGGAACTTGAAATTTGAACTATTGGCTTATTTATGTAGAAATCGTGGATTTCTGAAACCTGAAAAATAATTAAAACTAACTCTACCGTTATGTAAATCAGAAGTTGGTAAAAACGAGTACAGTTATTTGGGTGAGTAACATTCCACAGAACACAAATATTAAAAAAGACTGTTATTTTACAGATATTAGGAGTTGGTTGATGCGAAATATAGTGAAACCATATAAATAAAAGCAAACAATCGAATTATTTAACCCTAAACAGGTCACAGCGGTGGAACTTAGGCGTAAATTTTTCCGTTCATTGCACAAATGTCATGTCCTCATCTCCCGTCCAACATATCATTTAATTTTGTCCACTGCCCAGTTTCAAGATCGAACCTCTCGCATGACTTTAAATAATAGTCTCCTTTCTTCCCACCAGTGGGAAGATTGTCTAGAATGGTAGCAGCCGGCTGCAGCCGCATCTTCTCTACCTTCCAAAAAGTGTTGCTGCACTCCGACCACTTCTCATTTGCCACATCGAACACGTTCACACATCTCTCTTCTGTGTCTGAACCACCAATCTGTAAATTATCTCCAGTTGAATTTTATTAATTTATAAATGAACTTGACATTAATGGATTTCAATATAAAGTGATGTTCAGATCATATTAGGTAGTCCTAACATACCAAAAATCACATAATGCAGGTTAAATTTCTCTTAGAATTTAAAATATAATCAATTTAAATAATTGTAATTTCATACCCATTATCACGTGACTGCGAACGCCTATCAAAATCGACCAAGATAGTGACGTAGTAATCAAGTCGATGAACAAATCCATCTCAGAGAGAACATACAATATTGTGTCTTCTCTCTGGTCAGATAGTGTTCTCTGCTCTATTCCTCCTTTCTTTAATACCATGGGACACTAAGGGAGATTGTGACTTTGCAGCCGTTTTTAGAATTCAAGCGGGAAATTTGAAAACAATTTTTGAATATATTTTTTTTATTTTCAAAATAGACTCGTAGTTTTTTTGTATTTTTTCATTTAATTGAATATCTAACTACGAAATAAAGATTGTTCAAAAAATTAGTCAAGTACCTATAAAACAAATTTACATATTGTCAATACAAGTGAAAATCATGAAATTTTTAAAGTTTAGAAAGTGAAGAAGGCATAAAAAACAGGCATAGGAATTACGTTGATTACTGCAAAAATTTATGATAGAATTACAACAAATAGTATCTGCTATATTAATATGAAATTCAATAAATCTCCGTATAAGTCTCTGAAAAGTAATCGCTTACTAATCAGAAAGTTGACAGGTAATCAATAAGTTGTCTCTGTAATCAGTAAACAATAATGTAACATAAACAGACATAACCTTTTGATTCACCCCATTCTATTATGGACATTTTTCATTTCGTTTACTACACAAGAGTACCATCAATGTTTACTGAGCGATTGGTAATCAGATAACTAGAAAAGAATATAGAATCGTTGCACTAATAACGCAATGGCTCGCAATGTTAGACCCTGCTGTAGCTTTTCTCATTTGTACTACTTTGATATATGCTTACCTCATTTTCTTCGAAAACTCTCTCCTCTGATTTTCAATATAATTCTAACACATATTAGAAACATGCCATAAATTAATCATTTGTATTTTTGAAGGAGATACATTTTACGAAATAGAAACTGATAACTAAAATAATTATAAAACACTTTATCAGAGCTTGCTATCTTTAATCTCGGAAGTCAGCCAATTCCCTTTTTGACCGTCGAACCCCGAATGGAGGAGGTATAAAATTCGACTGTGTGCTTTTTTCTGGTTTGTGCGCGCCTTTTATATAGTAATCGTACTCGGTTCATCCATGAGAGGAGGCTTGAGAAATGGTCCCATATTCATAAAAACGGAAATCCGAAATCTCCTTTCCTCCGAATACCGTCCCCGAAGGGGGTGGGGGGCAAATTTTCTCGAAAATCGAAAATCTGAGTTGGTATAATTAAAGATAGGACAATATCCAGAAACGTTTAAATTGAACATTTTTTCAAAAGAGTTACGGTTTCCGAGATAGAGGCATGTTAAACTCTCAAATACATATATGTATTTTTGCTATGTGTACTTAAAATATGAATCAAAACGTCAAAAAAATTCTTAATTTCTCGATTGGTCGAAAAGTCATTTTTCTTTAATATGTCAAAAATATTTTAAGACATAAAACTTGAGAAAATTCAATTCAGAAATGGGCGGAAAACTGCAGATAAAAATAAATGATCATTCAATTAATTCTTATTTATATGACTAGAAAATACATTTTGAATATTTCACCTTTTATGTAATGATAATTCATAGCTTCCAAATCCCATCAGTCTGTGTTTGTTTTTAATAAAGGTTCTCCTTGCATATTCTGAATAAGATTTCTCGGAGACATTAGAGGAAAACGAACTATCTCCATCAATGACACCAGATATTGTTTTCGTTTTTCTATATCATGCTTGATCCGAGCTATGACAGAATTGAAGACCTAAGATAAATAATAATTCATTTAAATTCTTCTCTCCTAGATACTGAATGTTTAAAATAAACTTTGATTCAATCACTCAAATAAGTAGCCATATTTAATCGATTCATAATATCGAGGAAGACTTACTTGCAGTTCATTGGGAACTACCAAAAGGAAATACAAATACTATACAAAATTTAAATTTAGCGTGATTTACCTCCAGAAAATGAGAACAGGCATGGAGAACATCAGTCAAAACAAATAACTCTGATGCACGTAGTAGATATCGGACGTTCACTTCAGTTATGAGCAGTTTGGACGTGTAGAAGTAATGGATCAGTGCCGTTAGAGCTTCATGATGCACTCCGTCCAATATTCGAAAACATCGAATAAAGGAATAAAATGACAAATGCCATCATGTAAATACTTTGTTGAACTATATTTTTTAACAACATAAAAATAACTTCATTATTATGCGGCATCATCTTTTCGGTGATTACATGCAGATCATATCAGTAGGTACATTGACTGTCTTTTAATCAAAATATATTTATAAAATGAAATGTAATGCTTACTTCTGCATTCTCTCCATTATCTCGATCGAAGGAGGAGTTTGAGACAATTTTATTGATATAAGTGGTTCCTTCACTATTTTTTTCAATAAACAAAAATTTCCCATCTGGTAGATCAACGGATAAAGGTCTGAGGTCTGAAATATACAAATACCAAAATGAAGTCTCTGATAACAAAAATATTGCAACAAAATCAATTTACCTTATCTTGGAAGCATTCATGTCTAAGCCAAAAGTTACACCGGTAATAGATAACAGATGCTGTGATTATACGGAGCCCTAGACTGAGAGAAGTGGTTTTGATACTGATTTTCCAGATTAATGAGGTTATGTAACGTACGTGCAGTCAGAATTTAGTTAATAATTATTATAATTAATTATTAAGGATTTAGTTTAAGAAAGCGTGTTTCCAACATTTAAGAAAAATCGATATTACTTGATTAACTGAGTCAACGGACAACCATAGACTAAACTAATACATAGATAAACTATTTATATACGGACTACGGACACCAATTGTAAATCAAATGTAGTGAAAACCTGAATCGATTGAAATCAGTTCCTAACAATTAGCTGTGGTAGTAAGTCTCTGGTAGTAATAATTACAAAGAGAGAAAACTTAACATCTGAAGATGAAGTCTAAAATTCACCTAACCTTAATCCAACCAAAGTTAGTAATAGTGAATTAGCATTCTTATTATTCTTATTTTCCAATTTTCCAATAGCAAGTGTCGATCGATATCGATTCAGCTTGTTGGATTCTTTGAATTTATCTATAGTACTGTATATCAACAATACAGGATAATATGAAGGTAAGTCAAAAATACAAACTAATGCACTAAAATCAACATCCGCAATCATAACATTGTATTTATTTTCAATTACGCATAATAAACCTAGCATCAGTAGACTCAGTGAGAAGAATACTATCGATTTCTGAAGCTTAAATAAACTGAGAAAGAAATACTTACATATTGCAACATAAACACATCAAACTACCTGAAACTACCGATCAGAGAAAACTTGGAGGTATGTTTTCTCTGGAGAAAACATACCTACCGAATACTACCGATCCACCACCACCACTTTCTACGGGATTCACACTCACAGCCGAGCAGCCAGAGAACACTACGACAACAGTATAAAGTATAATTCTTTTTGTGCTACTGCTACGACACTTCCTACCAGAGATAACATACAATAATTGTATGTTCTCTCTGTTTATTTATCTCCGTGATGTCGAAGGAGGTAGGTGTTCTCTGTGTCGAACGGATCGAATCATAGATAAATTCCGTTGGATCGAATGATCAAATGCTTGTTACCAAATAACGGCCGTGTAGGGTTGTAATCTTCATCTGTGGTTGTATTTTTTTAGTGAGATGTTTTAAAATTTTAATTGCATCCATGTTGTCGCCTTCAAGAATTTCATATACTTAACAATGTTTATCGTTATTATCTCAAAAACGCGCGTTATTCGCCGAGTTCGTACAGATTTATTAATTGTGTAGTCACTTATGCCGTTCAAGTCGTATTTTAGTTATTACATATTATTATATTGTATTGTCCCCATGTCAAAGCACGACAGTTAAACATCCCAATGAATTGTTTTTTCGTTTACATAATAATATAATAACAAGGAAAAAGTGGTGCAAACTAATGAAGCGTGATTTAATTTGATTGATAACACTTTCCACCTTTCCTTCGTTTTCATCCCAAAACCAACGTGCAATGATAAAATGTTTACTTTTCACTTTATGTTCGGGTGCGATTCTGTATTTAACTGTGCATTTAGAGCCCTCACAAAATAAACAAATAAAATAAAAAAGAAAAGAACGACTTTACTTAAACACAAACGGAGCAAGAGCCCTGACGCGACTGTAATCAGACTCAGTCCTGTTGTTGTACTGTATTGGGGACGGAATCCAGATTGAACATCTGTCATAAAATTAGTCATACTTATATATGTCGTTACCTCTTCTTTAATTATCATTTCGAACGCTTTCGAGAGAGTTGGAAGAATGCGGATTGGTCTTAAAGCACACAATTCAGTTGGATTATTGCGTTTTGCTAAAGGTCTAACTTAGGCATGTTTCCATTAGATATAATAGAGAAGTTAAAAATTATATGTAATTTGCTCCAATATCTGAGGTACAATCAAATATAGCATACTTAAAGAGATTCTATCAGACCCTACAGCATGGCTTTTGATTCTATTGAGGTATTTTGAAACAGTTTCCGAACCCACGACACTAAATTTGAAACAAGGATGAAATATTCATTTGGTGGGTTCAAGTTTTTTAGTTGCGGAGGAATTTCAGGTATATTTTTATCACGAAATACTTCAAGTGATTTCAGGGTATTTCAAGTATTTTTGGAGTTGAATGTTGAGATCGCCGAATATGACAAATATTTTCAGGAAGATAACTAATTTAACGAAACCAATCAAAACCACGGTCACAGCTTACAAGCCTGTGCCTCTGTTATATCACAGTATAAACAAACATATCAAAACTGAACGAACTTATACAAATGACATTTGATTAACAAAACGCTTGTGGTGTTTCTATCCATAGAAAAAATAAATACTGAATTTTATCTCGAAATCATCATTCATCATTAATAATGGTCTTTTCCACAGTAATGTCTGATTACCAAATTACCCAACTAAGAACCTGACAAATTGTGGGTATTGGTGAGTCTAATGAGGGAAGAGACGGTCAACTCAATTTAAACAATAATAAATTTTGAACCCTAACAATTCATTGGTCCACATTTTCCAGCGACTGCGTCTTAGATGGCGCTCACATCAATGATTTAAAAATTGCAGGAATATTCAAAATATCGTGTCATTTAATAATAATTGATGATAAGAAGATGCGTTCACAAAAAGTGCTGTAATACATTCTAAGGTATTACAGCAATTTTCGCCTTGAATAAAACTATAATTAGAATAATGAAAGTTTTATTAATACAATAAATCCAAATTACAAAAAACAAATCATTCGCGAAGAACTTCATATATCAAATAAAAATTACGTACAATTACAAAAATTGGGTGCTTCCCATACAAATGCACATTAATTTACATTTACCATTCTAACTTATGAATATCTATACATTCATAATGGAATACCAAGGCTTCTTCAGAATTGTATCGTCCTATTTTGGTGGATAGTGGGTTTATTCTACGGTCGTATGTTCGATCCAAAACTTGCTAAGATCTGCAAAGGATACCTTCTCGTTCATCATCCATTTTGTGCTCTAATTTTCCGAGTTTCTACGTAAATCTGTGAATATATATGAGTGTATCATCTTCATTTAAGAGATAATCTAATATATAATAAAATAAAACTTACCTGTGTCAACAATGATTTTGTTGCCATCTCTGTTGAAATTGGTGTCCTCTTTGGCAAATTCGCCTCGTTTGTGAGCATTGTGTTTCAGACTGTTTGTAATGTTTGTCTTTTATATTCCCCAGCCAAGATTTCATCTTCAATGACCATGTCTCATGTTTCACAGACATGTTCGATGCCTTATAAAGATGGATAATTTCGGTTGGCAGAGTTTCTACATATCACTAAATCTTGTTCTCGCAATTTCGATATCTCTGCTATTCATTCTCTTTTAAGTGGTCCAGTTGCATATTTACATCCTTACCTATACAACTACTTCAATAAATGCTTTGGACTTTGGATGGAATCACAGTTGTTGGAAATGTTCTTCTGAAGTTGTACTAAAAACAAGTATTCTAGTTATTGAGTTGTTTATCTCCAATTCCAATGTGGTACTTACTTGAGTTAAGGTGTTAATAAAGTAATGTATGTGATGTCGGTAGATTGTAGATACTGATTCCGCCAGGGCAGGGACTACCATGTCATCTGCGTACCTAATTCTAATTGAAATACTTGCAGTTATCTATCATCTAGATCTAGATTGTTATTTACCTGAAGATAAATTTGATTTATTCATTTGCATATAAATATATTTTCAGTTATTCTTATATACACATAATAATAAGCAATATAATAATGCAAATACTCACCAGATTAACTTGATGTTGATTTACAGTTGTATTCTTATGATGAACATAATTTAAAAATATATAAAAATAATTTAAAAAAGTTTTCCGTTCAAAAAATCTATTAGGGTGAAAATTGCTCGAGAGAACTGATGAAAACTTAGTGTTACATACACACATTCAAACAACCCGTTATTTACAAGATTTGTACGATATTTTTTTCTTTTCACCAATAAAAGAAAAAATCGTATTATCTATGTCTTTAGGAACTGAAAAAAAGTTATTATTAGAAAACTCACCAAAACCAAAGAAGCTCATTACAGAATATTTAACAACCATAAAACAAATTTCATGTACAGTTATTTTGAGGATCTTACGTCGCTTAATGATTTTTTTTGTTCTATTGTGGACTATAGAAAACTGTATATGAATGGAAACAATTAAAGTATTTTGATTTATTTTTTGTGTCTGTCAATTTCAAATTCACGCAATTCAATATATATCGGTGATAGATAATATTGAGCCTGCCATTCTCCAATATGAAATACTCTTGGTGCTCTAGCTACCATCACATGTAGTTTTTGCTTCAAACAATTCTGTAAAATATGCTGAAGAGACCCATCCCAATTAAAATCATCGTATTTACAAAAATAAGCGACACATTCCACTATCTGCGACCATTTATTACGATTAAATGCCATACCCATATTGTGTTTAATATTTATCTATGCTGATATTTCTATCTACAAATAATACATGTGTTTTTATCATCCATTTTTTGTTATTAAAAATTAATTTATTAGTAACGCGAAAATAGAAATTTGTAGTAAAATATATGAGATATGAGTCTGATGGGGGTATTCCTCATGTTCCGAGAGTCATCCCAAATCCGCCATATTTATTGTCATATTGTGTCATGTGCAGAGAACACGAACACTCTTGTGACTCTTGTGCAGAGAACACTCCATCCAAGATAATGGTAACACCCAACATTTCTCTCTCTCTAAAAACATCTCTACAAGTAAACAATATAATCGAAGACATATTGAAAAAGGTTATAAACAATATCCCACTTTATAGTTAAAAAAATATCAATAAATCAAAATATAAATTTAATCATTTCTGCTTCTGATACGTAATATGAGAGAGTGAATGAAAAGCATCAATATAAAAAGATTAGTTGATGATATACACAAAAATCGTAGCAAAAATATATTCTAATTTGAATTGGAAAGCGGGATAAAACAAATATGGCGGACTTCGGATGAGGTGCGTCAACTGAACGAAAACGCGTCCATCAATGTAACATACCTGGTCTTATTGTACCATGTGCTCGAACACCAACTGCAATTTGCAAACTACCCCTTCCAATTTCTTACAATTTCATCGTCATAGAGCAAATGATTATGCCAATTGATATGTCTTATGACCAAGGATAAGAGCACAATGAAAGACTCATGGACAAAACAGAAAACCAGTGTTTAGTTTAGGACTGAGGCAGTGTTCTCTGAAACGGATTAGTCCAACAACAACAACTCTAAGAAGAAGAAGGAGTTTCAACTGCGCCTGTCTCAAACTGAGACCGAACTAGTTTGGAAATCGTCAAACTGCTGCTCGAACATCTTACTAGTAGTTGGGAATCAATTATTTCATCGTAAATTGAAGTGCGCAGGCGTCTGACGGTTTGGGACTGGTTTGAACCGCTGCTCGAACACCCTTATGGTGAACTCAAATTTTTCTGTTGTCTGTGGTACGTGACATGATACTATGATACAAAGATATTATGCAAAATAACCGTCTCAATTTCGTCCAGTCGGCGCATTGACGTCAAGGAGGTCAGAAGGTATAGAGGTAGCATTGGTTTAGAGTGCATTGCGTGGTAGTGAAGCCACCTGTCGTATAGGTAACCCGCGAAGTATGTACATTGCTCATAGCAGTGAAAAATGAGATGATTTGCTTTATTCTTCCGCTGATTTATAAGTAATAAGTCCATTCGTCAGGCCATGGTAAAAGTGCTGAGAAGACCTAAGCAAGACAATATACGCCAGTGCATTTGTCCAATAAGGTTTTGCAATAATTTTCAAATTCCACTATTTTTGAAACCCTCAATGGCCACGTTTTCGATCAACATCCCTTAGATAATCATTTATTTTCGTTAATAAAGATAATTGCGGCCAAATATGTAGATATAAGATTTCATTTTATTGCAATAAATGTTATAGATATATCTGAAATTAGGAGGCAGTTTTAAAATAAGTTAATTTTGTTTAAAGGACATTAATGTGTTGTTTATTTTGTAAAATCATGTGAGTTTCTTTTTTCGCGGATTTAGGTAGTAATTAATTTTATAAGTATCGTATATAAAATTTATATTATAAGATTGTAGGTGATACTCTAAACGATAATACAATAAACGCTGTGACTTCTTTTTGTCATTTCTCTTCCTGATTATTTTCTTGCAAGTTCCCTTTGTTAACGTCCGCACCAGTCTTCATACTTGACGGGTTGCCTAAATTCCGCGCGGCTTCACTTTATAACTTAAGTACTCCCTCCGTATTTTCTATCCTACTTGATTGACGTCATGCGGTTAGTAGAATTTGAAATTAACGGGACAAGATATGGCTATTTGCGCTTTCAAGTTGCTTTTAGTAGAAATAAGGACTTTTTAAATGAACTAATTTATATAATATGAATAGTGTACACATTATTATAACTTTTTCTACAGTTATAGTACGTATCTAACAAAGTAATATGGCGATGATGTGAACCTATATTTCAACATGTTAATAAAATTTGCCAAAAAAATTATACGATATGAAAAATTATGTTAATTGTGAACAAATCATTCTTAGTATTAAATATTCTATTTATGAAAAAAAGCAATTGATGAAGACGGTCCAGCAGACGATGTTTGTCGTTTGATCAACTGCTCTTCTATATTTGAAGTTGTTTTTCTAAAACCACAGTCCTCAGTTAATATTTATAAATTTAATCTAATCTGATGAGATGACAACAAGCCGACGCAAGCAAACCAATTGAAAAGTGCGCGTTCGCGTAATTGTGGAGACTGTCAGAAAGTTGAACTTGAATGAACTTCTTGGGTATTTGGAGATTCGGCGATTTTGACGTTTCTCGCTATGGTCACGTGAACATTTCAGCCAATGACGTGAATCTCCAAATACCAGAATCCCCAATGCAAAAAAGGAAGCCTAAGGGTGGATTTTCATGGATCCGTCATCCGTCGGTACGTCGATCCGATATAGCTCAATGTATCCGATGACGGAAGAAGTTAAAATTTAACTTTTGTCCGATATCGGATTCTCTTTAACCTCACTTTTCTGACAGTTGCCTGTTGCTTGTGTTGCTTGAATTTCAAGTTTCTTTTGTTTATTATAAAGTTATAAATACGAAATGACGAAAAACAAATAATATTACACTTTAATACATTTTGCTTATAATCAGAAAGTAAAAAATTGGTAAATCAAAAAGATTGTGGATCAGAAACCATTTTAAATGCAGAAAAGAACAGGACGCTTATCATAATTTATTAAATGAACTGAGACTAGCTGATATTTAAAAGTATTTTAATTATCTGAGGATGTCCAGTGAATATTTTGATAATTCACTGAAGTTAGTGGGACCCATAGGTAAGAGATGTTGCGTTTTGGTGGGACCTAGGGAAGACAAGACCATCGTGGTAAACAAAATTGCACCCAAGCCACAAAAACAAACTAGTGTTTGCTTTCTGACCATAGCAACAGAGACTCTGATAGCAAGTATCAATCTGAATTTTTTTTTTCGTAATGAAATCAATGTTGCCAGATTGAAACATTACAAAAGGTGAATAGGTCAAATGTTCTTGTATAAGACAGAAAAGGCGTGCAATATGACGAAAATATATGTATAACCTAATAATACTTGGTTTTGTTTTAGTACATTTCTGTTTTTGCCAGAAAAGCATGAATTCTACAACTGTGAATAACCATCAATGGTTTCTTATACCGTATTTAATAAAACATCTAGCAACAATGTATATACATTCAGACTTGTCGTATTGTCGGATGCATGAGCATGTCAAAACGTCCGAAAAATTTAACCAATTAACCAATGAGAAGCTGAATTTTACAACCAATGGGAGCTCTGACGTATCGACGTACCGACGGATCCATGAAAATCCGGCCTAAGCCTATATATCTTCTATTAGTGAAAGTTTTCGTAATGTTACACTGAAAAAGACAAAATAATATTAAGTCTATTGATGCTGGTAATTTTGAAGTTGTGTCTACAACAACAAACTACAACAGCCATTATTTATCATTATTTCTTAACGCTTTATCATAAAAATGTTATGAGGTCTGTTCCATGCATTTGAACTGGAAGCTGTCAAGAGAGTAAATAATCTGCATTTAGGGAAGGAAAATAATCATCCCCTCAGATTTAGTATAAATGCCTTTAATTTACCAGGGTGAAATTTTCTAACATGTTGGGTTAAATTCGAATATATGGTAATAATAATATAATACACAATACTAGATTATTAGTTAACAATCAAGATGCGATAGAATGGTGGTACTGGAAAGACTATAGCAAAGAAGATAGATACTACATATAAGTGTACATCGTATAGTAAATTTGAGGCGAAAACCGAGTGAGCTTGGTTAACCAAGTGACGAGGGCGCTACCGTCAAAAATGAGTATTTTGTACAATAATTCAACATTCGGCTATCAGGCGACCAGAAACGGCTATAGGTACTTATGTGTTCTAGCGGGCAGCGGGCTGGTGATTGCCGTTGATAGACTCTAGGAACACATAAGTACATATAGCCATTTTTGGTCACCTGATAGTCGAATGTTGAATTATTCTTCAAAATACTCATTTTCGACGTTAGCGCCTTAGTCACTTGGTTAACGAAGCTGGCTCGGTTTTCGCCTCAAATTTACAAAACGATGTACAGGGTGGCCAGATAAGAATGCAAAGTGCCGTATCTCGGGAGCTATTCATCATAGAGACCTGCGGTAAAAAAAGTTTTGACTAAAGTGACCAAGATCATGGAAAATATTTTCAGATTTCCAAGATGCCCACTAGGGGGCGTATCCGCCATGTTCAACTTGTAAAGTGATTTTAACTAGTAAATGTACCAAAAAAATATATGGTTTTTAAAGCTAAGCTTAATTTGAGAATTTTCGTTTAGAACAACTTATTGACGTATCTGTTGAAATAAAGTGGGGGGGTGATTCAATGTTATTTTAAATAAACAGCTGTAACTTCTTAACGAATGAACGGATTTTAGCAAGCTTAGTCTTGTTGGAAAAATAGTTTATTGCTCCATCAAATCCATCTTACTCGTAATATGTGTTTTTTTTAGTGATGCCACTAGAGTGCGTTTCTCTATATAATTACATAAAATTGCTAAATTCTCTTGAAATTAAATGCAATAATATGACTTTTTTATCATAAAAATGTTGTGAAATGATACTGAAATAGGCTAGTGAAAACTACATCTCAATATCTTATTCCGAGACAAAAATATCGATGAATGAAAATTTTGTTATAATACAATTTTCAAGAGACGCTATTAATCCGATATTTAGTTTTATTTATCTGTCTTTTTTTGAGATTTAGTCATAATATTTCATAATTTTATAATTTTTAATCATGTTATTTCTGGTTGTTGGGGAATTTGGTAAACAATATCTTTTAATCGAACAGTGAACTATCTCAGAGCGCAAGGGTTGTAGCGCAACAAGAGCACTGTATAGATGTGTATTATCACCGCCCACCATTATGTGCCCTAACTGTCACCAACTGTCACGTCAGTGGTATAGGTTATACACATGATACAAAGATATGATATTGCGCATTCTGGGCGGAGCCTAAATCTACGCGTTGACGTCATGTGGTTAGCTTGTTCGTACGAAGTAGCTCAACTCTCATTTGATTTGTTTGTCGGTGTGAGGTTGTGCTTCTGTTTATTGCTTTATTATATTTAAATAATTATCAAAATGCGTTGTGCCATAGCTGGATGCCACACAGACTATCAGTCTTCACCGCAGATTTAATGTATTCTCGGTTTCCAAAGGACGAAAATGTTAGCAAACAATGGGAAAATGCTTATAAACGGGCAGATAAGGTCAACATAAAAAATGCGCGAATTTGCTCCTAACATTTTGATGAGGATTGCTACGAAAGGAACTTGAAATTTGAACTATTGGCTTATTTATGTAGAAATCGTGGATTTCTGAAACCTGAAAAATAATTAAAACTAACTCTACCGTTATGTAAATCAGAAGTTGGTAAAAACGAGTTATTTGCCAATAAAAATTTTCATATGCTACCAAAGGAATTAAAAATATTAAAAATTAGTAAAAAAGAACTACACTAAAAAACGGTTATTATCAATCAAAAGTATAACTGTATGATTCTCAGTTAAGGATACTAAATATGTCATATATGTGTACTATGTACTATAATTCTAGATGTAAGTTATGTATATACTTTGCATTTTTTAGTATATAAATATACTAGGCTTGCGTACAGACTGCTAGAAGTATCTGCAAGAATTTTTATGTAAAAATCTCACACAAAAATTTGTACCCCCATACACCTAAATCAATAATAATATTATAAATTATATAAATTATTCGTTGATTTAAAGTTTGATAGAATTTCGCTGCTATAGAACAAATATAATTGGAATATATTTTTTTTATTTTCAAAATAGACTCGTAATTTTTTTGTATTTTTTTCATTTATTTGAATATCTAACTACGAAATAAAAATTGTTCAAAAAATTAGTCAAGTACCTATACAACAAATTTACACATTGTCAATACAAGTGAAAATCATGAAATTTTTAAAGTTTAGAAAGTGAAGAAGGCATAAAAACAGGCATAGGAATTACGTTGATTACTGCAAAAATTTATGATAGAATTACAACAAATAGTATCTGCTATATAAGTTTCTGAAAAGTAATCGCTTACTAATCAGAAAGTTGACTGGTAATCAATAAGTTGTCTCTGTAATCAGTAAACAATAATGTAACATAAACAGACATAACCTTTTGATTCACCCCATACTATTATGGACATTTTTCATTTCGTTTACTACACAAGAGTACCATCAATGTTTACTGAGCGATTGGTAATCAGATAACTAGAAAAGAATATAGAATCGTTGCACTAATAACGCAATGGCTCGCAATGTTAGACCCTGCTGTAGTTTTTCTCATTTGTACTACTCTGATATATGCTTACCTCATTTTCTTCGAAAACTCTCTCCTCTGATTTTCAATATAATTCTAACACATATTAGAAACATGCCATAAATTAATCATTTGTATTTTTGAAGGAGATACATTTTACGAAATAGAAACTGATAACTAAAATAATTATAAAACACTTATATCAGAGCTTGCTATCTTTAATCTCGGAAGTCAGCCAATTCCCTTTTTGACCGTCGAACCCCGAATGGAGGAGGTATAAAATTCGACTGTGTGCTTTTTTCTGGTTTGTGCGCGCCTTTTATATAGTAATCGTACTCGGTTCATCCATAAGAGGAGGCTTGAGAAATGGTCCCATATTCATAAAAACGGAAATCCGAAATCTCCTTTCCTCCGAAAACCGTCCCCGAAGGGGGTGGGGGACAAATTTTCTCGAAAATCGAAAATCTGAGTTGGTATAATTAAAGATAGGACAATATCCAGAAACGTTTAAATTGAACATTTTTTCAAAAGAGTTACAGTTTCCGAGATAGAGGCATGTTAAACTCTCAAATACATATATGTATTTTTGCTATGTGTACTTAAAAACTATGAATCAAAACGTCAAAAAAATTCTTAATTTCTCGATTGGTCGAAAAGTCATTTTCCTTTAATATGTCAAAAATATTTCAAGACATAAAACTTGAGAAAATTCAATTCAGAAATGGGCGGAAAACTGCAGATAAAAATAAATGATCATTCAATTAATTCTTATTTATATGACTAGAAAATACATTTTGAATATTTCACCTTTTATGTAATGATAATTCATAGCTTCCAAATCCCAACAGTCTGTGTTTGTTTTTAATAAAGGTTCTCCTTGCACATTCTGAATAAGATTTCTCGGAGACAAACTATCTCCATCAATGACACCAGATATTGTTTTCGTTTTTCTATATCATGCTTGATCCGAGCTATGACAGAATTGAAGACCTAAGATAAATAATAATTCATTTAAATTCTTCTCTCCTAGATACTGAATGTTTAAAAAAAACTTTGATTCAATCACTCAAATAAGTAGCCATATTTAATCGATTCATAATATCGAGGAAGACTTACTTGCAGTTCATTGGGAACTACCAAAAGGAAATACAAATACTCTATACAAAATTTACATTTAGCGTGATTTACCTCCAGAAAATGAGAACAGGCATGGAGTACATCAGTCAAAACAAATAACTCTGATGCACGTAGTAGATATCGGACCTTTACTTCAGTTATGAGCAGTTTGGACGTGTAGAAGTAATGGATCAGTGCCGTTAGAGCTTCATGATGCACTCCGTCCAATATTCGAAAACATCGAATAAAGGAATAAAATGACAAATGCCATCATGTAAATACTTTGTTGAACTATATTTTTTAACAACATAAAAATAACTTCATTATTATGCGGCATCATCTTTTCGGTGATTACATGCAGATCATATCAGTAGGTACATTGACTGTCTTTTAATCAAAATATATTTATAAAATGAAATGTAATGCTTACTTCTGCATTCTCTCCATTATCTCGATCGAAGGAGGAGTTTGAGACAATTTTATTGATATAAGTGGTTCCTTCACTATTTTTTTCAATAAACAAAAATTTCCCATCTGGTAGATCAACGGATAAAGGTCTGAGGTCTGAAATATACAAATACCAAAATGAAGTCTCTGATAACAAAAATATTGCAACAAAATCAATTTACCTTATCTTGGAAGCATTCATGTCTAAGCCAAAAGTTACACCGGTAATAGATAACAGATGCTGTGATTATACGGAGCCCTAGACTGGGAGAAGTGGTTTTGATACTGATTTTCCAGATTAATGAGGTTATGTAACGTACGTGCAGTCAGAATTTAGTTAATAATTATTATAATTAATTATTAAGGATTTAGTTTAAGAAAGCGTGTTTCCAACATTTAAGAAAAATCGATATTACTTGATTAACTGAGTCAACGGACAACCATAGACTAAACTAATACATAGATAAACTATTTATATACGGACTACGGACACCAATTGTAAATCAAATGTAGTGAAAACCTGAATCGATTGAAATCAGTTCCTAACAATTAGCTGTGGTAGTAAGTCTCTGGTAGTAATAATTACAAAGAGAGAAAACTTAACATCTGAAGATGAAGTCTAAAATTCACCTAACCTTAATCCAACCAAAGTTAGTAATAGTGAATTAGCATTCTTATTATTCTTATTTTCCAATTTTCCAATAGCAAGTGTCGATCGATATCGATTCAGCTTGTTGGATTCTTTGAATTTATCTATAGTACTGTATATCAACAATACAGGATAATATGAAGGTAAGTCAAAAATACAAACTAATGCACTAAAATCAACATCCGCAATCATAACATTGTATTTATTTTCAATTACGCATAATAAACCTAGTATCAGTAGACTCAGTGAGAAGAATACTATCGATTTCTGAAGCTTAAATAAACTGAGAAAGAAATACTTACATATTGCAACATAAACACATCAAACTACCTGAAACTACCGATCAGAGAAAACTTGGAGGTATGTTTTCTCTGGAGAAAACATACCTACCGAATACTACCGATCCACCACCACCACTTTCTACGGGATTCACACTCACAGCCGAGCAGCCAGAGAACACTACGACAACAGTATAAAGTATAATTCTTTTTGTGCTACTGCTACGACACTTCCTACCAGAGATAACATACAATAATTGTATGTTCTCTCTGTTTATTTATCTCCGTGATGTCGAAGGAGGTAGGTGTTCTCTGTGTCGAACGGATCGAATCATAGATAAATTCCGTTGGATCGAATGATCAAATGCTTGTTACCAAATAACGGCCGTGTAGGGTTGTAATCTTCATCTGTGGTTGTATTTTTTTAGTGAGATGTTTTAAAATTTTATTTGCATCCATGTTGTCGCCTTCAAGAATTTCATATACTTAACAATGTTTATCGTTATTATCTCAAAAACGCGCGTTATTCGCCGAGTTCGTACAGATTTATTAATTGTGTAGTCACTTATGCCGTTCAAGTCGTATTTTAGTTATTACATATTATTATATTGTATTGTCCCCATGTCAAAGCACGACAGTTAAACATCCCAATGAATTGTTTTTTCGTTTACATAATAATATAATAACAAGGAAAAAGTGGTGCAAACTAATGAAGCGTGATTTAATTTGATTGATAACACTTTCCACCTTTCCTTCGTTTTCATCCCAAAACCAACGTGCAATGATAAAATGTTTACTTTTCACTTTATGTTCGGGTGCGATTCTGTATTTAACTGTGCATTTAGAGCCCTCACAAAATAAACAAATAAAATAAAAAAGAAAAGAACGACTTTACTTAAACACAAACGGAGCAAGAGCCCTGACGCGACTGTAATCAGACTCAGTCCTGTTGTTGTACTGTATTGGGGACGGAATCCAGATTGAACATCTGTCATAAAATTAGTCATACTTATATATGTCGTTACCTCTTCTTTAATTATCATTTCGAACGCTTTCGAGAGAGTTGGAAGAATGCGGATTGGTCTTAAAGCACACAATTCAGTTGGATTATTGCGTTTTGCTAAAGGTCTAACTTAGGCATGTTTCCATTAGATATAATAGAGAAGTTAAAAATTATATGTAATTTGCTCCAATATCTGAGGTACAATCAAATATAGCATACTTAAAGAGATTCTATCAGACCCTACAGCATGGCTTTTGATTCTATTGAGGTATTTTGAAACAGTTTCCGAACCCACGACACTAAATTTGAAACAAGGATGAAATATTCATTTGGTGGGTTCAAGTTTTTTAGTTGCGGAGGAATTTCAGGTATATTTTTATCACGAAATACTTCAAGTGATTTCAGGGTATTTCAAGTATTTTTGGAGTTGAATGTTGAGATCGCCGAATATGACAAATATTTTCAGAAAGATAACTAATTTAACGAAACCAATCAAAACCACGGTCACAGCTTACAAGCCTGTGCCTCTGTTATATCACAGTATAAACAAACATATCAAAACTGAACGAACTTATACAAATGACATTTGATTAACAAAACGCTTGTGGTGTTTCTATCCATAGAAAAAATAAATACTGAATTTTATCTCGAAATCATCATTCATCATTAATAATGGTCTTTTCCACAGTAATGTCTGATTACCAAATTACCCAACTAAGAACCTGACAAATTGTGGGTATTGGTGAGTCTAATGAGGGAAGAGACGGTCAACTCAATTTATACAATAATAAATTTTGAACCCTAACAATTCATTGGTCCACATTTTCCAGCGACTGCGTCTTAGATGGCGCTCACATCAATGATTTAAAAATTGCAGGAATATTCAAAATATCGTGTCATTTAATAATAATTGATGATAAGAAGATGCGTTCACAAAAAGTGCTGTAATACATTCTAAGGTATTACAGCAATTTTCGCCTTGAATAAAACTATAATTAGAATAATGAAAGTTTTATTAATACAATAAATCCAAATTACAAAAAACAAATCATTCGCGAAGAACTTCATATATCAAATAAAAATTACGTACAATTACAAAAATTGGGTGCTTCCCATACAAATGCACATTAATTTACATTTACCATTCTAACTTACGAATATCTATACATTCATAATTGAATACTAAGGCTTCTTCAGAATTGTATCGTCCTATTTTGGTGGATAGTGGGTTTATTCTACGGTCGTATGTTCGATCCAAAACTTGCTAAGATCTGCAAAGGATACCTTCTCGTTCATCATCCATTTTGTGCTCTAATTTTCCGAGTTTCTACGTAAATCTGTGAATATATATGAGTGTATCATCTTCATTTAAGAGATAATCTAATATATAATAAAATAAAACTTACCTGTGTCAACAATGATTTTGTTGCCATCTCTGTTGAAATTGGTGTCCTCTTTGGCAAATTCGCCTCGTTTGTGAGCATTGTGTTTCAGACTGTTTGTAATGTTTGTCTTTTATATTCCCCAGCCAAGATTTCATCTTCAATGACCATGTCTCATGTTTCACAGACATGTTCGATGCCTTATAAAGATGGATAATTTCGGTTGGCAGAGTTTCTACATATCACTAAATCTTGTTCTCGCAATTTCGATATCTCTGCTATTCATTCTCTTTTAAGTGGTCCAGTTGCATATTTACATCCTTACCTATACAACTACTTCAATAAATGCTTTGGACTTTGGATGGAATCACAGTTGTTGGAAATGTTCTTCTGAAGTTGTACTAAAAACAAGTATTCTAGTTATTGAGTTCTTTATCTCCAATTCCAATGTGGTACTTACTTGAGTTAAGGTGTTAATAAAGTAATGTATGTGATGTCGGTAGATTGTAGATACTGATTCCGCCAGGGCAGGGACTACCATGTCATCTGCGTACCTAATTCTAATTGAAATACTTGCAGTTATCTATCATCTAGATCTAGATTGTTATTTACCTGAAGATAAATTTGATTTATTCATTTGCATATAAATATATTTTCAGTTATTCTTATATACACATAATAATAAGCAATATAATAATGCAAATACTCACCAGATTAACTTGATGTTGATTTACAGTTGTATTCTTATGATGAACATAATTTAAAAATATATAAAAATAATTTAAAAAAGTTTTCCGTTCAAAAAATCTATTAGGGTGAAAATTGCTCGAGAGAACTGATGAAAACTTAGTGTTACATACACACATTCAAACAACCCGTTATTTACAAGATTTGTACGATATTTTTTTCTTTTCACCAATAAAAGAAAAAATCGTATTATCTATGTCTTTAGGAACTGAAAAAAAGTTATTATTAGAAAACTCACCAAAACCAAAGAAGCTCATTACAGAATATTTAACAACCATAAAACAAATTTCATGTACAGTTATTTTGAGGATCTTACGTCGCTTAATGATTTTTTTTGTTCTATTGTGGACTATAGAAAACTGTATATGAATGGAAACAATTAAAGTATTTTGATTTATTTTTTGTGTCTGTCAATTTCAAATTCACGCAATTCAATATATATCGGTGATAGATAATATTGAGCCTGCCATTCTCCAATATGAAATACTCTTGGTGCTCTAGCTACCATCACATGTAGTTTTTGCTTCAAACAATTCTGTAAAATATGCTGAAGAGACCCATCCCAATTAAAATCATCGTATTTACAAAAATAAGCGACACATTCCACTATCTGCGACCATTTATTACGATTAAATGCCATACCCATATTGTGTTTAATATTTATCTATGCTGATATTTCTATCTACAAATAATACATGTGTTTTTATCATCCATTTTTTGTTATTAAAAATTAATTTATTAGTAACGCGAAAATAGAAATTTGTAGTAAAATATATGAGATATGAGTCTGATGGGGGTATTCCTCATGTTCCGAGAGTCATCCCAAATCCGCCATATTTATTGTCATATTGTGTCATGTGCAGAGAACACGAACACTCTTGTGACTCTTGTGCAGAGAACACTCCATCCAAGATAATGGTAACACCCAACATTTCTCTCTCTCTAAAAACATCTCTACAAGTAAACAATATAATCGAAGACATATTGAAAAAGGTTATAAACAATATCCCACTTTATAGTTAAAAAAAATATCAATAATTAAAAATATAAATTTAATCATTTCTGCTTCTGATACGTAATATGAGAGAGTGAATGAAAAGCATCAATATAAAAAGATTAGTTGATGATATACACAAAAATCGTAGCAAAAATATATTCTAATTTGAATTGGAAAGCGGGATAAAACAAATATGGCGGACTTCGGATGAGGTGCGTCAACTGAACGAAAACGCGTCCATCGATGTAACATACCTGGTCTTATTGTACCATGTGCTCGAACACCAACTGCAATTTGCAAACTACCCCTTCCAATTTCTTACAATTTCATCGTCATAGAGCAAATGATTATGCCAATTGATATGTCTTATGACCAAGGATAAGAGCACAATGAAAGACTCATGGACAAAACAGAAAACCAGTGTTTAGTTTAGGACTGAGGCAGTGTTCTCTGAAACGGATTAGTCCAACAACAACAACTCTAAGAAGAAGAAGGAGTTTCAACTGCGCCTGTCTCAAACTGAGACCGAACTAGTTTGGAAATCGTCAAACTGCTGCTCGAACATCTTACTAGTAGTTGGGAATCAATTATTTCATCGTAAATTGAAGTGCGCAGGCGTCTGACGGTTTGGGACTGGTTTGAACCGCTGCTCGAACACCCTTATGGTGAACTCAAATTTTTCTGTTGTCTGTGGTACGTGACATGATACTATGATACAAAGATATTATGCAAAATAACCGTCTCAATTTCGTCCAGTCGGCGCATTGACGTCAAGGAGGTCAGAAGGTATAGAGGTAGCATTGGTTTAGAGTGCATTGCGTGGTAGTGAAGCCACCTGTCGTATAGGTAACCCGCGAAGTATGTACATTGCTCATAGCAGTGAAAAATGAGATGATTTGCTTTATTCTTCCGCTGATTTATAAGTAATAAGTCCATTCGTCAGGCCATGGTAAAAGTGCTGAGAAGACCTAAGCAAGACAATATACGCCAGTGCATTTGTCCAATAAGGTTTTGCAATAATTTTCAAATTCCACTATTTTTGAAACCCTCAATGGCCACGTTTTCGATCAACATCCCTTAGATAATCATTTATTTTCGTTAATAAAGATAATTGCGGCCAAATATGTAGATATAAGATTTCATTTTATTGCAATAAATGTTATAGATATATCTGAAATTAGGAGGCAGTTTTAAAATAAGTTAATTTTGTTTAAAGGACATTAATGTGTTGTTTATTTTGTAAAATCATGTGAGTTTCTTTTTTCGTGGATTTAGGTAGTAATTAATTTTATAAGTATCGTATATAAAATTTATATTATAAGATTGTAGGTGATACTCTAAACGATAATACAATAAACGCTGTGACTTCTTTTTGTCATTTCTCTTCCTGATTATTTTCTTGCAAGTTCCCTTTGTTAACGTCCGCACCAGTCTTCATACTTGACGGGTTGCCTAAATTCCGCGCGGCTTCACTTTATAACTTAAGTACTCCCTCCGTATTTTCTATCCTACTTGATTGACGTCATGCGGTTAGTAGAATTTGAAATTAACGGGACAAGATATGGCTATTTGCGCTTTCAAGTTGCTTTTAGTAGAAATAAGGACTTTTTAAATGAACTAATTTATATAATATGAATAGTGTACACATTATTATAACTTTTTCTACAGTTATAGTACGTATCTAACAAAGTAATATGGCGATGATGTGAACCTATATTTCAACATGTTAATAAAATTTGCCAAAAAAATTATACGATATGAAAAATTATGTTAATTGTGAACAAATCATTCTTAGTATTAAATATTCTATTTATGAAAAAAAGCAATTGATGAAGACGGTCCAGCAGACGATGTTTGTCGTTTGATCAACTGCTCTTCTATATTTGAAGTTGTTTTTCTAAAACCACAGTCCTCAGTTAATATTTATAAATTTAATCTAATCTGATGAGATGACAACAAGCCGACGCAAGCAAACCAATTGAAAAGTGCGCGTTCGCGTAATTGTGGAGACTGTCAGAAAGTTGAACTTGAATGAACTTCTTGGGTATTTGGAGATTCGGCGATTTTGACGTTTCTCGCTATGGTCACGTGAACATTTCAGCCAATGACGTGAATCTCCAAATACCAGAATCCCCAATGCAAAAAAGGAAGCCTAAGGGTGGATTTTCATGGATCCGTCATCCGTCGGTACGTCGATCCGATATAGCTCAATGTATCCGATGACGGAAGAAGTTAAAATTTAACTTTTGTCCGATATCGGATTCTCTTTAACCTCACTTTTCTGACAGTTGCCTGTTGCTTGTGTTGCTTGAATTTCAAGTTTCTTTTGTTTATTATAAAGTTATAAATACGAAATGACGAAAAACAAATAATATTACACATTAATACATTTTGCTTATAATCAGAAAGTAAAAAATTGGTAAATCAAAAAGATTGTGGATCAGAAACCATTTTAAATGCAGAAAAGAACAGGACGCTTATCATAATTTATTAAATGAACTGAGACTAGCTGATATTTAAAAGTATTTTAATTATCTGAGGATGTCCAGTGAATATTTTGATAATTCACTGAAGTTAGTGGGACCCATAGGTAAGAGATGTTGCGTTTTGGTGGGACCTAGGGAAGACAAGACCATCGTGGTAAACAAAATTGCACCCAAGCCACAAAAACAAACTAGTGTTTGCTTTCTGACCATAGCAACAGAGACTCTGATAGCAAGTATCAATCTGAATTTTTTTTTTCGTAATGAAATCAATGTTGCCAGATTGAAACATTACAAAAGGTGAATAGGTCAAATGTTCTTGTATAAGACAGAAAAGGCGTGCAATATGACGAAAATATATGTATAACCTAATAATACTTGGTTTTGTTTTAGTACATTTCTGTTTTTGCCAGAAAAGCATGAATTCTACAACTGTGAATAACCATCAATGGTTTCTTATACCGTCTTTAATAAAACATCTAGCAACAATGTATATACATTCAGACTTGTCGTATTGTCGGATGCATGAGCATGTCAAAACGTCCGAAAAATTTAACCAATTAACCAATGAGAAGCTGAATTTTACAACCAATGGGAGCTCTGACGTATCGACGTACCGACGGATCCATGAAAATCCGGCCTAAGCCTATATATCTTCTATTAGTGAAAGTTTTCGTAATGTTACACTGAAAAAGACAAAATAATATTAAGTCTATTGATGCTGGTAATTTTGAAGTTGTGTCTACAACAACAAACTACAACAGCCATTATTTATCATTATTTCTTAACGCTTTATCATAAAAATGTTATGAGGTCTGTTCCATGCATTTGAACTGGAAGCTGTCAAGAGAGTAAATAATCTGCATTTAGGGAAGGAAAATAATCATCCCCTCAGATTTAGTATAAATGCCTTTAATTTACCAGGGTGAAATTTTCTAACATGTTGGGTTAAATTCGAATATATGGTAATAATAATATAATACACAATACTAGATTATTAGTTAACAATCAAGATGCGATAGAATGGTGGTACTGGAAAGACTACAGCAAAGAAGATAGATACTACATATAAGTGTACATCGTATAGTAAATTTGAGGCGAAAACCGAGTGAGCTTGGTTAACCAAGTGACGAGGGCGCTACCGTCAAAAATGAGTATTTTGTACAATAATTCAACATTCGGCTATCAGGCGACCAGAAACGGCTATAGGTACTTATGTGTTCTAGCGGGCAGCGGGCTGGTGATTGCCGTTGATAGACTCTAGGAACACATAAGTACATATAGCCATTTTTGGTCACCTGATAGTCGAATGTTGAATTATTCTTCAAAATACTCATTTTCGACGTTAGCGCCTTAGTCACTTGGTTAACGAAGCTGGCTCGGTTTTCGCCTCAAATTTACAAAACGATGTACAGGGTGGCCAGATAAGAATGCAAAGTGCCGTATCTCGGGAGCTATTCATCATAGAGACCTGCGGTAAAAAAAGTTTTGACTAAAGTGACCAAGATCATGGAAAATATTTTCAGATTTCCAAGATGCCCACTAGGGGGCGTATCCGCCATGTTCAACTTGTAAAGTGATTTTAACTAGTAAATGTACCAAAAAAATATATGGTTTTTAAAGCTAAGCTTAATTTGAGAATTTTCGTTTAGAACAACTTATTGACGTATCTGTTGAAATAAAGTGGGGGGGTGATTCAATGTTATTTTAAATAAACAGCTGTAACTTCTTAACGAATGAACGGATTTTAGCAAGCTTAGTCTTGTTGGAAAAATAGTTTATTGCTCCATCAAATCCATCTTACTCGTAATATGTGTTTTTTTTAGTGATGCCACTAGAGTGCGTTTCTCTATATAATTACATAAAATTGCTAAATTCTCTTGAAATTAAATGCAATAATATGACTTTTTTATCATAAAAATGTTGTGAAATGATACTGAAATAGGCTAGTGAAAACTACATCTCAATATCTTATTCCGAGACAAAAATATCGATGAATGAAAATTTTGTTATAATACAATTTTCAAGAGACGCTATTAATCCGATATTTAGTTTTATTTATCTGTCTTTTTTTGAGATTTAGTCATAATATTTCATAATTTTATAATTTTTAATCATGTTATTTCTGGTTGTTGGGGAATTTGGTAAACAATATCTTTTAATCGAACAGTGAACTATCTCAGAGCGCAAGGGTTGTAGCGCAACAAGAGCACTGTATAGATGTGTATTATCACCGCCCACCATTATGTGCCCTAACTGTCACCAACTGTCACGTCAGTGGTATAGGTTATACACATGATACAAAGATATGATATTGCGCATTCTGGGCGGAGCCTAAATCTACGCGTTGACGTCATGTGGTTAGCTTGTTCGTACGAAGTAGCTCAACTCTCATTTGATTTGTTTGTCGGTCTGAGGTTGTGCTTCTGTTTATTGCTTTATTATATTTAAATAATTATCAAAATGCGTTGTGCCATAGCTGGATGCCACACAGACTATCAGTCTCCACCACAGACATATAAACAAGGGAGACAGAACTGTCTACATTTTGCTGCGATCACACATCTTTTTCAACAAAAAGCAGTGTTGGCGGACTTACGCGGTCTGCCCTAGATTTACCGATTGAGTTCGGAACGAAAGCAAAATTATTGTTTTAAAATAAGCGCGTTTAAGTGATACTCAAGTAAAACTATTATATTTAATAAATGTTTACGTTTCTTTATTAAAATACGTTTCTTTAATCCCCAAAATTATGTATATTTTCATAATCAAATTAAATTGTAAGATACTGGGTAAATAATTGTGGCCACGCTGGCCGGTTGTATTTACTCATAATTTACTATGACAAACGTCATTGTTTTAAATTCATTCATCGTTAGATTTACAGCGTTGACTTGCGGTCTTTGTGCCATCTTGTGATTCTCTTCGATTTTGAGTATATTTATAGAAATAAAACTTTTATTTATCTATATTTGCTCTACACTATGGTTCTCCAGTGCGTGGTGTGCAAGAAAAATGGATATTCCAACCGCGTAAGTCAGATCATATGCATATGAACAGTGGTGTAGTTACAAAGAAGTTAAAGGGCCTCCAAGACGTTTAATAAATTTTGCACAATATTTATATTGTTAGTCACGCAAGTCATAGTAGCTTTATTATCTTGCTGAATTTGAATATGTACTTAGAAACTTATAAATGCCCAGATTCGCAATCATTGCATCAAATAAATTCAAACCTGCAGAAACTTTCTGCAATAATATAATTATTGCGTTATTTCATCAACGTCAGTCCTAAAAGCTCAATATAGTTGTGTAATGCTAATATTGTATTACTGCACGTTTAGGGGACTTCAAATTATTATTAAACGACCTTGTGTAATTAGGGGTGAGTTAAAATAATATATATAATACTTTTTGTTAATTATTGTAGCTTTCCTGTAAATGCAGAACGCAGAGCGAGGTGGATTTCGATCTTAGAGTTGGGTAACCAGCATCTAATAAAGTCTGCCCAAATTTGCTCAGATCACTTTGATCAAAGTGATATAATTACTACTGAGATAACCGGGCGAAGACAAATAAGGCCAACTGCTGAGCCCCAATTTAATACCACCGTTTTTACTTAGCCCTTGTCTTTCAGGTAAAAAACACTCCTTACCTGGTGTATATTTTAATGAAAGTATTTATTTTTTAGTTCCGACTCAACCGTCAGTGAGTTATCATATATAAAATCTCATGGGTAAGTTAATTTTACATTGTTGTATATGGTAAACTCAAGAATTTAAAATAAACAATTATTTTTGCAAGATATTGAATACATTTGTAGGAAAAGTATATAAAGTATTAAAATACTGGTCCAATTCTAGAAACGGCTCATTACTACAACCAGGTGCAATTAAATTTGATTAGATTTTATACATGTATGTTTTGTTCTTATAGACGTTTTCATATCTGAAATTTTCTGATCCGCCTAAAATCCCCGTTGAACAGAATACTGCTGGACCCTCAAATTTGTAAGTATAAAGATATTTTATTCTTACAAGCAATACAGTTGATCAAAACATCTACAGAATTTTACGTCAAACCGATATTGCCGTGTCCTTAAAATCAGGTATTATCGAATTTTTCCCAAGGGAAGCTTATAGTATCGCTAACATTTTTGGTAATTATTTAGGTTACTAAACGAACCTTGAATTTTTATAGCTTCTACTAAAATTGCCTATCCGAATCTTATTTGCAGCGTGTAGTACCTACTTCTATATTTTGTTTTCACTTACTTTGTTAAGTTCCACTTGATCAAACGAGTTATAAATTATATAGGTATATATAATATACACACCATCGTTCGTGATCGAATACTTAAAATTTGTTCTTAATTCCACTAGATTTGTAAAATCTGCTTCCAATGTCTTTACCAAGTTCAAATTTGTAGGTGGTCCATCAAATGTCAAAGAAGTTACAATTATGCCAGCATTGAACTGTAAGCATTTTCTGACTAATGTGACTGTTCACAAAACATAAAGTACCAACAATAATTTATGGTCTCTATATCATAGAATCTATTATTTTTGTTAAGAAAAACCCCGATTTGTTTGAAAATAGCACAGGTATACATGGTTAAAAACAAGATTTAAAGACTAATATAATATAATTTAGCTACATAAAAAATGCTGATTTTTCCATCAAGAAAATTTTGAAATAAACTTTAAACAGTTAAAAGCAAAATTAAAGAAATTTCTTCTGAACAAAGCATATTATTGAACACAAGAGTTCCTAGAGTTAGGCAGTAAAATGTTTTTCTTTCTAGATATTGCAATTATCCTAGTTTAATGCAAACAAATGTTGTTGTACGTATATTTTTTTTGGCATATTCTACCTTATTCAGGAGATTATATCCGGAACAATAAAATATTATCTATCTATCTATCCTCAGCAAGTTCTAAGAATGAAGCCTGTAAGAAATATGTTTGGGTGCCTAAATCTACTATCATGTATATGTCTAACATCCATACATTTATGTAGTTTGTGATTCATTGTTTCAACTAAACTGTTTAATAATATGATAATCTATAGTTTGAAGTTGCTTAAGAATAGGCTAAAGATATGCATATTTATTGATTCCTTGTTTTATAGAAATATACATAACATGTTGAATTAGTTTCTCTACAAATGTACGTAGATTTATGAATAAAATGCTAAATATTTTTTCTATTTTTTATTAACCCCTAAAAACTGCACGCCAATGGCAAAGATGATTTCAACAGTAGACGCTAGGGTAACAGTGTTGTCGTTTTTTAAAGCGATCTCTTTCTAACTCGTTTATGTTTGGAAAAGATGTCTGATTGTAAACAAACGAAATTTATGAATGGAAAGTTCTGTCTCCCTTGTTTATATGTCTGTGGTCTTCACCGCAGATTCAATGTATTCTCGGTTTCCAAAGGACGAAAATGTTAGCAAACAATGGGAAAATGCTTATAAACGGGCAGATAAGGTCAACATAAAAAATGCGCGAATTTGCTCCAAACATTTTGATGAGGATTGCTACGAAAGGAACTTGAAATTTGAACTATTGGCTTATTTATGTAGAAATCGTGGAACTCTATCGTTATGTAAATCAGAAGTTGGTAAAAACGAGTACAGTTATTTGCCAATAAATATTATTTAATTTTGTCCACTGCCCAGTTTCAAGATCGAACCTCTCGCATGACTTTAAATAATAGTCTCCTTTCTTCCCACCTGTGGGAATATTGTCTAGAATGGTAGCAGCCGGCTGCAGCCGCATCTTCTCTACCTTCCAAAAAGTGTTGCTGCACTCCGACCACTTCTCATTTGCCACATCGAACACGTTCAGACTAAATCCATCTCACAGAGAACATACAATATTGTGTCTTCTCTCTGGTCAGATAGTGTTCTCTGCTCTATTCCTCCTTTCTTTAATACTACGACACTAAGGGAGATTGTGACTTTGCAGCCGTTTTTAGAATTCAAGCGGGAAATTTGAAAACAATTTTTGAATATATTTTTTTTATTTTCAAAATAGACTCGTAATTTTTTTGTATTTTCTTCATATATTTGAAAATCTAACTACGAAATAAAAATTGTTCAAAAAATTAGTCAAGTACCTATACAAAAAATTTACATATTGTCAATACAAGTGAAAATCATGAAATTTTTAAAGTTTAGAAAGTGAAGAAGGCATAAAAAACAGGCACAGGAATTACGTTGATTACTGCAATAATTTATGATAGAATTACAACAAATAGTATCTGCTATATTAATATGAAATTCAATAAATGTCCGTATAAGTCTCTGAAAAGTAATCGCTTACTTATCAGAAAGTTGACAGGTAATCAATAAGTTGTCTCTGTAATCAGTAAACAATAATGTAACATAAACAGACATAACCTTTTGATTCACCCCATACTATTATGGACATCTTTCATTTCGTTTACTACACAAGAGTACCATCAATGTTTACTGAGCGATTGGTAATCAGATAACTAGAAAAGAATATAGAATCGTTGCACTAATAACGCAATGGCTCGCAATGTTAGACCCTGCTGTAGTTTTTCTCATTTGTACTACTCTGATATATGCTTACCTCATTTTCTTCGAAAACTCTCCTCTGATTTTCAATATAATTCTAACACATATTAGAAACATGCCATAAATTAATCATTTGTATTTTTGAAGGAGATACATTTTACGAAATAGAAACTGATAACTAAAATAATTATAAAACACTTATATCAGAGCTTGCTATCTTTAATCTCGGAAGTCAGCCAATTCCCTTTTTGACCGTCGAACCCCGAATGGAGGAGGTATAAAATTCGACTGTGTGCTTTTTTCTGGTTTGTGCGCGCCTTTTATATAGTAATCGTACTCGGTTCATCCATGAGAGGAGGCTTGAGAAATGGTCCCATATTCATAAAAACGGAAATCCGAAATCTCCTTTCCTCCGAAAACCGTCCCCGAAGGGGGTGGGGGACAAATTTTCTCGAAAATCGAAAATCTGAGTTGGTATAATTAAAGATAGGACAATATCCAGAAACGTTTAAATTGAACATTTTTTCAAAAGAGTTACGGTTTCCGAGATAGAGGCATGTTAAACTCTCAAATACATATATGTATTTTTGCTATGTGTACTTAAAAACTATGAATCAAAACGTCAAAAAAATTCTTAATTTCTCGATTGGTCGAAAAGTCATTTTCCTTTAATATGTCAAAAATATTTCAAGACATAAAACTTGAGAAAATTCAATTCAGAAATGGGCGGAAAACTGCAGATAAAAATAAATGATCATTCAATTAATTCTTATTTATATGACTAGAAAATACATTTTGAATATTTCACCTTTTATGTAATGATAATTCATAGCTTCCAAATCCCAACAGTCTGTGTTTGTTTTTAATAAAGGTTCTCCTTGCACATTCTGAATAAGATTTCTCGGAGACAAACTATCTCCATCAATGACACCAGATATTGTTTTCGTTTTTCTATATCATGCTTGATCCGAGCTATGACAGAATTGAAGACCTAAGATAAATAATAATTCATTTAAATTCTTCTCTCCTAGATACTGAATGTTTAAAAAAAAACTTTGATTCAATCACTCAAATAAGTAGCCATATTTAATCGATTCATAATATCGAGGAAGACTTACTTGCAGTTCATTGGGAACTACCAAAAGGAAATACAAATACTCTATACAAAATTTACATTTAGCGTGATTTACCTCCAGAAAATGAGAACAGGCATGGAGTACATCAGTCAAAACAAATAACTCTGATGCACGTAGTAGATATCGGACCTTTACTTCAGTTATGAGCAGTTTGGACGTGTAGAAGTAATGGATCAGTGCCGTTAGAGCTTCATGATGCACTCCGTCCAATATTCGAAAACATCGAATAAAGGAATAAAATGACAAATGCCATCATGTAAATACTTTGTTGAACTATATTTTTTAACAACATAAAAATAACTTCATTATTATGCGGCATCATCTTTTCGGTGATTACATGCAGATCATATCAGTAGGTACATTGACTGTCTTTTAATCAAAATATATTTATAAAATGAAATGTAATGCTTACTTCTGCATTCTCTCCATTATCTCGATCGAAGGATGAGTTTGAGACAATTTTATTGATATAAGTGGTTCCTTCACTATTTTTTTCAATAAACAAACATTTCCCATCTGGTAGATCAACGGATAAAGGTCTGAGGTCTGAAATATACAAATACCAAAATGAAGTCTCTGATAACAAAAATATTGCAACAAAATCAATTTACCTTATCTTGGAAGCATTCATGTCTAAGCCAAAAGTTACACCGGTAATAGATAACAGATGCTGTGATTATACGGAGCCCTAGACTGAGAGAAGTGGTTTTGATACTGATTTTCCAGATTAATGAGGTTATGTAACGTACGTGCAGTCAGAATTTAGTTAATAATTATTATAATTTATTATTAAGGATTTAGTTTAAGAAAGCGTGTTTCCAACATTTAAGAAAAATCGATATTACTTGATTAACTGAGTCAACGGACAACCATAGACTAAACTAATACATAGATAAACTATTTATATACGGACTACGGACACCAGTTGTAAATCAAATGTAGTGAAAACCTGAATCGATTGAAATCAGTTCCTAACAATTAGCTGTGGTAGTAAGTCTCTGGTAGTAATAATTACAAAGAGAGAAAGCTTAACATCTGAAGATGAAGTCTAAAATTCACCTAACCTTAATCCAACCAAAGTTAGTAATAGTGAATTAGCATTCTTATTATTCTTATTTTCAAATTTTCCAATAGCAAATGTCGATCGATATCGATTCAGCTTGTTGGAATCTTTGAATTTATCTATAGAACTGTATATCAACAATACAGGATAATATGAGGGTAAGTCAAAAATACAAACTAATGCACTAAAATCAACATCCGCAATCATAACATTGTATTTATTTTCAATTACGCATAATAAACCTAGTATCAGTAGACTCAGTGAGAAGAATACTATTGATTTCTGAAGCTAAAATAAACTGAGAAAGAAATACTTACATATTGCAACATAAACACATCAAACTACCTGAAAGTACCGATCAGAGAAAACTTGGAGGTATGTTTTCTCTGGAGAAAACATACCTACCGAATACTACCGATCCACCACCACCACTTTCTACGGGATTCACACTCACAGCCGAGCAGCCAGAGAACACTACGACAACAGTATAAAGTATAATTCTTTTTGTGCTACTGCTACGACACTTCCTACCAGAGATAACATACAATAATTGTATGTTCTCTCTGTTTATTTATCTCCGTGATGTCGAAGGAGGTAGGTGTTCTCTGTGTCGAACGGATCGAATCATAGATAAATTCCGTTGGATCGAATGATCAAATGCTTGTTACCAAATAACGGCCGTGTAGGGTTGTAATCTTCATCTGTGGTTGTATTTTTTTAGTGAGATGTTTTAAAATTTTAATTGCATCCATGTTGTCGCCTTCAAGAATTTCATATACTTAACAATGTTTATCGTTATTATCTCAAAAACAGGAACACGCAAATTAAATATTTCATATTTCTGAAAAATGTAATCAACACGCAACACACATTACATAATTTTGAATATCAAGAACATGAGTCCATAGTATAAAAACATATCATGCATGGAAAGTAAAATAGCTGCGAAGGTGTGAAGAATAAGTTGAACTCAATAATAAGGCTGTTCGAGCAGTAGTTGGGGACGGTTTGATAACTGTTTAAAATGCGCATGTGCGGTATGAAACAGTTTGGGATTTTGTTCTGCTCGAACACCAAACTGCAGTTGGCAAACTACCTCTTCTACTTTCTTACAATTTCGTTGTCATAGAACAAATGACTTTGCCGATAGATATGTTTTATGACCAAAGATAAGAGAGAACATCAATGAAAGACTGATGGACAAAACACAAACCAGGGTTTAGTTTAGGACTGTGGTAGTATTCTCTGAAAGGGATTTCTCCAACAACAGAGAACACTATACTCTAAGAAGACGAAGACGCTTCAACTGCGCCGTCTCAAACTGAGTCCGGACTAGTTTGGAAATCGTCAAACTGCTGCTCGAACATCTTACTAGTACTTGGGAATAAATTATTCATCGTAAATTGAAGTGCGCAGGCGTCTGACGCTTTGGGACTGGTTTGAACCGCTGCTCGAACACCCTTACTATTTAGTGACAGTTAAACCTTGAAACAAAGGATATTTAAAGATCTTTAAAATTTAGGTTTTATGGCCTAAAATGAGTAGAAGTAGAAATGTAAAAAAGAATCAAGTAGTTCAAGTAGTAGTTTTTCAATTCAATTTTAAATCAGTGTGTTACACTGTTACTATGTCTTTCAATATCATCAACGTTGAAGAGTTTTTTGACAAACTTGGTAAGAATTTTTATAAAAATTTTAAGAATGAAATATCTTTATGTCCCTGATTTTTCATAGAGAGAGAAATCAAAGAGTTGCGTAGTAGAAGAACTGTAAGTGACACCGCCGGCAATAACAATAACCCTGCTGAGGCAACGCATGATGGTGAATCCAAAAACCAAATATTTAAAACATTGGGAGAATTTATGAAGTCAAGGAAATTTGATAGAGAGCTGACACTGTCGGATCTAGAAGAATCTGTCCTTCATAAAATATGCCAAATATATTTTAATCCTTTAATGAAGGACGTTAATAAACTAAAACTTGAAGTTGCTAATAAAAAGAGAGAAATCGCTGAATTAATTCAACGTGTAAATAATATAGAAACAGAAAATTATTATCATAGTAACAATATAAAACTTGTGAATAATCTAGGGGCATTTCAAGTTAAGAGATGTATATCGTTTGAAAACGAAGATCATTTAAATAAGAAGAAAACAAATCAGTCAGCATAATAGAAAGCTGCAATAAAAATGTAAATAATGATCATGTATGTTATTCAATAGATTTTAAGATGAACTGTGCTCTCCTCTTATTTTAATCGATCAGTTTGACTCAGAGAAAAACACTTCATATATTTTATCTCATGACTTCCTCCAAGTTTCGCTACTCTAGTCGTAAACTTTAGTCTAAGCTTTATAGATAAGAGATGTTGCGTTTATACTCTAAGCATATTCCTTGCATAGAAAGCATGCTCTTACAAGTTGTTTTAATATTTTTAATTGTAACTTATGTATAAACTTCCCAACAGTTCATTAAGATTCAATCAAAACTTGTTTTACATTATGTTCACTATATAAAGTATGCATTACATCTTTGTAAGTTTATGGGTGTAGTTCAATAGACTTTTGTAAAAATATTACCGAGTATCGAGAAAAATCAGCAGAATGTTGGATTATAAACATAAATGGTTGTCAAGTTCTGTTTTGTCAGAGTTTTCGTGGTCGCAAAAGTGTCTCTAACAAGTCTTCACGACTAGTTATTACTTATATAGCCAAAGAAAACACTACCTCCAATCACATAGTTCTCAATGTAGCCAGGACCAATGGCTGTTTAATAGCTATTGTAGTTTATGGGTTAGCGTTAATTTTGTGTGATGATTTCAAGATACAAAACACTACAATTATTGTGTTTATAATAATAATAATAATATGCTTTTATTCATCACATTCAGTGGTTTACAATTTTAAAGGTTAACAAGTATGATGAATGGGCGGAGTTCAGCTATTAGAGCTACTTTGAAACCCAACCTGGGACGTACACACTAATCTATAAAATCTGTTACCAGTCACATACCTATTAAATACATAAGTATATATAAACCTTCAAATATAATTTATGTATGTATACATAAAAACAAGTTAATATATTGGGTTAGATACAAGTATAGATATAAACTAGTAATTTTTTATTTCTTATATATAAGTGACAAAATGTTTTAATAATGAAAGTTTTAGTACGTAGACGTCATTATACATGTACCAAAAATCAATGCAAGAGTCATCAGAATAGTAAACACATCATTACCTTGTTCCGAGGACGACTTTGAAATGTTTTTTTAAAATTTCTCAAGCTGAAGTCTTTGAGTTCATGTGGTAGGCATTGTTTAGTGGTATTTATTGCGCGAATCATTCTTTCGTGACAAGAAAAACATTTTCTCATTTGATTCATTTTCAATCAACCTGAGTCCTTAATGAATAATGAAGTTTCCTTTTTTTATCGATTGATTATAAAAATTTAAGCGAAATAAAACAAAAATGTTAAAGAATCAATTCAAATTTATCTCTAAAAATTAAATAGTTATAGGACTTTGAATAGATGCAGCGCGTTATTCGCCGAGTTCGTACAGATTTATTAATTGTGTAGTCACTTATGCCGTTCAAGTCGTATTTTAGTTATTACATATTATTATATTGTATTGTCCCCATGTCAAAGCACGACAGTTAAACATCCCAATGAATTGTTTTTTCGTTTACCAAATAATATAATAACAAGGAAAAAGTGGTGCAAACTAATGAAGCGTGATTTAATTTGATTGATAACACTTTCCACCTTTCCTTCGTTTTCATCCCAAAACCAACGTGCAATGATAAAATGTTCACTTTTCACTTTATGTTCGAGAGCGATTCTGTATTTAACTGTGCATTTAGAGCCCTCACAAAATAAACAAATAAAATAAAAAAGAAAAGAACGACTTTACTTAAACACAAACGGAGCAAGAGCCCTGACGCGACTGTAATCAGACTCAGTCCTGTTGTTGTACTGTATTGGGGACGGAATCCAGATTGAACATCTGTCATAAAATTAGTCATACTTATATATGTCGTTACCTCTTCTTTAATTATCATTTCGAACGCTTTCGAGAGAGTTGGAAGAATGCGGATTGGTCTTAAAGCACACAATTCAGTTGGATTATTGCGTTTTGCTAAAGGTCTAACTTAGGCATGTTTCCATTAGATATAATAGAGAAGTTAAAAATTATATGTAATTTGCTCCAATATCTGAGGTACAATCAAATATAGCATACTTAAAGAGATTCTATCAGACCCTACAGCATGGCTTTTGATTCTATTGAGGTATTTTGAAACAGTTTCCGAACCCACGACACTAAATTTGAAACAAGGATGAAATATTCATTTGGTGGGTTCAAGTTTTTTAGTTGCGGAGGAATTTCAGGTATATTTTTATCACGAAATACTTCAAGTGATCTCAGGGTATTTCAAGTATTTTTGGAGTTGATTGTTGAGATCGCCGAATATGACAAATATTTTCAGGAAGATAACTAATTTAACGAAACCAATCAATACCACGGTCACAGCTTACAAGCCTGTGCCTCTGTTATATCACAGTATAAACAAACATATCAAAACTGAACGAACTTATACAAATGACATTTGATTAACAAAACGCTTGTGGTATTTCTATCCATAGAAAAAATAAATACTGAATTTTATCTCGAAATCATCATTCATCATTAATAATGGTCTTTTCCACAGTAATGTCTGATTACCAAATTACCCAACTAAGAACCTGACAAATTGTGGGTAGTGGTGAGTCTAATGAGGGAAGAGACGGTCTACTCAATTTATACAATAATACATTTTTGATCCCTAACAATTCATTGGTCCACATTTTCCAGCGACTGCGTCTTAGATGGCGCTCACATCAATGATTTAAAAATTGCAGGAATATTCAAAATATCGTGTCATTTAATAATAATTGATGATAAGAAGATGCGTTCACAAAAATTGCTGTAATACATTCTAAGGTATTACAGCAATTTTCGCCTTGAATAAAACTATAATTAGAATAATGAAAGTTTTATTAATACAATAAATCCAAATTACAAAAAACAAATCATTCGCGAAGAACTTCATATATCAAATAAAAATTACGTACAATTACAAAAATTGGGTGCTTCCCATACAAATGCACATTAATTTACATTTACCATTCTAACTTATGAATATCTATACATTCATAATTGAATACCAAGGCTTCTTCAGAATTGTATCGTCCTATTTTGGTGGATAGTGGGTTTATTCTACGGTCGTATGTTCGATCCAAAACTTGCTAAGATCTGCAAAGGATACCTTCTCGTTCATCATCCATTTTGTGCTCTAATTTTCCGAGTTTCTACGTAAATCTGTGAATATATATGAGTGTACCTGTGTCAACAATGATTTTGTTGCCATCTCTGTTGAAATTGGTGTCCTCTTTGGCAAATTCGCCTCGTTTGTGAGCATTGTGTTTCAGACTGTTTGTAATGTTTGTCTTTTATATTCCCCAGCCAAGATTTCATCTTCAATGACCATGTCTCATGTTTCACAGACATGTTCGATGCCTTATAAAGATGGATAATTTCGGTTGGCAGAGTTTCTACATATCACTAAATCTTGTTCTCGCTATTTCGATATCTCTGCTATTCTCTTTTAAGTGGTCCAGTTGCATATTTACATCCTTACCTATACAACAACTTCTATAAATGCTTTGTACTTTGGATGGAATCACAGTTGTTAGAAATGTTCTTCTGAAGTTGTACTAAAAACAAGTATTCTAGTTATTGAGTTGTTTATCTCCAATTCCAATGTGATACTTACTTGAGTTAAGGGGTTAATTAAGTAATGTATGTGATGTCGGTAGATTGTAGATACTGATTCCGCCAGGGCAGGGACTACCATGTCATCTGCGTACCTAATTCTAATTGAAATACTTGCAGTTATCTATCATCTAGATCTAGATTGTTATTTACCTGAAGATAAATTTGATTTAATCATTTGCATATAAATATATTTTCAGTTATTCTTGTATACACATTATAATAAGCAATATAATAATGCAAATACTCACCAGATTAACTTGATGTTGATTTACAGTTGTATTCTTATGATGAACATAATTTAAAAATATATAAAAATAATTTAAAAAAGTTTTCCGTTCAAAAAATCTATTAGGGTGAAAATTGCTCGAGAGAACTGATGAAAACTTAGTGTTACATACACACATTCAAACAACCCGTTATTTACAAGATTTATACGATATTTTTTTCTTTTCACCAATAAAAGAAAAAATTCGTATTATCTATGTCTTTTGGAACTGAAAAAAAAAGTTATCATTAGAAAACTCACCAAAACCAAAGAAGCTCATTACAGAATATTTAACAACCATAAAACAACTTTTATGAACAGTTATTTTGAGAATGTTACGTCGCTTAATGATTTTTTTTGTTCTATTGTGGACTATAGAAAAATGTATATGAATGGAAACATTTAAAGTATTTTGATTTATTTTTTGTGTCTGTCAATTTGAAATTCACGCTATTCAATATATATCGGTGATAGATAATATTGAGCCTACTATTCTCCAATATGAAATACTCTTGGTGCTCTAGCTACCATCACATGTAGTTTTTGCTTCAAACAATTCTGTAAAATATGCTGAAGAGACCCATCCCAATTAAAATCATCGTATTTACAAAAATAAGCGACACATTCCACTATCTGCGACCATTTATTACGATTAAATGCCATACCCATATTGTGTTTAATATTTATCCATGCTGATATTTCTATCTACAAATAATACATGTGTTTTTATCATCCATTTTTCGTTATTAAAAATTAATTTATTAGTAACGCGAAAATAGAATTTTGTACTAAAATATATGAGATATGAGTATGATGGGGTATTCCTCATGTTCCGAGAGTCATCCCAAATCCGCCATAATTATTGTCATATTGTGTCATGTGCAGAGAACACGAACACTCTTGTGACTCTTGTGCAGAGAACACTACATTCAAGATAATGGTAACACCCAACATTTCTTTCTCTCTAAAAACATCTCTACAAGTAAACAATATAATCGAAGACACATTGAAAAAGGTTATAAACAATATCCCACTTTATAGTTCAAAAAAAATATCAATAAGGCTTTCGTCAAGTTTTCATATCTTAAACCAGAGAACAGAATCTCTGTTCTCTGCTATAACATCATAGTTAACGTAAGTGATTTACACCGTATAATCGAATATACTGTCAATTTTAATTAAAAATATAAATTTAATCATTTCTGCTTCTGATACGTAATATGAGAGAGTGAATGTAAAGCATGAATATAAAAAGATTAGTTGATGATATACACAAAAATCGTAGCAAAAATATATTCTAATTTGAATTGGAAAGCGGGATAAAACAAATATGGCGGACTTCGGATGAGGTGCGTCAACTGAACGAAAACGCGTCCATCAGTGTAAGATACCTGGTCTTATTGTACCATGTGCTCGAACACCAACTGCAATTTGCAAACTACCCCTTCCAGTTTCTTACAATTTCATCGTCATAGAGCAAATGATTATACCGATAGATATGTCTTATGACCAAGGATAAGAGAGAACAATGAAAGACTCATGGACAAAACACAAAACCAGTGTTTAGTGCGCCTGTCTCAAACTGAGACCGAACTAGTTTGGAAATCGTCAAACTGCTGCTCGAACATCTTACTAGTAGTTGGGAATCAATTATTTCATCGTAAATTGAAGTGCGCAGGCGTCTGACGGTTTGGGACTGGTTTGAACCGCTGCTCGAACACCCTTATGGTGAACTCAAATTTTTCTGTTGTCTGTGGTACGTGACATGATACTATGATACAAAGATATTATGCAAAATAACCGTCTCAATTTCGTCCAGTCGGCGCATTGACGTCAAGGAGGTCAGAAGGTATAGAGGTAGCATTGGTTTAGAGTGCATTGCGTGGTAGTGAAGCCACCTGGCGTATAGGTAACCCGCGAAGTATGAACATTGCTCATAGCAGTGAAAAATGAGATGATTTGCTTTATCCTTCCGCTGATTTATAAGTAATAAGTCCATTCGTCAGGCCTTCGTAAAAGTGGTGAGAAAACCTAAGCAAGACAATATACGCCAGTGCATTTGTCCAATAAGGTTTTGCAATAATTTTCAAATTCCACTATTTTTGAAACCCTCAATGGCCACGTTTTCGAGTAACATCCCTTAGATAATCATTTATTTTCGTTAATAAAGATAATTGCGGCCAAATATGTAGGTATAAGATTTCATTTTATTGCAATAAATGTTATAGATTTTTCTGAAATTAGGAGGCAGTTTTAAAGTAAGTTAATTTTGTTTAAAGGACATTAATGTGTTGTTTATTTTGTAAAATCATGTGAGTTTCTTTTTTTGCGGATTTAGGTAGTAATTAATTTTATAAGTATCGTATATAAAATTTATATTATAAGATTGTAGGTGGTACTCTAAACGATAATACAATAAACGCTGTGAATTTTTTGGGTCATTTCTCTTCCTTATAGCAAGCAAAAAAGCAGAACATCAGCAAAACTGATGATTTTCTTGCAAGTTCCCTTTGTTAACGTCCGCACCAGTCTTCATACTTGACGGGTTGCCTAAATTCCGCGCGGCTTCACTTTATAACTCAAGTACTCCCTCCGTATTTTCTATCCTACTTAATTGACGTCATGAGGTTAGTAGAATTTGAAATTAACGGGGCAAGATATAGCTATTTGCGCTTTTAAGTTGCTTTTAGTAGAAATAAGAACTTTTTAAATGAACTATTTTATATAATATGAATAGTGTACACATTATTATAACTTTTTCTACAGTTATAGTACGTATCTAACAAAGTAATATGGCGATGATGTGAACCTATATTTCAACATGTTAATAAAATTTGCCAAAAAAATTATACGATATGAAAAATTATGTTAAGCCCGCTGCAGACGGAGTATGTTTTGCTGCATGATTGCTTGCTTGTTTTGCTGCACGGTCCGATTAATGCTGCCGCGCATGGTGTGCTGATGGCTCCCATGCTTGTGTTGGCTTCACACTATGCAGGCCATCATGCATGTAAAATGACAGTACCGAGAAATATGACTGTGACAAATGATACAAAATATTGATCATTCTAATCAAGCTCTATTTTTAATCATTGTTACAACAGAGAAAAGGTCCCAACAATTAAAATAACATGTTGTTTTGTGTGTGTCCGACAAGGCACGATGCATGAAAACAATCACCAAAAATAGCACCGGTTCTATCATCAAATCATGCACGATTTCAAGCAACCAACCGTGCACGCGATGTCATTTTCTCACACGGAAGCATGCACAGCACCAAGCCTAGCTCCCATCAAGGAAACATGCAGCAAAAAATACTCCGTCTGCAGCGGGCTTTAATTGTGTACAAATCATTCTTAGTATTAAATATTCTATTTAAGAAAAAAAACAATTGATGAAGACGGTCCAGCAGACGATGTTTGTCGTTTGATCAACTGCTCTTCTATATTTGAAGTTGTTTTTCCAAAACCACAGTCCTCAGTTAATATTTATAAATTTAATCTAATCTGATCAGATGACAACAAGCCGACGCAAGCAAACCAATTGAAAATTGCGCGTGCGCGTAATTGTGGAGACTGTCAGAAAGTTGAACTTGAATGAACTTCTTGGGTATTTGGAGATTCGGCGATTTTGACGTCTCTCGCTATGGTCACGTAAACATTTCAGCCAGTGACGTGAATCTCCAAATACCCGAATCCCCAATGCAAAAAAGGAAGCCTAAGGGTGGATTTTCATGGATCCGTCGGTACGTCGATCTGATATAGCTCAATGTATCCGATGACGGAAGAAGTTAAAATTTAACTTTTGTCCGATATCGGATTCTCTTCAACCTCACTTTTCTGACAGTTGCCTGTTGCTTGTGTTGTTTGAATTTCAAGTTTTTTTTGTTTATTATAAAGTTATAAATACGAAATGACGAAAAACAAATAATATTAAACTTTTATAAATTTTGCTTATAATCAGAAAATAAAAAATTGGTAAATCAAAAAGATTGTGGATCAGAAACATTTTTAAATGCAGAAAACAACAGGGCGCTTATCATAATTTATTAAATGAACTGAGACTAGCTGATATTGAAAAGTATTTTAATTATCTGAGGATGTCCAGTGAATATTTTGATAATTCACTGAAGTTAGTGGGACCCATAGATAAGAGATGTTGCGTTTTGGTGGGACCTAGGGAAGACAAGACCATCGTGGTAAACAAAATTGCACCCAAGCCACAAAAACAAACTAGTGTTTGCTTTCTGACCATAGCAACAGAGACTCTGATAGCAAGTAGCAATCTGATTTTTTTTTTCGTAATGAAATCAATGTTGCCAGATTGAAACATTACAAAAGGTGAATAGGTCAAATGTTCTTGTATAAGACAGAAAAGGCGTGCAATATGACGAAAATATATGTATAACCCTAATAATACTTGGTTTTATTTTAGTACATTTCTGTTTTTGCCAGAAAAGCATGAATTCTACAACTGTGAATAACCATCAATGGTTTCTTATACCGTATTTAATAAAACATCTAGCAACAATGTATATACATTCAGACTTGTCGTATTGTCGGATGCATGAGCATGTCAAAACGTCCGAAAAATTTAACCAATTAACCAATGAGAAGCTGAATTTTACAACCAATGGGAGCTCTGACGTATCGACGTACCAACGGATCCATGAAAATCCGGCCTAAGCCTATATATCTTCTATTAGTAAAAGTTTTCGTAATGTTATATGTTACTATTGATGCTGGTAATTTTGAAGTTGTGTCTACAACAACAAACTACAACAGCCATTATTTATCATTATTTCTTAACGCTTTATCATAAAAATGTTATGTGGTCTGTTCCATGCATTTGAACTGGAAGCTGTCAAGAGGGTAAATAATCTGCATTTAGGGAAGGAAAATAATCATCCCCTCAGATTTAGTATAAATGCCTTTAATTTACCAGGGTGAAATTTTCTAACATGTTGGGTTAAATTCGAATATGTTGTAATAATAATATAATACATAATACTAGATTATTAGTTAACAATCAAGATGCGATAGAATGGTGGTACTGCAAAGACTATAGCAAAGAAGATAGATAATACATATAAGTGTACATCGTATAGTAAATTTGAGGCGAAAACCGAGTGAGCTTCGTTAACCAAGTGACGAGGGCGCTACCGTCAAAAATGAGTATTTTGTACAATAATTCAACATTCGGCTATCAGGCGACCAGAAACGGCTATAGGTACTTATGTGTTCTAGCGGGCAGCGGGCTGGTGATTGCCGTTGAGAGACTCTAGGAACACATAAGTACCTATAGCCATTTCTGGTCGCCTGATAGTCGAATGTTGAATTATTCTACAAAATACTCATTTTCGACGGTAGCGCCTTAGTCACCTGGTTAACGAAGCTCGCTCGGTTTTCGCCTCAAATTTACAAAACGATGTACAGGGTGGCCAGATAAGAATGCAAAGTGCCGTATCTCGGGAGCTATTCATCATAGAGACCTGCAGTAAAAAAAGTTTTGACTAAAGTGACCAATAGAAGATCATGGAAAATATTTTCAGATTTCCAAGATGGCCATAAGGGGGCGTATCCGCCATGTTCAACTTGTATAGTGATTTTAACTAGTAAATGTACCAAAAAAATATATGGTTTTTAAAGCTAAGCTTAATTTGAGAATTTTCGTTTAGAACTAATTGACGTATCTGTTGAAATAAAGTGGTGGGGGTGATTCAATGTTCTTTTAAATAAACAGCTGTAACTTCTTAACGAATGAACGGATTTTAGCAAGCTTAGTCTTGTTGGAAAAATAGTTTATTGCTCCATCAAATCCATCTTACTCGTAATATGTGTATTTCTTAGTGATGCCACTAGAGTGCGTTTCTCTATATAATTACATAAAATTGCTAAATTCTCTTGAAATTAAATGCAATATGACATTTTTATCATAAAAATGTAGTGAAAGGATACTGAAATAGGCTAGTGAAAACTACATCTCAATATCTTATTCCGAGACAAAAATATCGATGAATGAAAATTTTGTTATAATACAATTTTCGAGAGACGCTATTAATCCGATATTTAGTTTTATTTATCTGTCTTTTTTTGAGATTTAGTCATAAAATTTCATAATTTTATCATTTTTAATCATGTTATCTCTGGTTGTTGGGGAATTTGGTAAACAATATCTTTTAATCGAACTGTGAACTATCTCAGAGCGCAAGGGTTGAAGCGCAACTAGAGCACTGTATAGATGTGTATTATCACCGCCCACCATTATGTGCCCTAACTGTCACCAACTGTCACGTCAGTGGTATAGGTTATACACATGATACAAAGATATGATATTGCGCATTCTGGGCGGAGCCTAAATCTACGCGTTGACGTCATGTGGTTAGCTTGTTCGTACGATGTAGCTCAACTCTCATTTGATTTGTTTGTCGGTGTGAGGTTGTGCTTCTGTTTATTGCTTTATTATATTTAAATAATTATCAAAATGCGTTGTGCCATAGCTGGATGCCACACAGACTATCAGTCTTCACGGTTTCCAAAGGACGAAAATGTTAGCAAACAATGGGAAAATGCTTATAAACGGGCAGATAAGGTCAACATAAAAAATGCGCGAATTTGCTCCAAACATTTTGATGAGGATTGCTACGAAAGGAACTTGAAATTTGAACTATTGGCTTATTTATGTAGAAATCGTCGATTTCTGAAACCTGAAAAATAATTAAAACTAACTCTACCGTTATGTAAATCAGAAGTTGGTAAAAACGAGTACAGTTATTTGCCAATAAAAATTTTCATATGCTACCAAAGGAATTAAAAATATTAAACATTAGTAAAAAAGAACTACTAAAAAATGGTTATTATCAATCAAAAGTATAACTGTATGATTCTCAGTTAAGGATACTAAATATGTCATATATATGTACTATGTACTATAATTCTAGATGTAAGTTATGTATATACTTTGCTTTTTTTAGTATATAAATACACTAGGCTTGCGTACAGACTGCTAGAAGTATCTGCAAAAATTAAAAGAATGAAAAAATCTCACACAAAAATTTGTAACCCCTACACCTAGTTCAATAAATTATTCGTTGATTTAAAATTTGAAAGAATTTCGCTGCTATAGAACAAATATAATTGGAACTTACTGGGAAATGACCTAGGAGTAGTCATATAAGGAAAACTTGTCCAAGAATCCGTCTCCGGTGAGTAACATTCCACAGAACACAAATATTAAAAAAGACTGTTATTTTACAGATATTAGGAGTTGGTTGATGCGAAATATAGTGAAACCATATAAATAAAAGCAAACAATTGAATTATTTAACCCTAAACAGGTCACAGTGGTGGAACTTAGGCGTAAATTTTTCCGTTCATTGCACAAATGTCATGTCCTCATGTCCCGTCCAACATATCATTTAATTTTGTCCATTCCCCAGTTTCAAGATCGAACCTCTCGCATGACTTTAAATAATAGTCTCCTTTCTTCCCACCTGTGGGAAGATTGTCTAGAATGGTAGCAGCCGGCTGCAGCCGCATCTCCTCTACCTTCCAAAAAGTGTTGCTGCACTCCGACCACTTCTCATTTGCCACATCGAACACGTTCACACATCTCTCTTCTGTGTCTGAACCACCAATCTGTAAATTATCTCCAGTTGAATTTTATTAATTTATAAATGAACTTGACATTAATGGATTTCAATATAAAGTGATGTTCAGATCATATTAGGTAGTCCTAACATACCAAAAATCACATTATGCAGGTTAAATTTCTCTTAGAATTTAAAATTTAATCAATTTAAATAATTGTAATTTCATACCCATTATCACGTGACTGCGAACGCCTATCAAAATCGACCAAGATAGTGACGTAGTAATCAAGTCGATGAACAAATCTATCTCAGAGAGAACATACAATATTGTGTCTTCTCTCTGGTCAGATAGTGTTCTCTGCTCTATTCCTCCTTTCTTTAATACCATGGGACACTAAGGGAGATTGTGACTTTGCAGCCGTTTTTAGAATCCAAGCGGGAAATTTGAAAACAATTTTTGAATATATTTTTTTTATTTTCACAATAGACTCGTATTTTTTTTGTATTTTTTTCATTTAATTGAATATCTAACTACGAAATGAAAATTGTTCAAAAAATTAGTCAAGTACCTATAAAACAAATTTACATATTGTCAATACAAGTGAAAATCATGAAATTTTTAAAGTTTAGAAAGTGAAGAAGGCATAAAAAACAGGCATAGGAATTACGTTGATTAGTGCAAAAATTTATGATAGAATTACAACAAATAGTATCTGCTATATTAATATGAAATTCAATAAATGTCCGTATAAGTCTCTGAAAAGTAATCGCTTACTAATCAGAAAGTTGACAGGTAATCAATAAGTTGTCTCTGTAATCAGTAAACAATAATGTAACATAAACAGACATAACCTTTTGATTCACCCCATACTATTATGGACATCTTTCATTTCGTTTACTACACAAGAGTACCATCAATGTTTACTGAGCGATTGGTGATCAGATAACTAGAAAAGAATATAGAATCGTTGCACTAATAACGCAATGGCTCGCAATGTTAGACCCTGCTGTAGCTTTTCTCATTTGTACTACTTTGATATATGCTTACCTCATTTTCTTCGAAAACTCTCTCCTCTGATTTTCAATATAATTCTAACACATATTAGAAACATGCCATAAATTAATCAATTGTATTTTTGAAGGAGATACATTTTTCGAAATAGAAACTGATAACTAAAATAATTATAAAACACTTATATCAGAGCTTGCTATCTTTAATCTCGGAAGTCAGCCAATTCCCTTTTTGACCGTCGAACCCCGAATGGAGGAGGTATAAAATTCGACTGTGTGCTTTTTTCTGGTTTGTGCGCGCCTTTTATATAGTAATCGTACTCGGTTCATCCATGAGAGGAGGGTTGAGAAATGGTCCCATATTCATAAAAACGGAAATCCGAAATCTCCTTTCCTCCGAAAACCGTCCCCGAAGGGGGTGGGGGACAAATTTTCTCGAAAATCGAAAATCTGAGTTGGTATAATTAAAGATAGGACAATATCCAGAAACTATTTATATACGGACTACGGACACCAATTGTAAATCAAATGTAGTGAAAACCTGAATCGATTGACATCAGTTCCTAACAATTAGCTGTGGTAGTAAGTCTCTGGTAGTAATAATTACAAAGAGAGAGCCCTTTGTGAGAAGTTCTTGAGGGGAAGATTATGTTGAGTGTAGATTTTTTTCAATGAAACTAAGAGTCCACTATCAAATTAAAACATAATCATGAAAATCGGAGCACGTTTACTACTTTAAGATGCGCGAACATCCATTCAAAAAAACATGCAGACAAACAAACAGTCGACTTGTTACCTGCTCCGTTTGGTTTGTCGGTCAAAAGTAACTTATTTTACTATAGCAACCATATTACTTATATCATGTGTTTTATATAACAATGATAAGAACAATATTCACTGTATGTAAATTTTCTTTCAGTTCAGCAAAAAAAAACGTAATATGATGATGGCAATGAGAAAAAATATGTAACTTACGACTATAATAGTTGTAATTTCCAAGTATTAATAGGCTTGCTGTAAGTGCTTCAATTAGTACAGTAACCATTGAGGTTTTTCATAATTTAATTTTTCTTTGGTGACCAGACAATAACTGACATCGTAAAATTGAAAATAAATAAAATACGATTGCTCCTTACAAAATTGATTATTATCTATAGAAAATTATTTTTTGTACAACAGTCAAAAAACTTTCTTCATCTCTATTGATGCATAAATGTTTACTTTTTTCGCTGCCAAAATATTCACAAAATAAATATGAAATATTACTTTGCAATTATTAATTAATTATTCATCATAAAACAATTTCATTTATTGGAATAACAATTGATAGTAAAGATTGATTTATCAGATATTTTAATTTGTTTGGAAGAAGATGGACAATTCAATATTTTTTTAGATCTAACTATCTTCTATTTATGCTTCTGCTACAGATACAGTATGGTTGTTCGAGCAGTAGTTTGGGATGGCTTGATAACTATTTAAAATGTGCATGTGCAGTCTGAAACAGTTTCCAAGTAGTTTGGAGTTTTGATTTGTTCGAATGCCAAACTGCAGTTTACAAACTACCCTTTTCACTTTCTTAAGCCCGCTTGACATGAAGCAATAGAACATGCAACGCCATGCAAGACGCAATTTTTATTGCATGAAGGCATGCGCAGTTGATACCCAGCTGATCGACTTCTGCAAGGGCTTGCCGTTGCAACTTTATCGGTTTGGTGCCATTTGTATTGCATGAAAAGTTGCAATTCTAGGGAGAAATTTAGTTACTTTTTGTTTACCAACCAACCAAATGTCACTTCTCAGGCAGGATTATCATTTGACAGATTGACACATTTGTGTTTAGTTTTGGCTTGAGCATATTCGTTATTTTCATTGTGGTTTATCGTTTTTCTGTCTGTTTTTATTTGTTTATTCTTGAGATGAAGAAAGTTCCGTGTGGAAAGTAAGTACACATTTTTTTTTTCAATATCACTTCTCTGCATATATATATTTATCTATACTCTTTTTACATTATTTTGCTGAGTTATGTGGTAGAATAATCCTCAATATGCAATAAACAACACAAAAATATTTTTTAGGTCTGGTTTTGAGATTGGCCGAGAGCAGCAACAACAATGTTGATTCAGCTGTATGAGCAACATCCATGCTTGTATCTGACAACAAGTGCTGACTATCACAATAGAAACATGAGACAGGTGGCTCTTGAGAAGATCGTCACTGCATTCAACCAAAGAAACCTGACAAGTCTGGTGGTTGATGACATTAAAAAAAAATTCATGGTCTTAGGACGCAGTTTTTGGCAGAAATGCAAAGAATAAGGAAGAGTGAGACATCGGGAACATCCACTGACAGTGTTTATACACCCAAATTGTGGTGTTTCGAGGAACTTTTGTTCCTGCAACAAGGAACAGTTGTAGTGGAAAGAGGGACCTCGAACCTATCTTCCGGCTCAAGTACTGCAACAAGAACAGAAATGTCACAAGGACTTCCAGAAAGTGTAAGTGCATACTATTGTTAATATTCATGAAAAAGTGTTTCGAATTTCCATTGTCTTTATACTTATTTAACACTTCCATTGTCGTTATTTTTATTTATTTCACAAAGAACACGCTGATGCATACAAATACATTGCAAAATAAGTAAAAAAGGCAAACGAAGTTTGAAAAACTTTTTCATTAGAAAACCAAGCATTGTCCTGAACATGAAATTCTGTAGGATTGCGATCTCTCGCAAATTGATGAAGTTGAGATTGATATGGCTCAAGAGGATTCAAGTGCCCAATCGCGAGAGTCAGTCAGTCAAAGTCGTTGCAGTAGAGTTAAATCACATGAAGAATTCAGCAGTACATCTCGGGAGGGCTCTGCTACCCCATCAAGAGTGCCCCAATCACTGAAAAGGAAGAGGGGCAAAGTTCAGGACTTGGAAAAGGATAAACAGCAGCTAGCCACCCTCCTAAACTCTGCTGGGACGACTTTAAATACCCTTAATCAACATGAGGAAGAAGTCCAGCCTCCGCCAAAAAAACATCGCCTCTTTGCAGAGTAAGTTTCTTCTGATAAAAACTAATGATTTAGGGTGGGAATTTCTTATTTTATTTATATATTTTTTTCTTGTCTTATTTTTTTATTCCGCCAATGTCACTCAAAGGATAGTGAATCCAATTTCCTGATCATACAAAAAAATAATTCAACAATGAAAGTAGCAAATAAAAATTATCGCAATTACTTATTTGGGGATGGTTTGAAAAATATTTGGTAGTTTCTCTTATTTTCTTTATAATGTAATTTGTCTTCTTTTTTTAGGTTTATTGCTGAAGAAATGGAGGCTTTAGAGGATGAAGACATTATAGATGAATTAAAAGTAAATTTTATAAATTTGCTGTATAAAGCAAAAAAACAAGAAAGGGAAAGAAAAAAATAAATTTAGTTTCGTTGTATGGATTTTGTTTTTATTATAACCTATCCCAAGATATTTCAGAATAAAAAAAAATCTCAATAATATTTAATTTTATTCACTGCTATAAATACAGATTTTAATTCGATAGTATAATAACGGTAAACTCAATTTAAAAAAGTATAAATACATAATAAATATATATATATATATATATATATATATATATATATATATATATATTCTAAAAGTTTCTTTGCTAGAACACAATTAGAGAGTTTTATTCTAAAAAAATAAACTAACCAAAAATAAAAAGTTCAAACAATATTGTCCTGCCATGGTACTCGGCCACATCCATTAAAATATTCTTTAAATTCTTCCCGGATGTTTAGTGCTTCGTTCCGAGGTCTTCCATAATTTTGACGACTGAGCCCAGAGATAAATTTGTACTGATTATCTATTTCTTCAGGATGCTTTGACAAAGATGCATGTCCAGTCTCTTGATTTAAAAAATTATGCAGAGAACAGCAGGCTTGTGTTATTATCCTGGCTTTCTCAGGCTTCAAAGGTATTATGTTTATTAGTACTCTAAAACGATTTGCAAGTATGCCAAAAGCATTCTCCACTACTCGTCTAGCCCTACTCAATCTGTAATTGAAAATTCTTTGCTCTTTAGTCATATTTCTGAAAGGGTAAGGCTTTAGAATGTGGTTTGATAAAGCAAAAGCTGCATCAGCTACGATTACATGAGGTACTCGTTTAGATCTTCCAGGGAGTGCTTTGCTTTCTGGTATATTCAAAGAATTCATCTCAATACCTTCAGAGAGATCACTTTCCCAATACACACGGCCATCTGACAGTCTTCCATTCATACCAACATTTATATAGGTGAAGTTATAATTTGCATCAACAAGAGCCAACAGAACAATGCTATGTTGTTTTTTGTAGTTGAAGTATGCCGAGCCTTGATCAGTAGGTGCTTTAATGACTATATGTTTACCATCTAGTGCTCCGATGATATTTGGCGCATTCCATATTGTTTCAAATTCTCTAGAAATTTGTAGCCACTCTGCTTCAGTTGTGGGAACCTGAAAAAATTGGGAAAAATGTTTAAATCATGTCGCCGAATCCTGTATATGATTATTTTTACTCGGTAATATAACATACCTTCAGATATTCTTCCTTCAGCTCTTCATATATTGCCTCACACACAAGTGGAATAAAGCGAGATATGGCACTCTCTGAAATCCTGTAATTAAATTGCAAGCTTCGAAAACTTTCCCCTGTAGCTAGGTATCTCAATGTCACAATCAGTTTTTGTTCCGCTGTTATAACGTCCCTCACCAAGGATGTTTTTGTGATTCTGTGTTTTATTTTTCTCAAAATTTTTTGGAATGATTCTTCCTCCATTCTCAAATAATTTCTATAAGTTTCCCGATCCAACTCTTCGGCTAAACTTATGTTTCCCTTTGGCCTATCCAGCCAGGGCCTGGCCCACCACCTCCTTGGTGCTCTTCCCTGTCCTTCAGGTTCCCGAAGTAAGGAAGCAGCAACTATAATTATTGTCAGTGATGCACTGCTTAGTTTCTTCTTATTTACTTTGCTAAGTTTTGATAATTTCATTTTCAAACGGATCAACAAAAATAATGGTAATCAACACAAACTATAAACAGAAAGACAAATAAAAATATTTGAGGTTAGAAAAATTGCTATTATTTAACCGTCACACCAGTCCTTTTAAAATAATTTAAATCGGCGCGCGGCGGCCGACAGTTCTATATACTTTTGGGGGTTGGCGGCCATGATGCAATTTCAAGAGACTTGCATCATGTCAAACGACATGCAAGACCGGCATCGGCAATACTTTGACCTTGCAAGAAATTGCATGCAACCTCTTGCAAGATCTATTGCTTCATGTCAAGCGGGCTTTACAATCTAGTCGTCATAGAACAAATGATTATGCTGATAGATATGTTTTATGACCACTGATAAGAGAGAAAGAACATCAATGAAAGACTAATGAACAAAACACAAAACGAGGGTTTATTTAAGGACTGTGGTAGTGTTCTCTGAAAGGGATTCATCCAACAACAGAGAATCAGAGAACACTATACTCTAAGAAGAAGAAGAAGCTTCAACTGCGCCTGTCTCAAACTGATTCCGCACTAGTTTGGAAATCGTCAAAGTGCTGGTCGAACATCTTACTAGTAGTATTTGGGAATAAATAATTATTTCATTGTAAATTGAAGTGCGCATCAGGCGTCTGACGGTTTGGGACTGGTTTGAACCGCTGCTCGAACACCCTTGATAGAGTATTTGAAAGAAACTTAACTAGCTACCGGACTATTATTATAAATATGAAAATACATATAAAAATTATCACTGTAATTTCTTATCTTCGACGATATAATACACAAGTCACCCATGTTATTACAGATGAAGATTTATATTTATAATATTCAAAACGCAGCACGCTTGTAGTCTCCCTTCCTTATAAATTACTTATTTATATATTTCTTATATGAGTACATTATTAAATTCATGTTATTTACTATTTTTAATATTATTAATATACATAAAAGAAGAAATCATCTTATCATCCGGATAGATGATATTATTCTTATTATATATATATATATATATATATATATATATATATATATATATATATATATATATATATATATATATATATATATATATATATATATATATATATATATATATATGTTGTATGAATGGTTTCATTTGTTTGTTTGTTTTTCTATCATTATCTTCTATTTGTCAAATGAGTTTGTGAGTTTATGTGTTTTATGATATTATATAGTTGTGTTGTTTTTCTTTGGTATGCAGAATTATTTTGTATGGAATGGTTTACAAGAAATGTCAGCATATAAGTATGTAATTAAAAATTTTCTTTCGGAAAATTTGAGTGACTTCAAAACGTCACACTGGTGACATTTTAATAATTTTTGTCGTAATTCAACTCGTTATTTTAATAAATATTAATTGCAAGAAAATTGGAACCATCAGGGATCTTTGAGTTGTGAAAGATATTTGATAATTTTTTTTGGAAACGATATCGAGAATCTTTTTGACAATTTACCTCTTAGACAATATAATGATCTAATATTATGACATCAAGATGAGGCACTCACTACCGCACAATGTAGTTCATGTCCGTAATTTTTTAAACAACCGCTATCATCCCCTATGTAGTGAAAGTAATGGAAGTATTGAATGGCCAGTCAATAGTCCAGATTTAACGCCTCTAGATGCTTTCTTATGGGGCTACCTGAAAGCTGAGGTATATAAAGAAAGAAGCAGGACACTGGAAGACTTAATAAATAAAATAACAGACGCCATAAATACCTTAAATCAAACGAAATCCAATTTTATTGGACTAACCTAACCTAACTCTTTTAATAAATTGGATGATGATTATAGAAAATGCATTAACAACAACGTTGATTATATAGAGCATTTTTAATTTTAGGCTCACTTATATTATGTTACCATATTCTAACCGTTTTTTGACAACAGTTTATTTGTTTGTTTGCGTGTTTTTATAGAGTTTTGGATAATGCGATATACTATTATTTTAAAATAGAAAAAAATCTTATTATTGGCTTCAATGCTGAATATATCAAAAACTACTGAAACAAATATGGGTGAACTATATATATTCGAAGAGAGGATTCTATGCGCTATCTTCATGGAACATAATGTACAGGATGTTCCAATAAAAAAGGCAAGTTTGGTTCACCAGATGATTGTGGTTTACCCTGTATACGCTATAACTATTTTTCCTGATTGTTCAGGATAAACCCTAGAACTTTCTAACCCTATACATTTTAGTCTTGAAGGTACTTCATCGAAAAAAATCGCACTGTTGGTTGGAATTTCTCATGGAAAAAAATCTACTGTTTACCAAATATGTAGTCATGCCTTCTTAGCTTTATCGAACATCCTCCTACGCAGAGGTTGTCATGAAGGGAAGCCGCCTTTGATAACAGCAGAAGAAAAACAAAGAGGGAAGAAAATAAAAAAAAAACAACAACGTCTTCTCAATAAGTACACTTTAGTGTACTTATTTGTACAACCAGATGTGACTTTTGAGTTTTCTTTCCATCCTTTAGGTACTCTATTGTCTGAGAGTATCATCAATGGTTGTGGGGCACGTAGTTCAAATATATTATGTACCCACCATCAAAGGTAGTTCAAATAGAACGTGCGCTTGTAGGCATACACATTGTATAATGATAGTGGGTGTGGCATTGGGTATATTCTGGATTTTTTTTGTGTAGGTATATTTTTATTATTTGTTTTGGAGTATCAATACACTAACTATCCAATTGCGAAGCTCTATAACCACAAAAAAAAATGGTGGAGGATGTTCGAAGAGTAAATATTGAGATATCATCGTATCTTGTAGATACAAGTGAAGGTATGGTTTTTGGAGGATAATTGATTATACAGGGTGGTTGATGAGTGTGATAAATTTCTGTACATCTGTTATTATAAAAGAAATCAAAAAAAAGTTTCTTACAAAAATTGGTGCTAGCACTCTTTTAAAAACTATGGCTACAATAGATCATTTCTCTTGTAACCCTTTTCAATTATACAGAGCGTTGAACCTGTTACGATTTTAATCTAAAATTCAGAGACAAAGACAAAGATCTCTTTATTCAAAAAAATAACATTTTAGAGAAATTAATGAATTGGTTATTTACTTATTAAATACCATGTATCTACAACTCATTGCAACTTTATGTTGTTTGTAATAGCGAAGTGAAGTGGTTTTGTAATTTAAAATTAAATACAGGGTGTTTCATCTTTTTTTTATAATTATAATTATAGAACACGCTGTAATATGTAACTAATTTTATAAAATGAAACACAAAGATGGCCAAAATTTTTGTTGATAACTATTTTCGATATATTTTATCACTCGAATGAATCACCCTGTAAATTTTGAAATGTCCTCTTTGTGCGTTGTAAGTTTTTTCTTGTTGATATTTCTCTTGAATTTTCTCATACTTGCATTAAATCTCTGGGAAATCTTGTAGGCGTGTTCACTAAATTTCACTTTCAACTAGACACACTGGACTATTGATGTCTATTTGATTTTTCACTGGGAAAGATCAATAAAACTGACATTTCAAGAAATTGGAATTTATTCATATTATATCATACATACCCACCGTTTATTTCTGTCCAGTTAATTCCTGATCTGCGGAACGAACGACTTATACCTAAGGTTAATTTCGCCCACATCTGTAATTTCCAATTTATATGTCGTTATTTGTTTATAATTTGTAAAATTTATCATCTTTTAGACCTTGGAATTTTCTAGATTCGATTCAATGTCACCATAATCTCTAATATTTGATTTGTACTTTTCTACCGCTACCCTAAGGAGAATATTGTAATCGTGTAAAATATTAACGTTTCAGAGGTCCCTTAGTCCAAAAAAATATTCCAGGCTGCTGATTTATTTGTCGGTCTGTCTCTGTTTTGTAGTGTATCGATACCGCCTACCAGTGACACAGATTGGCCACTTTGCTCGCTCTGGTTCTTAAGCGGTTGAGGTTTATTTTTGTCAAATATATAATATTTCTTTGGAAATTTTGTTCTATTACGACAATTCCAAGTTGTCCAAAACGACCTTAGCCTGTGTTGTTTGCCTAATTCCTTACAATACATATGAAATTTAAAATTCAATATTAGTAACAGTTCAAAAAACACAGTGACAGCTAGCTATTTATTTTATAATACAACGAATTGAAATGTTTCGACTTAACGCCGGTAATATTGCTTCACCCTAATGACAAAATGTTGAGAATGCAGTCCTTTCACAAAAGTGACATCAAATTCAAAATGTTGCATTGCAAAATCTGCGTTGTAAATGCATTAATCTACTATCAAAATTTCTTGAAATGACATTAAGTGCACATTTAAATGTATCCCTCAACATTACATCACAGGGTTGTCATTCATGAATAAAACAATCTAACAGCCCTGACTTATTGATTTCATAATGCAGATAAATTCGTTATGCAACACACAATACACTTCTACCACGTAAACCATATTTTTTATTTATTTTAATTTAAAATATTAACGGATAATACATCAAAATTTTAACTGTGGGCACTACTTCACCATATAAACTTTTACTTTGCCAAATCTCATTCTCCTCCATGCACGTTTTATGCTTTAAAAATTGTCTACAATCCCGTAATAATATATAGATTTATCAAATAAAGCAGTACCTATATTTTTTTCTGTTTTTATTTTGACGATTTTTATATTTTTGATGGATTTGGCTTTATTCATTCATTCATTCATTATAAAAAATATACAAAGGTAATTTACTCATGAAATATCCATTTAGTGCAAAACAGTAATAAATATTGTTAATAATATCAATATATAATAGTAATAGTCCCGTTTTTGCATTTTACGCGCTTTAAATTGTATTTAATTTCATCGTAAATATTGAATTTCTGGACAAGTATCTCCTACTTTCATACTTGGAGTGACAAACTATTTATATTCATATTTAAATTAACACATAATATTATATTTATATTGTACTGGTTAATTTATGCCAAATACCTCGTAAATGTTAAATTTTGATCAGGTTGAATTGAATTTAGAGAAGAAATAACTTTTTTATAAAATATTCAATAAAAATAAACAGTGAATTCAATATATTCTACAAAATTCGGCTACCTTTATAGGTCCTTCGATTTGTTTCATTGTTCTTGTAGGTTACTGCAGCACAGAATTTTCAGGTTGGAAAACCCACTCGTACTTTACACTGAATTGACCTGAAATAAATAGAAGTGTAAGGGCCGATATCATGATGAATCCTTAATAGGAGATTAGTTAATTAATTCTCCAATTTGTTTAAGTCATATCTCGATGATGGAATAAAAATAGTGCATTTTTCAATAACTTTTACAACGTTAGTTACCTTCTCTTTCGTTTTTCTAAAGTTAGTTTGAATTATATGTCCAACCAAAAAATTTATGAAATTTTTAATCTAGGATTAAAATTAATAAGAGATTAAATTTGATTATGGAATCGGCCCTAAGTTCAATGGGAATGTCATAGTGGAGCGACTTCAAAGTCTAATTAAAATATTTTTTGCTGTAATTCATTAGTTAATGTTTCCTTTAATGTTCGAGCAAGTTTTGACCTGTTGATATTTTGATCAACTGTTTCAATAATTAATCTTGAAATTAATTACGATATACTACTAAAAAAATAACGAACCCATCAATTATGACAAATGTAAAATGTAGTAAATCAGCAAAAATTTGCATATAATTTTGTGTTCGTTCTAAATTATTACGAAACTTTGTCTGCAAAAAATAAACACAGAGATTTCGTCCTTCGGATGAAAATATTGCTTATAGTTTTGACAAAAAAAATTAACTGGGAATTTGAGATTTTTGTATGTTTCTTAAACTTTTGATTGCTGCCATTTTTTCACCGACTTCATAAAAAGGAGAAGGTATACAATTCGGTTGTATGTTTGCATTTTTATGGCTGTTTGTGCGTTTTTCATAGTAAACGTACTCCGATTTAGACGATTTTTGTTTCATTTGAAAGAGGAGAGTTGAGAAATGGTCCCATATTGAGAAAAATCAAATCCAAATAAACGTTGATACACATATTTCTGATCTTGACATTGCTTTAACTCGAAAAAAAATATAAAAATCTTCAATTTAAAAATTTCCGGATATTGTTCCATATTTAATTCTGCCTTCTCAGGTTTTCGATTTTCGAGTTTTTGGAGGAAAGTAGATTACGGATTTGAGTTTTTCAATATATGAGACCATTTCTCAACTTTGCTCTTTCAAATGAATCAAAAATCATCAAAATCGCATTACGTTTACTATATAAAGCACGAGTACAAACCAAAAGAAAAAACAAACAGTCGAATTGTATACCTGCTCCGTATGTGTTCGTCGGTCAACAATAAACAGTGAATTCAATATATTTTACGAAATTCGCTAACTACGAACCATAGATTCTTCTCGATATAATTCTTAATTCTCGTAATAATTGAAATGAAAACCACAAAAAAAACCTTATTTTTTCTAAAAACTGGGATGATAATAAGAAATCCATTTAAAAAAATTTCGTGATATACAGTGTGTCCAGTTAAGTCGCCACTATGTGGAAAACTTTGATAATGTTGGATATCTGACTGTAGTTTTCAAATAGCATCAACATTTTTTAAAAAAGCTTGTCGATTTTGTGTAAAATAAAGGTAGAACTCTTCAGCAAAATTCACATTTTAATCAGGAATAACTTTTTTCATAAAATAAATAATAAATATGATTTCCAAACGGTGCTGATTTAATTGCGCCCAGGATAAGCATAATATATATCAAAGGATCAAATCCAAATGACTAACATCCTCTAAATCGAATCTCATTTTTTTAATTTGGGACCAGTCTGTGAAACAAATAGTTGAAATTAATTAACAAAAGTCTGTTAAATTTAGAAGTTGGGTGTTAACTAAGTATAACGGGACATTTTCATTGGGATTGGAAAGTCTGGCGAATCTAAATCTAAACCCATTAACATTTACGCGCATTGAAAGACAAGGATGGAGCGATAATATCTATCGACCGGCCGTCATTGACTAAACCAAACAAAAATAGAACAACACATACAGTGTGTTTCTGAAAGGTCTTGTTTTCAAAATCAAAATAAGTTGATTGAAGCAAATTTCTTTTAGTACAAAGTTATATACAGTGTGGAAATAAAGTAAATCAATGTTTAACATATATGACACCTTTTAGCTATATTATATGGTAACGCCTCTGCTTTTCAAGAATGTTTATACAAGCTAATTCAACGTGACTTGCCTATCAGCCAGTTCTTTTAGAATATTGTCTTTGATACCTATTAATTATTTCTAATAACATAGATTTAATTTTCAAATGGGGTCACCATGTATATATTTTTTTACATTCAAAGGCGATTTCGAAAATACAATTATGATGGATAAATAGCAGTTTCGAGGATATAGGTAATCATTTTACTTGAACCAGTCAAGATAATTGTTATAAAATGTTGAAAAGAAACGAGAAAAAATCATATCAAATTATTGTTTTTATCGATGACGTCATATGTCAAATGGTAATGACGTCACAAGCTTTACTTGAAACTAGGGGCGATTAGAAATTAAAATCGACATAATTTTGAATATCAAGAACATGAGTCCATAGTATAAAAACATATCATGCATGGAATGTAAAATAGCTGCGAAGGTGTGAAGAATAAGTTGAACTCAATAATAAGGCTGTTCGAGCAGTAGTTGGGGACGGTTTGATAACTGTTTAAAATGCGCATGTGCGGTATGAAACAGTTTGGGATTTTGTTCTGCTCGAACACCAAACTGCAGTTTGCAAACTACCTCTTCTACTTTCTTACAATTTCGTTGTCATAGAACAAATGACTTTGCCGATAGATATGTTTTATGACCAAAGATAAGAGAGAACATCAATGAAAGACTGATGGACAAAACACAAACCAGGGTTTAGTTTAGGACTGTGGTAGTATTCTCTGAAAGGGATTTCTCCAACAACAGAGAACACTATACTCTAAGAAGACGAAGACGCTTCAACTGCGCCGTCTCAAACTGAGTCCGGACTAGTTTGGAAATCGTCAAACTACGCTCGAACATCTTACTAGTACTTGGCAATAAATTATTCATCGTAAATTGAAGTGCGCAGGCGTCTGACGCTTTGGGACTGGTTTGAACCGCTGCTCGAACACCCTTACTATTTAGTGACAGTTAAACCTTGAAACAAAGGATATTTAAAGATCTTTAAAATTTAGGTTTTATGGCCTAAAATGAGTAGAAGTAGAAATGTAAAAAAGAATCAAGTAGTTCAAGTAGTAGTTTTTCAATTCAATTTTAAATCAGTGTGTTACACTGTTACTATGTCTTTCAATATCATCAACGTTGAAGAGTTTTTTGACAAACTTGGTAAGAATTTTTATAAAAATTTTAAGAATGAAATATCTTTATGTCCCTGATTTTTCATAGAGAGAGAAATCAAAGAGTTGCGTAGTAGAAGAACTGTAAGTGACACCGCCGGCAATAACAATAACCCTGCTGAGGCAACGCATGATGGTGAATCCAAAAACCAAATATTTAAAACATTGGGAGAATTTATGAAGTCAAGAAAATTTGATAGAGAGCTGACACTGTCGGATCTAGAAGAATCTGTCCTTCATAAAATATGCCAAATATATTTTAATCCTTTAATGAAGGAAGTTAATAAACTAAAACTTGAAGTTGCTAATAAAAAGAGAGAAATCGCTGAATTAATTCAACGTGTAAATAATATAGAAACAGAAAATTATTATCATAGTAACAATATAAAACTTGTGAATAATCTAGGGGCATTTCAAGTTAAGAGATGTATATCGTTTGAAAACGAAGATCATTTAAATAAGAAGAAAACAAATCAGTCAGCATAATAGAAAGCTGCAATAAAAATGTAAATAATGATCATGTATGTTATTCAATAGATTTTAAGATGAACTGTGCTCTCCTCTTATTTTAATCGATCAGTTTGACTCAGAGAAAAACACTTCATATATTTTATCTCATGACTTCCTCCAAGTTTCGCTACTCTAGTCGTAAACTTTAGTCTAAGCTTCATAGATAAGAGATGTTGCGTTTATACTCTAAGCATATTCCTTGCATAGAAAGCATGCTCTTACAAGTTGTTTTAATATTTTTAATTGTAACTTATGTATAAGCTTCCCAACAGTTCATTAAGATTCAATCAAAACTTGTTTTACATTATGCTCACTATATAAAGTATGCATTACATCTTTGTAAGTTTATGGGTGTAGTTTAATAGACTTTTGTAAAAATATTACCGAGTATCGAGAAAAATCAGCAGAATGTTGGATTATAAACATAAATGGTTGTCAAGTTCTGTTTTGTCAGAGTTTTCGTGGTCGCAAAAGTGTCTCTAACAAGTCTTCACGACTAGTTATTACTTATATAGCCAAAGAAAACGCTACCTCCAATCACATAGTTCTCAATGTAGCCAGGACCAATGGCTGTTTAATAGCCATTGTAGTTTATGGGTTAGCGTTAATTTTGTGTGATGATTTCAAGATACAAAACACTACAATTATTGTGTTTATAATAATAATAATATTATTCTTTTATTCATCGCATTCAGTGGTTTACAATTTTAAAGGTTAACAAGTATGATGAATGGGCGGAGTTCAGCTATTAGAGCTACTTTGAAACCCAACCTGGGACGTACACACTAATCTATAAAATCTGTTACCAGTCACATACCTATTAAATACATAAGTATATATAAACCTTCAAATATAATTTATGTATGTATACATAAAAACAAGTTAATATATTGGGTTAGATACAAGTATAGATATAAACTAGTAAATTTTTATTTCTTATATATAAGTGACAAAATGTTTTAATAATGAAAGTTTTAGTACGTAGACGTCATTATACATGTACCAAAAATCAATGCAAGAGTCATCAGAATAGTAAACACATCATTACCTTGTTCCGAGGACGACTTTGAAATGTTTTTTTAAAATTTCTCAAGCTGAAGTCTTTGAGTTCATGTGGTAGGCATTGTTTAGTGGTATTTATTGCGCGAATCATTCTTTCGTGACAAGAAAAACATTTTCTCATTTGATTCATTTTCAAACCTTAATGAATAATGAAGTTTCCTTTTTTTATCGATTGATTATAAAAATTTAAGCGAAATAAAACAAAAATGTTAAAGAATCAATTCAAATTTATCTCTAAAAATTAAATAGTTATGGGACTTTGAAAAGATGCAGCGCGTTATTCGCCGAGTTCGTACAGATTTATTAATTGTGTAGTCACTTATGCCGTTCAAGTCGTATTTTAGTTATTACATATTATTATATTGTATTGTCCCCATGTCAAAGCACGACAGTTAAACATCCCAATGAATTGTTTTTTCGTTTACCAAATAATATAATAACAAGGAAAAAGTGGTGCAAACTAATGAAGCGTGATTTAATTTGATTGATAACACTTTCCACCTTTCCTTCGTTTTCATCCCAAAACCAACGTGCAATGATAAAATGTTTACTTTTCACTTTATGTTCGGGTGCGATTCTGTATTTAACTGTGCATTTAGAGCCCTCACAAAATAAACAAATAAAATAAAAAAGAAAAGAACGACTTTACTTAAACACAAACGGAGCAAGAGCCCTGACGCGACTGTAATCAGACTCAGTCCTGTTGTTGTACTGTATTGGGGACGGAATCCAGATTGAACATCTGTCATAAAATTAGTCATACTTATATATGTCGTTACCTCTTCTTTAATTATCATTTCGAACGCTTTCGAGAGAGTTGGAAGAATGCGGATTGGTCTTAAAGCACACAATTCAGTTGGATTATTGCGTTTTGCTAAAGGTCTAACTTAGGCATGTTTCCATTAGATATAATAGAGAAGTTAAAAATTATATGTAATTTGCTCCAATATCTGAGGTACAATCAAATATAGCACACTTAAAGAGATTCTATCAGACCCTACAGCATGGCTTTTGATTCTATTGAGGTATTTTTAAACAGTTTCCGAACCCACGACACTAAATTTGAAACAAGGATGAAATATTCATTTGGTGGGTTCAAGTTTTTTAGTTGCGGAGGAATTTCAGGTATATTTTTATCACGAAATACTTCAAGTGATCTCAGGGTATTTCAAGTATTTTTGGAGTTGAATGTTGAGATCGCCGAATATGACAAATATTTTTAGGAAGATAACTGATTTAACGAAACCAATCAAAACCACGGTCACAGCTTACAAGCCTGTGCCTCTGTTATATCACAGTATAAACAAACATATCAAAACTGAACGAACTTATACAAATGACATTTGATTAACAAAACGCTTGTGGTGTTTCTATCCATAGAAAAAATAAATACTGAATTTTATCTCGAAATCATCATTCATCATTAATAATGGTCTTTTCCACAGTAATGTCTGATTACCAAATTACCCAACTAAGAACCTGACAAATTGTGGGTATTGGTGAGTCTAATGAGGGAAGAGACGGTCAACTCAATTTATACAATAATAAATTTTGATCCCTAACAATTCATTGGTCCACATTTTCCAGCGACTGCGTCTTAGATGGCGCTCACATCAATGATTTAAAAATTGCAGGAATATTCAAAATATCGTGTCATTTAATAATAATTGATGATAAGAAGATGCGTTCACAAAAATTGCTGTAATACATTCTAAGGTATTACAGCAATTTTCGCCTTGAATAAAACTATAATTAGAATAATGAAAGTTTTATTAATACAATAAATCCAAATTACAAAAAACAAATCATTCGCGAAGAACTTCATATATCAAATAAAAATTACGTACAATTACAAAAATTGGGTGCTTCCCATACAAATGCACATTAATTTACATTTACCATTCTAACTTATGAATATCTATACATTCATAATTGAATACCAAGGCTTCTTCAGAATTGTATCGTCCTATTTTGGTGGATAGTGGGTTTATTCTACGGTCGTATGTTCGATCCAAAACTTGCTAAGATCTGCAAAGGATACCTTCTCGTTCATCATCCATTTTGTGCTCTAATTTTCCGAGTTTCTACGTAAATCTGTGAATATATATGAGTGTATCATCTTCATTTAAGAGATAATCTAATATATAATAAAATAAAACTTACCTGTGTCAACAATGATTTTGTTGCCATCTCTGCTGAAATTGGTGTCCTCTTTGGCAAATTCGCCTCGTTTGTGAGCATTGTGTTTCAGACTGTTTGTAATGTTTGTCTTTTATATTCCCCAGCCAAGATTTCATCTTCAATGACCATGTCTCATGTTTCACAGACATGTTCGATGCCTTATAAAGATGGATAATTTCGGTTGGCAGAGTTTCTACATATCACTAAATCTTGTTCTCGCAATTTCGATATCTCTGCTATTCATTCTCTTTTAAGTGGTCCAGTTGCATATTTACATCCTTACCTATACAACTACTTCAATAAATGCTTTGGACTTTGGATGGAATCACAGTTGTTGGAAATGTTCTTCTGAAGTTGTACTAAAAACAAGTATTCTAGTTATTGAGTTGTTTATCTCCAATTCCAATGTGGTACTTACTTGAGTTAAGGTGTTAATAAAGTAATGTATGTGATGTCGGTAGATTGTAGATACTGATTCCGCCAGGGCAGGGACTACCATGTCATCTGCGTACCTAATTCTAATTGAAATACTTGCAGTTATCTATCATCTAGATCTAGATTGTTATTTACCTGAAGATAAATTTGATTTATTCATTTGCATATAAATATATTTTCAGTTATTCTTATATACACATAATAATAAGCAATATAATAATGCAAATACTCACCAGATTAACTTGATGTTGATTTACAGTTGTATTCTTATGATGAACATAATTTAAAAATATATAAAAATAATTTAAAAAAGTTTTCCGTTCAAAAAATCTATTAGGGTGAAAATTGCTCGAGAGAACTGATGAAAACTTAGTGTTACATACACACATTCAAACAACCCGTTATTTACAAGATTTGTACGATATTTTTTTCTTTTCACCAATAAAAGAAAAAATCGTATTATCTATGTCTTTAGGAACTGAAAAAAAGTTATTATTAGAAAACTCACCAAAACCAAAGAAGCTCATTACAGAATATTTAACAACCATAAAACAAATTTTATGTACAGTTATTTTGAGAATCTTACGTCGCTTAATGATTTTTTTTGTTCTATTGTGGACTATAGAAAACTGTATATGAATGGAAACAATTAAAGTATTTTGATTTATTTTTTGTGTCTGTCAATTTCAAATTCACGCAATTCAATATATATCGGTGATAGATAATATTGAGCCTGCCATTCTCCAATATGAAATACTCTTGGTGCTCTAGCTACCATCACATGTAGTTTTTGCTTCAAACAATTCTGTAAAATATGCTGAAGAGACCCATCCCAATAAAATCATCGTATTTACAAAAATAAGCGACACATTCCACTATCTGCGACCATTTATTACGATTAAATGCCATACCCATATTGTGTTTAATATTTATCCATGCTGATATTTCTATCTACAAATAATACATGTGTTTTTATCATCCATTTTTTGTTATTAAAAGTAATTTATTAGTAACGCGAAAATAGAAATTTGTAGTAAAATATATGAGATATGACTCTGATGGGGGTATTCCTCATGTTCCGAGAGTCATCCCAAATCCGCCATATTTATTGTCATATTGTGTCATGTGCAGAGAACACGAACACTCTTGTGACTCTTGTGCAGAGAACACTCCATCCAAGATAATGGTAACACCCAACATTTCTCTCTCTCTAAAAACTTCTCTACAAGTAAACAATATAATCGAAGACACATTGAAAAAGGTTATAAACAATATCCCACTTTATAGTTAAAAAAAATATCAATAATTAAAAATATAAATTTAATCATTTCTGCTTCTGATACGTAATATGAGAGAGTGAATGAAAAGCATCAATATAAAAAGATTAGTTGATGATATACACAAAAATCGTAGCAAAAATATATTCTAATTTGAATTGGAAAGCGGGATAAAACAAATATGGCGGACTTCGGATGAGGTGCGTCAACTGAACGAAAACGCGTCCATCAATGTAACATACCTGGTCTTATTGTACCATGTGCTCGAACACCAACTGCAATTTGCAAACTACCCCTTCCAATTTCTTACAATTTCATCGTCATAGAGCAAATGATTATGCCAATTGATATGTCTTATGACCAAGGATAAGAGAGAACAATGAAAGACTCATGGACAAAACAGAAAACCAGTGTTTAGTTTAGGACTGAGGCAGTGTTCTCTGAAACGGATTAGTCCAACAACAACAACTCTAAGAAGAAGAAGAAGTTTCAATTGCGCCTGTCTCAAACTGAGACCGAACTAGTTTGGAAATCGTCAAACTGCTGCTCGAACATCTTACTCGTAGTTGGGAATCAATTGTTTCATCGTAAATTGAAGTAAGCAGGCGTCTGACGGTTTGGGACTGGTTTGAACCGCTGCTCGAACACCCTTATGGTGAACTCAAATTTTTCTGTTGTCTGTGGTACGTGACATGATACTATGATACAAAGATATTATGCAAAATAACCGTCTCAATTTCGTCCAGTCGGCGCATTGACGTCAAGGAGGTCAGAAGGTATAGAGGTAGCATTGGTTTAGAGTGCATTGCGTGGTAGTGAAGCCACCTGGCGTATAGGTAACCCGCGAAGTATGAACATTGCTCATAGCAGTGAAAAATGAGATGATTTGCTTTATCCTTCCGCTGATTTATAAGTAATAAGTCCATTCGTCAGGCCTTGGTAAAAGTGGTGAGAAAACCTAAGCAAGACAATATACGCCAGTGCATTTGTCCAATAAGGTTTTGCAATAATTTTCAAATTCCACTATTTTTGAAACCCTCAATGGCCACGTTTTCGAGTAACATCCCTTAGATAATCATTTATTTTCGTTAATAAAGATAATTGCGGCCAAATATGTAGATATAAGATTTCATTTTATTGCAATAAATGTTATAGATATATCTGAAATTAGGAGGCAGTTTTAAAATAAGTTAATTTTGTTTAAAGGACATTAATGTGTTGTTTATTTTGTAAAATCATGTGAGTTTCTTTTTTTGCGGATTTAGGTAGTAATTAATTTTATAAGTATCGTATATAAAATTTATATTATAAGATTGTAGGTGGTACTCTAAACGATAATACAATAAACGCTGTGACTTCTTTTTGTCATTTCTCTTCCTGATTATTTTCTTGCAAGTTCCCTTTGTTAACTTCCGCACCAGTCTTCTTACTTGACGGGTTGCCTAAATTCCGCGCGGCTTCACTTTATAACTCAAGTACTCCCTCCGTATTTTCTATCCTACTTAATTGACGTCATGAGGTTAGTAGAATTTGAAATTAACGGGGCAAGATATGGCTATTTGCGCTTTCAAGTTGCTTTTAGTAGAAATAAGGACTTTTTAAATGAACTAATTTATATAATATGAATAGTGTACACATTATTATAACTTTTTCTACAGTTATAGTACGTATCTAACAAAGTAATATGGCGATGATGTGAACCTATATTTCAACATGTTAATAAAATTTGCCAAAAAAATTATACGATATGAAAAATTATGTTAATTGTGAACAAATCATTCTTAGTATTAAATATTCTATTTAAGAAAAAAAGCAATTGATGAAGACGGTCCAGCAGACGATGTTTGTCGTTTGATCAACTGCTCTTCTATATTTGAAGTTGTTTTTCTAAAACCACAGTCCTCAGTTAATATTTATAAATTTAATCTAATCTGATCAGATGACAACAAGCCGACGCAAGCAAACCAATTGAAAAGTGCGCGTTCGCGTAATTGTGGAGACTGTCAGAAAGTTGAACCTGAATGAACTTCTTGGGTATTTGGAGATTCGGCGATTTTGACGTTTCTCGCTATGGTCACGTGAACATTTCAGCCAATGACGTGAATCTCCAAATACCAGAATCCCCAATGCAAAAAAGGAAGCCTAAGGGTGGATTTTCATGGATCCGTCATCCGTCGGTACGTCGATCCGATATAGCTCAATGTATCCGATGACGGAAGAAGTTAAAATTTAACTTTTGTCCGATATCGGATTCTCTTTAACCTCACTTTTCTGACAGTTGCCTGTTGCTTGTGTTGCTTGAATTTCAAGTTTCTTTTGTTTATTATAAAGTTATAAATACGAAATGACGAAAAACAAATAATATTACACTTTAATACATTTTGCTTATAATCAGAAAGTAAAAAATTGGTAAATCAAAAAGATTGTGGATCAGAAACATTTTTAAATGCAGAAAAGAACAGGGCGCTTATCATAATTTATTAAATGAACTGAGACTAGCTGATATTGAAAAGTATTTTAATTATCTGAGGATGTCCAGTGAATATTTTGATAATTCACTGAAGTTAGTGGGACCCATAGGTAAGAGATGTTGCGTTTTGGTGGGACCTAGGGAAGACAAGACCATCGTGGTAAACAAAATTGCACCCAAGCCACAAAAACAAACTAGTGTTTGCTTTCTGACCATAGCAACAGAGACTCTGATAGCAAGTATCAATCTGAATTTTTTTTTTCGTAATGAAATCAATGTTGCCAGATTGAAACATTACAAAAGGTGAATAGGTCAAATGTTCTTGTATAAGACAGAAAAGGCGTGCAATATGACGAAAATATATGTATAACCTAATAATACTTGGTTTTGTTCTAGTACATTTCTGTTTTTGCCAGAAAAGCATGAATTCTACAACTGTGAATAACCATCAATGGTTTCTTATACCGTATTTAATAAAACATCTAGCAACAATGTATATACATTCAGACTTGTCGTATTGTCGGATGCATGAGCACGTCAAAACGTCCGAAAAATATAACCAATTAACCAATGAGAAGCTGAATTTTACAACCAATGGGAGCTCTGACGTATCGACGTACCGACGGATCCATGAAAATCCGGCCTAAGCCTATATATCTTCTATTAGTGAAAGTTTTCGTAATGTTACACTGAAAAAGAAAAAATAATATTAAGTCTATTGATGCTGGTAATTTTGAAGTTGTGTCTACAACAACAAACTACAACAGCCATTATTTATCATTATTTCTTAACGCTTTATCATAAAAATGTTATGAGGTCTGTTCCATGCATTTGAACTGGAAGCTGTCAAGAGAGTAAATAATCTGCATTTAGGGAAGGAAAATAATCACCCCCTCAGATTTAGTATAAATGCCTTTAATTTACCAGGGTGAAATTTTCTAACATGTTGGGTTAAATTCGAATATATGGTAATAATAATATAATACACAATACTAGATTATTAGTTAACAATCAAGATGCGATAGAATGGTGGTACTGGAAAGACTACAGCAAAGAAGATAGATACTACATATAAGTGTACATCGTATAGTAAATTTGAGGCGAAAACCGAGTGAGCTTGGTTAACCAAGTGACGAGGGCGCTACCGTCAAAAATGAGTATTTTGTACAATAATTCAACATTCGGCTATCAGGCGACCAGAAACGGCTATAGGTACTTATGTGTTCTAGCGGGCAGCGGGCTGGTGATTGCCGTTGATAGACTCTAGGAACACATAAGTACATATAGCCATTTTTGGTCACCTGATAGTCGAATGTTGAATTATTCTACAAAATACTCATTTTCGACGGTAGCGCCTTAGTCACCTGGTTAACGAAGCTGGCTCGGTTTTCGCCTCAAATTTACAAAACGATGTACAGGGTGGCCAGATAAGAATGCAAAGTGCCGTATCTCGGGAGCTATTCATCATAGAGACCTGCGGTAAAAAAAGTTTTGACTAAAGTGACCAAGATCATGGAAAATATTTTCAGATTTCCAAGATGCCCACTAGGGGGCGTATCCACCATGTTCAACTTGTAAAGTGATTTTAACTAGTAAATGTACCAAAAAAATATATGGTTTTTAAAGCTAAGCTTAATTTGAGAATTTTCGTTTAGAACAACTAATTGACGTATCTGTTGAAATAAAGTGGGGGGTGATTCAATGTTATTTTAAATAAACAGCTGTAACTTCTTAACGAATGAACGGATTTTAGCAAGCTTAGTCTTGTTGGAAAAATAGTTTATTGCTCCATCAAATCCATCTTACACGTAATATGTGTTTTTTTTAGTGATGCCACTAGAGTGCGTTTCTCTATATAATTACATAAAATTGCTAAATTCTCTTGAAATTAAATGCAATAATATGACTTTTTTATCATAAAAATGTTGTGAAATGATACTGAAATAGGCTAGTGAAAACTACATCTCAATATCTTATTCCGAGACAAAAATATCGATGAATGAAAATTTTGTTATAATACAATTTTCAAGAGACGCTATTAATCCGATATTTAGTTTTATTTATCTGTCTTTTTTTGAGATTTAGTCATAATATTTCATAATTTTATAATTTTTAATCATGTTATTTCTGGTTGTTGGGGAATTTGGTAAACAATATCTTTTAATCGAACAGTGAACTATCTCAGAGCGCAAGGGTTGTAGCGCAACAAGAGCACTGTATAGATGTGTATTATCACCGCCCACTATTATGTGCCCTAACTGTCACCAACTGTCACGTCAGTGGTATAGGTTATACACATGATACAAAAGGCCTTTTCGGAAACTCAACTCGTGTTACCAATTCGATCCTCTTTGGTCACGTGACGGTTCCAACAAGCAGCAACAGGGTAGCTACTCGATCGGCAAAGTAAACGAACACTCAGAGTATAGGCTCAGGGTTGTTTGTTTGTTTACCTTTTTCCTGTATTGAGTGATTGGATGGTCTTAACCTCACAATGGCAAAATCGTTAAAAAGAAAATTTAACTACGTATCTGCTATTATCAGCGAAATATTCAATTATGGCGATGATGATGTTGAAGAGGAATTTATTATATGTGCACTCCATGAGAACCCCAAAAGAAAACGAGTATGCGTGGAAAATTACATACCAATTGTGTTGAATTGTTATTCTCTGAACGGTATTTGAACAATTATTTTAATGGTTAGGTTTATGTAATTTTTAATGTTAATTATAGATTTTAAAAGTCACTTCAGACTTAAAAAAACTACGGTGGCTGCTGTATTAGAAGCCCACGGAAATGAAATTTACCAACTTACTTCTACAGGTGGTAGGTCATCTTGCCCTACAAAGCAGTTGCTAGTAACCTTATGGATGGCTGCAAATCAAGAAGTGTATAGGTAGTTTCCTGAAGATTTAATTACTGTGTTTTCTAATAATGTCTATTTTTAGGTCTGTTGCTGATAGATTCAATTTGAGCATTTCAACCACCTGGGAATTCTTCCACAGAGTGGTTAATGTGCTGGTCAAAAACGTTAAGAGATACATTTGTTGGCCAACAAATTATGGAAGGGTGTCAGAGGAATTCCAGAAAAGAGGAAACATTCCCAATGTAATAGGTGCAATTGATGGAAGTCACATCCCTATTTGTGCACCTAAATATATGCCTAATGCATATTTTAATAGAAACCGATATCACTCGATTATACTTCAAGCAGTATGCGATGCCAATTACAAATTCATTGACTGTTATGCAGGTAAGTTTATTATATACATGCATATGCCCAACTATTATAGGTATATTATAAATATTTTAGGTTGTCCAGGAAGCATCCATGATGCAAGAGTTTTCAAAAAATCACCACTTTATTTGGCAATTCAAAATTTAATTGGTCAGGAGTATCACATGTTGGGTGATTCTGCATATGCATGTACAAATTTTCTGATTACACCTTTCAAAGACAATGGATTTTTAAGTGCACAACAAAAAAAATTCAATACCCTCCATTCTGTAACAAGAGTATGTATCGAACAAAGTTTTGGTCTGCTAAAGGGGAGATTTAGGATTTTAAAATATGTCAATGTCTACAAAACTGAAGATATTCCAAAGATTATAATGGCATGCTGCATATTACACAATATATGTATAAGTCATGAAGATGTTGGTGATGTGGATATTGATTTGGATGAAGATTTAGGAGGAAGTTTGGAAGACGAGGAGACATCAACGATACAAACGTCTAAAAGAGAACGTATTTTTAATCTGTTATTTAATAAATAGATACCCCAGCCTACAGCCTTTATTAGAAGTGACACTTATTTTTTTATTGCTTAAACCAACCATTCATTTGTATTTTTAAAATCGATTTTAGGATACAGCCTGTATAATCAGAAAAATGTTAACATTAGTATTTTTGGGTTATAACTTTCACTGATACAAGTGAATTTTGTTGTTTTGTATTTGGAATAAATAAAACACGATATTCTATTCTTTTATTTATTTTTTTTCCGGAACAAAATATTTTCTAAGAGATCTTTCTAAATAAATAGAAAACAAAACTATAAAATGCTAAAATATTAAAATATCAACAAAAACAGATATATATATAATTAACATTATAAAATATAGGACTAGTAAAAAGAAGAGATCATTCTTGAAGAAAACCTATTAAAATATAAACAAACAAAAAATATAGGCGTCAGTTTGCCTCAGTCTTTTTCAATAATTTTTTGTAAAAGATCAAGTAAGCGATCTTGCCTTTGCATCCTGTCTGTATGCCTTCTCTCAGAGTCTTCTCTGAATTTCCTGAACCACGCTGGTTCCTCATCATTTGACCTTTTCCGTTTTCGACTTGACGATGGTGTGCTGGTAGCATCGTTTTCAATATTTTCGGTATTCTCTTCTCCCTTTAAATATAATTTAGAATTCCAAGATACTAGATTAAATAAACTACTCACCGTGACACCCATACTGCTACAAGTACTTAGAGGAGTTACTTCTGGGTTATTTCCAAATATTTTGTTCATGGTGTCAAAATGTTCCCATTGTATAGCCCCTCGTCCAGAACTTGAATTGTTGTCGACTATTCTTTTAAATGTCTTTTTTAAATTTTTGAATTTATTCTCGCACTGATCGTTCGTTACAACTATATTACACTTTTTTGATATTTCCAACGCTATGTCCTTCCATATTTTTTTGTTGCTTGTTTTTTTATCGTCAAAACGAAACTTCTCCCGTTCATACAATGACAACAAAAATTGGACGTGTGCTGTCTTCCAAAACAATTTATCTTCTTGTCCTTTATCATTGACTACTAAAATTAGAAAAATGTTGGTAAATTAGGTTTGTTAAACAATAAATCAGTCAAAATAGTTTCGAGTATCCAAAACCAATCAGCCAGTCATGTTGTTGGTGATTGTCTCTACTGTTAATAGATACCAAACAACGAATGGGGTGGCTGATTTGTCAATTTAAGAACTGTAAATATTAGCTATTTGAAGAAGCCTTATATTATTTATAACTACCTGAATTTGAAATTTCCTGAAGTGTATTTGGTTCTTCGTTCAAGCGTATATTATCTATAGCAGGGTTTGGTTCTTCCACGATATAATCAATATCAGGGTTTGGTTCGTCCACGATATAATCTAAGACAGTTTTATTTTAATTAAATCAACTACCTACATTTTGTATTAGATTGAAATAACATCATACTTTACTTACACTGATTATTCGTATGCACATCTTTCATATGCTGGGTTACAACAGAAACTCTGTTTATGTATCCACACTCGTCACATCTTCCCAAGTTCTCCTCTAAATCCATAGTTTTATTTAAATTCGCAACTGAGATCAGGACTTGGAAACACTCTATTCTCTGTTAGCAATGGATACTCAAAATTTAAACTAATGTACTGACAAATCTGTCAAGTATACATACGCATGCGCGAACCAAAAAGGTTGTCATAACTCTGCGTACCAGGCAGGGTCGCTATGGAATAACCCGGATCACAGACCGAGTACGTAATCTGCATGTTTTCGAAAAGGGTAAGGTTAACTCGATCAGTTTCCGAACGCTAAACTTAGCTCGGGTCTCAACTCGGTTGGGTTTCCGAAAAGGCCTAAAGATATGATATTGCGCATTCTGGGCGGAGCCTAAATCTACGCGTTGACGTCATGTGGTTAGCTTGTTCGTACGAAGTAGCTCAACTCTCATTTGATTTGTTTGTCGGTGTGAGGTTGTGCTTCTGTTTATTGCTTTATTATATTTAAATAATTATCAAAATGCGTTGTGCCATAGCTGGATGCCACACAGACTATCAGTCTCCACCACAGACATATAAACAAGGGAGACAGAACTGTCTACATTTTGCTGCGATCACACATCTTTTTCAACAAAAAGCAGTGTTGGCGGACTTACGCGGTCTGCCCTAGATTTACCGATTGAGTTCGGAACGAAAGCAAAATTATTGTTTTAAAATAAGCGCGTTTAAGTGATACTCAAGTAAAACTATTATATTTAATAAATGTTTACGTTTCTTTATTAAAATACGTTTCTTTAATCCCCAAAATTATGTATATTTTCATAATCAAATTAAATTGTAAGATACTGGGTAAATAATTGTGGCCACGCTGGCCGGTTGTATTTACTCATAATTTACTATGACAAACGTCATTGTTTTAAATTCATTCATCGTTAGATTTACAGCGTTGACTTGCGGTCTTTGTGCCATCTTGTGATTCTCTTCGATTTTGAGTATATTTATAGAAATAAAACTTTTATTTATCTATATTTGCTCTACACTATGGTTCTCCAGTGCGTGGTGTGCAAGAAAAATGGATATTCCAACCGCGTAAGTCAGATCATATGCATATGAACAGTGGTGTAGTTACAAATAAGTTAAAGGGCCTCCAAGACGTTTAATAAATTTTGCACAATATTTATATTGTTAGTCACGCAAGTCATAGTAGCTTTATTATCTTGCTGAATTTGAATATGTACTTAAAAACTTATAAATGCCCAGATTCGCAATCATTGCATCAAATAAATTCAAACCTGCAGAAACTTTCTGCAATAATATAATTATTGTGTTATTTCATCAACGTCAGTCCTAAAAGCTCAATATAGTTGTGTAATGCTAATATTGTATTACTGCACGTTTAGGGGACTTCAAATTATTATTAAACGACCTTGTGTAATTAGGGGTGAGTTAAAATAATATATATAATACTTTTTGTTAATTATTGTAGCTTTCCTGTAAATGCAGAACGCAGAGCGAGGTGGATTTCGATCTTAGAGTTGGGTAACCAGCATCTAATAAAGTCTGCCCAAATTTGCTCAGATCACTTTGATCAAAGTGATATAATTACTACTGAGATAACCGGGCGAAGACAAATAAGGCCAACTGCTGAGCCCCAATTTAATACCACCGTTTTTACTTAGCCCTTGTCTTTCAGGTAAAAAACACTCCTTACCTGGTGTATATTTTAATGAAAGTATTTATTTTTTAGTTCCGACTCAACCGTCAGTGAGTTATCATATATAAAATCTCATGGGTAAGTTAATTTTACATTGTTGTAAACTCAACAATTTAAAATAAACAATTATTTTTGCAAGATATTGAATACATTTGTAGGAAAAGTATATAAAGTATTAAAATACTGGTCCAATTCTAGAAACGGCTCATTACTACAACCAGGTGCAATTAAATTTGATTAGATTTTATACATGTATGTTTTGTTCTTATAGACGTTTTCATATCTGAAATTTTCTGATCCGCCTAAAATCCCCGTTGAACAGAATACTGCTGGACCCTCAAATTTGTAAGTATAAAGATATTTTATTCTTACAAGCAATACAGTTGATCAAAACATCTACAGAATTTTACGTCAAACCGATATTGCCGTGTCCTTAAAATCAGGTATTATCGAATTTTTCCCAAGGGAAGCTTATAGTATCGCTAACATTTTTGGTAATTATTTAGGTTACTAAACGAACCTTGAATTTTTATAGCTTCTACTAAAATTGCCTATCCGAATCTTATTTGCAGCGTGTAGTACCTACTTCTATATTTTGTTTTCACTTACTTTGTTAAGTTCCACTTGATCAAACGAGTTATAAATTATATAGGTATATATAATATACACACCATCGTTCGTGATCGAATACTTAAAATTTGTTCTTAATTCCACTAGATTTGTAAAATCTGCTTCCAATGTCTTTACCAAGTTCAAATTTGTAGGTGGTCCATCAAATGTCAAAGAAGTTACAATTATGCCAGCATTGAACTGTAAGCATTTTCTGACTAATGTGACTGTTCACAAAACATAAAGTACCAACAATAATTTATGGTCTCTATATCATAGAATCTATTATTTTTGTTAAGAAAAACCCCGATTTGTTTGAAAATAGCACAGGTATACATGGTTAAAAACAAGATTTAAAGACTAATATAATATAATTTAGCTACATAAAAAATGCTGATTTTTCCATCAAGAAAATTTTGAAATAAACTTTAAACAGTTAAAAGCAAAATTAAAGAAATTTCTTCTGAACAAAGCATATTATTGAACACAAGAGTTCCTAGAGTTAGGCAGTAAAATGTTTTTCTTTCTAGATATTGCAATTATCCTAGTTTAATGCAAACAAATGTTGTTGTACGTATATTTTTTTTTTGGCATATTCTACCTTATTCAGGAGATTATATCTGGAACAATAAAATATTATCTATCTATCTATCCTCAGCAAGTTCTAAGAATGAAGCCTGTAAGAAATATGTTTGGGTGCCTAAATCTACTATCATGTATATGTCTAACATCCATACATTTATGTAGTTTGTGATTCATTGTTTCAACTAAACTGTTTAATAATATGATAATCTATAGTTTGAAGTTGCTTAAGAATAGGCTAAAGATATGCATATTTATTGATTCCTTGTTTTATAGAAATATACATAACATGTTGAATTAGTTTCTCTACAAATGTACGTAGATTTATGAATAAAATGCTAAATATTTTTTCTATTTTTTATTAACCCCTAAAAACTGCACGCCAATGGCAAAGATGATTTCAACAGTAGACGCTAGGGTAACAGTGTTGTCGTTTTTTAAAGCGATCTCTTTCTAACTCGTTTATGTTTGGAAAAGATTTCTGATTGTAAACAAACGAAATTTATGAATGGAAAGTTCTGTCTCCCTTGTTTATATGTCTGTGGTCTTCACCGCAGATTCAATGTATTCTCGGTTTCCAAAGGACGAAAATGTTAGCAAACAATGGGAAAATGCTTATAAACGGGCAGATAAGGTCAACATAAAAAATGCGCGAATTTGCTCCAAACATTTTGATGAGGATTGCTACGAAAGGAACTTGAAATTTGAACTATTGGCTTATTTATGTAGAAATCGTGGATTTCTGAAACCTGAAAAATAATTAAAACTAACTCTATCGTTATGTAAATCAGAAGTTGGTAAAAACGAGTACAGTTATTTGCCAATAAATATTATTTAATTTTGTCCACTGCCCAGTTTCAAGATCGAACCTCTCGCATGACTTTAAATAATAGTCTCCTTTCTTCCCACCTGTGGGAATATTGTCTAGAATGGTAGCAGCCGGCTGCAGCCGCATCTTCTCTACCTTCCAAAAAGTGTTGCTGCACTCCGACCACTTCTCATTTGCCACATCGAACACGTTCAGACATCTCTCTTCTGTGTCTGAACCACCAATCTGTAAATTATCTCCAGTTGAATTTTATTAATTTAGAAATGAACTTGACATTAATGGATTTCAATATAAAGTGATGTTCAGATCATATTAGGTAGTCCTAACATACCAAAAATCACATTATGCAGGTTAAATTTCTCTTAGAATTTAAAATATAATCAATTTAAATAATTTTAATTTCATACCCATTATCACGTGACTGCGAACGCCTATCAAAATCGACCAAGATAGTGACGTAGTAATCAAGTCGATGAATAAATCCATCTCAGAGAGAACATACAATATTGTGTCTTCTCTCTGGTCAGATAGTGTTCTCTGCTCTATTCCTCCTTTCTTTAATACTACGACACTAAGGGAGATTGTGACTTTGCAGCCGTTTTTAGAATTCAAGCGGGAAATTTGAAAACAATTTTTGAATATATTTTTTTTATTTTCAAAATAGACTCGTAATTTTTTTGTATTTTCTTCATATATTTGAAAATCTAACTACGAAATAAAAATTGTTCAAAAAATTAGTCAAGTACCTATACAACAAATTTACATATTGTCAATACAAGTGAAAATCATGAAATTTTTAAAGTTTAGAAAGTGTAGAAGGCATAAAAAACAGGCACAGGAATTACGTTGATTACTGCAAAAATTTATGATAGAATTACAACAAATAGTATCTGCTATATTAATATGAAATTCAATAAATGTCCGTATAAGTCTCTGAAAAGTAATCGCTTACTAATCAGAAAGTTGACAGGTAATCAATAAGTTGTCTCTGTAATCAGTAAACAATAATGTAACATAAACAGACATAACCTTTTGATTCACCCCATACTATTATGGACATTTTTCATTTCGTTTACTACACAAGAGTACCATCAATGTTTACTGAGCGATTGGTAATCAGATAACTAGAAAAGAATATAGAATCGTTGCACTAATAACGCAATGGCTCGCAATGTTAGACCCTGCTGTAGTTTTTCTCATTTGTACTACTCTGATATATGCTTACCTCATTTTCTTCGAAAACTCTCTCCTCTGATTTTCAATATAATTCTAACACATATTAGAAACATGCCATAAATTAATCATTTGTATTTTTGAAGGAGATACATTTTACGAAATAGAAACTGATAACTAAAATAATTATAAAACACTTATATCAGAGCTTGCCATCTTTAATCTTGGAAGTCAGCCAATTCCCTTTTTGACCGTCGAACCCCGAATGGAGGAGGTATAAAATTCGACTGTGTGCTTTTTTCTGGTTTGTGCGCGCCTTTTATATAGTAATCGTACTCGGTTCATCCATGAGAGGAGGCTTGAGAAATGGTCCCATATTCATAAAAACGGAAATCCGAAATCTTCTTTCCTCCGAAAACCGTCCCCGAAGGGGGTGGGGGACAAATTTTCTCGAAAATCGAAAATCTGAGTTGGTATAATTAAAGATAGGACAATATCCAGGAACGTTTAAATTGAACATTTTTTCAAAAGAGTTACGGTTTCCGAGATAGAGGCATGTTAAACTCTCAAATACATATATGTATTTTTGCTATGTGTACTTAAAAACTATGAATCAAAACGTCAAAAAAATTCTTAATTTCTCGATTGGTCGAAAAGTCATTTTCCTTTAATATGTCAAAAATATTTCAAGACATAAAACTTGAGAAAATTCAATTCAGAAATGGGCGGAAAACTGCAGATAAAAATAAATGATCATTCAATTAATTCTTATTTATATGACTAGAAAATACATTTTGAATATTTCACCTTTAATTCATAGCTTCCAAATCCCAACAGTCTGTGTTTGTTTTTAATAAAGGTTCTCCTTGCACTTTCTGAATAAGATTTCTCGGAGACATTAGAGGAAAACGAACTATCTCCATCAATGACACCAGATATTGTTTTCGTTTTTCTATATCATGCTTGATCCGAGCTATGACAGAATTGAAGACCTAAGATAAATAATAATTCATTTAAATTCTTCTCTCCTAGATACTGAATGTTTAAAATAAACTTTGATTCAATCACTCAAATAAGTAGCCATATTTAATCGATTCATAATATCGAGGAAGACTTACTTGCAGTTCATTGGGAACTACCAAAAGGAAATACAAATACTCTATACAAAATTTAAATTTAGCGTGATTTACCTCCAGAAAATGAGAACAGGCATGGAGAACATCAGTCAAAACAAATAACTCTGATGCACGTAGTAGATATCGGACCTTTACTTCAGTTATGAGCAGTTTGGACGTGTAGAAGTAATGGATCAGTGCCGTTAGAGCTTCATGATGCACTCCGTCCAATATTCGAAAACATCGAATAAAGGAATAAAATGACAAATGCCATCATGTAAATACTTTGTTGAACTATATTTTTAACAACATTAAAATAACTTCATTATTATGCGGCATCATCTTTTCGGTGATTACATGCAGATCATATCAGTAGGTACATTGACTGTCTTTTAATCAAAATATATTTATAAAATGAAATTAATGCTTACTTCTGCATTCTCTCCATTATCTCGATCGAAGGATGAGTTTGAGACAATTTTATTGATATAAGTGGTTCCTTCAATATTTTTTTCAATAAACAAACATTTCCCATCTGGTAGATCAACGGATAAAGGTCTGAGGTCTGAAATATACAAATACCAAAATGAAGTCTCTGATAACAAAAATATTGCAACAAAATCAATTTACCTTATCTTGGAAGCATTCATGTGTAAGCCAAAAGTTACACTGGTAATAGATAACAGATGCTGTGATTATACGGAGCCCTAGACTGAGAGAAGTGGTTTTGATACTGATTTTCCAGATTAATGAGGTTATGTAACGTACGTGCAGTCAGAATTTAGTTAATAATTATTATAATTAATTATTAAGGATTTAGTTTAAGAAAGCGTGTTTCCAACATTTAAGAAAAATCGATATTACTTTATTAACTGAGTCAACGGACAACCATAGACTAAACTGATACATAGATAAACTATTTATATACGGACTACGGACACCAATTGTAAATCAAATGTAGTGAAAACCTGAATCGATTGACATCAGTTCCTAACAATTAGCTGTGGTAGTAAGTCTCTGGTAGTAATAATTACAAAGAGAGAAAACTTAACATCTGAAGATGAAGTCTAAAATTCACCTAACCTTAATCCAACCAAAGTTAGTAATAGTGAATTAGCATTCTTATTATTCTTATTTTCCAATTTTCCAATAGCAAGTGTCGATCGATATCGATTCAGCTTGTTGGATTCTTTGAATTTATCTATAGTACTGTATATCAACAATACAGGATAATATGAAGGTAAGTCAAAAATACAAACTAATGCACTAAAATCAACATCCGCAATCATAACATTGTATTTATTTTCAATTACGCATAATAAACCTAGTATCAGTAGACTCAGTGAGAAGAATACTATCGATTTCTGAAGCTAAAATAAACTGAGAAAGAAATACTTACATATTGCAACATAAACACAACAAACTACCTGAAACTACCGATCAGAGAAAACTTGGAGGTATGTTTTCTCTGGAGAAAACATACCTACCGAATACTACCGATCCACCACCACCACTTTCTACGGGATTCACACTCACAGCCGAGCAGCCAGAGAACACTACGACAACAGTATAAAGTATAATTCTTTATGTGCTACTGCTACGACACTTCCTACCAGAGATAACATACAATAATTGTATGTTCTCTCTGTTTATTTATCTCCGTGATGTCGAAGGAGGTAGGTGTTCTCTGTGTCGAAGCGATCGAATCATAGATAAATTCCGTTGGATCGAATGATCAAATTCTTGTTACCAAATAACGGCCGTGTAGGGTTGTAATCTTCATCTGTGGTTGTATTTTTTTAGTGAGATGTTTTAAAATTTTAATTGCATCCATGTTGTCGCCTTCAAGAATTTCATATACTTAACAATGTTTATCGTTATTATCTCAAAAACAGGAACACGCAAATTAAATATTTCATATTTCTGAAAAATGTAATCAACACGCAACACACATTACATAATTTTGAATATCAAGAACATGAGTCCATAGTATAAAAACATATCATGCATGGAATGTAAAATAGCTGCGAAGGTGTGAAGAATAAGTTGAACTCAATAATAAGGCTGTTCGAGCAGTAGTTGGGGACGGTTTGATAACTGTTTAAAATGCGCATGTGCGGTATGAAACAGTTTGGGATTTTGTTCTGCTCAAACACCAAACTGCAGTTTGCAAACTACCTCTTCTACTTTCTTACAATTTCGTTGTCATAGAACAAATGACTTTGCCGATAGATATGTTTTATGACCAAAGATAAGAGAGAACATCAATGAAAGACTGATGGACAAAACACAAACCAGGGTTTAGTTTAGGACTGTGGTAGTATTCTCTGAAAGGGATTTCTCCAACAACAGAGAACACTATACTCTAAGAAGACGAAGATGCTTCAACTGCGCCGTCTCAAACTGAGTCCGGACTAGTTTGGAAATCGTCAAACTACTGCTCGAACATCTTACTAGTACTTGGGAATAAATTATTCATCGTAAATTGAAGTGCGCAGGCGTCTGACGCTTTGGGACTGGTTTGAACCGCTGCTCGAACACCCTTACTATTTAGTGACAGTTAAACCTTGAAACAAAGGATTTTTCAAGATCTTTAAAATTTAGGTTTTATGGCCTAAAATGAGTAGAAGTAGAAATGTAAAAAAGAATCAAGTAGTTCAAGTAGTAGTTTTTCAATTCAATTTTAAATCAGTGTGTTACACTGTTACTATGTTTTTCAATATCATCAACGTTGAAGAGTTTTTTGACAAACTTGGTAAGAATTTTTATAAAAATTTTAAGAATGAAATATCTTTATGTCCCTGATTTTTCATAGAGAGAGAAATCAAAGAGTTGCGTAGTAGAAGAACTGTAAGTGACACCGCCGGCAATAACAATAACCCTGCTGAGGCACCGCATGATGGTGAATCCAAAAACCAAATATTTAAAACATTGGGAGAATTTATGAAGTCAAGAAAATTTGATAGAAAGCTGACACTGTCGGATCTAGAAGAATTTGTCCTTCATAAAATATGCCAAATATATTTTTTTGATAATCCTTTAATGAAGGAAGTTAATAAACTAAAACTTGAAGTTGCTAATCAAAAGAGAGAAATCGCTGAATTAATTCAACGTGTAAATAATATAGAAACAGAAAATTATAATCATAGTAACAATATAAAACTTGTGAATAATCTAGGGGCATTTCAAGTTAAGAGATGTATATCGTTTGAAAACGAAGATCATTTAAATAAGAAGAAAACAAATCAGTCAGCATAATAGAAAGCTGCAATAAAAATGTAAATAATGATCATGTATGTTATTCAATAGATTTTAAGATGAACTGGGCTCTCCTCTTATTTTATTCGATCAGTTTGACTCAGAGAAAAACACTTCATATATTTTATCTCATGACTTCCTCCAAGTTTCGCTACTCTAGTCGTAAACTTTAGTCTAAGCTCCATAGATAAGAGATGTTGCGTTTATACTCTAAGCATATTCCTTGCATAGAAAGCATGCTCTTACAAGTTGTTTTAATATTTTTAATTGTAACTTATGTATAAGCTTCCCAACAGTTCATTAAGATTCAATCAAAACTTGTTTTACATTATGTTCACTATATAAAGTATGCATTACATCTTTGTAAGTTTATGGGTGTAGTTCAATAGACTTTTGTAAACATATTACCGAGTATCGAGAAAAATCAGCAGAATGTTGGATTATAAACATAAATGGTTGTCAAGGTCTGTTTTGTCAGAGTTTTCGTGGTCGCAAAAGTGTCTCTAACAAGTCTTCACGACTAGTTATTACTTATATAGCCAAAGAAAACACTACCTCCAATCACATAGTTCTCAATGTAGCCAGGACCAATGGCTGTTTAATAGCCATTGTAGTTTATGGGTTAGCGTTAATTTTGTGTGATGATTTCAAGATACAAAACACTACAATTATTGTGTTTATAATAATAATAATAACATGCTTTTATTCATCACATTCAGTGGTTTACAATTTTAAAGGTTAACAAGTATGATGAATGGGCGGAGTTCAGCTATTAGAGCTACTTTGAAACCCAACCTGGGACGTACACACTAATCTATAAAATCTGTTACCAGTCACATACCTATTAAATACATAAGTATATATAAACCTTCAAATATAATTTATGTATGTATACATTAAAACAAGTTAATATTTTGGGTTAGATACCAGTATATAGATATAAACTAGTAAATTTTTATTTCTTATATATAAGTGACAAAATGTTTTAATAACGAAAGTTTTGGTACGTAGACGTCATACATGTACCAAAAATCAATGCAAGAGTCATCAGAATAGTAAACACATCATTACCTTGTTCCGAGGACGACTTTGAAATGTTTTTTTAAAATTTCTCAAGCTGAAGTCTTTGAGTTCATGTGGTAGGCATTGTTTAGTGGTATTTATTGCGCGAATCATTCTTTCGTGACAAGAAAAACATTTTCTCATTTGATTCATTTTCAAACCTTAATGAATAATGAAGTTTCCTTTTTTTATCGATTGATTATAAAAATTTAAGCGAAATAAAACAAAAATGTTAAAGAAAATTTGATAGAAAGCTGACACTGTCGGATCTAGAAGAATTTGTCCTTCATAAAATATGCCAAATATATTTTTTTGATAATCCTTTAATGAAGGAAGTTAATAAACTAAAACTTGAAGTTGCTAATCAAAAGAGAGAAATCGCTGAATTAATTCAACGTGTAAATAATATAGAAACAGAAAATTATAATCATAGTAACAATATAAAACTTGTGAATAATCTAGGGGCATTTCAAGTTAAGAGATGTATATCGTTTGAAAACGAAGATCATTTAAATAAGAAGAAAACAAATCAGTCAGCATAATAGAAAGCTGCAATAAAAATGTAAATAATGATCATGTATGTTATTCAATAGATTTTAAGATGAACTGGGCTCTCCTCTTATTTTATTCGATCAGTTTGACTCAGAGAAAAACACTTCATATATTTTATCTCATGACTTCCTCCAAGTTTCGCTACTCTAGTCGTAAACTTTAGTCTAAGCTCCATAGATAAGAGATGTTGCGTTTATACTCTAAGCATATTCCTTGCATAGAAAGCATGCTCTTACAAGTTGTTTTAATATTTTTAATTGTAACTTATGTATAAGCTTCCCAACAGTTCATTAAGATTCAATCAAAACTTGTTTTACATTATGTTCACTATATAAAGTATGCATTACATCTTTGTAAGTTTATGGGTGTAGTTCAATAGACTTTTGTAAACATATTACCGAGTATCGAGAAAAATCAGCAGAATGTTGGATTATAAACATAAATGGTTGTCAAGGTCTGTTTTGTCAGAGTTTTCGTGGTCGCAAAAGTGTCTCTAACAAGTCTTCACGACTAGTTATTACTTATATAGCCAAAGAAAACACTACCTCCAATCACATAGTTCTCAATGTAGCCAGGACCAATGGCTGTTTAATAGCCATTGTAGTTTATGGGTTAGCGTTAATTTTGTGTGATGATTTCAAGATACAAAACACTACAATTATTGTGTTTATAATAATAATAATAACATGCTTTTATTCATCACATTCAGTGGTTTACAATTTTAAAGGTTAACAAGTATGATGAATGGGCGGAGTTCAGCTATTAGAGCTACTTTGAAACCCAACCTGGGACGTACACACTAATCTATAAAATCTGTTACCAGTCACATACCTATTAAATACATAAGTATATATAAACCTTCAAATATAATTTATGTATGTATACATTAAAACAAGTTAATATTTTGGGTTAGATACCAGTATATAGATATAAACTAGTAAATTTTTATTTCTTATATATAAGTGACAAAATGTTTTAATAACGAAAGTTTTGGTACGTAGACGTCATACATGTACCAAAAATCAATGCAAGAGTCATCAGAATAGTAAACACATCATTACCTTGTTCCGAGGACGACTTTGAAATGTTTTTTTAAAATTTCTCAAGCTGAAGTCTTTGAGTTCATGTGGTAGGCATTGTTTAGTGGTATTTATTGCGCGAATCATTCTTTCGTGACAAGAAAAACATTTTCTCATTTGATTCATTTTCAACCAACCCGAGTCCTTAAATGAATAATGAAGTTTCCTTTTTTTTATCGATTGATTATAAAAATTTAAGCGAAATAAAACAAAAATGTTAAAGAATCAATTCAAATTTATCTCTGAAAATTAAATAGTTATGGGACTTTGAAAAGATGCAGCGCGTTATTCGCCGAGTTCGTACAGATTTATTAATTGTGTAGTCACTTATGCCGTTCAAGTCGTATTTTAGTTATTACATATTATTATATTGTATTGTCCCCATGTCAAAGCACGACAGTTAAACATCCCAATGAATTGTTTTTTCGTTTACCAAATAATATAATAACAAGGAAAAAGTGGTTCAAACTAATGAAGCGTGATTTAATTTGATTGATAACACTTTCCACCTTTCCTTCGTTTTCATCCCAAATGCAATGATAAAATGTTTACTTTTCACTTTATGTTCGGGTGCGATTCTGTATTTAGAGCCCTCACAAAATAAACAAATAAAATAAAAAAGAAAAGAACGACTTTACTTAAACACAAACGGAGCAAGAGCCCTGACGCGACTGTAATCAGACTCAGTCCTGTTGTTGTACTGTATTGGGGACGGAATCCAGATTGAACATCTGTCATAAAATTAGTCATACTTATATATGTCGTTACCTCTTCTTTAATTATCATTTCGAACGCTTTCGAGAGAGTTGGAAGAATGCGGATTGGTCTTAAAGCACACAATTCAGTTGGATTATTGCGTTTTGCTAAAGGTCTAACTTAGGCATGTTTCCATTAGATATAATAGAGAAGTTAAAAATTATATGTAATTTGCTCCAATATCTGAGGTACAATCAAATATAGCATACTTAAAGAGATTCTATCAGACCCTACAGCATGGCTTTTGATTCTATTGAGGTATTTTGAAACAGTTTCCGAACCCACGACACTAAATTTGAAACAAGGATGAAATATTCATTTGGTGGGTTCAAGTTTTTTAGTTGCGGAGGAATTTCAGGTATATTTTTATCACGAAATACTTCAAGTGATCTCAGGGTATTTCAAGTATTTTTGGAGTTGAATGTTGAGATCGCCGAATATGACAAATATTTTCAGGAAGATAACTAATTTAACGAAACCAATCAAAACCACGGTCACAGCTTACAAGCCTGTGCCTCTGTTATATCACAATATAAACAAACATATCAAAACTGAACGAACTTATACAAATGACATTTGATTAACAAAACGCTTGTGGTGTTTCTATCCATAGAAAAAATAAATACTGAATTTTATCTCGAAATCATCATTCATCATTAATAATGGTCTTTTCCACAGTAATGTCTGATTACCAAATTACCCAACTAAGAACCTGACAAATTGTGGGTAGTGGTGAGTCTAATGAGGGAAGAGACGGTCTACTCAATTTATACAATAATACATTTTTGATCCCTAACAATTCATTGGTCGACATTTTCCAGCGACTGCGTCTTAGATGGCGCTCACATCAATGATTTAAAAATTGCAGGAATATTCAAAATATCGTGTCATTTAATAATAATTGATGATAAGAAGATGCGTTCACAAAAATTGCTGTAATACATTCTAAGGTATTACAGCAATTTTCGCCTTGAATAAAACTATAATTAGAATAATGAAAGTTTTATTAATACAATAAATCCAAATTACAAAAAACAAATCATTTGCGAAGAACTTCATATATCAAATAAAAATTACGTACAATTACAAAAATTGGGTGCTTCCCATACAAATGCACATTAATTTACATTTACCATTCTAACTTATGAATATCTATACATTCATAATTGAATACCAAGGCTTCTTCAGAATTGTATCGTCCTATTTTGGTGGATAGTGGGTTTATTCTACGGTCGTATGTTCGATCCAAAACTTGCTAAGATCTGCAAAGGATACCTTCTCGTTCATCATCCATTTTGTGCTCTAATTTTCCGAGTTTCTACGTAAATCTGTGAATATATATGAGTGTATCATCTTCATTTAAGAGATAATCTAATATATAATAAAATAAAACTTACCTGTGTCAACAATGATTTTGTTGCCATCTCTGTTGAAATTGGTGTCCTCTTTGGCAAATTCGCCTCGTTTGTGAGCATTGTGTTTCAGACTGTTTGTAATGTTTGTCTTTTATATTCCCCAGCCAAGATTTCATCTTCAATGACCATGTCTCATGTTTCACAGACATGTTCGATGCCTTATAAAGATGGATAATTTCGGTTGGCAGAGTTTCTACATATCACTAAATCTTGTTCTCGCAATCTCGATATCTCTACTATTCTCTTTTAAGTGGTCCAGTTGCATATTTACATCCTTACCTATACAACAACTTCTATAAATGCTTTGGACTTTGGATGGAATCACAGTTGTTGGAAATGTTCTTCTGAAGTTGTACTAAAAACAAGTATTCTAGTTATTGAGTTGTTTATCTCCAATTCCAATGTGATACTTACTTGAGTTAAGGGGTTAATAAAGTAATGTATGTGATGTCGGTAGATTGTAGATACTGATTCCGCCAGGGCAGGGACTACCATGTCATCTGCGTACCTAATTCTAATTGAAATACTTGCAGTTATCTATCATCTAGATCTAGATTGTTATTTACCTGAAGATAAATTTGATTTAATCATTTGCATATAAATATATTTTCAGTTATTCTTGTATACACATAATAATAAGCAATATAATAATGCAAATACTCACCAGATTAACTTGATGTTGATTTACAGTTGTATTCTTATGATGAACATAATTTAAAAATATATAAAAATAATTTAAAAAAGTTTTCCGTTCAAAAAATCTATTAGGGTGAAAATTGCTCGAGAGAACTGATGAAAACTTAGTGTTACATACACACATTCAAACAACCCGTTATTTACAAGATTTATACGATATTTTTTTCTTTTCACCAATAAAAGAAAAAATTCGTATTATCTATGTCTTTTGGAACTGAAAAAAAAAGTTATCATTAGAAAACTCACCAAAACCAAAGAAGCTCATTACAGAATATTCAACAACCATAAAACAAATTTTATGTACAGTTATTTTGAGAATCTTACGATCTTATGATTTTTTTTTCTATTTTGGACTATAGAAAACTGTATATGAATGGAAACAATTAAAGTATTTTGATTTATTTTTTATGTCTGTCAATTTCAAATTCACGCAATTCAATATATATCGGTGATAGATAATATCGAGCCTACCATTCTCCAATATGAAATACTCTTGGTGCTCTAGCTACCATCACATGTAGTTTTTGCTTCAAACAATTCTGTAAAATATGCTGAAGAGACCCATCCCAATTAAAATCATCGTATTTACAAAAATAAGCGACACATTCCACTATCTGCGACCATTTATTACGATTAAATGCCATACCCATATTGTTTTAATATTTATCCATGCTGAGATTTCTATCTACAAATAATACATGTGTTTTTATCATCCATTTTTTGTTACTAAGAATTAATTTATCAGTAACGCGAAAATAGAATTTTGTAGTAAAATATATGAGATATGAGTCTGATGGGGGTATTCCTCATGTTCCGAGAGTCATCCCAAATCCGCCATATTTATTGTCATATTGTGTCATGTGCAGAGAACACGAACACTCTTGTGACTCTTGTGCAGAGAACACTACATCCAAGATAATGGTAAAACCCAACATTTCTCTCTCTCTTAAAACATCTCTACAAGTAAACAATATAATCGAAGACACATTGAAAAAGGTTATAAACAATATCCCACTTTATAGTTCAAAAAAATATCAATAATTAAAAATATAAATTTAATCATTTCTGCTTCTGATACGTATTATGAGAGAGTGAATGAAAAGCATGAGTATAAAAAGATTAGTTGATGATATACACAAAAATCGTAGCAAAAATATATTCTAATTTGAATTGGAAAGCGGGATAAAACAAATATGGCGGACTTCGGATGAGGTGCGTCAACTGAACGAAAACGCGTCCATCAATGTAACATACCTGGTCTTATTGTACCATGTGCTCGAACACCAACTGCAATTTGCAAACTACCCCTTCCAATTTCTTACAATTTCATCGTCATAGAGCAAATGATTATGCCGATTGATATGTCTTATGACCAAGGATAAGAGAGAACAATGAAAGACTCATGGACAAAATACAAAACCAGTGTTTAGTTTAGGACTGAGGCAGTGTTCTCTGAAACGGATTAGTCCAACAACAACAACTCTAAGAAGAAGAAGAAGTTTCAATTGCGCCTGCCTCAAACTGAGACCGAACTAGTTTGGAAATCGTCAAACTGCTGCTCGAACATCTTACTAGTAGTTGGGAATCAATTGTTTCATCGTAAATTGAAGTGCGCAGGCGTCTGACGGTTTGGGACTGGTTTGAACCGCTGCTCGAACACCCTTATGGTGAACTCAAATTTTTCTGTTGTCTGTGGTACGTGACATGATACTATGATACAAAGATATTATGCAAAATAACCGTCTCAATTTCGTCCAGTTGGCGCATTGACGTCAAGGAGGTCAGAAGGTATAGAGGTAGCATTGGTTTAGAGTGCATTGCGTGGTAGTGAAGCCACCTGGCGTATAGGTAACCCGCGAAGTATGTACATTGCTCATAGCAGTGAAAAATGAGATGATTTGCTTTATTCTTTCGCTGATTTATAAGTAATAAGTCCATTCGTCAGGCCATGGTAAAAGTGCTGAGAAGACCTAAGCAAGACAATATACGCCAGTGCATTTGTCCAATAAGGTATTGCAATAATTTTCGAATTCCACTATTTTTGAAACCCTCAATGGCCACGTTTTCGATTAACATCCCTTAGATAATCATTTATTTTCGTTAATAAAGATAATTGCGGCCAAATATGTAGATATAAGATTTCATTTTATTGCAATAAATGTTATAGATTTATCTGAAATTAGGAGGCAGTTTTAAAATAAGTTAATTTTGTTTAAAGGACATTAATGTGTTGTTTATTTTGTAAAATCATGTGAGTTTCTTTTTTTGCGGATTTAGGTAGTAATTAATTTTATAAGTATCGTATATAAAATTTATATTATAAGATTGTAGGTGGTACTCTAAACGATAATACAATAAACGCTGTGACTTCTTTTTGTCATTTCTCTTCCTTATAGCAAGCAAAAAAGCAGAACATCAGCAAAACTGATGATTTTCTTGCAAGTTCCCTTTGTTAACGTCCGCACCAGTCTTCATACTTGACGGGTTGCCTGAATTCCGCGCGGCTTCACTTTATAACTTAAGTACTCCCTCCGTATTTTCTATCCTACTTGATTGACGTCATGCGGTTAGTAGAATTTGAAATTAACTGGACAAGATATGGCTATTTGCGCTTTCAAGTTGCTTTTAGTAGAAATAAGGACTTTTTAAATGAACTAATTTATATAATATGAATAGTGTACACATTATTATAACTTTTTCTACAATTATAGTACGTATCTAACAAAGTAATATGGCGATGATGTGAACCTATATTTCAACATGTTAATAAAATTTGCCAAAAAATTATACGATATGAAAAATTATGTTAATTGTGAACAAATCATTCTTAGTATTAAATATTCTATTTAAGAAAAAAAGCAATTGATGAAGACGGTCCAGCAGACGATGTTTGTCGTTTGATCAACTGCTCTTCTATATTTGAAGTTGTTTTTCTAAAACCACAGTCCTCAGTTAATATTTATAAATTTAATCTAATCTGATGAGATGACAACAAGCCGACGCAAGCAAACCAATTGAAAATTGCGCGTGCGCGTTATTGTGGAGACTGTCAGAAAGTTGAACTTGAATGAACTTCTTGAGTATTTGGAGATTCGGCGATTTTGACGTTTCTCGCTATGGTCACGTGAACATTTCAGCCAATGACGTGAATCTCCAAATACCAGAATCCCCAATGCAAAAAAGGAAGCCTAAGGGTGGATTTTCATGGATCCGTCATCCGTCGGTACGTCGATCCGATATAGCTCAATGTATCCGATGACGGAAGAAGTTAAAATTTAACTTTTGTCCGATATCGGATTCTCTTTAACCTCACTTTTCTGACAGTTGCCTGTTGCTTGTGTTGCTTGAATTTCAAGTTTCTTTTGTTTATTATAAAGTTATAAATACGAAATGACGAAAAACAAATAATATTACACTTTAATACATTTTGCTTATAATCAGAAAGTAAAAAGATTGTGGATCAGAAACATTTTTAAATGCAGAAAAGAACAGGGCGCTTATCATAATTTATTAAATGAACTGAGACTAGCTGATATTGAAAAGTATTTTAATTATCTGAGGATGTCCAGTGAATATTTTGATAATTCACTGAAGTTAGTGGGACCCATAGGTAAGAGATGTTGCGTTTTGGTGGGACCTAGGGAAGACAAGACCATCGTGGTAAACAAAATTGCACCCAAGCCACAAAAACAAACTAGTGTTTGCTTTCTGACCATAGCAACAGAGACTCTGATAGCAAGTAGCAATCTGAATTTTTTTTTTCGTAATGAAATCAATGTTGCCAGATTGAAACATTACAAAAGGTGAATAGGTCAAATGTTCTTGTATAAGACAGAAAAGGCGTGCAATATGACGAAAATATATGTATAACCTAATAATACTTGGTTTTGTTTTAGTACATTTCTGTTTTTGCCAGAAAAGCATGAATTCTACAACTGTGAATAACCATCAATGGTTTCTTATACCGTATTTAATAAAACATCTAGCAACAATGTATATACATTCAGACTTGTCGTATTGTCGGATGCATGAGCATGTCAAAACGTCCGAAAAATTTAACCAATTAACCAATGAGAAGCTGAATTTTACAACCAATGGGAGCTCTGACGTATCGACGTACCGACGGATCCATGAAAATCCGGCCTAAGCCTTTATATCTTCTATTAGTGAAAGGTTTTCGTAATGTTACACTGAAAAAGACAAAATAATATTAAGTCTATTGATGCTGGTAATTTTGAAGTTGTGTCTACAACAACAAACTACAACAGCCATTATTTATCATTATTTCTTAACGCTTTATCATAAAAATGTTATGTGGTCTGTTCCATGCATTTGAACTGGAAGCTGTCAAGAGAGTAAATAATCTGCATTTAGGGAAGGAAAATAATCATCCCCTCAGATTTAGTATAAATGCCTTTAATTTACCAGGGTGAAATTTTCTAACATGTTGGGTTAAATTCGAATATATGGTAATAATAATATAATACACAATACTAGATTATTAGTTAACAATCAAGATGCGATAGAATGGTGGTACTGGAAAGACTATAGCAAAGAAGATAGATACTACATATAAGTGTACATCGTATAGTAAATTTGAGGCGAAAACCGAGTGAGCTTCGTTAACCAAGTGACGAGGGCGCTACCGTCAAAAATGAGTATTTTGTACAATAATTCAACATTCGGCTATCAGGCGACCAGAAACGGCTATAGGTACTTAAGTGTTCTAGCAGGCAGCGGGCTGGTGATTGCCGTTGAGAGACTCTAGGAACACATACGTACCTATAGCCATTTTTGGTCACCTGATAGTCGAATGTTGAATTATTCTACAAAATACTCATTTTCGACGGTAGCGCCTTAGTCACCTGGTTAACGAAGCTCGCTCGTTACAAAACGATGTACAGGGTGGCCAGATAAGAATGCAAAGTGCCGTATCTCGGGAGCTATTCATCATAGAGACCTGCTGTAAAAAAGTTTTGACTAAAGTGACCAAGAGAAGATCATGGAAAATATTTTCAGATTTCCAAGATGCCCACCAGGGGGCGTATCCGCCATGTTCAACTTGTAAAGTGATTTTAACTAGTAAATGTACCAAAAAAATATATGGTTTTTAAAGCTAAGCTTAATTTGAGAATTTTCGTTTAGAACAACTGATTGACGTATCTGTTGAAATAAAGTGGTGGGGGTGATTCAATGTTATTTTAAATAAACAGCTGTAACTTCTTAACGAATGAACGGATTTTGGCAAGCTTAGTCTTGTTGGAAAAATAGTTTATTGCTCCATCAAATCCATCTTACTCGTAATATGTGTATTTCTTAGTGATGCCACTAGAGTGCGTTTCTCTATATAATTACATAAAATTGCTAAATTCTCTTGAAATTAAATGCAATAATATGACTTTTTTATCATAAAAATGTTGTGAAATGAGGCTAGTGAAAACTACATCTCAATATCTTATTCCGAGACAAAAATATCGATGAATGAAAATTTTGTTATAATACAATTTTCGAGAGACGCTATTAATCCGATATTTAGTTTTATTTATCCGTCTTTTTTTGAGATTTAGTCATAAAATTTCATAATTTTATAATTTTTAATCATGTTATCTCTGGTTGTTGGGGAATTTGGTAAACAATATCTTTTAATCGAACTGTGAACTATCTCAGAGCGCAAGGGTTGTAGCGCAACTAGAGCACTGTATAGATGTGTATTATCACCGCCCACCATTATGTGCCCTAACTGTCACCAACTGTCACGTCAGTGGTATAGGTTATACACACGATACAAAGATATGATATTGCGCATTCTGGGCGGAGCCTAAATCTACGCGTTGACGTCATGTGGTTAGCTTGTTCGTACGAAGTAGCTCAACTCTCATTTGATTTGTTTGTCGGTGTGAGGTTGTGCTTCTGTTTATTGCTTTATTATATTTAAATAATTATCAAAATGCGTTGTGCCATAGCTGGATGCCACACAGACTATCAGTCTTCACCGCAGATTTAATGTATTCTCGGTTTCCAAAGGACGAAAATGTTAGCAAACAATGGGAAAATGCTTATAAACGGGCAGATAAGGTCAACATAAAAAATGCGCGAATTTGCTCCTAACATTTTGATGAGGATTGCTACGAAAGGAACTTGAAATTTGAACTATTGGCTTATTTATGTAGAAATCGTGGATTTCTGAAACCTGAAAAATAATTAAAACTAACTCTACCGTTATGTAAATCAGAAGTTGGTAAAAACGAGTTATTTGCCAATAAAAATTTTCATATGCTACCAAAGGAATTAAAAATATTAAAAATTAGTAAAAAAGAACTACACTAAAAAACGGTTATTATCAATCAAAAGTATAACTGTATGATTCTCAGTTAAGGATACTAAATATGTCATATATGTGTACTATGTACTATAATTCTAGATGTAAGTTATGTATATACTTTGCATTTTTTAGTATATAAATACACTAGGCTTGCGTACAGACTGCTAGAAGTATCTGCAAGAATTTTTATGTAAAAATCTCACACAAAAATTTGTACCCCCATACACCTAAATCAATAATAATATTATAAATTATATAAATTATTCGTTGATTTAAAGTTTGATAGAATTTCGCTGCTATAGAACAAATATAATTGGAATATATTTTTTTTATTTTCAAAATAGACTCGTAATTTTTTTGTATTTTTTTCATTTATTTGAATATCTAACTACGAAATAAAAATTGTTCAAAAAATTAGTCAAGTACCTATACAACAAATTTACACATTGTCAATACAAGTGAAAATCATGAAATTTTTAAAGTTTAGAAAGTGAAGAAGGCATAAAAACAGGCATAGGAATTACGTTGATTACTGCAAAAATTTATGATAGAATTACAACAAATAGTATCTGCTATATAAGTTTCTGAAAAGTAATCGCTTACTAATCAGAAAGTTGACTGGTAATCAATAAGTTGTCTCTGTAATCAGTAAACAATAATGTAACATAAACAGACATAACCTTTTGATTCACCCCATACTATTATGGACATTTTTCATTTCGTTTACTACACAAGAGTACCATCAATGTTTACTGAGCGATTGGTAATCAGATAACTAGAAAAGAATATAGAATCGTTGCACTAATAACGCAATGGCTCGCAATGTTAGACCCTGCTGTAGTTTTTCTCATTTGTACTACTCTGATATATGCTTACCTCATTTTCTTCGAAAACTCTCTCCTCTGATTTTCAATATAATTCTAACACATATTAGAAACATGCCATAAATTAATCATTTGTATTTTTGAAGGAGATACATTTTACGAAATAGAAACTGATAACTAAAATAATTATAAAACACTTATATCAGAGCTTGCTATCTTTAATCTCGGAAGTCAGCCAATTCCCTTTTTGACCGTCGAACCCCGAATGGAGGAGGTATAAAATTCGACTGTGTGCTTTTTTCTGGTTTGTGCGCGCCTTTTATATAGTAATCGTACTCGGTTCATCCATGAGAGGAGGCTTGAGAAATGGTCCCATATTCATAAAAACGGAAATCCGAAATCTCCTTTCCTCCGAAAACCGTCCCCGAAGGGGGTGGGGGACAAATTTTCTCGAAAATCGAAAATCTGAGTTGGTATAATTAAAGATAGGACAATATCCAGAAACGTTTAAATTGAACATTTTTTCAAAAGAGTTACGGTTTCCGAGATAGAGGCATGTTAAACTCTCAAATACATATATGTATTTTTGCTATGTGTACTTAAAAACTATGAATCAAAACGTCAAAAAAATTCTTAATTTCTCGATTGGTCGAAAAGTCATTTTCCTTTAATATGTCAAAAATATTTCAAGACATAAAACTTGAGAAAATTCAATTCAGAAATGGGCGGAAAACTGCAGATAAAAATAAATGATCATTCAATTAATTCTTATTTATATGACTAGAAAATACATTTTGAATATTTCACCTTTTATGTAATGATAATTCATAGCTTCCAAATCCCAACAGTCTGTGTTTGTTTTTAATAAAGGTTCTCCTTGCACATTCTGAATAAGATTTCTCGGAGACAAACTATCTCCATCAATGACACCAGATATTGTTTTCGTTTTTCTATATCATGCTTGATCCGAGCTATGACAGAATTGAAGACCTAAGATAAATAATAATTCATTTAAATTCTTCTCTCCTAGATACTGAATGTTTAAAAAAAAACTTTGATTCAATCACTCAAATATGTAGCCATATTTAATCGATTCATAATATCGAGGAAGACTTACTTGCAGTTCATTGGGAACTACCAAAAGGAAATACAAATACTCTATACAAAATTTACATTTAGCGTGATTTACCTCCAGAAAATGAGAACAGGCATGGAGTACATCAGTCAAAACAAATAACTCTGATGCACGTAGTAGATATCGGACCTTTACTTCAGTTATGAGCAGTTTGGACGTGTAGAAGTAATGGATCAGTGCCGTTAGAGCTTCATGATGCACTCCGTCCAATATTCGAAAACATCGAATAAAGGAATAAAATGACAAATGCCATCATGTAAATACTTTGTTGAACTATATTTTTTAACAACATAAAAATAACTTCATTATTATGCGGCATCATCTTTTCGGTGATTACATGCAGATCATATCAGTAGGTACATTGACTGTCTTTTAATCAAAATATATTTATAAAATGAAATGTAATGCTTACTTCTGCATTCTCTCCATTATCTCGATCGAAGGATGAGTTTGAGACAATTTTATTGATATAAGTGGTTCCTTCACTATTTTTTTCAATAAACAAACATTTCCCATCTGGTAGATCAACGGATAAAGGTCTGAGGTCTGAAATATACAAATACCAAAATGAAGTCTCTGATAACAAAAATATTGCAACAAAATCAATTTACCTTATCTTGGAAGCATTCATGTCTAAGCCAAAAGTTACACCGGTAATAGATAACAGATGCTGTGATTATACGGAGCCCTAGACTGAGAGAAGTGGTTTTGATACTGATTTTCCAGATTAATGAGGTTATGTAACGTACGTGCAGTCAGAATTTAGTTAATAATTATTATAATTTATTATTAAGGATTTAGTTTAAGAAAGCGTGTTTCCAACATTTAAGAAAAATCGATATTACTTGATTAACTGTGTCAACGGACAACCATAGACTAAACTAATACATAGATAAACTATTTATATACGGACTACGGACACCAATTGTAAATCAAATGTAGTGAAAACCTGAATCGATTGAAATCAGTTCCTAACAATTAGCTGTGGTAGTAAGTCTCTGGTAGTAATAATTACAAAGAGAGAAAGCTTAACATCTGAAGATGAAGTCTAAAATTCACCTAACCTTAATCCAACCAAAGTTAGTAATAGTGAATTAGCATTCTTATTATTCTTATTTTCAAATTTTCCAATAGCAAGTGTCGATCGATATCGATTCAGCTTGTTGGAATCTTTGAATTTATCTATAGAACTGTATATCAACAATACAGGATAATATGAGGGTAAGTCAAAAATACAAACTAATGCACTAAAATCAACATCCGCAATCATAACATTGTATTTATTTTCAATTACGCATAATAAACCTAGTATCAGTAGACTCAGTGAGAAGAATACTATTGATTTCTGAAGCTAAAATAAACTGAGAAAGAAATACTTACATATTGCAACATAAACACATCAAACTACCTGAAAGTACCGATCAGAGAAAACTTGGAGGTATGTTTTCTCTGGAGAAAACATACCTACCGAATACTACCGATCCACCACCACCACTTTCTACGGGATTCACACTCACAGCCGAGCAGCCAGAGAACACTACGACAACAGTATAAAGTATAATTCTTTTTGTGCTACTGCTACGACACTTCCTACCAGAGATAACATACAATAATTGTATGTTCTCTCTGTTTATTTATCTCCATGATGTCGAAGGAGGTAGGTGTTCTCTGTGTCGAACGGATCGAATCATAGATAAATTCCGTTGGATCGAATGATCAAATGCTTGTTACCAAATAACGGCCGTGTAGGGTTGTAATCTTCATCTGTGGTTGTATTTTTTTAGTGAGATGTTTTAAAATTTTAATTGCATCCATGTTGTCGCCTTCAAGAATTTCATATACTTAACAATGTTTATCGTTATTATCTCAAAAACAGGAACACGCAAATTAAATATTTCATATTTCTGAAAAATGTAATCAACACGCAACACACATTACATAATTTTGAATATCAAGAACATGAGTCCATAGTATAAAAACATATCATGCATGGAAAGTAAAATAGCTGCGAAGGTGTGAAGAATAAGTTGAACTCAATAATAAGGCTGTTCGAGCAGTAGTTGGGGACGGTTTGATAACTGTTTAAAATGCGCATGTGCGGTATGAAACAGTTTGGGATTTTGTTCTGCTCGAACACCAAACTGCAGTTTGCAAACTACCTCTTCTACTTTCTTACAATTTCGTTGTCATAGAACAAATGACTTTGCCGATAGATATGTTTTATGACCAAAGATAAGAGAGAACATCAATGAAAGACTGATGGACAAAACACAAACCAGGGTTTAGTTTAGGACTGTGGTAGTATTCTCTGAAAGGGATTTCTCCAACAACAGAGAACACTATACTCTAAGAAGACGAAGACGCTTCAACTGCGCCGTCTCAAACTGAGTCCGGACTAGTTTGGAAATCGTCAAACTGCTGCTCGAACATCTTACTAGTACTTGGGAATAAATTATTCATCGTAAATTGAAGTGCGCAGGCGTCTGACGCTTTGGGACTGGTTTGAACCGCTGCTCGAACACCCTTACTATTTAGTGACAGTTAAACCTTGAAACAAAGGATATTTAAAGATCTTTAAAATTTAGGTTTTATGGCCTAAAATGAGTAGAAGTAGAAATGTAAAAAAGAATCAAGTAGTTCAAGTAGTAGTTTTTCAATTCAATTTTAAATCAGTGTGTTACACTGTTACTATGTCTTTCAATATCATCAACGTTGAAGAGTTTTTTGACAAACTTGGTAAGAATTTTTATAAAAATTTTAAGAATGAAATATCTTTATGTCCCTGATTTTTCATAGAGAGAGAAATCAAAGAGTTGCGTAGTAGAAGAACTGTAAGTGACACCGCCGGCAATAACAATAACCCTGCTGAGGCAACGCATGATGGTGAATCCAAAAACCAAATATTTAAAACATTGGGAGAATTTATGAAGTCAAGAAAATTTGATAGAGAGCTGACACTGTCGGATCTAGAAGAATCTGTCCTTCATAAAATATGCCAAATATATTTTAATCCTTTAATGAAGGAAGTTAATAAACTAAAACTTGAAGTTGCTAATAAAAAGAGAGAAATCGCTGAATTAATTCAACGTGTAAATAATATAGAAACAGAAAATTATTATCATAGTAACAATATAAAACTTGTGAATAATCTAGGGGCATTTCAAGTTAAGAGATGTATATCGTTTGAAAACGAAGATCATTTAAATAAGAAGAAAACAAATCAGTCAGCATAATAGAAAGCTGCAATAAAAATGTAAATAATGATCATGTATGTTATTCAATAGATTTTAAGATGAACTGTGCTCTCCTCTTATTTTAATCGATCAGTTTGACTCAGAGAAAAACACTTCATATATTTTATCTCATGACTTCCTCCAAGTTTCGCTACTCTAGTCGTAAACTTTAGTTCTTTAGTCTAAGCTTCATAGATAAGAGATGTTGCGTTTATACTCTAAGCATATTCCTTGCATAGAAAGCATGCTCTTACAAGTTGTTTCAATATTTTTAATTGTAACTTATGTATAAACTTCCCAACAGTTCATTAAGATTCAATCAAAACTTGTTTTACATTATGTTCACTATATAAAGTATGCATTACATCTTTGTAAGTTTATGGGTGTAGTTCAATAGACTTTTGTAAAAATATTACCGAGTATCGAGAAAAATCAGCAGAATGTTGGATTATAAACATAAATGGTTGTCAAGTTCTGTTTTGTCAGAGTTTTCGTGGTCGCAAAAGTGTCTCTAACAAGTCTTCACGACTAGTTATTACTTATATAGCCAAAGAAAACGCTACCTCCAATCACATAGTTCTCAATGTAGCCAGGACCAATAGCTGTTTAATAGCCATTGTAGTTTATGGGTTAGCGTTAATTTTGTGTGATGATTTCAAGATACAAAACACTACAATTATTGTGTTTATAATAATAATAATAATATGCTTTTATTCATCACATTCAGTGGTTTACAATTTTAAAGGTTAACAAGTATGATGAATGGGCGGAGTTCAGCTATTAGAGCTACTTTGAAACCCAACCTGGGACGTACACACTAATCTATAAAATCTGTTACCAGTCACATACCTATTAAATACATAAGTATATATAAACCTTCAAATATAATTTATGTATGTATACATAAAAACAAGTTAATATATTGGGTTAGATACAAGTATAGATATAAACTAGTAAATTTTTATTTCTTATATATAAGTGACAAAATGTTTTAATAATGAAAGTTTTAGTACGTAGACGTCATTATACATGTAACAAAAATCAATGCAAGAGTCATCAGAATAGTAAACACATCATTACCTTGTTCCGAGGACGACTTTGAAATGTTTTTTTAAAATTTCTCAAGCTGAAGTCTTTGAGTTCATGTGGTAGGCATTGTTTAGTGGTATTTATTGCGCGAATCATTCTTTCGTGACAAGAAAAACATTTTCTCATTTGATTCATTTTCAAACCTTAATGAATAATGAAGTTTCCTTTTTTTATCGATTGATTATAAAAATTTAAGCGAAATAAAACAAAAATGTTAAAGAATCAATTCAAATTTATCTCTAAAAATTAAATAGTTATGGGACTTTGAAAAGATGCAGCGCGTTATTCGCCGAGTTCGTACAGATTTATTAATTGTGTAGTCACTTATGCCGTTCAAGTCGTATTTTAGTTATTACATATTATTATATTGTATTGTCCCCATGTCAAAGCACGACAGTTAAACATCCCAATGAATTGTTTTTTCGTTTACCAAATAATATAATAACAAGGAAAAAGTGGTGCAAACTAATGAAGCGTGATTTAATTTGATTGATAACACTTTCCACCTTTCCTTCGTTTTCATCCCAAAACCAACGTGCAATGATAAAATGTTTACTTTTCACTTTATGTTCGGGTGCGATTCTGTATTTAACTGTGCATTTAGAGCCCTCACAAAATAAACAAATAAAATAAAAAAGAAAAGAACGACTTTACTTAAACACAAACGGAGCAAGAGCCCTGACGCGACTGTAATCAGACTCAGTCCTGTTGTTGTACTGTATTGGGGACGGAATCCAGATTGAACATCTGTCATAAAATTAGTCATACTTATATATGTCGTTACCTCTTCTTTAATTATCATTTCGAACGCTTTCGAGAGAGTTGGAAGAATGCGGATTGGTCTTAAAGCACACAATTCAGTTGGATTATTGCGTTTTGCTAAAGGTCTAACTTAGGCATGTTTCCATTAGATATAATAGAGAAGTTAAAAATTATATGTAATTTGCTCCAATATCTGAGGTACAATCAAATATAGCACACTTAAAGAGATTCTATCAGACCCTACAGCATGGCTTTTGATTCTATTGAGGTATTTTTAAACAGTTTCCGAACCCACGACACTAAATTTGAAACAAGGATGAAATATTCATTTGGTGGGTTCAAGTTTTTTAGTTGCGGAGGAATTTCAGGTATATTTTTATCACGAAATACTTCAAGTGATCTCAGGGTATTTCAAGTATTTTTGGAGTTGAATGTTGAGATCGCCGAATATGACAAATATTTTCAGGAAGATAACTGATTTAACGAAACCAATCAAAACCACGGTCACAGCTTACAAGCCTGTGCCTCTGTTATATCACAGTATAAACAAACATATCAAAACTGAACGAACTTATACAAATGACATTTGATTAACAAAACGCTTGTGGTGTTTCTATCCATAGAAAAAATAAATACTGAATTTTATCTCGAAATCATCATTCATCATTAATAATGGTCTTTTCCACAGTAATGTCTGATTACCAAATTACCCAACTAAGAACCTGACAAATTGTGGGTATTGGTGAGTCTAATGAGGGAAGAGACGGTCAACTCAATTTATACAATAATAAATTTTGATCCCTAACAATTCATTGGTCCACATTTTCCAGCGACTGCGTCTTAGATGGCGCTCACATCAATGATTTAAAAATTGCAGGAATATTCAAAATATCGTGTCATTTAATAATAATTGATGATAAGAAGATGCGTTCACAAAAATTGCTGTAATACATTCTAAGGTATTACAGCAATTTTTGCCTTGAATAAAACTATAATTAGAATAATGAAAGTTTTATTAATACAATAAATCCAAATTACAAAAAACAAATCATTCGCGAAGAACTTCATATATCAAATAAAAATTACGTACAATTACAAAAATTGGGTGCTTCCCATACAAATGCACATTAATTTACATTTACCATTCTAACTTATGAATATCTATACATTCATAATTGAATACCAAGGCTTCTTCAGAATTGTATCGTCCTATTTTGGTGGATAGTGGGTTTATTCTACGGTCGTATGTTCGATCCAAAACTTGCTAAGATCTGCAAAGGATACCTTCTCGTTCATCATCCATTTTGTGCTCTAATTTTCCGAGTTTCTACGTAAATCTGTGAATATATATGAGTGTATCATCTTCATTTAAGAGATAATCTAATATATAATAAAATAAAACTTACCTGTGTCAACAATGATTTTGATGCCATCTCTGTTGAAATTGGTGTCCTCTTTGGCAAATTCGCCTCGTTTGTGAGCATTGTGTTTCAGACTGTTTGTAATGTTTGTCTTTTATATTCCCCAGCCAAGATTTCATGTTCAATGACCATGTCTCATTTTTCACAGACATGTTCGATGCCTTATAAAGATGGATAATTTCGGTTGGCAGAGTTTCTACATATCACTAAATCTTGTTCTCGCAATCTCGATATCTCTGCTATTCTCTTTTAAGTGGTCCAGTTGCATATTTACATCCTTACCTATACAACTACTTCAATAAATGCTTTGGACTTTGGATGGAATCACAGTTGTTGGAAATGTTCTTCTGAAGTTGTAATAAAAACAAGTATTCTAGTTATTGAGTTGTTTATCTCCAATTCCAATGTGGTACTTACTTGAGTTAAGGTGTTAATAAAGTAATGTAGGTATGTGATGTCGGTAGATTGTAGATACTGATTCCGCCAGGGCAGGGACTACCATGTCATCTGCGTACCTAATTCTAATTGAAATACTTGCAGTTATCTATCATCTAGATCTAGATTGTTATTTACCTGAAGATAAATTTGATTTATTCATTTGCATATAAATATATTTTCAGTTATTCTTATATACACATAATAATAAGCAATATAATAATGCAAATACTCACCAGATTAACTTGATGTTGATTTACAGTTGTATTCTTATGATGAACATAATTTAAAAATATATAAAAATAATTTAAAAAAGTTTTCCGTTCAAAAAATCTATTAGGGTGAAAATTGCTCGAGAGAACTGATGAAAACATAGTGTTACATACACACATTCAAACAACCCGTTATTTACAAGATTTGTACGATATTTTTTTCTTTTCACCAATAAAAGAAAAAATCGTATTATCTATGTCTTTAGGAAGTGAAAAAAAGTTATTATTAGAAAACTCACCAAAACCAAAGAAGCTCATTACAGAATATTTAACAACCATAAAACAAATTTTATGTACAGTTATTTTGAGAATCTTACGTCGCTTAATGATTTTTTTTGTTCTATTGTGGACTATAGAAAACTGTATATGAATGGAAACAATTAAAGTATTTTGATTTATTTTTTGTGTCTGTCAATTTCAAATTCACGCAATTCAATATATATCGGTGATAGATAATATTGAGCCTGCCATTCTCCAATATGAAATACTCTTGGTGCTCTAGCTACCATCACATGTAGTTTTTGCTTCAAACAATTCTGTAAAATATGCTGAAGAGACCCATCCCAATTAAAATCATCGTATTTACAAAAATAAGCGACACATTCCACTATCTGCGACCATTTATTACGATTAAATGCCATACCCATATTGTGTTTAATATTTATCCATGCTGATATTTCTATCTACAAATAATACATGTGTTTTTATCATCCATTTTTTGTTATTAAAAGTAATTTATTAGTAACGCGAAAATAGAAATTTGTAGTAAAATATATGAGATATGAGTCTGATGGGGGTATTCCTCATGTTCCGAGAGTCATCCCAAATCCGCCATATTTATTGTCATATTGTGTCATGTGCAGAGAACACGAACACTCTTGTGACTCTTGTGCAGAGAACACTCCATCCAAGATAATGGTAACACCCAACATTTCTCTCTCTCTAAAAACATCTCTACAAGTAAACAATATAATCGAAGACACATTGAAAAAGGTTATAAACAATATCCCACTTTATAGTTAAAAAAAATATCAATAATTAAAAATATAAATTTAATCATTTCTGCTTCTGATACGTAATATGAGAGAGTGAATGAAAAGCATGAATATAAAAAGATTAGTTGTTGATATACACAAAAATCGTAGCAAAAATATATTCTAATTTGAATTGGAAAGCGGGATAAAACAAATATGGCGGACTTCGGATGAGGTGCGTCAACTGAACGAAAACGCGTCCATCAATGTAAGATACCTGGTCTTATTGTACCATGTGCTCGAACACCAACTGCAATTTGCAAACTACCCCTTCCAATTTCATCGTCATAGAGCAAATGATTATGCCGTTTGATATGTCTTATGACCAAGGATAAGAGAGAACAATGAAAGACTCATGGACAAAATACAAAACCAGTGTTTAGTTTAGGACTGAGGCAGTGTTCTCTGAAACGGATTAGTCCAACAACAACAACTCTAAGAAGAAGAAGAAGTTTCAACTGCGCCTGTCTCAAACTGAGACCGAACTAGTTTGGAAATCGTCAAACTGCTGCTCGAACATCTTACTAGTAGTTGGGAATCAATTATTTCATCGTAAATTGAAGTGCGCAGGCGTCTGACGGTTTGGGACTGGTTTGAACCGCTGCTCGAACACCCTTATGGTGAACTCAAATTTTTCTGTTGTCTGTGGTACGTGACATGATACTTATGATACAAAGATATTATGCAAAATAACCGTCTCAATTTCGTCCAGTCGGCGCATTGACGTCAAGGAGGTCAGAAGGTATAGAGGTAGCATTGGTTTAGAGTGCATTGCGTGGTAGTGAAGCCACCTGGCGTATAGGTAACCCGCGAAGTATGAACATTGCTCATAGCAGTGAAAAATGAGATGATTTGCTTTATCCTTCCGCTGATTTATAAGTAATAAGTCCATTCGTCAGGCCTTGGTAAAAGTGGTGAGAGAACCTAAGCAAGACAATATACGCCAGTGCATTTGTCCAATAAGGTTTTGCAATAATTTTCAAATTCCACTATTTTTGAAACCCTCAATGGCCACGTTTTCGATTAACATCCCTTAGATAATCATTTATTTTCGTTAATAAAGATAATTGCGGCCAAATATGTAGATATAAGATTTCATTTTATTGCAATAAATGTTATAGATATATCTGAAATTAGGAGGCAGTTTTAAAATAAGTTAATTTTGTTTAAAGGACATTAATGTGTTGTTTATTTTGTAAAATCATGTGAGTTTCTTTTTTTGCGGATTTAGGTAGTAATTAATTTTATAAGTATCGTATATAAAATTTATATTATAAGATTGTAGGTGGTACTCTAAACGATAATACAATAAACGCTGTGACTTTTTTTGTCATTTCTCTTCCTTATAGCAAGCAAAAAAGCAGAACATCAGCAAAACTGATGATTTTCTTGCAAGTTCCCTTTGTTAACGTCCGCACCAGTCTTCATACTTGACGGGTTGCCTAAATTCCGCGCGGCTTCACTTTATAACTCAAGTACTCCCTTCGTATTTTCTATCCTACTTAATTGACGTCATGAGGTTAGTAGAATTTGAAATTAACGGGGCAAGATATGGCTATTTGCGCTTTCAAGTTGCTTTTAGTAGAAATAAGAACTTTTTAAATGAACTATTTTATATAATATGAATAGTGTACACATTATTATAACTTTTTCTACATAGTACGTATCTAACAAAGTAATATGGCGATGATGTGAACCTATATTTCAACTTGTTAATAAAATTTGCCAAAAAAATTATACGATATGAAAAATTATGTTAATTGTGAACAAATCATTCTTAGTATTAAATATTCTATTTAAGAAAAAAAGCAATTGATGAAGACGGTCCAGCAGACGATGTTTGTCGTTTGATCAACTGCTCTTCTATATTTGAAGTTGTATTTCTAAAACCACAGTCCTCAGTTAATATTTATAAATTTAATCTAATCTGATGAGATGACAACAAGCCGACGCAAGCAAACCAATTGAAAATTGCGCGTGCGCGTAATTGTGGAGACTGTCAGAAAGTTGAACTTGAATGAACTTCTTGGGTATTTGGAGATTCGGCGATTTTGACGTCTCTCGCTATGGTCACCTAAACATTTCAGCCAGTGACGTGAATCTCCAAATACCCGAATCCCCAATGCAAAAAAGGAAGCCTAAGGGTGGATTTTCATGGATCCGTCATCCGTTGGTACGTCGATCCGATATAGCTCAATGTATCCGATGACGGAAGAAGTTAAAATTTATCTTTCTCCGATATCGGATTCTCTTCAACCTCACTTTTCTGACAGTTGCCTGTTGCTTGTGTTGTTTGAATTTCAAGTTTTTTTTGTTTATTATAAAGTTATAAATACGAAATGACGAAAAACAAATAATATTAAACTTTTATACATTTTGCTTATAATCAGAAAATAAAAAATTGGTAAATCAAAAAGATTGTGAATCAGAAACATTTTTAAATGCAGAAAAGAACAGGGTGCTTATCATAATTTATTAAATGAACTGAGACTAGCTGATATTGAAAAGTATTTTAATTATCTGAGGATGTCCAGTGAATATTTTGATAATTCACTGAAGTTAGTGGGACCCATAGATAAGAGATGTTGCGTTTTGGTGGGACCTAGGGAAGACAAGACCATCGTGGAAAACAAAATTGCACCCAAGCCACAAAAACAAACTAGTGTTTGCTTTCTGACCATAGCAACAGAGACTCTGATAGCAAGTAGCAATCTGATTTTTTTTTTCGTAATGAAATCAATGTTGCCAGATTGAAACATTACAAAAGGTGAATAGGTCAAATGTTCTTGTATAAGACAGAAAAGCTGTGCAATATGACGAAAATATATGTATAACCCTAATAATACTTGGTTTTGTTTTAGTACATTTCTGTTTTTGCCAGAAAAGCATGAATTCTACAACTGTGAATAACCATCAATGGTTTCTTATACCGTATTTAATAAAACATCTAGCAACAATGTATATACATTCAGACTTGTCGTATTGTCGGATGCATGAGCATGTCAAAACGTCCGAAAAATTTAACCAATTAATCAATGAGAAGCTGAATTTTACAACCAATGGGAGCTCTGATGTATCGACGTACCAACGGATCCATGAAAATCCGGCCTAAGCCTATATATCTTCTATTAGTGAAAGTTTTCGTAATGTTATATGTTACTATTGATGCTGGTAATTTTGAAGTTGTGTCTACAACAACAAACTACAACAGCCATTATTTATCATTATTTCTTAACGCTTTATCATAAAAATGTTATGTGCTCTGTTCCATGCATTTGAACTGGAAGCTGTCAAGAAGGTAAATAATCTGCATTTAGGGAAGGAAAATAATCATCCCCTCAGATTTAGTATAAATGCCTTTAATTTACCAGGGTGAAATTTTCTAACATGTTGGGTTAAATTCGAATATATTGTAATAATAATATAATACATAATACTAGATTATTAGTTAACAATGAAGATGCGATAGAATGGTGGTACTGGAAAGACTATAGCAAAGAAGATAGATAATACATATAAGTGTACATCGTATAGTAAATTTGAGGCGAAAACCGAGTGAGCTTCGTTAACCAAGTGACGAGGGCGCTACCGTCAAAAATGAGTATTTTGTACAATAATTCAACATTCGGCTATCAGGCGACCAGAAACGGCTATAGCTAGGTTCATATAGCTGCGAACCGCGAAATGCGAATCGCGAAGTCGTTTTTGATTGGTCGATTTCAAATAAAAAAAATGGCGGGAAAACTTACCGGAAGTTAGTTCAATTTTTCGCGAATTCGCAAAATTTAAAATCTGGGGGGCGGGAATATTGGAATGATTTCAATATTTTGCGATTTTATTTGGCGGATTCTTCATAGACACGACCATTTTTCTGTTCCATGATGCTGCTTATGTTTTTCTCGTTGTAATGTGTTAGAGAGTTTGAGGTTATGAATGAGGTTATCTTTTATTTACAAATGGTGCATTCTTTATTAGTCTATTCTATGTGGTGCATCGTTCAGAGATTTGATTTAACCAATATATTTGTTTTTTTTGTGCGGTTCTAATAATTTTTGAAATTTGCTTCGAGATGGACGAGAGCCAAGAAGAGGTAGTAAATATTGTATATTTTAACAATAGAACTAAAATAAGATACAATGGCATTTCTAGTCTCGAGTCGAATGTGGTGAATGCGGCAGTGAGATATCTCTAGACCAATATCAGGACCACATATGTTACTTGTATCAAGGAGAAAAGAGCCTAGTAGAGTCGGATGATGTGATCCCGAGATTAATTGAAGAAATTCAAGCAAGACCCGCTTTGTGGGATCACACCTTACCTCTTAAGAAGAGAAGCAAAGAAATAAGAGAAAAAATGTGGAAGGAAATCTATGTCGATCTCGATGAGAAATACTCTATAGACTACATGGAGAAGAAATGGAAGAACTTGAAAGACACTTTCCTGAAACATCTGAAGTATGTAAATATATCTATGAAATTTAGGTATATTTTTGCCAGAAAACTACTACATAAAACTATATTTTTAGAACTTATCATCCATCGGGCTCCGGAAGTCTAGATAAAAAAATATGGAAACATTTCGACAGTATGTATTTTTTAGCTAGTAAAAATTTACCTAAGACCACAACTTCCAACGTTCCAAGCCAAGATTGCAGTACTTTCTCAGAAGAAGGTATGTTAATAATTTGATTTATTCTCTACATTACCATTACAGGTTTAATAAGAATGATTATTTTAGTAGCTGGGACATCACAGACTTCTGGGGGAAGTTTGACTACAACTCCAACTGCCTCTACAAAGAGAAAGTGTGGTAAGAGTATAGAGAATATTTATTCCATCAATATAGTAGCTGTAGTCAGTTGATGTTAGTGGAGCGAATGTACCTATTAATTTTATATATTGTTGCATCATTCATATCCTAACATATTCAGTCGGCTTGTGATAATTTCAGAAGCTTAATTAATTGCAGATGAGACAGAGGAGCTGCTTCTAAATATTCTCAAGGAACCAAGGTCGGAGCCACCTACTATATGCTCGGCTTTATTGACGATTCAGTCTGTATTAGATAAATTACCTATGAGAGCAAGGATGGAAGCCGAAAGTGAATTAATAAATAAGGCATACTCTTTATATTGGAAGTATGAGGAAGACAAGGAGAATAAATGATTTATTCGAATTCATATTTGTTATTTATTATTTATTTATTTTGTCCATTGATAGTCAATTGGATCTACATGTACCAGATAATCTGATAGGAAGTCTCGTACTGCACTAGCTTTCTGAGTATATGCATTTCCCCCCATTCTTCCAGCATCACCTAATGGAAAATTAATTTCATTTCTCCATAACCCAGAGATAATCTCTCCTTCTTCATTTTCTCTATCTACAAAATTATTTGTGCAATATCTTATTTGGTCAACCCTATTAGCATCTGCTTTTATAAGGAAATTATGTAGACACACAAGTGCGCACACCATTTTTTCGATAGTCTCAAGTTTGGCTATGATGGGCCTTTCTAGAATTCGCCATTTTGCAACTAGAATACCAAAGGCATTCTCAATAACTCTACGAGCTCGACTCAATCTTAAAATATCAAAGAAGATAAAATCCTTTAGTTTCACAATAATTCACTTCACTTACCTATAATTAAAAATTCTTTTATTCTGTGGTAAAAAGTTCCCAGGATATGGACGCATTAAATTAACACAGAAAGGGAAGGCTGCATCTGCCACAAAGTAGTAAGGCATTGGTTCAGTATTTTCTACAAGGCGCCTTGGACGAGGTAAGTTGATAGTGTTTGAGAAGAACTTTTTTCCAAAATTACTATTTCTAAATACCCCTCCATCACTTTGTCTGCCTTTTGCACCAATGTCGACTACTGTGAAGCAATAATCAGCATCACATGCTGCTAATAGGATAATACTGAAAAAATCCTTATAGTTGTAAAAATCGGAACCGGTGTTTGGAGGAGCCTGAAACAAAAAGCTCGAAAAACACAAAATACAGATTTTAGATAGATTTTACATCTACCTGTATTCTGATATGTTTGCCATCAATTGCACTGACGCAGTTTGGAAGATTCCATCTATGTTCAAAACCTTCAGCAGCTTTTTTCCAACTTTCCTCAGTAGGGAATGGTAAATACTCCTCGTTTAATGTATCCCAAATAACCGAACATGTTGTTCTTATAATATTAGTGACTGTGCTTCTTCCTAGTCTGTAGCTGTACGATATACTTCTCATGCTAACACCCGCTGCTAAGTACCTTGCGATATGGAAAATATAAATGATTATCCCAAATAATCACTATAAATTAAACAATATTTAGTTCAGTAATAAACACCTTAGCGTAGCTGATAACATTTCCCCAGGTGATATTGGTTCACGAGAATGGTAAATTTTGGAAAGTTTTGGAGCAAGTTTCTCCAATAATAGATCAAAGTCTTCTACAGTCATTCTGTGATAGTTTCTAAATTTACTCTGATCATTATTTCGCATTTCTTGGACCAAATTGTGATATGCACCTTGAGTTTTTCTATTTTTGAATATATCACATGTTCCTATAGATCTTACAATTTTCTTTTTCTTTTTTCTCAATAACAGATAAGCGGCAACTGCTCGTCTTTGACGCAAAGAGAAACTGTATCCTTCTTTCATAATAAAATAATAATAGGAAGTATAGAACTAACCAAAATATATGGCTCAAATTCAGAAACATACTGAATATAGGTATTCTATATCTATCTATCATACTAAATAATCTACCTGTCCACAAATAATTTTATTTATCTAAGTAATTACTCAATTAATTATACGATTATCTCAATTATTTTTTACTTCTATTTCAATAACATTGAGAATATGTATTTACAAAATATTTATTCAATATATGGTATTTACTTTATGTTCAAATTTTTCAAACATTTTATAGTTTCTCATGCTATCTATTTTGTAATACAGGAAACATAAATGTCCCTAAAAAACTAGCGAAATTTCAAAACTGTATGAACTGATGAAATAAAACGCGATTTATTTTCGCGAATTGCGATTTCGCTTTTCGCAAATTCGCGACTATATGAACCTAGCTTATAGGTACTTATGTGTTCTAGCGGGCAGCGGGCTGGTGATTGCCGTTGAGAGACTCTAGGAACACATAAGTACCTATAGCCATTTCTGGTCGCCTGATAGTCGAATGTTGAATTATTCTACAAAATACTCATTTTCGACGGTAGCGCCTTAGTCACCTGGTTAACGAAGCTCGCTCGGTTTTCGCCTCAAATTTACAAAACGATGTACAGGGTGGCCAGATAAGAATGCAAAGTGCCGTATCTCGGGAGCTATTCATCATAGAGACCTGCAGTAAAAAAAGTTTAGACTAAAGTGACCAATAGAAGATCATGGAAAATATTTTCAGATTTCCAAGATGGCCATAAGGGGGCGTATCCGCCATGTTCAACTTGTATAGTGATTTTAACTAGTAAATGTACCAAAAAAATATATGGTTTTTAAATCTAAGCTTAATTTGAGAATTTTCGTTTAGAACTAATTGACGTATCTGTTCAAATAAAGTGGTGGGGGTGATTCAATGTTCTTTTAAATAAACAGCTGTAACTTCTTAACGAATGAACGGATTTTAGCAAGCTTAGTCTTGTTGGAAAAATAGTTTATTGCTCCATCAAATCCATCTTACTCGTAATATGTGTATTTCTTAGTGATGCCACTAGAGTGCGTTTCTCTATATAATTACATAAAATTGCTAAATTCTCTTGAAATTAAATGCAATAATATGACTTTTTTATCATAAAAATGTAGTGAAATGATACTGAAATAGGCTAGTGAAAACTACATCTCAATATCTTATTCCGAGACAAAAATATCGAAGACTGAAAATTTTGTTAAAATACAATTTTCGAGAGACGCTATTAATCCGATATTTAGTTTTATTTATCTGTCTTTTTTTGAGATTTAGTCATAAAATTTCATAATTTTTAATCATGTTATCTCTGGTTGTTGGGGAATTTGGTAAACAATATCTTTTAATCGAACTGTGAACTATCTCAGAGCGCAAGGGTTGTAGCGCAACTAGAGCACTGTATAGATGTGTATTATCACCGCCCACCATTATGTGCCCTAACTGTCACCAACTGTCACGTCAGTGGTATAGGTTATACACATGATACAAAGATATGATATTGCGCATTCTGGGCGGAGCCTAAATCTACGCGTTGACGTCATGTGGTTAGCTTGTTCGTACGAAGTAGCTCAACTCTCATTTGATTTGTTTGTCGGTGTGAGGTTGTGCTTCTGTTTATTGCTTTATTATATTTAAATAATTATCAAAATGCGTTGTGCCATAGCTGGATGCCACACAGACTATCAGTCTTCACGGTTTCCAAAGGACGACAATGTTAGCAAACAATGGGAAAATGCTTATAAACGGGCAGATAAGGTCAACATACAAAATGCGCGAATTTGCTCCAAACATTTTGATGAGGATTGCTACGAAAGGAACTTGAAATTTGAACTATTGGCTTATTTATGTAGAAATCGTGGATTTCTGAAACCTGAAAAATAATTAAAACTAACTCTACCGTTATGTAAATCAGAAGTTGGTAAAAACGAGTACAGTTATTTGGGTGAGTAACATTCCACAGAACACAAATATTAAAAAAGACTTATTTTACAGATATTAGGAGTTGGTTGATGCGAAATATAGTGAAACCATATAAATAAAAGCAAACAATCGAATTATTTAACCCTAAACAGGTCACAGCGGTGGAACTTAGGCGTAAATTTTTCCGTTCATTGCACAAATGTCATGTCCTCATCTCCCGTCCAACATATCATTTAATTTTGTCCACTGCCCAGTTTCAAGATCGAACCTCTCGCATGACTTTAAATAATAGTCTCCTTTCTTCCCACCAGTGGGAAGATTGTCTAGAATGGTAGCAGCCGGCTGCAGCCGCATCTTCTCTACCTTCCAAAAAGTGTTGCTGCACTCCGACCACTTCTCATTTGCCACATCGAACACGTTCACACATCTCTCTTCTGTGTCTGAACCACCAATCTGTAAATTATCTCCAGTTGAATTTTATTAATTTATAAATGAACTTGACATTAATGGATTTCAATATAAAGTGATGTTCAGATCATATTAGGTAGTCCTAACATACCAAAAATCACATAATGCAGGTTAAATTTCTCTTAGAATTTAAAATATAATCAATTTAAATAATTGTTATTTCATACCCATTATCACGTGACTGCGAACGCCTATCAAAATCGACCAAGATAGTGACGTAGTAATCAAGTCGATGAACAAATCCATCTCAGAGAGAACATACAATATTGTGTCTTCTCTCTGGTCAGATAGTGTTCTCTGCTCTATTCCTCCTTTCTTTAATACCATGGGACACTAAGGGAGATTGTGACTTTGCAGCCGTTTTTAGAATTCAAGCGGGAAATTTGAAAACAATTTTTGAATATATTTTTTTTATTTTCAAAATAGACTCGTAATTTTTTTGTATTTTTTCATTTAATTGAATATCTAACTACGAAATAAAGATTGTTCAAAAAATTAGTCAAGTACCTATAAAACAAATTTACATATTGTCAATACAAGTGAAAATCATGAAATTTTTAAAGTTTAGAAAGTGAAGAAGGCATAAAAAACAGGCATAGGAATTACGTTGATTACTGCAAAAATTTATGATAGAATTACAACAAATAGTATCTGCTATATTAATATGAAATTCAATAAATCTCCGTATAAGTCTCTGAAAAGTAATCGCTTACTAATCAGAAAGTTGACAGGTAATCAATAAGTTGTCTCTGTAATCAGTAAACAATAATGTAACATAAACAGACATAACCTTTTGATTCACCCCATTCTATTATGGACATTTTTCATTTCGTTTACTACACAAGAGTACCATCAATGTTTACTGAGCGATTGGTAATCAGATAACTAGAAAAGAATATAGAATCGTTGCACTAATAACGCAATGGCTCGCAATGTTAGACCCTGCTGTAGCTTTTCTCATTTGTACTACTTTGATATATGCTTACCTCATTTTCTTCGAAAACTCTCTCCTCTGATTTTCAATATAATTCTAACACATATTAGAAACATGCCATAAATTAATCATTTGTATTTTTGAAGGAGATACATTTTACGAAATAGAAACTGATAACTAAAATAATTATAAAACACTTTATCAGAGCTTGCTATCTTTAATCTCGGAAGTCAGCCAATTCCCTTTTTGACCGTCGAACCCCGAATGGAGGAGGTATAAAATTCGACTGTGTGCTTTTTTCTGGTTTGTGCGCGCCTTTTATATAGTAATCGTACTCGGTTCATCCATGAGAGGAGGCTTGAGAAATGGTCCCATATTCATAAAAACGGAAATCCGAAATCTCCTTTCCTCCGAAAACCGTCCCCGAAGGGGGTGGGGGGCAAATTTTCTCGAAAATCGAAAATCTGAGTTGGTATAATTAAAGATAGGACAATATCCAGAAACGTTTAAATTGAACATTTTTTCAAAAGAGTTACGGTTTCCGAGATAGAGGCATGTTAAACTCTCAAATACATATATGTATTTTTGCTATGTGTACTTAAAATATGAATCAAAACGTCAAAAAAATTCTTAATTTCTCGATTGGTCGAAAAGTCATTTTTCTTTAATATGTCAAAAATATTTTAAGACATAAAACTTGAGAAAATTCAATTCAGAAATGGGCGGAAAACTGCAGATAAAAATAAATGATCATTCAATTAATTCTTATTTATATGACTAGAAAATACATTTTGAATATTTCACCTTTTATGTAATGATAATTCATAGCTTCCAAATCCCATCAGTCTGTGTTTGTTTTTAATAAAGGTTCTCCTTGCATATTCTGAATAAGATTTCTCGGAGACATTAGAGGAAAACGAACTATCTCCATCAATGACACCAGATATTGTTTTCGTTTTTCTATATCATGCTTGATCCGAGCTATGACAGAATTGAAGACCTAAGATAAATAATAATTCATTTAAATTCTTCTCTCCTAGATACTGAATGTTTAAAATAAACTTTGATTCAATCACTCAAATAAGTAGCCATATTTAATCGATTCATAATATCGAGGAAGACTTACTTGCAGTTCATTGGGAACTACCAAAAGGAAATACAAATACTATACAAAATTTAAATTTAGCGTGATTTACCTCCAGAAAATGAGAACAGGCATGGAGAACATCAGTCAAAACAAATAACTCTGATGCACGTAGTAGATATCGGACGTTCACTTCAGTTATGAGCAGTTTGGACGTGTAGAAGTAATGGATCAGTGCCGTTAGAGCTTCATGATGCACTCCGTCCAATATTCGAAAACATCGAATAAAGGAATAAAATGACAAATGCCATCATGTAAATACTTTGTTGAACTATATTTTTTAACAACATAAAAATAACTTCATTATTATGCGGCATCATCTTTTCGGTGATTACATGCAGATAATATCAGTAGGTACATTGACTGTCTTTTAATCAAAATATATTTATAAAATGAAATGTAATGCTTACTTCTGCATTCTCTCCATTATCTCGATCGAAGGAGGAGTTTGAGACAATTTTATTGATATAAGTGGTTCCTTCACTATTTTTTTCAATAAACAAAAATTTCCCATCTGGTAGATCAACGGATAAAGGTCTGAGGTCTGAAATATACAAATACCAAAATGAAGTCTCTGATAACAAAAATATTGCAACAAAATCAATTTACCTTATCTTGGAAGCATTCATGTCTAAGCCAAAAGTTACACCGGTAATAGATAACAGATATACGGAGCCCTAGACTGAGAGAATTGGTTTTGATACTGATTTTCCAGATTAATGAGGTTATGTAACGTACGTGCAGTCAGAATTTAGTTAATAATTCGTCACAGCTAAAAAGGGATATTAAGGATTTAGTTTAAGAAAGCGTGTTTCCAACATTTAAGAAAAATCGATATTACTTGATTAACTGAGTCAACGGACAACCATAGACTAAACTGATACATAGATAAACTATTTATATACGGACTACGGACACCTATTGTAAATCAAATGTAGTGAAAACCTGAATCGATTGACATCAGTTCCTATTAATTAGCTGTGGTAGTAAGTCTCTGGTAGTAATAATTACAAAGAGAGAAAACTCAACATCTGAAGATGAAGTCTAAAATTCACCTAACCTTAATCCAACCAAAGTTAGTAATAGTGAATTAGCATTCTTATTATTCTTATTTTCCAATAGCCAAAATACAAACTAATGCACTAAAATCAGCATCCGCAATCATAACATTGTATTTATTTTCAATTACGCATAATAAACCTAGTATCAGTAGACTCAGTGAGAAGAATACTATCGATTTCTGAAGCTAAAATAAACTGAGAAAGAAATACTTACATATTGCAACATAAACACAACAAACTACCTGAAACTACCGATCAGAGAAAACTTGGAGAAAACATACCTACCGAATACTACCGATCCACCACCACCACTTTCTAGGGGATTCACACTCACAGCCGAGCAGCCAGAGAACACTACAACAACAGTATAAAGTATAATTCTTTATGTGCTACTGCTACGACACTTCCTACCAGAGATAACATACAATAATCGTATGTTCTCTCTGTTTATTTATCTCCGTGATGTCGAAGGAGGTAGGTGTTCTCTGTGTCGAAGCGATCGAATCATAGATAAATTCCGTTGGATCGAATGATCAAATGCTTGTTACCAAATAACGGCCGTATAGGGTTGTAATCTTCATCTGTGGTTGTATTTTTTAGTGAGATGTTTTAAAATTTTAATTGCATCCATGTTGTCGCCTTCAAGAATTTCATATACTTAACAATGTTTATCGTTATTATCTCAAAAACAGGAACACGCGAATTAAATATTTCATATTTTGAAAAATGTAATCAACACGCAACACACATTATATAATTTTGAATATCAAGAACTGTTCAATAGTTCGTTTTTTTTTTCACACAATTGATTGCGTATTGTGGATTCTTTTAGTTTGTTGGGCGCCAGCTAACTCAGTCACTTTCTTCGATGATTAAAACTATTTTTTTCATCCTCATATCTTTATTCACATAACCCATCACAGCCAACATGCGTCCCTCGAGATTCGAGAGCACACACCCCTCTTCCACCCTTTTTCTCTCTCTCTCTCTTTTTCATGGTTGCCAACTTCTAAGATAAATAAACTCTACAACACTCCCCCCTTCAAAAGAGTTGCAACCACAAACAAGACATATTATACAATAATATAAATAAAAATATGATAATTATAATAAAAAACATTAACTACTAGTTATACAAACTAAATGATATCAAACCATCCTACAACAGAATATTCAGGATTACCCGGACATAAATATATTTTTTTTTTCACACAATTAATTGCGTATTGTGGATTCTTTTAGTTTGTTGGGCGCCAGCTAACTCAGTCACTTTCTTCGATGATTAAAACTATTTTTTTCATCCTCATATCTTTATTCACATAACCCATCACAGCCAACATGCGTCCCTCGAGATTCGAGAGCACACACCCCTCGTCCTCCCTTTTTCTCTCTCTCTCTCTTTTTCATGGTTGCTAACTTCTAAGATAAATAAACTCTACAACAGAACATGAGTCCATAGTATAAAAACATATCATGCATGGAATGTAAAATAGATGCGAAGGTGTGAAGAATAAGTTGAACTCAATAATAAGGCTGTTCGAGCAGTAGTTGGGGACGGTTTGATAACTGTTTAAAATGCGCATGTGCGGTATGAAACAGTTTGGGATTTTGTTCTGCTCAAACACCAAACTGCAGTTTGCAAACTACCTCTTCTACTTTCTTACAATTTCGTTGTCATAGAACAAATGACTTTGCCGATAGATATGTTTTATGACCAAAGATAAGAGAGAACATCAATGAAAGACTGATGGACAAAACACAAACCAGGGTTTAGTTTAGGACTGTGGTAGTATTCTCTGAAAGGGATTTCTCCAACAACAGAGAACACTATACTCTAAGAAGACGAAGACGCTTCAACTGCGCCGTCTCAAACTGCGTCCGGACTAGTTTGGAAATCGTCAAACTACTGCTCGAACATCTTACTAGTACTTGGGAATAAATTATTCATCGTAAATTGAAGTGCGCAGGCGTCTGACGCTTTGGGACTGGTTTGAACCGCTGCTCGAACACCCTTACTATTTAGTGACAGTTAAACCTTGAAACAAAGGATATTTAAAGATCTTTAAAATTTAGGTTTTATGGCCTAAAATGAGTGGAAGTAGAAATGTAAAAAAGAATCAAGTATTTCAAGTAGTAGTTTTTCAATTCAATTTTAAATCAGTGTGTTACACTGTTACTATGTTTTTCAATATCATCAACGTTGAAGAGTTTTTTGACAAACTTGGTAAGAATTTTTATAAAAATTTTAAGAATGAAATATCTTTATGTCCCTGATTTTTCATAGAGAGAGAAATCAAAGAGTTGCGTAGTAGAAGAACTGTAAGTGACACCGCCGGCAATAACAATAACCCTGCTGAGGCACCGCATGATGGTGAATCCAAAAACCAAATATTTAAAACATTGGGAGAATTTATGAAGTCAAGAAAATTTGATAGAAAGCTGACACTGTCGGATCTAGAAGAATTTGTCCTTCATAAAATATGCCAAATATATTTTTTTGATAATCCTTTAATGAAGGAAGTTAATAAACTAAAACTTGAAGTTGCTAATCAAAAGAGAGAAATCGCTGAATTAATTCAACGTGTAAATAATATAGAAACAGAAAATTATAATCATAGTAACAATATAAAACTTGTGAATAATCTAGGGGCATTTCAAGTTAAGAGATGTATATCGTTTGAAAACGAAGATCATTTAAATAAGAAGAAAACAAACCAGTCAGCATAATAGAAAGCTGCAATAAAAATGTAAATAATGATCATGTATGTTATTCAATAGATTTTAAGATGAACTGTGCTCTCCTCTTATTTTAATCGATCAGTTTGACTCAGAGAAAAACACTTCATATATTTTATCTCATTACTTCCTCCAAGTTTCGCTACTCTAGTCGTAAACTTTAGTTCTTTAGTCTAAGCTCCATAGATAAGAGATGTTGCGTTTATACTCTAAGCATATTCCTTGCATAGAAAGCATGCTCTTACAAGTTGTTTTAATATTTTTAATTGTAACTTATGTATAAGCTTCCCAACAGTTCATTAAGATTCAATCAAAACTTGTTTTACATTATGTTCACTATATAAAGTATGCATTACATCTTTGTAAGTTTATGGGTGTAGTTCAATAGACTTTTGTAAAAATATTACCGAGTATCGAGAAAAATCAGCAGAATGTTGGATTATAAACATAAATGGTTGTCAAGGTCTGTTTTGTCAGAGTTTTCGTGGTCGCAAAAGTGTCTCTAACAAGTCTTCACGACTAGTTATTACTTATATAGCCAAAGAAAACACTACCTCCAATCACATAGTTCTCAATGTAGCCAGGACCAATGGCTGTTTAATAGCCATTGTAGTTTATGGGTTAGCGTTAATTTTGTGTGATGATTTCAAGATACAAAACACTACAATTATTGTGTTTATAATAATAATAATAACATGCTTTTATTCATCACATTCAGTGGTTTACAATTTTAAAGGTTAACAAGTATGATGAATGGGCGGAGTTCAGCTATTAGAGCTACTTTGAAACCCAACCTGGGACGTACACACTAATCTATAAAATCTGTTACCAGTCACATACCTATTAAATACATAAGTATATATAAACCTTCAAATATAATTTATGTATGTATACATTAAAACAAGTTAATATTTTGGGTTAGATACCAGTATATAGATATAAACTAGTAAATTTTTATTTCTTATATATAAGTGACAAAATGTTTTAATAATGAAAGTTTTAGTACGTAGACGTCATACATGTACCAAAAATCAATGCAAGAGTCATCAGAATAGTAAACACATCATTACCTTGTTCCGAGGACGACTTTGAAATGTTTTTTTAAAATTTCTCAAGCTGAAGCCTTTGAGTTCATGTGGTAGGCATTGTTTAGTGGTATTAATTGCGCGAATCATTCTTTCGTGACAAGAAAAACATTTTCTCATTTGATTCATTTTCAACCAACCCGAGTCCTTAAATGAATAATGAAGTTTCTTTTTTTTTATCGATTGATTATAAAAATTTAAGCGAAATAAAACAAAAATGTTAAAGAATCAATTCAAATTTATCTCTAACAATTAAATAGTTATGGGACTTTGAGAAGATGCAGCGCGTTATTCGCCGAGTTCGTACAGATTTATTAATTGTGTAGTCACTTATGCCGTTCAAGTCGTATTTTAGTTATTACATATTATTATATTGTATTGTCCCCATGTCAAAGCACGACAGTTAAACATCCCAATGAATTGTTTTTTCGTTTACCAAATAATATAATAACAAGGAAAAAGTGGTGCAAACTAATGAAGCGTGATTTAATTTGATTGATAACACTTTCCACCTTTCCTTCGTTTTCATCCCAAAACCAACGTGCAATGATAAAATGTTTACTTTTCACTTTATGTTCGGGTGCGATTCTGTATTTAACTGTGCATTTAGAGCCCTCACAAAATAAACAAATAAAATAAAAAAGAAAAGAACGACTTTACTTAAACACAAACGGAGCAAGAGCCCTGACGCGACTGTAATCAGACTCAGTCCTGTTGTTGTACTGTATTGGGGACGGAATCCAGATTGAACATCTGTCATAAAATTAGTCATACTTATATATGTCGTTACCTCTTCTTTAATTATCATTTCGAACGCTTTCGAGAGAGTTGGAAGAATGCGGATTGGTCTTAAAGCACACAATTCAGTTGGATTATTACGTTTTGCTAAAGGTCTAACTTAGGCATGTTTCCATTAGATATAATAGAGAAGTTAAAAATTATATGTAATTTGCTCCAATATCTGAGGTACAATCAAATATAGCATACTTAAAGAGATTCTATCAGATCCTACAGCATGGCTTTTGATTCTATTGAGGTATTTTGAAACAGTTTCCGAACCCACGACACTAAATTTGAAACAAGGATGAAATATTCATTTGGTGGGTTCAAGTTTTTTAGTTGCGGAGGAATTTCAGGTATATTTTTATCACGAAATACTTCAAGTGATCTCAGGGTATTTCAAGTATTTTTGGAGTTGAATGTTGAGATCGCCGAATATGACAAATATTTTCAGGAAGATAACTAATTTAACGAAACCAATCAAAACCACGGTCACAGCTTACAAGCCTGTGCCTCTGTTATATCACAGTATAAACAAACATATCAAAACTGAACAAACTTATACAAATGACATTTGATTAACAAAACGCTTGTGGTGTTTCTATCCATAGAAAAAATAAATACTTAATTTTATCTCGAAATCATCATTCATCATTAATAATGGTCTTTTCCACAGTAATGTCTGATTACTAAATTACCCAACTAAGAACCTGACAAATTGTGGGTATTGGTGAGTCTAATGAGGGAAGAGACGGTCAACTCAATTTATACAATAATACATTTTTGATCCCTAACAATTCATTGGTCCACATTTTCCAGCGACTGCGTCTTAGATGGCGCTCACATCAATGATTTAAAAATTGCAGGAATATTCAAAATATCGTGTCATTTAATAATAATTGATGATAAGAAGATGCGTTCACAAAAATTGCTGTAATACATTCTAAGGTATTACAGCAATTTTCGCCTTGAATAAAACTATAATTAGAATAATGAAAGTTTTATTAATACAATAAATCCAAATTACAAAAAACAAATCATTCGCGAAGAACTTCATATATCAAATAAAAATTACGTACAATTACAAAAATTGGGTGCTTCCCATACAAATGCACATTAATTTACATTTACCATTCTAACTTATGAATATCTATACATTCATAATTGAATACCAAGGCTTCTTCAGAATTGTATCGTCCTATTTTGGTGGATAGTGGGTTTATTCTACGGTCGTATGTTCGATCCAAAACTTGCTAAGATCTGCAAAGGATACCTTCTCGTTCATCATCCATTTTGTGCTCTAATTTTCCGAGTTTCTACGTAAATCTGTGAATATATATGAGTGTATCATCTTCATTTAAGAGATAATCTAATATATAATAAAATAAAACTTACCTGTGTCAACAATGATTTTGTTGCCATCTCTGTTGAAATTGGTGTCCTCTTTGGCAAATTCGCCTCGTTTGTGAGCATTGTGTTTCAGACTGTTTGTAATGTTTGTCTTTTATATTCCCCAGCCAAGATTTCATCTTCAATGACCATGTCTCATTTTTCACAGACATGTTCGATGCCTTATAAAGATGGATAATTTCGGTTGGCAGAGTTTCTACATATCACTAAATCTTGTTCTCGCAATTTCGATATCTCTGCTATTCTCTTTTAAGTGGTCCAGTTGCATATTTACATCCTTACCTATACAACTACTTCAATAAATGCTTTGGACTTTGGATGGAATCACAGTTGTTGGAAATGTTCTTCTGAAGTTGTACTAAAAACAAGTATTCTAGTTATTGAGTTGTTTATCTCCAATTCCAATGTGATACTTACTTGAGTTAAGGGGTTAATAAAGTAATGTATGTGATGTCGGTAGATTGTAGATACTGATTCCGCCAGGGCAGGGACTACCATCTCATCTGCGTACCTAATTCTAATTGAAATACTTGCAGTTATCTATCATCTAGATCTAGATTGTTATTTACCTGAAGATAAATTTGATTTAATCATTTGCATATAAATATATTTTCAGTTATTCTTGTATACACAAGTAGATAAGCTAGGAGAGTTCTGGATCGGAAGTGACCTGTCAACCACAGAACACAAACTGAGAACAGCATATTGACAGTGACACGGAACACAGTGACAGATGTGACACGGAACACAGAGTATTACCACAGAACACAAACTGAGAACAGCATATTGACAGTGACACGGAACACAGTGACAGATGTGACACGGAACACAGAGTATTTTTCCAACGGGGTTTCAAATGTTAGATTCCTACATTTCATGAGCGCCATCTAGCGGAGAGGGGATAAGTTACTGCATTTAGATTCCTACAATTCATGAGCGCCATCTAGCGGAGAGGGGAGTTACTGTATTTAGATTCCTACTTTTCATGACCGCCATTAGGGATTAATTATTTTATTGTTGAGGAAAAAAAGTTCACCATTGCGCGGGATCGAACCCACAACCACACACACCAACACGTTAACAGTCTAAGCGTTTTCCAAGCCTGCCATCTCGGTTACCCATGAATGTGAGAAAGCGATGTATATATTTTGCATTGCGGTGATAGGAGATAAGCCGCGAGCTCATAAATTGGAATGTCGATGTGTTAACACCGCTTCGACGTAAGCATGGGCGATAAGCCGTTTGGGTCTGCGCGCTCGGACAGCCCTCATCGTTTCAAGCAAACGACTCCCAAAATCGTCTTCTGCCGAAAATTTGATGGCGATTCAGTTTTTGATTCGTTTAAATCGGTCAAGATTTGATTTTCGTAAAGAATATACGAGTTGAATTGCAAATTATACTTTTTCGACACAACAGCATCATTAAAAGTGCTTAAGAAATTAGGAGTGAAAGAAAATGTGTTATGTTTAATATTGTATTTATAAAATTTGCTTTATACCTGTGTAAATGTGAGAAATCAAAGAATGTATGTTGGATGACGGTGCGTGCGCACTTACATCAGATAAGCCGCAAGCTCATAAATTGAAATGTCGATGTGTTAACATCGCTTCGACGTGAGCAAGGGCGATAAGCCGTTTGGGTGTGTGCGCTCGGACAGCCCTCATCGTTTCAAGCAAACAACTCCCAAAATCGTCTTCTGCCGAAAATTTGATGGCGATTCAGTTTTTGATTCATTTAAATCGGCCAAGATTTGATTTTCGTATAGAATATACGAGTTAAATTGCAAATTATGCTTATTTGACACAACAGCATCATTAAAAGTGCTTAAGAAATTAGGAGTGAAAGAAAATGTGTTATGTTTAATATTGTATTTATAAAATTTGCTTTATACCTGTGTAAATGTGAGAAATCAAAGAATGTATGTTGGATGACGGCGCGTGCGCACTTACATCAGATAAGCCGCGAGCTCATAAATTGGAATGTCGATGTGTTAACACCGCTTCGACGTGAGCATGGGCGATAAGCCGTTTGGGTCTGCGCGCTCGGAAAACCCTTCTCGTTTCAAGCAAACGACTCCCAAAATCGTCTTCTGCCGAAAATTTGATGGCGATTCAGTTTTTGATTCGTTTAAATCGGCCAAGATTTGATTTTCGTATAGAATATACGAGTTAAATTGCAAATTATACTTTTTCGACACAACAGCATCATTAAAAGTGCTTAAGAAATTAGGAGTGAAAGAAAATGTGTTATGTTTAATATTGTATTTATAAAATTTGCTTTATACCTATGTAAATGTGAGAAATCAAAGAATGTATGTTGGATGACGGCGCGTGCGCACTTACATCAGATAAGACGCAAGCTCATAAATTGAAATGTCGATGTGTTAACACCGCTTCGACGTGAGCAAGGGCGATAAGCCGTTTGGGTGTGTGCGCTCGGACAACCCTCATCGTTTCAAGCAAACGACTCCCAAAATCGTCTTTTGCCGAAAATTTGATGGCGATTCAGTTTTTGATTCGTTTAAATCGGTCAAGATTTGATTTTCGTATAGAATATACGAGTTAAATTGCAAATTATGCTTATTCGACACAACAGCATCATTAAAAGTGTTTAAATAAGAAACCAGGAGTGAAAGAAAATGTGTTATTGTATCTATCAAAAATGATTTTCTGAATAAAACAACATTTTACTTAAAATTTGCTTTATTTAATAAATGATTTTATCAAACAAAATTTTTAGATAGAGTACGGAGTGATTCTTCTTGATGGCATCTCATTGCGTTGACGAAAACGTGTAGGATTTTTGAAGACCTTCTCATTCCAATCGTTTTCACTGAATTGGGTGGTAGGATTGATAGTCATATCATTGAACAATGTAAACACCTTTTGTTTTTCCTCAAAAAAGTTTAGAATATTTTTTAATTCCTCCAAACGTCGAATGTGTTGCTCCAACCTTTCTTTCAACATCATCGTAACTCTATGACTCTCATACTGAAACTGTTGTCAGACAAAAAAAACTTGTTTCTTGTCTCCCTTCCTTCTCCCCCCAAAAAAAAAAAAAAAAAAAAAAAAAAAATTCTCTCTATTGCTCATAAAGGTAAAGTATTACAAAACCATTTATACAATTCATCAACATTTCTAAGACTACAATAATAGAATTGACTGTTGCTATATTTGTGGTGCATACATGATGTAAATTCGCTGTTGTTGAACGCTGGAACAGAATGAAGAGTATATCTGAAAAATTAGAACTTAGAAAAAAAAAACACACAACTGAATTCAAAACGTGAAAAGAAAATATTTTATTCAGTGGCCGAGCGTCGTAGACAGGGACAGAAGAAACGAGGAAAGTGAGAACGCACTACAAGCGGGGAGATCCGTTTGAAAGATAAGAGCGAGAATTAAACATGGCTGCAAATGCGTGATGAATGGAAGAGCAGGAAGTGTCTCAAAATATTTTCAATGATTCCCTCAGACTTTACATGAAAATTAAGGTGGAATTGCAGGTTTCTCAAGAAACAAAGTAGGTCACATTAAAAAAATGAGAGCTCGTAAAGAAGCACTTTATCAAAAATCCAAGTTACCATAATTACAAATGCGTTGGGAAGAAACAAATGAAAAGATATTGAAAAAAAAAACGTTACACAAATCAGGGAAAACCGGTGAAAGAAGAGCGAAATACTTTCAAACTTCATAAAAAAATTTTTGGTATATAGACAAGACTGAACAATGAAATTTTATATTTCAAAAACAAATACATGTAGAATATAAAGTACATCACATATCAGTTGAAGTGCAAAATCTTTCAAACACAAGTCTGGGAGAGACATCCAATAGAATTTATTAAGAAGTAAGTCATTTAATGACAACATAGTATTAACAAAAAAGCAGTCTGGAAGTATGAAAATGAAAAGCAATATGAAAACATGTAAATTGTGTCGCTCATTATACACATTGTTTAACTTTCAACGTTTTTCATCTATGCGAGGACAATTGCTAATTTTGTTAGAACAAAGAAAAAATTAAAAATTGATGACAAGAAACGTTGAAAAAGAAGACCACCACCCAATATAATTTATTAATAACCTTGTGAAATAATGCTGGCACATGCATCGTGGTTGTGATTTGTTCCTTCTTATCAACGTTTTTGATCCATCTGTTGAGTCGTATTTTTAATGTCTTTTTAAAATTCCAATTGCTTTTCGTAATATAAGATTGAATGCTATTTGTTGTCTCGAAACATATTTCTGATGGATACATCTTTGAATCCATACAAAAAAAAAAAAAAAATAACTCGTGTTTCATTCAATTTTCTTTACTGTTTAAATCAAATAACATATTGTATAAAGCATTAGAATCAGTTTTAATCACCTCTTCACATCTCAAATAATTTGATATTTTTCAAACTTGGTGGTGAAATGATGCATCTCCTTTTCACACCAGAAATTCAACCAAATGGCATCGTTTTCACAAAAGTTGGTTAATTCAACACATACATACTTGTTTTGTTCAATGAAATTTTGAGTTTTGTATCAGAAATTCTTCAAATCCGTCTGGAGAAAAGATGATTTTCTTGTAAAACAACATCATAGACGTCAGAAGCATGCGCATTATTCACCTCAACTCAGCTGTTGTGTTTGCTTTTCAATGTCTGTCGTTTGACATAAATTTTTCTTCTTGTTTCCTCAGTACTTTTTGAACCAGACAGATCTGATGTAATTTAGATACAATTCTTAGAAAGCTCTTCCAATTGATGAACCCAACATATATTGAGGAGACATACATGAAAATTCAATGAAAGTTTGTAAATAATTTTCTTCCAAAAGCTTTTGTTCAATCGTTGGAGAAAAAAACAAGATCATTATGATGGAATTATCTTATTGTTCAAAGGCGAACACAATGAAAAACCATTTGGGTCATCTCTCTGTATCACATATAAAATTACGTATAAGTATCGAAACAAATGAAGAAAATATAGTTCAAAATATAATTTCAGAGTCAATCCAATGCAAATTGTTATGGTAGCAGTTGCACAGAGAAAATGGTTAACTCAAGGAGTGGTAGATGAAATACCAATAAAAAAGAAGAAATTCCTCACAAGCCGAAAAATGTGAACGATATATTTGTTTGTTTTAACATAGACATAGACAAAAAATGAAACTTGTCGAGCAAAATAGACAAAATGGCACGAATAGCATACAGAAAACACAAGAGACCACATTAATATCAAATTTGGACATTGCTCACATGCCGAAAAATGTGGATGTTATATTTGTTTGCATTAATACTGATTTAGATAGAAATGAAACTTGTCCAACAAAATAGACAAAATGTCGTTTGTAGGATGAAATTTGTCTTAGATTCTATCATTATAAATAGATAAGCTGTTCTCCTCAACTGTTGTAATAACAGTATGTCAAGAAGCTCTTGCTTATTACATTTTATATAAATAAAATAAGATATTAGTAAAATAGTGTTTTATTTAATATATAGGAAAAAAAAAAGATCATTCATAAAAAGAAGTTACTTTGGAAAGCAAAGTTTTCAATTCTTGCAAGAGCCCACTGCTTGGACATTGTACTCCAAACATATTCCAATTAAATTCTCCTACTTGCACAAGTTTTCGTTGAAATTCGTTGTATTTGAAGTAAGTATTCTTCTTGAAGAAATATATATGTCCATCAATATAACGAAACGCTGAAGTTAAATTGCTTGGAATATCTGGAAACTCGTATCTAGTATTACCCATAAATTTTCGAGCTCCATTTTCATTATATTCTCGATAGTCACCATTTGTCAATAAAATATAGATTTTTCCACTGTTTGTCTGAAACATAGCTTCTACTTCAACTCCTCTAGGTATATCATAAGCAATGGTTCTGATGCTACCAACGATGTTTAAATTTGGAAATTGACTAAAATAAACTTTCTTATTGCTTGCAACCATAAGATTTCCATTCGAAATTTGAAAAGCGTGATTCACTTTGGTTATTCCAGTGTTAATTAAATAATCATGATATAGATTTTCAGATTGATGAATTTTATTGTCTTTTTTATTAGCATTTATATCTATTTTCCACAAGCGATTTTCAGAAATTACGTATAATTTATGGTTGGGGAATCCTGGTGAATATGCCAAAAACATTACGTCAGGATATTTCACATCACACAAGTTAAATGTAGAGCTAATATCTTCTGGAGAAGGTTGCTGCTGTGTTGTTTTGGGTGTTGTAGTAGGCCTCGGTTTGCCATATAACCTTTGAATTGCTAATTTATCATCTTCGTGTAGACTGTTTGCTGCATCTTGATAAAACGGGTACATTATTGCATGAGTATTTAGGCTGTGACTTATTCCTAGAGAATGTCCAATCTCATGTACCAGTACCATTAACAGATTTATCCCTCCATCACCAATCATGTTTCCATCATCATCAATATATTGCCAATTTTCATCAGCTTCTATATGAACTTCAACACATGAAGCATAGGATGCAGGGGGAAACGCATGTCCTAAGACTACTCCTGGACCATCTAATGGATATGGACAGATCTCTTTACCCATGCATATGGTGCGATATTCGTGTTCTCTTTTGACAAATGCTACTAAAATATCTGGAGTGATGTTATTAACATGATCTCTCTTTATCATACTAGCAGTAGTAAGCATTTTAAATGTTAGTCCAGATGCATTTTGCCACATATTGAAAGCTTGTTGAACGACGTTTCGATATTTACCGACACCCTCGACCAAATACCAATGCAGAGTCGTTTTGTTCCATTTAGTTGAAACTACAAATTCATTATCGCTATAGTGACATCGTGGTTTTGATATTAACTCAATCGTTTCTGCATTAAGGCTGCCATCTATCGGTAAATTGTAATCTTCTTGAAACTTTGCTAGACTCTCCTCGAGAGATGTATTTGTATTATTTTGAATATAACCATACTTTTGCAAATATTTCTGTGCATCAGGTAGAGTTAGGTTCGATGACGCGATATGTACCAGCAATAGCAAGGAAACGAATACCTTCATTGTCAACTCGTTAATAATTGAATTATCAAGGTGATAATGAATATATTTTGGTGGAGATATGAAATAAAACAAAAAAAGTTTATTTCACAGTCTATGTTAGATGTATATTCAAATTCATTATCTAAAAAATTCTGTATAATATCTGAACTATAATAAAAGAGATATTCCCTTAAGGTATTAGTATACATACAATCGATTGAGGATGCTTCACAAAATCCATAAAGAAGGTCTAAAACACTCAAATTTACATTATCTAACCAATTTCTTACAATATTAAATAAATTTCGATAAAATTCGTTGAAATTGAGGCATTCCAACATAGCAAGTCAATTTGAAATCACATGCATCTGTACATTTAAAATGGCTGCAATGTCTTCTTCATATAGATTCATGCCGACATTGAACTTGGAAATATACAAGAGGTTCGTATAGGTACCATACTGATATTGAGTCACTTTCACAAAGTCTCCACATTTTGTTTCTATAGGATCAGCAGCATAATCTTCGTTGTCTTCGACATTTTGTTGTATTTCTTGTAGCAAGGTGATGATTGAATCCCACTCGTAGGTGGAGAATGAAATTTCCCAAGGTGTAGACCTTCGCTTCAGAATAACGCATGCACTAAAATCTCTTGTAGGACTCAGACCACATCGCACCTCGTAGTTACATGTTTGAGGTAGAGGAAATGACATTAAAAATAATGGTTTTTCGGTTTGAGCTTTAGTTTCGAACATGATTAAAGCTTTGTCATCAGCCTCATCATCATAGAGTTTGAGGAGCCTTTTAGATCGAACAAAGTTACTCAGCTGATTCAACGTAAAGACCATCTTTTATGATTGTAGATTGTTTATCACACATGTTATAATAATGAATTAATTTTATAATATCAGTATACAAGATGTGTCGGCATTGATTTAAATTAATATGTATATTTCTCATAACTGTGAAAAAGGTACAACTATCAAGAAAAATGAGGCAAGTAACTCAACAAATGACTGAAAATGACAAAAAAATGGTACAAATATCAAGAAAAATGAGACAAGTAACTACAAAATAGCTATGTGAGATCAGAAAAATGACAGAAAGAAATGTAAAATACATGAAATGAGAAAGAAAAATGGTACAAATATCAAGAAAAAATTATACAAGTAACTACAAAATAGCTATGTGAGATGTGAAAAATGACAGAAAAATGCAAAATACATGAAATGAGAGAGAAAAATGGTACAAATATCAAGCTGAGAAAAATACAAGACCTTGTATAATCAATGCTCTGAGGAAAGATGAAGCCATCAAGGTCAACGCAGTATTCGGAGGCGAGTTTGTAATCGTGAAAGGTGACCAAGTTCAAACGGAATATAAATATTTCACTACAACCAATTCACCCATCTTCACCCACCTGGGGTGTAAATTTGTTAATGTTCACTCCTAAATTCATTACTCGCTTCAGTGCCCATCCACTATCTCTCTCTTGAAATTCTTCTAAGTCTTTGAAGATGAATTTAGGAGTGAACATTAACAAATTTACACCCCAGGTGGGTGAAGATGGGTGAATTGGTTGTAGTGAAATATTTATATTCCGTTTGAACTTGGTCACCTTTCACGATTACAAACTCGCCTCCGAATACTGCGTTGACCTTGATGGCTTCATCTTTCCTCAGAGCATTGATTATACAAGGTCTTGTATTTTTCTCAGCTTGATATTTGTACCATTTTTCTCTCTCATTTCATGTATTTTGCATTTTTCTGTCATTTTTCACATCTCACATAGCTATTTTGTAGTTACTTGTATAATTTTTTCTTGATATTTGTACCATTTTTCTTTCTCATTTCATGTATTTTACATTTCTTTCTGTCATTTTTCTGATCTCACATAGCTATTTTGTAGTTACTTGTCTCATTTTTCTTGATATTTGTACCATTTTTTTGTCATTTTCAGTCATTTGTTGAGTTACTTGCCTCATTTTTCTTGATAGTTGTACCTTTTTCACAGTTATGAGAAATATACATATTAATTTAAATCAATGCCGACACATCTTGTATACTGATATTATAAAATTAATTCATTATTATAACATGTGTGATAAACAATCTACAATCATAAAAGATGGTCTTTACGTTGAATCAGCTGAGTAACTTTGTTCGATCTAAAAGGCTCCTCAAACTCTATGATGATGAGGCTGATGACAAAGCTTTAATCATGTTCGAAACTAAAGCTCAAACCGAAAAACCATTATTTTTAATGTCATTTCCTCTACCTCAAACATGTAACTACGAGGTGCGATGTGGTCTGAGTCCTACAAGAGATTTTAGTGCATGCGTTATTCTGAAGCGAAGGTCTACACCTTGGGAAATTTCATTCTCCACCTACGAGTGGGATTCAATCATCACCTTGCTACAAGAAATACAACAAAATGTCGAAGACAACGAAGATTATGCTGCTGATCCTATAGAAACAAAATGTGGAGACTTTGTGAAAGTGACTCAATATCAGTATGGTACCTATACGAACCTCTTGTATATTTCCAAGTTCAATGTCGGCATGAATCTATATGAAGAAGACATTGCAGCCATTTTAAATGTACAGATGCATGTGATTTCAAATTGACTTGCTATGTTGGAATGCCTCAATTTCAACGAATTTTATCGAAATTTATTTAATATTGTAAGAAATTGGTTAGATAATGTAAATTTGAGTGTTTTAGACCTTCTTTATGGATTTTGTGAAGCATCCTCAATCGATTGTATGTATACTAATACCTTAAGGGAATATCTCTTTTATTATAGTTCAGATATTATACAGAATTTTTTAGATAATGAATTTGAATATACATCTAACATAGACTGTGAAATAAACTTTTTTTGTTTTATTTCATATCTCCACCAAAATATATTCATTATCACCTTGATAATTCAATTATTAACGAGTTGACAATGAAGGTATTCGTTTCCTTGCTATTGCTGGTACATATCGCGTCATCGAACCTAACTCTACCTGATGCACAGAAATATTTGCAAAAGTATGGTTATATTCAAAATAATACAAATACATCTCTCGAGGAGAGTCTAGCAAAGTTTCAAGAAGATTACAATTTACCGATAGATGGCAGCCTTAATGCAGAAACGATTGAGTTAATATCAAAACCACGATGTCACTATAGCGATAATGAATTTGTAGTTTCAACTAAATGGAACAAAACGACTCTGCATTGGTATTTGGTCGAGGGTGTCGGTAAATATCGAAACGTCGTTCAACAAGCTTTCAATATGTGGCAAAATGCATCTGGACTAACATTTAAAATGCTTACTACTGCTAGTATGATAAAGAGAGATCATGTTAATAACATCACTCCAGATATTTTAGTAGCATTTGTCAAAAGAGAACACGAATATCGCACCATATGCATGGGTAAAGAGATCTGTCCATATCCATTAGATGGTCCAGGAGTAGTCTTAGGACATGCGTTTCCCCCTGCATCCTATGCTTCATGTGTTGAAGTTCATATAGAAGCTGATGAAAATTGGCAATATATTGATGATGATGGAAACATGATTGGTGATGGAGGGATAAATCTGTTAATGGTACTGGTACATGAGATTGGACATTCTCTAGGAATAAGTCACAGCCTAAATACTCATGCAATAATGTACCCGTTTTATCAAGATGCAGCAAACAGTCTACACGAAGATGATAAATTAGCAATTCAAAGGTTATATGGCAAACCGAGGCCTACTACAACACCCAAAACAACACAGCAGCAACCTTCTCCAGAAGATATTAGCTCTACATTTAACTTGTGTGATGTGAAATATCCTGACGTAATGTTTTTGGCATATTCACCAGGATTCCCCAACCATAAATTATACGTAATTTCTGAAAATCGCTTGTGGAAAATAGATATAAATGCTAATAAAAAAGACAATAAAATTCATCAATCTGAAAATCTATATCATGATTATTTAATTAACACTGGAATAACCAAAGTGAATCACGCTTTTCAAATTTCGAATGGAAATCTTATGGTTGCAAGCAATAAGAAAGTTTATTTTAGTCAATTTCCAAATTTAAACATCGTTGGTAGCATCAGAACCATTGCTTATGATATACCTAGAGCAGTTGAAGTAGAAGCTATGTTTCAGACAAACAGTGGAAAAATCTATATTTTATTGACAAATGGTGACTATCGAGAATATAATGAAAATGGAGCTCGAAAATTTATGGGTAATACTAGATACGAGTTTCCAGATATTCCAAGCAATTTAACTTCAGCGTTTCGTTATATTGATGGACATATATATTTCTTCAAGAAGAATACTTACTTCAAATACAACGAATTTCAACGAAAACTTGTGCAAGTAGGAGAATTTAATTGGAATATGTTTGGAGTACAATGTCCAAGCAGTGGGCTCTTGCAAGAATTGAAAACTTTGCTTTCCAAAGTAACTTCTTTTTATGAATGATCTTTTTTTTTTCCTATATATTAAATAAAACACTATTTTACTAATATCTTATTTTATTTATATAAAATGTAATAAGCAAGAGCTTCTTGACATACTGTTATTACAACAGTTGAGGAGAACAGCTTATCTATTTATAATGATAGAATCTAAGACAAATTTCATCCTACAAACGACATTTTGTCTATTTTGTTGGACAAGTTTCATTTCTATCTAAATCAGTATTAATGCAAACAAATATAACATCCACATTTTTCGGCATGTGAGCAATGTCCAAATTTGATATTAATGTGGTCTCTTGTGTTTTCTGTATGCTATTCGTGCCATTTTGTCTATTTTGCTCGACAAGTTTCATTTTTTGTCTATGTCTATGTTAAAACAAACAAATATATCGTTCACATTTTTCGGCTTGTGAGGAATTTCTTCTTTTTTATTGGTATTTCATCTACCACTCCTTGAGTTAACCATTTTCTCTGTGCAACTGCTACCATAACAATTTGCATTGGATTGACTCTGAAATTATATTTTGAACTATATTTTCTTCATTTGTTTCGATACTTATACGTAATTTTATATGTGATACAGAGAGATGACCCAAATGGTTTTTCATTGTGTTCGCCTTTGAACAATAAGATAATTCCATCATAATGATCTTGTTTTTTTCTCCAACGATTGAACAAAAGCTTTTGGAAGAAAATTATTTACAAACTTTCATTGAATTTTCATGTATGTCTCCTCAATATATGTTGGGTTCATCAATTGGAAGAGCTTTCTAAGAATTGTATCTAAATTACATCAGATCTGTCTGGTTCAAAAAGTACTGAGGAAACAAGAAGAAAAATTTATGTCAAACGACAGACATTGAAAAGCAAACACAACAGCTGAGTTGAGGTGAATAATGCGCATGCTTCTGACGTCTATGATGTTGTTTTACAAGAAAATCATCTTTTCTCCAGACGGATTTGAAGAATTTCTGATACAAAACTCAAAATTTCATTGAACAAAACAAGTATGTATGTGTTGAATTAACCAACTTTTGTGAAAACGATGCCATTTGGTTGAATTTCTGGTGTGAAAAGGAGATGCATCATTTCACCACCAAGTTTGAAAAATATCAAATTATTTGAGATGTGAAGAGGTGATTAAAACTGATTCTAATGCTTTATACAATATGTTATTTGATTTAAACAATAAAGAAAATTGAATGAAACACGAGTTTTTTTTTTTTTTTTTTTTTTGTATGGATTCAAAGATGTATCCATCAGAAATATGTTTCGAGACAACAAATAGCATTCAATCTTATATTACGAAAAGCAATTGGAATTTTAAAAAGACATTAAAAATACGACTCAACAGATGGATCAAAAACGTTGATAAGAAGGAACAAATCACAACCACGATGCATGTGCCAGCATTATTTCACAAGGTTATTAATAAATTATATTGGGTGGTGGTCTTCTTTTTCAACGTTTCTTGTCATCAATTTTTAATTTTTTCTTTGTTCTAACAAAATTAGCAATTGTCCTCGCATAGATGAAAAACGTTGAAAGTTAAACAATGTGTATAATGAGCGACACAATTTACATGTTTTCATATTGCTTTTCATTTTCATACTTCCAGACTGCTTTTTTGTTAATACTATGTTGTCATTAAATGACTTACTTCTTAATAAATTCTATTGGATGTCTCTCCCAGACTTGTGTTTGAAAGATTTTGCACTTCAACTGATATGTGATGTACTTTATATTCTACATGTATTTGTTTTTGAAATATAAAATTTCATTGTTCAGTCTTGTCTATATACCAAAAATTTTTTTATGAAGTTTGAAAGTATTTCGCTCTTCTTTCACCGGTTTTCCCTGATTTGTGTAACGTTTTTTTTTCAATATCTTTTCATTTGTTTCTTCCCAACGCATTTGTAATTATGGTAACTTGGATTTTTGATAAAGTGCTTCTTTACGAGCTCTCATTTTTTTAATGTGACCTACTTTGTTTCTTGAGAAACCTGCAATTCCACCTTAATTTTCATGTAAAGTCTGAGGGAATCATTGAAAATATTTTGAGACACTTCCTGCTCTTCCATTCATCACGCATTTGCAGCCATGTTTAATTCTCGCTCTTATCTTTCAAACGGATCTCCCCGCTTGTAGTGCGTTCTCACTTTCCTCGTTTCTTCTGTCCCTGTCTACGACGCTCGGCCACTGAATAAAATATTTTCTTTTCACGTTTTGAATTCAGTTGTGTGTTTTTTTTTTCTAAGTTCTAATTTTTCAGATATACTCTTCATTCTGTTCCAGCGTTCAACAACAGCGAATTTACATCATGTATGCACCACAAATATAGCAACAGTCAATTCTATTATTGTAGTCTTAGAAATGTTGATGAATTGTATAAATGGTTTTGTAATACTTTACCTTTATGAGCAATAGAGACAATTTTTTTTTTTTTTTTTTTTTTTTTTTGGGGGGAGAAGGAAGGGAGACAAGAAACAAGTTTTTTTTGTCTGACAACAGTTTCAGTATGAGAGTCATAGAGTTACGATGATGTTGAAAGAAAGGTTGGAGCAACACATTCGACGTTTGGAGGAATTAAAAAATATTCTAAACTTTTTTGAGGAAAAACAAAAGGTGTTTACATTGTTCAATGATATGACTATCAATCCTACCACCCAATTCAGTGAAAACGATTGGAATGAGAAGGTCTTCAAAAATCCTACACGTTTTCGTCAACGCAATGAGATGCCATCAAGAAGAATCACTCCGTACTCTATCTAAAAATTTTGTTTGATAAAATCATTTATTAAATAAAGCAAATTTTAAGTAAAATGTTGTTTTATTCAGAAAATCATTTTTGATAGATACAATAACACATTTTCTTTCACTCCTGGTTTCTTATTTAAACACTTTTAATGATGCTGTTGTGTCGAATAAGCATAATTTGCAATTTAACTCGTATATTCTATACGAAAATCAAATCTTGACCGATTTAAACGAATCAAAAACTGAATCGCCATCAAATTTTCGGCAAAAGACGATTTTGGGAGTCGTTTGCTTGAAACGATGAGGGTTGTCCGAGCGCACACCATAGATAAAATATATACACGGGATAGAATGGAAACTCTAATATAAAGTGGCTGTCAGCATTTTGCGCGCCATCTCTTATCGTGGAAGCCTACTATGTAACAAGATGGAAAAATAATTCATAGATTCCTGTATTTTGGCCATCTAAATGGAGGGATTTTTGAATTTAGATTTCATATTCATCTATAGATGAAAAAAAAAAGAAATTCTATTTTTTAAATAATTTTATTGAATAAAAGTCTACAAACCACTATACATGTATATTATGTAAAATTGCATAGGAAAACGTCTAAAATAAGTTAAAATACTATAAAAGCAGTAATAGCTAATTCTATATAAAATGAAATAAAATTTTGTATACATTTCAAGTGTCACATACAGGATATTTTTACTATTTATCACAGGTTAACAATTGGGTTAAGCACTAATAATCACTAAGTACAAGATCTTAAATCGCTTTGATAAGCATTTTATAATATATTTAGATATTAATAAACACCAAAAGGAGACAAGGTTACTGAATTTATATATAAAAAAAAAATAATTGCTACAATATTGATACACAATACAAATCCAGATTAAAAAATAAATATGAACTTCAAGTACATTTTTATGAGAATCATGTCTTGGGTAGAAGTTTTGGTTTAAAAAGTTCAAAAAGAAACAAAAATATTAATTAAAAAATGTATTGAAATACCATCATTTGGACATAACAAACAAGATATAAACAAATTAAGTCTTACCCTGTTCCACACCACCCATGAGGTCGGGTAACAAAGGTGCGTTTTTTTTATTACGTGGTATCCCCAAATAGGCCTATTCCACGATAAAAAGAACATATAAAAATGTCTCGATGAAATATGAATAGAGCCAGAAATAAGAACGAACAAAAACAAGTAGGTCCTTAATTAGGAAAAATATAAATTATTGCTGAAAAAGATATAATGATGTAATATTCATATATTAATTAAATTGAACCGTGGCATTACCAAACGTGCATATTTATAAGATCCACTCAAAAAAGAACCTAACAAAATGTTCCTAGTTTTATTATACGGAAAATCTGATAATTTATACAATTATTATTTATTCTGGAGGACCGAAGGACATAAAACAAAGAAGGCAAGCTTAATAAATAAATTCAAATTCTCTATCAAACATCAATTTCTGTGGATCCTCAGCCTAGAAATGTTTCTAATTTTCTTAGCACTTTGAAAAATTATTGGAGCATTATTAGGAATTGGTCTGACATCTAAACCTCTTATAACTCGATTAATTTGTTTTGTGTAATTAAATATTTGGACTTTGATCAAATAATTGAAAATAGATTTTTGTAAAATATTATTATGCTGACATGCAGTTAATTGTATTCTCTCTATTAATGTTTCAAAAGTAAATGCCACTAAATTCATTTTATATAAATCACGATTAAATATATATCTAATTATACTTCCCGCTTTTTTCATTTTCTCCAAGAATGACGCTGTAACATAATTCAGGGACAGGTTTTTCTTATTATATTGCTTGGCAAATGTGAACATCTCAGTGGGTTCACTACCTTGACATGCCTTCTTCACAAGAAGATCTTTGCAAGAGCAAGGCACGTTTCCCACTTTTTTTATAAGGTATCCCGAGACATATCGCAGTGCCTGGATTTCAATGTTCTGCAAGGATGAAGGCACATCCTCCGGAACAGTACAGAAGCCTTCTGAAGTCGTGTCATTCTCACATTCTGGTAGCCCCTGTTAAAAAGTTCAAAATATTTAAAATGAGAATTTATTATAGGTGTAAGCAGTTAAAATAGTAAAATACAAATAAAAGTTTCATACTATAGAAGTACTGTCTGAATACGGTGATTTATGTGATTTCTTATGTTTGTATAACTATAAAAAGACAAACCTGTGCTACAAGTCTCTGGAGGCTTAGAAAAACTTCTGAATTATCATCCTCACAGTTGGCTCCAACAGATTGGGATGAGGTCAGCTGCCTTACAATTAAACTCTTATAATAATTTCCAAAGTCCATTGCTGTTGGATTTGTATTTCTTTGTCCTCTTTGCCTTATTTGCCCAAAGAAATTTTCCAGAGGATCCTGATTGAACGTCCGCGGCATCATATATTCAAAATTTAAACCTTGCAGGACTCTCCATAATTCTTTAAAATTTTTTATTGTTTGTTTCAAATTTTTTAGTGAAGGTGGTAACACTTTTTCAACTTTTCCATCTTTATTAACTCTTTGAAAATAAACCGTATCCAGTTTCTTAAGTGCCTCATCCCAGAATGTCAAATGAGGTGAATTTCTCGTAACGGCTATTCGTAGATTCTTTCCTGGAACAGTATTGAAGGAGTTTCCATTAAGGCTATCAAAAAGTTTATCCAGAAAGTCCAACAAAATAGCAGTATCCGCAGCCGACTTGTCTAATTTTATTATTTCATCCTCTATGCACACAGTTGTTCCTAGAATGAGAGAAAATATAATAAGAATAAATGACAATTTTAAAAAACTAATAATTAGTTCAATATCTTAAAGTAAGTACCTGAAAATGCAAATACGTTAATTGCAGAAGCAACCGAATGGCTGAACACCTGCGTACATTTGGCGACCTTCATTTTATGTATCTTTTCTGGGTTCACATGTGAATCTGTAATCTTGGGCATCAATCTTAGACTGCCTAAGAAAGGATCTAGCTGGTAGGCCTTGAAAATATGCTCCCATTTTGCAGTTTTATTAGAGCCCTCTTCTTTATAACATAAGTTATAATTTATTAGATTATTTCGAAGGCACTTGAAAATGTGAGGAACATCAAATAATGGGATTACTTTCAAGTCATCTATTTCAAAGTAATAGTCAACAAAATCATGCCCTTGTCGAAGATATTTTGCTTTGGTATCATCCACAAGCTTATTAATCGCTGCTTGATTGTTAGACCCTTGGTCGCAAACAGTGGCCACCACATGCAAGCCAATATCGCGGCATTTTCTAACTATGCATTTTATGATATTCATTATATCATACTTTTTTGTACCACCATTAACTAAATTATAATAAATGGGTTGCTTCCATTTGCGATGAATCCCTCGCAGCATAAATACCTGAAAACAAATAAAAACAACATAACATTAAAAATTATTCTTATGAAATAGTTAAAATAAATTATTTCCATTGACCTCACTACCCCCTTACCTGAGCATGATTCGCTATTTGCGCGGATTGTTTTGATCCTAAGTTTTCAAAACCAACAACATTTCCTTCGTGCCAATTAGGTTGCAAGCTGGGTTGGATGCTTATTTCGTCGAACATTAAGATACAATACTTATCTAGAGGATTCTTGAAATTCTTTGCTTCTGCCTTTAGAACTTCTAGAACCTCGTTGTGAATTCCAGGACGAATTGGAATTCGGTTCAGTAGTTTCATAACAGTCTTCCGTGAGGGCAACGCAAATAATTTTGACAAAAATCTATATCCGCTAGCACTCTGCTTATATAAAGCTAATGCAAGTACTTTATCTTCCAGAGTATATCTTCTTCCTTTAGGTTTTTTATCGGAATTACAAATTTGACTTTGGAAAAACCGTTGTCGTATGCGATCCATAGTGGATACACATTTCTCAAATAATTCGGTTTTTGTGAATTTCGAAGCATAATCCAATCTTTTCTTTAATGAGAGTCGACTTCTAGTCAATAGGGCTGCTCTTTTTTTGAAGTCAATAGCCATACGATAGAGACGTTTGGCTTTTGGCGTGAGTTCTTTGATGCTCGTGACATTTACCTCAGCAAGTAAGTCAGATCGTTCTAAAATAGTAGATTAAATATTCATAATAATTCAAATACGCAAAAGTGATAAAAAATAGACTTACTTCTACTTTTAGGTGTACTAGGTGGTGATAACTTATCATCATCAGAGTTATGAAAGGTAACGGAAGATAATTCTGGCCCGGCTAGAGAACTAAGATGACACTCTCCTTGTGATGTTGACTTTAAGTCATCAGTGTTTAAGGACTCTTCTATTTTCAATGAGCAAGAGCCCCTAGTAGGAGATTCTGTGTAAGTTATAAGATGATCCAGAATATCGTCGACTGGCTCTAAGGGTTCTAAAGAACAAATACAATTAATGACAGGAAAAAAGGGCAGTTCAGGAAAGAAAACTTGTCAATAAAAGTATTGATAGAGATAATATTATGAAACATTTTCAAATTCCCTTTCAAAGATAAAGAATAATAGATAATAAATCACAGATGAGCAGGTCGTTGAGCATCTTAATTTCATCAAATTACATTACTATTCTATTTAATATGCTTCAGTAATATCAATCACCGGCTCGTCAAATTAATAAACTTTTAATGAGAGGAAAAATTACACACCTTAGAGAAGAAAATGAGTAATAACATGCACATTATAATTCAAACATGATAAAAAATAGATATAAATGTTAAGTTACCTGGCAAGTTAACTGATGGACAGACTCCTTTTTTAAGCACATTATTGGGGCCAAAGTCTTCAGGCTTAAAATGTGCAGCGCAAACTCTACAATTACTGTAAATTTTATCAGGTGCCATTTCCTCCTTCAACCTTCTGTTTCCACATAAAATAATCCACTTTTTTAAAAGTGAATCATCATCTTGCTTGGAAGGATTTGGGAAGCGATGTTTAGAAAAAGATCTTTCATAACAACCATAAACACAGCATCGTAGGGCAGGCATGATGTTGTAAGTACTCAAGCAATACTTATTTATAAAATTATATATATATATATATAAATATATAATAATAATAAGGACACAATTTAAAATTTTAAACCTCAAGCGAACACATTCAAGGTAAAATTGATAATTAAAATCTATCAACAAACAGGGGAGCCATCTGGGTAATTTATGATGACTTAAAATGATTTTAGTTGGCTTCCAGGCCGATGGGGTGGCGCTCAAAATGTTGGAAGCTTTTACGGAATAGAGTGCGCAGGCCCTGGCGCACACACCCAAACGGCTTATCGCCCTTGCTCACGTCGAAGCGGTGTTAACACATCGACATTTCAATTTATGAGCTTGCGTCTTATCTGATGTAAGTGCGCACGCGCCGTCATCCAACATACATTCTTTGATTTCTCACATTTACATAGGTATAAAGCAAATTTTATAAATACAATATTAAACATAACACATTTTCTTTCACTCCTAATTTCTTAAGCACTTTTAATGATGCTGTTGTGTCGAAAAAGTATAATTTGCAATTTAACTCGTATATTCTATACGAAAATCAAATCTTGGCCGATTTAAACGAATCAAAAACTGAATCGCCATCAAATTTTCGGCAGAAGACGATTTTGGGAGTCGTTTGCTTGAAACGAGAAGGGTTTTCCGAGCGCGCAGACCCAAACGGCTTATCGCCCATGCTCACGTCGAAGCGGTGTTAACACATCGACATTCCAATTTATGAGCTCGCGGCTTATCTGATGTAAGTGCGCACGCGCCGTCATCCAACATACATTCTTTGATTTCTCACATTTACACAGGTATAAAGCAAATTTTATAAATACAATATTAAACATAACACATTTTCTTTCACTCCTAATTTCTTAAGCACTTTTAATGATGCTGTTGTGTCAAATAAGCATAATTTGCAATTTAACTCGTATATTCTATACGAAAATCAAATCTTGGCCGATTTAAATGAATCAAAAACTGAATCGCCATCAAATTTTCGGCAGAAGACGATTTTGGGAGTTGTTTGCTTGAAACGATGAGGGCTGTCCGAGCGCACACACCCAAACGGCTTATCGCCCTTGCTCACGTCGAAGCGATGTTAACACATCGACATTTCAATTTATGAGCTTGCGGCTTATCTGATGTAAGTGCGCACGCACCGTCATCCAACATACATTCTTTGATTTCTCACATTTACACAGGTATAAAGCAAATTTTATAAATACAATATTAAACATAACACATTTTCTTTCACTCCTAATTTCTTAAGCACTTTTAATGATGCTGTTGTGTCGAAAAAGTATAATTTGCAATTCAACTCGTATATTCTTTACGAAAATCAAATCTTGACCGATTTAAACGAATCAAAAACTGAATCGCCATCAAATTTTCGGCAGAAGACGATTTTGGGAGTCGTTTGCTTGAAACGATGAGGGCTGTCCGAGCGCGCAGACCCAAACGGCTTATCGCCCATGCTTACGTCGAAGCGGTGTTAACACATCGACATTCCAATTTATGAGCTCGCGGCTTATCTCCTATCACCGCAATGCAAAATATATACATCGCTTTCTCACATTCATGGGTAACCGAGATGGCAGGCTTGGAAAACGCTTAGACTGTTAACGTGTTGGTGTGTGTGGTTGTGGGTTCGATCCCGCGCAATGGTGAACTTTTTTTCCTCAACAATAAAATAATAAATCCCTAATGGCGGTCATGAAAAGTAGGAATCTAAATACAGTAACTCCCCTCTCCGCTAGATGGCGCTCATGAATTGTAGGAATCTAAATGCAGTAACTTATCCCCTCTCCGCTAGATGGCGCTCATGAAATGTAGGAATCTAACATTTGAAACCCCGTTGGAAAAATACTCTGTGTTCCGTGTCACATCTGTCACTGTGTTCCGTGTCACTGTCAATATGCTGTTCTCAGTTTGTGTTCTGTGGTAATACTCTGTGTTCCGTGTCACATCTGTCACTGTGTTCCGTGTCACTGTCAATATGCTGTTCTCAGTTTGTGTTCTGTGGTTGACAGGTCACTTCCGATCCAGAACTCTCCTAGCTTATCTACTTACACATAATAATAAGCAATATAATAATGCAAATACTCACCAGATTAACTTGATGTTGATTTACAGTTGTATTCTTATGATGAACATAATTTAAAAATATATAAAAATAATTTAAAAAAGTTTTCCGTTCAAAAAATCTATTAGGGTGAAAATTGCTCGAGAGAACTGATGAAAACTTAGTGTTACATACACACATTCAAACAACCCGTTATTTACACGATTTATACGATATTTTTTTCTTTCCACCAATAAAAGAAAAAATTCGTATTATCTATGTCTTTTGGAACTGAAAAAAAAAGTTATCATTAGAAAACTCACCAAAACCAAAGAAGCTCATTACAGAATATTCAACAACCATAAAACAAATTTTATGTACAGTTATTTTGAGAATCTTACGTCGCTTAATGATTTTTTTTTCTTTTTTGGACTATAGAAAACTGTATATGAATGGAAACAATTAAAGTATTTTGATTTATTTTTTATGTCTGTCAATTTCAAATTCACGCAATTCAATATATATCGGTGATAGATAATATCGAGCCTACCATTCTCCAATATGAAATACTCTTGGTGCTCTAGCTACCATCACATGTAGTTTTTGCTTCAAACAATTCTGTAAAATATGCTGAAGAGACCCATCCCAATTAAAATCATCGTATTTACAAAAATAAGCGACACATTCCACTATCTGCGACCATTTATAACGATTAAATGCCATACCCATATTGTGTTTAATATTTATCCATGCTGAGATTTCTATCTACAAATAATACATGTGTTTTTATCATCCATTTTTTGTTACTAAGAATTAATTTATCAGTAACGCGAAAATAGAATTTTGTAGTAAAATATATGAGATATGAGTCTGATGGGGGTATTCCTCATGTTCCGAGAGTCATCCCATATCCGCCATATTTATTGTCATATTGTGTCATGTGCAGAGAACACGAACACTCTTGTGACTCATGTGCAGAGAACACTACATTCAAGATAATGGTAACACCCAACATTTCTCTCTCTCTAAAAACATCTCTACAAGTAAACAATATAATCGAAGACACACTGAAAAAGGTTATAAACAATATCCCACTTTATAGTTCAAAAAAAATATCAATAATTAAAAATATAAATTTAATCATTTCTGCTTCTGATACGTATTATGAGAGAATGAATGAAAAGCATGAGTATAAAAAGATTAGTTGATGATATACACAAAAATCGTAGCAAAAATATATTCTAATTTGAATTGGAAAGCGGGATAAAACAAATATGGCGGACTTCGGATGAGGTGCGTCAACTGAACGAAAACGCGTCCATCAATGTAACATACCTGGTCTTATTGTACCATGTGCTCGAACACCAACTGCAATTTGCAAACTACCCCTTCCAATTTCTTACAATTTCATCGTCATAGAGCAAATGATTATGCCGATTGATATGTCTTATGACCAAGGATAAGAGAGAACAATGAAAGACTCATGGACAAAACACAAAACCAGTGTTTAGTTTAGGACTGAGGCAGTGTTCTCTGAAACGGATTAGTCCAACAACAACAACTCTAAGAAGAAGAAGAAGTTTCAATTGCGCCTGTCTCAAACTGAGACCGAACTAGTTTGGAAATCGTCAAACTGCTGCTCGAACATCTTACTAGTAGTTGGGAATCAATTGTTTCATCGTAAATTGAAGTGCGCAGGCGTCTGACGGTTTGGGACTGGTTTGAACCGCTGCTCGAACACCCTTATGGTGAACTCAAATTTTTCTGTTGTCTGTGGTACGTGACATGATACTATGATACAAAGATATTATGCAAAATAACCGTCTCAATTTCGTCCAGTCGGCGCATTGACGTCAAGGAGGTCAGAAGGTATAGAGGTAGCATTGGTTTAGAGTGCATTGCGTGGTAGTGAAGCCACCTGGCGTATAGGTAACCCGCGAAGTATGTACATTGCTCATAGCAGTGAAAAATGAGATGATTTGCTTTATTCTATCGCTGATTTATAAGTAATAAGTCCATTCGTCAGGCCATGGTAAAAGTGCTGAGAAGACCTAAGCAAGACAATATACGCCAGTGCATTTGTCCAATAAGGTATTGCAATAATTTTCAAATTCCACTATTTTTGAAACCCTCAATGGCCACGTTTTCGATTAACATCCCTTAGATAATCATTTATTTTCGTTAATAAAGATAATTGCGGCCAAATATGTAGATATAAGATTTCATTTTATTGCAATAAATGTTATAGATATATCTGAAATTAGGAGGCAGTTTTAAAATAAGTTAATTTTGTTTAAAGGACATTAATGTGTTGTTTATTTTGTAAAATCATGTGAGTTTCTTTTTTTGCGGATTTAGGTAGTAATTAATTTTATAAGTATCGTATATAAAATTTATATTATAAGATTGTAGGTGGTACTCTAAACGATAATACAATAAACGCTGTGACTTCTTTTTGTCATTTCTCTTCCTGATTATTTTCTTGCAAGTTCCCTTTGTTAACGTCCGCACCAGTCTTCATACTTGACGGGTTGCCTAAATTCCGCGCGGCTTCACTTTATAACTTAAGTACTCCCTCCGTATTTTCTATCCTACTTGATTGACGTTGTAGCCGCAAGCGATATGAGCTGCAGCACAATCCAGCGCTCAGCCACTGCCAGAGGTTCGGTCAAACACGTCCCGAGAAAAAGCCGTTAGCCGCCATTGAACAGATTGGGCTGGGAGGTCGGAGAGCGGCCATTACTGAAGTAGAGAGAAGAGACGCGTGTTAGAGAGACAATTTTGGAGAGTTAAATTTGGTGTAGTTCTGTTGTTACGTAATAAACTTCTTATAGAGAATTACTGACTATTTTCATTAGCGCATAATTAATTAATAGGATACGCCTATAGCAAAATCAATCAGCTAAAAATCCTATAGTGGTGACTTCCCGACGTGATCAGTGAGTTGATAGTTGAATTCGCGAAGAAATATTTTTACTCGGTGTTAGTTAACAGTGTAGTGCAATTATGGATGAGCTGAAGGCACAAATTGCAGCAATGCAACAACAGCTTGCACAACAACAGGCACAGTTTCAGCTGCAGATTCAACAACAGCAGCAGGTACAACAGCAACTGCAGGAACAACTACAAACAACACAGATCCAGCTCACCGAGGCACGGCAACAACAACAAGCTCCACCAGATAACAACAATCCCCCGGCTCAGTTAACCCCACCTGATATGGCTGTTGGTACACATGAAATATCCACTGAACAGGTGAACAGAATTGGTTTTAGGGCACCACCGCTCTGGCCCGACAACCCGTCACTCTGGTTCTCCCATATTGAAGGCCAGTTTGCCTTGTCAGGCATAACACAAGACGCTACAAAATACTACCATGTTGTGTCTCTCCTAGACAGCCGCCAGACAGCCGAGGTAAGTGACATAATCGGTAATCCACCCGCCCAAGACAAATACGTGCGACTGAAAAATGAATTAATTCGCCGTATGTCCGCGTCACAAGAGCAACGGGTAAGACAATTACTAGTGCGCGAAGAACTGGGAGATCGGAAACCTTCACAGTTCCTGAGACATTTACGTTCTCTAGCAGGTCCGGAAGTTCCATCCGAGTTTCTACGATCAATTTGGTCATCTCGCCTTCCTGCCAATTATCAGGCTATCATTGCTGCATCTACCGAACGGGACTTGGATAGATTAGCCGAATTAGCAGACAAAATTAATGATGTCGCCCCTCCCCAGCAACACGTTGCGAGCATTGCGCCTCTCGAAACGGCATATGTTACTAACCTCACCTCAAGACTTGATGAACTTTTTCGCCAAGTCGCTGCTCTAACTACCGAGCACCGTCGTTCGCGATCTTCTACGCCAGGAGCCAGGTCATCTCTGCGACGTTTTGAATCTCGTTCTCGTAGGGACGTGAATGACGACGACCGCGATGGTAACCGATCTACGTTTTGTTGGTATCACCGTCGGTTTCGCGAAAAGGCTACCAAGTGCACCCGCCCCTGTAGTTGGTCTCAGGAAAACGACTCCGGCAGCACCTAGTGGCGACAAGTGACTGCCTACCGTCCTCCCGCCGCCTCCTAGTAACTGATGCTCAGACAAAAATAGCCTTTTTGGTGGACACCGGTTCGGACGTGTGTGTGTACCCTCGTACTCGGCTCCGTGGATCAAGACCTCGAACTGATTATGAACTTTACGCAGCTAATGGCACAGTGATTCCTACTTTCGGCTGGATCACTTTGTCTATCGACTTTGGACTTCGGCGTGACTTTACCTGGAAGTTTGTAGTAGCCGACGTGTCAAAACCTATAATTGGTGTCGATTTCTTATCGCACTTTTATCTTCTGGTTGACCCTCGGTACCAGCGCCTCGTCGACGGCGTTACCGGCCTCACCTCCTCTGGTCAACGCATCCCCGACCATCTCGTTCACATACAGTCCGTTCGCGCTGTTTTTGGAAAGTCCCGCTATCACAAGCTACTCGGTGAGTTCCCCTCTATTACCAGTCCCTCTGGTTCACCTCGCCCGCCCGTACAGCATAATACTGTACACTACATAAAGACCACGCCTGCCCCCCCAGTGTTTTGCAGACCGCGCCGCCTCGCCCCCGACCGCCTAGCAATCGCTCAACGAGAGTTTGAAGATATGCTGCGTTCCGGTATAACCCGCCGCTCCGACAGTCCGTGGGCCTCTGCCTTGCACCTGGTTCCAAAGAAAGGTGAAGGTTGGCGTCCATGCGGAGACTATAGAGCCTTAAACGCGCGAACTATACCCGACAAGTATCCAGTTCGACACATAGCTGATTTTACAAGCCAGCTCGCAGGATGCACCGTGTTTACTAAGTTGGATTTGACTAAGGCATACCACTTGATACCCATCCATCCTGATGACATTGCGAAAACAGCCATAGTGACGCCGTTTGGATCTTATGAGTTCCCGTGCATATCTTTCGGACTCCGAAATGCCGCTCAAACGTTCCAACGTTTTATGGACGAAGTGCTTCGCGGATTGACATTTTGTTTCGCATATATCGACGATGTTCTTGTTGCCTCGCGAGACAAAGATGAACATGAACAACATCTACGAACAGTGTTCGAAAGGTTCGCAGAACATGGATTAGTGTTAAACGTTTCAAAGTGTGTTTTCGGCGTGGAAGAACTGACTTTTCTTGGTTTCACCGTCTCTGCGAATGGCATACGTCCTCCTAACGACCGCGTCGCTGCTATACAATCTTTTCCCAAGCCAACCACTATGCGCCAGTTGCGTCAATTTTTAGGTTTGATCAACTTCTACCGTCGTTTTCTACCAAACGCCGCTGAAGATCAGGCACCGCTTCATGCCCTCCTTGCTGGTCCTAAGACCCCTGGCAGCCGTCCCATTCCTTGGACTCCAGACCTTGATGCCGTTTTCACACGCTGCAAGGACAGACTTTCCCGTGCTACGCTACTGGTTCATCCCGATCCTACAGCAGCTCTAGCCGTAGTTACCGACGCCTCCAGTGTTGCAATCGGAGCAGTTCTTCAGCAGCTCGTTAATGACGATTGGCAGCCGCTTGCGTTCTACTCCAAGTCACTATCCGACTCCCAGAAACAATGGAGCCCTTATGATCGCGAGCTACACGCCGTATACAGTGCAGTGAAACATTTTCGGTACATGTTAGAAGGCCGGCATTTCACAATTTACAGTGATCATAAACCTCTGGCTTATGCCTTTCGACAAAGAACTAGTGATTGTTCCCCAAGACAGTTCCGGTATTTAGATTTTATCGGACAATTTACTACAGACATTCAGCATATCGCAGGTAAAAGCAACGTCGTAGCGGATGCGTTATCTCGTGTCGAAGCAGTTAGCAAACCAGTAGACCACGATGTCCTCGCGCGCGCTCAGACTACTGACGACGAGTTGAGAGATATCATTAGTTCGCCCGACACAACATCTCTGCAGCTACAGCACATACCGATTCCGGGAACCGAGATATCCCTCTACTGTGACGTGTCAACACAGCGAGCTCGTCCTTTTGTCACCAAGTCCTTGCGCAAAAGTGTGTTCGACTCTCTGCACAAGCTTAGCCACCCTGGCGCCCGCGCAACCGCACGCCTAGTTTCCAATCGCTTTGTATGGCCTGGAGTGCAGAAAGATTGTCGAGCCTGGACACGGACCTGTTTGCAGTGTCAACGCGCTAAGATCGTCCGACATGTCCATTCTCCTGCAGGATCCTTCCCAACCCCGTCTCAGCGATTTCGGCACGTACACCTCGATATAATTGGACCGATGCCACCAGCTTCAAACTATCGGTACTGCCTCACCGCAGTCGATCGTTTTACTCGTTGGCCTGAAGCATGGCCAATGACTTGCATCACCGCCGACGCAACAGCAGACACCTTCATCGCTGGTTGGATATCCAGGTTTGGATGTCCTGAGCTGATCACTACTGACCAAGGTAGACAATTCGAGAGCCATTTGTTCCAAGCGTTAGGCAAACGTGCTGGATTCCATCGCTCTCGCACAACCGCATACCACCCAGCCTGTAATGGACTCGTGGAACGGATGCATCGTCAGTTAAAAGCCGCCATAACTTGCCACCCTGACGATAACTGGTTAACATCCCTACCCCTTGTGCTTCTGGGAATGCGTGCAGCATTCAAAGAGGATATTCGCACCACCGCAGCTGAGTTAGTATATGGAGAACCGCTACGTCTACCTGGAGAGTTTTTGCACCACACAGATCGTCATGCTACAGATCTGGATACCACCAACTTAGCCACTCAACTAAGCAGTGCCATGGCGAAGCTCCGACCTGTTCCCACTGCACATCACTCTCGCCCTGGAGGTTTTGTTTTCAAGGACTTGAGCACTTGTACTCACGCTTTTCTTCGAGATGACACTGTACGTCCATCACTTACACCACCTTATACCGGCCCATTTCCTATAACGAAGCGTGATGATAAGACTTTCACCCTACTCATACGTGGTTCTGAAGTCCGTGTCACAGTTGACCGTCTGAAGCCAGCCTACATCGTGGCAGATGACATGGCCACTGTATCGCAGCCTACTCACCCTTCTCCCACGAACACTGCTAGACCTCTTCAGCTGAGAGGCGACTCAGCCGACACCGCTCAAACACCACCAGTCCGTCCGTCTGTTGTGACTCGTGCTGGCCGCCGTGTCCGCTTCACCGATTTCTACAGACCTTAATTCAACATATATATTTTTTTCTCTAATAGATTGACTTCCAGTCCCAAGTGGAGGGCGCCTGTAGCCGCAAGCGATATGAGCTGCAGCACAATCCAGCGCTCAGCCACTGCCAGAGGTTCGGTCAAACACGTCCCGAGAAAAAGCCGTTAGCCGCCATTGAACAGATTGGGCTGGGAGGTCGGAGAGCGGCCATTACTGAAGTAGAGAGAAGAGACGCGTGTTAGAGAGACAATTTTGGAGAGTTAAATTTGGTGTAGTTCTGTTGTTACGTAATAAACTTCTTATAGAGAATTACTGACTATTTTCATTAGCGCATAATTAATTAATAGGATACGCCTATAGCAAAATCAATCAGCTAAAAATCCTATAACGTCATGCGGTTAGTAGAATTTGAAATTAACGGGACAAGATATGGCTATTTGCGCTTTCAAGTTGCTTTTAGTAGAAATAAGGACTTTTTAAATGAACTAATTTATATAATATGAATAGTGTACACATTATTATAACTTTTTCTACAGTTATAGTACGTATCTAATAAAGTAATATGGCGATGATGTGAACCTATATTTCAACATGTTAATAAAATTTGCCAAAAAAATTATACGATATGAAAAATTATGTTAATTGTGAACAAATCATTCTTAGTATTAAATATTCTATTTAAGAAAAAAAGCAATTGATGAAGACGGTCCAGCAGACGATGTTTGTCGTTTGATCAACTGCTCTTCTATATTTGAAGTTGTTTTTCTAAAACCACAGTCCTCAGTTAATATTTATAAATTTAATCTAATCTGATGAGATGACAACAAGCCGACGCAAGCAAACCAATTGAAAAGTGCGCGTTCGCGTAATTGTGGAGACTGTCAGAAAGTTGAACTTGAATGAACTTCTTGGGTATTTGGAGATTCGGCGATTTTGACGTTTCTCGCTATGGTCACGTGAACATTTCAGCCAATGACGTGAATCTCCAAATACCAGAATCCCCAATGCAAAAAAGGAAGCCTAAGGGTGGATTTTCATGGATCCGTCATCCGTCGGTACGTCGATCCGATATAGCTCAATGTATCCGATGACGGAAGAAGTTAAAATTTAACTTTTGTCCGATATCGGATTCTCTTTAACCTCACTTTTCTGACAGTTGCCTGTTGCTTGTGTTGCTTGAATTTCAAGTTTCTTTTGTTTATTATAAAGTTATAAATACGAAATGACGAAAAACAAATAATATTACACTTTAATACATTTTGCTTATAATCAGAAAGTAAAAAGATTGTGGATCAGAAACATTTTTAAATGCAGAAAAGAACAGGGCGCTTATCATAATTTATTAAATGAACTGAGACTAGCTGATATTGAAAAGTATTTTAATTATCTGAGGATGTCCAGTGAATATTTTGATAATTCACTGAAGTTAGTGGGACCCATAGGTAAGAGATGTTGCGTTTTGGTGGGACCTAGGGAAGACAAGACCATCGTGGTAAACAAAATTGCACCCAAGCCACAAAAACAAACTAGTGTTTGCTTTCTGACAATAGCAACAGAGACTCTGATAGCAAGTAGCAATCTGAATTTTTTTTTTCGTAATGAAATCAATGTTGCCAGATTGAAACATTACAAAAGGTGAATAGGTCAAATGTTCTTGTATAAGACAGAAAAGGCGTGCAATATGACGAAAATATATGTATAACCTAATAATACTTGGTTTTGTTTTAGTACATTTCTGTTTTTGCCAGAAAAGCATGAATTCTACAACTGTGAATAACCATCAATGGTTTCTTATACCGTATTTAATAAAACATCTAGCAACAATGTATATACATTCAGACTTGTCGTATTGTCGGATGCATGAGCATGTCAAAACGTCCGAAAAATTTAACCAATTAACCAATGAGAAGCTGAATTTTACAACCAATGGGAGCTCTGACGTATCGACGTACCGACGGATCCATGAAAATCCGGCCTAAGCCTATATATCTTCTATTAGTGAAAGGTTTTCGTAATGTTACACTGAAAAAGACAAAATAATATTAAGTCTATTGATGCTGGTAATTTTGAAGTTGTGTCTAAAACAACAAACTACAACAGCCATTATTTATCATTATTTCTTAACGCTTTATCATAAAAATGTTATGTGGTCTGTTCCATGCATTTGAACTGGAAGCTGTCAAGAGAGTAAATAATCTGCATTTAGGGAAGGAAAATAATCATCCCCTCAGATTTAGTATAAATGCCTTTAATTTACCAGGGTGAAATTTTCTAACATGTTGGGTTAAATTCGAATATATGGTAATAATAATATAATACACAATACTAGATTATTAGTTAACAATCAAGATGCGATAGAATGGTGGTACTGGAAAGACTATAGCAAAGAAGATAGATACTACATATAAGTGTACATCGTATAGTAAATTTGAGGCGAAAACCGAGTGAGCTTCGTTAACCAAGTGACGAGGGCGCTACCGTCAAAAATGAGTATTTTGTACAATAATTCAACATTCGGCTATCAGGCGACCAGAAACGGCTATAGGTACTTAAGTGTTCTAGCAGGCAGCGGGCTGGTGATTGCCGTTGAGAGACTCTAGGAACACATAAGTACCTATAGCCATTTTTGGTCACCTGATAGTCGAATGTTGAATTATTCTACAAAATACTCATTTTCGACGGTAGCGCCTTAGTCACCTGGTTAACGAAGCTCGCTCGTTACAAAACGATGTACAGGGTGGCCAGATAAGAATGCAAAGTGCCGTATCTCGGGAGCTATTCATCATAGAGACCTGCGGTAAAAAAGTTTTGACTAAAGTGACCAAGAGAAGATCATGGAAAATATTTTCAGATTTCCAAGATGCCCACCAGGGGGCGTATCCGCCATGTTCAACTTGTAAAGTGATTTTAACTAGTAAATGTACCAAAAAAATATATGGTTTTTAAAGCTAAGCTTAATTTGAGAATTTTCGTTTAGAACAACTAATTGACGTATCTGTTGAAATAAAGTGGTGGGGGTGATTCAATGTTATTTTAAATAAACAGCTGTAACTTCTTAACGAATGAACGGATTTTAGCAAGCTTAGTCTTGTTGGAAAAATAGTTTATTGCTCCATCAAATCCATCTTACTCGTAATATGTGTATTTCTTAGTGATGCCACTAGACTGCGTTTCTCTATATAATTACATAAAATTGCTAAATTCTCTTGAAATTAAATGCAATAATATGTTTTTTTTATCATAAAAATGTTGTGAAATGAGGCTAGTGAAAACTACATCTCAATATCTTATTCCGAGACAAAAATATCGATGAATGAAAATTTTGTTATAATACAATTTTCGAGAGACGCTATTAATGCGATATTTAGTTTTATTTATCTGTCTTTTTTTGAGATTTAGTCATAAAATTTCATAATTTTATAATTTTTAATCATGTTATCTCTGGTTGTTGGGGAATTTGGTAAACAATATCTTTTAATCGAACTGTGAACTATCTCAGAGCGCAAGGGTTGTAGCGCAACTAGAGCACTGTATAGATGTGTATTATCACCGCCCACCATTATGTGCCCTAACTGTCACCAACTGTCACGTCAGTGGTATAGGTTATACACACGATACAAAGATATGATATTGCGCATTCTGGGCGGAGCCTAAATCTACGCGTTGACGTCATGTGGTTAGCTTGTTCGTACGAAGTAGCTCAACTCTCATTTGATTTGTTTGTCGGTGTGAGGTTGTGCTTCTGTTTATTGCTTTATTATATTTAAATAATTATCAAAATGCGTTGTGCCATAGCTGGATGCCACACAGACTATCAGTCTTCACCGCAGATTTAATGTATTCTCGGTTTCCAAAGGACGAAAATGTTAGCAAACAATGGGAAAATGCTTATAAACGGGCAGATAAGGTCAACATAAAAAATGCGCGAATTTGCTCCTAACATTTTGATGAGGATTGCTACGAAAGGAACTTGAAATTTGAACTATTGGCTTATTTATGTAGAAATCGTGGATTTCTGAAACCTGAAAAATAATTAAAACTAACTCTACCGTTATGTAAATCAGAAGTTGGTAAAAACGAGTTATTTGCCAATAAAAATTTTCATATGCTACCAAAGGAATTAAAAATATTAAAAATTAGTAAAAAAGAACTACACTAAAAAACGGTTATTATCAATCAAAAGTATAACTGTATGATTCTCAGTTAAGGATACTAACTATGTCATATATGTGTACTATGTACTATAATTCTAGATGTAAGTTATGTATATACTTTGCATTTTTTAGTATATAAATACACTAGGCTTGCGTACAGACTGCTAGAAGTATCTGCAAGAATTTTTATGTAAAAATCTCACACAAAAATTTGTACCCCCATACACCTAAATCAATAATAATATTATAAATTATATAAATTATTCGTTGATTTAAAGTTTGATAGAATTTCGCTGCTATAGAACAAATATAATTGGAATATATTTTTTTTATTTTCAAAATAGACTCGTAATTTTTTTGTATTTTTTTCATTTATTTGAATATCTAACTACGAAATAAAAATTGTTCAAAAAATTAGTCAAGTACCTATACAACAAATTTACACATTGTCAATATAAGTGAAAATCATGAAATTTTTAAAGTTTAGAAAGTGAAGAAGGCATAAAAACAGGCATAGGAATTACGTTGATTACTGCAAAAATTTATGATAGAATTACAACAAATAGTATCTGCTATATAAGTTTCTGAAAAGTAATCGCTTACTAATCAGAAAGTTGACTGGTAATCAATAAGTTGTCTCTGTAATCAGTAAACAATAATGTAACATAAACAGACATAACCTTTTGATTCACCCCATACTATTATGGACATTTTTCATTTCGTTTACTACACAAGAGTACCATCAATGTTTACTGAGCGATTGGTAATCAGATAACTAGAAAATAATATAGAATCGTTGCACTAATAACGCAATGGCTCGCAATGTTAGACCCTGCTGTAGTTTTTCTCATTTGTACTACTCTGATATATGCTTACCTCATTTTCTTCGAAAACTCTCTCCTCTGATTTTCAATATAATTCTAACACATATTAGAAACATGCCATAAATTAATCATTTGTATTTTTGAAGGAGATACATTTTACGAAATAGAAACTGATAACTAAAATAATTATAAAACACTTATATCAGAGCTTGCTATCTTTAATCTCGGAAGTCAGCCAATTCCCTTTTTGACCGTCGAACCCCGAATGGAGGAGGTATAAAATTCGACTGTGTGCTTTTTTCTGGTTTGTGCGCGCCTTTTATATAGTAATCGTACTCGGTTCATCCATAAGAGGAGGCTTGAGAAATGGTCCCATATTCATAAAAACGGAAATCCGAAATCTCCTTTCCTCCGAAAACCGTCCCCGAAGGGGGTGGGGGACAAATTTTCTCGAAAATCGAAAATCTGAGTTGGTATAATTAAAGATAGGACAATATCCAGAAACGTTTAAATTGAACATTTTTTCAAAAGAGTTACAGTTTCCGAGATAGAGGCATGTTAAACTCTCAAATACATATATGTATTTTTGCTATGTGTACTTAAAAACTATGAATCAAAACGTCAAAAAAATTCTTAATTTCTCGATTGGTCGAAAAGTCATTTTCCTTTAATATGTCAAAAATATTTCAAGACATAAAACTTGAGAAAATTCAATTCAGAAATGGGCGGAAAACTGCAGATAAAAATAAATGATCATTCAATTAATTCTTATTTATATGACTAGAAAATACATTTTGAATATTTCACCTTTTATGTAATGATAATTCATAGCTTCCAAATCCCAACAGTCTGTGTTTGTTTTTAATAAAGGTTCTCCTTGCACATTCTGAATAAGATTTCTCGGAGACATTAGAGGAAAACGAACTATCTCCATCAATGACACCAGATATTGTTTTCGTTTTTCTATATCATGCTTGATCCGAGCTATGACAGAATTGAAGACCTAAGATAAATAATAATTCATTTAAATTCTTCTCTCCTAGATACTGAATGTTTAAAAAAAACTTTGATTCAATCACTCAAATAAGTAGCCATATTTAATCGATTCATAATATCGAGGAAGACTTACTTGCAGTTCATTGGGAACTACCAAAAGGAAATACAAATACTCTATACAAAATTTACATTTAGCGTGATTTACCTCCAGAAAATGAGAACAGGCATGGAGTACATCAGTCAAAACAAATAACTCTGATGCACGTAGTAGATATCGGACCTTTACTTCAGTTATGAGCAGTTTGGACGTGTAGAAGTAATGGATCAGTGCCGTTAGAGCTTCATGATGCACTCCGTCCAATATTCGAAAACATCGAATAAAGGAATAAAATGACAAATGCCATCATGTAAATACTTTGTTGAACTATATTTTTTAACAACATAAAAATAACTTCATTATTATGCGGCATCATCTTTTCGGTGATTACATGCAGATCATATCAGTAGGTACATTGACTGTCTTTTAATCAAAATATATTTATAAAATGAAATGTAATGCTTACTTCTGCATTCTCTCCATTATCTCGATCGAAGGAGGAGTTTGAGACAATTTTATTGATATAAGTGGTTCCTTCACTATTTTTTTCAATAAACAAAAATTTCCCATCTGGTAGATCAACGGATAAAGGTCTGAGGTCTGAAATATACAAATACCAAAATGAAGTCTCTGATAACAAAAATATTGCAACAAAATCAATTTACCTTATCTTGGAAGCATTCATGTCTAAGCCAAAAGTTACACCGGTAATAGATAACAGATGCTGTGATTATACGGAGCCCTAGACTGAGAGAAGTGGTTTTGATACTGATTTTCCAGATTAATGAGGTTATGTAACGTACGTGCAGTCAGAATTTAGTTAATAATTATTATAATTAATTATTAAGGATTTAGTTTAAGAAAGCGTGTTTCCAACATTTAAGAAAAATCGATATTACTTGATTAACTGAGTCAACGGACAACCATAGACTAAACTAATACATAGATAAACTATTTATATACGGACTACGGACACCAATTGTAAATCAAATGTAGTGAAAACCTGAATCGATTGAAATCAGTTCCTAACAATTAGCTGTGGTAGTAAGTCTCTGGTAGTAATAATTACAAAGAGAGAAAACTTAACATCTGAAGATGAAGTCTAAAATTCACCTAACCTTAATCCAACCAAAGTTAGTAATAGTGAATTAGCATTCTTATTATTCTTATTTTCCAATTTTCCAATAGCAAGTGTCGATCGATATCGATTCAGCTGGTTGGATTCTTTGAATTTATCTATAGTACTGTATATCAACAATACTGGATAATATGAAGGTAAATCAAAAATACAAACTAATGCACTAAAATCAACATCCGCAATCATAACATTGTATTTATTTTCAATTACGCATAATAAACCTAGTATCAGTAGACTCAGTGAGAAGAATACTATCGATTTCTGAAGCTAAAATAAACTGAGAAAGAAATACTTACATATTGCAACATAAACACATCAAACTACCTGAAACTACCGATCAGAGAAAACTTGGAGGTATGTTTTCTCTGGAGAAAACATACCTACCGAATACTACCGATCCACCACCACCACTTTCTACGGGATTCACACTCACAGCCGAGCAGCCAGAGAACACTACGACAACAGTATAAAGTATAATTCTTTTTGTGCTACTGCTACGACACTTCCTACCAGAGATAACATACAATAATTGTATGTTCTCTCTGTTTATTTATCTCCGTGATGTCGAAGGAGGTAGGTGTTCTCTGTGTCGAACGGATCGAATCATATATAAATTCCGTTGGATCGAATGATCAAATGCTTGTTACCAAATAACGGCCGTGTAGGGTTGTAATCTTCATCTGTGGTTGTATTTTTTTAGTGAGATGTTTTAAAATTTTAATTGCATCCATGTTGTCGCCTTCAAGAATTTCATATACTTAACAATGTTTATCGTTATTATCTCAAAAACGCGCGTTATTCGCCGAGTTCGTACAGATTTATTAATTGTGTAGTCACTTATGCCGTTCAAGTCGTATTTTAGTTATTACATATTATTATATTGTATTGTCCCCATGTCAAAGCACGATAGTTAAACATCCCAATGAATTGTTTTTTCGTTTACCAAATAATATAATAACAAGGAAAAAGTGGTGCAAACTAATGAAGCGTGATTTAATTTGATTGATAACACTTTCCACCTTTCCTTCGTTTTCATCCCAAAACCAACGTGCAATGATAAAATGTTTACTTTTCACTTTATGTTCGGGTGCGATTCTGTATTTAACTGTGCATTTAGAGCCCTCACAAAATAAACAAATAAAATAAAAAAGAAAAGAACGACTTTACTTAAACACAAACGGAGCAAGAGCCCTGACGCGACTGTAATCAGACTCAGTCCTGTTGTTGTACTGTATTGGGGACGGAATCCAGATTGAACATCTGTCATAAAATTAGTCATACTTATATATGTCGTTACCTCTTCTTTAATTATCATTTCGAACGCTTTCGAGAGAGTTGGAAGAATGCGGATTGGTCTTAAAGCACACAATTCAGTTGGATTATTGCGTTTTGCTAAAGGTCTAACTTAGGCATGTTTCCATTAGATATAATAGAGAAGTTAAAAATTATATGTAATTTGCTCCAATATCTGAGGTACAATCAAATATAGCATACTTAAAGAGATTCTATCAGACCCTACAGCATGGCTTTTGATTCTATTGAGGTATTTTGAAACAGTTTCCGAACCCACGACACTAAATTTGAAACAAGGATGAAATATTCATTTGGTGGGTTCAAGTTTTTTAGTTGCGGAGGAATTTCAGGTATATTTTTATCACGAAATACTTCAAGTGATTTCAGGGTATTTCAAGTATTTTTGGAGTTGAATGTTGAGATCGCCGAATATGACAAATATTTTCAGGAAGATAACTAATTTAACGAAACCAATCAAAACCACGGTCACAGCTTACAAGCCTGTGACTCTGTTATATCACAGTATAAACAAACATATCAAAACTGAACGAACTTATACAAATGACATTTGATTAACAAAACGCTTGTGGTGTTACTATCCATAGAAAAAATAAATACTGAATTTTATCTCGAAATCATCATTCATCATTAATAATGGTCTTTTCCACAGTAATGTCTGATTACCAAATTACCCAACTAAGAACCTGACAAATTGTGGGTATTGGTGAGTCTAATGAGGGAAGAGACGGTCAACTCAATTTATACAATAATAAATTTTGATCCCTAACAATTCATTGGTCCACATTTTCCAGCGACTGCGTCTTAGATGGCGCTCACATCAATGATTTAAAAATTGCAGGAATATTCAAAATATCGTGTCATTTAATAATAATTGATGATAAGAAGATGCGTTCACAAAAAGTGCTGTAATACATTCTAAGGTATTACAGCAATTTTCGCCTTGAATAAAACTATAATTAGAATAATGAAAGTTTTATTAATACAATAAATCCAAATTACAAAAAACAAATCATTCGCGAAGAACTTCATATATCAAATAAAAATTACGTACAATTACAAAAATTGGGTGCTTCCCATACAAATGCACATTAACTTACATTTACCATTCTAACTTATGAATATCTATACATTCATAATTGAATACCAAGGCTTCTTCAGAATTGTATCGTCCTATTTTGGTGGATAGTGGGTTTATTCTACGGTCGTATGTTCGATCCAAAACTTGCTAAGATCTGCAAAGGATACCTTCTCGTTCATCATCCATTTTGTGCTCTAATTTTCCGAGTTTCTACGTAAATCTGTGAATATATATGAGTGTATCATCTTCATTTAAGAGATAATCTAATATATAATAAAATAAAACTTACCTGTGTCAACAATGATTGTGTTGCCATCTCTGTTGAAATTGGTGTCCTCTTTGGCAAATTCGCCTCGTTTGTGAGCATTGTGTTTCAGACTGTTTGTAATGTTTGTCTTTTATATTCCCCAGCCAAGATTTCATCTTCAATGACCATGTCTCATGTTTCACAGACATGTTCGATGCCTTATAAAGATGGATAATTTCGGTTGGCAGAGTTTCTACATATCACTAAATCTTGTTCTCGCAATTTCGATATCTCTGCTATTCATTCTCTTTTAAGTGGTCCAGTTGCATATTTACATCCTTACCTATACAACTACTTCAATAAATGCTTTGGACTTTGGATGGAATCACAGTTGTTGGAAATGTTCTTCTGAAGTTGTACTAAAAACAAGTATTCTAGTTATTGAGTTGTTTATCTCCAATTCCAATGTGGTACTTACTTGAGTTAAGGTGTTAATAAAGTAATGTATGTGATGTCGGTAGATTGTAGATACTGATTCCGCCAGGGCAGGGACTACCATGTCATCTGCGTACCTAATTCTAATTGAAATACTTGCAGTTATCTATCATCTAGATCTAGATTGTTATTTACCTGAAGATAAATTTGATTTATTCATTTGCATATAAATATATTTTCAGTTATTCTTATATACACATAATAATAAGCAATATAATAATGCAAATACTCACCAGATTAACTTGATGTTGATTTACAGTTGTATTCTTATGATGAACATAATTTAAAAATATATAAAAATAATTTAAAAAAGTTTTCCGTTCAAAAAATCTATTAGGGTGAAAATTGCTCGAGAGAACTGATGAAAACTTAGTGTTACATACACACATTCAAACAACCCGTTATTTACAAGATTTGTACGATATTTTTTTCTTTTCACCAATAAAAGAAAAAATCGTATTATCTATGTCTTTAGGAACTGAAAAAAAGTTATTATTAGAAAACTCACCAAAAACAAAGAAGCTCATTAAAGAATATTTAACAACCATAAAACAAATTTCATGTACAGTTATTTTGAGGATCTTACGTCGCTTAATGATTTTTTTGTTCTATTGTGGACTATAGAAAACTGTATATGAATGGAAACAATTAAAGTATTTTGATTTATTTTTTGTGTCTGTCAATTTCAAATTCACGCAATTCAATATATATCGGTGATAGATAATATTGAGCCTGCCATTCTCCAATATGAAATACTCTTGGTGCTCTAGCTACCATCACATGTAGTTTTTGCTTCAAACAACTCTGTAAAATATGCTGAAGAGACCCATCCCAATTAAAATCATCGTATTTACAAAAATAAGCGACACATTCCACTATCTGCGACCATTTATTACGATTAAATGCCATACCCATATTGTGTTTAATATTTATCCATGCTGATATTTCTATCTACAAATAATACATGTGTTTTTATCATCCATTTTTTGTTATTAAAAATTAATTTATTAGTAACGCGAAAATAGAAATTTGTAGTAAAATATATGAGATATGAGTCTGATGGGGGTATTCCTCATGTTCCGAGAGTCATCCCAAATCCGCCATATTTATTGTCATATTGTGTCATGTGCAGAGAACACGAACACTCTTGTGACTCTTGTGCAGAGAACACTCCATCCAAGATAATGGTAACACCCAACATTTCTCTCTCTCTAAAAACATCTCTACAAGTAAACAATATAATCGAAGACACATTGAAAAAGGTTATAAACAATATCCCACTTTATAGTTAAAAAAAATATCAATAATTAAAAATATAAATTTAATCATTTCTGCTTCTGATACGTAATATGAGAGAGTGAATGAAAAGCATCAATATAAAAAGATTAGTTGATGATATACACAAAAATCGTGGCAAAAATATATTCTAATTTGAATTGGAAAGCGGGATAAAACAAATATGGCGGACTTCGGATGAGGTGCGTCAACTGAACGAAAACGCGTCCATCAGTGTAAGATACCTGGTCTTATTGTACCATGTGCTCGAATACCAACTGCAATTTGCAAACTACCCCTTCCAGTTTCTTACAATTTCATCGTCATAGAGCAAATGATTATGCCAATTGATATGTCTTATGACCAAGGATAAGAGAACAATGAAAGACTCATGGACAAAACAGAAAACCAGTGTTTAGTTTAGGACTGAGGCAGTGTTCTCTGAAACGGATTAGTCCAACAACAACAACTCTAAGAAGAAGAAGGAGTTTCAACTGCGCCTGTCTCAAACTGAGACCGAACTAGTTTGGAAATCGTCAAACTGCTGCTCGAACATCTTACTAGTAGTTGGGAATCAATTATTTCATCGTAAATTGAAGTGCGCAGGCGTCTGACGGTTTGGGACTGGTTTGAACCGCTGCTCGAACACCCTTATGGTGAACTCAAATTTTTCTGTTGTCTGTGGTACGTGACATGATACTATGATACAAAGATATTATGCAAAATAACCGTCTCAATTTCGTCCAGTCGGCGCATTGACGTCAAGGAGGTCAGAAGGTATAGAGGTAGCATTGGTTTAGAGTGCATTGCGTGGTAGTGAAGCCACCTGTCGTATAGGTAACCCGCGAAGTATGTACATTGCTCATAGCAGTGAAAAATGAGATGATTTGCTTTATTCTTCCGCTGATTTATAAGTAATAAGTCCATTCGTCAGGCCATGGTAAAAGTGCTGAGAAGACCTAAGCAAGACAATATACGCCAGTGCATTTGTCCAATAAGGTTTTGCAATAATTTTCAAATTCCACTATTTTTGAAACCCTCAATGGCCACGTTTTCGATCAACATCCCTTAGATAATCATTTATTTTCGTTAATAAAGATAATTGCGGCCAAATATGTAGATATAAGATTTCATTTTATTGCAATAAATGTTATAGATATATCTGAAATTAGGAGGCAGTTTTAAAATAAGTTAATTTTGTTTAAAGGACATTAATGTGTTGTTTATTTTGTAAAATCATGTGAGTTTCTTTTTTCGCGGATTTAGGTAGTAATTAATTTTATAAGTATCGTATATAAAATTTATATTATAAGATTGTAGGTGATACTCTAAACGATAATACAATAAACGCTGTGACTTCTTTTTGTCATTTCTCTTCCTGATTATTTTCTTGCAAGTTCCCTTTGTTAACGTCCACACCAGTCTTCATACTTGACGGGTTGCCTAAATTCCGCGCGGCTTCACTTTATAACTTAAGTACTCCCTCCGTATTTTCTATCCTACTTGATTGACGTCATGCGGTTAGTAGAATTTGAAATTAACGGGACAAGATATGGCTATTTGCGCTTTCAAGTTGCTTTTAGTAGAAATAAGGACTTTTTAAATGAACTAATTTATATAATATGAATAGTGTACACATTATTATAACTTTTTCTACAGTTATAGTACGTATCTAACAAAGTAATATGGCGATGATGTGAACCTATATTTCAACATGTTAATAAAATTTGCCAAAAAAATTATACGATATGAAAAATTATGTTAATTGTGAACAAATCATTCTTAGTATTAAATATTCTATTTAAGAAAAAAAGCAATTGATGAAGACGGTCCAGCAGACGATGTTTGTCGTTTGATCAACTGCTCTTCTATATTTGAAGTTGTTTTTCTAAAACCACAGTCCTCAGTTAATATTTATAAATTTAATCTAATCTGATGAGATGACAACAAGCCGACGCAAGCAAACCAATTGAAAAGTGCGCGTTCGCGTAATTGTGGAGACTGTCAGAAAGTTGAACTTGAATGAACTTCTTGGGTATTTGGAGATTCGGCGATTTTGACGTTTCTCGCTATGGTCACGTGAACATTTCAGCCAATGACGTGAATCTCCAAATACCAGAATCCCCAATGCAAAAAAGGAAGCCTAAGGGTGGATTTTCATGGATCCGTCATCCGTCGGTACGTCGATCCGATATAGCTCAATGTATCCGATGACGGAAGAAGTTAAAATTTAACTTTTGTCCGATATCGGATTCTCTTTAACCTCACTTTTCTGACAGTTGCCTGTTGCTTGTGTTGCTTGAATTTCAAGTTTCTTTTGTTTATTATAAAGTTATAAATACGAAATGACGAAAAACAAATAATATTACACTTTAATACATTTTGCTTATAATCAGAAAGTAAAAAATTGGTAAATCAAAAAGATTGTGGATCAGAAACATTTTTAAATGCAGAAAAGAACAGGGCGCTTATCATAATTTATTAAATGAACTGAGACTAGCTGATATTTAAAAGTATTTTAATTATCTGAGGATGTCCAGTGAATATTTTGATAATTCACTGAAGTTAGTGGGACCCATAGGTAAGAGATGTTGCGTTTTGGTGGGACCTAGGGAAGACAAGACCATCGTGGTAAACAAAATTGCACCCAAGCCACAAAAACAAACTAGTGTTTGCTTTCTGACCATAGCAACAGAGACTCTGATAGCAAGTATCAATCTGAATTTTTTTTTTCGTAATGAAATCAATGTTGCCAGATTGAAACATTACAAAAGGTGAATAGGTCAAATGTTCTTGTATAAGACAGAAAAGGCGTGCAATATGACGAAAATATATGTATAACCTAATAATACTTGGTTTTGTTTTAGTACATTTCTGTTTTTGCCAGAAAAGCATGAATTCTACAACTGTGAATAACCATCAATGGTTTCTTATACCGTATTTAATAAAACATCTAGCAACAATGTATATACATTCAGACTTGTCGTATTGTCGGATGCATGAGCATGTCAAAACGTCCGAAAAATTTAACCAATTAACCAATGAGAAGCTGAATTTTACAACCAATGGGAGCTCTGACGTATCGACGTACCGACGGATCCATGAAAATCCGGCCTAAGCCTATATATCTTCTATTAGTGAAAGTTTTCGTAATGTTACACTGAAAAAGACAAAATAATATTAAGTCTATTGATGCTGGTAATTTTGAAGTTGTGTCTACAACAACAAACTACAACAGCCATTATTTATCATTATTTCTTAACGCTTTATCATAAAAATGTTATGTGGTCTGTTCCATGCATTTGAACTGGAAGCTGTCAAGAGAGTAAATAATCTGCATTTAGGGAAGGAAAATAATCATCCCCTCAGATTTAGTATAAATGCCTTTAATTTACCAGGGTGAAATTTTCTAACATGTTGGGTTAAATTCGAATATATGGTAATAATAATATAATACACAATACTAGATTATTAGTTAACAATCAAGATGCGATAGAATGGTGGTACTGGAAAGACTACAGCAAAGAAGATAGATACTACATATAAGTGTACATCGTATAGTAAATTTGAGGCGAAAACCGAGTGAGCTTGGTTAATCAAGTGACGAGGGCGCTACCGTCAAAAATGAGTATTTTGTACAATAATTCAACATTCGGCTATCAGGCGACCAGAAACGGCTATAGGTACTTATGTGTTCTAGCGGGCAGCGGGCTGGTGATTGCCGTTGATAGACTCTAGAAACACATAAGTACATATAGCCATTTTTGGTCACCTGATAGTCGAATGTTGAATTATTCTTCAAAATACTCATTTTCGACGTTAGCGCCTTAGTCACTTGGTTAACGAAGCTGGCTCGGTTTTCGCCTCAAATTTACAAAACGATGTACAGGGTGGCCAGATAAGAATGCAAAGTGCCGTATCTCGGGAGCTATTCATCATAGAGACCTGCGGTAAAAAAAGTTTTGACTAAAGTGACCAAGATCATGGAAAATATTTTCAGATTTCCAAGATGCCCACTAGGGGGCGTATCCGCCATGTTCAACTTGTAAAGTGATTTTAACTAGTAAATGTACCAAAAAAATATATGGTTTTTAAAGCTAAGCTTAATTTGAGAATTTTCGTTTAGAACAACTTATTGACGTATCTGTTGAAATAAAGTGGGGGGGTGATTCAATGTTATTTTAAATAAACAGCTGTAACTTCTTAACGAATGAACGGATTTTAGCAAGCTTAGTCTTGTTGGAAAAATAGTTTATTGCTCCATCAAATCCATCTTACTCGTAATATGTGTTTTTTTTAGTGATGCCACTAGAGTGCGTTTCTCTATATAATTACATAAAATTGCTAAATTCTCTTGAAATTAAATGCAATAATATGACTTTTTTATCATAAAAATGTTGTGAAATGATACTGAAATAGGCTAGTGAAAACTACATCTCAATATCTTATTCCGAGACAAAAATATCCATGAATGAAAATTTTGTTATAATACAATTTTCAAGAGGCGCTATTAATCCGATATTTAGTTTTATTTATCTGTCTTTTTTTGAGATTTAGTCATAATATTTCATAATTTTATAATTTTTAATCATGTTATTTCTGGTTGTTGGGGAATTTGGTAAACAATATCTTTTAATCGAACAGTGAACTATCTCAGAGCGCAAGGGTTGTAGCGCAACAAGAGCACTGTATAGATGTGTATTATCACCGCCCACCATTATGTGCCCTAACTGTCACCAACTGTCACGTCAGTGGTATAGGTTATACACATGATACAAAGATATGATATTGCGCATTCTGGGCGGAGCCTAAATCTACGCGTTGACGTCATGTGGTTAGCTTGTTCGTACGAAGTAGCTCAACTCTCATTTGATTTGTTTGTCGGTCTGAGGTTGTGCTTCTGTTTATTGCTTTATTATATTTAAATAATTATCAAAATGCGTTGTGCCATAGCTGGATGCCACACAGACTATCAGTCTCCACCACAGACATATAAACAAGGGAGACAGAACTGTCTACATTTTGCTGCGATCACACATCTTTTTCAACAAAAAGCAGTGTTGGCGGACTTACGCGGTCTGCCCTAGATTTACCGATTGAGTTCGGAACGAAAGCAAAATTATTGTTTTAAAATAAGCGCGTTTAAGTGATACTCAAGTAAAACTATTATATTTAATAAATGTTTACGTTTCTTTATTAAAATACGTTTCTTTAATCCCCAAAATTATGTATATTTTCATAATCAAATTAAATTGTAAGATACTGGGTAAATAATTGTGGCCACGCTGGCCGGTTGTATTTACTCATAATTTACTATGACAAACGTCATTGTTTTAAATTCATTCATCGTTAGATTTACAGCGTTGACTTGCGGTCTTTGTGCCATCTTGTGATTCTCTTCGATTTTGAGTATATTTATAGAAATAAAACTTTTATTTATCTATATTTGCTCTACACTATGGTTCTCCAGTGCGTGGTGTGCAAGAAAAATGGATATTCCAACCGCGTAAGTCAGATCATATGCATATGAACAGTGGTGTAGTTACAAAGAAGTTAAAGGGCCTCCAAGACGTTTAATAAATTTTGCACAATATTTATATTGTTAGTCACGCAAGTCATAGTAGCTTTATTATCTTGCTGAATTTGAATATGTACTTAGAAACTTATAAATGCCCAGATTCGCAATCATTGCATCAAATAAATTCAAACCTGCAGAAACTTTCTGCAATAATATAATTATTGCGTTATTTCATCAACGTCATTCCTAAAAGCTCAATATAGTTGTGTAATGCTAATATTGTATTACTGCACGTTTAGGGGACTTCAAATTATTATTAAACGACCTTGTGTAATTAGGGGTGAGTTAAAATAATATATATAATACTTTTTGTTAATTATTGTAGCTTTCCTGTAAATGCAGAACGCAGAGCGAGGTGGATTTCGATCTTAGAGTTGGGTAACCAGCATCTAATAAAGTCTGCCCAAATTTGCTCAGATCACTTTGATCAAAGTGATATAATTACTACTGAGATAACCGGGCGAAGACAAATAAGGCCAACTGCTGAGCCCCAATTTAATACCACCGTTTTTACTTAGCCCTTGTCTTTCAGGTAAAAAACACTCCTTACCTGGTGTATATTTTAATGAAAGTATTTATTTTTTAGTTCCGACTCAACCGTCAGTGAGTTATCATATATAAAATCTCATGGGTAAGTTAATTTTACATTGTTGTATATGGTAAACTCAACAATTTAAAATAAACAATTATTTTTGCAAGATATTGAATACATTTGTAGGAAAAGTATATAAAGTATTAAAATACTGGTCCAATTCTAGAAACGGCTCATTACTACAACCAGGTGCAATTAAATTTGATTAGATTTTATACATGTATGTTTTGTTCTTATAGACGTTTTCATATCTGAAATTTTCTGATCCGCCTAAAATCCCCGTTGAACAGAATACTGCTGGACCCTCAAATTTGTAAGTATAAAGATATTTTATTCTTACAAGCAATACAGTTGATCAAAACATCTACAGAATTTTACGTCAAACCGATATTGCCGTGTCCTTAAAATCAGGTATTATCGAATTTTTCCCAAGGGAAGCTTATAGTATCGCTAACATTTTTGGTAATTATTTAGGTTACTAAACGAACCTTGAATTTTTATAGCTTCTACTAAAATTGCCTATCCGAATCTTATTTGCAGCGTGTAGTACCTACTTCTATATTTTGTTTTCACTTACTTTGTTAAGTTCCACTTGATCAAACGAGTTATAAATTATATAGGTATATATAATATACACACCATCGTTCGTGATCGAATACTTAAAATTTGTTCTTAATTCCACTAGATTTGTAAAATCTGCTTCCAATGTCTTTACCAAGTTCAAATTTGTAGGTGGTCCATCAAATGTCAAAGAAGTTACAATTATGCCAGCATTGAACTGTAAGCATTTTCTGACTAATGTGACTGTTCACAAAACATAAAGTACCAACAATAATTTATGGTCTCTATATCATAGAATCTATTATTTTTGTTAAGAAAAACCCCGATTTGTTTGAAAATAGCACAGGTATACATGGTTAAAAACAAGATTTAAAGACTAATATAATATAATTTAGCTACATAAAAAATGCTGATTTTTCCATCAAGAAAATTTTGAAATAAACTTTCTTGCAATTCAAACTGCCATTGGAACAGTTAAAAGCAAAATTAAAGAAATTTCTTCTGAACAAAGCATATTATTGAACACAAGAGTTCCTAGAGTTAGGCAGTAAAATGTTTTTCTTTCTAGATATTGCAATTATCCTAGTTTATTGCAAACAAATGTTGTTGTACGTATATTTTTTTTGGCATATTCTACCTTATTCAGGAGATTATATCTGGAACAATAAAATATTATCTATCTATCTATCCTCAGCAAGTTCTAAGAATGAAGCCTGTAAGAAATATGTTTGGGTGCCTAAATCTACTATCATGTATATGTCTAACATCCATACATTTATGTAGTTTGTGATTCATTGTTTCAACTAAACTGTTTAATAATATGATAATCTATAGTTTGAAGTTGCTTAAGAATAGGCTAAAGATATGCATATTTATTGATTCCTTGTTTTATAGAAATATACATAACATGTTGAATTAGTTTCTCTACAAATGTACGTAGATTTATGAATAAAATGCTAAATATTTTTTCTATTTTTTATTAACCCCTAAAAACTGCACGCCAATGGCAAAGATGATTTCAACAGTAGACGCTAGGGTAACAGTGTTGTCGTTTTTTAAAGCGATCTCTTTCTAACTCGTTTATGTTTGGAAAAGATGTCTGATTGTAAACAAACGAAATTTATGAATGGAAAGTTCTGTCTCCCTTGTTTATATGTCTGTGGTCTTCACCGCAGATTCAATGTATTCTCGGTTTCCAAAGGACGAAAATGTTAGCAAACAATGGGAAAATGCTTATAAACGGGCAGATAAGGTCAACATAAAAAATGCGCGAATTTGCTCCAAACATTTTGATGAGGATTGCTACGAAAGGAACTTGAAATTTGAACTATTGGCTTATTTATGTAGAAATCGTGGATTTCTGAAACCTGAAAAATAATTAAAACTAACTCTATCGTTATGTAAATCAGAAGTTGGTAAAAACGAGTACAGTTATTTGCCAATAAATATTATTTAATTTTGTCCACTGCCCAGTTTCAAGATCGAACCTCTCGCATGACTTTAAATAATAGTCTCCTTTCTTCCCACCTGTGGGAATATTGTCTAGAATGGTAGCAGCCGGCTGCAGCCGCATCTTCTCTACCTTCCAAAAAGTGTTGCTGCACTCCGACCACTTCTCATTTGCCACATCGAACACGTTCAGACTAAATCCATCTCAGAGAGAACATACAATATTGTGTCTTCTCTCTGGTCAGATAGTGTTCTCTGCTCTATTCCTCCTTTCTTTAATACTACGACACTAAGGGAGATTGTGACTTTGCAGCCGTTTTTAGAATTCAAGCGGGAAATTTGAAAACAATTTTTGAATATATTTTTTTTATTTTCAAAATAGACTCGTAATTTTTTTGTATTTTCTTCATATATTTGAAAATCTAACTACGAAATAAAAATTGTTCAAAAAATTAGTCAAGTACCTATACAAAAAATTTACATATTGTCAATACAAGTGAAAATCATGAAATTTTTAAAGTTTAGAAAGTGAAGAAGGCATAAAAAACAGGCACAGGAATTACGTTGATTACTGCAAAAATTTATGATAGAATTACAACAAATAGTATCTGCTATATTAATATGAAATTCAATAAATGTCCGTATAAGTCTCTGAAAAGTAATCGCTTACTTATCAGAAAGTTGACAGGTAATCAATAAGTTGTCTCTGTAATCAGTAAACAATAATGTAACATAAACAGACATAACCTTTTGATTCACCCCATACTATTATGGACATCTTTCATTTCGATTACTACACAAGAGTACCATCAATGTTTACTGAGCGATTGGTAATCAGATAACTAGAAAAGAATATAGAATCGTTGCACTAATAACGCAATGGCTCGCAATGTTAGACCCTGCTGTAGTTTTTCTCATTTGTACTACTCTGATATATGCTTACCTCATTTTCTTCGAAAACTCTCCTCTGATTTTCAATATAATTCTAACACATATTAGAAACATGCCATAAATTAATCATTTGTATTTTTGAAGGAGATACATTTTACGAAATAGAAACTGATAACTAAAATAATTATAAAACACTTATATCAGAGCTTGCTATCTTTAATCTCGGAAGTCAGCCAATTCCCTTTTTGACCGTCGAACCCCGAATGGAGGAGGTATAAAATTCGACTGTGTGCTTTTTTCTGGTTTGTGCGCGCCTTTTATATAGTAATCGTACTCGGTTCATCCATGAGAGGAGGCTTGAGAAATGGTCCCATATTCATAAAAACGGAAATCCGAAATCTCCTTTCCTCCGAAAACCGTCCCCGAAGGGGGTGGGGGACAAATTTTCTCGAAAATCGAAAATCTGAGTTGGTATAATTAAAGATAGGACAATATCCAGAAACGTTTAAATTGAACATTTTTTCAAAAGAGTTACGGTTTCCGAGATAGAGGCATGTTAAACTCTCAAATACATATATGTATTTTTGCTATGTGTACTTAAGAACTATGAATCAAAACGTCAAAAAAATTCTTAATTTCTCGATTGGTCGAAAAGTCATTTTCCTTTAATATGTCAAAAATATTTCAAGACATAAAACTTGAGAAAATTCAATTCAGAAATGGGCGGAAAACTGCAGATAAAAATAAATGATCATTCAATTAATTCTTATTTATATGACTAGAAAATACATTTTGAATATTTCACCTTTTATGTAATGATAATTCATAGCTTCCAAATCCCAACAGTCTGTGTTTGTTTTTAATAAAGGTTCTCCTTGCACATTCTGAATAAGATTTCTCGGAGACATTAGAGGAAAACGAACTATCTCCATCAATGACACCAGATATTGTTTTCGTTTTTCTATATCATGCTTGATCCGAGCTATGACAGAATTGAAGACCTAAGATAAATAATAATTCATTTAAATTCTTCTCTCCTAGATATTGAATGTTTAAAATAAACTTTGATTCAATCACTCAAATAAGTAGCCATATTTAATCGATTCATAATATCGAGGAAGACTTACTTGCAGTTCATTGGGAACTACCAAAAGGAAATACAAATACTCTATACAAAATTTAAATTTAGCGTGATTTACCTCCAGAAAATGAGAACAGGCATGGAGAACATCAGTCAAAACAAATAACTCTGATGCACGTAGTAGATATCGGACCTTTACTTCAGTTATGAGCAGTTTGGACGTGTAGAAGTAATGGATCAGTGCCGTTAGAGCTTCATGATGCACTCCGTCCAATATTCGAAAACATCGAATAAAGGAATAAAATGACAAATGCCATCATGTAAATACTTTGTTGAACTATATTTTTAACAACATTAAAATAACTTCATTATTATGCGGCATCATATTTTCGGTGATTACATGCAGATCATATCAGTAGGTACATTGACTGTCTTTTAATCAAAATATATTTATAAAATGAAATTAATGCTTACTTCAGCATTCTCTCCATTATCTCGATCGAAGGATGAGTTTGAGACAATTTTATTGATATAAGTGGTTCCTTCACTATTTTTTTCAATAAACAAACATTTCCCATCTGGTAGATCAACGGATAAAGGTCTGAGGTCTGAAATATACAAATACCAAAATGAAGTCTCTGATAACAAAAATATTGCAACAAAATCAATTTACCTTATCTTGGAAGCATTCATGTGTAAGCCAAAAGTTACACCGGTAATAGATAACAGATGCTGTGATTATACGGAGCCCTAGACTGAGAGAGGTGGTTTTGATACTGATTTTCCAGATTAATGAGGTTATGTTACGTACGTGCAGTCAGAATTTAGTTAATAATTATTATAATTAATTATTAAGGATTTAGTTTAAGAAAGCGTGTTTCCAACATTTAAGAAAAATCGATATTACTTGATGAACTGAGTCAACGGACAACCATAGGCTAAACTAATACATAGATAAACTATTTATATACGGACTACGGACACCAATTGTAAATCAAATGTAGTGAAAACCTGAATCGATTGACATCAGTTCCTAACAATTAGCTGTGGTAGTAAGTCTCTGGTAGTAATAATTACAAAGAGAGAAAGCTGAACATCTGAAGATGAAGTCTAAAATTCACCTAACCTTAATCCAACCAAAGTTAGTAATAGTGAATTAGCATTCTTATTATTCTTATTTTCCAATTTTCCAATAGCAAGTGTCGATCGATATCGATTCAGCTTGTTGGATTCTTTGAATTTATCTATAGTACTGTATATCAACAATACAGGATAATATGAAGGTAAGTCAAAAATACAAACTAATGCACTAAAATCAACATCCGCAATCATAACATTGTATTTATTTTCAATTACGCATAATAAACCTAGTATCAGTAGACTCAGTGAGAAGAATACTATCGATTTCTGAAGCTAAAATAAACTGAGAAAGAAATACTTACATATTGCAACATAAACACAACAAACTACCTGAAACTACCGATCAGAGAAAACTTGGAGGTATGTTTTCTCTGGAGAAAACATACCTACCGAATACTACCGATCCACCACCACCACTTTCTACGGGATTCACACTCACAGCCGAGCAGCCAGAGAACACTACAACAGTATAAAGTATAATTCTTTATGTGCTACTGCTACGTCACTTCCTACCAGAGATAACATACAATAATTGTATGTTCTCTCTGTTTATTTATCTCCGTGATGTCGAAGGAGGTAGGTGTTCTCTGTGTCGAAGCGATCGAATCATAGATAAATTCCGTTGGATCGAATGATCAAATGCTTGTTACCAAATAACGGCCGTGTAGGGATGTAATCTTCATCTGTGGTTGTATTTTTTTAGTGAGAAGATGTTTTAAAATTTTAATTGCATCCATGTTGTCGCCTTCAAGAATTTCATATAATTAACAATGTTTATCGTTATTATCTCAAAAACAGGAACACGCAAATTAAATATTTCATATTTCTGAAAAATGTAATCAACACGCAACACACATTACATAATTTCGAATATCAAGAACATGAGTCCATAGTATAAAAACATATCATGCATGGAATGTAAAATAGCTGCGAAGGTGTGAAGAATAAGTTGAACTCAATAATAAGGCTGTTCGAGCAGTAGTTGGGGACGGTTTGATAACTGTTTAAAATGCGCATGTGCGGTATGAAACAGTTTGGGATTTTGTTTTGCTGGAACACCAAACTGCAGTTTGCAAACTACCTCTTCTACTTTCTTACAATTTCGTTGTCATAGAACAAATGACTATGCCGATAGATATGTTTTATGACCAAAGATAAGAGAGAACATCAATGAAAGACTGATGGACAAAACACAAACCAGGGTTTAGTTTAGGACTGCGGTAGTATTCTCTGAAAGGGATTTCTCCAACAACAGAGAACACTATACTCTAAGAAGACGAAGACGCTTCAACTGCGCCGTCTCATACTGAGTCCGGATTAGTTTGGAAATCGTCAAACTACTGCTCGAACATCTTACTAGTAGTTGGAATTAAATTATTCAATGTAAATTGAAGTGCGCAGGCGTCTGACGCTTTGGGACTGGTTTGAACCGCTGCTCGAACACCCTTACTATTTAGTGACAGTTGAACCTTGAAACAAAGGATATTTAAAGATCTTTAAAATTTAAGTTTTATGGCCTAAAATGAGTAGAAGTAGAAATGTAAAAAAGAATCAAGTAGTTCAAGTAGTAGTTTTCAATTCAATTTTGAATCAGTGTGTTACACTGTTACTGTGTCTTTCAATATGATCGACGTTGAAGATTTTTTTGATAAACTTGGTAAGAATTTTTATAAAAATTTTAAAAATGAAATATCTTTATGTCCCTGATTTTTCATAGAGAGAGAAATCAAAGAGTTGCGTAGTAGAAGAACTGTAAGTGACACCGCCGGCAATAACAATAACCCTGCTGAGGCAACGCATGATGGTGAATCCAAAAACCAAATATTTAAAACATTTGGAGAATTTATGAAGTCAAAAAAATTTGATAGAAAGCTGACACTGTCGGATCTAGAAGAGTTTGTCCTTCATAAAATATGCCAAATATATTTTTTTGATAATCCTTTAATGAAGGAAGTTAATAAACTAAAACTTGAAGTTGCTAATCAAAAGAGAGAAATCGCTGAATTAATTCAACGTGTAAATAATATAGAAACGGAAAATTATAATCATAGTAACAATATAAAACTTGTGAATAATCTAGGGGCATTTCAAGTTAAGAGATGTATATCGTTTGAAAACGAAGATCATTTAAATAAGAAGAAAACAAATCAGTCAGCATAATAGAAAGCTGCAATAAAAATGTAAATAATGATCATGTATGTTATTCAATAGATTTTAAGATGAACTGTGCTCTCCTCTTATTTTAATCGATCAGTTTGACTCAGAGAAAAACACTTCATATATTTTATCTCATGACTTCCTCCAAGTTTCGCTACTCTAGTCGTAAACTTTAGTTCTTTAGTCTAAACTTCATAGATAAGAGATGTTGCGTTTATACTCTAAGCATATTCCTTGCATAGAAAGCATGCTCTTACAAGTTGTTTTAATATTTTTAATTGTAACTTATGTATAAGCTTCCCAACAGTTCATTAAGATTCAATCAAAACTTGTTTTACATTATGTTCACTATATAAAGTATGCATTACATCTTTGTAAGTTTATGGGTGTAGTTCAATAGACTTTTGTAAACATATTACCGAGTATCGAGAAAAATCAGCAGAATGTTGGATTATAAACATAAATGGTTGTCAAGGTCTGTTTTGTCAGAGTTTTGGTGGTCGCAAAAGTGTCTCTAACAAGTCTTCACGACTAGTTATTACTTATATAGCCAAAGAAAACACTACCTCCAATCACATAGTTCTCAATGTAGCCAGGACCAATGGCTGTTTAATAGCCATTGTAGTTTATGGGTTAGCGTTAATTTTGTGTGATGATTTCAAGATACAAAACACTACAATTAATGTGTTTATAATAATAATAATAACATGCTTTTATTCATCACATTCAGTGGTTTACAATTTTAAAGGTTAACAAGTATGATGAATGGGCGGAGTTCAGCTATTAGAGCTACTTTGAAACCCAACCTGGGACGTACACTAATCTATAAAATCTGTTACCAGTCACATACCTATTAAATACATAAGTATATATAAACCTTCAAATATAATTTATGTATGTATACATTAAAACAAGTTAATATATTGGGTTAGATACAAGAATACAAGTATAGATATGAACTAGTAAATTTTTATTTCTTATATATAAGTGACAAAATGTTTTAATAATGAAAGTTTTAGTACGTAGACGTCATTATACATGTACCAAAAATCAATGCAAGAGTCATCAGAATAGTAAACACATCATTACCTTGTTCCGAGGACGACTTTGAAATGTTTTTTTAAAATTTCTCAAGCTGAAGTCTTTGAGTTCATGTGGTAGGCATTGTTTAGTGGTATTTATTGTGCGAATCATTCTTTCGTGACAAGAAAAACATTTTCTCATTTGATTCATTTTCAACCAACCTGAGTCCTTAAATGAATAATGAAGTTTCCTTTTTTTATCGATTGATTATAAAAATTTAACCGAAATAAAACAAAAATGTTAAAGAATCAATTCAAATTTATCTCTGAAAATTAAATAGTTATGGGACTTTGAAAAGATGCAGCGCGTTATTCGCCGAGTTCGTACAGATTTATTAATTGTGTAGTCACTTATGCCGTTCAAGTCGTATTTTAGTTATTACATATTATTATATTTATTGTCCCCATGTCAAAGCACGACAGTTAAACATCCCAATGAATTGTTTTTTCGTTTACCAAATAATATAATAACAAGGAAAAAGTGGTGCAAACTAATGAAGCGTGATTTAATTTGATTGATAACACTTTCCACCTTTCCTTCGTTTTCATCCCAAAACCAACGTGCAATGATAAAATGTTTACTTTTCACTTTATGTTCGGGTGCGATTCTGTATTTAACTGTGCATTTAGAGCCCTCACAAAATAAACAAATAAAATAAAAAAGAAAAGAACGACTTTACTTAAACACAAACGGAGCAAGAGCCCTGACGCGACTGTAATCAGACTCAGTCCTGTTGTTGTACTGTATTGGGGACGGAATCCAGATTGAACATCTGTCATAAAATTAGTCATACTTATATATGTCGTTACCTCTTCTTTAATTATCATTTCGAACGCTTTCGAGAGAGTTGGAAGAATGCGGATTGGTCTTAAAGCACACAATTCAGTTGGATTATTGCGTTTTGCTAAAGGTCTAACTTAGGCATGTTTCTATTAGATATAATAGAGAAGTTAAAAATTATATGTAATTTGCTCCAATATCTGAGGTACAATCAAATATAGCATACTTAAAGAGATTCTATCAGACCCTAAAGCATGGCTTTTGATTCTATTGAGGTATTTTGAAACAGTTTCCGAACCCACGACACTAAATTTGAAACAAGGATGAAATATTCATTTGGTGGGTTCAAGTTTTTTAGTTGCGGAGGAATTTCAGGTATATTTTTATCACGAAATACTTCAAGTGATCTCAGGGTATTTCAAGTATTTTTGAAGTTGAATGTTGAGATCGCCGAATATGACAAATATTTTCAGGAAGATAACTAATTTAACGAAACCAATCAAAACCACGGTCACAGCTTACAAGCCTGTGCCTCTGTTATATCACAGTATAAACAAACATATCAAAACTGAACGAACTTATACAAATGACATTTGATTAACAAAACGCTTGTGGTGTTTCTATCCATAGAAAAAATAAATACTGAATTTTATCTCGAAATCATCATTCATCATTAATAATGGTCTTTTCCACAGTAATGTCTGATTACCAAATTACCCAACTAAGAACCTGACAAATTGTGGGTAGTGGTGAGTCTAATGAGGGAAGAGACGGTCTACTCAATTTATACAATAATACATTTTTGATCCCTAACAATTCATTGGTCGACATTTTCCAGCGACTGCGTCTTAGATGGCGCTCACATCAATGATTTAAAAATTGCAGGAATATTCAAAATATCGTGTCATTTAATAATAATTGATGATAAGAAGATGCGTTCACAAAAATTGCTATAATACATTCTACGGTATTACAGCAATTTTCGCCTTGAATAAAACTATAATTAGAATAATGAAAGTTTTATTAATACAATAAATCCAAATTACAAAAAACAAATCATTCGCGAAGAACTTCATATATCAAATAAAAATTACGTACAATTACAAAAATTGGGTGCTTCCCATACAAATGCACATTAATTTACATTTACCATTCTAACTTATGAATATCTATACATTCATAATGGAATACCAAGGCTTCTTCAGAATTGTATCGTCCTATTTTGGTGGATAGTGGGTTTATTCTACGGTCGTATGTTCGATCCAAAACTTGCTAAGATCTGCAAAGGATACCTTCTCGTTCATCATCCATTTTGTGCTCTAATTTTCCGAGTTTCTACGTAAATCTGTGAATATATATGAGTGTACCTGTGTCAACAATGATTTTGTTGCCATCTCTGTTGAAATTGGTGTCCTCTTTGGCAAATTCGCCTCGTTTGTGAGCATTGTGTTTCAGACTGTTTGTAATGTTTGTCTTTTATATTCCCCAGCCAAGATTTCATCTTCAATGACCATGTCTCATGTTTCACAGACATGTTCGATGCCTTATAAAGATGGATAATTTCGGTTGGCAGAGTTTCTACATATCACTAAATCTTGTTCTCGCTATTTCGATATCTCTGCTATTCTCTTTTAAGTGGTCCAGTTGCATATTTACATCCTTACCTATACAACAACTTCTATAAATGCTTTGGACTTTGGATAGAATTACAGTTGTTGGAAATGTTCTTCTGAAGTTGTACTAAAAACAAGTATTCTAGTTATTGAGTTGTTTATCTCCAATTCCAATGTGATACTTACTTGAGTTAAGGGGTTAATAAAGTAATGTATGTGATGTCGGTAGATTGTAGATACTGATTCCGCCAGGGCAGGGACTACCATGTCATCTGCGTACCTAATTCTAATTGAAATACTTGCAGTTCTCTATCATCTACATCTAGATTGTTATTTACCTGAAGATAAATTTGATTTAATCATTTGCATATAAATATATTTTCAGTTATTCTTGTATACACATAATAATAAGCAATATAATAATGCAAATACTCACCAGATTAACTTGATGTTGATTTACAGTTGTATTCTTATGATGAACATAATTTAAAAATATTTAAAAATAATTTAAAAAAGTTTTCCGTTCAAAAAATCTATTAGGGTGAAAATTGCTCGAGAGAACTGATGAAAACTTAGTGTTACATACACACATTCAAACAACCCGTTATTTACAAGATTTATACGATATTTTTTTCTTTTCACCAATAAAAGAAAAAATTCGTATTATCTATGTCTTTTGGAACTGAAAAAAAAAGTTATCATTAGAAAACTCACCAAAACCAAAGAAGCTCATTACAGAATATTCAACAACCATAAAACAAATTTTATGTACAGTTATTTTGAGAATCTTACGTCGCTTAATGTTTTTTTTTTCTATTTTGGACTATAGAAAACTGTATATGAATGGAAACAATTAAAGTATTTTGATTTATTTTTTATGTCTGTCAATTTCAAATTCACGCAATTCAATATATATCGGTGATAGATAATATCGAGCCTACCATTCTCCAATATGAAATACTCTTGGTGCTCTAGCTACCATCACATGTAGTTTTTGCTTCAAACAATTCTGTAAAATATGCTGAAGAGACCCATCCCAATTAAAATCATCGTATTTACAAAAATAAGCGACACATTCCACTATCTGCGACCATTTATTACGATTAAATGCCATACCCATATTGTGTTTGATATTTATCCATGCTGATATTTCTATCTACAAATAATACATGTGCTTTTATCATCCATTTTTTGTTACTAAGAATTAATTTATTAGTAACGCGAAAATAGAATTTTGTAGTAAAATATATGAGATATGAGTCTGATGGGGGTATTCCTCATGTTCCGAGAGTCATCCCAAATCCGCCATATTTATTGTCATATTGTGTCATGTGCAGAGAACACGAACACTCTTGTGACTCTTGTGCAGAGAACACTACATCCAAGATAATGGTAAAACCCAACATTTCTCTCTCTCTTAAAACATCTCTACAAGTAAACAATATAATCGAAGACACATTGAAAAAGGTTATAAACAATATCCCACTTTATAGTTCAAAAAAAATATCAATAATTAAAAATATAAATTTAATCATTTCTGCTTCTGATACGTATTATGAGAGAGTGAATGAAAAGCATGAGTATAAAAAGATTAGTTGATGATATACACAAAAATCGTAGCAAAAATATATTCTAATTTGAATTGGAAAGCGGGATAAAACAAATATGGCGGACTTCGGATGAGGTGCGTCAACTGAACGAAAACGCGTCCATCAATGTAACATACCTGGTCTTATTGTACCATGTGCTCGAACACCAACTGCAATTTGCAAACTACCCCTTCCAATTTCTTACAATTTCATCGTCATAGAGCAAATGATTATGCCGATTGATATGTCTTATGACCAAGGATAAGAGAGAACAATGAAAGACTCATGGACAAAACACAAAACCAGTGTTTAGTTTAGGACTGAGGCAGTGTTCTCTGAAACGGATTAGTCCAACAACAACAACTCTAAGAAGAAGAAGAAGTTTCAATTGCGCCTGTCTCAAACTGAGACCGAACTAGTTTGGAAATCGTCAAACTGCTGCTCGAACATCTTACTAGTAGTTGGGAATCAATTGTTTCATCGTAAATTGAAGTGCGCAGGCGTCTGACGGTTTGGGACTGGTTTGAACCGCTGCTCGAACACCCTTATGGTGAACTCAAATTTTTCTGTTGTCTGTGGTACGTGACATGATACTATGATACAAAGATATTATGCAAAATAACCGTCTCAATTTCGTCCAGTCGGCGCATTGACGTCAAGGAGGTCAGAAGGTATAGAGGTAGCATTGGTTTAGAGTGCATTGCGTGGTAGTGAAGCCACCTGGCGTATAGGTAACCCGCGAAGTATGTACATTGCTCATAGCAGTGAAAAATGAGATGATTTGCTTTATTCTTTCGCTGATTTATAAGTAATAAGTCCATTCGTCAGGCCATGGTAAAAGTGCTGAGAAGACCTAAGCAAGACAATATACGCCAGTGCATTTGTCCAATAAGGTATTGCAATAATTTTCAAATTCCACTATTTTTGAAACCCTCAATGGCCACGTTTTCGATTAACATCCCTTAGATAATCATTTATTTTCGTTAATAAAGATAATTGCGGCCAAATATGTAGATATAAGATTTCATTTTATTGCAATAAATGTTATAGATATATCTGAAATTAGGAGGCAGTTTTAAAATAAGTTAATTTTGTTTAAAGGACATTAATGTGTTGTTTATTTTGTAAAATCATGTGAGTTTCTTTTTTTGCGGATTTAGGTAGTAATTAATTTTATAAGTATCGTATATAAAATTTATATTATAAGATTGTAGGTGGTACTCTAAACGATAATACAATAAACGCTGTGACTTCTTTTTGTCATTTCTCTTCCTTATAGCAAGCAAAAAAGCAGAACATCAGCAAAACTGATGATTTTCTTGCAAGTTCCCTTTGTTAACGTCCGCACCAGTCTTCATACTTGACGGGTTGCCTAAATTCCGCGCGGCTTCACTTTATAACTTAAGTACTCCCTCCGTATTTTCTATCCTACTTGATTGACGTCATGCGGTTAGTAGAATTTGAAATTAACGGGACAAGATATGGCTATTTGCGCTTTCAAGTTGCTTTCAGTAGAAATAAGGACTTTTTAAATGAACTAATTTATATAATATGAATAGTGTACACATTATGATAACTTTTTCTACAGTTATAGTACGTATCTAACAAAGTAATATGGCGATGATGTGAACCTATATTTCAACATGTTAATAAAATTTGCCAAAAAAATTATACGATATGAAAAATTATGTTAATTGTGAACAAATCATTCTTAGTATTAAATATTCTATTTAAGAAAAAAAGCAATTGATGAAGACGGTCCAGCAGACGATGTTTGTCGTTTGATCAACTGCTCTTCTATATTTGAAGTTGTTTTTCTAAAACCACAGTCCTCAGTTAATATTTATAAATTTAATCTAATCTGATGAGATGACAACAAGCCGACGCAAGCAAACCAATTGAAAATTGCGCGTGCGCGTTATTGTGGAGACTGTCAGAAAGTTGAACTTGAATGAACTTCTTGGGTATTTGGAGATTCGGCGATTTTGACGTTTCTCGCTATGGTCACGTGAACATTTCAGCCAATGACGTGAATCTCCCAATACCAGAATCCCCAATGCAAAAAAGGAAGCCTAAGGGTGGATTTTCATGGATCCGTCATCCGTCGATCCGATATAGCTCAATGTATCCGATGACGGAAGAAGTTAAAATTTAACTTTTGTCCGATATCGGATTCTCTTTAACCTCACTTTTCTGACAGTTGCCTGTTGCTTGTGTTGCTTGAATTTCAAGTTTTTTTGTTTATTATAAAGTTATAAATACGAAATGACGAAAAACAAATAATATTAAACTTTTATACATTTTGCTTATAATCAGAAAGTAAAAAGATTGTGGATCAGAAACATTTTTAAATGCAGAAAAGAACAGGGCGCTTATCATAATTTATTAAATGAACTGAGACTAGCTGATATTGAAAAGTATTTTAATTATCTGAGGATGTCCAGTGAATATTTTGATAATTCACTGAAGTTAGTGGGACCCATAGGTAAGAGATGTTGCGTTTTGGTGGGACCTAGGGAAGACAAGACCATCGTGGTAAACAAAATTGCACCCAAGCCACAAAAACAAACTAGTGTTTGCTTTCTGACCATAGCAACAGAGACTCTGATAGCAAGTAGCAATCTGATTTTTTTTTCGTAATGAAATCAATGTTGCCAGATTGAAACATTACAAAAGGTGAATAGGTCAAATGTTCTTGTATAAGACAGAAAAGGCGTGCAATATGACGAAAATATATGTATAACCTAATAATACTTGGTTTTGTTCTAGTACATTTCTGTTTTTGCCAGAAAAGCATGAATTCTACAACTGTGAATAACCATCAATGGTTTCTTATACCGTATTTAATAAAACATCTAGCAACAATGTATATACATTCAGACTTGTCGTATTGTAGGATGCATGAGCATGTCAAAACGTCCGAAAATTTTAACCAATTAACCAATGAGAAGCTGAATTTTACAACCAATGGGAGCTCTGACGTATCGACGTACCGACGGATCCATGAAAATCCGGCCTAAGCCTATATATCTTCTATTAGTGAAAGGTTTTCGTAATGTTACACTGAAAAAGACAAAATAATATTAAGTCTATTGATGCTGGTAATTTTGAAGTTGTGTCTACAACAACAAACTACAACAGCCATTATTTATCATTATTTCTTAACGCTTTATCATAAAAATGTTATGTGGTCTGTTCCATGCATTTGAACTGGAAGCTGTCAAGAGAGTAAATAATCTGCATTTAGGGAAGGAAAATAATCATCCCCTCAGATTTAGTATAAATGCCTTTAATTTACCAGGGTGAAATTTTCTAACATGTTGGGTTAAATTCGAATATATGGTAATAATAATATAATACACAATACTAGATTATTAGTTAACAATCAAGATGCGATAGAATGGTGGTACTGGAAAGACTATAGCAAAGAAGATAGATACTACATATAAGTGTACATCGTATAGTAAATTTGAGGCGAAAACCGAGTGAGCTTCGTTAACCAAGTGACGAGGGCGCTACCGTCAAAAATGAGTATTTTGTACAATAATTCAACATTCGGCTATCAGGCGACCAGAAACGGCTATAGGTACTTAAGTGTTCTAGCAGGCAGCGGGCTGGTGATTGCCGTTGAGAGACTCTAGGAACACATAAGTACCTATAGCCATTTTTGGTCACCTGATAGTCGAATGTTGAATTATTCTACAAAATACTCATTTTCGACGGTAGCGCCTTAGTCACCTGGTTAACGAAGCTCGCTCGGTTTTCGCCTCAAATTTACAAAACGATGTACAGGGTGGCCAGATAAGAATGCAAAGTGCCGTATCTCGGGAGCTATTCATCATAGAGACCTGCGGTAAAAAAGTTTTGACTAAAGTGACCAAGAGAAGATCATGGAAAATATTTTCAGATTTCCAAGATGCCCACCAGGCGGCGTATCCGCCATGTTCAACTTGTAAAGTGATTTTAACTAGTAAATGTACCAAAAAAATATATGGTTTTTAAAGCTAAGCTTAATTTGAGAATTTTCGTTTAGAACAACTAATTGACGTATCTGTTGAAATAAAGTGGTGGGAGTGATTCAATGTTATTTTAAATAAACAGCTGTAACTTCTTAACGAATGAACGGATTTTAGCAAGCTTAGTCTTGTTGGAAAAATAGTTTATTGCTCCATCAAATCCATCTTACTCGTAATATGTGTATTTCTTAGTGATGCCACTAGAGTGCGTTTCTCTATATAATTACATAAAATTGCTAAATTCTCTTGAAATTAAATGCAATAATATGACATTTTTATCATAAAAATGTAGTGAAATGAGGCTAGTGAAAACTACATCTCAATATCTTATTCCGAGACAAAAATATCGATGAATGAAAATTTTGTTATAATACAATTTTCGAGAGACGCTATTAATCCGATATTTAGTTTTATTTATCTGTCTTTTTTGAGATTTAGTCATAAAATTTCATAATTTTATAATTTTTAATCATGTTATCTCTGGTTGTTGGGGAATTTGGTAAACAATATCTTTTAATCGAACTGTGAACTATCTCAGAGCGCAAGGGTTGTAACGCAACTAGAGCACTGTATAGATGTGTATTATCACCGCCCACCATTATGTGCCCTAACTGTCACCAACTGTCACGTCAGTGGTATAGGTTATACACACGATACAAAGATATGATATTGCGCATTCTGGGCGGAGCCTAAATCTACGCGTTGACGTCATGTGGTTAGCTTGTTCGTACGAAGTAGCTCAACTCTCATTTGATTTGTTTGTCGGTGTGAGGTTGTGCTTCTGTTTATTGCTCTATTATATTTAAATAATTATCAAAATGCGTTGTGCCATAGCTGGATGCCACACAGACTATCAGTCTTCACCGCAGATTTAATGTATTCTCGGTTTCCAAAGGACGAAAATGTTAGCAAACAATGGGAAAATGCTTATAAACGGGCAGATAAGGTCAACATAAAAAATGCGCGAATTTGCTCCTAACATTTTGATGAGGATTGCTACGAAAGGAACTTGAAATTTGAACTATTGGCTTATTTATGTAGAAATCGTGGATTTCTGAAACCTGAAAAATAATTAAAACTAACTCTACCGTTATGTAAATCAGAAGTTGGTAAAAACGAGTTATTTGCCAATAAAAATTTTCATATGCTACCAAAGGAATTAAAAATATTAAAAATTAGTAAAAAAGAACTACACTAAAAAACGGTTATTATCAATCAAAAGTATAACTGTATGATTCTCAGTTAAGGATACTAAATATGTCATATATGTGTACTATGTACTATAATTCTAGATGTAAGTTATGTATATACTTTGCATTTTTTAGTATATAAATACACTAGGCTTGCGTACAGACTGCTAGAAGTATCTGCAAGAATTTTTATGTAAAAATCTCACACAAAAATTTGTACCCCCATACACCTAGTTCAATAAATTATTCGTTGATTTAAAGTTTGATAGAATTTCGCTGCTATAGAACAAATATAATTGGAATATATTTTTTTTATTTTCAAAATAGACTCGTAATTTTTTTGTATTTTTTTCATTTATTTGAATATCTAACTACGAAATAAAAATTGTTCAAAAAATTAGTCAAGTACCTATACAACAAATTTACACATTGTCAATACAAGTGAAAATCATGAAATTTTTAAAGTTTAGAAAGTGAAGAAGGCATAAAAACAGGCATAGGAATTACGTTGATTACTGCAAAAATTTATGATAGAATTACAACAAATAGTATCTGCTATATAAGTTTCTGAAAAGTAATCGCTTACTAATCAGAAAGTTGACTGGTAATCAATAAGTTGTCTCTGTAATCAGTAAACAATAATGTAACATAAACAGACATAACCTTTTGATTCACCCCATACTATTATGGACATTTTTCATTTCGTTTACTACACAAGAGTACCATCAATGTTTACTGAGCGATTGGTAATCAGATAACTAGAAAAGAATATAGAATCGTTGCACTAATAACGCAATGGCTCGCAATGTTAGACCCTGCTGTAGTTTTTCTCATTTGTACTACTCTGATATATGCTTACCTCATTTTCTTCGAAAACTCTCTCCTCTGATTTTCAATATAATTCTAACACATATTAGAAACATGCCATAAATTAATCATTTGTATTTTTGAAGGAGATACATTTTACGAAATAGAAACTGATAACTAAAATAATTATAAAACACTTATATCAGAGCTTGCTATCTTTAATCTCGGAAGTCAGCCAATTCCCTTTTTGACCGTCGAACCCCGAATGGAGGAGGTATAAAATTCGACTGTGTGCTTTTTTCTGGTTTGTGCGCGCCTTTTATATAGTAATCGTCCTCGGTTCATCCATGAGAGGAGGCTTGAGAAATGGTCCCATATTCATAAAAACGGAAATCCGAAATCTCCTTTCCTCCGAAAACCGTCCCCGAAGGGGGTGGGGGACAAATTTTCTCGAAAATCGAAAATCTGAGTTGGTATAATTAAAGATAGGACAATATCCAGAAACGTTTAAATTGAACATTTTTTCAAAAGAGTTACGGTTTCCGAGATAGAGGCATGTTAAACTCTCAAATACATATATGTATTTTTGCTATGTGTACTTAAAAACTATGAATCAAAACGTCAAAAAAATTCTTAATTTCTCGATTGGTCGAAAAGTCATTTTCCTTTAATATGTCAAAAATATTTCAAGACATAAAACTTGAGAAAATTCAATTCAGAAATGGGCGGAAAACTGCAGATAAAAATAAATGATCATTCAATTAATTCTTATTTATATGACTAGAAAATACATTTTGAATATTTCACCTTTTATGTAATGATAATTCATAGCTTCCAAATCCCAACAGTCTGTGTTTGTTTTAAATAAAGGTTCTCCTTGCACATTCTGAATAAGATTTCTCGGAGACAAACTATCTCCATCAATGACACCAGATATTGTTTTCGTTTTTCTATATCATGCTTGATCCGAGCTATGACAGAATTGAAGACCTAAGATAAATAATAATTCATTTAAATTCTTCTCTCCTAGATACTGAATGTTTAAAAAAAACTTTGATTCAATCACTCAAATAAGTAGCCATATTTAATCGATTCATAATATCGAGGAAGACTTACTTGCAGTTCATTGGGAACTACCAAAAGGAAATACAAATACTCTATACAAAATTTACATTTAGCGTGATTTACCTCCAGAAAATGAGAACAGGCATGGAGTACATCAGTCAAAACAAATAACTCTGATGCACGTAGTAGATATCGGACCTTTACTTCAGTTATGAGCAGTTTGGACGTGTAGAAGTAATGGATCAGTGCCGTTAGAGCTTCATGATGCACTCCGTCCAATATTCGAAAACATCGAATAAAGGAATAAAATGACAAATGCCATCATGTAAATACTTTGTTGAACTATATTTTTTAACAACATAAAAATAACTTCATTATTATGCGGCATCATCTTTTCGGTGATTACATGCAGATCATATCAGTAGGTACATTGACTGTCTTTTAATCAAAATATATTTATAAAATGAAATGTAATGCTTACTTCTGCATTCTCTCCATTATCTCGATCGAAGGAGGAGTTTGAGACAATTTTATTGATATAAGTGGTTCCTTCACTATTTTTTTCAATAAACAAAAATTTCCCATCTGGTAGATCAACGGATAAAGGTCTGAGGTCTGAAATATACAAATACCAAAATGAAGTCTCTGATAACAAAAATATTGCAACAAAATCAATTTACCTTATCTTGGAAGCATTCATGTCTAAGCCAAAAGTTACACCGGTAATAGATAACAGATGCTGTGATTATACGGAGCCCTAGACTGAGAGAAGTGGTTTTGATACTGATTTTCCAGATTAATGAGGTTATGTAACGTACGTGCAGTCAGAATTTAGTTAATAATTATTATAATTAATTATTAAGGATTTAGTTTAAGAAAGCGTGTTTCCAACATTTAAGAAAAATCGATATTACTTGATTAACTGAGTCAACGGACAACCATAGACTAAACTAATACATAGATAAACTATTTATATACGGACTACGGACACCAATTGTAAATCAAATGTAGTGAAAACCTGAATCGATTGAAATCAGTTCCTAACAATTAGCTGTGGTAGTAAGTCTCTGGTAGTAATAATTACAAAGAGAGAAAACTTAACATCTGAAGATGAAGTCTAAAATTCACCTAACCTTAATCCAACCAAAGTTAGTAATAGTGAATTAGCATTCTTATTATTCTTATTTTCCAATAGCAAGTGTCGATCGATATCGATTCAGCTTGTTGGATTCTTTGAATTTATCTATAGTACTGTATATCAACAATACAGGATAATATGAAGGTAAGTCAAAAATACAAACTAATGCACTAAAATCAACATCCGCAATCATAACATTGTATTTATTTTCAATTACGCATAATAAACCTAGTATCAGTAGACTCAGTGAGAAGAATACTATCGATTTCTGAAGCTAAAATAAACTGAGAAAGAAATACTTACATATTGCAACATAAACACATCAAACTACCTGAAACTACCGATCAGAGAAAACTTGGAGGTATGTTTTCTCTGGAGAAAACATACCTACCGAATACTACCGATCCACCACCACCACTTTCTACGGGATTCACACTCACAGCCGAGCAGCCAGAGAACACTACGACAACAGTATAAAGTATAATTCTTTTTGTGCTACTGCTACGACACTTCCTACCAGAGATAACATACAATAATTGTATGTTCTCTCTGTTTATTTATCTCCGTGATGTCGAAGGAGGTAGGTGTTCTCTGTGTCGAACGGATCGAATCATAGATAAATTCCGTTGGATCAAATGATCAAATGCTTGTTACCAAATAACGGCCGTGTAGGGTTGTAATCTTCATCTGTGGTTGTATTTTTTTAGTGAGATGTTTTAAAATTTTAATTGCATCCATGTTGTCGCCTTCAAGAATTTCATATACTTAACAATGTTTATCGTTATTATCTCAAAAACGCGCGTTATTCGCCGAGTTCGTACAGATTTATTAATTGTGTAGTCACTTATGCCGTTCAAGTCGTATTTTAGTTATTACATATTATTATATTGTATTGTCCCCATGTCAAAGCACGACAGTTAAACATCCCAATGAATTGTTTTTTCGTTTACCAAATAATATAATAACAAGGAAAAAGTGGTGCAAACTAATGAAGCGTGATTTAATTTGATTGATAACACTTTCCACCTTTCCTTCGTTTTCATCCCAAAACCAACGTGCAATGATAAAATGTTTACTTTTCACTTTATGTTCGGGTGCGATTCTGTATTTAACTGTGCATTTAGAGCCCTCACAAAATAAACAAATAAAATAAAAAAGAAAAGAACGACTTTACTTAAACACAAACGGAGCAAGAGCCCTGACGCGACTGTAATCAGACTCAGTCCTGTTGTTGTACTGTATTGGGGACGGAATCCAGATTGAACATCTGTCATAAAATTAGTCATACTTATATATGTCGTTACCTCTTCTTTAATTATCATTTCGAACGCTTTCGAGAGAGTTGGAAGAATGCGGATTGGTCTTAAAGCACACAATTCAGTTGGATTATTGCGTTTTGCTAAAGGTCTAACTTAGGCATGTTTCCATTAGATATAATAGAGAAGTTAAAAATTATATGTAATTTGCTCCAATATCTGAGGTACAATCAAATATAGCATACTTAAAGAGATTCTATCAGACCCTACAGCATGGCTTTTGATTCTATTGAGGTATTTTGAAACAGTTTCCGAACCCACGACACTAAATTTGAAACAAGGATGAAATATTCATTTGGTGGGTTCAAGTTTTTTAGTTGCGGAGGAATTTCAGGTATATTTTTATCACGAAATACTTCAAGTGATTTCAGGGTATTTCAAGTATTTTTGGAGTTGAATGTTGAGATCGCCGAATATGACAAATATTTTCAGGAAGATAACTAATTTAACGAAACCAATCAAAACCACGGTCACAGCTTACAAGCCTGTGCCTCTGTTATATCACAGTATAAACAAACATATCAAAACTGAACGAACTTATACAAATGACATTTGATTAACAAAACGCTTGTGGTGTTTCTATCCATAGAAAAAATAACTACTGAATTTTATCTCGAAATCATCATTCATCATTAATAATGGTCTTTTCCACAGTAATGTCTGATTACCAAATTACCCAACTAAGAACCTGACAAATTGTGGGTATTGGTGAGTCTAATGAGGGAAGAGACGGTCAACTCAATTTATACAATAATAAATTTTGATCCCTAACAATTCATTGGTCCACATTTTCCAGCGACTGCGTCTTAGATGGCGCTCACATCAATGATTTAAAAATTGCAGGAATATTCAAAATATCGTGTCATTTAATAATAATTGATGATAAGAAGATGCGTTCACAAAAAGTGCTGTAATACATTCTAAGGTATTACAGCAATTTTCGCCTTGAATAAAACTATAATTAGAATAATGAAAGTTTTATTAATACAATAAATCCAAATTACAAAAAACAAATCATTCGCGAAGAACTTCATATATCAAATAAAAATTACGTACAATTACAAAAATTGGGTGCTTCCCATACAAATGCACATTAATTTAAATTTACCATTCTAACTTATGAATATCTATACATTCATAATTGAATACCAAGGCTTCTTCAGAATTGTATCGTCCTATTTTGGTGGATAGTGGGTTTATTCTACGGTCGTATGTTCGATCCAAAACTTGCTAAGATCTGCAAAGGATACCTTCTCGTTCATCATCCATTTTGTGCTCTAATTTTCCGAGTTTCTACGTAAATCTGTGAATATATATGAGTGTATCATCTTCATTTAAGAGATAATCTAATATATAATAAAATAAAACTTACCTGTGTCAACAATGATTTTGTTGCCATCTCTGTTGAAATTGGTGTCCTCTTTGGCAAATTCGCCTCGTTTGTGAGCATTGTGTTTCAGACTGCTTGTAATGTTTGTCTTTTATATTCCCCAGCCAAGATTTCATCTTCAATGACCATGTCTCATGTTTCACAGACATGTTCGATGCCTTATAAAGATGGATAATTTCGGTTGGCAGAGTTTCTACATATCACTAAATCTTGTTCTCGCAATTTCGATATCTCTGCTATTCATTCTCTTTTAAGTGGTCCAGTTGCATATTTACATCCTTACCTATACAACTACTTCAATAAATGCTTTGGACTTTGGATGGAATCACAGTTGTTGGAAATGTTCTTCTGAAGTTGTACTAAAAACAAGTATTCTAGTTATTGAGTTGTTTATCTCCAATTCCAATGTGGTACTTACTTGAGTTAAGGTGTTAATAAAGTAATGTATGTGATGTCGGTAGATTGTAGATACTGATTCCGCCAGGGCAGGGACTACCATGTCATCTGCGTACCTAATTCTAATTGAAATACTTGCAGTTATCTATCATCTAGATCTAGATTGTTATTTACCTGAAGATAAATTTGATTTATTCATTTGCATATAAATATATTTTCAGTTATTCTTATATACACATAATAATAAGCAATATAATAATGCAAATACTCACCAGATTAACTTGATGTTGATTTACAGTTGTATTCTTATGATGAACATAATTTAAAAATATATAAAAATAATTTAAAAAAGTTTTCCGTTCAAAAAATCTATTAGGGTGAAAATTGCTCGAGAGAACTGATGAAAACTTAGTGTTACATACACACATTCAAACAACCCGTTATTTACAAGATTTGTACGATATTTTTTTCTTTTCACCAATAAAAGAAAAAATCGTATTATCTATGTCTTTAGGAACTGAAAAAAAGTTATTATTAGAAAACTCACCAAAACCAAAGAAGCTCATTACAGAATATTTAACAACCATAAAACAAATTTCATGTACAGTTATTTTGAGGATCTTACGTCGCTTAATGATTTTTTTTGTTCTATTGTGGACTATAGAAAACTGTATATGAATGGAAACAATTAAAGTATTTTGATTTATTTTTTGTGTCTGTCAATTTCAAATTCACGCAATTCAATATATATCGGTGATAGATAATATTGAGCCTGCCATTCTCCAATATGAAATACTCTTGGTGCTCTAGCTACCATCACATGTAGTTTTTGCTTCAAACAATTCTGTAAAATATGCTGAAGAGACCCATCCCAATTAAAATCATCGTATTTACAAAAATAAGCGACACATTCCACTATCTGCGACCATTTATTACGATTAAATGCCATACCCATATTGTGTTTAATATTTATCCATGCTGATATTTCTATCTACAAATAATACATGTGTTTTTATCATCCATTTTTTGTTATTAAAAATTAATTTATTAGTAACGCGAAAATAGAAATTTGTAGTAAAATATATGAGATATGAGTCTGATGGGGGTATTCCTCATGTTCCGAGAGTCATCCCAAATCCGCCATATTTATTGTCATATTGTGTCATGTGCAGAGAACACGAACACTCTTGTGACTCTTGTGCAGAGAACACTCCATCCAAGATAATGGTAACACCCAACAGTTCTCTCTCTCTAAAAACATCTCTACAAGTAAACAATATAATCGAAGACACATTGAAAAAGGTTATAAACAATATCCCACTTTATAGTTAAAAAAAATATCAATAATTAAAAATATAAATTTAATCATTTCTGCTTCTGATACGTAATATGAGAGAGTGAATGAAAAGCATCAATATAAAAAGATTAGTTGATGATATACACAAAAATCGTAGCAAAAATATATTCTAATTTGAATTGGAAAGCGGGATAAAACAAATATGGCGGACTTCGGATGAGGTGCGTCAACTGAACGAAAACGCGTCCATCAGTGTAAGATACCTGGTCTTATTGTACCATGTGCTCGAACACCAACTGCAATTTGCAAACTACCCCTTCCAGTTTCTTACAATTTCATCGTCATAGAGCAAATGATTATGCCAATTGATATGTCTTATGACCAAGGATAAGAGAACAATGAAAGACTCATGGACAAAACAGAAAACCAGTGTTTAGTTTAGGACTGAGGCAGTGTTCTCTGAAACGGATTAGTCCAACAACAACAACTCTAAGAAGAAGAAGGAGTTTCAACTGCGCCTGTCTCAAACTGAGACCGAACTAGTTTGGAAATCGTCAAACTGCTGCTCGAACATCTTACTAGTAGTTGGGAATCAATTATTTCATCGTAAATTGAAGTGCGCAGGCGTCTGACGGTTTGGGACTGGTTTGAACCGCTGCTCGAACACCCTTATGGTGAACTCAAATTTTTCTGTTGTCTGTGGTACGTGACATGATACTATGATACAAAGATATTATGCAAAATAACCGTCTCAATTTCGTCCAGTCGGCGCATTGACGTCAAGGAGGTCAGAAGGTATAGAGGTAGCATTGGTTTAGAGTGCATTGCGTGGTAGTGAAGCCACCTGTCGTATAGGTAACCCGCGAAGTATGTACATTGCTCATAGCAGTGAAAAATGAGATGATTTGCTTTATTCTTCCGCTGATTTATAAGTAATAAGTCCATTCGTCAGGCCATGGTAAAAGTGCTGAGAAGACCTAAGCAAGACAATATACGCCAGTGCATTTGTCCAATAAGGTTTTGCAATAATTTTCAAATTCCACTATTTTTGAAACCCTCAATGGCCACGTTTTCGATCAACATCCCTTAGATAATCATTTATTTTCGTTAATAAAGATAATTGCGACCAAATATGTAGATATAAGATTTCATTTTATTGCAATAAATGTTATAGATATATCTGAAATTAGGAGGCAGTTTTAAAATAAGTTAATTTTGTTTAAAGGACATTAATGTGTTGTTTATTTTGTAAAATCATGTGAGTTTCTTTTTTCGCGGATTTAGGTAGTAATTAATTTTATAAGTATCGTATATAAAATTTATATTATAAGATTGTAGGTGATACTCTAAACGATAATACAATAAACGCTGTGACTTCTTTTTGTCATTTCTCTTCCTGATTATTTTCTTGCAAGTTCCCTTTGTTAACGTCCGCACCAGTCTTCATACTTGACGGGTTGCCTAAATTCCGCGCGGCTTCACTTTATAACTTAAGTACTCCCTCCGTATTTTCTATCCTACTTGATTGACGTCATGCGGTTAGTAGAATTTGAAATTAACGGGACAAGATATGGCTATTTGCGCTTTCAAGTTGCTTTTAGTAGAAATAAGGACTTTTTAAATGAACTAATTTATATAATATGAATAGTGTACACATTATTATAACTTTTTCTACAGTTATAGTACTTATCTAACAAAGTAATATGGCGATGATGTGAACCTATATTTCAACATGTTAATAAAATTTGCCAAAAAAATTATACGATATGAAAAATTATGTTAATTGTGAACAAATCATTCTTAGTATTAAATATTCTATTTAAGAAAAAAAGCAATTGATGAAGACGGTCCAGCAGACGATGTTTGTCGTTTGATCAACTGCTCTTCTATATTTGAAGTTGTTTTTCTAAAACCACAGTCCTCAGTTAATATTTATAAATTTAATCTAATCTGATGAGATGACAACAAGCCGACGCAAGCAAACCAATTGAAAAGTGCGCGTTCGCGTAATTGTGGAGACTGTCAGAAAGTTGAACTTGAATGAACTTCTTGGGTATTTGGAGATTCGGCGATTTTGACGTTTCTCGCTATGGTCACGTGAACATTTCAGCCAATGACGTGAATCTCCAAATACCAGAATCCCCAATGCAAAAAAGGAAGCCTAAGGGTGGATTTTCATGGATCCGTCATCCGTCGGTACGTCGATCCGATATAGCTCAATGTATCCGATGACGGAAGAAGTTAAAATTTAACTTTTGTCCGATATCGGATTCTCTTTAACCTCACTTTTCTGACAGTTGCCTGTTGCTTGTGTTGCTTGAATTTCAAGTTTCTTTTGTTTATTATAAAGTTATAAATACGAAATGACGAAAAACAAATAATATTACACTTTAATACATTTTGCTTATAATCAGAAAGTAAAAAATTGGTAAATCAAAAAGATTGTGGATCAGAAACATTTTTAAATGCAGAAAAGAACATGGCGCTTATCATAATTTATTAAATGAACTGAGACTAGCTGATATTTAAAAGTATTTTAATTATCTGAGGATGTCCAGTGAATATTTTGATAATTCACTGAAGTTAGTGGGACCCATAGGTAAGAGATGTTGCGTTTTGGTGGGACCTAGGGAAGACAAGACCATCGTGGTAAACAAAATTGCACCCAAGCCACAAAAACAAACTAGTGTTTGCGTTCTGACCATAGCAACAGAGACTCTGATAGCAAGTATCAATCTGAATTTTTTTTTTCGTAATGAAATCAATGTTGCCAGATTGAAACATTACAAAAGGTGAATAGGTCAAATGTTCTTGTATAAGACAGAAAAGGCGTGCAATATGACGAAAATATATGTATAACCTAATAATACTTGGTTTTGTTTTAGTACATTTCTGTTTTTGCCAGAAAAGCATGAATTCTACAACTGTGAATAACCATCAATGGTTTCTTATACCGTATTTAATAAAACATCTAGCAACAATGTATATACATTCAGACTTGTCGTATTGTCGGATGCATGAGCATGTCAAAACGTCCGAAAAATGTAACCAATTAACCAATGAGAAGCTGAATTTTACAACCAATGGGAGCTCTGACGTATCGACGTACCGACGGATCCATGAAAATCCGGCCTAAGCCTATATATCTTCTATTAGTGAAAGTTTTCGTAATGTTACACTGAAAAAGACAAAATAATATTAAGTCTATTGATGCTGGTAATTTTGAAGTTGTGTCTACAACAACAAACTACAACAGCCATTATTTATCATTATTTCTTAACGCTTTATCATAAAAATGTTATGAGGTCTGTTCCATGCATTTGAACTGGAAGCTGTCAAGAGAGTAAATAATCTGCATTTAGGGAAGGAAAATAATCATCCCCTCAGATTTAGTATAAATGCCTTTAATTTACCAGGGTGAAATTTTCTAACATGTTGGGTTAAATTCGAATATATGGTAATAATAATATAATACACAATACTAGATTATTAGTTAACAATCAAGATGCGATAGAATGGTGGTACTGGAAAGACTACAGCAAAGAAGATAGATACTACATATAAGTGTACATCGTATAGTAAATTTGAGGCGAAAACCGAGTGAGCTTGGTTAACCAAGTGACGAGGGCGCTACCGTCAAAAATGAGTATTTTGTACAATAATTCAACATTCGGCTATCAGGCGACCAGAAACGGCTATAGGTACTTATGTGTTCTAGCGGGCAGCGGGCTGGTGATTGCCGTTGATAGACTCTAGGAACACATAAGCACATATAGCCATTTTTGGTCACCTGATAGTCGAATGTTGAATTATTCTTCAAAATACTCATTTTCGACGTTAGCGCCTTAGTCACTTGGTTAACGAAGCTGGCTCGGTTTTCGCCTCAAATTTACAAAACGATGTACAGGGTGGCCAGATAAGAATGCAAAGTGCCGTATCTCGGGAGCTATTCATCATAGAGACCTGCGGTAAAAAAAGTTTTGACTAAAGTGACCAAGATCATGGAAAATATTTTCAGATTTCCAAGATGCCCACTAGGGGGCGTATCCGCCATGTTCAACTTGTAAAGTGATTTTAACTAGTAAATGTACCAAAAAAATATATGGTTTTTAAAGCTAAGCTTAATTTGAGAATTTTCGTTTAGAACAACTTATTGACGTATCTGTTGAAATAAAGTGGGGGGGTGATTCAATGTTATTTTAAATAAACAGCTGTAACTTCTTAACGAATGAACGGATTTTAGCAAGCTTAGTCTTGTTGGAAAAATAGTTTATTGCTCCATCAAATCCATCTTACTCGTAATATGTGTTTTTTTTTAGTGATGCCACTAGAGTGCGTTTCTCTATATAATTACATAAAATTGCTAAATTCTCTTGAAATTAAATGCAATAATATGACTTTTTTATCATAAAAATGTTGTGAAATGATACTCAAATAGGCTAGTGAAAACTACATCTCAATATCTTATTCCGAGACAAAAATATCGATGAATGAAAATTTTGTTATAATACAATTTTCAAGAGACGCTATTAATCCGATATTTAGTTTTATTTATCTGTCTTTTTTTGAGATTTAGTCATAATATTTCATAATTTTATAATTTTTAATCATGTTATTTCTGGTTGTTGGGGAATTTGGTAAACAATATCTTTTAATCGAACAGTGAACTATCTCAGAGCGCAAGGGTTGTAGCGCAACAAGAGCACTGTATAGATGTGTATTATCACCGCCCACCATTATGTGCCCTAACTGTCACCAACTGTCACGTCAGTGGTATAGGTTATACACATGATACAAAGATATGATATTGCGCATTCTGGGCGGAGCCTAAATCTACGCGTTGACGTCATGTGGTTAGCTTGTTCGTACGAAGTAGCTCAACTCTCATTTGATTTGTTTGTCGGTCTGAGGTTGTGCTTCTGTTTATTGCTTTATTATATTTAAATAATTATCAAAATGCGTTGTGCCATAGCTGGATGCCACACAGACTATCAGTCTCCACCACAGACATATAAACAAGGGAGACAGAACTGTCTACATTTTGCTGCGATCACACATCTTTTTCAACAAAAAGCAGTGTTGGCGGACTTACGCGGTCTGCCCTAGATTTACCGATTGAGTTCGGAACGAAAGCAAAATTATTGTTTTAAAATAAGCGCGTTTAAGTGATACTCAAGTAAAACTATTATATTTAATAAATGTTTACGTTTCTTTATTAAAATACGTTTCTTTAATCCCCAAAATTATGTATATTTTCATAATCAAATTAAATTGTAAGATACTGGGTAAATAATTGTGGCCACGCTGGCCGGTTGTATTTACTCATAATTTACTATGACAAACGTCATTGTTTTAAATTCATTCATCGTTAGATTTACAGCGTTGACTTGCGGTCTTTGTGCCATCTTGTGATTCTCTTCGATTTTGAGTATATTTATAGAAATAAAACTTTTATTTATCTATATTTGCTCTACACTATGGTTCTCCAGTGCGTGGTGTGCAAGTAAAATGGATATTCCAACCGCGTAAGTCAGATCATATGCATATGAACAGTGGTGTAGTTACAAAGAAGTTAAAGGGCCTCCAAGACGTTTAATAAATTTTGCACAATATTTATATTGTTAGTCACGCAAGTCATAGTAGCTTTATTATCTTGCTGAATTTGAATATGTACTTAGAAACTTATAAATGCCCAGATTCGCAATCATTGCATCAAATAAATTCAAACCTGCAGAAACTTTCTGCAATAATATAATTATTGCGTTATTTCATCAACGTCATTCCTAAAAGCTCAATATAGTTGTGTAATGCTAATATTGTATTACTGCACGTTTAGGGGACTTCAAATTATTATTAAACGACCTTGTGTAATTAGGGGTGAGTTAAAATAATATATATAATACTTTTTGTTAATTATTGTAGCTTTCCTGTAAATGCAGAACGCAGAGCGAGGTGGATTTCGATCTTAGAGTTGGGTAACCAGCATCTAATAAAGTCTGCCCAAATTTGCTCAGATCACTTTGATCAAAGTGATATAATTACTACTGAGATAACCGGGCGAAGACAAATAAGGCCAACTGCTGAGCCCCAATTTAATACCACCGTTTTTACTTAGCCCTTGTCTTTCAGGTAAAAAACACTCCTTACCTGGTGTATATTTTAATGAAAGTATTTATTTTTTAGTTCCGACTCAACCGTCAGTGAGTTATCATATATAAAATCTCATGGGTAAGTTAATTTTACATTGTTGTATATGGTAAACTCAACAATTTAAAATAAACAATTATTTTTGCAAGATATTGAATACATTTGTAGGAAAAGTATATAAAGTATTAAAATACTGGTCCAATTCTAGAAACGGCTCATTACTACAACCAGGTGCAATTAAATTTGATTAGATTTTATACATGTATGTTTTGTTCTTATAGACGTTTTCATATCTGAAATTTTCTGATCCGCCTAAAATCCCCGTTGAACAGAATACTGCTGGACCCTCAAATTTGTAAGTATAAAGATATTTTATTCTTACAAGCAATACAGTTGATCAAAACATCTACAGAATTTTACGTCAAACCGATATTGCCGTGTCCTTAAAATCAGGTATTATCGAATTTTTCCCAAGGGAAGCTTATAGTATCGCTAACATTTTTGGTAATTATTTAGGTTACTAAACGAACCTTGAATTTTTATAGCTTCTACTAAAATTGCCTATCCGAATCTTATTTGCAGCGCGTAGTACCTACTTCTATATTTTGTTTTCACTTACTTTGTTAAGTTCCACTTGATCAAACGAGTTATAAATTATATAGGTATATATAATATACACACCATCGTTCGTGATCGAATACTTAAAATTTGTTCTTAATTCCACTAGATTTGTAAAATCTGCTTCCAATGTCTTTACCAAGTTCAAATTTGTAGGTGGTCCATCAAATGTCAAAGAAGTTACAATTATGCCAGCATTGAACTGTAAGCATTTTCTGACTAATGTGACTGTTCACAAAACATAAAGTACCAACAATAATTTATGGTCTCTATATCATAGAATCTATTATTTTTGTTAAGAAAAACCCCGATTTGTTTGAAAATAGCACAGGTATACATGGTTAAAAACAAGATTTAAAGACTAATATAATATAATTTAGCTACATAAAAAATGCTGATTTTTCCATCAAGAAAATTTTGAAATAAACTTTCTTGCAATTCAAACTGCCATTGGAACAGTTAAAAGCAAAATTAAAGAAATTTCTTCTGAACAAAGCATATTATTGAACACAAGAGTTCCTAGAGTTAGGCAGTAAAATGTTTTTCTTTCTAGATATTGCAATTATCCTAGTTTAATGCAAACAAATGTTGTTGTACGTATATTTTTTTGGCATATTCTACCTTATTCAGGAGATTATATCTGGAACAATAAAATATTATCTATCTATCTATCCTCAGCAAGTTCTAAGAATGAAGCCTGTAAGAAATATGTTTGGGTGCCTAAATCTACTATCATGTATATGTCTAACATCCATACATTTATGTAGTTTGTGATTCATTGTTTCAACTAAACTGTTTAATAATATGATAATCTATAGTTTGAAGTTGCTTAAGAATAGGCTAAAGATATGCATATTTATTGATTCCTTGTTTTATAGAAATATACATAACATGTTGAATTAGTTTCTCTACAAATGTACGTAGATTTATGAATAAAATGCTAAATATTTTTTCTATTTTTTATTAACCCCTAAAAACTGCACGCCAATGGCAAAGATGATTTCAACAGTAGACGCTAGGGTAACAGTGTTGTCGTTTTTTAAAGCGATCTCTTTCTAACTCGTTTATGTTTGGAAAAGATGTCTGATTGTAAACAAACGAAATTTATGAATGGAAAGTTCTGTCTCCCTTGTTTATATGTCTGTGGTCTTCACCGCAGATTCAATGTATTCTCGGTTTCCAAAGGACGAAAATGTTAGCAAACAATGGGAAAATGCTTATAAACGGGCAGATAAGGTCAACATAAAAAATGCGCGAATTTGCTCCAAACATTTTGATGAGGATTGCTACGAAAGGAACTTGAAATTTGAACTATTGGCTTATTTATGTAGAAATCGTGGATTTCTGAAACCTGAAAAATAATTAAAACTAACTCTATCGTTATGTAAATCAGAAGTTGGTAAAAACGAGTACAGTTATTTGCCAATAAATATTATTTAATTTTGTCCACTGCCCAGTTTCAAGATCGAACCTCTCGCATGACTTTAAATAATAGTCTCCTTTCTTCCCACCTGTGGGAATATTGTCTAGAATGGTAGCAGCCGGCTGCAGCCGCATCTTCTCTACCTTCCAAAAAGTGTTGCTGCACTCCGACCACTTCTCATTTGCCACATCGAACACGTTCAGACTAAATCCATCTCAGAGAGAACATACAATATTGTGTCTTCTCTCTGGTCAGATAGTGTTCTCTGCTCTATTCCTCCTTTCTTTAATACTACGACACTAAGGGAGATTGTGACTTTGCAGCCGTTTTTAGAATTCAAGCGGGAAATTTGAAAACAATTTTTGAATATATTTTTTTTATTTTCAAAATAGACTCGTAATTTTTTTGTATTTTCTTCATATATTTGAAAATCTAACTACGAAATAAAAATTGTTCAAAAAATTAGTCAAGTACCTATACAAAAAATTTACATATTGTCAATACAAGTGAAAATCATGAAATTTTTAAAGTTTAGAAAGTGAAGAAGGCATAAAAAACAGGCACAGGAATTACGTTGATTACTGCAAAAATTTATGATAGAATTACAACAAATAGTATCTGCTATATTAATATGAAATTCAATAAATGTCCGTATAAGTCTCTGAAAAGTAATCGCTTACTTATCAGAAAGTTGACAGGTAATCAATAAGTTGTCTCTGTAATCAGTAAACAATAATGTAACATAAACAGACATAACCTTTTGATTCACCCCATACTATTATGGACATCTTTCATTTCGATTACTACACAAGAGTACCATCAATGTTTACTGAGCGATTGGTAATCAGATAACTAGAAAAGAATATAGAATCGTTGCACTAATAACGCAATGGCTCGCAATGTTAGACCCTGCTGTAGTTTTTCTCATTTGTACTACTCTGATATATGCTTACCTCATTTTCTTCGAAAACTCTCCTCTGATTTTCAATATAATTCTAACACATATTAGAAACATGCCATAAATTAATCATTTGTATTTTTGAAGGAGATACATTCTACGAAATAGAAACTGATAACTAAAATAATTATAAAACACTTATATCAGAGCTTGCTATCTTTAATCTCGGAAGTCAGCCAATTCCCTTTTTGACCGTCGAACCCCGAATGGAGGAGGTATAAAATTCGACTGTGTGCTTTTTTCTGGTTTGTGCGCGCCTTTTATATAGTAATCGTACTCGGTTCATCCATGAGAGGAGGCTTGAGAAATGGTCCCATATTCATAAAAACGGAAATCCGAAATCTCCTTTCCTCCGAAAACCGTCCCCGAAGGGGGTGGGGGACAAATTTTCTCGAAAATCGAAAATCTGAGTTGGTATAATTAAAGATAGGACAATATCCAGAAACGTTTAAATTGAACATTTTTTCAAAAGAGTTACGGTTTCCGAGATAGAGGCATGTTAAACTCTCAAATACATATATGTATTTTTGCTATGTGTACTTAAAAACTATGAATCAAAACGTCAAAAAAATTCTTAATTTCTCGATTGGTCGAAAAGTCATTTTCCTTTAATATGTCAAAAATATTTCAAGACATAAAACTTGAGAAAATTCAATTCAGAAATGGGCGGAAAACTGCAGATAAAAATAAATGATCATTCAATTAATTCTTATTTATATGACTAGAAAATACATTTTGAATATTTCACCTTTTATGTAATGATAATTCATAGCTTCCAAATCCCAACAGTCTGTGTTTGTTTTTAATAAAGGTTCTCCTTGCACATTCTGAATAAGATTTCTCGGAGACATTAGAGGAAAACGAACTATCTCCATCAATGACACCAGATATTGTTTTCGTTTTTCTATATCATGCTTGATCCGAGCTATGACAGAATTGAAGACCTAAGATAAATAATAATTCATTTAAATTCTTCTCTCCTAGATATTGAATGTTTAAAATAAACTTTGATTCAATCACTCAAATAAGTAGCCATATTTAATCGATTCATAATATCGAGGAAGACTTACTTGCAGTTCATTGGGAACTACCAAAAGGAAATACAAATACTCTATACAAAATTTAAATTTAGCGTGATTTACCTCCAGAAAATGAGAACAGGCATGGAGAACATCAGTCAAAACAAATAACTCTGATGCACGTAGTAGATATCGGACCTTTACTTCAGTTATGAGCAGTTTGGACGTGTAGAAGTAATGGATCAGTGCCGTTAGAGCTTCATGATGCACTCCGTCCAATATTCGAAAACATCGAATAAAGGAATAAAATGACAAATGCCATCATGTCAATACTTTGTTGAACTATATTTTTAACAACATTAAAATAACTTCATTATTATGCGGCATCATATTTTCGGTGATTACATGCAGATCATATCAGTAGGTACATTGACTGTCTTTTAATCAAAATATATTTATAAAATGAAATTAATGCTTACTTCTGCATTCTCTCCATTATCTCGATCGAAGGATGAGTTTGAGACAATTTTATTGATATAAGTGGTTCCTTCACTATTTTTTTCAATAAACAAACATTTCCCATCTGGTAGATCAACGGATAAAGGTCTGAGGTCTGAAATATACAAATACCAAAATGAAGTCTCTGATAACAAAAATATTGCAACAAAATCAATTTACCTTATCTTGGAAGCATTCATGTGTAAGCCAAAAGTTACACCGGTAATAGATAACAGATGCTGTGATTATACGGAGCCCTAGACTGAGAGAAGTGGTTTTGATACTGATTTTCCAGATTAATGAGGTTATGTAACGTACGTGCAGTCAGAATTTAGTTAATAATTATTATAATTAATTATTAAGGATTTAGTTTAAGAAAGCGTCTTTCCAACATTTAAGAAAAATCGATATTACTTGATGAACTGAGTCAACGGACAACCATAGGCTAAACTAATACATAGATAAACTATTTATATACGGACTACGGACACCAATTGTAAATCAAATGTAGTGAAAACCTGAATCGATTGACATCAGTTCCTAACAATTAGCTGTGGTAGTAAGTCTCTGGTAGTAATAATTACAAAGAGAGAAAGCTCAACATCTGAAGATGAAGTCTAAAATTCACCTAACCTTAATCCAACCAAAGTTAGTAATAGTGAATTAGCATTCTTATTATTCTTATTTTCCAATTTTCCAATAGCAAGTGTCGATCGATATCGATTCAGCTTGTTGGATTCTTTGAATTTATCTATAGTACTGTATATCAACAATACAGGATAATATGAAGGTAAGTCAAAAATACAAAATAATGCACTAAAATCAACATCCGCAATCATAACATTGTATTTATTTTCAATTACGCATAATAAACCTAGTATCAGTAGACTCAGTGAGAAGAATACTATCGATTTCTGAAGCTAAAATAAACTGAGAAAGAAATACTTACATATTGCAACATAAACACAACAAACTACCTGAAACTACCGATCAGAGAAAACTTGGAGGTATGTTTTCTCTGGAGAAAACATACCTACCGAATACTACCGATCCACCACCACCACTTTCTACGGGATTCACACTCACAGCCGAGCAGCCAGAGAACACTACAACAGTATAAAGTATAATTCTTTATGTGCTACTGCTACGTCACTTCCTACCAGAGATAACATACAATAATTGTATGTTCTCTCTGTTTATTTATCTCCGTGATGTCGAAGGAGGTAGGTGTTCTCTGTGTCGAAGCGATCGAATCATAGATAAATTCCGTTGGATCGAATGATCAAATGCTTGTTACCAAATAACGGCCGTGTAGGGATGTAATCTTCATCTGTGGTTGTATTTTTTTAGTGAGAAGATGTTTTAAAATTTTAATTGCATCCATGTTGTCGCCTTCAAGAATTTCATATAATTAACAATGTTTATCGTTATTATCTCAAAAACAGGAACACGCAAATTAAATATTTCATATTTCTGAAAAATGTAATCAACACGCAACACACATTACATAATTTCGAATATCAAGAACATGAGGCCATAGTATAAAAACATATCATGCATGGAATGTAAAATAGCTGCGAAGGTGTGAAGAATAAGTTGAACTCAATAATAAGGCTGTTCGAGCAGTAGTTGGGGACGGTTTGATAACTGTTTAAAATGCGCATGTGCGGTATGAAACAGTTTGGGATTTTGTTTTGCTGGAACACCAAACTGCAGTTTGCAAACTACCTCTTCTACTTTCTTACAATTTCGTTGTCATAGAACAAATGACTATGCCGATAGATATGTTTTATGACCAAAGATAAGAGAGAACACCAATGAAAGACTGATGGACAAAACACAAACCAGGGTTTAGTTTAGGACTGTGGTAGTATTCTCTGAAAGGGATTTCTCCAACAACAGAGAACACTATACTCTAAGAAGACGAAGACGCTTCAACTGCGCCGTCTCATACTGAGTCCGGATTAGTTTGGAAATCGTCAAACTACTGCTCGAACATCTTACTAGTAGTTGGAATTAAATTATTCAATGTAAATTGAAGTGCGCAGGCGTCTGACGCTTTGGGACTGGTTTGAACCGCTGCTCGAACACCCTTACTATTTAGTGACAGTTGAACCTTGAAACAAAGGATATTTAAAGATCTTTAAAATTTAGGTTTTATGGCCTAAAATGAGTAGAAGTAGAAATGTAAAAAAGAATCAAGTAGTTCAAGTAGTAGTTTTCAATTCAATTTTGAATCAGTGTGTTACACTGTTACTGTGTCTTTCAATATGATCGACGTTGAAGATTTTTTTGATAAACTTGGTAAGAATTTTTATAAAAATTTTAAAAATGAAATATCTTTATGTCCCTGATTTTTCATAGAGAGAGAAATCAAAGAGTTGCGTAGTAGAAGAACTGTAAGTGACACCGCCGGCAATAACAATAACCCTGCTGAGGCAACGCATGATGGTGAATCCAAAAACCAAATATTTAAAACATTTGGAGAATTTATGAAGTCAAAAAAATTTGATAGAAAGCTGACACTGTCGGATCTAGAAGAATTTGTCCTTCATAAAATATGCCAAATATATTTTTTTGATAATCCTTTAATGAAGGAAGTTAATAAACTAAAACTTGAAGTTGCTAATCAAAAGAGAGAAATCGCTGAATTAATTCAACGTGTAAATAATATAGAAACGGAAAATTATAATCATAGTAACAATATAAAACTTGTGAATAATCTAGGGGCATTTCAAGTTAAGAGATGTATATCGTTTGAAAACGAAGATCATTTAAATAAGAAGAAAACAAATCAGTCAGCATAATAGAAAGCTGCAATAAAAATGTAAATAATGATCATTTATGTTATTCAATAGATTTTAAGATGAACTGTGCTCTCCTCTTATTTTAATCGATCAGTTTGACTCAGAGAAAAACACTTCATATATTTTATCTCATGACTTCCTCCAAGTTTCGCTACTCTAGTCGTAAACTTTAGTTCTTTAGTCTAAACTTCATAGATAAGAGATGTTGCGTTTATACTCTAAGCATATTCCTTGCATAGAAAGCATGCTCTTACAAGTTGTTTTAATATTTTTAATTGTAACTTATGTATAAGCTTCCCAACAGTTCATTAAGATTCAATCAAAACTTGTTTTACATTATGTTCACTATATAAAGTATGCATTACATCTTTGTAAGTTTATGGGTGTAGTTCAATAGACTTTTGTAAACATATTACCGAGTATCGAGAAAAATCAGCAGAATGTTGGATTATAAACATAAATGGTTGTCAATGTCTGTTTTGTCAGAGTTTTCGTGGTCGCAAAAGTGTCTCTAACAAGTCTTCACGACTAGTTATTACTTATATAGCCAAAGAAAACACTACCTCCAATCACATAGTTCTCAATGTAGCCAGGACCAATGGCTGTTTAATAGCCATTGTAGTTTATGGGTTAGCGTTAATTTTGTGTGATGATTTCAAGATACAAAACACTACAATTAATGTGTTTATAATAATAATAATAACATGCTTTTATTCATCACATTCAGTGGTTTACAATTTTAAAGGTTAACAAGTATGATGAATGGGCGGAGTTCAGCTATTAGAGCTACTTTGAAACCCAACCTGGGACGTACACTAATCTATAAAATCTGTTACCAGTCACATACCTATTAAATACATAAGTATATATAAACCTTCAAATATAATTTATGTATGTATACATTAAAACAAGTTAATATATTGGGTTAGATACAAGAATACAAGTATAGATATAAACTAGTAAATTTTTATTTCTTATATATAAGTGACAAAATGTTTTAATAATGAAAGTTTTAGTACGTAGACGTCATTATACATGTACCAAAAATCAATGCAAGAGTCATCAGAATAGTAAACACATCATTACCTTGTTCCGAGGACGACTTTGAAATGTTTTTTTAAAATTTCTCAAGCTGAAGTCTTTGAGTTCATGTGGTAGGCATTGTTTAGTGGTATTTATTGCGCGAATCATTCTTTCGTGACAAGAAAAACATTTTCTCATTTGATTCATTTTCAACCAACCTGAGTCCTTAAATGAATAATGAAGTTTCCTTTTTTTATCGATTGATTATAAAAATTTAAGCGAAATAAAACAAAAATGTTAAAGAATCAATTCAAATTTATCTCTGAAAATTAAATAGTTATGGGACTTTGAAAAGATGCAGCGCGTTATTCGCCGAGTTCGTACAGATTTATTAATTGTGTAGTCACTTATGCCGTTCAAGTCGTATTTTAGTTATTACATATTATTATATTGTATTGTCCCCATGTCAAAGCACGACAGTTAAACATCCCAATGAATTGTTTTTTCGTTTACCAAATAATATAATAACAAGGAAAAAGTGGTGCAAACTAATGAAGCGTGATTTAATTTGATTGATAACACTTTCCACCTTTCCTTCGTTTTCATCCCAAAACCAACGTGCAATGATAAAATGTTTACTTTTCACTTTATGTTCGGGTGCGATTCTGTATTTAACTGTGCATTTAGAGCCCTCACAAAATAAACAAATAAAATAAAAAAGAAAAGAACGACTTTACTTAAACACAAACGGAGCAAGAGCCCTGACGCGACTGTAATCAGACTCAGTCCTGTTGTTGTACTGTATTGGGGACGGAATCCAGATTGAACATCTGTCATAAAATTAGTCATACTTATATATGTCGTTACCTCTTCTTTAATTATCATTTCGAACGCTTTCGAGAGAGTTGGAAGAATGCAGATTGGTCTTAAAGCACACAATTCAGTTGGATTATTGCGTTTTGCTAAAGGTCTAACTTAGGCATGTTTCTATTAGATATAATAGAGAAGTTAAAAATTATATGTAATTTGCTCCAATATCTGAGGTACAATCAAATATAGCATACTTAAAGAGATTCTATCAGACCCTAAAGCATGGCTTTTGATTCTATTGAGGTATTTTGAAACAGTTTCCGAACCCACGACACTAAATTTGAAACAAGGATGAAATATTCATTTGGTGGGTTCAAGTTTTTTAGTTGCGGAGGAATTTCAGGTATATTTTTATCACGAAATACTTCAAGTGATCTCAGGGTATTTCAAGTATTTTTGAAGTTGAATGTTGAGATCGCCGAATATGACAAATATTTTCAGGAAGATAACTAATTTAACGAAACCAATCAAAACCACGGTCACAGCTTACAAGCCTGTGCCTCTGTTATATCACAGTATAAACAAACATATCAAAACTGAACGAACTTATACAAATGACATTTGATTAACAACACGCTTGTGGTGTTTCTATCCATAGAAAAAATAAATACTGAATTTTATCTCGAAATCATCATTCATCATTAATAATGGTCTTTTCCACAGTAATGTCTGATTACCAAATTACCCAACTAAGAACCTGACAAATTGTGGGTAGTGGTGAGTCTAATGAGGGAAGAGACGGTCTACTCAATTTATACAATAATACATTTTTGATCCCTAACAATTCATTGGTCGACATTTTCCAGCGACTGCGTCTTAGATGGCGCTCACATCAATGATTTAAAAATGGCAGGAATATTCAAAATATCGTGTCATTTAATAATAATTGATGATAAGAAGATGCGTTCACAAAAATTGCTGTAATACATTCTACGGTATTACAGCAATTTTCGCCTTGAATAAAACTATAATTAGAATAATGAAAGTTTTATTAATACAATAAATCCAAATTACAAAAAACAAATCATTCGCGAAGAACTTCATATATCAAATAAAAATTACGTACAATTACAAAAATTGGGTGCTTCCCATACAAATGCACATTAATTTACATTTACCATTCTAACTTATGAATATCTATACATTCATAATGGAATACCAAGGCTTCTTCAGAATTGTATCGTCCTATTTTGGTGGATAGTGGGTTTATTCTACGGTCGTATGTTCGATCCAAAACTTGCTAAGATCTGCAAAGGATACCTTCTCGTTCATCATCCATTTTGTGCTCTAATTTTCCGAGTTTCTACGTAAATCTGTGAATATATATGAGTGTACCTGTGTCAACAATGATTTTGTTGCCATCTCTGTTGAAATTGGTGTCCTCTTTGGCAAATTCGCCTCGTTTGTGAGCATTGTGTTTCAGACTGTTTGTAATGTTTGTCTTTTATATTCCCCAGCCAAGATTTCATCTTCAATGACCATGTCTCATGTTTCACAGACATGTTCGATGCCTTATAAAGATGGATAATTTCGGTTGGCAGAGTTTCTACATATCACTAAATCTTGTTCTCGCTATTTCGATATCTCTGCTATTCTCTTTTAAGTGGTCCAGTTGCATATTTACATCCTTACCTATACAACAACTTCTATAAATGCTTTGGACTTTGGATAGAATTACAGTTGTTGGAAATGTTCTTCTGAAGTTGTACTAAAAACAAGTATTCTAGTTATTGAGTTGTTTATCTCCAATTCCAATGTGATACTTACTTGAGTTAAGGGGTTAATAAAGTAATGTATGTGATGTCGGTAGATTGTAGATACTGATTCCGCCAGGGCAGGGACTACCATGTCATCTGCGTACCTAATTCTAATTGAAATACTTGCAGTTCTCTATCATCTACATCTAGATTGTTATTTACCTGAAGATAAATTTGATTTAATCATTTGCATATAAATATATTTTCAGTTATTCTTGTATACACATAATAATAAGCAATATAATAATGCAAATACTCACCAGATTAACTTGATGTTGATTTACAGTTGTATTCTTATGATGAACATAATTTAAAAATATTTAAAAATAATTTAAAAAAGTTTTCCGTTCAAAAAATCTATTAGGGTGAAAATTGCTCGAGAGAACTGATGAAAACTTAGTGTTACATACACACATTCAAACAACCCGTTATTTACAAGATTTATACGATATTTTTTTCTTTTCACCAATAAAAGAAAAAATTCGTATTATCTATGTCTTTTGGAACTGAAAAAAAAAGTTATCATTAGAAAACTCACCAAAACCAAAGAAGCTCATTACAGAATATTCAACAACCATAAAACAAATTTTATGTACAGTTATTTTGAGAATCTTACGTCGCTTAATGTTTTTTTTTTCTATTTTGGACTATAGAAAACTGTATATGAATGGAAACAATTAAAGTATTTTGATTTATTTTTTATGTCTGTCAATTTCAAATTCACGCAATTCAATATATATCGGTGATAGATAATATCGAGCCTACCATTCTCCAATATGAAATACTCTTGGTGCTCTAGCTACCATCACATGTAGTTTTTGCTTCAAACAATTCTGTAAAATATGCTGAAGAGACCCATCCCAATTAAAATCATCGTATTTACAAAAATAAGCGACACATTCCACTATCTGCGACCATTTATTACGATTAAATGCCATACCCATATTGTGTTTGATATTTATCCATGCTGATATTTCTATCTACAAATAATACATGTGCTTTTATCATCCATTTTTTGTTACTAAGAATTAATTTATTAGTAACGCGAAAATAGAATTTTGTAGTAAAATATATGAGATATGAGTCTGATGGGGGTATTCCTCATGTTCCGAGAGTCATCCCAAATCCGCCATATTTATTGTCATATTGTGTCATGTGCAGAGAACACGAACACTCTTGTGACTCTTGTGCAGAGAACACTACATCCAAGATAATGGTAAAACCCAACATTTCTCTCTCTCTTAAAACATCTCTACAAGTAAACAATATAATCGAAGACACATTGAAAAAGGTTATAAACAATATCCCACTTTATAGTTCAAAAAAAATATCAATAATTAAAAATATAAATTTAATCATTTCTGCTTCTGATACGTATTATGAGAGAGTGAATGAAAAGCATGAGTATAAAAAGATTAGTTGATGATATACACAAAAATCGTAGCAAAAATATATTCTAATTTGAATTGGAAAGCGGGATAAAACAAATATGGCGGACTTCGGATGAGGTGCGTCAACTGAACGAAAACGCGTCCATCAATGTAACATACCTGGAGCGCTATTCTGTACACGTTTCCGATAGCCGTCGGTATCGGTATGTTATCGACAAACATCGGTTGCGCTGCCGACGGGATCATAACGACGCTATTCTGTATGCCACTGTTACCGACGCTCGGAAACGCAACCGATAACTCTCGGTAGACGAGTGACTTTACTTAAAAGTCACTCGTTTCGGTACGTTCTGCCAATGAGCGTTGAGGCGAGCTGTGAACGTCAACCAAAACGTCAACTTTTGCGATTTCAAATTGGAGGTAGTGTTCTCCGTTTTTAAACAAATACCTTAGCGTTCACGACGACGAGGAAAAGTGCTGTGCTTTTGTGTTGATTACTTAAGAAGATGTCTGCAAGAAATAGTTGGTAAGAGCATATCTTTTACGAGAGCTTAGTCTTTTTTTAAGTAGGTATCGGTTATATTTTTTCGTTCTTTTAGCAAATCCCAGCGTTATAATCTTGCGCAGAGGGATCATCTGATCCAATACATGGAAAACCACTCAATGTTTGCTGCTGGGAAATTTTCTGGAAAAGAGGGGAAGGACTTGCTGCGTCATAGGTGGGATGCTCTTGCTCAGGAATTAAATTCAATTAGCGGTGGAGCACAAAAAGATAGCAGCCAGTGGCAGACTGTGAGTATCTTCATTGCCTCAGATTTTTGGCGTGCCCTAGATTTTGGATTATCAATGTACATTCTGTTTCAAAAGAAACCTAGAGTAGTATTATATTTTTCAGGTGTGGCGTGACCTGAAACACAAAGTGTCGAAAAGGGTATCAGCAATAAGAACTGAACAGCAGCGGTCGACTGGTAACACAGAGAGAAAACATCCTCCTCTGACTACTTATGAATTGAGGATTGCGGGGGTAATAGGGCCTGAGTATGTTCAGGGATCATCTTTTTGCCCTGATTCAATACCAGAGACTGAGGTAAGGAAAACTTTACCAATACGTACACCATTACATCGCGAGACAGTAATTATTTTATACAAATGTTTTCAATTCAATTTTCTTCTTCAGGTGCAACTTGAAAGATTGGAGAATGGGGATGAGTCAGTTCTGGATGAGGAGCCACTGGTTTTGACGGTTCCTCTTGGTGACCCTCAAGTTCATGACGACATAAAGGACTTTAATGAAAATCTATATGGTAGGGTTTATTTTTCAAACTGTCACCAACCTACCTTAACAAGACAAAATAACAATAATTTTTTTCTTTCCATAACAGTATTAGAGGATAACATAAAGGAGGTGAGCAATAATGAGGCCGATATAACGCTAACTGATGGATCAGGCTCATCAAATACAGTAACTCCGTTAAATAAAGAGTTCACTCCGAGCTTAAAAAAGAAAATGGTCAAAAGTATGTACTGGTCTGTAAAGAAATGTAATTGTTGAAAAATAATTTATATTTCTTAGGAATCAGGAAGCCAAGTAGAGTTCGAATAGGGACCCAGTTGCAGGATGCCAGAACAAGTTTCCAAGAGTTATGCGCCTCTAATACCAAGGCCATGGAGGTAAAAGTTCAGCAATTCAACATTCATTCTTTGAAATATCTTTATATAGAAATAATTATATAACCATGTTGCTATTGTACTGTTAGATTAAGCATTATTTTGCAAAGGAAACGCTAAGAACTGGTTTTGTAGATGTTGGCTCAGGCTACAATGAAGCAGGCGGAAGCTGCATCAGTACAGGCGCGGGCATCTCTGCTTCATGCAGAAAATGAATGTGAACGAGTTAGAGTTTTCAGTAAACTCACAGACTTATTGGAAAGAGCACTTGAGAAGTTCAATTAGCAGAGTTTGGAAAAGGATTTTTTAATAAAAAATGTATATGAAAATTTATTCAATTTATTTAGTTAATAAACGGTACCTATATACCTAATTGCATAGTGCTCCAATAATCAAAAAAATGGCAATGATTAGTTTTGTTCTCCACCTCTACCATATCTTCTGGCAATAAATCTTTCCTGTATTCGAACAGCCAATGCCCGACCGTGGCGACCCATTTCATCCTCCACATTAGGAGGATGAGCAGCACGATGAGCTAATACTTCAGCCTCCTCCACTTCAATTTCGTCTATTCTATGCTCTCGTCTCATGTTGTGCAAAACAGCACAAGCATTGACAATTTTACCCGCCAGCCCCGGTTCATACATCAGTTTTCTCTGACTGGATAGGCATCTGAATTCCGCTTTCAGAACCCCAAAAAGCCGTTCAATAATGGATCTTGCAGAGCAAAGGTCATCATTATACTGGGCACGGGAAGTTCCAGGTCGCTCATTCTTCAATGGCGTCATTAGCCATGGTTCTAAGGGATATCCGTCATCTCCTATTTGCAAAGAAAAAAGCTTTTTTGATGAAAATTTAATTGACTGATAACACAAAAGCTATGCAGGTTGTTACAAATCCGAAGCGCACTATTAGGATCTCGGGAACAGTAAAAGAGACAAGGTTGGAGAGAAAAATGCGCAATTTAGTACTAAAATGCAATTTCTCGAAATTTAGTAATTTTCTCGACGGTATATTAGTACAAAATTGCACAACTTTTCTATAATTTAACCGACCACATACCAATCAACCATGTGTTCCGTTCTCCACGGTCATAGTTGCGCTCCATAACACGTTTTGCTGCTGAGCTTGCCCATATAAAGGCATCATTTCTGGCTCCAGGGTATCTGGCATTGATATTTAATATTCTCAAATTAGGATCACAAATCTATCAAGATAACAAATTATTTATTAGGTATACAGTATTCGTCAGAAATATGGACACAAATGGGAAAAATTCTCATACTTAGTGCATTTCAAAGAGAAAATTATTCTTGATAAATGATTAAAAAAAATATTATGAAATATTGTTAGAAACTTACAGCTTGTACATTGAGAGTGTGATCACCCCAATGATTGACATAAGCTTCCTCATGCTGCCTTGGAGCTAAAATATGCACATAAGTGCAGTCTATCGCACCTATTGCCCCTTCGAAAGGTTGAGGTGCTCTTAAAAATGTTTGCCGTGCAGCATGCCGTTGATCGGGGGTAATAGGAAACTGCACCCACCGATACAGAAATCTTTCATTGATAGCATTACTGACATATCTCACACATCTACTGACAGTTGGCTGGCTTAGTGCCAGCTCATATTGCCCCCCTACCGCAGCCTGATAGCATCCTGTGGCATAGAATCTTAAAGCTGTGAGAACCTGCGGAAAGAAGAAAAAATTAGAATTTACACTCTAGATTATATTAATTTTTCAATTAATTTCCACTTCAAATACAAACCTGAAGTTCAACTGAAATCCCAGATGATCGACGTTTCTCCAATATTGGCTCCAGTTCCTCGACAACCTCCATCGCCAAATCAGGAGTTAGGCGAAACAAGTCAATGAACACATCATCATTCAACTCAAAAGGATTGTTTTCCTCTCTCCATGCCCTTCTTTCGACCCTACACTCCTGCATTTCAGCTTGATGCTGAAGATACATCAAGTCCACAGCCAGATAACCAAGATCAGCAGCCATCTGTTAAGAATTCATTAAAATAGGTATTATCGTTCAATAGCGTAATTCAGAGAATGATTTCTTCTGAACACTTTTTCACATTTATATATTTATGATAAATATGAAGAGTAAACTACTATTATAAAATGATTTAAACATTTTTTAAATGAGATATTCATTTGTGTGCGAATTAGAAAGGGTTTTGAACAATAATGTGATAAACCATTGTTCACTCTAATTCCTAATCTCTTTAAGAATAAATAAAAATATTGCAATATTTTGACTAACAATTTTTACCTACCTCATAAAACACTAGTCACTACACTGTGAAATCACTCTTCAAATAGTACAATAAACAAAATTCACAGAAATAATCCGCAATTCAAACCAAAATAAAACGTCAACAAAGAATGACAATTCCAATAAACATCGGTATCGGTTACCGTGGGGTTCACGAAGGCACGGTAGAGATACCGACCCTCGTCGACTTGGATTACCGATATCGGTCGGTAACAAAGCATACAGAATGCCGCACAGTCCGAGTTAACGACGGCTGTCGGTAAGTAACACTTACCGATACCGACGGCTATCGGAGACGTGTACAGAATAGCGCTCCAGGTCTTATTGTACCATGTGCTCGAACACCAACTGCAATTTGCAAACTACCCCTTCCAATTTCTTACAATTTCATCGTCATAGAGCAAATGATTATGCCGATTGATATGTCTTATGACCAAGGATAAGAGAGAACAATGAAAGACTCATGGACAAAACACAAAACCAGTGTTTAGTTTAGGACTGAGGCAGTGTTCTCTGAAACGGATTAGTCCAACAACAACAACTCTAAGAAGAAGAAGAAGTTTCAATTGCGCCTGTCTCAAACTGAGACCGAACTAGTTTGGAAATCGTCAAACTGCTGCTCGAACATCTTACTAGTAGTTGGGAATCAATTGTTTCATCGTAAATTGAAGTGCGCAGGCGTCTGACGGTTTGGGACTGGTTTGAACCGCTGCTCGAACACCCTTATGGTGAACTCAAATTTTTCTGTTGTCTGTGGTACGTGACATGATACTATGATACAAAGATATTATGCAAAATAACCGTCTCAATTTCGTCCAGTTGGCGCATTGACGTCAAGGAGGTCAGAAGGTATAGAGGTAGCATTGGTTTAGAGTGCATTGCGTGGTAGTGAAGCCACCTGGCGTATAGGTAACCCGCGAAGTATGTACATTGCTCATAGCAGTGAAAAATGAGATGATTTGCTTTATTCTTTCGCTGATTTATAAGTAATAAGTCCATTCGTCAGGCCATGGTAAAAGTGCTGAGAAGACCTAAGCAAGACAATATACGCCAGTGCATTTGTCCAATAAGGTATTGCAATAATTTTCAAATTCCACTATTTTTGAAACCCTCAATGGCCACGTTTTCGATTAACATCCCTTAGATAATCATTTATTTTCGTTAATAAAGATAATTGCGGCCAAATATGTAGATATAAGATTTCATTTTATTGCAATAAATGTTATAGATATATCTGAAATTAGGAGGCAGTTTTAAAATAAGTTAATTTTGTTTAAAGGACATTAATGTGTTGTTTATTTTGTAAAATCATCTGAGTTTCTTTTTTTGCGGATTTAGGTAGTAATTAATTTTATAAGTATCGTATATAAAATTTATATTATAAGATTGTAGGTGGTACTCTAAACGATAATACAATAAACGCTGTGACTTCTTTTTGTCATGTCTCTTCCTTATAGCAAGCAAAAAAGCAGAACATCAGCAAAACTGATGATTTTCTTGCAAGTTCCCTTTGTTAACGTCCGCACCAGTCTTCATACTTGACGGGTTGCCTAAATTCCGCGCGGCTTCACTTTATAACTTAAGTACTCCCTCCGTATTTTCTATCCTACTTGATTGACGTCATGCGGTTAGTAGAATTTGAAATTAACGGGACAAGATATGGCTATTTGCGCTTTCAAGTTGCTTTTAGTAGAAATAAGGACTTTTTAAATGAACTAATTTATATAATATGAATAGTGTACACATTATGATAACTTTTTCTACAGTTATAGTACGTATCTAACAAAGTAATATGGCGATGATGTGAACCTATATTTCAACATGTTAATAAAATTTGCCAAAAAAATTATACGATATGAAAAATTATGTTAATTGTGAACAAATCATTCTTAGTATTAAATATTCTATTTAGGAAAAAAAGCAATTGATGAAGACGGTCCAGCAGACGATGTTTGTCGTTTGATCAACTGCTCTTCTATATTTGAAGTTGTTTTTCTATAACCACAGTCCTCAGTTAATATTTATAAATTTAATCTAATCTGATGAGATGACAACAAGCCGACGCAAGCAAACCAATTGAAAATTGCGCGTGCGCGTTATTGTGGAGACTGTCAGAAAGTTGAACTTGAATGAACTTCTTGGGTATTTGGAGATTCGGCGATTTTGACGTTTCTCGCTATGGTCACGTGAACATTTCAGCCAATGACGTGAATCTCCAAATACCAGAATCCCCAATGCAAAAAAGGAAGCCTAAGGGTGGATTTTCATGGATCCGTCATCCGTCGATCCGATATAGCTCAATGTATCCGATGACGGAAGAAGTTAAAATTTAACTTTTGTCCGATATCGGATTCTCTTTAACCTCACTTTTCTGACAGTTGCCTGTTGCTTGAATTTCAAGTTTTTTTGTTTATTATAAAGTTATAAATACGAAATGACGAAAAACAAATAATATTAAACTTTTATACATTTTGCTTATAATCAGAAAGTAAAAAGATTGTGGATCAGAAACATTTTTAAATGCAGAAAAGGACAGGGCGCTTATCATAATTTATTAAATGAACTGAGACTAGCTGATATTGAAAAGTATTTTAATTATCTGAGGATGTCCAGTGAATATTTTGATAATTCACTGAAGTTAGTGGGACCCATAGGTAAGAGATGTTGCGTTTTGGTGGGACCTAGGGAAGACAAGACCATCGTGGTAAACAAAATTGCACCCAAGCCACAAAAACAAACTAGTGTTTGCTTTCTGACCATAGCAACAGAGACTCTGATAGCAAGTAGCAATCTGATTTTTTTTTCGTAATGAAATCAATGTTGCCAGATTGAAACATTACAAAAGGTGAATAGGTCAAATGTTCTTGTATAAGACAGAAAAGGCGTGCAATATGACGAAAATATATGTATAACCTAATAATACTTGGTTTTGTTTTAGTACATTTCTGTTTTTGCCAGAAAAGCATGAATTCTACAACTGTGAATAACCATCAATGGTTTCTTATACCGTATTTAATAAAACATCTAGCAACAATGTATATACATTCAGACTTGTCGTATTGTAGGATGCATGAGCATGTCAAAACGTCCGAAAATTTTAACCAATTAACCAATGAGAAGCTGAATTTTACAACCAATGGGAGCTCTGACGTATCGACGTACCGACGGATCCATGAAAATCCGGCCTAAGCCTATATATCTTCTATTAGTGAAAGGTTTTCGTAATGTTACACTGAAAAAGACAAAATAATATTAAGTCTATTGATGCTGGTAATTTTGAAGTTGTGTCTACAACAACAAACTACAACAGCCATTATTTATCATTATTTCTTAACGCTTTATCATAAAAATGTTATGTGGTCTGTTCCATGCATTTGAACTGGAAGCTGTCAAGAGAGTAAATAATCTGCATTTAGGGAAGGAAAATAATCATCCCCTCAGATTTAGTATAAATGCCTTTAATTTACCAGGGTGAAATTTTCTAACATGTTGGGTTAAATTCGAATATATGGTAATAATAATATAATACACAATACTAGATTATTAGTTAACAATCAAGATGCGATAGAATGGTGGTACTGGAAAGACTATAGCAAAGAAGATAGATACTACATATAAGTGTACATCGTATAGTAAATTTGAGGCGAAAACCGAGTGAGCTTCGTTAACCAAGTGACGAGGGCGCTACCGTCAAAAATGAGTATTTTGTACAATAATTCAACATTCGGCTATCAGGCGACCAGAAACGGCTATAGGTACTTAAGTGTTCTAGCAGGCAGCGGGCTGGTGATTGCCGTTGAGAGACTCTAGGAACACATAAGTACCTATAGCCATTTTTGGTCACCTGATAGTCGAATGTTGAATTATTCTACAAAATACTCATTTTCGACGGTAGCGCCTTAGTCACCTGGTTAACGAAGCTCGCTCGGTTTTCGCCTCAAATTTACAAAACGATGTACAGGGTGGCCAGATAAGAATGCAAAGTGCCGTATCTCGGGAGCTATTCATCATAGAGACCTGCGGTAAAAAAGTTTTGACTAAAGTGACCAAGAGAAGATCATGGAAAATATTTTCAGATTTCCAAGATGCCCACCAGGCGGCGTATCCGCCATGTTCAACTTGTAAAGTGATTTTAACTAGTAAATGTACCAAAAAAATATATGGTTTTTAAAGCTAAGCTTAATTTGAGAATTTTCGTTTAGAACAACTAATTGACGTATCTGTTGAAATAAAGTGGTGGGGGTGATTCAATGTTATTTTAAATAAACAGCTGTAACTTCTTAACGAATGAACGGATTTTAGCAAGCTTAGTCTTGTTGGAAAAATAGTTTATTGCTCCATCAAATCCATCTTACTCGTAATATGTGTATTTCTTAGTGATGCCACTAGAGTGCGTTTCTCTATATAATTACATAAAATTGCTAAATTCTCTTGAAATTAAATGCAATAATATGACATTTTTATCATAAAAATGTAGTGAAATGAGGCTAGTGAAAACTACATCTCAATATCTTATTCCGAGACAAAAATATCGATGAATGAAAATTTTGTTATAATACAATTTTCGAGAGACGCTATTAATCCGATATTTAGTTTTATTTATCTGTCTTTTTTGAGATTTAGTCATAAAATTTCATAATTTTATAATTTTTAATCATGTTATCTCTGGTTGTTGGGGAATTTGGTAAACAATATCTTTTAATCGAACTGTGAACTATCTCAGAGCGCAAGGGTTGTAACGCAACTAGAGCACTGTATAGATGTGTATTATCACCGCCCACCATTATGTGCCCTAACTGTCACCAACTGTCACGTCAGTGGTATAGGTTATACACACGATACAAAGATATGATATTGCGCATTCTGGGCGGAGCCTAAATCTACGCGTTGACGTCATGTGGTTAGCTTGTTCGTACGAAGTAGCTCAACTCTCATTTGATTTGTTTGTCGGTGTGAGGTTGTGCTTCTGTTTATTGCTTTATTATATTTAAATAATTATCAAAATGCGTTGTGCCATAGCTGGATGCCACACAGACTATCAGTCTTCACCGCAGATTTAATGTATTCTCGGTTTCCAAAGGACGAAAATGTTAGCAAACAATGGAAAAATGCTTATAAACGGGCAGATAAGGTCAACATAAAAAATGCGCGAATTTGCTCCTAACATTTTGATGAGGATTGCTACGAAAGGAACTTGAAATTTGAACTATTGGCTTATTTATGTAGAAATCGTGGATTTCTGAAACCTGAAAAATAATTAAAACTAACTCTACCGTTATGTAAATCAGAAGTTGGTAAAAACGAGTTATTTGCCAATATAAATTTTCATATGCTACCAAAGGAATTAAAAATATTAAAAATTAGTAAAAAAGAACTACACTAAAAAACGGTTATTATCAATCAAAAGTATAACTGTATGATTCTCAGTTAAGGATACTAAATATGTCATATATGTGTACTATGTACTATAATTCTAGATGTAAGTTATGTATATACTTTGCATTTTTTAGTATATAAATACACTAGGCTTGCGTACAGACTGCTAGAAGTATCTGCAAGAATTTTTATGTAAAAATCTCACACAAAAATTTGTACCCCCATACACCTAGTTCAATAAATTATTCGTTGATTTAAAGTTTGATAGAATTTCGCTGCTATAGAACAAATATAATTGGAATATATTTTTTTTATTTTCAAAATAGACTCGTAATTTTTTTGTATTTTTTTCATTTATTTGAATATCTAACTACGAAATAAAAATTGTTCAAAAAATTAGTCAAGTACCTATACAACAAATTTACACATTGTCAATACAAGTGAAAATCATGAAATTTTTAAAGTTTAGAAAGTGAAGAAGGCATAAAAACAGGCATAGGAATTACGTTGATTACTGCAAAAATTTATGATAGAATTACAACAAATAGTATCTGCTATATTAATATGAAATTCAATAAATGTCCGTATAAGTCTCTGAAAAGTAATCGCTTACTAATCAGAAAGTTGACTGGTAATCAATAAGTTGTCTCTGTAATCAGTAAACAATAATGTAACATAAACAGACATAACCTTTTGATTCACCCCATACTATTATGGACATTTTTCATTTCGTTTACTACACAAGAGTACCATCAATGTTTACTGAGCGATTGGTAATCAGATAACTAGAAAAGAATATAGAATCGTTGCACTAATAACGCAATGGCTCGCAATGTTAGACCCTGCTGTAGTTTTTCTCATTTGTACTACTCTGATATATGCTTACCTCATTTTCTTCGAAAACTCTCTCCTCTGATTTTCAATATAATTCTAACACATATTAGAAACATGCCATAAATTAATCATTTGTATTTTTGAAGGAGATACATTTTACGAAATAGAAACTGATAACTAAAATAATTATAAAACACTTATATCAGAGCTTGCTATCTTTAATCTCGGAAGTCAGCCAATTCCCTTTTTGACCGTCGAACCCCGAATGGAGGAGGTATAAAATTCGACTGTGTGCTTTTTTCTGGTTTGTGCGCGCCTTTTATATAGTAATCGTACTCGGTTCATCCATGAGAGAAGGCTTGAGAAATGGTCCCATATTCATAAAAACGGAAATCCGAAATCTCCTTTCCTCCGAAAACCGTCCCCGAAGGGGGTGGGGGACAAATTTTCTCGAAAATCGAAAATCTGAGTTGGTATAATTAAAGATAGGACAATATCCAGAAACGTTTAAATTGAACATTTTTTCAAAAGAGTTACGGTTTCCGAGATAGAGGCATGTTAAACTCTCAAATACATATATGTATTTTTGCTATGTGTACTTAAAAACTATGAATCAAAACGTCAAAAAAATTCTTAATTTCTCGATTGGTCGAAAAGTCATTTTCCTTTAATATGTCAAAAATATTTCAAGACATAAAACTTGAGAAAATTCAATTCAGAAATGGGCGGAAAACTGCAGATAAAAATAAATGATCATTCAATTAATTCTTATTTATATGACTAGAAAATACATTTTGAATATTTCACCTTTTATGTAATGATAATTCATAGCTTCCAAATCCCAACAGTCTGTGTTTGTTTTTAATAAAGGTTCTCCTTGCACATTCTGAATAAGATTTCTCGGAGACAAACTATCTCCATCAATGACACCAGATATTGTTTTCGTTTTTCTATATCATGCTTGATCCGAGCTATGACAGAATTGAAGACCTAAGATAAATAATAATTCATTTAAATTCTTCTCTCCTAGATACTGAATGTTTAAAAAAAAACTTTGATTCAATCACTCAAATATGTAGCCATATTTAATCGATTCATAATATCGAGGAAGACTTACTTGCAGTTCATTGGGAACTACCAAAAGGAAATACAAATACTCTATACAAAATTTACATTTAGCGTGATTTACCTCCAGAAAATGAGAACAGGCATGGAGTACATCAGTCAAAACAAATAACTCTGATGCACGTAGTAGATATCGGACCTTTACTTCAGTTATGAGCAGTTTGGACGTGTAGAAGTAATGGATCAGTGCCGTTAGAGCTTCATGATGCACTCCGTCCAATATTCGAAAACATCGAATAAAGGAATAAAATGACAAATGCCATCATGTAAATACTTTGTTGAACTATATTTTTTAACAACATAAAAATAACTTCATTATTATGCGGCATCATCTTTTCGGTGATTACATGCAGATCATATCAGTAGGTACATTGACTGTCTTTTAATCAAAATATATTTATAAAATGAAATGTAATGCTTACTTCTGCATTCTCTCCATTATCTCGATCGAAGGATGAGTTTGAGACAATTTTATTGATATAAGTGGTTCCTTCACTATTTTTTTCAATAAACAAACATTTCACATCTGGTAGATCAACGGATAAAGGTCTGAGGTCTGAAATATACAAATACCAAAATGAAGTCTCTGATAACAAAAATATTGCAACAAAATCAATTTACCTTATCTTGGAAGCATTCATGTCTAAGCCAAAAGTTACACCGGTAATAGATAACAGATGCTGTGATTATACGGAGCCCTAGACTGAGAGAAGTGGTTTTGATACTGATTTTCCAGATTAATGAGGTTATGTAACGTACGTGCAGTCAGAATTTAGTTAATAATTATTATAATTTATTATTAAGGATTTAGTTTAAGAAAGCGTGTTTCCAACATTTAAGAAAAATCGATATTACTTGATTAACTGAGTCAACGGACAACCATAGACTAAACTAATACATAGATAAACTATTTATATACGGACTACGGACACCAATTGTAAATCAAATGTAGTGAAAACCTGAATCGATTGAAATCAGTTCCTAACAATTAGCTGTGGTAGTAAGTCTCTGGTAGTAATAATTACAAAGAGAGAAAGCTTAACATCTGAAGATGAAGTCTAAAATTCACCTAACCTTAATCCAACCAAAGTTAGTAATAGTGAATTAGCATTCTTATTATTCTTATTTTCAAATTTTCCAATAGCAAGTGTCGATCGATATCGATTCAGCTTGTTGGAATCTTTGAATTTATCTATAGAACTGTATATCAACAATACAGGATAATATGAGGGTAAGTCAAAAATACAAACTAATGCACTAAAATCAACATCCGCAATCATAACATTGTATTTATTTTCAATTACGCATAATAAACCTAGTATCAGTAGACTCAGTGAGAAGAATACTATGATTTCTGAAGCTAAAATAAACTGAGAAAGAAATACTTACATATTGCAACATAAACACATCAAACTACCTGAAAGTACCGATCAGAGAAAACTTGGAGGTATGTTTTCTCTGGAGAAAACATACCTACCGAATACTACCGATCCACCACCACCACTTTCTACGGGATTCACACTCACAGCCGAGCAGCCAGAGAACACTACGACAACAGTATAAAGTATAATTCTTTTTGTGCTACTGCTACGACACTTCCTACCAGAGATAACATACAATAATTGTATGTTCTCTCTGTTTATTTATCTCCATGATGTCGAAGGAGGTAGGTGTTCTCTGTGTCGAACGGATCGAATCATAGATAAATTCCGTTGGATCGAATGATCAAATGCTTGTTACCAAATAACGGCCGTGTAGGGTTGTAATCTTCATCTGTGGTTGTATTTTTTTAGTGAGATGTTTTAAAATTTTAATTGCATCCATGTTGTCGCCTTCAAGAATTTCATATACTTAACAATGTTTATCGTTATTATCTCAAAAACAGGAACACGCAAATTAAATATTTCATATTTCTGAAAAATGTAATCAACACGCAACACACATTACATAATTTTGAATATCAAGAACATGAGTCCATAGTATAAAAACATATCATGCATGGAAAGTAAAATAGCTGCGAAGGTGTGAAGAATAAGTTGAACTCAATAATAAGGCTGTTCGAGCAGTAGTTGGGGACGGTTTGATAACTGTTTAAAATGCGCATGTGCGGTATGAAACAGTTTGGGATTTTGTTCTGCTCGAACACCAAACTGCAGTTTGCAAACTACCTCTTCTACTTTCTTACAATTTCGTTGTCATAGAACAAATGACTTTGCCGATAGATATGTCTTATGACCAAAGATAAGAGAGAACATCAATGAAAGACTGATGGACAAAACACAAACCAGGGTTTAGTTTAGGACTGTGGTAGTATTCTCTGAAAGGGATTTCTCCAACAACAGAGAACACTATACTCTAAGAAGACGAAGACGCTTCAACTGCGCCGTCTCAAACTGAGTCCGGACTAGTTTGGAAATCGTCAAACTACGCTCGTACATCTTACTAGTACTTGGGAATAAATTATTCATCGTAAATTGAAGTGCGCAGGCGTCTGACGCTTTGGGACTGGTTTGAACCGCTGCTCGAACACCCTTACTATTTAGTGACAGTTAAACCTTGAAACAAAGGATATTTAAAGATCTTTAAAATTTAGGTTTTATGGCCTAAAATGAGTAGAAGTAGAAATGTAAAAAAGAATCAAGTAGTTCAAGTAGTAGTTTTTCAATTCAATTTTAAATCAGTGTGTTACACTGTTACTATGTCTTTCAATATCATCAACGTTGAAGAGTTTTTTGACAAACTTGGTAAGAATATTTATAAAAATTTTAAGAATGAAATATCTTTATGTCCCTGATTTTTCATAGAGAGAGAAATCAAAGAGTTGCGTAGTAGAAGAACTGTAAGTGACACCGCCGGCAATAACAATAACCCTGCTGAGGCAACGCATGATGGTGAATCCAAAAACCAAATATTTAAAACATTGGGAGAATTTATGAAGTCAAGAAAATTTGATAGAGAGCTGACACTGTCGGATCTAGAAGAATCTGTCCTTCATGAAATATGCCAAATATATTTTAATCCTTTAATGAAGGAAGTTAATAAACTAAAACTTGAAGTTGCTAATAAAAAGAGAGAAATCGCTGAATTAATTCAACGTGTAAATAATATAGAAACAGAAAATTATTATCATAGTAACAATATAAAACTTGTGAATAATCTAGGGGCATTTCAAGTTAAGAGATGTATATCGTTTGAAAACGAAGATCATTTAAATAAGAAGAAAACAAATCAGTCAGCATAATAGAAAGCTGCAATAAAAATGTAAATAATGATCATGTATGTTATTCAATAGATTTTAAGATGAACTGTGCTCTCCTCTTATTTTAATCGATCAGTTTGACTCAGAGAAAAACACTTCATATATTTTATCTCATGACTTCCTCCAAGTTTCGCTACTCTAGTCGTAAACTTTAGTTCTTTAGTCTAAGCTTCATAGATAAGAGATGTTGCGTTTATACTCTAAGCATATTCCTTGCATAGAAAGCATGCTCTTACAAGTTGTTTTAATATTTTTAATTGTAACTTATGTATAAACTTCCCAACAGTTCATTAAGATTCAATCAAAACTTGTTTTACATTATGTTCACTATATAAAGTATGCATTACATCTTTGTAAGTTTATGGGTGTAGTTCAATAGACTTTTGTAAAAATATTACCGAGTATCGAGAAAAATCAGCAGAATGTTGGATTATAAACATAAATGGTTGTCAAGTTCTGTTTTGTCAGAGTTTTCGTGGTCGCAAAAGTGTCTCTAACAAGTCTTCACGACTAGTTATTACTTATATAGCCAAAGAAAACACTACCTCCAATCACATAGTTCTCAATGTAGCCAGGACCAATGGCTGTTTAATAGCCATTGTAGTTTATGGGTTAGCGTTAATTTTGTGTGATGATTTCAAGATACAAAACACTACAATTATTGTGTTTATAATAATAATAATAATATGCTTTTATTCATCACATTCAGTGGTTTACAATTTTAAAGGTTAACAAGTATGATGAATGGGCGGAGTTCAGCTATTAGAGCTACTTTGAAACCCAACCTGGGACGTACACACTAATCTATAAAATCTGTTACCAGTCACATACCTATTAAATACATAAGTATATATAAACCTTCAAATATAATTTATGTATGTATACATAAAAACAAGTTAATATATTGGGTTAGATACAAGTATAGATATAAACTAGTAATTTTTTATTTCTTATATATAAGTGACAAAATGTTTTAATAATGAAAGTTTTAGTACGTAGACGTCATTATACATGTACCAAAAATCAATGCAAGAGTCATCAGAATAGTAAACACATCATTACCTTGTTCCGAGGACGACTTTGAAATGTTTTTTTAAAATTTCTCAAGCTGAAGTCTTTGAGTTCATGTGGTAGGCATTGTTTAGTGGTATTTATTGCGCGAATCATTCTTTCGTGACAAGAAAAACATTTTCTCATTTGATTCATTTTCAATCAACCTGAGTCCTTAATGAATAATGAAGTTTCCTTTTTTTATCGATTGATTATAAAAATTTAAGCGAAATAAAACAAAAATGTTAAAGAATCAATTCAAATTTATCTCTAAAAATTAAATAGTTATGGGACTTTGAAAAGATGCAGCGCGTTATTCGCCGAGTTCGTACAGATTTATTAATTGTGTAGTCACTTATGCCGTTCAAGTCGTATTTTAGTTATTACATATTATTATATTGTATTGTCCCCATGTCAAAGCACGACAGTTAAACATCCCAATGAATTGTTTTTTCGTTTACCAAATAATATAATAACAAGGAAAAAGTGGTGCAAACTAATGAAGCGTGATTTAATTTGATTGATAACACTTTCCACCTTTCCTTCGTTTTCATCCCAAAACCAACGTGCAATGATAAAATGTTTACTTTTCACTTTATGTTCGGGTGCGATTCTGTATTTAACTGTGCATTTAGAGCCCTCACAAAATAAACAAATAAAATAAAAAAGAAAAGAACGACTTTACTTAAACACAAACGGAGCAAGAGCCCTGACGCGACTGTAATCAGACTCAGTCCTGTTGTTGTACTGTATTGGGGACGGAATCCAGATTGAACATCTGTCATAAAATTAGTCATACTTATATATATGGTTACCTCTTCTTTAATTATCATTTCGAACGCTTTCGAGAGAGTTGGAAGAATGCGGATTGGTCTTAAAGCACACAATTCAGTTGGATTATTGCGTTTTGCTAAAGGTCTAACTTAGGCATGTTTCCATTAGATATAATAGAGAAGTTAAAAATTATATGTAATTTGCTCCAATATCTGAGGTACAATCAAATATAGCATACTTAAAGAGATTCTATCAGACCCTACAGCATGGCTTTTGATTCTATTGAGGTATTTTGAAACAGTTTCCGAACCCACGACACTAAATTTGAAACAAGGATGAAATATTCATTTGGTGGGTTCAAGTTTTTTAGTTGCGGAGGAATTTCAGGTATATTTTTATCACGAAATACTTCAAGTGATCTCAGGGTATTTCAAGTATTTTTGGAGTTGAATGTTGAGATCGCCGAATATGACAAATATTTTCAGGAAGATAACTAATTTAACGAAACCAATCAAAACCACGGTCACAGCTTACAAGCCTGTGCCTCTGTTATATCACAATATAAACAAACATATCAAAACTGAACGAACTTATACAAATGACATTTGATTAACAAAACGCTTGTGGTGTTTCTATCCATAGAAAAAATAAATACTGAATTTTATCTCGAAATCATCATTCATCATTAATAATGGTCTTTTCCACAGTAATGTCTGATTACCAAATTACCCAACTAAGAACCTGACAAATTGTGGGTAGTGGTGAGTCTAATGAGGGAAGAGACGGTCTACTCAATTTATACAATAATACATTTTTGATCCCTAACAATTCATTGGTCGACATTTTCCAGCGACTGCGTCTTAGATGGCGCTCACATCAATGATTTAAAAATTGCAGGAATATTCAAAATATCGTGTCATTTAATAATAATTGATGATAAGAAGATGCGTTCACAAAAATCGCTGTAATACATTCTACGGTATTACAGCAATTTTCGCCTTGAATAAAACTATAATTAGAATAATGAAAGTTTTATTAATACAATAAATCCAAATTACAAAAAACAAATCATTCGCGAAGAACTTCATATATCAAATAAAAATTACGTACAATTACAAAAATTGGGTGCTTCCCATACAAATGCACATTAATTTACATTTACCATTCTAACTTATGAATATCTATACATTCATAATTGAATACCAAGGCTTCTTCAGAATTGTATCGTCCTATTTTGGTGGATAGTGGGTTTATTCTACGGTCGTATGTTCGATCCAAAACTTGCTAAGATCTGCAAAGGATACCTTCTCGTTCATCATCCATTTTGTGCTCTAATTTTCCGAGTTTCTACGTAAATCTGTGAATATATATGAGTGTATCATCTTCATTTAAGAGATAATCTAATATATAATAAAATAAAACTTACCTGTGTCAACAATGATTTTGTTGCCATCTCTGTTGAAATTGGTGTCCTCTTTGGCAAATTCGCCTCGTTTGTGAGCATTGTGTTTCAGACTGTTTGTAATGTTTGTCTTTTATATTCCCCAGCCAAGATTTCATCTTCAATGACCATGTCTCATGTTTCACAGACATGTTCGATGCCTTATAAAGATGGATAATTTCGGTTGGCAGAGTTTCTACATATCACTAAATCTTGTTCTCGCAATTTCGATATCTCTGCTATTCTCTTTTAAGTGGTCCAGTTGCATATTTACATCCTTACCTATACAACAACTTCTATAAATGCTTTGGACTTTGGATGGAATCACAGTTGTTAGAAATGTTCTTCTGAAGTTGTACTAAAAACAAGTATTCTAGTTATTGAGTTGTTTATCTCCAATTCCAATGTGATACTTACTTGAGTTAAGGGGTTAATAAAGTAATGTATGTGATGTCGGTAGATTGTAGATACTGATTCCGCCAGGGCAGGGACTACCATGTCATCTGCGTACCTAATTCTAATTGAAATACTTGCAGTTATCTATCATCTAGATCTAGATTGTTATTTACCTGAAGATAAATTTGATTTAATCATTTGCATATAAATATATTTTCAGTTATTCTTGTATACACATAATAATAAGCAATATAATAATGCAAATACTCACCAGATTAACTTGATGTTGATTTACAGTTGTATTCTTATGATGAACATAATTTAAAAATATATAAAAATAATTTAAAAAAGTTTTCCGTTCAAAAAATCTATTAGGGTGAAAATTGCTCGAGAGAACTGATGAAAACTTAGTGTTACATACACACATTCAAACAACCCGTTATTTACAAGATTTATACGATATTTTTTTCTTTTCACCAATAAAAGAAAAAATTCGTATTATCTATGTCTTTTGGAACTGAAAAAAAAAGTTATCATTAGAAAACTCACCAAAACCAAAGAAGCTCATTACAGAATATTTAACAACCATAAAACAACTTTTATGAACAGTTATTTTGAGAATGTTACGTCGCTTAATGATTTTTTTTGTTCTATTGTGGACTATAGAAAAATGTATATGAATGGAAACATTTAAAGTATTTTGATTTATTTTTTGTGTCTGTCAATTTGAAATTCACGCTATTCAATATATATCGGTGATAGATAATATTGAGCCTACCATTCTCCAATATGAAATACTCTTGGTGCTCTAGCTACCATCTCATGTAGTTTTTGCTTCAAACAATTCTGTAAAATATGCTGAAGAGACCCATCCCAATTAAAATCATCGTATTTACAAAAATAAGCGACACATTCCACTATCTGCGACCATTTATTACGATTAAATGCCATACCCATATTGTGTTTAATATTTATCCATGCTGATATTTCTATCTACAAATAATACATGTGTTTTTATCATCCATTTTTTGTTATTAAAAATTAATTTATTAGTAACGCGAAAATAGAATTTTGTACTAAAATATATGAGATATGAGTATGATGGGGTATTCCTCATGTTCCGAGAGTCATCCCAAATCCGCCATAATTATTGTCATATTGTGTCTTGTGCAGAGAACACGAACACTCTTGTGACTCTTGTGCAGAGAACACTACATTCAAGATAATGGTAACACCCAACATTTCTTTCTCTCTAAAAACATCTCTACAAGTAAACAATATAATCGAAGACACATTGAAAAAGGTTATAAACAATATCCCACTTTATAGTTCAAAAAAAATATCAATAAGGCTTTCGTCAAGTTTTCATATCTTAAACCAGAGAACAGAATCTCTGTTCTCTGCTATAACATCATAGTTAACGTAAGTGATTTACACCGTATAATCGAATATACTGTCAATTTTAATTAAAAATATAAATTTAATCATTTCTGCTTCTGATACGTAATATGAGAGAGTGAATGAAAAGCATGAATATAAAAAGATTAGTTGATGATATACACAAAAATCGTAGCAAAAATATATTCTAATTTGAATTGGAAAGCGGGATAAAACAAATATGGCGGACTTCGGATGAGGTGCGTCAACTGAACGAAAACGCGTCCATCAGTGTAAGATACCTGGTCTTATTGTACCATGTGCTCGAACACCAACTGCAATTTGCAAACTACCCCTTCCAGTTTCTTACAATTTCATCGTCATAGAGCAAATGATTATACCGATAGATATGTCTTATGACTAAGGATAAGAGAGAACAATGAAAGACTCATGGACAAAACACAAAACCAGTGTTTAGTGCGCCTGTCTCAAACTGAGACCGAACTAGTTTGGAAATCGTCAAACTGCTGCTCGAACATCTTACTAGTAGTTGGGAATCAATTATTTCATCGTAAATTGAAGTGCGCAGGCGTCTGACGGTTTGGGACTGGTTTGAACCGCTGCTCGAACACCCTTATGGTGAACTCAAATTTTTCTGTTGTCTGTGGTACGTGACATAATACTATGATACAAAGATATTATGCAAAATAACCGTCTCAATTTCGTCCAGTCGGCGCATTGACGTCAAGGAGGTCAGAAGGTATAGAGGTAGCATTGGTTTAGAGTGCATGCGTGGTAGTGAAGCCACCTGGCGTATAGGTAACCCGCGAAGTATGAACATTGCTCATAGCAGTGAAAAATGAGATGATTTGCTTTATCCTTCCGCTGATTTATAAGTAATAAGTCCATTCGTCAGGCCTTCGTAAAAGTGGTGAGAAAACCTAAGCAAGACAATATACGCCAGTGCATTTGTCCAATAAGGTTTTGCAATAATTTTCAAATTCCACTATTTTTGAAACCCTCAATGGCCACGTTTTCGAGTAACATCCCTTAGATAATCATTTATTTTCGTTAATAAAGATAATTGCGGCCAAATATGTAGATATAAGATTTCATTTTATTGCAATAAATGTTATAGATTTATCTGAAATTAGGAGGCAGTTTTAAAGTAAGTTAATTTTGTTTAAAGGACATTAATGTGTTGTTTATTTTGTAAAATCATGTGAGTTTCTTTTTTTGCGGATTTAGGTAGTAATTAATTTTATAAGTATCGTATATAAAATTTATATTATAAGATTGTAGGTGGTACTCTAAACGATAATACAATAAACGCTGTGATTTTTTTGGGTCATTTCTCTTCCTTATAGCAAGCAAAAAAGCAGAACATCAGCAAAACTGATGATTTTCTTGCAAGTTCCCTTTGTTAACGTCCGCACCAGTCTTCATACTTGACGGGTTGCCTAAATTCCGCGCGGCTTCACTTTATAACTCAAGTACTCCCTCCGTATTTTCTATCCTACTTAATTGACGTCATGAGGTTAGTAGAATTTGAAATTAACGGGGCAAGATATAGCTATTTGCGCTTTCAAGTTGCTTTTAGTAGAAATAAGAACTTTTTAAATGAACTATTTTATATAATATGAATAGTGTACACATTATTATAACTTTTTCTACAGTTATAGTACGTATCTAACAAAGTAATATGGCGATGATGTGAACCTATATTTCAACTTGTTAATAAAATTTGCCAAAAAAATTATACGATATGAAAAATTATGTTAATTGTGAACAAATCATTCTTAGTATTAAATATTCTATTTAAGAAAAAAAGCAATTGATGAAGACGGTCCAGCAGACGATGTTTGTCGTTTGATCAACTGCTCTTCTATATTTGAAGTTGTTTTTCTAAAACCACAGTCCTCAGTTAATATTTATAAATTTAATCTAATCTGATCAGATGACAACAAGCCGACGCAAGCAAACCAATTGAAAATTGCGCGTGCGCGTAATTGTGGAGACTGTCAGAAAGTTGAACTTGAATGAACTTCTTGGGTATTTGGAGATTCGGCGATTTTGACGTCTCTCGCTATGGTCACGTAAACATTTCAGCCAGTGACGTGAATCTCCAAATACCCGAATCCCCAATGCAAAAAAGGAAGCCTAAGGGTGGATTTTCATGGATCCGTCGGTACGTCGATCTGATATAGCTCAATGTATCCGATGACGGAAGAAGTTAAAATTTAACTTTTGTCCGATATCGGATTCTTTTCAACCTCACTTTTCTGACAGTTGCCTGTTGCTTGTGTTATTTGAATTTCAAGTTTTTTTTGTTTATTATAAAGTTATAAATACGAAATGACGAAAAACAAATAATATTAAACTTTTATACATTTTGCTTATAATCAGAAAGTAAAAAGATTGTGGATCAGAAACATTTTTAAATGCAGAAAAGAACAGGGCGCTTATCATAATTTATTAAATGAACTGAGACTAGCTGATATTGAAAAGTATTTTAATTATCTGAGGATGTCCAGTGAATATTTTGATAATTCACTGAAGTTAGTGGGACCCATAGGTAAGAGATGTTGCGTTTTGGTGGGACCTAGGGAAGACAAGACCATCGTGGTAAACAAAATTGCACCCAAGCCACAAAAACAAACTAGTGTTTGCTTTCTGACCATAGCAACAGAGACTCTGATAGCAAGTAGCAATCTGATTTTTTTTTTCGTAATGAAATCAATGTTGCCAGATTGAAACATTACAAAAGGTGAATAGGTCAAATGTTCTTGTATAAGACAGAAAAGGCGTGCAATATGACGAAAATATATGTATAACCTAATAATACTTGGTTATGTTTTAGTACATTTCTGTTTTTGCCAGAAAAGCATGAATTCTACAACTGTGAATAACCATCAATGGTTTCTTATACCGTATTTAATAAAACATCTAGCAACAATGTATATACATTCAGACTTGTCGTATTGTCGGATGCATGAGCATGTCAAAACGTCCGAAAAATTTAACCAATTAACCAATGAGAAGCTGAATTTTACAACCAATGGGAGCTCTGACGTATCGACGTACCAACGGATCCATGAAAATCCGGCCTAAGCCTATATATCTTCTATTAGTAAAAGTTTTCGTAATGTTATATGTTACTATTGATGCTGGTAATTTTGAAGTTGTGTCTACAACAACAAACTACAACAGCCATTATTTATCATTATTTCTTAACGCTTTATCATAAAAATGTTATGTGCTCTGTTCCATGCATTTGAACTGGAAGCTGTCAAGAGGGTAAATAATCTGCATTTAGGGAAGGAAAATAATCATCCCCTCAGATTTAGTATAAATGCCTTTAATTTACCAGGGTGAAATTTTCTAACATGTTGGGTTAAATTCGAATATGTTGTAATAATAATATAATACATAATACTAGATTATTAGTTAACAATCAAGATGCGATAGAATGGTGGTACTGGAAAGACTATAGCAAAGAAGATAGATAATACATATAAGTGTACATCGTATAGTAAATTTGAGGCAAAAACCGAGTGAGCTTCGTTAACCAAGTGACGAGGGCGCTACCGTCAAAAATGAGTATTTTGTACAATAATTCAACATTCGGCTATCAGGCGACCAGAAACGGCTATAGGTACTTATGTGTTCTAGCGGGCAGCGGGCTGGTGATTGCCGTTGAGAGACTCTAGGAACACATAAGTACCTATAGCCATTTCTGGTCGCCTGATAGTCGAATGTTGAATTATTCTACAAAATACTCATTTTCGACGGTAGCGCCTTAGTCACCTGGTTAACGAAGCTCGCTCGGTTTTCGCCTCAAATTTACAAAACGATGTACAGGGTGGCCAGATAAGAATGCAAAGTGCCGTATCTCGGGAGCTATTCATCATAGAGACCTGCAGTAAAAAAAGTTTTGACTAAAGTGACCAATAGAAGATCATGGAAAATATTTTCAGATTTCCAAGATGGCCATAAGGGGGCGTATCCGCCATGTTCAACTTGTATAGTGATTTTAACTAGTAAATGTACCAAAAAAATATATGGTTTTTAAAGCTAAGCTTAATTTGAGAATTTTCGTTTAGAACTAATTGACGTATCTGTTGAAATAAAGTGGTGGGGGTGATTCAATGTTCTTTTAAATAAACAGCTGTAACTTCTTAACGAATGAACGGATTTTAGCAAGCTTAGTCTTGTTGGAAAAATAGTTTATTGCTCCATCAAATCCATCTTACTCGTAATATGTGTATTTCTTAGTGATGCCACTAGAGTGCGTTTCTCTATATAATTACATAAAATTGCTAAATTCTCTTGAAATTAAATGCAATATGACATTTTTATCATAAAAATGTAGTGAAATGATACTGAAATAGGCTAGTGAAAACTACATCTCAATATCTTATTCCGAGACAAAAATATCGATGAATGAAAATTTTGTTATAATACAATTTTCGAGAGACGCTATTAATGCGATATTTAGTTTTATTTATCTGTCTTTTTTTGAGATTTAGTCATAAAATTTCATAATTTTATAATTTTTAATCATGTTATCTCTGGTTGTTGGGGAATTTGGTAAACAATATCTTTTAATCGAACTGTGAACTATCTCAGAGCGCAAGGGTTGTAGCGCAACTAGAGCACTGTATAGATGTGTATTATCACCGCCCACCATTATGTGCCCTAACTGTCACCAACTGTCACGTCAGTGGTATAGGTTATACACACGATACAAAGATATGATATTGCGCATTCTGGGCGGAGCCTAAATCTACGCGTTGACGTCATGTGGTTAGCTTGTTCGTACGAAGTAGCTCAACTCTCATTTGATTTGTTTGTCGGTGTGAGGTTGTGCTTCTGTTTATTGCTTTATTATATTTAAATAATTATCAAAATGCGTTGTGCCATAGCTGGATGCCACACAGACTATCAGTCTTCACGGTTTCCAAAGGACGAAAATGTTAGCAAACAATGGGAAAATGCTTATAAACGGGCAGATAAGGTCAACATAAAAAATGCGCGAATTTGCTCCAAACATTTTGATGAGGATTGCTACGAAAGGAACTTGAAATTTGAACTATTGGCTTATTTATGTAGAAATCGTCGATTTCTGAAACCTGAAAAATAATTAAAACTAACTCTACCGTTATGTAAATCAGAAGTTGGTAAAAACGAGTACAGTTATTTGCCAATAAAAATTTTCATATGCTACCAAAGGAATTAAAAATATTAAACATTAGTAAAAAAGAACTACTAAAAAATGGTTATTATCAATCAAAAGTATAACTGTATGATTCTCAGTTAAGGATACTAAATATGTCATATATATGTACTATGTACTATAATTCTAGATGTAAGTTATGTATATACTTTGCTTTTTTTAGTATATAAATACACTAGGCTTGCGTACAGACTGCTAGAAGTATCTGCAAGAATTAAAAGAATGTAAAAATCTCACACAAAAATTTGTACCCCCTACACCTAGTTCAATAAATTATTCGTTGATTTAAAATTTGAAAGAATTTCGCTGCTATAGAACAAATATAATTGGAACTTACTGGGAAATGACCTAGGAGTAGTCATATAAGGAAGACTTGTCCAAGAATCCGTCTCCGGTGAGTAACATTCCACAGAACACAAATATTAAAAAAGACTGTTATTTTACAGATATTAGGAGTTGGTTGATGCGAAATATAGTGAAACCATATAAATAAAAGCAAACAATCGAATTATTTAACCCTAAACAGGTCACAGCGGTGGAACTTAGGCGTAAATTTTTCCGTTCATTGCACAAATGTCATGTCCTCATCTCCCGTCCAACATATCATTTAATTTTGTCCATTGCCCAGTTTCAAGATCGAACCTCTCGCATGACTTTAAATAATAGTCTCCTTTCTTCCCACCTGTGGGAAGATTGTCTAGAATGGTAGCAGCCGGCTGCAGCCGCATCTCCTCTACCTTCCAAAAAGTGTTGCTGCACTCCGACCACTTCTCATTTGCCACATCGAACACGTTCACACATCTCTCTTCTGTGTCTGAACCACCAATCTGTAAATTATCTCCAGTTGAATTTTATTAATTTATAAATGAACTTGACATTAATGGATTTCAATATAAAGTGATGTTCAGATCATATTAGGTAGTCCTAACATACCAAAAATCACATTATGCAGGTTAAATTTCTCTTAGAATTTAAAATTTAATCAATTTAAATAATTGTAATTTCATACCCATTATCACGTGACTGCGAACGCCTATCAAAATCGACCAAGATAGTGACGTAGTAATCAAGTCGATGAACAAATCTATCTCAGAGAGAACATACAATATTGTGTCTTCTCTCTAGTCAGATAGTGTTCTCTGCTCTATTCCTCCTTTCCTTAATACCATGGGACACTAAGGGAGATTGTGACTTTGCAGCCGTTTTTAGAATCCAAGCGGGAAATTTGAAAACAATTTTTGAATATATTTTTTTTATTTTCAAAATAGACTCGTATTTTTTTTGTATTTTTTTCATTTAATTGAATATCTAACTACGAAATGAAAATTGTTCAAAAAATTAGTCAAGTACCTATAAAACAAATTTACATATTGTCAATACAAGTGAAAATCATGAAATTTTTAAAGTTTAGAAAGTGAAGAAGGCATAAAAAACAGGCATAGGAATTACGTTGATTAGTGCAAAAATTTATGATAGAATTACAACAAATAGTATCTGCTATATTAATATGAAATTCAATAAATGTCCGTATAAGTCTCTGAAAAGTAATCGCTTACTAATCAGAAAGTTGACAGGTAATCAATAAGTTGTCTCTGTAATCAGTAAACAATAATGTAACATAAACAGACATAACCTTTTGATTCACCCCATACTATTATGGACATCTTTCATTTCGTTTACTACACAAGAGTACCATCAATGTTTACTGAGCGATTGGTGATCAGATAACTAGAAAAGAATATAGAATCGTTGCACTAATAACGCAATGGCTCGCAATGTTAGACCCTGCTGTAGCTTTTCTCATTTGTACTACTTTGATATATGCTTACCTCATTTTCTTCGAAAACTCTCTCCTCTGATTTTCAATATAATTCTAACACATATTAGAAACATGCCATAAATTAATCATTTGTATTTTTGAAGGAGATACATTTTTCGAAATAGAAACTGATAACTAAAATAATTATAAAACACTTATATCAGAGCTTGCTATCTTTAATCTCGGAAGTCAGCCAATTCCCTTTTTGACCGTCGAACCCCGAATGGAGGAGGTATAAAATTCGACTGTGTGCTTTTTTCTGGTTTGTGCGCGCCTTTTATATAGTAATCGTACTCGGTTCATCCATGAGAGGAGGCTTGAGAAATGGTCCCATATTCATAAAAACGGAAATCCGAAATCTCCTTTCCTCCGAAAACCGTCCCCGAAGGGGGTGGGGGACAAATTTTCTCGAAAATCGAAAATCTGAGTTGGTATAATTAAAGATAGGACAATATCCAGAAACGTTTAAATTGAACATTTTTTCAAAAGAGTTACGGTTTCCGAGATAGAGGCATGTTAAACTCTCAAATACATATATGTATTTTTGCTATGTGTACTTAAAAACTATGAATCAAAACGTCAAAAAAATTCTTAATTTCTCGATTGGTCGAAAAGTCATTTTCCTTTAATATGTCAAAAATATTTCAAGACATAAAACTTGAGAAAATCCAATTCAGAAATGGGCGGAAAACTGCAGATAAAAATAAATGATCATTCAATTAATTCTTATTTATATGACTAGAAAATACATTTTGAATATTTCACCTTTTATGTAATGATAATTCATAGCTTCCAAATCCCAACAGTCTGTGTTTGTTTTAAATAAAGGTTCTCCTTGCACATTCTGAATAAGATTTCTCGGAGACAAACTATCTCCATCAATGACACCAGATATTGTTTTCGTTTTTCTATATCATGCTTGATCCGAGCTATGACAGAATTGAAGACCTAAGATAAATAATAATTCATTTAAATTCTTCTCTCCTAGATACTGAATGTTTAAAAAAAACTTTGATTCAATCACTCAAATAAGTAGCCATATTTAATCGATTCATAATATCGAGGAAGACTTACTTGCAGTTCATTGGGAGCTACCAAAAGGAAATACAAATACTCTATACAAAATTTACATTTAGCGTGATTTACCTCCAGAAAATGAGAACAGGCATGGAGTACATCAGTCAAAACAAATAACTCTGATGCACGTAGTAGATATCGGACCTTTACTTCAGTTATGAGCAGTTTGGACGTGTAGAAGTAATGGATCAGTGCCGTTAGAGCTTCATGATGCACTCCGTCCAATATTCGAAAACATCGAATAAAGGAATAAAATGACAAATGCCATCATGTAAATACTTTGTTGAACTATATTTTTTAACAACATAAAAATAACTTCATTATTATGCGGCATCATCTTTTCGGTGATTACATGCAGATCATATCAGTAGGTACATTGACTGTCTTTTAATCAAAATATATTTATAAAATGAAATGTAATGCTTACTTCTGCATTCTCTCCATTATCTCGATCGAAGGATGAGTTTGAGACAATTTTATTGATATAAGTGGTTCCTTCACTATGTTTTTCAATAAACAAACATTTCCCATCTGGTAAATCAACGGATAAAGGTCTGAGGTCTGAAATATACAAATACCAAAATGAAGTCTCTGATAACAAAAATATTGCAACAAAATCAATTTACCTTATCTTGGAAGCATTCATGTCTAAGCCAAAAGTTAAACCGGTAATAGATAACAGATGCTGTGATTATACGGAGCCCTAGACTGAGAGAAGTGGTTTTGATACTGATTTTCCAGATTAATGAGGTTATGTAACGTACGTGCAGTCAGAATTTAGTTAATAATTATTATAATTAATTATTAAGGATTTAGTTTAAGAAAGCGTGTTTCCAACATTTAAGAAAAATCGATATTACTTGATAACTGAGTCAACGGACAACCATAGACTAAACTAATACATAGATAAACTATTTATATACGGACTACGGACACCAATTGTAAATCAAATGTAGTGAAAACCTGAATCGATTGAAATCAGTTCCTAACAATTAGCTGTGGTAGTAAGTCTCTGGTAGTAATAATTACAAAGAGAGAAAACTTGACATCTGAAGATGAAGTCTAAAATTCACCTAACCTTAATCCAACCAAAGTTAGTAATAGTGAATTAGCATTCTTATTATTCTTATTTTCCAATTTTCCAATAGCAAGTGTCGATCGATATCGATTCAGCTTGTTGGATTCTTTGAATTTATCTATAGTACTGTATATCAACAATACAGGATAATATGAAGGTAAGTCAAAAATACAAACTAATGCACTAAAATCAACATCCGCAATCATAACATTGTATTTATTTTCAATTACGCATAATAAACCTAGTATCAGTAGACTCAGTGAGAAGAATACTATCGATTTCTGAAGCTAAAATAAACTGAGAAAGAAATACTTACATAATGCAACATAAACACAACAAACTACCTGAAACTACCGATCAGAGAAAACTTGGAGGTATGTTTTCTCTGGAGAAAACATACCTACCGAATACTACCGATCCACCACCACCACTTTCTACGGGATTCACACTCACAGCCGAGCAGCCAGAGAACACTACGACAACAGTATAAAGTATAATTCTTTTTGTGCTACTGCTACGACACTTCCTACCAGAGATAACATACAATAATTGTATGTTCTCTCTGTTTATTTACCTCCGTGATGTCGAAGGAGGTAGGTGTTCTCTGTGTCGAACGGATCGAATCATAGATAAATTCCGTAGGATCGAATGATCAAATGCTTGTTACCAAATAACGGCCGTGTAGGGTTGTAATCTTCATCTGTGGTTGTATTTTTTTAGTGAGATGTTTTAAAATTTTATTTGCATCCATGTTGTCGCCTTCAAGAATTTCATATACTTAACAATGTTTATCGTTATTATCTCAAAAACAGGAACACGCAAATTAAATATTTCATATTTCTGAAAAATGTAATCAACACGCAACACACATTACATAATTTTGAATATCAAGAACATGAGTCCATAGTATAAAAACATATCATGCATGGAATGTAAAATAGCTGCGAAGGTGTGAAGAATAAGTTGAACTCAATAATAAGGCTGTTCGAGCAGTAGTTGGGGACGGTTTGATAACTGTTTAAAATGCGCATGTGCGGTATGAAACAGTTTGGGATTTTGTTCTGCTCGAACACCAAACTGCAGTTTGCAAACTACCTCTTCTACTTTCTTACAATTTCGTTGTCATAGAACAAATGACTTTGCCGATAGATATGTTTTATGACCAAAGATAAGAGAGAACATCAATGAAAGACTGATGGACAAAACACAAACCAGGGTTTAGTTTAGGACTGTGGTAGTATTCTCTGAAAGGGATTTCTCCAACAACAGAGAACACTATACTCTAAGAAGACGAAGACGCTTCAACTGCGCCGTCTCAAACTGAGTCCGGACTAGTTTGGAAATCGTCAAACTACGCTCGAACATCTTACTAGTACTTGGGAATAAATTATTCATCGTAAATTGAAGTGCGCAGGCGTCTGACGCTTTGGGACTGGTTTGAACCGCTGCTCGAACACCCTTACTATTTAGTGACAGTTAAACCTTGAAACAAAGGATATTTAAAGATCTTTAAAATTTAGGTTTTATGGCCTAAAATGAGTAGAAGTAGAAATGTAAAAAAGAATCAAGTAGTTCAAGTAGTAGTTTTTCAATTCAATTTTAAATCAGTGTGTTACACTGTTACTATGTCTTTCAATATCATCAACGTTGAAGAGTTTTTTGACAAACTTGGTAAGAATTTTTATAAAAATTTTAAGAATGAAATATCTTTATGTCCCTGATTTTTCATAGAGAGAGAAATCAAAGAGTTGCGTAGTAGAAGAACTGTAAGTGACACCGCCGGCAATAACAATAACCCTGCTGAGGCAACGCATGATGGTGAATCCAAAAACCAAATATTTAAAACATTGGGAGAATTTATGAAGTCAAGAAAATTTGATAGAGAGCTGACACTGTCGGATCTAGAAGAATCTGTCCTTCATAAAATATGCCAAATATATTTTAATCCTTTAATGAAGGAAGTTAATAAACTAAAACTTGAAGTTGCTAATAAAAAGAGAGAAATCGCTGAATTAATTCAACGTGTAAATAATATAGAAACAGAAAATTATTATCATAGTAACAATATAAAACTTGTGAATAATCTAGGGGCATTTCAAGTTAAGAGATGTATATCGTTTGAAAACGAAGATCATTTAAATAAGAAGAAAACAAATCAGTCAGCATAATAGAAAGCTGCAATAAAAATGTAAATAATGATCATGTATGTTATTCAATAGATTTTAAGATGAACTGTGCTCTCCTCTTATTTTAATCGATCAGTTTGACTCAGAGAAAAACACTTCATATATTTTATCTCATGACTTCCTCCAAGTTTCGCTACTCTAGTCGTAAACTTTAGTCTAAGCTTCATAGATAAGAGATGTTGCGTTTATACTCTAAGCATATTCCTTGCATAGAAAGCATGCTCTTACAAGTTGTTTTAATATTTTTAATTGTAACTTATGTATAAACTTCCCAACAGTTCATTAAGATTCAATCAAAACTTGTTTTACATTATGTTCACTATATAAAGTATGCATTACATCTTTGTAAGTTTATGGGTGTAGTTCAATAGACATTTGTAAAAATATTACCGAGTATCGAGAAAAATCAGCAGAATGTTGGATTATAAACATAAATGGTTGTCAAGTTCTGTTTTGTCAGAGTTTTCGTGGTCGCAAAAGTGTCTCTAACAAGTCTTCACGACTAGTTACTACTTATATAGCCAAAGAAAACACTACCTCCAATCACATAGTTCTCAATGTAGCCAGGACCAATGGCTGTTTAATAGCCATTGTAGTTTATGGGTTAGCGTTAATTTTGTGTGATGATTTCAAGATACAAAACACTACAATTATTGTGTTTATAATAATAATAATAATATGCTTTTATTCATCACATTCAGTGGTTTACAATTTTAAAGGTTAACAAGTATGATGAATGGGCGGAGTTCAGCTATTAGAGCTACTTTGAAACCCAACCTGGGACGTCACACTAATCTATAAAATCTGTTACCAGTCACATACCTATTAAATACATAAGTATATATAAACCTTCAAATATAATTTATGTATGTATACATTAAAACAAGTTAATATATTGGGTTAGATACAAGAATACAAGTATAGATATAAACTAGTAAATTTTTATTTCTTATATATAAGTGACAAAATGTTTTAATAATGAAAGTTTTAGTACGTAGACGTCATTATACATGTACCAAAAATCAATGCAAGAGTCATCAGAATAGTAAACACATCATTACCTTGTTCCGAGGACGACTTTGAAATGTTTTTTAAAAATTTCTCAAGCTGAAGTCTTTGAGTTCATGTGGTAGGCATTGTTTAGTGGTATTTATTGCGCGAATCATTCTTTCGTGACAAGAAAAACATTTTCTCATTTGATTCATTTTCAATCAACCTGAGTCCTTAATGAATAATGAAGTTTCCTTTTTTTATCGATTGATTATAAAAATTTAAGCGAAATAAAACAAAAATGTTAAAGAATCAATTCAAATTTATCTCTAAAAATTAAATAGTTATGGGACTTTGAAAAGATGCAGCGCGTTATTCGCCGAGTTCGTACAGATTTATTAATTGTGCAGTCACTTATGCCGTTCAAGTCGTATTTTAGTTATTACATATTATTATATTGTATTGTCCCCATGTCAAAGCACGACAGTTAAACATCCCAATGAATTGTTTTTTCGTTTACCAAATAATATAATAACAAGGAAAAAGTGGTGCAAACTAATGAAGCGTGATTTAATTTGATTGATAACACTTTCCACCTTTCCTTCGTTTTCATCCCAAAACCAACGTGC